>CM060934.1:632196535-634596535 GCA_030765085.1 Allium cepa | reverse complement strand
AGGTTGTTTTGGTGATTTGGTGAGTGGTAGTTATCTCTCACACGGACCCAAAGGAGTGTAGTGGATTGGTGATATGTTTATGTGTTAAAGTTAGCGTTTTCTCGCATTTTCCTTAAGTCTGCATGTAGATCCATCATATTTGAAGATGTTTATCTATGAAAGTTATTTATCAAGTATTAGAGACAAAACCCATGTTTTAGATTTGATAGATCTATGCTAAAAACCATGATTTCACGTATGTTGGACTTTTGCTCACTTAATTACGAAATTGCCATTATAATTGATATTGCTTAATAGATCTTGTTTGAATGGTTGAATGTTTGAATGTATGTTAGATTTGATTGCTCCAAGTTAGCTTGTAGTTGATTTGGAACAAGATGGTTGAAGATGATTCAAAAGCTAAGTGGAAAGGCTCTTGAATGGTGAAAGCTGCCAATGGCATATGAAGCGGATGTGGAAGCTCATATGGATGGATTCGAGGATGTGGGATCTTGCCATGATGCGAGAAGGCAAAGCATGGTTGAGTTGGGACTTTGCGATGATATGATGAGGCAAGGCTTGTGTTGAGATGGGACGGGTCATGATGACGTTCCAAGTTGAGAGACTTTGCTATGATGTGATGAGGCAAGACATATGTTGTGATGGGACGGGTCACGAAGACGTTCCAAGCACGGGTCATGACGACGTGCAAAGTTATAACTCGGTGATGCGGTCCGGGTTGGGGTGGATAATGGTTAGCTTGAGAGGCGCTTGAGCTAGTATGGAAGTAGTCGTCGAGGAGGATGACTAGGAGGCTAAGATCTCATCGTTGTTGAAGGTTCTAGCATACTCAAAGCAAGGGTACGTTGGAACGGGTCACGATGACGTTCCAGGCACGGGTCATGATGACGTGCCAGTACTCTGGGCTGATGCGTTCGGCTTAGGCACGGGTCACGATGACGTGCGGAGTTATGGCTAAACCGGGGTTACCATTAGCCCTTGACAGGCGGTCATTCAACTAACGGTGAAATCAAGGCAATGATAACAGTGATAGCCAGAGTCATGGATGTTTGGATGTTTGGTTGTATCATCATTCGGCTTCAAGAGCGGTGTTTTCTGGGTGCTTATCTGATCTTGGTTTAGGCCTTGGGGGTTTGTATTTGGAAAACATCGTCCTTGACTCGAGTGATTATTGCTTTACCTTACTTATCTGCTATGTTATGCTTACTTCTCCTTAGTGTGTGTATGGGGGCTATCACTGTAGAAAGAGGTGGAGTGGGATGGTTTGGTTCCTATTCCTTTTATCCCTTATGCTCTTTGGTATGTTTGATTGTTAATTTACTGCTCACTAAGACTTTGTCTGACTCAAGGTTTTATGTCTCCTCTTATTACCTTGGGCTGTTCATCCATGTTTGGGATGGGCAGACTAGGTAGCAGGTGACAGGTGCTGTGCTAGGAGTTCTACGCTAAAGATGACGAAGACGAGCAGGAGGCTTTGCATATTAGTTTTCTTACTATATGTACTGGGTATCCGCTGCTGTATTTGGTTGAGTGATTTGTAGTGAGGCTTTCATGTATGGATTCGAGTAGATGATTGTATGAAACAACTGTGATGCTTATATGATGATGTTCTGTTCTATGGAGCTTCACTATATTATATTTCTCTATTGTATTTTATCCATGCGCTGTGAGTTATGCGATAGAGATTCTTCTGTTTTGTTTTACCCTGACTATCGTCCATGGCTGCCTGGCACACCTTTTAGCGCATTATTTCCTTGATTTGGTGCAGGAGTCATGGGCGGTCGTCACAGCGTGAATTTAGGCAAGAGATTGATTCTTAATTTATAAAATTCTTTCTTATGTATTCATGGATAAGGCTTGCGAAATATAGGGGACCAAACAAGCAGGCAAGAATGGCAAGTGATAATAAACATTTAGGCAGACCAGAAAGTTGCGTGATTTATTATTGCCAGTTATACGAAAATCTTGATTAAATGCATGCGTTGATTACTTTCCAGTTTCTTTAGTTTGAACGTTATTTTATATGCGTGATTTATGCTGCCAATTTATGAAAATTTGATTTCAACATTTTATACCATTTAATAGTTGCGTGATCAGCTATATGAAATTTTGATCTTTATTAAATGAAACGGTAAGAATTGGTAAAGATTTTGGAATGAAAAAGTCATATACAAAAATTAAAACCCAATTGAAAGCTATGGAAAAGGTAACGTTTACTATAAAACTACTGGCTGATATTTTAATCCTTATAGATATAAATATAATTTTTTTTTAAAATACGCCAAACTGACGCATTACAATACACCCAAAAATTTATGCAAAAGTAGCATTTTTAATTTATACATTTTTACGTTACTTATATCATTACAATGCGTGCCCTTTTTAAATGCGAAATTTAACAGTCTGTAAAACACTGAATTTTACAAAGTTATTACTTAAATTAAATTCGCTTACAATTTTTGTATTTTAAATATACAAAATTCATTTTTTATTAACAATGCGAATTTGAGTTGTCTTTTAACAAAATTTAAAAACTTCAAAACTTTCAGTTTATGTTTAGACTTTTAGGAAATGATTTAATCAAATTAATATATATAAATTGGGAAGTAAATTTTACTGGAAAGAGAAAAATAACGTAAGAGATATGAGTAAAGAGAAAAACGCATATGAAATAGGCAAGCAGATAGGAGAATGGATACTGCGCATGACTGAGATTTAGGAGAAAATTGTGTTTTGAGAAATGCAAGAAATAAATTTTGTTGAATGGAAAAAAAAATCTATGGAAATCAAATTTTTAAAGTAATGCATTGAATTTAGAGGCCACATATTTGATTTGAATGCTAGAATATTCCTTCCCTCTAAAACACATGCCACTGATAAATTTACTCATTTACACTAAGGTCATATTTTTAAGAATGTGTACCATAGCCATAATATTTTATGCCCAAAATATACCGAAATAACGGATTAAAATTCTATACGTTTTCTTATATATAATCTCATATATATATATTTACGGTATTTATTCCCTAAATTTACGCGCCCTTTTTAACGCGTAATTACCCAGTTCATTTATACACTAAAAAAAAAATTCGAAATTCTGACCGTGCTGAGACTCAAACTCGTGACCTGTCGTGAATAGCCCAGATGACTTAACCACCTAAGCTATTAATGTTTTCTTAATTAAAACTTGATTTTGCTAGAAATTAAGTTATTTACCATCTTCGAAAAAAACCCAAATTTCCAAATTAAAGTTAATTCTTAACCATGTCAAAATTTCAGAGATCTTATTATTTAATTAAAAATTTGGTCAATTGTTTTTAGTTTTATTTTTAATCACTTTAAATAAACCCCAAAGTTTTTAAAATACAAGTGAAAAATACTTGTTAAAAATTTGGGCTGTTACACTCTCCCCCACTCAGAACTTTTCGTCCTCGAAAAGGAAGAAGGTAGGGGAATAGAAACAACCTGAAAGAAAACTAAATTGAAACTTAAATTAGAATCATTAATCTAAACAATAAAAATTCAATTTTAAATTAATCATTGATTTCATCTATTTATACTTAAAATTTTAACATTTATTTATTTACATATTTACTTGTATAATATCCCTACACTTAAAAAAAATCATTCATTTTTTTTTATCCAAATTTTACACAAGGTATTATAACATTCTAATTTAAAATGTTTAATTTTAGTCCAAATTTGAAATGGTAATTTAACTTAATTTTTAAAGTAAATTTACCATTTCCCAAAATAAACTAAATTCCCCATTTAGTTTCTTCTTTATTCCAAACTATAATTAAATTTATTTCTCTCAATATTTTTCTCATCTATGTCAAATATGTTTACACTTATTACAACTGTTTAAATTTATTCTTAGTTCCTTAACATCATTTTATATTAAAAATTATTCCATTACCCTTTAATTTTATTTTCCTCTGTTAATCTTTTATAACTAGAGTTTAAGTGTATAACATTTATTATAACCACTCAAATTTTATTTATAAATCTTTTTATATCGTATATTATCCAATTACATAGTTAATTTCTGAATGATTTAGGTAAGTTACATTGGCACGCAATTATACAAGTAAATTTTTTTTCCAATTCTATTATTCAAGTTTAAATATTCATTCAAAATTTGACTTTATTTTATCATTTGAATCACCTTTTAACATAAATTTATGAATTAAATTTCCAATTAACTTCAAACCCTTTAGAGATAAATAAATACATACATATTGCATATGTCAAATCAAATTTAAATCATATATCTATATATATTATAAATTAAGTCACATTTAGAAATTCAAATCAATTAAATTTTTGAAGCAAACTACAACGTGGTCTCTTTACTTCGATACTCGAAAATGAATGTCGATGATGTTGTAGTCATCACCGAAATTATTTTCCAGTGACAAAGAGAAGAGCACTAATTTTTAAAACTTTAAAAAATCTTTGGAAACAAATTTATATTCGAAAATAATTTAAATAATAATATATTCTTTTAAGACTTTAAACACATGGTTTGAAACTATCAGAAATTAAATTCTTAAATTCTTGTTTTAAATCCATTTCTGTTTCCAAATAAATTTATAACCATGTTTTATAGTTCAATTATTTATATAAGACAAAACCAATGGTTTACAAAACCATAAATAAAATCAAACACTATTATCTCTAAACAACTAGTTAAATTCTGAAAATTATACTTATATATATAATATTAGATTTTTCCCAAATATAGGAATAAATTTTTCAATACAAGGATAGAGATTCAAATTTGATGGATTCAAATCAAAGAGAATTTTGATTTAAAGATAAATTGGAATCAAAAGATCCGATGATTACATAACAGAACAAGGAACTAGATAAGTTTATATAAATCGCGGGCAACCTTAACCTGGTCAACCGTGACTTAAAGAGTCAGATCGAATGTAGATTTACCATTCGATCCGAAGAGATAGAGTTCAGAATAACCAAAGATACTAGCATCTAAACCGAGGTTAAATATAAATCTCTGGTGAATCCATGCTAATTGTAAAGGAGTTTCACCCCTTTATTAGAATATTGGCGAGACCGCCAATTCACTATAAAGATCATCTGAAATGGAGTTATGGGATACTCCAGAAATCGAAAGAAAATGAATAGTGAGGGACACGAATGAACTTCGGAACCGTAGGGAACGTTCCAAAATTTGAAAAGGAAGAGATTCAAGCTCAAATGAAAGTGATTCTGTAAATCAGTTTTACCATACATTCTAAGTTTTGCCTAGAGCCAAAGCTCTGATACCAAATGTAACGACCCAGTATTTTCAACCATTCGCATCCGCTCATGTCGGACTTGAATTGTTCAAAATACCGCGTTGTAATTTAAAATTTGGAAAATCTCAAAATATACAGTAAATAATTAATCACAGAATCACAGACACAGAATCAGAATACTCGCAGCGGAATTTAAAAATACTTAGTGGTTCATGAAGCCACTATAAATAGTCTCAACAAATACAATTTACAAAGTCTTCCATCCCAAATATAGTTTAAATCATCAAATAGAAAATCCAAAAAATCCCAAAGTCTTGATTTCATAAATAAGATAACGGACAGAAAGAAGCCAGCAACTTGAAAGGATCTACAGAAGTCCTAGCTCCGGGATGATGACTGAACTGCAACTCAGGCTGACCCGAGCGTAAAATAAAACATAAACACTCGAGTCAGGACATACATACTTATATAGTGTAAGCTAATTCAAGTGTACTATAATATAGAGAAAGTAACTTAAAGAATGCTTGGGACCGCCCATTCTCTAAGGATCCGTTAAACTATTTACCATGTAGTAATATTTCGCTATTATAATAATGTCTATTAGTAAAATAAACTTACTTTTAAATAGCGTTAAGGCTTTACATTTTCCACCTTAACACGTAATAGTCCCAGTAGTCCATCCAATATCATAGTCCCTCCTGATCGGGAAGCCACCAGAGGATACCACACGGGCTACGGGAGAAAACCAAACTCGTACAAGGCTCGCTATGGTAGGTGACACGGCACAACTAGGCAATGCCAGGGTAGATATACCAATTACGCTTCCGGATCGATGGAAACGCGTAGCCGCAGCTACTGCCCACCTCGAACAACACTCCCAAATCAAAGGTGCGCACCAAAACAATCACCAAAGTAATAGAATGGCATACGAAGAAGTGCGTCCGATCAGGGGTGCTACCTCATTAATCCATCAATCGCTCCTGTTTTAGCCACCTTATGCCAACTCACGGGAGTCGGGTCCATGTATTTACCTTAAAGAAAACGTCACCACCATCCTATTTCATTCTGGAATCTCCACCGCGTACACGGTTGTCAAAGTGGTTTTCGGTATCGACAGAGAGTATGCCAGATATCCGATCCCGGTCTCTTTAACAACCAAACGTTATTATAACCCGTGGTTACAACTTTTTAAAAATGGTATTTATATTTTGAAATCAAAATAAATTTCAAATATCTTCAATATCAAAATATTGTTTTTAAACGTTAGTCATTTTATAAAATGGTCCATTTAAATCTATTCAATTTATTTTAGGAATTGATTGCCTTTTTCTCACCCTTTTTTTTAAATTAAATTCTTTCATTTAAAACCATTCAAAGTCAATTCCTTAACTTTATTAATTACATATTAACTTCCAAAATTTAAACCCATTTCCCCAAAGATTATTTCCATAAATTTATTTTTAAATAATCAAAATCCCAGTTTCTGTGGCACTTATGAAATGCTACCTAAAGTCTATAGGTTAAAACAGTTCGTTTATAAAAGACAGCATTTAAGTGCTGTAATAGACTATTAACTTAACCATCAAGTTTTAAATTCCCAAATATAACTTTTTATCGATTATTTACTTAACTGAAACCTTATTTTTAACAAAATTCAGAAATTCCCAAAATAAGTTATATTCCAAAATTTATTTAAACATTTATTTATTTATTTAACATTTTTAACTCATTCAAAATCATTATAAATCTTATAAAAATCCTTTAAATATATTTAAACCAGAATATTATAAATTTAAAATATTTCAGAAAAACATTATATAAACCACGGGTCTGTATATAGTTTTCGAGCCTAGGTCAAGTGATACGGATTTATATCGTTTCAATCCGCAATTTACAAAACCCCGGGTTCTATCATTTCAAACCCGCAATCCCAAGTTAAAAAAATAAATAATTAAACAATTAAATAAATGAACAAATGATTATCGTTCAGGCCTATCATTTCAGCCTATAACGACCTCAAATTTACAGGGAACTTGCAGTGATGATTTAATCAGTAAATAAGAATTACATAGTATAACTGCAAAAAATATTACAATAGATAAACAACTGATGAGGTGTCAATTTAAAATGGGGTTTAACATCATACGTCATATCACAGGCAGATAAAATTTAATAAATAATTTACAAATACACTTGTGATAAATCACGGATATATAGGTATGTTTGTCTGGTGAGAAATACTCACCTTAAACTGCAGATAATAGGATTCAAACGATTTACCACTTGATAAAGGATCGTACAAATGGCAGGATTAGGTTTCCGCGGATGCCACGCCTTGATTCAAATCTAAAATAAGATCCAAATACCAAATACGCGACTTTTGAAATTACGGTCAAAGCAAAATTTTCGAAACAACTGGAACGAATAGAATTTGACTCGACTCGACCACTCCCACTACTCGACTTGCCCACGTTCTCAAGGCCAGGCAGTGAAATCTTAACTATTTACGTACCCATGAAAATTATAGTGGAAAGTTTTAGGCAAAAGCTGGAAAGAAAAAGGTGGACACAATACGTTATTCCCTTTCTACAAACAGGTGGCGTACACTAAAATTCTTCAGAAATTGAAAACAGTGAAATTTGCAACTAATATATATATATATATATATATATATATATTCTTTTTTCTTTTTTTCTTTCTCTGTATAAAAATCACGTTAAATAAAAGTGAAGCATGTTAGTTCCCAAAACATGAACATGCAACATAGCACAGCCACTGCTACCTCATCTTTTAAAACATGCATTTTTTTTATAACATTTTATTAAAATGACTCATGCATGAATTCACAAAACAAGGTGATACAAACTAAATAAATGTCTCGGTCTGCTTGCCTATTTTAAACCCCGTAAGCATGCACTCAAAATATACAAGTCACTGCATATTTTGGAAATAATTTAGGTAATAAAAAGTTCTACCTATCTGCTGAAACAAACGTGATTTTGCACGTGTAAGTGTATGCAAATGAAGGATATTAGTTTTGTTTGCTACCATTTTTTTTTCAAAGATGACACACTTTAGCAATTCATATAAAAAAAAGACTCACGCAAGAAGTTCAAGTGGCCACAACTACAGGAATGCATGCATTTTCTATAGAATTCAAAAGAAGGATACTAAGCTTGTCTTCCTACAACAATCTGACATGTATGTCAAAATAGATCAGAGAGGGAAAAAGGAGATGTGGCAAGGACAGGTGGTGGAGCAGCCGAGTAGTGTGGACATTGGATCAAATGAAACAAAAAGAAGAACAAAATAAATAAAAGCAAGGTGTGGCCATACCTGTGCAATTTCTCAAGAAGAAAGAAGGCAAATTTTAGATGCAATATAAAGTTTTTGCATGAGGCTTTATATATATATATATAAGAAAACAAGTTGAGAGTTATGAAGGCACGTGAGATCTTCTATGATGCGAGTTGCACAATAATATATATGGGAGGCTTGCGTGATTATAGGAAAACAGTAATCAAATATAATTTGCTTTGAACTGAATAGGTAAATTCGAATGAAATTTGAAATTCTCCCAGCTATACAAAATTTTGATTTAATGAATTCCTAGAATGATGCGTGAATTTAGGCAAGAGATTGATTCTTAATTTATAAAATTCTTTCTTATGTATTCATGGATAAGGCTTGCGAAATATAGGGGACCAAACAAGCAGGCAAGAATGGCAAGTGATAATAAACATTTAGGCAGACCAGAAAGTTGCCTGATTTATTATTGCCAGTTATACGAAAATCTTGATTAAATGCATGCGTTGATTACTTTCCAGTTTCTTTAGTTTGAACGTTATTTTATATGCGTGATTTATGCTGCCAATTTATGAAAATTTGATTTCAACATTTTATACCATTTAATAGTTGCGTGATCAGCTATATGAAATTTTGATCTTTACTAAATGAAACGGCAAGAATTGGCAAAGATTTTGGAATGAAAAAGTCATATACAAAAATTAAAACCCAATTGAAAGCTATGGAAAAGGTAACGTTTACTATAAAACTACTGGCTGATATTTTAATCCATATAGATATAAATATAATTCTTTTTAAAATACGCCAAACTGACACATTACAATACACCCAAAAATTTATGCAAAAGTAACATTTTTAATTTATACATTTTTACGTTACTTATATCATTACAATGCGTGCCCTTTTTAAATGCGAAATTTAACAGTTTGTAAAGCACTGAATTTTACAAAGTTATTACTTAAATTAAATTCGTTTACAATTTTTGTATTTTAAATATACAAAATTCATTTTTTATTAACATTGCGAATTTGAGTTGTCTTTTAACAAAATTTAAAAACTTCAAAACTTTCAGTTTATGTTTAGACTTTTAGGAAATGATTTAATCAAATTAATATATATAAATTGGGAAGTAAATTTTACTGGAAAGAGAAAAATAACGTAAGAGATACGAGTAAAGAGAAAAACGCATATGAAATAGGCAAGCAGATAGGAGAATGGATACTACGCATGACTGAGATTTAGGAGAAAATTGTGCTTTGAAAAATGCAAGAAATAAATTTTGTTGAATGGAAAAAAAATCTATGGAAATCAAATTTTTAAAGTAATGCGTTGAATTTAGAGGCAACATATTTGATTTGAATGTTAGAATATTCCTTCCCTCTAAAACACATGCCACTGATAAATTTACTCATTTACACTAAGGTCATATTTTTAAGAATGTGTACCATAGCCATAATATTTTATGCCCAAAATATACCGAAATAACGGATTAAAATTCTATACGTTTTCTTATATATAATCTTATATATATATACGGTATTTATTCCCTAAATTTACGCGCCCTTTTTAACGCGTAATTACCCAGTTCATTTATACACTAAAAGAAAAAATTCGAAATTCTGACCGTGCTGAGACTCGAACTCGTGACCTGTCGTGAATAGCCCAGATGTCTTAACCACCTAAGCTATTAATGTTTTCTTAATTAAAACTTGATTTTGCTAGAAATTAAGTTATTTACCATCTTCGACAAAAACCCAAATTTCCAAATTAAAGTTAATTCTTAACCATGTCAAAATTTCAGAGATCTTATTATTTAATTAAAAATTTGGTCAATTGTTTTTATTTTTATTTTTAATCACTTTAAATAAACCCCAAAGTTTTTAAAATACAAGTGAAAAATACTTGTTAAAAATTTGGGCTGTTACAAATGTCTACAGTAAAATAACTTACTTTAAAATAGCGTTGAAAGGGTTACCCATATAGCCCCCAGCACATAATAGTCCCAGTAGTCCATTCAATATCAGCATATCTCCAAATCGAAAGACTACCCTAAATACTCCATGGGCTACGGAAGAAAAACAAACTCGTAGTAAGGCAAGATATGGTAGGTGACACGGCACAACTAGGCAATGCCAGGGTAGATATACCAATTACGCTTCCGGGCCGGTGGTAACGCATAGCAACCACTACCGCCCACCTCGGAACACACTTCCAATCAAAATCGAAGGATGTACATCAAATCAATCACAAGTAAGAGTATAGTATCAAAGGAATGTGTCCGATCGAAGGAGCTACCTCACTTGGCCCGTCGGTCGCTCCTGTTTTAGCCACCTTAAGCCAACTCACGGGAGTTGGTTCCACGTTCATACCTCAATAGGATCATCGCCACCATCGTACTTTGTTCTGGAATCTCCATCGCGTACACAGTTGTTAAAGTGGTTTTCAGTATCGACGGAGAGTATGTCCATATCTAATCCCGGTCTCTTTAACAACTAATCGTTATTATAACCCATAATTAAAATTTAAAAAATAATAATTTATACTTCAAAATAAAGTATCATTTTCAAATTCAAATTTTTTATCAAAATAAAGATCAAATCATTTCCAAACCATTTCAATATATCTTTTCAAAACATCAATTTCAAATCATTATTTGAATTCAAATCCGAATATTCAAACTTAAATACCCTTTTAATTCAAAGATATCATTCATTCATTTTCATTTCAAATCACCTTTCAATAGTTTATATCTAAATCAAAAAAATTCATTTAAACCATTTAAAAGTGAAGGTAATATATTTACAAATCAAGCATACAATTTCCAAAATTGTAGACAATTCTGAGCCCATTTATTTAGTTAAAAACCATAAACATTAAAAATTTCAGCTTTTCACAGCATTTAGAAAAACTTCTGTAAGTTATAATTTAAAACAGTTAAATTCAGCAAAGACAGCATTTAAACAAAACTGCTGTAATAGTTCGGTTCATTTGAAAACAGTTTATTTTGAAAAGACAGCATTTAAATAAAACTACTGCAATAGTTTAGTTCATTTGAAAACAGTTCATTTCAGCCTTCCGCAGCACTTATCAAGTGCTACTGTAGCCCTTTATTTAGTTTCAGATTTTAGTTATCTTTCTGCTACCACATCACTTACCAAGTGCTATAATATCACTTAGTTAAAAATTTAGCCATAGTTCATTTGTATCAACAACAGCACTTACAAAGTGCTGTAATATCACTGTCTTCATATTTTAAGTTAACTTTAGAAACGATAGCATTTCTGAAGTGCTGTTATATAATTATCAGATTTTCAATGTAATTCGAGCAATAAATAAACTTTGATTTTAACCCTTTAAACGTTATAAAAATCATATTTTAACACTCAAAAATGTTCATTAAAATACCTTTAACTTATGATTTTTATAAAGTAAATTTCCTATAAAAAAAAATCAAATTTTCAATAATTCACTTAATAAATTCAAGTGTAAAATTTTCTATTCTTGCATTTACTTTACACTTTTAGTTAAAATTTCCATTTCATAAGTTAAACTTAATTTCCATTTTATTTATATAACTTATATTTCATTTTTTGAAACCAAATTTCACATTTCCAAATTTAAATTGTATTCCAAATTACACTTTAAAGTATTCATTTATTTAACCATTTTAAATTCATATAAAAATCAATAACACTTTATAAAAATCATTTTTACTTCAAATTTAAATTAAATTATCATATTTTCTTACTTAACTTAAATTCCATTTATAAACAAAATCATAAATTCCAAAATTAACTTATATTTCAAATTCTACTTTACCATTTATTTATTTCACTTATTTGACTTGTAGAAAAACACTAATACTTTATAAAAATCATTTTTAATTAAATTTAAATCAAAATATCATAATATTTACATTTTTAAATACTTTAAAAATTGCTAGAAAAATATATATTAACCACGGGTCTGTATAATATTTTCTAGCCTAGGTCAAGTGATACAAATAATATATCATTTCAATCCGTAATTTACAAAGAAAAATCTGGGTTCTATCATTTCAAACCCGCAATCCCAAGTCAATTAAAAAAAAATCACTTAGGCCTATCATTTCTGCCAATAACGATTTTTCCCTATTCTAAAGTCCGTTCGGGTATGTATTGTTTCAACCCATAGTGATTCTAATCTATAGGGAACTTGCAGTGTGATAATCAGATATAAATGATATAAATGATAGTAACATATGGCAGTAACAGATAATATGACAGATTTATTAACAAGGTGAACATCATATAAATCATATAACAAGCAGGTATAACATGATAATATAAACTACAGATTCACATGGTGTCAATTCACTAATTATATAAGTACAGATGTCATGTGTGAATTACTCACTTGTTTCAAGCTGGAGACAGCAAGACAAAGCACATAAACAAATTCCAGAAGGCACGATAACATGACTTAAGACTTGAGTGGAGTGAAGAGCCAAGTTTTAATCTTGTGAACAACACATAAACAAGACAAGTATAAATATCATTTCAACACAAATATACTTAGGAAAAATTTGAATTTAAAACAACAATGAAAGGTATGCCTTGACCATGCTTCCATCATTCAAGTGCTCGGTCTAAGGATTATGTGTGCTCGGTCATAGTGGTATATTGGGCTAGTATATGGTATGCATGAACGGCTAGCAAGTGATAAAGGAGTGGAAGCTACAACCTAATGGAAGATCAAGAGGTAGGAACATAAGTGGGTTTTTGGTGCAACTTTGGGTTCGGCCTGACATGTCTTGGGCTTGGCCATGCAAGAGGTGGTCAGGTGGGGTCTGGAGTTATGGCTAGAGATGGTGGAGGAGTAGGCGGCGGCGGCTAATGAGGTGCCAAGGTGGAAAAATGAAGGTGATGTTGCATGAAGGGTTTGGCTATTCTTGCTTCAAGGTGATTTTGCAAATTTTGAGAAGTTAGCAACATGGAGAGGTCTCGACCTTGCACTGGTCAGAAGGAAGGAGGGTGATGAGACCGTGGATGTGATGGTTTTGGATGGTGGAGGTGGTGCAGGGGCTATGGCCGAGCAAGACAAGGAGAGGCAAGGCACAAATCTAGTATAAAATTCAAATAAAATGAAAAGAAAAGTGGAAAAAATTCAAGAAGCCATTACCTTCTCTTCAGATCTGAAAGCATGTGTGTATTATGAAGTGGAAGAAGATTTTTTACGTGAATTGTATAAAAGTAACACATGACTAAGAGATAAGGAACAGACGGCCCAAACTATGAAGAGGTGGAAAGATGGAAGGTCAAAGGTTAAAAGGCATTAGTCTTTTGAAATTTCCTTTTCTTTATTCAAATAAAAAAATAAAAACCATGTAAATAAGATACAAATGAATACAAAATAAAGTGAAAATGAAATGAATAAATAAATTTTAGAAAAATATAGAAAAATATAAGAAAATAGTTTATTATATGTAAACTAGTATTGAAAATTGAAAACAAAATATAACTAGTTTTGGAAAATAACAACTACAATTTAAAAATGCTTTAAAAATAAAATATATACATGACATGACATATTACACACATATATTTAAATTAGAACAAGATATGACAAATAAAAATATTATTTATGTAAATTAAAAGAAACAATATTGTTAAATAAAACAATTTACACACAATATTGAAAAATGCATAACTTTCACAATATTAATCAGATTTCAATGAAACAAAAAGCAGTATTCTTAAAATTTAATATATTTTAATAATAAAATATAAAATCAAAATATTAAAATTTTTAAATTTAAAATTTAAAAGTCAAAGTTTGACCATATTGACAAAAAATCCACTTTTCTGGAAAATATTCTATTTATTCATGTTTGGAATTATAATTCACATAAAAATCAAAATTTATATTTAAAATAACAAAATTTATTCATTTTAATAAATAAAATAAAGTTTTAAATCAGGCAATTCAATTTAAAATAATTAAAATATACAATAAAATAATCACAAAATACAGGGTTGTTACACTCTTCCCCACTCAAAACTTTTCATCCTCGAAAAGGAATGAAGTACGGAAAAACACAGAAAAGGATAGAATAAAATAGGATTATGACAAGATGACAAGAAGACTGAGATCATACTTGATAACTGTTGTTACAGGTAAGTACACAAGCATGAAGAAGATCCTTGAGAAATCTGATTCAATCTTCCCGTTTGACCGTCAGTCTGTAGTGCTCAAATTCAGATGAGTACCCAAAGAATCTAGAAAAACTTTCCAAACTGACTGGAAAAGATAGGATCACGATCATAAACAATGCTAAGAGGAACACCATGGAGACAAACAATCTCCCTCATGTAGATCTCAGACAAGCTAAAAACAGAACGAGTAGAATTGACCGGAATGAAGTGAGAGGACTTGTTCAGTCTATCCACAATAACCCAGATTAACCGAGCAGTGAGAAGTGCAACAATTCAAGAAAATTCTCAATGAATCTCCGATATAACCGGCAAGGCTTAGAAAACTATGAAATCTCATAAGAAGTCTTAGAAGTTTCCCAATCCTGTAACAAAATAGGAAGAAATAAGAACAACAGAAAAGATAGAATAATTGAATGACTAAGAAAAAAGAGAAAGAAAGAAAGATTTTCATTGATCGCAGTGACCATGACTGGATCAACAGAAATTTCATTACTAGAAACAATATGTCCAAGGAATCGGACTTCATCTTTCCATAAATGGCATTTAGAGAATTTATTAAGCATAGCACGAAAAACAAGATTCATCAAATCAGCAAAGAAAGCAGGAGCATTAGTCAAACCAAAAGGCATGACTAACTATTCATAGAACCCATTCTCAGAGCTCCAGGAATAAGATAAATACGGAAATCAATTTCCCGCTTAGGAGGTAAAGTAGTGTCTTCTCCAAATACATCGTGATAGAATCTGACTACAGGAGTCAAATGAGGATCACCACTAAAGAAATGATCATAATAGAGAAGTTGCACATGCTTACAAATCCTATTAAGGTTTGCAGGGCCCTAAATGGATTTGAAATAAAGATACAAATGAAAACTCAGGAGAAAGGAGATACTCAAACCTATCACACAAACAACAGAAATGAACTATGGAAAACTCCAGTATCAAATAAAACACGAACATGATACATAAATAAAGAAAAGGTTGCACTGAAGAGTACCTTGGTCATCCCTAGGAGCACTAGGAAAAGGAGCTGAAGAAGATGCAAAGGTGATAGCAAATATACCAAAAGGCTTACCCAACTGAGCAGGAGGAGGAACAGCAGCACTAGCTAAAGTAGTGCAACTATTGGCATAGTGTCCCTTCTGATCACATCTGAAGCAGGTAATAGAAGAAAGGTCAACGGATTGCCTCTGAGAAGGAGAAGACGATGAAGATCCCAAACCCGCATTCTTGAGCCAATTCTGCTTTTGCTGTTGGAAATTAGTATTTCTCTTCTTAGAGTTAGAAGAGGAAGACTGAGATAAAGAAGAACCAACAACAGCAGGACTCTTAGAAGTAGGATTCTCGTAACGAGTAGCCATATCCATAAGCTGGGTAAAAGTGCCATGAACATGAGAAACAAGACGTCCATAGTACTCAGAACGAGCACCAAAAATGAACTTCTCATTCTTCTTGAGAGGAGTGTCTATTAGGCTAGGACCGAACTTAGAAAGTTCATTGAACTTCCTCTTATACTCTGAAAAAGACATGCTTCTTGCTTGAGATTCATAAACTCCCTATAAAACTGGGATTTTCTGGCTTCGGGCATCCACTTAGCAATGGAAGCATCGCTGAAAAAGATGATAGATAAGCTTAGAGAAGGCATGAAAGAGACAGAGAAACAGAATTCAAAGAAACACAAGAAGATACCTAAACTGCTCCTAAGAAAGATCAGCCTCGAAGGTGTTAGCCGTAGCAGACTCCCACCAATCTAGGGCAGCCTCCTACAACTGCCACGCTGCTAACTGATGCTTCTGGGCATCAGTAATCTCAAGACCAGTAAATATCCTCTCTAAACTACGCAACCATTGCTAGGCTTCAATAATGCTCTCTGCAACAGAAAACTTGGTGCCACCAAGTTAAGTAAATTCCTTACAGAGAACAGTGAACTTAACGGGTGCAAAAAGATTGAGGAGCTGGGGCACGACCCCTACCTCTAGCATTTCCTCGATTCATCGTGAAAATATCAAGAATGAATTTAGGACAAGATATAGAGGAGACAAAGATAAGATAAGATAAATTCACTTGGATGAATATCCTGAGGAAGAAAATACTTACAAGGTAGATACGAAAGGAAGGGAGCTTAGAAAACATTTGAAAAATCCTTTTAAAACCAGAAATTTTTTATATCAAAATAATCTTTGAAAATCCTTTGAAAAATCATTTTGAAAATCAGTTTATACTTTGAAAATACGTTCTCTCACAAAGAAAGTGATTCCGAGATTGATTTCACTCATTCTAGGGTATTTCTACGCTATCTCTAATGAGTTTTTGCTCTTCAGGCTAAGGTTTGCCTAAAACCAAAGCTCTGATACCAAATGTAACAACCCGATATTTTCATCCATCCACATCCATACATGTCGAACTTGAATTGCTTAAAATACCGCATTGTAATAAAATTTGGAGCAAATGAAATTATCACAGAATCACAGACACAGAAATATCGTGAATACTCAGGCTGACCCGAGCGTAAAGCAAAATACAAAACACTCGAGTCAGGACATACATACTTATATAATGTAAACTGACTCAAGTGAACTGTAATAAAGTACAAGTAATTTAAAAGATGCTTGGGACAGCCCTTTCTCTAAGGATCCGTTAAACTATTTACTATGTAGTAATATTGCGCAATTATAATAGCGTCAACAATAAAATAAACTTACTTTAAAATAGCATTGAAAGGGTTACCCATATAGCCTCCAACATATAATAGTCCCAGTAGTCCATCCAGTATCAGCATATCTCCAGATCGAGAGACTACCCTAAATACTCCATGGGCTAGGGGAGAAAAACAAACTCGTAGTAAGGCTCGATATGGTAGGTGACATGGCACAACTAGGCAATGCCAGGGTAGATATACCAATTACGCTTCCGGGCTGGTGGTAACGTATAGCAACCACTACCGCCCACCTCGGAACACACTCCCAATCAAAGTCATAGGATGTACATCAAATCAATCACAAGTAAGAGTATAGTATCGAAGGAACATGTCCGATCAGAGGAGCTACCTCACTTGGCCCGTCGATCGCTCCTGTTTTAGCCACCTTAAGCCAACTCACGGAACTCGGGTCCACGTTCATACCTCAATAGGATCTTCGCCACCATCCTACTTCGTTCTGTAATCTTCACCACGTACACAGTTGTTAAAGTGGTTTTCGGTATCGACAGAGAGTATGTCCATATCCGATCCCGGTCTCTTTAACAACCAATCATTATTATAACCCGTGGTTATAATTCAAAAAATCATAGTTTATACTTCAAAATAAAGTATCGTTTTCAAATTCAAAATCTTTATGAAAATAAAGATGAAATCATTTCCAAACCATTTCAATATATCAAAATATCATATCTTTTCAAAACTTCAATTTCAAATCATTATTTGAATTCAAATCCAAATATCCAAATTTAAATACCCTTTTAATTCAAAGATATCATTCATTTATTATCATTTCAAATCACCTTTCAATAGTTTATATTTAAATGAAAACAATTCATTTAAACCATTTAAAAGTGAAGTTATTATATTTACAAATCAAGTATTCAATTCCCAAAATTTTAGATAATTCTAAGCTCATTTATTTAGTTAAAAACCATAAACATTAAAAATTTCAGCCTTTCACAGCATTTAGAAAAACTGATGTAAGTTATTATTTAAAACAATTAAATTCAGCAAAGACAACATTTACACAAAACTGCTGTAATAGTTCAGTTCATTAGACAATAGTTTATTCAGAAAAGACAACATTTAAATAAAACTACCGTAATAGTTTAGTTCATTTGAAAATAGTTCATTTCAGCCTACCGCAGCATTTATCAAGTGCTACTGTAGCCCTTTATTTAATTTCAGATTTCAGTTATCTTTCTGCTACCACAACACTTACCAAGTGCTGTAATACCACTTAGTTAAAAATTTAGCCATAGTTCATTTATATCAACCACAGCACTTACAAAGTGCTGTAATATCATTTACTTCAAATTTTAAGTTAACTTTAGAAACGATAGCATTTCTGAAGTACTGTTATTTAATTACCAGATTTTCAATGTAATTCCAGCAATAAATAAACTTTGATTTTAACCCTTTAAACATTATAAAAATCATATTTTAACACTAAAAATGTTCACTAAAATACCTTTAACTTATGATTTTTATAAAGTAAATTTCCTATTAAAAAAATCAAATTTTCAATAATTCACTTAATAAATTCAAGTGTAAAATTTCTATTCTTGCATTTACTTTACACTTTTAATTAAATTTTCCATTTCATAAGTTAACTTAATTTCCATTTTATCTATATAACTTAAATTTCATTTTTTTAAACCAAATTTCACATTTCCAAATTTAAATTGTATTCCAAATTACACTTTAAAGTATTCATTTATTTAACCATTTTAAATTCATAGAAAAATCAATAACACTTTATAAAAATCATTTTAAATTCAAATTTAAATCAAATTATCGTATTTTCTTACTTAACTTAAATTCTATTTATAAGCAAAATCATAAATTCCAAAATTAACTTATATTTCAAATTCTACTTTACCATTTATTTATTTCACTTATTTGACTTGTAGAAAAACACTAGTACTTTATAAATATCATTTTTAATTAAATTTAAATCAAATATCATAATATTTACATTTTTAAAATACTTTAAAAATTACTAGAAAAATATATATTAACCACGGGTCTGTATAATATTTTCTAGCCTAGGTCAAGTGGTATGGATAATATATCATTTCAATCCGTAATTTATAAAGAAAAATCCGGGTTCTATCATTTCAAACCCGCAATCCCAAGTCAATTAAAATAAATAAAAATCGCTCAGGCCTATCATTTCAGCCCATAATGTTTTTTCCCAATTCTAAAGTCCGTTCGGGTATGTATCATTTCAACCCATAGTGGTTCTAATCTACATGGAACTTGTAGTGTGATAATCAGATATAAATGATATAAATGATAGTAACATATGGCAGTAACAGATAATATGACAGGTTTATTAACAAGGTGAACATCATATAAATCATATAACAGGCAGGTATAACATGATAATATAAACTACAGATTCACATGGTGTCAATTTACTAATTATATAAGTACAGATGTCATGTGTGAATTACTCACTTGTTTCAAGCTGGAGATAGAAAGACAAAGCACACAAACGAATTCTAGAAGGCACGATAACATGACTTAAGACTTGAATGGAGTGAAGAGCCCAGTTTTAATCTTGTGAACAACACATAAACAAGACAAGTATAAATATAATTTCAATACAAATATACTTATGAAACAATTTGAATTTAAGAACAACAATGAAAGGAATGACTTGACCATGCTTCCATCATTTAAATGCTTGGCCTAAGGTTTATGTATGCTCGGCCATAGTGGTATATTGGGCTAGTATATGGTATGCACGCACGGCTAGCAAGTGATAAAGGAGTGGAAGCTACAACCTAAAGGAAGATCAAGAGGTAGGCACATAAGTGGGTTTTTGGTGCAACTTTGGGTTCCGCCTGACATGGCTTGGGCTTGGCCATGCAAGGGGTGGTCAGGTGGGGTCTGGAGTTGTGGTCAGAGGTGGTGGAGGAGCAGGCGGCGGCGGCTAATGAGGTGCCAAGGTGGAAAAATGAAGGTGATGTTGCATGAAGGGTTCGACTATGCTTCCTTCAAGGTGATTTTGCAACTTTTGAGAAGTTAGCAACATGGAGGGGTCTCAGCCTTGAAATGGTCAGAGGGGAGGAGGGTGATGAGGCCATGGATGTGGTGGTGCTGGATGGTGGAGGTGGTGTAGGGGCTATGGCCGAGAAAGACAAGGAGAGGCAAGGCATAAATCAAGTAGAAAATTCAAATAAAATGAAAAGAAAAGTGGAAAAAATTCAAGAAGCCATTACCTTCTTGTAGCAACCCGCATATTTGTCGATTTTATATTTAAATATTTTATTTAAATATTTTATCGATACTCGAAAGTTAGTCCGAAAAGCTACTTTTTGCATACGGTCGAGTTAGGACTCGGGACCACTCCCATTGAGTTTAAAATGCCGTTTGCGACCTTTTTGAGTATAAGCTTCGATATGTTTGGAGAAAGTTGAATTTTGCTACTTTTTACTTAGGGCTTTGGTTTGGGCTGAGCCACTTATGTATTCAGTCCCAACCCCTTCTCTTCTTCATTCCTTCATTCCTCATTTCCTAATACTCAAGCTTTTATATTAATGGAGAGTGGAAGAGGAAATTAAAACTCCAAACCCTAGTTTTCTTTTGCAAATCAAACTCTAGCTCCAAACTAATTGAAGAACACATTGGTAAGCTTCTCTTCTTCTTCTCCAACTCATTCTCTTATCAATTTCAGAAATTTCCTAAACCTAATTTAGGAAATGTTTCTCCTTTAATCTTAGATTCAAGCTTGTTGGGTTAGAATTGAAGAGTGATTGTTCTTACCATTGCTCTATAGCTTCTTCTTCAATCGTTTGGGTTCAAAGGTGAGATTTTTATCTCACATCTTAGTCTATAATTATCTTCAATTGTTAGGTATGAATTCCTAACACTTGTTCGTGTGCAATTGATTTTGGTTTGGATTGATTTCGTGTATATTCCAACTTTTGGTGTTTTGGTCTAATTTATGAAAATCCTATTATGGATATTTGGACATTGATATTTGAGGCGTATCGAAGAGCCGATTAGGCTGGGTTGTCGTTCGACGTAATTCCTTAGTCATCGCCATTTGCTCGTTCGATCATTTCCGATATTCGTTTGGCCATTTTTGGCCTAGGTTCAGGGAATGCCCTGAACCCTTCATTCAGACGTCTGAAACGTAATATTCAGACGTCTGAATATTGTTCTGGGAAGATTTCCATTCCCAGATTCAGACGTCTGAATATATGATTTCAGACGTCTGAATTGGTTCATTTGGAACCAGAAAGGAAATAGGCTAAAAAGTGCCTATTTCAGACGTCTGGATTCAAGGATTCAGACGTCTGAATTCTGTCTTTGGAAAATATTTATTTTCCAGATTCAGACTTCTGAATCCTTGATTTCAAACGTCTGAATCTGCACTCTTTTTGCCTATTTGCCTATTCACTTGAGAATTCCAATTTAATCGATTCGTGATGATCCTATTTGTTATTATCATTTATTATGACTTTGATGACTCCTTTTTGGGGATTTTTGAATATCCATTTCGATGGATTCTTTATCGGTTTCTTTGGGTTTTATTCACGTCTTCAAATGTGAATTTTAGTGAATGACTGTTCTTACAATCTTCTTTGTGATTTGTCACTTTAAAAATATAAAGGTTTTCTATACTAGTAGTAAATATCAAAACTCTTTCTTCAAATTATTTCAACACTATTTTATTACAAAGCTCGTTTTCTCAAACCAACTTATAATCTATTAGTATATACAAGCCTTTACCTCACTCGTATGAGAAATCTAATTAAACGACTTAGTAAAACAAGTGGTATGAAACGCTTGCGTTTACTTTGTCAGTTAATTCTTAGACTCGTTCGATTGAAACTCTTGTGACAATTTTCTAGTGGAGAACTACAATTTGTTCGTAAATATTTAAGTTAAGCTACTGGTTATGGGACATGAAGCTAAGCTCATATATTTACTGGCTTACTGTGATTGACACTTCTTGATGATCATGACGATCATTTTTCTGATTTAGACTAGCAATGTGCGATGTCTCTTTGTCTACAAGGGAGACTACTCCCCGTTTTGTGGAGTTTCGACTCAATTTTGTGGGGTAGCTCCCCATGGTATTCGGGCCGTTCGTGTGTCAAAAATTAATGGCTAGCTACCATGAGATAGCGTCTCGTTCGTGTGATACATATGTTGGTGAGTTTTTATGCTCCCGTTCGTGTGATAGGCCTTCCTCCCTTTTTGTGTGATTTCTAGATTTCGTGTGTCGAATTCTGGAATTTCTGCTTCACCTATTTTTGTGATTTCTATTGATTTGATTTATCAATTTTTGTGCATAGGTGAATTCGTGTGTCATTGACTGGATTTCTTGAGATGATTTCTAGAATTTGTGTTTCACCAATTTTCGTGATTTCCATTGATAAATTTTATCAATATTTGTGCACTGGTGAATTTGTGTGTCATAGACTTTTGTTATTGGCATTGATTTAATTGTTAATATTTACGGTTTGGTGAACGAAATAAAGAGTATGACATTTCTTTGATTCTTGTGTAGATTCCGTGATATTGATTAATCTCTCGTTGATTTTCAATTACTTATACATATCACAACTTGGTATTGTGATTATTATGTGTTTAGTCATATCTCTTATTCTATATCGTTTCATCTGATATTTATAGTTAGACCGATCCATTTATTATTTTCTTATTAAATAATACTCGGGTCAGACCGAGATGTTACAGGTGCTTCTGCTTGACTTCTCCCCAGGGATTCATTACTCTGACTTTAGGCAAACTACTTAGATTAGTAGTTTATTTTGTTGTATACACTTGAGATATAGACTCATAGTTGTATTCTTTTGTATAGCATGTGTTGCTATTCTTTTGTATTATTATGGATCTTTTTGACCACTACTCTGATATACACTTTCATGTGTTAGTTATATTCATATCTTCTTCCGCCTTTGTGATATGAATTATCTGTGACTGATTTATGTTATGTTTATTTCTATATTTGTTTCTGAAGGATTTATATAGCCACTGTGTAGTAGCTTTGAGTTTGTATCGGTATGTCAGATTTCCTCTTGACAAAGAATGCATGTTATACTATCTGACATATCGGTGCTCGCGCAAAGAAATTACACGGATGGTCGCTCCTCAACAGCCTTATTCTCCGTGCTAGTTGACAGCATTACGCCGTAGTGTTCTTGGCTAGTGTGGGAATAGAGGTGGGGCGTCACAGCTTGGTATCAGAGCCAAACTTCGGAACAATGTAGAATAATTTAACAGGGATCATCGTCCTAAGTCCATCTTAGGAGCCGTGCTTTAGGATTTTTTTCAGGTCTACGTACCGTCCTATCCTATTTTCTTTTATGATTCCTTATTTTATTTATCAAGATTGCTTGATATTTATTTTGAGAATAACTTTTCTCCTTCTTTCTTTTCTAAAGGAAGAGAAATGGTTAGTTCTAGCAGTCCTAGCGCTGGTCAATCCAGTAGCCCTTCACTGGATAGCGCATTCATGTCTGTCCAACAACTTTTGGATCTTGTAAAGAATCAAGAGTTTATCTATGCTTTGAGTAAGAACCCCGAAATGGTTCTACCTTTGAAACTTGAAGTTTCTTTCAGTTAGCTTGTGGATGTTACTCTTCTTCATGGAGAGGTTGGTAAACGAAGTGTTTGTGACATTGGGACTTCCAAGAAGAGGCATATTAAGTTCAAGAGCCTTAATCCCAATAAGAGAGTGAGGCAAACTACTTTTGTAGCAAAGACTCCAATCCCTAATCGTGGAGGATGCTACAATTGTAATTCTAAGGACCACTATGCAAAGGAGTGTCCGGAGCCACTCTTTTGTCGCTATTGCAAAAATATAGGTCATCATATTTCTGTATGCCTCATACTTCAAAGCAAGAGGAGGGTGGAACAAGAAACTTCGGTAGCCAAGACTCCTACCACAAGTCGTAAACAATGCTACAATTGTGGTTCCACAGACCATTATGTAATTAAGTGCCCGAAACCCCTCTATTGCCGCTATTGCAAAGGCTCAGGTCATTACTTATCTACATGTCCCAAACTCCCTTGCAAGAGGGAGGGAAAGTTGAAAGTCGTGCAAGCCCCTTGTGACACTTCTTTTGGTCAAGGTATTTTACATTCAATCCTTGATGCTATTGTTTTATTTCGTGATCTTTCTATTTGAGTTCTTTTTTGATATGGGTTCATCTCATTATTTTTATATCAAAAGAACTTGTCGATTCTTTTTCTTTGAATATTTTGGGCTTGATGTCTTCTTTGGGAATTGTGAATCCGGATGGTGGATCCGCAACACTCAACTTACTTTCTATTGATGTCGAAATTATTTTATGTGATTTTTCTTTCCGAGCCGATATTTTTACTTAGGCTTCGGAATCGATTTGTGTGAAAAGATTGGCTTAATCATTATGAAGCCATATACTTTGTCCCTAGTGGACTACTTATCTTCGACATTCTTAATCTGCTAAGAAGATTTCTATTTCTCGTTTGTGATTTCGATTCCAACTTGATGGCATCATTTTATTCTTTAAGCCCGCATGATGAGGAACATGTTGTTTCTCTCATTCATGTAGTTTGAGAATTTTTCGGTAATTTTGAGTTTGTCTTAGGATCATCACCTAAGCAATATCTTGTGTGGTGTTAAGGTCTTTTCTGGTCGACCTTGCCACCGGTTTTCATTAGTTACGATTTGCGGAGGTTAGCATTCCCCTTACCGCATTCCTCACTCGTTATGATTCTTGCGAATGACTTATTATGTCATTCAGTTTGTCCAGCTTATTTCATCCATTTTATAAATCGAGTATTCTATGAATATTTCTATGAGACCATTCTTGTATTTATTGGTTTTGGATGAAAATAGCAATTTAAAAATTTTACAAAACTTTTTCGTAAGATTTATTTATACGTATAGATGATTTTGTGATTGTATTGCCCATTTAGTGTTTTAAGAATTCTAGTCGATGCGCTTGATCAACGTTATCAATAGGAATTTCCTAAACGCTTTGATGAGACAGTCAGACACAATAAATTGACTTGTAAAAATGTAATTTCGAAAGTTTTAACTTTTCAGGAAAGAAGATTATTTAAAAGAAATTCTTTCTTTTCGATACTCTAATTCTTGTGATTCCCAAAGGGAACCGAGACTTTATCTTTTGTACCAATGCTTATTGTATTGGATTGGATACCGTTCTCTTGCAAAAGACAATGTACTATCACTTGTGCTTCTAAATCATTAAAAGCCGATTGAGACTAGGTATGCCACTCATGATCTAGTGCTCGCGCCTATTGTTTTTGTTTTTAGAATTTGGCATCATCATTTTTGGGGGAGAAATTTGTTCTCCTCCTCGATCATAAATCTTTGGAATATTTATTTTCTCATAAGGAACTTCATGTCGACTCGAGTTCTTGGCACCTTATGATCTTGATATTCTTTCTACCCGCGGTAAGGGTAATCGTGTCGCCGATGCTCTTAGCCGTAAACAACAAGCTGTTGTTTCTATGATGATATCCGAATGGAATGACCTCGAGATCTTATCCACTTGTGAGATTCGAGACCGCGTATCCGATTTATGCTCATCATTTATTTTATGTAGCCTTGAGGCTCATCCTTCTCTTTTAGACCGCATTCTTGAAGCTCAAAGGCTAGATCCCGACTTGGCTCTTCTTGGCCAAAATATTAAGAATAAAGGTGATATTGAAGGTTTGAAAGACTTTGATATCGATTCCCATGACGGCATTCGGAGATTTGGTAGACTTATCGTGCCAAATATTAGTGATCTTCGTAAAGATATTTTAGAAGATTCCCATCATTCTAAATTTACCATTCATCCCGTAGTACTAAAATGTACGCGGATATGAAGCGACTTTATTATTGGGAGGGAATGAAACTTGACATCGCTAACTTCGTTAAGTGTTGCATGACTTGCCAACTCGTTAAGGCCGAACATCAAAAGCCCGGTGGGTTATTGCAACCTTTAGAAATTCCAATTTGGAAGTGGGACCAAATTTCCATGGATTTTATAGATGGTCTTCCCCTTTCTCGTTCGGGTCATGATAGCTTATGGGTAATTGTTGATAGACTTACTAAATCCGCCCATTTTATTCCCATTCGGTCTAACCGAACCGTTCCACTTTTGGCTAAGCTCTTTGTTGAAGAAATTGTTAAATTACATGGGGTTCCTACTTCTATTGTTAGTGATCGTGATCCATTGTTTACTAGTGTATTTTGGAAGAGTCTTCAAAAAGCTTTAGGAACGAAGCTTAATTTTAGCACCGCTTATCATCCTCAGTCAGATGGACAAACCGAGCGCGTGATCAAACTCTTGAAGATCTTCTTTGTGCATATGTTCTTGATTTTGGTGGAAGTTGGGAAGATCATATTTCACTTGTTGAATTTTCCTATAATAATAGCTTCCAATCTAGTATCGGTATGGCACCTTTCTAGGCACTCGATGGAAGGCCATGCCGATCTCTTCTTATTGGCTTGAGGCCGGTGAGAAGCTGGTTTTAGGTCCAGATATTATTCGTGATTCCACAGAGAAGATTGAACTTATTCGACATAGGATGAAAGAAGCCCAGAGTAGACAAAAATCCTATGCCGATAACCGGAGGAGGAAGTTAGAATTTTCTGTGGGAGATTTTGTGTTCATTCGTGTTTCACCTATAAAGGGTGTTGTACGTTTCAGTCGATCGGGGAAGTTAGCGCCTCGATATATTGGGCCATTTCCTATCACTGAACGTATTGGTTCCATGGCTTATCGCCTTGCATTACCGGCTCAATTTTCTGCTATCCATGACGTGTTTCACGTTTCTCAACTTCGGAAATGTCTTCGAGATTCCGATTCTATGCTTGAGCCCGGTGTTGTGGAAGAGATTGAAGTTTCGCCTAATTTAACTTATGAGCAGCATCCTATTCGAATTGTTGCTTCGGAGGTCAAACGACTTTGAAATAAAGATGTTCCACTTGTGAAAGTTCAATGGTCTTCAAATCCTAAGGATTGTTCTTGAGAATCTAGAGAGTTCATCGAGCGAACACATCTGGACTTACTTTCTCATGCTCTTTGAGGTGAACTTCTTGTTTCAAACTTCTTTTGTGTTGAATATGTTTTTATGGTTGTTACTATATATCTTCTTCTTAAGGATTGCGGGGATGCAATTTCTTTAAGGAGGGGAGTCTGTAACAACCCGCATATTTGTCGATTTTATATTTAAATATTTTATTTAAATATTTTATCGATACTCGGAAGTTAGTCCGAAAAGCTACTTTTTGCATACGGTCGAATTAGGACTCGGGACCACTCCCATTGAGTTTAAAATGCCGTTTGCGACCTTTTTGAGTATAAGCTTCGATATGTTTGGAGAAAGATGAATTTTGCTACTTTTTACTTAGGGCTTTGGTTTGGGCTGAGCCACTTATGTATTCAGTCCCAACCCCTTCTCCTCTTCATTCCTTCATTCCTCATTTCCTAATACTCAAGCTTTTATATTAATGGAGAGTGGAAGAGGAAAATTAAACTCCAAACCCTAGTTTTCTTTTGCAAATCAAACTCTAGCTCCAAACTAATTGAAGAACCTATTGGTAAGCTTCTCTTCTTCTTCTCCAACTCATTATCTTATCAATTTCAGAAATTTCCTAAACCTAATTTAGGAAATGTTTCTCCTTTAAGCTTAGATTCAAGCTTGTTGGGTTGGAATTGAAGAGTGATTGTTCTTACCATTGCTCTATAGCTTCTTCTTCAATCGTTTGGGTTCAAAGGTGAGATTTTTATCTCACATCTTAGTCTATAATTATCATCAATTGTTAGGTATGAATTCCTAACACTTGTTCGTGTGCAATTGATTTTGGCTTGGATTGATTTCATGTATATTCCAATTTTTGGTGTTTTGGTCTAATTTATGAAAATCCTATTATGGATATTTGGACATTGATATTTGAGGCATATCGAAGAGCCGATTAGGCTGGGTTGTCGTTCGATGTAATTCCTTAGTCAACGCCATTTTCTCGTTCGATCGTTTCCGATATTCGTTTGGCTATTTTTGGCCTAGGTTTAGGGAATGCCCTGAACCCTTCATTTAGACGTCTGAAACGTAATATTCAGACGTCTGAATATTGTTCTGGGAAGATTTCCATTCCCAGATTCAGACGTCTGAATTGGTTCATTTGGAACCAGAAAGGAAATAGGCTAAAAAGTGCCTATTTCAAACGTCTGGATTCAAGGATTCAGACGTCTGAATTCTGTCTTTGGAAAATATTTATTTTCCAGATTCAGACGTCTGAATCCTTGATTTCAGACGTCTGAATCTGCACTCTTTTTGCCTGTTTGCCTATTTGCTTGTGAATTCCAATTTAATCGATTCGTGATGATCCTATTTGTTATTATCATTTATTATGACTTTGATGACTCCTTTTTGGGGATTTTTGAATATCCATTTCGATGGATTCTTTATCGGTTTCTTTGGGTTTTATTCACGTCTTCGAATATGAATTTTAGTGAATGATTGTTCTTACAATCTTCTTTGTGATTTGTCACTTTAAAAATATAAAGGTTTTCTATACTAGTAGTAAATATCAAAACTCTTTCTTCAAATTATTTCAACACTATTTTATTACAAAGCTCGTTTTCTCAAACCAACTTCTAATCTATTAGTATATACAAGCCTTTACCTCACTCGTATGAGAAATCTAATTAAACGACTTAGTAAAACAAGTGGTATGAAACGCTTGCGTTTACTTCGTCGGTTAATTCTTGGACTCGTTCGATTGAAACTCTTGTGACAATTTTCTAGTGGAGATCTACAATTTGTTCATAAATATTTAAGTTAAGCTAGTGGTTATGGGACATGAAGCTAAGCTCATATATTTACTAGCTTACTGTGATTGACACTTCTTGATGATCATGACGATCATTTTTGTGATTTAGACTAGCAATGCGCGATGTCTCTTTGTCTACGAGGGAGACTAAGCCCCGTTTTGTGGAGTTTCGACTCAATTTTGTGGGGTAGCTCCCCATGGTATTCGGGCCGTTCGTGTGTCAAAAATTAATGGCTAGCTACCATGAGATAGCGTCTCGTTCGTGTGATACATATGTTGGTGAGTTTTTATGCTCCCGTTCGTGTGATAGGCCTTCCCCCCTTTTTGTGTGATTTCTGGATTTCGTGTGTCGAATTCTGGAATTTCTGCTTCACCTATTTTTGTGATTTCTATTGATATGATTTATCAATTTTTGTGCATAGGTGAATTCGTGTGTCATTGACTGGATTTCTTGAGATGATTTCTAGAATTCGTGTTTCACCAATTTTCGTGATTTCCATTGATAAGTTTTATCAATATTTGTGCACTGGTGAATTTGTGTGTCATAGACTTTTGTTATTGGCATTGATTTAATTGTCAATATTTATGGTTTGGTGAACGAAATAAGGAGTATGACATTTCTTTGATTCTTGTGTAGATTCCGTGATATTGATTAATCTCTCATTGATTTTCAATTACTTATACATATCACAGCTTGGTATTGTGATTATTATGTGTTTAGTCATATCTCTTATTCTATATCATTTCATCTGATATTTATAGTTAGACTGATCCGTTTATTGTTTTCTTACTAAATAATACTCGGGTCAGACCGAGATGTTACATGTGCTTCTGCTTGACTTCTCCACAGGGATTCATTACTCTGACTTTTGGCAAACTACTTAGATTAGTAGTTTATTTTGTTGTATACACTTGAGATATAGACTCATAGTTGTATTCTTTTGTATAGCATGTGTTGCTATTCTTTTGTATTATTGTGGATCTTTTTGACCACTACTCTGATATACACTTTCATGTTTTAGTTATATTCATATCTTCTTCCGCCTTTGTGATATGAATTATCTGTGACTGATTTATGTTATGCTTATTTCTATATTTGTTTCCGAAGGATTTATATAGCCACTGTGTAGTAGCTTTGAGTTTGTATCGGTATGTCGGATTTCCTCTTGACAAAGAATGCATGTTATACTATCTGACATATCGGTGCTCGCGCAAAGAAATTACACGGATGGTCGCTCCTCAACAGCCTTATTCTCCATGCTAGTTGACAGCATTACACCGTAGTGTTCTTGGCTAGCGTGGGAATAGAGGTGGGGCGTCACACTTCTCTTCAGATCTGAAAGCATGCATGTATTGTGAAGTGAGAGAAGAGTTTTTGCGTGAATTGCATAAAAGAAACACACGGCTAAGATATAGGGAAAGGACGGTCCAAACTATGAAGAGGTTGAAAGATAGAAGGTCAAAGGTTAAAAGGCATTAGTCTTTTGAAATTTCCTTTTCTTTATTCAAATAAAACAAAATAAAAACCATGTAAGTAAAATAAAAATGAATACAAAATAAATTAAAAATGAAATGAATGAATAAATTTTAGAAAAATATAGAAAAATATAAGAAAATTGTTTATTATATGTAAACTAGTATTGAAAATCGAAAACAAAATATAACTAGTTTTGGAAAATAACAACTTCACTTTAAAAATGTTTTAAAAATAAAATATTTACATAAAATGACATATTACACATATATATAAAAATTAGAACAAGATATGACAGATAAAAGTATTATTTATATAAATTAAAATAAACAATATTGTTAAATAAAATAAATAATTTACACACAATATTGAAAAATGCACAACTTTCACAATATTAATCAGATTTCAATGAAACGAAAAGCAGTATTCTTAAAATTTAATATATTTTCATAATAAAAGATCAAATTCAAAAATTCAAATATTTCAATTTTAAATTTAAAAGTCAAAGTTTGACCATATTGACCAAAATCCACTTTTCTGGAAAATATTCTATTTATTCATGTTTGGAATTATAATTCACATAAAAATCAAAATTTATATTTAAAATGACAAAATTTATTCATTTTAATAAATAAAATAAAATTTTAAATCAGGGAATTCAATTTAAAATAATTAAAATATACAATAAAATAATCACAAAATACAGGATTGTTACATTTTCTTTCCTTGAATATTAAAATGATAGCAATCCTTATAAATACAATGATAATGATAGAGAATATAACACTACCTTCCGAGGAAAGAAAAATTAAAAGTCAATAAAACATGTTCCACTTATCAATGTTAAAAAGCACAAATGATTTTCTTTCATATAAAAATAATTGTATCTTCTAAAATTTAGTTTTCTTTTGCGTCCAATTTTAGGTTATGCTTCAAGAAAAAGAAAAGAAAGAAAGTTCAAAATGCAAACAAATAAGTAAAATAATAGACTAATAAATACAATAAGCAAGAGATATAGAAATGGAAAAAAGGCAGGCTACTTTAGTGTAGCAGCAAGGATCTTAAAAAAAATCATAAGAAACAATGAATGTAGAAATATTGATACAATGGTAAAAAATTATGACTATGCTCGTAAATGATTTACAATGCTAAAGAACTAGGTTGACAATCTAGGCTTCCTGTTATAGAGGTAATTATTAACTACTCATCTGATTTAACCAACATAATAGGTTGTATCCTCGAATGATACCAAGTCAGTTGTATGTATTGAAAATGTATATTCTTTGAGTTAAAATTTCACTTCTCCTTAAGCTATATTGTGATGCCCCACCTCTATACCCACGCTATCCAAGGACACTACGGGGTAATGCCGTCAACTAGTGCGGAGAATAAGGCTGTTGAGGAGCGACCATCCATGCAATGGCTTTGTGCGAGCACCGATATGCCAGATAAAATATAACATGCATTTCATCTCAAGAGGAAATGTGACATACCGACACAAACTCAAAGCTACTACACAGTGGCTATATATAATCTTCGAAAACAAATATAGAAATAAACATAACATAAATCAGTCACAGACATCCATATCACAAAGGCGGAAAAAGATATGAATATATAACACATGAAAGTGTATATCAGAGTAGTGGTCAAACAAGATCCACAATAACACAAAAGAATATATACAAGTGCAAGACAAAAGAATATATATACATCAAGGAGTCTACATGTCAAATGTATACAACAAAAACTACTAGACTATAGTAGCTAAGCAAAAGTCAGAAGATGGTTCCAGATAGGAAGTCATGAGGAAGCACCTGCAATATCTCAGTCTGACCCGAGTATTATTTAAGAAGAAAATAATAAACGGATCAGTCTAGCTATAATTATCAGATAAAATGAGTTATAAGAAGAGATGCAATAAAAACGTATGATAACCAAAAATGTCATACCTCGACAAGCATACATTAGAAAATCAACAAAGGAAAATCATACAAATATCTCACGAATCTCATAGCATAAAAAGAATGTCATATTCTTTATTTAATTCACCAAGCCACAAAAAATGACATGCATATCAATGTCAATTGAAAAAGTTGGTGAAACATAAATTCCAGAAATCAATAATTAGAAATCTAGAAATCACAAGAAAAGGATGGCCAATCCATAAAAATGAGCCGGAGCTCCTCATGACAGGGTATAGTCCCCCATTGCGGACTTTGAGCCGAAGCTCCTCCTGGTGATTCGAAGTTCCTCCTGACAGGGTATAGTCCTCCATTGCGGACTTTGAGCCGAAGCTCCTCCTGGTGAGCCGAAGCTCCTCATGACAGGGTATTGTCCCCCATTGCGGACTTTGAGCCGAAGCTCCTCCTGGTGAGCCGAAGCTCCTCCTGACAGGGTATAGTCCCCCATTGCGGACTTTGAGCCGAAGCTCCTCCTGGTGAGCCGAAGCTCCTCATGACAGGGTATAGTCACCCATTGCGGACATTGAGCCGAAGCTCCTCCTGGCGAGTTAAAACTCAATAAAATTGAGGTAGAGTCCTCCACATGGACAAAGAGACATCGCACAATGCTAGTCTAAACCATAAAATGATCATCATCGATCACCGAGAAGTGTCAATTACGCTAAGTTAGTAAATATATGAGTTTAGCTTCATGTCCCATAACCACTTGCTTAACTTAAATACTTACGAACAAACTGTAAATCTTCACTAGAAAATTGTCACAAAAGTTTCAATCGAACATGTCCAAGAATTAACCGACGAACTAAACACAAGCGTTTCATACCACTTGTTTTACTAAGCCGTTTAATTAGATTTCTCATACGAGTGAGGTAAAGGTTTGTATATACTAATAGATTGGAAATCGGTTTGAGAAAACGAGCTTTGTAATAAAATAGTGTTGAAATCATTTGAAGAAAGAGTTTTGATATTTACTACTAGTATAGAAAACCTTTATATTTTAAAGTGACAAATCATAGAAGTTATTGTAGAAACAATCAATCATAAAAATTCACATTCAAAGACGTGAATAAAATCCAAAGAAATTGATACCGAATCCATTAAAATGGATATTCCCAAAAATCACGAAGAAAATGTCATCAAAGTCAATAATAACTGATAACAACAAAAAGGGAATCAACACGAATCGATTAAAGTTGGAAATTCAAGCTAAATAGGCAAATAGGCAAAAGGCTGTAGATTCAGACGTTTGAAATCAAGGATTCAGACGTCTGAATCTAGAAAATAAAATATTTTCCAAAACAGAATTCATACGTCTGAATCCTTGATTTCAGACGTCTGAAATAGCACTTTTTAGCCTATTTCCTTTCTAATTCCAAACGAACCAATTCAGACGTCTGAAATGATATATTCAGACGTCTGAATCTGAAAATAGAAATCTTTCCAGAATAATATTCAGACGTCTGAATACTACATTTCAGACGTCTGAAACTGGGGTTCAGGGGCATTCCCTGAACCTAGGCCAAAAATGGCCAAATGGATACCGGAAGCGATCGATCGAGCGACAACGACTAAGGATTTATGCCAAGCGACAACCCAGCCTTAACGGCTCTTTGATACGCCTCAAATATCAATGTCCAAATATCCATAAAAGGATTTTCATAGATTTTGATTTCAAAACACAAAAAATTGGAATATACACCAAATCAATCCAAACCAAAATCAAATGCACAAGAATAAGTGTTAGGAATTCATACCTAACAATCGAAGATAATTATAGACAAAGATGTGAGATAAAAATCTCACCTTTGAACCCAAATTAATGAAGAAGAAGCTTGAAAGCAAAGGAAGATCAACCACACTTCAATCCTAACTCAAGAAGCTTGATTCTAAGCTTAAAAGAGAAATATTTCCCAAATTAGGTTTAGAAATTTTCTGAAATCAAAGAGATAATGAGTTGGGGAAGATGAAGAGAAGGCTTACCAATGGGTTCTCTTGAATTTGGAGCTAGAAGTTGGATTAGCAAAGAAAGCTAGGGCTTAGGAATTTCCATTTCCAATTCTCTTCCACCATTTTTGCTTTAGAACTGAAAAGAGGAGGAAGTGAGAGTGAATGGGGAGGGATGATTCAGTTTGGGGTATTATTATGGCTAGTGTGCTGAACCCAAACCCTAAGTGAAAAGGTCAAATTTTTAGCTAACTCCAAACATATCGAAGTTTATACTCAAAAAGGTCGCAAACGGCGTTTTGAACTCAATGGTAGTAGTCCCGAGTCCTAATTCAACAGTTTGCAAAAAGTAGCCTTTCGGACTAAAATCCGACCAACGATGAAATATTTAAATAAAATGTTTAAATACACAATCGATAAATATGCGGGTTGTTACAGACTCCCCTCCTTAAAGAAATTGCGTCCTCGCAATACTTAAGAAGAAAATAAAGAGTAAACACCATAAAATCATATCAACACAAAATAAATTTGAAATAGAAAGTTCACCATAAAGAGCATGAAAGAGTAAGCCTGAACGGGATCGCTCGATGAATTCCCAGGATTTCCAAGAGCAATCCTTAGGATCTGAGAACTATTGAACTTTCACAAGAAGAACATCTTTATTCCGAAGGCGCTCAACCTCCGAAGTAATGATGCGAATGGAATGTTGCTCATAAGTCAAATCTGGTGAAACTTCAATTTCATCAGTAACACCGGGCTCAGGAATAAAAATAGGAAACCTAAAAGTATTTTCATAGTTAAAAGACGCGGATAACATCAAGAATAGCAGAAAATTGAGCCAGTGCAACGGCGTAGTACAAAAACGGTACGCCCGAGAAATGAGGAACTCGAATAATTTGGAACAACGGCGTAGTACAAAAATGGTATGTCCAATGATCCGAAGTTCAAATAATTCGGAACACCGACGTAGTACAAAAACGGTACGTCTAATGAACCGAACACCATAAAAGAACATCAGACGCAAGTCTATAAAAGAAATGAGATGAAACTCAAAAAAACGAAGTACATCAAAATGTCCGATGAACTTGATAAAAAGATAATTTCATTTGGTCATCAACAAAGAAACAACCACTGTTGCTTATGACTAAGTGCATAGGCAACACGATTCTCCTTTCCGGGAGTATAAAGAATATCAAGATCATAAGATGTAAGGAACCCAAGCTAATATGAAGTTCCTTATGAGAAAATAAATATTCCAAAGATTTATGATCGAGGTGGAGAACAAATTTCTCCCCCCAAAAATAATGATGCCAAATTCTAAAAGCGAAAACAATAGCCGCGAGCACTAGATCATGAGTGGCATACCTAGTCTCAATCGGCTTTTAATGATTTAGAAGCACAAGTGATAGCACGTTATCTTTTGCAAGAGAACGACATCCAAACCAATACGATTAGCATTGGTACAAAAGATAAAGTCTTGGTTCCCCTCGGGAATCACAAGAATAAGAGTATCGAAAAGAAAGAATTTCTTTTAATTAATCTTCTTTCCTGAAAAGTTAAAACTTTCAAAATTACATTTATCTTTATGTAATAATCTTTCTAAAAAAAATTACATTTTTACAAGTCAATTCATTGTGTCTGACTGTCACATCAAAGCGTTTAGGAGATTGCTATCGATAACGTTGATCAAGCGTATCGACCAGAATTCTTAAAGCATTCAATGGGCAATACAATCACAAAATCATCTTCCATATAATAAACATGTTTCTTAAAAACCTTTTAAGAATATTCTTCGTTCGTTTCAAGAACAAAAATCCAATTATACTTATAAATAAATCTTATGAAAAAGATTTACAAAATTTTAAATTGCTATTTTCATCCAAATCAATAAATACAAAAATGAAGTCATCGAGATATTCGATAGAATGCTCGATACATAAAATGGATGAAATAAGCTGGACAAACTGAATGACAAAATAAGTCATTTATAAGAATCGTAACGAGTGCGGATTGCGGTAAGTGGAATGCTAACTTCCGCAACTCGTAACTAATGAAAATCGGTGGCAAGGTCGAACTAGAAAGACCTTAACACCACAAAAAAGATTTCTTAGGTGACTCAAAATTACCGGAAAAATTTCACAAATTATTTAGATAAGAGAAATAACACTTTTCTCATCTTGAGGGCTTAAAGAATAAAATGATGCCTTCAAAAATTTGAAATCGGAATCTCAAGAAAAAGTAGAAATTTGCTTGATAGATAGAAAATGTCGAAGATGAATAGTCCACACGGAAAATAGGATATGGGCTTCACAACGATGAGCCAATCCTTACAAAAATCAATTCCGAAGCCTAAGTAAAAATCGGCTCGGAAAGAAAATCACATAAAATAATTTCGACATCAATAGAAAGCAAATTGAGTGTTGCGGATCTACCATCCGGATTCGCAACTCTCAAAGAAGTCATCAAGCTTAAAATATTTTCAAAGAAAAAGAATCAACAGGTTCTTTTGATATTTCGTATTGTTCCGAAAGGAAGAAAGAAGGAAGAAGAAAAAGGTTATTCACTAAATGAATATCAAGCAATCTTGATAGATAAAACAAGGAATCATAAAGAAAATAGGATGAATCGGTACGAAGACTCGAATTAAATCCTAAAGCACGACTCCTAAGATAGACTTAGGACGATGATCCTTGTTACAATATTTCGTATTGTTCCGAAGTTTGGCTTTGATACCAAGCTGTGATGCCCCACCTCTATACCCACGCTAGCCAAGGACACTACGGGGTAATGCCGTCAACTAGTGTGGAGAATAAGGCTGTTGAGGAGCGACCATCCATGCAATGGCTTTGTGTGAGCACCGATATGCCAGATAAAATATAACATGCATTTCATCTCAAGAGGAAATCCGACATACCGACACAAACTCAAAGCTACTACACAGTGGCTATATATAATCTTCGAAAACAAATATAGAAATAAACATAACATAAATCAATCACAGACATCCATATCACAAAGGCGGAAAAAAATATGAATATATAACACATGAAAGTGTATATCAGAGTAGTGGTCAAACAAGATCCACAATAACACAAAAGAATATGTACAAGTGCAAGACAAAAGAATATGTATACATCAAGGAGTCTACATGTCAAATGTATACAACAAAAACTACTAGACTAAAGTAGCTAAGCAAAAGTCAGAAGATGGTTCCAGATAGGAAGTCATGAGGAAGCACCTGCAATTTCTCAGTCTGACCCGAGTATTATTTAAGAAGAAAATAATAAACGGATCAGTCTAGCTATAATTATCAGATAAAATGAGTTATAAGAAGAGGTGCAATAAAAACGTATGATAACCAAAAATGTCATACCTCGACAAGTATACATTAGAAAATCAACAAAGGAAAATCATACAAATATCTCACGAATCTCATAGCATAAAAAGAATGTCATATTCTTTATTTAATTCACCAAGCCACAAAAAATGACATGCATATCAATGTCAATTGAAAAAATTGGTGAAACATAAATTCCAGAAATCAATAATTAGAAATCTAGAAATCACAAGAAAAGGATGGCCAATCCATAAAAATGAGCCGGAGCTCCTCCTGACAGGGTATAGTCCCCCATTGTGGACTTTGAGCCGAAGCTCCTCCTGGTGATCCGAAGTTCCTCCTGATAGGGTATAGTCCCCCATTGTGGACTTTGAGCCGAAGCTCCTCCTGGTGAGCCGAAGCTCCTCAGCCGAAGCTCCTCCTGGTGAGCCGAAGCTCCTCCAGACAGGGTATAGTCCCCCATTGTGGACTTTGAACCGAAGCTCCTCCTGGTAAGCCGAAGCTCCTCATGACAGGGTATAGTCCCCCATTGCGGACATTTAGCCGAAGCTCCTCCTGGTGAGTCAAAACTCAATAAAATTAAGGTACAGTCCTCCACGTGGACAAAGAGACATCGCACGATGCTAGTCTACACCATAAAATGATCATCATCGATCACCGAGAAGTGTCAACTACACTAAGTTAGTAAATATATGAGTTTAGCTTCATGTCCTATAACCACTTGCTTAATTTAAATACTTACGAACAAACTGTAAATCTTCACTAGAAAATTGTCACAAAAGTTTCAATCGAAAAAGTTCAAAAATTAACCGACGAAGTAAACACAAGCGTTTCATACCACTTGTTTTACTAAGCCGTTTAATTAGATTTCTCATACGAGTGAGATAAAGGTTTGTATATACTAGTAGATTGGAAATCGGTTTGAGAAAACGAGCTTTGTAATAAAATAGTGTTGAAATCATTTGAAGAAAGAGTTTTGATATTTACTACTAGTATAGAAAACCTTTATATTTTAAAGTGACAAATCATAGAAGTTATTGTAGAAACAATCAATAATAAAAATTCACATTCAAAGACGTGAATAAAATCCAAAGAAATTGATACCGAATCCATCAAAATGGATATTCCCAAAAATCACGAAGAAAATGTCATCAAAGTCAATAATAACTGATAACAACAAAAAGGGAATCAACACGAATCGATTAAAGTTGGAAATTCAAGCTAAATAGGCAAATAGGCAAAAGACTGCAGATTCTGACGTTTGAAATCAAGGATTCAGACGTCTGAATCTGGAAAATAAAATATTTTTCAAAACAGAATTCAGACGTCTGAATCCTTGATTTCAGACGTCTGAAATAGGCACTTTTTAGCCTATTTCCTTTCTGGTTCCAAACGAACAAATTCAGATGTCTGAAATGATATATTCAGACGTCTGAATCTAGAAATAGAAATCTTCCCAGAATATTATTCAGACGTCTGAATACTATGTTTCAGACGTTTGAAACTGGGGTTCAGGGCATTCCCTGAACCTAAGCCAAAAATGGCCAAATGGATACTGGAAGCGATCGTTCGAGCGACAACGACTAAGGTTTACACCAAGCGACAACCTAGCCTTAACGGCTCTTCGATACGCCTCAAATATCAGTGTCCAAATATCCATAAAAGGATTCATAGATTTTGATTTCAAAACACCAAAAATTGGAATATACACCAAATCAATCCAAACCAAAATCAATTGCACAAAAATAAGTGTTAGGAATTCATACCTAACAATCGAAGATAATTATAGACAAAGATGTGAGATAAAAATCTCACCTTTGAACCCAAATTAATGAAGAAGAAGCTTGAAAGCAAAGGAAGATTAACAACACTTCAACCCTAACTCAAGAAGCTTGATTCTAAGCTTAAAAGAGAAATATTTCGCAAATTAGGTTTAGGAATTTTCCGAAATCAAAGAGAGAATGAGTTGGGGAAGATGAAGAGAAGGCTTACCAATGGGTTCTCTTGAATTTGGAGCTAGAAGTTGTATTAGCAAAGAAATCTAGGGCTTAGGAATTTCCATTTCCCATTCTCTTCCACCATTTTTGCTTTAGAACTGAAAAGAGGAGGAAGTGAGAGTGAATGGGGAGGGATGATTCAGTTTGGGGTATTATTATGGCTAGTGGGCTGAACCCAAACCCTAAGTGAAAAGGTCAAATTTTTAGCTAGCTCCAAACATATCGAAGTTTATACTCAAAAAGGTTGCAAATGGCATTTTGAACTCAATGGCAGTAGTCCCGAGTCCTAATTCGACAGTTTGCAAAAAGTAGCCTTTCGGACTAAAATCCGACTAACGATGAAATATTTAAATAAAATATTTAAATACACAATCGATAAATATGCGGGTTGTTACATATATGATCAATAACTTGAGTTATTTTTTTTTTTTGTTTTTAAAGATGCTTTAAGACAGTTGCTAGCATCGTTAAATGAACAATTTAATTTTGTTGGCAATTTTTTCAGGTATATGCAGTTGCATGTTTTAAGCCTAATAGTTGAACTGACGTGTAGTTATATCTTTATAATTAAATTTGCATATTATATTGTTTGATGGCTTGTAATTCTAAGAATTTCTAATGGTTGGAAAAACTACGAAAACAATGGACGAAATTTTTTAGACTGTTTAAAATTTATTTTACATAATAAGAAATAATTTCAAATGTATCAATATATCAATTTAGTCTCCTAAACTTTAAACATTTTGATAATAATAATGATATCTGACATCATGCACGCATAAAATAAAATCTTATTTTCATTTTCAACTTATTGGAAAGATGCTTGTATATGTTGAAGTAGTTAATCGGCATCATGTTGCTAAACATTAACATATAAGACTTACATGTTTTGAACTGAGTAAAGGTAGGTACTCAATGAGCTTATTTGGTCTACCTCGGGATGATCGTATGCTTTTACTCACTTAATAACAAGCTAACTTGCTTGATAATGCTAAAATAAAGGTATGACTTTAGAATAAATACAAGAGTATTAGAAATATTAAAATATATTATGTTTTCGATCGTATGGTCGATGTATATTGTTTATATTATAACTGTGAATTTGCAAACAGCTCTCCGTACAAAGGAGACTCTGCCAAAAAATTTTGAAAATTCTACACTTAGAAATTTTAAATAAATCTTTCATATGAAAAGAAATAAAATTTAAAAATTAGTCTATTTTAATTTACAAAGTATGGTAAGATTGATTCTTATATTATCTACTTAGAGAATTAAGCGAGTTTCAATTCGATGATAAGTTTCGAATTCAGTTAATGTTTGAGTGTGTGTATATGACGTCTCCCTGTAATAAATTGTGAGGACATAATCTTTTTAAGGAAAGAGGTGTGTACGAAAAAAAATTTCGAAGCCATGATATTATATAAATTTAATTGGAATGAAAATATTTGAATTTGATTTTTCACAATTATTGTTTTTGAAATCAAATTATTATTCAATTGAGATCTAGCTAATAAATTCTTTTTGAATGATATATTAAAAATCAAATAAATGTTTTTAATCAAGATAAAATATTTTTTAAATATAAGTAATTTCTACATCATTGAAGTGGTTAAAAATAATTTTTTTATAATAATATAAGGAATGATTAAATAGAAGTAAATAAGAATTGAACTGGAAAGAGTTCTGTGATTCATGAATTATATTATGCAGAAAGAAGTGTAAATTATTTTGATTAGATTGAAATAGATTTACAAATTAATAAAAGTAGTTGTTTAAAAGATAAAATAAATAGACGTAAAAAGAGACAAAATGGGAAATTTAATACTAAAGCCTATTTTAGCCTCATACTAGTTTTTAATCCCCACTGGTTTACTCATTCTTCTCCCTATCTGACCCATACCCGACTTCCATTGCCAACCCTAATCCCCAAACTTTATTCAACCTCATGCCTGGGCAATGCAGCAAAAAAAGCAACAAACCCGTTTTCCACTTTTCCTAACACAATCCTTACATTGAAAATCAGAACTAAAAGAAAAAAATAAATTAGAAGCCTATGCTTGCAACAGATGATGGCGGCATCTACATAAGCGTGGGTTTTGAGGGAAGACGTGCAACTTGGGCGTTATTGTGGGGCTGTCGACTTGGGGAAGTATGTGCAAGCTTCATACATGGAGGTGCGACTTGGCTGATGTTTGCAGCCGGCGTTTCTGACAAGGGACACTTGATCTTCGACGATGCAGTGGAAGTGGCGAAATGATTAATGTTGTGCAAAGTGGTTGAGGGATTGAACAGATGAATGATGAGGTAACGATTGCTAGGCTGATGATGTTAGGTGTTAGCAATGATGGAATGAGTGGCGATGGCGGTGCAATCGGGCTGAGAATAGTCATTTGGAAAGTTCAAGGATCGCTTGAAGTTTTGGTGGGTTATTTTTCACTCGCACTTCTATATCTAAATAAATGAATATCCTTAATTTTTCTATGATATGGTCATTTGGGTTATAGTTTTTGATTTTTAAGTATTGAATTAGTTAAAGTATGAATGCTTACGATGAATTGTTCTATGTTTTGCCCATAGTTTGGATAAACTTCATTAGTTTGGGATGTTGGTTCCTTGAAAGGTTTGATAGTGTAAATTTGCAAATGTTATTCCCTCCGTTTGTGAATTTAAAATTTTATAGTATGATGATACTTGTACATCGTTATGTCATTGGAGTTTGTTAGAATGCAACTTGGATTGATAAAATAATTTCATATTTGGAATGACATTTTATAGAGAGCTTTTGAGTTGAATTTCAGTGAATTTATTGTTTGGATTGTTTACATGTTTTTAAAAGATTTTAAAAATGATATTTTATTTATTTTGATCCTTATTAGAATTTCGTTTATAAAATATAGTTAAATTATATTATGTTCTTAACATATTTCTTACTTAAAAATTTATATTCCAAGCTTTTAAAAATGAGCAATATTTATTTATAAAAACATTTTAAATTTACCATTTATAATTGTATATATTTTTATGAAATGTTTTAGAGGAAAAATATAAGACATGCTATAATTTTAGAAAAGTGGTTATGAGAGTAAATAAATTCAATTTCAAGAAATTTTAGTTATAAAAACTGTTTAAATGATTTTTAAAAAGTGTTTAAAATCCTTTGGAAATTTCATACTTATCTTTTATAATAAATTATTCGTTTCTGGAATAATTATAAGGTTTTAATTGTTTTAAAACTCTTTTATTTATTTGTTATGGATTTGAGATTTTAATGAGATTTCATGTTTTTCTATGAGACGAAGAATTATTTTATTTGTCGGATTGGTATGGGATTTTTTGTACAATTCTTTCGCTTATTACTATAAATTGTTAAATAGAGTAAGTGGAATTTATTAGCTTTTAGTGAATACTTGAAGTTACTATCTAGTATGGAATAGTTAATTAAATTCTTGTGGTTACTAGAGTGACAGTAATTAACACTTAGAGTTATATTATCTTAGGGTGTTCGGATTTCAGACTGGTAGATCCTCGAGAGAAAATAACTCATTTTTCATCGATTTGAGAATCGATACATTTTTAGATTTGGGTAGGCAGATCTCTTTCGGAAGCTCTGTTATGGTGTAAATACGGTTGTCTCTTTTGGAAGGCAGATTTTTACATGCATCGATGTCTATAGATACTATAATCTATCAGTTTATTTGTTTTATATTGTTAGCTATGTTTACCTCTTTCGGTAGGTAAATTTGCATAGGACAAATTAGGTACATGACTGCTCTTTTCTTTGAGCAGTGTCCCTAATGTGCAGTCTCTTTCAGTGGCCTTCCATTTTATGTAGTTGGTCTCTTTCGGTAGACTGCGTGTCACTGCATTAAACTGATAGATGACTACCATTATTATTTCATCATCGATAATTATTTCATCAAAGATTTTTAGTATGGAAATTCTATATCCCTTATGGATCTGAGGAATTTTGAATTGGTTATCACCATATTTTAAGATGATAGTTTATTGAGATATGTATTTATGAAATGGTGACTTGTTAGATATGCCTTATTTGAATATTTATTTTAGGCATATTTTATTTATGACTTATTTGGTTATTGTTAAGTCATACTATGATATCTGCATCTATTGGTTTGATATGCCTTTTATGGATTTTCGTGACGACCTGGAATTTCGGACATTTGAAATTGGAATATTTAATTGATTTTAAATATTTAAAAGTTAAAGTCTAACTTGAATTTCAAATGCCACTATTTATTCAATGATTTAATTGTTTAATTAAATAATTGGAAAATGGATAAATGGTTGAATCTGGAATTTTAAGCTTGTTAAAAATAATTTAAAGACTTGTAAAATTTATATTGATAATACTACAGATAGTAAAAGCGATAAACTTGAATTTGAAAGTGTTTTGTTTAGTTTTAAAAATATATCATGTAAAACGATATTTAAAAATAGCATTCCGAGGAACAGTCTCAGAATTTGACGAAACCAGTTCCAATGGATCTGTAATAGTGTATTATTATTGGATTTCAATTTTCGTTGTGTTTGGAGTGATCGTTTGGCCGTACGATTGATAAACGTGGTGAGTTTTTTATCGAAAATTTAATATAAATAATTAGGTCCAAAAAGATATCTTCTGTAACGATCCCGAATTTCAATTTTATTTAAATTGATAATTAATTTCTATTTTGAGTAAAAATTGTTAAAATATTTAGTAATTTATACAAACTGTTAGTAAAATTTTAATAATCGAATATTTGAAAACTATAAAACAGTAGAATGAAGTTGTGTTGATGTTAAACAAATATTTCAAACAAATATAATTATAAGATAAATTATATAAATAACAAACAATTAACATTATGTTATAAAATCAATGCACATTAATAAAACAAATAACAAGACACAATGTAAAATTATGAAACAAAAGAAATAAAATATAAACTATGGAAATAAATGTGTAGAAAAATAAAATAAACAAAGACAATATAATCAATAAGTATTCAAACAAACAAAATAAGAAACAAAGCAAAAGAAGAAATTCAAACAAATACAAATATAAGATATATAACTAAGCTTGCTAACAAATATAAAAGAGATAAGTAATAAATAGGCAGAGGAATGAATGTTAGCACACAAGGGCATATCATCAGCCAAGATAATAGCTTCATTTCAGTAGACAAAATAAAGTATGCTGCCTGTAGGATAGTTAGGCAAAGTAAGATAGTAAAACCAAGATAATAGACATATATTTAACTAAAGCAAAGTACAAAAGAAAATGTACCAGGTTTGTATAAATAAAGAGTGTAGCCTGTAATGTAGTGATGCAAAGGCAAGAATAAACAAAGCAAGTATATATTCAAAACATAAAGGACCATTTCATTTAATGCAAACATCCACAGCATGCCTATTTTACAAACAAAAGTAATACAAGATCACAAAAGAAAAGAAAACTTTGAATATAAGACTTGGTACTTGCAAAGGAAATCAAACAGCATATCTATATAAGTGTATGCATAATGTACTTGTAAGAATTAAAATGAGATGGCTGTTACATTGAAGCATGAAGCATTTAATGCTTTCAAACCAGCCCATAACTATTGTACAAACAAACAATAATAACCCCTGTACACATCTCCTTTATATTAGCCTTCCCCTCTCATTGTAAGTCTGTTCCACAAACCAAAAGCCTGTAACCAGTTTTTCAAATCTGGAAGAAGAAAGAAAAAAAAACAAATACAAATTACAAACTGGAAAAAAACTGGGAATTAAGCAAGTAAACAAGTGGGATTCCAGCTTGTATTCAAAGCCTGTTTCAAGTAGAAGACCTCTGTTCTTCTTCTCATGACAATGTGAGTAACTTATTTTCTAAAACTTTAAAAAGTATAAATTTGTTGTTATTCATGAATAGTCTTTGTTTGCTGTGCATTGAAAAAAGGGAAAAAAAATGGTTTAGTGGTTTTTCTGAGATACTGGAAGTTGTTATAGGACATGCTTTCTTATACTTTTGTTTCAGAGCAGAATAAATTGTAGAAGAAGAAAAAAAAAATTTGTCAAATAAAATTCATACAATCCTTTTTAGCTTAGGATTTGTTTTTTTCTTATAAAACAAGTTTGTTTAAACTCGAAAACCACAGTTTAAAATTTGTTTTAAGCTTGAACATAGAGGGTTTGTCTCAGTAAACAAATTTTTACAGTGAAACAAACTTTTATGATAAATTCAAGTATTTTAAATCGTTTATTTAATTACATAACTTGAATGAACCTACAAAGTTATGATTTTTAAAATGAATATGATGATTTCTAATCAAGTATTCCTAGCGCAGTTCCTATTTGAATAAAATGTGCCTTTTTATCATTTTCTAACAATCGATCCAATACTGGGTATCGAAATTTTGTTTGAAGTGAGTTGAAACATTGTGGATTATAGGAAAAATGATCACAGCTTTTCTCATCAATCGTGGTGGCCGCGCGAAACCAATTTAGGGTTTAAAAGTAGTTTTTTGTTGTTACTGGAAATCGTGTTGCTGCGTCTTCGTGGTTGATCCGGAAGCGATCGGACCAGGGGGGTTTGGTTCGTCGTCGTTTGGCGAAGCTATAAACGTGTCGGCGTGGTCACCCATGGTCGGGATTGGCGATGCGTGGAGATTCTCTGATGATAGCATGTTATTCCAGTTTGGGTTAGGCAGTGAAAATTTGAATGCGTCGTTATTACAAATTCCTGTGTTATCTGGAGACTTGTATAGATGATCGTTGATGTGTCGAGGGTGGTAGGTTCGACTGGAAGTGGCCGGAGTTGCCGTACACGTGCACGTGCACGTTGGGTTAGATTGAGCTGTGCTGTGGGTTCGTGTTTGGGGAAGAAGACGTAGTCTCGAAGCGTGTCTCGGGGAGAACGAGGGGTAGCTCGAGTTTTTACTCGAAGCAGGATGTCGGTGTTAAATCAAAGTACTTACAAAATTTTTAAATTTGGAAAATTTTGGTGACTCGGGTAAGTTTTTAGAAGAACTCGAAGTAGGACTCGAGTACGTAGGGGATTAGCTCGGGTTTCACTCGGGTTGGGTAGGGATTTTTATATTTTCAGTTTTTAAAACTTTAATAACTTAGTTAAATAACCTTCTAAAATTATTTCTTCTATAAATAATGATTTGTTTACTAAGTAGAAGGTATAATTTGAAAGGTTTTGAAATATAAAGGATTTCTTTTTAACAATTAAGTTTTTAAACTTATATCTTTAACAAGTTATTTTAAAAAAAAAAACTTAGTAAGTGATAATTTTTACTTAAAGGCAAGTTAATATATGTCGTTAATGATAATCGAGTAGTTAATGATTTGTACTTAAGATTTATTCATTTATAATTAAGAAAATCGATTAAAAGATAATTAGTTATAATTAAGATTTAATCAATAATTAGGGGTTAAAATAATTGATTTAAGGAATAATTAATCATTGATTTATAAAAATCACTAATGAAGATAATTATGTGGGTAATAAATTTATAACCACTCGATTTATTCATCTTAATTAAAGATGTTTGATTGTTATTGAATGCTATGTGATAAATTGATATATTTGATATATAATGTGATGTTATGTAATGCTTTGTGCTGAGCTGTTATGTCTGTGATGAGTATACCGTTGTATGAATATAATAAAACCTTTTTTCCCATAACGCGACATTTGAATTTCGATGCGACAGGGAGTCGGATTCCAGTTGGTTATCCGAAACCCACATCGAATTGTAATGATAAATATTTGAGATTTATAAATTTATTTTACCTATGAAACCATGAATGAAAATAAGCGTTATCAATTATACCGCTTATCGATATTGGTATATCTGTGATGATTTATGTTGTGCACTATTGTGTAAAATCCCTAGACCACACCATACGCACACAATGATGGATTTCACGAGGAAATCGGTTAAGTCACAGATTTTAAATAGTTTATAATTTGAATTTTTGAATTCAAATGTTTTGGAAATGGAATCGGAATAAATGTGAAAAGCTTTTGGAATGGAATTTCAAAATAAAATTTATTATTTTTAAAATTACTTGATTAAGTTTTGGAATTTAAATAATTTGATTTAAAATTTGAATTCAATACTTGAAATTGAATTCTATGATTTGAAACTAGGGATTATAGCGATATTATATTAGTTATATATGAGTCAAACCATTTTAAAAGTATAATTTTGAGAAGTTGGATTTAACCAAAGAACTTTAACTCGTATAGATGAATCAGATTTTCAAAATGAAAACTGTTTGTTTTAAAAAGAATAAAAAGCTTTCAGATAAGAAATGAAATTCCAGTTTAAGTAAAGGAATTTCAAGATTGAATGAAAAAAATGGTTTTCCAAGTTATGAATGAATTCTTTTTGAAAGCTATGAATTAAATCTGTTTATTTTTAACATATTTAAAATGATGATTTATTTAAACCATTCGAAAGGAAATTGTTTTGAAAGCTATAAGTTAAATCTTTGATTTAAAGATTTAACGAGTTAAATTGAAATGGAAATTGATTTGGAAAATCTGTGAATGAATCTTTTGTTTAAAAGATAAAAAAATTTAGAAATGGTAATTTGTTAAAACCATTTGAAAAAGAGAAGTTTGGGTAACAAGTTGTGACTTAATTGAAATCCCAATATCCATATATTTTTAAATATTGCGCTCACTATTCGGGTTAGCCGGGAAAAGACCTTTGTGTCATATAACCCATTCCGAATAAGTGATTCGACGTTATGGATAGCATTTGAAGACCGGTGATGAAGACCGGGTATTTGCGAAAGCGATAGGATGACCTATCGATTGTTTCTGCACCGAGTCGCGCCGGTATAGAAACTCCCTAAGTGATGGGAAATCCGATCGGGATTGTGAATATCCGGATTGCAAGGACTTCTTTGTAAGTGCCTTCGGTTCTGTTCGATCCCGGAACAGACTTGTATGGATTGTATGTCTGACATTACAAATTGAGATGTAAAGCCGATTTCTTTCAAATATATTTCTGTTGGTGGCGGAGAATTTATTCTTTTAGCTTAACACCCTTCTCTGAGACGTATGAGCTCAGAGGTTATATAGTTGATGGTTATCAGCGATATATTCCCAATTTGGTAATGTGACATGCTGAGTGTTGCTGTGAAATGATCATTGTGTTGATTATTTGTGATAGGATCATTTATTTGATCGTCTATCCTGGTGATCATTTCTATGATCATTTGTTGACCCAAAGCATGGCTTTTGTATAAAGTATGTTTTTGTGGACGAGACTTCGTCGAGCCTCACACCCCGAAAATGGTCAAAACAGGAAAGATGCGGCAAGGTTATGAGGGGTAGCTCCCTTTAGGGTATGTGCATTTCCTTCTAGATAGAGGTGGTATCATGGTATGGAGCCCAGATATTTAACCTATGTGGTTACTGCGAATTTATTACTTTGTGGTTGTTGGTTATCGGGATCCCGTGAGAAAGGTCGTTTACGATCGGGGAATGGCATGCTCGTGTCAGTAGTTACCCAGTTAGGGGTAACCCGGCCTTGTGTTGGCAGAGATCCGGTTTGGTTCTCGGGGATGTCCTTCCAGAGGCGTTCTCATGTGGCAATGGGAAGTTCCTTAGCCTGACCATTTGTTGGAAATCCAATTCCCAATACGAAACCCTGTACGGTTTTAGTTGTAGAACCTGCCATTTACTTATGGTGGTCACCACTGTTTAGATGGTAGCTATAGCAGGCATAGTTCGAAATGTCTATGCTGGCTAAGATTTATATCTTTATTTTCGAAATAAATTTTTTCTACACTATGCACTAGTAATAATATCAAATGTTTCTTTTTAATGCGTATCAAGCATCTTTGACTATCATAAGGAGAAATCTCCTCCGATTCTGCGTTTGCATTGTGTGTGTGTGCGGAAGGCCTTATGGTAGTCTCATTTTTAAAAAGCATTGCGAATTGACTTTGAAAATCTTTTGTTGAATGTTTTAAAAGATAAACTGTTTTTGTTGCTCACACCAGTCCCACGACTGATCCGGAGTTTATTGTTTCTTTCCTAAACTCTGGATGCTCATTATATTTCTACACGAGCAGTCTAGAGTTGGGTTTTTCAGATAGTCAGGTTTAGTAGATTATCTGGATTTGGTTCAGTCTTTGGATCACATCAGTCTTGCTTAGCTTGGTGCATCGTTATTGGGGGTTCAAGCTATTATTGGATTGGTTCTTGGAAATGGAGTTGCAGTTCTCGGAGTTCTCTTTTGAAGACTATCTTGGAGTTATATTGTTCCGCTGCTAGATGTTATCTATTTTTCTTTTCCACTGCTATTTTATTGTATCATATCTCTGATGTATATTGATATCTATTGGATCATCTGTTGTATCAGATATTGTATCAAGCTGTATATCAATGTATTATTCTTTTTTTCCGCTGTGTTGTTTACTTAATGTTGTTATAAGCTCCGACGAATCGGATTTGAACGGTCGAATCTACGGCATTCGAATACGATTTGAAGTATGGATGTCGATTTTCGAGCGGGCAAAATTCGTAGTCGTCACATTTGGTATCAGAGCTAAGGTTGAACTTTAGCTCAGGAGTATAACACATTAAGTAGCTCATTAGAGATAGGGTGTAGTATATCCTAGAATGAGTCTATCCCTAAGATATTTGTTTGAATGCCTCAGTAAATTCTCTTACTATCCACTGATAGTGAGTATGAGTGCAAGAAGTGAATGAGATAGAGGACAAGGAAACCCGACTATATTGGTCAATACCCTACAACAGTGGAAATAACTTTCTTATCAATCTCTTTTGATTCGTTTCCAAAATTCTTTTGAATTGCTTCGTGACAGCTCCAGAAAAAGAAGTTTCGGTGCGGTGATGCTCTACGAAACATTATAGGAAATTCTTACTTCGTATCTTCATCGGTTTCTTATCAGCATTTCGATTTAAACCTTAATGAATATGAATTAGAAATTTTAAATTGAGTTAACTTGATTAATAGAATATGAAGAATGGTATCGATAAAACGATTTCGTTTAAAATCAAATTTTGAAATTCTATTATAATTTCTTGTATCTATTGCTGATATTCTGATTTGGTGAGCCAAATGCAGAATTGATATCCAGCTTGATTTGAAAAGATATTTCTCTATCTAGCTATCTCTGTGTTGTTTTCGTGCTTGCGAATTTCGTGGACGAAATTCTTTTTAAGGGGGGAAGTTTGTAACGATCCCGAATTTCAATTTTATTTAAATTGATAATTAATTTCTATTTTGAGTAAAAATTGTTAAAATATTTAGTAATTTATACAAACTGTTAGTAAAATTTTAATAATCGAATATTTGAAAATTATAAAACAGTAGAATGAAGTTGTGTTGATGTTAAACAAATATTTCAAACAAATATAATTATAAGATAAATTATATAAATAACAAACAATTAACATTATGTTATAAAATCAATGCACATTAATAAAACAAATAACAAGACACAATGTAAAATTATGAAACAAAAGAAATAAAATATAAACTATGGAAATAAATGTGTAGAAAAATAAAATAAACAAAGACAATATAATCAATAAGTATTCAAACAAACAAAATAAGAAACAAAGCAAAAGAAGAAATTCAAACAAATACAAATATAAGATATATAACTAAGCTTGCTAACAAATATAAAAGAGATAAGTAATAAATAGGCAGAGGAATAAATGTTAGCACACAAGGGCATATCATCAGCCAAGATAATAGCTTCATTTCAGTAGACAAAATAAAGTATGCTGCCTGTAGGATAGTTAGGCAAAGTAAGATAGTAAAACCAAGATAATAAATATATATTTAACTAAAGCAAAGTACAAAAGAAGATGTACCAGGTTTGTATAAATAAAGAGTGTAGCCTGTAATGTAGTGATGCAAAGGCAAGAATAAACAAAGCAAGTATATATTCAAAACATAAAGGACCATTTCATTTAATGCAAACATCCACAGCATGCCTATTTTACAAACAAAAGTAATACAAGATCACAAAAGAAAAGAAAACTTTGAATATAAGACTTGGTACTTGCAAAGGAAATCAAACAGCATATCTATATAAGTGTATGCATAATGTACTTGTAAGAATTAAAATGAGATGGCTGTTACATTGAAGCATGAAGCATTTAATGCTTTCAAACCAGCCCATAACTATTGTACAAACAAACAATAATAACCCCTGTACACATCTCCTTTATATTAGCCTTCCCCTCTCATTGTAAGTCTGTTCCACAAACCAAAAGCCTGTAACCAGTTTTTCAAATCTGGAAGAAGAAAGAAAAAAAAACAAATACAAATTACAAACTGGAAAAAAACTGGGAATTAAGCAAGTAAACAAGTGGGATTCCGGCTTGTATTCAAAGCCTGTTTCAAGTAGAAGACCTCTGTTCTTCTTCTCATGACAATGTGAGTAACTTATTTTCTAAAACTTTAAAAAGTATAAATTTGTTGTTATTCATGAATAGTCTTTGTTTGCTGTGCATTGAAAAAAGGGAAAAAAAATATGGTTTAGTGGTTTTTCTGAGATACTGGAAGTTGTTATAGGACATGTTTTCTTATACTTTTGTTTCAGAGCAGAATAAATTGAAGAAGAAGAAAAAAAAAATTTGTCAAATAAAATTCATACAATCCTTTTTAGCTTAGGATTTGCTTTTTTCTTATAAAACAAGTTTGTTTAAACTCGAAAACCACAGTTTAAAATTTGTTTTAAACTTGAACATAGAGGGTTTGTCTCAGTAACCAAATTTTTACAGTGAAACAAACTTTTATGATAAATTCAAGAATTTTAAATCGTTTATTTAATTACATAACTTGAATGAACCTACAAAGTTATGATTTTTAAAATGAATATGATGATTTCTAATCAAGTATTCCTAGCGCAGTTCCTATTTGAATAAAATGTGCCTTTTTATCATTTTCTAACAATCGATCCAATACTGGGTATCGAAATTTTGTTTGAAGTGAGTTGAAACATTGTGGGTTATAGGAAAAATGATCACAGCTTTTCTCATCAATCGTGGTGGCCGCGCGAAACCAATTTAGGGTTTAAAAGTAGTTTTTTGTTGTTACTGGCAATCGTGTTGCTGCGTCTTCGTGGTTGATCCGAAAGCGATCGGACCAGGGGGGTTTGGTTCGTCGTCGTTTGGCGAAGCTATAAACGTGTCGGCGTGGTCACCCATGGTCGGGATTGGCGATGCGTGGAGATTCTCTGATGATAGCATGTTATTCCAGTTTGGGTTAGGCAGTGAAAATTTGAATGCGTCGTTATTACAAATTCCTGTGTTATCTGGAGACTTGTATAGATGATCGTTGATGTGTCGAGGGTGGTAGGTTCGACTGGAAGTGGCCGGAGTTGCCGTACACGTGCACGTGCACGTTGGGTTAGATTGGGCTGTGTTGTGGGTTCGTGTTTGGGGAAGAAGACGTAGTCTCGAAGCGTGTTTCGGGGAGAACGAGGGGTAGCTCGAGTTTTTACTCGAAGCAGGATCTCGGTGTTAAATCAAAGTACTTACAAAAATTTTAAATTTGGAAAATTTTGGTGACTCGGGTAAGTTTTTAGAAGAACTCGAAGTAGGACTCGAGTACGTAGGGGATTAGCTCGGGTTTCACTCGGGTTGGGTAGGGATTTTTATATTTTCAGTTTTTAAAACTTTAATAACTTAGTTAAATAACCTTCTAAAATTATTTCTTCTATAAATAATGATTTGTTTACTAAGTAGAAGGTATAATTTGAAAGGTTTTGAAATATAAAGGATTTCTTTTTAACAATTAAGTTTTTAAACTTATATCTTTAACAAGTTATTTTAAAAAAAAAAAAACTTAATAAGTGATAATTTTTACTTAAAGGCAAGTTAATATATGTCGTTAATGATAATCGAGCAGTTAATGATTTGTACTTAAGATTTATTCATTTATAATTAAGAAAATCGATTAAAAGATAATTAGTTATAATTAAGATTTAATCAATAATTAGGGGTTAAAATAATTGATTTAAGGAATAATTAATCATTGATTTATAAAAATCACTAATGAAGATAATTATGTGGGTAATAAATTTATAACCACCCGATTTATTCATCTTAATTAAAGATGTTTGATTGTTATTGAATGCTATGTGATAAATTGATATATTTGATATATAATGTGATGTTATGTAATGCTTTGTGCTGAGCTGTTATGTCTGTGATGAGTATACCGTTGTATGAATATAATAAAACCTTTTTTCCCATAACGCGACATTTGAATTTCGATGCGACAGGAAGTCGGATTCCAGTTGGTTATCCGAAACCCACATCGAATTGTAATGATAAATATTTGAGATTTATAAATTTATTTTACCTATGAAACCATGAATGAAAATAAGCGTTATCAATTATACCGCTTATCGATATTGGTATATCTGTGATGATTTATGTTGTGCACTATTGTGTAAAATCCCTAGACCACACTATACGCACACAATGATGGATTTCACGAGGAAATCGGTTAAGTCACAGATTTTAAATAGTTTAAAATTTGAATTTTTGAATTCAAATGTTTTGGAAATGGAATCGGAATAAATGTGAAAAGCTTTTGGAATGGAATTTGAAAATAAAATTTATTATTTTTAAAATTACTTGATTAAGTTTTGGAATTTAAATAATTTGATTTAAAATTTGAATTCAATACTTGAAATTGAATTCTATGATTTGAAACTAGGGATTATAGCGATATTATATTAGTTATATATGAGTCAAACCATTTTAAAAGTATAATTTTGAGAAGTTGGATTTAACCAAAGAACTTTAACTCGTATAGATGAATCAGATTTTCAAAATGAAAACTGTTTGTTTTAAAAAGAATAAAAAGCTTTCAGATAAGAAATGAAATTCCAGTTTAAGTAAAGGAATTTCAAGATTGAATGAAAAAAATTGTTTTCCAAGTTATGAATGAATTCTTTTTGAAAGCTATGAATTAAATCTGTTTATTTTTAACAGATTTAAAATGATGATTTATTTAAACCATTCGAAAGGAAATTGTTTTGAAAGCTATAAGTTAAATCTTTGATTTAAAGATTTAACGAGTTAAATTGAAATGGAAATTGATTTGGAAAATCTGTGAATGAATCTTTTGTTTAAAAGATAAAAAAATTTAGAAATGGTAATTTGTTAAAACCATTTGAAAAAGAGAAGTTTGGGTAACAAGTTGTGACTTAATTGAAATCCCAATATCCATATATTTTAAAATATTGCGCTCACTATTCGGGTTAGCGGGGAAAAGACCTTTGTGTCATATAACCCATTCCGAATAAGTGATTCGACGTTGTGGATAGCATTTGAAGACCGGTGATGAAGACCGGGTATTTGCGAAAGCGATAGGATGACCTATCGATTGTTTCTGCACCGAATCGCGCCGGTATAGAAACTCTCTAAGTGATGGGAAATCCGATCGGGATTGTGAATATCCGGATTGCAAGGACTTCTTTGTAAGTGCCTTCGGTTCTGTTCGATCCCGGAACAGACTTGTATGGATTGTATGTCTGACATTACAAATTGAGATGTAAAGCCGATTTCTTTCAAATATATTTCTGTTGGTGGCGGAGAATTTATTCTTTTAGCTTAACACCCTTCTCTGAGATGTACGAGCTCAGAGGTTATATAGTTGATGGTTATCAGCGATATATTCCCAATTTGGTAATGTGACATGCTGAGTGTTGCTGTGAAATGATCATTGTGTTGATTATTTGTGATAGGATCATTTATTTGATCGTCTATCCTGGTGATCATTTCTATGATCATTTGTTGACCCAAAGCATGGCTTTTGTATAAAGTATGTTTTTGTGGACGAGACTTCGTCGAGCCTCACACCCCGAAAATGGTCAAAACAGGAAAGATGCGGAAAGGTTATGAGGGGTAGCTCCCTTTAGGGTATGTGCATTTCCTTCTGGATAGAGGTGGTATCATGGTATGGAGCCCAGATATTTAACCTATGTGGTTACTGCGAATTTATTACTTTGTGGTTGTTGGTTATCGGGATCCCGTGAGAAAGGTCGTTTATGATCGGGGAATGGCATGCTCGTGTCAGTAGTTACCCAGTTAGGGGTAACCCGGCCTTGTGTTGGTAGAGATCCGGTTTGGTTCTCGGGGATGTCCTTCCAGAGGCGTTCTCATGTGGCAATGGGAAGTTCCTTGGCCTGACCATTTGTTGGAAATCCAATTCCCAATACGAAACCCTGTACGGTTTTAGTTGTAGAACCTGCCATTTACTTATGGTGGTCACCACTGTTTAGATGGTAGCTATAGTAGGCATAGTTCGAAATGTCTATGCTGGCTAAGATTTATATCTTTATTTTCGAAATAAATTTTTTCTACACTATGCACTAGTAATAATATCAAATGTTTCTTTTTAATGCGTATCAAGCATCTTTGACTATCATAAGGAGAAATCTCCTCCGATTCTGCGTTTGCATTGTGTGTGTGTGCGGGAGGCCTTATGGTAGTCTCATTTTTAAAAAGCATTGCGAATTGACTTTGAAAATCTTTTGTTGAATGTTTTAAAAGATAAACTGTTTTTGTTGCTCACACCAGTCCCACGACTGATCCGGAGTTTATTGTTTCTTTCCTAAACTCTGGATGCTCATTATATTTCTACACGAGCAGTCTAGAGTTGGGTTTTTCAGATAGTCAGGTTTAGTAGATTATCTGGATTTGGTTCAGTCTTTGGATCACACCAGTCTTGCTTAGCTTGGTGCATCGTTATTGGGGGTTCAAGCTATTATTGGATTGGTTCTTGGAAATGGAGTTGCAGTTCTCGGAGTTCTCTTTTGAAGACTATCTTGGAGTTATATTGTTCCGCTGCTAGATGTTATCTATTTTTCTTTTCCGCTGCTATTTTATTGTATCATATCTCTGATGTATATTGATATCTATTGGATCATCTGTTGTATCAGATACTGTATCAAGCTGTATATCAATGTATTATTCTTTTATTATGCTGTGTTGTTTACTTAATGTTGTTATAAGCTCCGACGAATCGGATTTGAACGGTCGAATCTACGGCATTCGAATACGATTTGAAGTATGGATGTCGATTTTCGAGCGGGCAAAATTCGTAGTCGTCACATTTCTCCATACGACCGAATTAGGACTCGAAACCTTTTCCATTGTGTTCGGAATAGGGGTTTAATATTATAAACGCCTAGCAACACGCCTCAGTAGGAGTTCGGAATTTTGGGTTGCATTTATCGAGACGATTTAGAATTTGAATCTAAAATTGGATATATATTCTATAAACTGAATAATGTTTTTACGATTCACTACATGAGTTCACCTGATAAACACGTGTTCCCCTGCCGTTTTAATCTTTGCACAAGTGTTTATCTTCATGTTTTAAAAAAAAGAAAATTTTGTTAGTTCAAAAAGAAAAATACAATTCAAATTAAAATAAATGGCGGAAGCCTGAGAGAGATTGAAATCAATCCTCAAATAAAAATTCTATCGTTCTAAGAAATGGTCGATTCCATTTTACTTCTTTTCTATCCTCATCTCAATTCGAATCCGTGGCTTCCATTTTCCTTCTCGAGCGAAAACAATTTGAGATTGTTTAGGGGTGCGGCGTGTTCAGAGATGTGTGGTTGCAATGAAGTGAGCAGTTGAGTGCATCTGGATTTAGGTGGGGGGCATGTGTTCGAACTCAACCAGGCTGTCGAGGTAGGGAGTCTGGTGTTGCGCCGCGAGGTTGTTACGCTCGATCTCGCTCGAGCATGAAAGAGTCGAAGGTTTGCATAAGTGGCCATACTCACAAGATAATGAGCCGATGGTGGTTCCAGCATGGGTTGAGGTGAGGTGATGTTGAAATCTGAAGATTAGTGTGTTCGAGTGGCATTGGATGGCCAGAGATGAACTCAGGCTGAGCAGTTGGGTCAGAAGCTCGTGAATCATTTTCCTGTGTGAATTAGGTAATTTGATTTTCTAAACAATTTTTAATTCGTTTTACTGAAGTTTAACTCTTCATATTGAATCGGCTATATATGTGTGTGTGTGTGTGTGTGTGTGTGTGTGTGTGTAAACAGCAGAGTATATTATTTTACAGCAAGAAAGATGTATAAAAATATATCTACATACCTATTTTTGTTAAAGTATTTACTATAAGGTATAAATTAATCCTGTTTCTTTTAAATATATGTGTGTAGATAAAAAAGAAAAAACTATATATAGAAAAGACTATGAAAATGTAAAGGGATTTTTAAAATGTTTGAAGAATTTATAAAAGTTAGATTTTTGAAATCTATAATCTGTTTTTATAAGTGTATATATAATTTTAAATAAAAATTTCTGGTTTAAAATGAAATCATTAATTAATTAAATTTATTAAGTAGTAATTTATTGTTAGACTATTTCAAATGTTAACATACTATATAATATTTGTACAAGGTCAAAAACGTGAAGAAATCAAGCCGGAATGGAATTGGGTTGCAAATCAAAATAAAGGTAAGTTAATCTTACTCAATCGGATTACCTGTTAAATTTAAATTCGTTAAATTTAAATTATTGGTTGATTTCTGGAATTGATGATGTGGTATTATATATAATTGTGTATATATATTGCAGTGATTGATTTCATGCATTATATAGCGGATGAGACCCTATGCGCCTCACATAATAGCGGATGACTCTTTTATACCGTGATATCCCGCCTTGAAGCAGGATTGGTATGTTAAATTATTGTGCTAACATTTGTGGATGCAGGGAAACTGGTTGGAGGGATCCAACTGGATTCCTCAAAATATTTAGATTGTTTTAATATTCTATGATATGATTTATTTGATAATCTGAGATAGATTATATTGGTGATTGGAAATATTGAATGCTATGGTTTGATTGAATATATTTAGGTATACTGAGTTATCAAAGATAAAAATTGATTTTTTTGAGGAAAATAAAATAATGAATTTTTAAGTAAAATAATCATAGAGAATTTGGATAAATTAAAGAATAAATTGGAAAAGGATAAAAGTTGATTTTCAAATTCTAATAAACTAATTCCAAGTGTAGGAAAGAAGATTTTTGAATAAGTAGGAATAAATGAATTCTTATATTTAAGTGATAATATCTAAAGGAATAAAATATTTATTTCTAAATCCAGAATTTAAATGGTTTAGGAAGGAATGAAAGAAGAATTTTGAAATAAATATGAAATTGGTATTTTTAGTTTAAATAAGATTTTAAATCATAATAAAGAAGTTAAATCTGAAATTAATGGGTTTTGAAATGACATTGAGTAAGTAAAGTAATTTATTTTAAAATGGTGTAAAATCTGAAAATCGATTTGGAAATTGACTTAGAGTTTGAAATTGTGTTTTAAAAGAACATGAGACTATGGAATTTATAATCTGGGTTTATAAAGTGAAATAAGATGTCAGTGGATATTTGGAAGTATAAATTCACGATGGAAATTTATAAAGGAATGGATAATTTGTTTTAAAAATAAATAGTGGTTTATTTTTAAAAGGTGTGAAAGAAAAGTGTATTTCCTTAAAAGCCAAGTACGTTTTCAAAGTAGATTTTTAAATATAAGTTAAAAATTTTAAAGTTGTTTAAAGGAATGTTTTTAAGAAATTATTATTTAAGTTGTTATTTTAAAGGTAAATATTTATTAAATTAGTTATAGTGGTAATTATTTTAAAAGGTTAACTGGTATTAAGTTTTAAAAAGATAATTATTAGCTGGAATTTAATAATCTAACAATTTCGGTTATTTGAATAAGTATTTGTATATAGACACTGCTATAATATTAGAGGATTTTATAAGAAATGTTTTGGTTATCGTAAGGTAAAAACACGGCCTGTTCATTTGTGGCGTGGTCTTATGAGATACTTTTGATTTAAAAGGATTTTGAAACTTTAATAATCCAATTGAGTGTGTTTTCTCTCGCTGGTTTTCCAAACTGACTCGGGTGTTATTTAACTATAATGCTCGGGTCAGACCGAGTATTATAGAATATAGATTCTGGATGGACTGCTATGGAGCTCAGGAGATGAGCTGGATGACGAGGCATATTTCAGTATATTCATATTTCCATTGTGCAGTGTAAGTTGTATATTCAGCTTTGGAAGGACGAGATATTATAACCGTCCTGAATTGTGATGTTGATTGTATTGTACTTTGATGATGTAATATATAAACAGATATAATTCTTTTTTTGAAAAGATTGGTCGTTTATCTATTATACTTTGTTCCGCTGCGTTTGTGAGATTCTGATGTTGTTTTCTATTTCTTCTTCTACCTCCTTCTTCTTTAACCCTAATGGTTCGGTTTTTCGGCATTCGATTGCTCGACATTTGATACAGTGGACTGTATTTATGTCGATTTTCGGGCGTTGGAAAATCGGGTCGTTACAATTTTTTAGTTTTAGGTATATTTTAAGATGACTTATTTTAAAATTAAGTCGTTTATGGATTTATAAAGTGGTGAATTTAATTAGTATGCCTTTTATGATTACTTGTTTGGCATATTTTATTATGGATTATTATTTTAAGTCATATAATTATGATATTAGCATCTCACCTTTTTATTTAGATATAGTTTGACCCGTTTATTATTTTTGTACTCATGTCAGGCTAAGACTTTACAGGTACAGGGACTTATTGACTCTTGGATTTTGGGTTGGCTTTGGAGTAGACTATTTTGACAGTTTCAGTTTACTTCATCATTATGTATGTTGACATTTAGTAGTTATGTCATACATACTATCTAGTAGTCATTTGTACCTAATATAGAGTATGAGATATGATGTATATTAGAATGAGTCAAGTATTAACATTTTGTGGACTCGCATCTTGTTATGAATTATGATGTATATTAGTCCATTGCAATCTATGACTCTAATTCTGATTTATCTATATAATATACTATTCTTAATATTTTTAATTGGTGCGTTTATTACTTTGTATTAATACTGCATATGTCAAATTTTCAGTTTAGATCCTTAAAATGGTAAATAAGATGTGTCAGTGTTAGCACAAAGATATATTCACATTCAATCGCCCTTAACCAGCCGTATTCTCCGGGTAAGCTGACGACATTACTTGTAATGTTCTTTGCTAAACTGATCATGGTGGTGGGGTCATCACAAATTTAGTGTTTAACATTCTATTCCATTTCTCGCCTTTTTATTTGGATCTGATAAAGGGTATGGAAAGAAAATAACTTAGGAATGGTATGTAAGGTATAGTTTCATTTTATTTGTAGTTTGCACTGTCTATTTCCATAATTTAAATGAGAATTCCCTTTTTCATTTGTATACGTAGAATTTGAACAGAGTGTAACAGGATTTGAATTGCAATTAATGTTGATTCTACTAACTTAGAATGAAATAATTTTGGTATAATTCTGTTACTATACAAGTCTATTGTTGAATTGAGAATATTGGATATATTGTTGTTTGTTGTTACAGAATTGGACTTTTTGCACATTTAGGAATATTTAAGACATGTGTGTATATATATGTATATATTAGTTATGAATAACGAATAACTAATAGCATATTAATTGCATAGTAAATAGATTATTAATTGGTATTATATCCCCATTAGGAAAGGAATTGAATGGCGAAATTAGGGTTTTTCCTTATAAGGCCTTAATTTGGCGATGTGATGAGGTATATGCTAGTGTGTTAAGTAAGAGTACATTATGACTAAATTATAGGGATGCGAGGTCGGGCAAAAGCACTGGAAAATCTACCCAGCTAATCTGGCTACTAGTGTGTGACTTTAGATCTGATGTAAGACATTATCTATAATAAGCACCCACAGAGGATGCGAGGTTAGTCTCAAATTCTATAGGGTAAACTTGCCTAGCTAATTTGACTACCAGTACCTATGAATAGTCGAACTAATGTGAGACGTCGCAGTTTGGGTTACGGATCATAATGCGTAGAACCTGTTTTAGGGTTGAAGCAAGTAATTGTCTGATTGAGGGCCTACCTCCTCCCTATTTAAGAAGTGTTAAATGGTCAGGGTTAGCGATTAGGTACGGTATAGGATATCTCGAGATGGGTCCATTTCGGGGTTGAGGTATTAAGTGGCTATTTTAGGGTTCGCCTCTTTTAGTGACCTGATGAGATTCCATGCAATGTCAACTAGATAGTACCGGAGAGGAGTCCTCCTTGGGATAGGTATTAAATGATGGTGACCTACCTAGAATGGGGTATTAAATGGTTAGATTCTGGCCAGTTCCCATTAAAGAGGTATTAAGTAACTCGGATACTATCTACTACATTGTTAGGACATTATCGGCAATAAATGCATAGGATTGGAAATGGCCTTTGGCCTACAGTTAAAGATGGGTTATTGGATTAAAATGGTAATGGTTATAGTGTTTGACTGGAAAAACCTTAGGGCTTGTAGTTAGAAAACTTATAATATAGTTAGGAGATGTAAGACATATTCTTATTTAAATTATACTGTCCAAATACTATTATAGAAAGGCTTGACGTTTTATTTACAAGACATTGTTGTTCTGACTCTCTCCTCACTACAGCATAGGTTAGAGAAAATAATGCAAATTTAGAAGATGATAATGGAGACGGAACTTGTGGCAGTTTTTTATCCATCCACTTATGTTGTTTTTATTTCTGATGTATCCATTAAGACATAATGATGTATTTTGTAATATTTTACTACTGATATTTGGCGGCATTATACGGCATTATGTTGAATGTTTCTGACATTTCAATTATAAATAAGATGGATACTGTTTCTAATAATTTTATCCTTCTGCTATAAGATTTTGAATTTGTAGATAGACATCTTTGTGTATTGTTCTTTGTATCAATTTTACCAACCAACTTCTATCTTTGGAATGGGCTAAAGGTTCGATGTGCCTTTTCTGGGTCGAAGATTAGGTCCATTTTAGGATGGATTATTACATTTGGTATTAAAGCTTAGGTTACTCGAGCGATGGGGATAGGTATACGTATGAGTGACTACTTGTTATTTTTCAAAGTATTTTTTCAAAAAATATCTTCAATATATACACATAAATATGTTATTTTTGGACATACGCAAACACACTAGGCAAACCATTATTTCAGCATATAATACTATGTTAGGAAATTATAATTAAAATTTAATCTACATATAGTGGATTATGGCTGAAAATCATTCTTTTGAGACTGGGAACCCCTCCCAAGAGATACCCGATATCCAAAGGATGCTTGAACGGTTTCATCAATACCTAAGGCTTGTAAGGCAAGTTACCATACCCCAACCAGCTGCACTAGTGGCACCCACTGCCCCACCTGCTGAAACAGAATCCCTTTCCATAGACATCCCTAAGATATACAAGGATTTCCATAACATGGGGAAAAGGTGTATACAGGAGCAGAATGTTTCGTAGAGACAAGGGCTTGGATAAATGATTGCAAGAGGATATTTAGGAAGCTTAGTAGGGAGGACCAGATTAAGCGGAGAATGACAACATATAAAGGAGAGGCCTTGGATTGGAGGATGATTGTGGTTGAAGAGAATGTTGATAGATTTATTACTTAGGATGAGTTAGAAACTGATTTGAGCCATAATTTATGTCGAGGGCTGAGGTGAGTTTGTAGTTGGAGAGATTTATATAGCTTAGGCAGGGAGACTCCACTTTAAAGGAGTATATTAGTAGATTCACAAAACTAGCTAAGTTTGGGATGAATTTGATTGATACTCCATAAAGAAGGCCATAAAAATTTTCAAGGGACCGAACTCCCGACTTAAGGAATTACTTCTGACTCAAGTACCCATTTGGTGCAACGCATGAGATGTTGGTTGAGATGGCACCGCTCTAGATAATTAGCTCGGAGGAGAAGGCGTAAGAGAATAGAAAGGCGAAACCTACTCAAAGTGAAAGGAGAGCTAAGATGGGAGGTTTTAGGGCAAACAAGTAGTCAAAAGGAAAGTTTAAGAGGGAGGGTATATTATGTCGAAGATGCCAAAGAAAAGGTCATATCGTTAAAAATTATATAGTGATTCTATTGAAGGAGGCACCTAAGGGGAACTTCTACCACTTTCATGAAGAGGGGCACTTCAGGAACTGGTGTCCAAAACTTGCGATGGAAAGACAGAATGGTCTGGCGTATGCTATTGAAGCCGTCTCTATTGATAGAGTTAAGGGTATTCCCTAGGGAAATTATGTAATTTGTTACCAATATCTAGCTCGTTGTCCAATCTTGTTCGAAATAAAGGTATTTTCTTTCTATTATATGCTTGATATAATGTGGTTATATTAACTAATCAATTTAATTAAAAGTATATTTAATAGAAAATCCATAAATGGTAAGTTTTGTGATAGTAGTTATAAAGTGTTGTAACCGTGAGTAATTTATCATGAAACAAATATACAATTTTAAACGTTCCTAGCCAAGATGCATCGAGACTGGATATTGATGTATCTTTGAGACAAGAGTACGTAATTCTCTTCAAATATTAGGCAATGTATTACTCATGACCGTTGGGGGCACCAAGAGGTTACGTATTAATAATTATTGGAAAACTATGAAATGATTCACTAGATAGTTTTTTGTTGGTTAATATAATTAAGGTCAAACAAAGAATATCGATGTAACTAATTTACACACTTCTCTCGACTTGAGAATACTGTCGATATTCAATGAGGAAGCTCCGCTTTGATTATAGTTAAATCATGGCACGGTGTCCATCGAACAACTATAGTTGGATTGCGTGGAAGCATTGGAAGTGAAACACTATTCGAGAAAGAATTCGCCTACTCAATTATATGTGGTTTGTATCGCAGTCAACTAAAGTCAACTCAAAGTCAATATCTTTGGTCAGTGCATTTAGGTTAATAATAATTGTTATTATTAAACCAAAGACTTTATGTTTGGACTACAAAGTTGAATGCGGATGAACTGGTATTTTGGCCATTACCAAATTTCATAAATCCAAAGTGATATGGTTTGGATGAAGAGAAATGGTGTAAATAATTTTCACTATTAGCTATTGCTTATAATAAGTAAAATTAGATTTTACTAAAATATGTGTAAGTGATGAATTTAGCCAAAATGTCACACCACCTGCTAAGTGACGTGTGAATGTTAATATTTGAATTATTCAATATTAATCGCTGACTGAATTTGCACCTTTGAGTCGCACAACCGTAATGATGAATTCTTCGAAAAACCACACGATTTAATTAATTTATAAAAAGCTGTAAATTAATTAGTATTTGAGAAATATTATTTATTATTTATTTTATTTGATGTTTGGGAGTTATTTGTAATTATTTGAATGCAATTATAAAAATTATATTTGCACGCATTGATGTATGATATCGTTGTAATTAAATAAAAGATTGTTAATTTATGGAATCTTATGTCATTTGATGGCACCTGATTTTCAGCCATACCATGTAAAGAAATAGGAGCGAGAAGAGTAAGTTAATCAAGAGAATTAATGCGAGGCATTTTAATTAAAGAATGGGAAAGGTTTCCTTCATTCAAATAAAACAAATTCTCTAATTCATTTTGTAAGTACAATTGTGTTTCTCATTCATTCTTCTTTCTATAACTTTTCTGCTTCTCTCCTTCTCTAATGGCTGAAAATATGAGATCTTCCATGGCTTCAATTATTCCTAAAATCAAATACATATAAAATCAATTATGAAAAGTGGTTATTCCTCTTGATTCTCGTAACATCCGGAGGCTGATTTCTAAATCTAGGAGATTCGATTCATCATTCAAGGTACGATTCATTGGCTACATTTAGAGGAAAATTCAATGTTTCAAGGTTTACTTCAAAGCTTTGGAATTAAGATATGATCTTTTTATTCTAATAATTTTCATAAAATGTTTTAATGAACAAAATTGAATATCTTAATTTATATATGTATAATATTGTCTCATTTGATTTGAAATTGGTTTATGTATTTCAAAATGTTTATAATATGAATTGATTGTTTTTTATTTAGATAAATCAAAACTAAAACTTGTATATGATTAGACAATATTTTAGTTTTAGATCTATGTTTAAAAATTCAAATCAAAAAGTAATTTTTTGATTTGAATGTTTACATGTTCTTATTGTTTGCATTTTTACTCTAATAGAAACTTACATACGATTAAATGATCTTTTGATAATAAATTGATTACAATTATTTCTAAATTTGTTACCCTATTTGACTTCGCAATTATCCTTCTTTAGTTATTCAAAGGATTTTAATGTATTGCTTAGTTCAATATGTATCACCTTTTGTTTTATAATTATCTATTCATATAGGTTGAATCTCTTTAGACTTGAAAGTTTATTTGTTAACTGAAACCCATACATGATTAAAGGATGTTTTAATAATAAATTGATTACAATAAACTTATAAATTTGTTACCATGTTTGACATAACTAATACTTTTAAAGTATTTAAAGGATTGTTAATATATTACTCAGTTTACTATGTTTTCACTTTTGTTAAAAAAGTTCATACAGGTTGAATCTCTTGGTTTAATTGTACACATATATATTTTGTTAACTAATTTAAGTTTATATAAGTTCATAAATACATCAGATAATTTAAATCTTATATGGTTTATTTTGAATTAATTAAGAAGTTTTGGGTTAACCTTTATATAGAAATATATATATGTATGTATGTATATGTATGTGCATATAGAATTTAATGTTTTTATTTCAAATTGTATAGTTTAAATGGTTTATTAATATCAAACAATTTTAAATGAGGCAGTAGTTTATGCATATGAATTATTGTTGGTTATTCCTAATCTTATGTCATAATGATTCATTGACTGCCAATTGAATGCTGCATAAATCAAGTTTGTCCAAAGGGGAAGATGAATCATTCTTTGTCATCTTTTATTTCTTTCCTTTTTGTCCCTTTGCGTGACTGCCTTTAAACATATTCTTATTTATTCATAAACATCGTGTTATCAATTGATCATACTTGTTTTATGTTTAATTATTATGTCGACAATTAAGGAATGAATATATTTGATATATTCAAACCTTATTTTTATATCCCATTCTTTATTCTTTTAGAATAAAATTAATAAAAATAAATATGGTATAAAATAAAATACTGATTGTATTTAAAAGTAATTTAGACAAGATCTAAATATATTTAGACTTCATAGGCCTATTAATAATCCAAAAATGGTAAAACTTTTGAAATTCACCCATTTCTACCACAGCGGGATGACCTAGTTACTTCAATGGTATCAGAGCCTAATAGTCTATGCGGTCTAAATTACTCATGTTAAGGCTAGCTAATTAAGCTTGTGCACCTAGTACGGTGTCTAGAAATGTGGTGTCTAGGATTGGAATTGGGTAATCAAGTACTGTGTCCTACTTGGTTACTTGCCTGGCTTAAAAGGTGATGTGAGCCCAAAGGTTGCTCCTAATAGAAAAGACACAATTTGAATTGGGCCTTGGGCTAATTTTCAAAATAGTTTTGGAAACTAAGACATGATTTTTAATTTAAAAGTTAAATGTAAAAGTTAAATTTAAAATAAAAACATGTTTATTATAAAAGGTTATAATGTAACATAAATTTTCAAAATGCTTGAAAATGTAATGAAAATTTCAAAATGCTTGAAACTATTAATTTCAAATTTTAAAATTTATTAATAAAAAATTAATTAAATGAGTTAACTAATTAGTATTTATATGCATATTGTGATGACCCGGAATTTGTAAGCAATATCAATTTAATAATCTGGAATAAAAGTTAAATTGATTTAATAATCTTTGTAATAAGATTTGAATTAATTTAATAATTCAATAAAATAAATAGTTAATTGATAGATTTTATCTTTTTAAATCTAATATTTGTTTTATATTTATAATATATATAAAATATTGTATATATTGTAAATAGGTATTGTTTTAAATGAATCCTATCTTCTATCAAATTTATATCTTTAGTAAAATTGGAAATTTATGATTTTATTTAAAAGTTAAACTTTTTAAAAAAAGCTATTTAATAAATAAATAAGGTTTTAAATACATAAGATAAATATTGAAATGATTTAAAATATTTTAACTCAAGTTTAAATTTAAATAAATAACAATAAGGTTATTTTGATTATCTTTTAAATATCATGTGATAAAATAAATAATTTATTAATAAAGAAATAATTTATTTTATAAGTTGTTTATGGTTATTAAATATTGTTATTTCTAAAAATATAATAATACATTGTTTCAACAAATAAATTTTTAATAAAAATAATTATTTTCCAAAATTCAAATTTGTAGTTGTATTTGTAAATAAACTGGATTTCAAAAATTCAATTTGAACATGAATTCAAAGTTTTAAATCTAAAGTATAATTGTTTTTAATTTATTTTGATTTTGAATCATTTGTATAAGTTTAATATTTATTCATTTTAAAATTTATGTACATGTAAATAAATACATGATTGACTAATTAATTAATACAAGCTTACATTTATCCTATATTAACATCTAACAAAATACTAATTAACATTTAATGAATGATAACTTTTAAAAAGACAAGTGTTAGCTTTTAAATTCACTTAATAACAAGTGTTAAAAGATTAAGTAGAATGGAAGACAAGTGTCATTTAAATTGGTTTTCTTTTATTTATTTATTTTAATAAAGTTTAATTCAGCTTATATAAACAAATCTCCTTCTTCATTTCTTTCCTTTTTCTAAATCTTAAGCCAAACATAAATCTTCAAACCAAAATGCAAAAACAAATCTGAAAAGAAAAATAAACACTTCCCTTGTAACCTGAAATTTCCTCAAATCCAATCTGAAACAAATGCTCAATTCAAACCTGAAGTTCAATCCTCAAACTAAAATTTAAACCTGTAATGCATTTCAAAAAAAATCAGAAAGCAAATCTGTAATCAAAACCCTGAAAATCACTTTACAATTCAAATCTGCAATCCACTTCAAATATCAAACCTGTAATCTCCTGTAACCCATCCTCAACCTACACAATTTCAAACAATTCCTGTAACCATTTTTTTTTATTCGTGATCATTTTCCTGAAAATCAAAATCAACCTGTCACCCTCTCAAAAATCTGTAGTCTGCAACATTTCAATATGGAGTTTTCTGCATGCATTTGTATTGTAAAACCTGGAATTAAAGCAAGTTTAAAAAGCAAAGGGGATTCCAGTTTTAAAAGGACTTCTGCAAAAAAAGAAAAACAGTTTTCAAAGTTTTTGAAATTGAAAGACCTGTCTTCATACTAAAACCAGGTGAGTAACACTTTCAAGTAACTTAAGTTTGAATATAGTTGTATTTTAATATCTTAAAGGTATGTTTGTGTGAACATTTTTATATGCATAGATCTGTGGAATTTCTGTGTATAGGTGATTATGATTACCTGCATGTTAAAACTGTAACACCTCTGTATTATGATTTAAAACACATACCTTACTTCATTTTTGGTGGAACTAATTGCTGTTAGGACCTAGCATCTAAACAACAAATGTTTGTTTGATTTTTTTAAAATTAAGTTTTATTGAGTTATAAAGAAATTTAAATCTGCTCTAAAAAAAGAAAGGAAAACTAAAAGAGGAAAAAAACAGGGTAGTTGAATCTGCTCTTTTAGGTCACTATGGTTGATCGAGTTCTATAGGGTGTTAGGAGATGGTTGCTGAGGTAGGGTAGAGACTATGGCCGGTGGTGTTGGCATTCTGATGGCCGGAGTAGCTTGGTCGAAGCTTTGACAGGTTTTGAGTATTGATTGCTGTTGAGTTACCAGGTTTGGGTTGACTGCTCATTTTTGTTTCGAGTAGTTGTGATGGTTTCAGATGGAAGTGATCAAGTTTGGTGATGGTCGGCAATGTGGGGAAGGCCTGGAGGGTGACCGGAGTTGGCCAGAGTCACGGTGCATGTGCACCGTGCAATTTGAAAGGTTCTGGTGAACTTGTTGATGCAAGGAAGTTAGTACTCGAATTTACTCGAGTAAGTGTAGAGGATTACTCGGAGCAAACAGGGTTTAGACTCGAAGCAAAGTTGTTTTGGCTCGGGTTGATTCTGTTGTTACAGTTTCTGTAAAAACTGTCTGTAGTTTAAGGTTTAAATCAAATTTAAAATAAACAAGCTGTGTTGATAAGATTAAACAAAATCAAATCTGCAGAATGGATTGGTTTTAAAAAGGTATGAAATCTGATGAGCTTTAAATTTTTAAAAGAGGGTTTCAGTTTTAAAAAAAAAAGAAAACCTGACAGTTTTCTGAAAAAGGAATTTCATTTTGAAATCTGAAACAAAATTTTAATATAAAATTCAAACCCTGAATTCAAATGGAAGTAAAGTTTTAAAATCTGAATCATGTTTAAATCTAGTTTGTATTATAGTTTCAAATGATTTGAATCCTACAAGTTTTTAAATTTTAAAAGTAGTTTTCAGTTTGAAACTAAAATAATAATAAAAACCAGACAGTTTTCTGTAAATTTAAATTTCATTTTTGAAAACTGAGTCATGATTCAAAACAGCAGTTTGAATCTAAAATCTAAGTTCTGTTCTCTTAAAATTTGAATCTTTTGGTTTTAAAAATGAATTTGTATTTTAAATAAACAATTTTAAAATCAAGGTTCAAATCAAAAGTTTATTTCAAGTTTAATTCAAATAATTCTAAATAAGGAATGGTTCAAAGGTTTTGAATTTAAAAAAAATCTGGATATTTAAATAAGTTTTAAAATTTGAATGTTTTCAAAGATGTTCAAATTTAAATTATTTATTAGAAATAAATTGTTTTCAAACAAATATTTAAATTTGATTTTCCTTATGAATGGAGTCATTATAAAAAGTTTATAAAAGAAAGTTAAATGATTATTAACTTGAATTTGAAATTTAAATAGTAATGTATTTTAAACTTAATTTTTAATTAAATTAAGTATATTAAGACTTATCTTATATAAGTTTTAATTTAAGTAATAAATGTGATTTACATTTACTTTGGAAAGAATAAATGGAATTTAAAATTTGACAATGCTATAATAAATATCATTTTGAATTTTAGATTCAAAATGAAATTTGAATTTAAATTTTTAAAATGAAATGTTCTAAGTACATTTTAATATTTATGAAATTATTAATAAGGAATGGATTTCCTTAGAAATTATTAAGATATTAAATATAATTAAATAAATTGGATAATTAAGGAATAACTTATTTATTTAATTTAGTTAATTAATAATTTCGATTAATTCAAATTAGAGATAATTAAAAAGTAATTGAAGAAAAATAATTAAAGAATTAAAAATAGTTAATGATGGTCATTAACTAAAGTTTATTTAGTAATTAATTAATATGATTAATTTTTAGTAATTAATTAGATAGATTAATTAATGATAATAAATTATGAAATTTATTTAAGTTAACTACTTAAATGAAAATAATTAAGACATTAATTACGTAATATAATTAATGGAGTTATTGAGATTAGTTTAAATTAATTAATTAAGTTTAATTAATTTTAAACATTTGATTTCGTAATAATTACTTAATGTAATTAATGGAATTACTCAGTAAAGTAATTAGGGATAATTACAGGATGTAATTAGTGGATAATGTTTGAATTGTGAATGTAATTTGGATTAAATTATTTTGTATAATTAATCAAAAGATTAATTAAGAAATTAATTAAGGGGTAATTAATTTGATGAGTAATTAAGGAAAGTTAATTACAGAATGAGATTTATCAAAGGTGATTAATAATTATGGTTTAAGTGAGATTAATTACTGGAAGTAATTAATTTAATAGAGTAATTAATTAAGTATAATTAAGAATCATTAATTAATATAATTAATGATGTAATTAAGATTGATTAATTAATATTAATTAATCAATAATAAGTGATTAGGTGTAATTAATTAATTGTAGTTAATTAAGGTTAAATGTAATTAATTATAATTAATTAATTAATGAAGTAATTAAAGGTTAATTACTGTTTTGACTTAGGGTAATTAATTTTGTGAAATTAATTAAAGTATAATTAATCAGGGTTGATTAATTAAGATGATAAATTAGAGGTTAATGAATTAATTAATTTGTAATTAATTAATGATGATGTAAGCAAGATCTATATTAGTAATTAATTTAATTCATTTTAAATTAATTAGAGATGATGTAATTAATTTAATTAAATTTAAATTAATTATAAATGGTATGATTATAAGTCATTGCCTATGAATGGTTGTTATTGGTTGCTTTGAATGGTATTGAATCTCAGCTATGAGATTAATAATGTTGAGTGATATGGGTGCATTGGTTGGATTGTGATGATGATATGGATATCTTTTGATAGTGATAATGTGGATTATCTGTGGTTTGATAATGATAATTATCTCTTGTGAATCTATGAATTATCTATCTGTGTGTATGTAGATAATATAATTGAATTTGTTTTAAACTTTAAAACAACTTGGACCTAAACGACACGCTTTGGATTTCGATGAGACCGGGATCGGGTTTCCATATTTGGATATCCGAAAACCACAACGATCCAAATTAACGATAGGTCGTGAATCTTATGTGAAGAGTGAAGACTCGAGGTGTAAGGGCTATACGTCAGTATAACTCTATGGGTGATTCCGTAATGAGTTTGACGGAATAGTACTTATAGATTCGAGATGGAGATTCAGGTGCAAGGGTTATCGTCGTTAACTCTGAGGGTGATTCCAAAACGAGTGTAACGAGATAATGCCTTCGGTTTCGTTCGAACCCGGAACGAACTTGTATGGATTGAATGCTTTCAGAACATCGTCAGGTGGACGATGAGCATTCTAAGATAATGTGTCCTCTAAAGGTAATCGTAGCCTCAAGCCTCATCAACCGGGAATGGCTAAAACAGGGGAGGTGCAGCAAGGCTTCGTGGGTAGCACCCACTGGAGAGCAAGATTGATCCCTGTCTAGAGGTCCCTTTTTATTCGGCTTAGTGGGCAGTTGTTAGTGCGCACCAACTGCGGGGTTGTCTTGTTCGGAACTATTAAGTAAGGAATGGGTCCGGCCTTGTCTTGCAAGGGAGTGGGAGTACTCCTCGGTATGTTGATCTAGGCCACGTACTGTGACCGGCGGTACCCCAGTAGCCCTGCCATTGTATGGAATCCAAAATCCAATAAGTGCCAACGATTTTGATTGTATTACCCACTTTTGTGGCTAGTAGCTGGAATTTAGTCATGTAACAATTTCGGCTATTTCATATTTACTTGAAAACCCTAGACCCTATTATAATATCACTGGTTTTCCTATCAAATGTTTTGGTTAGCGTACGGTAAAAACTTTTCCATGTTTATGTCTGGGAAGTCTTACGTGATACCTTTCTTTTCAAAAGGATTTTGAAAGTTAAGCAACTTTAACCTGTTACTCACACCAGACCCATGTCTGACCCGGAGTTTATTTTTGTTTTTCATAAACTCTTGGGTACTCAAATTTTTACGAGTAGCCAAGGGATTCAGGTTAGCTTTAACGAATATTAGAGGAGCAATGGAGCAGGAGGCTTCTGCGTTAGATATATAGTATTCCGCTGTGTGTTCTGTGATTGTCTCTGAGTTGTATTATGTTGTAAATGTTGGAACTTCGTATTTACAATACTTCGTAATTACGATATTTTGACTATGAAAACTATATAAGTTACTATGTATACTAACATACTTATTGCAGGAATCAATCAAAGGACAGATTCAAAGGAGCTCCAACACTTAAAGTATGTATTGAGTCTGTGTCTAGTAATAATAGTATGTTAAAATCTCTCCTATATGATATATTGCATGATCATCTTTTCAAAAATAAGAAAATTCAATTTTCATGTTACATTCAGATGTCTGAATAGATCATTTCAGACGTCTGAATCTGTAATAAAGAATATTGTATATTACAATATTCAGACGTCTGAAATTAGATATTCAGACGTCTGAAAATGACCAAAAATGGCCTATTTGCTTTCTGTTTCAAATATCGTTTAAATTCAGAAGTCTGAAATTTAAATTTCAGACGTCTGAATATTTACAACGGCTATTTTTTTGAAAAGGCATTTCCATTCATGAAGAGTTGCGACCCTTAATTCGACAGCTTTTGATGATAACTCTTCATGAACAATTACAACCATTTATTACCTATATAAACACATTAGAATCAAGTTTTAAAAACACCAATTTTCTATTGATTATTATTCTATTATTGAAATTCTTGATTCTAACTCACTTGTGCTTTCAATATCATCCAAATTCAATTTCTACTTTCTTAATCTTCACGCATTCATACATATATCATAAAGGAGAAAGATTATAGGAAGTTTGTACTATCAAGAGACAAATCTGTGTTATCAAGAACACACTGTGTCAAATACTCTCTGTATAAGTTGAAGTCCTGTTCTGTCGTTCAGGCAAGTGAAGTCCTCTTTGGCTGTTGAGGCAAAATCCTGTTCTGCTGCTCAGGTCCCTTGTTCGGCTGTTCAAGGGTTGTTGTAAACCTGTTCCTCCGGGTTAAGTGAGGATTGTTGTTAGTGAAATTCCAGAAGGAGTCTGCGACTGGACATAGAACGGGAAGTTCGAACCAGTATAAAAATTCCTGGTGTGCTTGTTTGATTTTTACTTATTTACATTGCTCTAGTATTTTAGTTTATTTCCGCACTAGTATAGTATAATTCCGCACAATCCGCACCACACTTTCATTTGGTATCAGAGTAAGGTGTCTAATAACCGTTATACAGTTATTTGATATTCTGCTAAAATGGAAAACAACACCAACACTAGTTTCATTGAAGGACAATCCACTGCTCAACCTCCACTATTCAATGGTATAAATTACAATTATTGGGCAACTCGAATGCATATTTATATGCAAGCTAATGGTTTTGACTCATGGAATATTACTCAAACCGAATATAATATTCCTACAACAGAATATTCTACATGGTCAAATACACAAAGACTAGATGCTACCGCTAATGCCAAAGCTATGAATATGTTATTTTGTGCTTTAGATAGAAATGAGTTTAACCATGTTAGTATGTGTAAAACTGCTTACGAAATATGGAGAACACTTAAGATTACTCACGAAGGAACTAACAAGGTTAAACAAAGCAAAATTTCCATGCTCAAAAATCAATTTCAAAATTTTAAAATGAAGCAAGATGAAACTATAAATGATATGTATTCTAGATTCCAAGATATATATCACTCTTTACTAGGACTTGGAGAAAATTATTCCGATTTTGATATTGTTTCAAAAATCCTTAACTCTATAACGGATGAATGGGAAAGAAAAGTTTTAGCTATTGAAGAAGCTAATGACCTTTCTACTATGACACCAGAAGAGTTGATAGGAAATCTAATGTCATATGAAGTAAATTTGCAGGCTAAAAGAGTACAAGCACAAGACAAAAAGAATATAGCATTCCATGCTGAAAAAGAAGAATCAGATTCTGATGAAGAAGACTTAGCATTCATTGCTAAAAACTTTAAAAAGTTTTTAAAATTCAGGAAAGGAAATCGAAACAATGGCAAAAACAGCAATCCAAATAAGCCATCTTCATCCATATTAGAATGCTTTAACTGTCACAAGAAAGGACATATGCAAAAGGATTGTCCAGAACAGAAGAAAACATATCACAATAAGAATCAAAAGGACAAATCAAGAAGAAAAGCATTTTCAGTAACATGGGATGACTCAGATTCCTCATCTTCTTCAGAAAGCAGCAGTGATAGTGAGAAAGAACAGGCAAATGTTTGTTTTATGGCTTCAGAAAATGAGGTAAGTGATCTTACTTTTGATGATATGATTGAAATAAATTCAGAACTTCTTAATAATCTAAAAAGCATCAAAAGAAAATATAAAGAAGCTCTTGAAAATCAGAGAAAAGAAGAATTCGAAAGAGATATGCTTAACGATGAAAAGAAAATATTAGAAGAAGAAATTGGAAAACTTCAAGATAAAGTTTCTAATGATAATTCTCAATTTACTTTATTGAGTCAAGAAATTGAAACTCAAAAAGGAAAGAATGATTCTCTTATCTCTGAAAATCATGAGCTAAAAACTAAGATTAAAATGATAGAATTAGAAAATACTTGTCTCAAAACCAAATTAGAAAATATTTCTAAAAATATTTCCAACTTTAATAAAGGAAGAGAAAATCTATCTAGTATTATTGAAATTCTCAGTCCACTTCAAATAAAAATGGACTAGGATATTTTAAGAAATCTCTATCTAAAAAGAAAATTAGGAGAAATAATTCTCATATTAATTCTAAAAATTCCAATACCATAAAAATATGGGTTCCCAAAACAAACAATAATCTAATTAGAAATAAATATATAAATCTCTTTTTTGAAACTGTTCATAAAAATCAGAATTATATATTTAAAGGGAATACTGAACCTACTTGGGTTTGGTTTCCTAAGACCTAACTCTTAGGACCCTATAAAAGGTGGGTACCAATGTTATTATTATTATTTGCAGGACCCACTTTTAAAAAGAGGAAAATGGATACTCGACAGCGGTTGCTCAAAACATATGACTGGAGACAAAAATATGTTATCAAACATCACTTACTCAAATGGAGGCTCTGTCACTTTTGGAGACAATTCCAAAGGATATATCATTGGAAAAGGCGACGTCAGCAATGTCGGTACATCTGATTTACCTCTTATTTCAAATGTTTTATTAGTAAAAAATTTAAAACACAATCTTTTAAGTATCAGCCAATTATGTGACAAAGGTTTCAAAATCTCTTTTTCTGAAGATAAGTGTAGCATTCTTGATAAAAATCAAAATCTTATTTTTGAAGGATATAGAGATAAAAATATATATGTTTTGAATATGAAAATCAATCATAATTCATATATGTGTTTAATAGCTAATGAAAATGATCCTTGGCTATGGCACAAAAGATTCTGTCATATAAACTTCAAAACTATAAATAAACTTTCCAAAAATAATTTAGTCAGAGGATTACCGAAGATAAACTTCAAAATTAATCATATTTGTGATGCATGTCAATTAGGAAAATTAACAAAATCATCCTTTAAATTAAAAAAAGTTATCTCTACTTTACAACCACTTGAACTACTACATATGTATCTATTTGGACCAACCCAAGTTCAATCCATTAACCATAATAGATATGTGTTTGTAATAGTAGATGATTTCTCTAGATATACTTGGACTATTTTTATGAAAAACAAAAATGATACGTTTGAGCAGTTTAAAATTTTTGCCAAACGTATTCAGAATTTAAAAGGTCTAAAAATAAAAAATATAAGAAGTGATCATGGAGGAGAATTTGAAAACGAAGCTTTTGATCATTTTTGTAAAAAGAAAGGAATTTTTCATAATTTTTCGTTTCCTAGAACTCCACAACAAAATGGAGTTGTAGAACGTAAAAATAGAACTTTACAAGAATGTGCACGAACTTTGTTAAATGGAAGCACTCTTCCAAAACATTTCTGGGCAGAAGCTGTTGCAACTGCATGTTATGTTTTAAATCGTGTTTCTATTCGACCTCTAACAAAAAATACTCCTTATGAAATTTTTATTGGAAGAAAACCAAAAATTTCTTATTTTAAAGTATTTGGTTCAAAATGTTTTATATTAAATACAAAAGATCAGCTTGGAAAATTCGATGCGAAATCTGATGAAGGAATCTTTCTAGGATATTCGGATCGCAGCAAAGCTTATCATGTATCTAATAAAAAAATCAAATATTGTTGAAGAAACATTAGATGTTTCTTTCGATGAAAATTTTCTACAAAAACCAAGTATTCAAAAGGATGATGATTTTCCAGATAACATTACAAATACAGATACTATAAATTTTGAAAATAATGAAAACATTGTTGATAATAATATTGAATTAAGGAATTCACCAAAAATATTACGGGATCATCCTATACAAAATATTATTGAGGAAATTAATTCAAATATTCGAACTAGAAGTCAACTAAATCAAATGGGCCACGTAGCATTCCTTTCTAATATCGAGCCAAAGAATCCCAAAGAAGCTTCCACAGATGACTACTGGATAATAGCAATGCAAGAAGAGCTAAACAAGTTTGAACGCAATGAAGTTTGGGAATTAGTTCCTAGACCAAGTGATCGGGCTGTTATTGGAACAAAATGGGTTTACAAAAATAAAGCAGATGAACAAGGAAATATCACTAGAAATAAAGCAAGATTAGTTGCACAAGGTTACAATCAAGAGGAAGGAATTGACTATGAAGAAACGTTTGCTCCGGTTGCAAGACTAGAAGCAATTAGAATATTAATGGCATATGCATGTTTTCATAATTTCAAACTTTATCAAATGGATGTTAAAAGTGCCTTTTTAAATGGTTACATAAAAGAAAAAGTGTATGTTGAACAACCTCCTCTATTTATTCACGAAAAATTCCCTGATCACGTATATAAACTTAAAAAAGCACTTTACGGTTTGAAACGAGCACCACGTGCTTGGTACGACCGTCTAAAGACTTATCTAATTTCTTCGGGTTTCCTCATTGGGAAAGTTGATCAAACACTTTTTATAAAACATTCTAAAAAGGATATTTTAATAGTTCAAATTTATGTTGATGATATCATTTTTGGTTCTACGAATGACAAATTATGACAGGAATTTTCAGAAATAATGACCAAAGAATTTGAAATGTCTCATATGGGTGAATTAACATATTTTCTTGGATTACAAATAAAACAACTTTCAAATGGCATTTTTATTAATCAAGAAAAATATTGTAATAATCTAATCAAACGTTTCGGAATGGAAAATACTTCTGCCAAACCAACTCCAATGAGTACAACTACACATCTTGAAAAAGATGACAATGGAAAAAGTGTTGACCAGAAACTATACCGAAGTATGATCGGATCATTACTATATTTAACTGCAAGTCGTCCTGATATAATGATGAGTGTTTGTTTGTGTGCTAGATTTCAAGCTAATCTAAAAGAATCACATTTAAAAGCAGTAAAACGGATATTACGTTATCTTACAAACACAAAGGATTTTGGTCTGTTTTATCCAAAAGGATGTCCATTCGAATTAGTCTCATATAGTGATGCTGACTTTGGTGGTTCTCGAACAGATCGAAAAAGTACGAGTGGTACGTGCCATTTCATTGGGAAATCTCTTGTATCCTGGTTTAGTAAGAAACAAAATTGTGTTTCTCTTTCTACATGTGAAGCAGAATACATTTATGCTGCTCTAGCATGTACTCAAGTAATTTATATGCAACAAACACTCAAAGATTTCAATATTAATTTATCAAACTCTACAATATACTGTGACAACTCGAGTGCTATTAACTTGTCTAAAAATCCTATCAATCATTCACGAACAAAACATATTGACATTCGTCATCACTTTCTTCATGACAATGTTGAAAAAGGAACAATATATTTAGATTTTGTATCTTCTGAAAATCAGTTAGCTGATATTTTTACAAAACCTCTTTTAGAAAACATTTTTATTAAGCTAAGACGAGAACTTGGTATTGTTTCTGTTAAAAATTTATAATTCTGTAACAATTTTTTTTTATAGTTATACATCTTCTATCTATATTATATTTGCTCCCAACATATGTGTTTATTCTCTAAAAAAATCTCATAAATAACAAATTAGTAACAAATATTTATAACCTTCCATTTGTTATGTATATTTCTAACCTTCCATTTTTTTTAAAATTTTTATTATCGATTAGTTAGTAACTAAACAAAACTAACTATATGTAACCATTAATATAAAACTAATTTCTTTAAATAGTTTTTCCTTTTTTGTTATTTATATATTCAAACTAATTATTCCTTTCACCTCATTTTAAAACACCAAAATAAAATTCTTCGTCAATGAAATTCAACCTAGTTATTTTACTTCTCTCTATGGCTTCTAATTCTTAAAATTCTCCATCAGATTATTCAACGTCTTCTTTCGAGATTTTAGCAACTCCAACTCCTCGTGAACACTCTGGTTATACGCCAGATAAGAAGAAATCTCAACGGTTTCTTTTCTTTGGTTCTCCATCAACCAAAGAAAAAATATCCGAGATTCATCATTATCAAAAAGAGCAATTGGATTTGCAACGCGAGATGTATTATGAACAAAAAATAAATGCTAAACGACTTAGCTTCATTGAAAAAGTGGCATTTAAATTTTGTGGTGCATCTCCAGAAAAAGACGTAGTCGAACCGTCCACTTCTCATCAAATAAAAACATCAGGTTGGAATCCATGGGAACCAAGTCCACAACGTCCTCCAGTTTCTCCAAACTCGTGGGAACGTACGTCATACTGGTCTCCCTTACGACCATTCACAGAAATTACAAAAATCGAACCAGAAAAATGCAAATCTCCAAATGCTTCAGAAAATTAACTTCTAATTTTATTTTCTTGTAATTCTGTTCTATTTGTTGTTTCTATCATTTATTAAATATTTGAAAATCTTCTCATTCTGTTCGATATTAATATATTATTTCTATCATTTATTTTCTCATGCAAATGTCTGAATTTTTAAGTTTCAGACGTCTGAAACAAGTCAAAAATGAACTAATTCTTTTCTGTTCAAATTTTTTGAATTTCAGACGTCTGAAATTCAATTTCAGACGTCTGAATTCAAATGGTGATTCAAAATTCAAGGGCTTTTTAGAAATTTTCCACCAACCAACCACCTTTATTACTTCCATCTTCTTCTTCCTTTCCCCCAAATAACCGAACCAGCACCATTATCACCCTTCAAAACTCCATTTTTTCATCTCCAATCTTCAAATTTTTCACCAAAAAACTCTAAATGGATCCAAAAGCAAAGCGACCAAGAGCTTCAACTTCATCTTCTACACCCAATCTAGACCAATGGTTGTGGAATGATGAAGCCAAGAAAAGGTTTGCTCAGATGGATAGATCTGGCTTCTTTCCAGGAGCTTTTGTGAAGTATGATGAATTCCAACCCTACAGGATTCAACAAATTGCCAATTCAAGCGGGTTAGAATCCTTATTGTCATTTTCTGCGAATAATGTCAAAATAAATCATCTACTGGTTAAGTTATTCTATGCAAACATGAATTTGGATCATCATCATCCACATAATCGTGAAAATTGTATTTGGACTTGGGTATGTGGAGTAAAAATATATCTCCCATTAGTTCGTCTTGGAGATATCTTGCAATGCCCTTCATCCGGGACTGATTTAGATGACATTGATGCTTCACTCTCCCTAGAAAATAGAGATGAAGTCTCTCATAGATTTCTATCGGATGATATCACTAGGTTAACTTCTGTCAACCTAAGGCCTCAAGCCGTATTCTTCATCGTGCTTTAATTCGTTCCGTTTTACCATGAACCGGAAGTTATGAAGTCATAAACAAACGGAACATCCAAGCTTTATATGCCATTTATTCCGAACAACCTATTAATTGGGGGCAAGTTATTCTTGAAGAATTTATGGATGTTAATCGCCGTCGCCGATATAAAACGTTTCATTATGGAGCATATATTATGAAAATTCTTAGACACTATGGGGTAACTTTTCCCGAATCCGAATTTTCACCCATAAAAGAACTTGGCTCCAAAACATTAGGGTTGATGAATTTTCCCAAACGTCCTCAGAATCTTAATTTTATTTCTTTTCAAGAATGGATCTCAAATAGGGATCAGAATATACCCCAACCTCAACAACCTCACCAACTTCATCAACGTTAACAACAAATGGCTCCACAAGCTACCGAGCATGAAGATGATGATATCGAAGTGGTTTCTCTTGAGTCAACACCGAAACATGCCTTAGTTACACTCTCTCGGAATCAATCTAAACTCAATGCCAAGATTGAAAGATTGGAAAAGCAAACAAATAAGAAACTTAAATCTATTCGAGGCTTCCTAAATAAAATTTGGGAACGTATTGGTTGCTCTTCTTCCACATCTACCGAGGTGTTCAATCCCGCACCGTTTCAATGGTCTTCTAGCTCGGGCAATGGAAATGATGATGATGATGATGATGAAGAAGAAGGCACGGATCAGCCCAGTTCTTCCTTCTGATTGCATGAATATTTCTGTTGCATCTCATCATATTCTACCTTTTTTAACTAGTTGTTTGTTTCTATTATTTTGTGTAACTTTTTAGACTACCTGCAACTTGATTTCCTTATACTGGTAATGACTATGTTGATTTGTATCCAGTAATGACTATGTTGATTCTCTAGTTTGGTTTTCAATTTTTTGTCGATGTCAAAAGGGGAGAATTATAGTAAGGGGGAGCTTATAGTAAGGGGGAGAATTCCTTTATATATATGATCATTTACTCATATAGTTGCCATCGTCAAAAAGGGGGAGATTGTTGGAACTTCGTATTTACAATACTTCGTAATTACGATATTTTGACTATGACAACTATATAAGTTACTATGTATACTAACATACTTATTGCAGAATCAATCAAAGGACATATTCAAAGGAGCTCCAACACTTAAAGTATGTATTGAGTCTTTGTCTAGTAATAATAGTATGTTAAAATCTCTCCTATATGATATATTGCATGATCATCTTTTCAAAAATAAGAAAATTCAATTTTCATGTTACATTCAGACGTCTGAATAGATCATTTCAGACGTCTGAATATGTAATAAAGAATATTGTATATTACAATATTCAGACGTCTGAAAATGACCAAAAATGGCCTATTTGCTTTCTGTTTCAAATATCGTTTAAATTCAGAAGTCTGAAATTTAAATTTCAGACGTCTGAATATTTACAATGACTATTTTTTTGAAAAGGCATTTCCATTCATGAAGAGTTGCGACTCTTAATTCAACAGCTTTTGATGATAACTCTTCATGAACAATTACAACCATTTATTACCTATATAAACACATTAGAATCAAGTTTTAAAAACACCAATTTACTATTGATTATTATTCTATTATTGAAATTCTTGATTCTAACTCACTTGTGCTTTCAATATCATCCAAATTCAATTTCTACTTTCTTAATCTTCACGCATTCATACATATATCATAAAGGAGAAAGATTATAGGAAGTTTGTACTATCAAGAGACAAATCCGTGTTATCAAGAACACACTGTGTCAAATACTCTCTGTATAAGTTGAAGTCCTGTTCTGTCGTTCAGGCAAGTGAAGTCCTCTTCGGCTGTTGAGGCGAAATCCTGTTCTGCTGCTCAGGTCCCTCGTTCGGCTGTTCAAGGGTTGTTGTAAACCTGTTCCTCCGGGTTAAGTGAGGATTGTTGTTAGTGAAATTTCAGAAGGAGTCTGGGACTGGACGTAGAATGGGAAGTTCGAACCAGTATAAAAATTCCTGATGTGCTTGTTTGATTTTTACTTATTTACATTGCTCTAGTATTTTAGTTTATTTCCGCACTAGTATAGTATAATTCCATATATAGCACGATCCGCACCACACTTTCAGTAAATACTAGACAGGTGTTTATAACTGTCTAGTATATGTTGTATATCCGTGTACTCTGATAGTGGTTGTAAATTATGTAATACTTTATGTTATTAATATAATTTATTCGTTCCGCTGTTTAGATTCTGATGTGTTGTTTTCTTCTTTCTTCTCTTTCTTTCTATTCTCTATCCCTTTCTTTTCTTTTTAGCGATGCAATTTCCTAGTGTTTGGAAGTTGGGTCGCTACAGGTGGAGTAGGATTGTGTTTTGGTTTTGGATTGATCTTGAGGAGATCATTTTGTTGGGTTGTTTCTGGTTCTGATATTCTATAGGAATCTGCAAGGGTTGAGCTGATCAGTTTGGATGTTGGCAGCCTAGGATTTGTCTGAAGACTTTTGTAGATAAGGGAATGAGGAATTTGGAATTCGAAGTTGGAGACTTCGTTGTTGTTGGAGTTTTCTCTGATTCAGGAGCTATAAGTTTTGGTAAGATTAGAAAAGCTAGCTCCGAGATGTTTTAGATCTCATCTGTGTTTTGGTTGGATCAGTGTTTGGTTTTTCAGGATTGAATTGTCAGTTAGGATAACTGGAATTCAATGAGTTTCACGTATCTCTAAGGGAATACGTGTATGGTCTATCTCTGGTTTTAGAACCAGCAGTTATGGAGTTTGGTTGCTAAGTCAGACTCGTCTGTAGTCTGATATGTTATCTAGTTTTGTAGATATAGATGAATAGGAGCTCTGTAGTTTAATTGTATTGATTGTTTGGAATCAATAGAGCGAGTATCCCGATATTTATACCAGGGAAACTCGCGGAAGTTCTATCCAGAATTTTTCTGGATAACTATATTTGATTGGTTGAATTGATTGCTTCGGTTGTTAGCATATCATTGGTATATGCTTGTGTTTTAAAATTTAATCTATAAATAGATTATTAAATTACCTTTTTTTTAAATTTTGGGGATGAAATTCTTTTAAGGGGGAAGGAATGTGATGACCCGGAATTTGTAAGCAATATCAAATTAATAATCTGGAATAAAAATTAAATTGATTTAATGATCTTTGTAATAAGATTTGAATTAATTTAATAATTCAATAAAATAAATAGTTAATTGATAGATTTTATCTTTTTAAATCTAATATTTGTTTTATATTTAAAATATATATAGAATATTGTATATATTGTAAATAGGTATTGTTTTAAATGAATCTTGTTTTCTGTAAAATTTACATCTTTAGTAAAATTGGAAATTTATGATTTTATTTAAAAGTAAAACTTTTTAAAAAAAGCTATTTAATAAATAAATAAGGTTTTAAATACATAAGATAAATATTGAAATGATTTAAAATATTTTAACTCAAGTTTAAATTTAAATAAATAACAATAAGGTTATTTTGATTATCTTTTAAATATCATGTGATAAAATAAATAATTTCTTAATAAAGAAATAATTTCTTTTATAAGTTGTTTATCGTTATTAAATATTGTTATTTCTAAAAATATAATAATACATTGTTTCAACAAATAAATTGTTAATAAAAATAATTGTTTTCCAAAATTCAAATTTGTAGTTGTATTTGTAAATAAACTGGATTTCAAAAATTCAATTTGAACATGAATTCAAAGTTTTAAATCTAAAGTATAATTGTTTTTAATTTATTTTGATTTTGAATCATTTGTATAAGTTTAATATTTATTCATTTTAAAATTTATGTACATGTAAATAAATACATGATTGACTAATTAATTAATACAAGCTTACATTTATCCTATATTAACATCTAACAAAATACTAATTAACATTTAATGAATGATAACTCTTAAAAAGACAAGTGTTAGCTTTTAAATTCACTTAATAACAAGTGTTAAAAGATTAAGTAGAATGGAAGACAAGTGTCATTTAAATTGGTTTTCTTTTATTTATTTATTTTAATAAAGTTTAATTCAGCTTATATAAACAAATCTCCTTCTTCATTTCTTTCCTTTTTCTAAATCTTAGGCCAAACATAAATCTTCAAACCAAAATGCAAAAGCAAATCTGAAAAGAAAAATAAACACCTCCCTTGTAACCTGAAATTTCCTCAAATCCAATCTGAAACAAATGCTCAATTCAAACCTGAAGTTCAATCCTCAAACTAAAATTTAAACCTGTAATGCATTTCAAAAAAATCAGAAAGCAAATCTGTAATCAAAACCCTGAAAATCACTTTACAATTCAAATCTGCAATCCACTTCAAATATCAAACCTGTAATCTTCTGTAACCCATCCTCAACCTACACAATTTCAAACAATTCCCGTAACCATTTTTTTATTCGTGATCATTTTCCTGAAAATCAAAATCAACCTGTCACCCTCTCAAAAATCTGTAGTCTGCAACATTTCAATATGGAGTTTTCTGCATGCATTTGTATTGTAAAACCTGGAATTAAAGCAAGTTTAAAAAGCAAAGGGGATTCCAGTTTTAAAAGGACTTCTGCAAAAAAAGAAAAATAGTTTTCAAAGTTTTTGAAATTGAAAGACCTGTCTTCGTACTAAAACCAGGTGAGTAACACTTTCAAGTAACTTAAGTTTGAATATAGTTGTATTTTAATATCTTAAAGGTATGTTTGTGTGAACATTTTTATATGCATAGATCTGTGGAATTTCTGTGTATAGGTTTTTATGATTACCTGCATGTTAAAACTGTAACACCTCTGTATTATGATTTAAAACACATACCTTACTTCATTTCTGGTGGAACTAATTGCTGTTAGGACCTAGCATCTAAACAACAAATGTTTGTTTGATTTTTTTAAAATTAAGTCTTATTGAGTTATAAAGAAATTTAAATCTGCTCTAAAAAAAAGGAAAACTAAAAGAGGAAAAAAACAGGGTAGTTGAATCTGCTCTTTTAGGTCACTATGGTTGATCGAGTTCTATAGGGTGTTAGGAGATGGTTGCTGAGGTAGGGTAGAGACTATGGCCGGTGGTGTTGGCATTCTTATGGCCGGAGTAGCTTGGTCGAAGATTTGACAGGTTTTGAGTATTGATTGCTGTTGAGTTACCAGGTTTGGGTTGACTGCTCATTTTTGTTTCGAGTGGTTGTGATGGTTTCAGATGGAAGTGATCAAGTTTGGTGATGGTCGGCAATGTGGGGAAGGCCTGGAGGGTGACCGGAGTTGGCCAGAGTCACGGTGCATGTGCACCGTGCAATTTGAAAGGTTCTGGTGAACTTGTTGATGGAGGGAAGTTTGTACTTGAATTTACTTGAGTAAGTGTAGAGGATTATTCGGAGCAAACAGGGTTTAGACTCGAAGCAAAGTTGTTTTGGCTCGGGTTGATTCTGTTATTACAGTTTCTGTAAAAACTGTCTGTAGTTTTAAGTTTAAATCAAATTTAAAATAAACAAGCTGTGTTGATAAGATTAAACAAATTCAAATCTGCAGAATGGATTGGTTTTAAAAAGGTATGAAATCTGATGAGCTTTAAATTTTTAAAAGAGGGTTTCAGTTTAAAAAAAAAGAAAACCTGACAGTTTTCTGAAAAAAGAATTTCATTTTGAAATCTGAAACAAAATTTTAATATAAAATCAAACCCTAAATTCAAATGGAAGTAAAGTTTTAAAATCTGAATCATGTTTAAATCTAGTTTGTATTATAGTTTCAAATGATTTGAATCCTACAAGTTTTTAAATTTTAAAATTAGTTTTCAGTTTGAAAACTAAAATAATAATAAAAACCAGACAGTTTTCTGTAAATTTAAATTTCATTTTTGAAAACTAAGTCATGATTCAAAACAGCAGTTTGAATCTAAAATCTAAGTTTAGTTCTTTTGAAATTTTGAATCTTCTGGTTTTAAAAATGAATTTGTATTTTAAATAAAGAATTTTAAAATCAAGGTTCAAATCAAAAGTTTATTTCAAGTTTAATTCAAATAATTTTAAATAAGGAATGGTTCAAAGGTTTTGAATTTAAAAAAAATCTGGATATTTAAATAAGTTTTAAAATTTGAATGTTTTCAAACATGTTCAAATTTAAATTATTTATTAGAAATAAATTGTTTTCAAACAAATATTTAAATTTGATTTTCCTTATGAATGGAGTCATTACAAAAAGTTTATAAAAGAAAGTTAAATGATTATTAACTTGAATTTGAAATTTAAATAGTAATGTATTTTAAACTTAATTTTTAATTAAATTAAGTATATTAAGACTTATCTTATATAAGTTTTATTTTAAGTAATAAATGTGATTTACATTTACTTTGGAAAGAATAAATGGAATTTAAAATTTGACAATGTTACAATAAATATCATTTTGAATTTTAGATTCAAAATGAAATTTGAATTTAAATTTTTAAAATGAAATGTTCTAAGTACATTTTAATATTTATGAAATTATTAATAAGGAATGGATTTCCTTAGAAATTATTAAGATATTAAATATAATTAAATAAATTGGATAATTAAGGAATAACTTATTTATTTAATTTATTTAATTAATAATTTGGATTAATTCAAATTAGAGATACTTAAGAAGTAATTAAAGAAAAATAATTAAAGAATTAAAAATAGTTAAAGATGGTCATTAACTAAAGTTTATTTAGTAATTAATTAATATGATTAATTTTTAATAATTAATTAGATTGATTAATTAATGATAATAAATTATGAAATTTATTTAAGTTAGTTACTTAAAAGAAAATAATTAAGACATTAATTACTTAATATAATTAGTGGAGTTATTGAGATTAGTTTAAATTAATTAATTAAGTTTAATTAATTTTAAACATTTGATTTGATAATAATTACTTAATGTAATTAATGGAATTACTCAGTAAAGTAATTAGGGATAATTACAGGATGTAATTAGTGGATAATGTTTGAATTGTGAATGTAATTTGGATTAAATTATTTTGTATAATTAATCAAGAGATTAATTAAGAAATTAATTAAGGGGTAATTAATTTGATGTGTAATTAAGGAAAGTTAATTACAGAATGAGATTTATCAAAGGTGATTAATAATTATGGTTTAAGTGAGATTAATTACTGGAAGTAATTAATTTAATAGAGTAATTAATTAAGTATAATTAAGAATCATTAATTAATATAATTAATGATGTAATTAAGATTGATTAATTAATATTAATTAATCAATAATAAGTGATTAGGTGTAATTAATTAATTGTAGTTAATTAAGGTTAAATGTAATTAATTATAATTAATTAATTAATGAAGTAATTAAAGGTTAATTACTGTTTTGACTTAGGGTAATTAATTTTGTGAAATTAATTAAAGTATAATTAATCAGGGTTGATTAATTAAGATGATAAATTAGAGGTTAATCAATTAATTAATTTGTAATTAATTAATGATGATGTAAGCAAGATCTATATTAGTAATTAATTTAATTCATTTTAAATTAATTAGAGATGATGTAATTAATTTAATTAAATTTAAATTAATTATAGATGGTATGATTATAAGTCATTGCCTATGAATGGTTGTTATTGGTTGCTTTGAATGGTTTTGAATCTCAGCTATGAGATTAATAATGTTGAGTGATATGGGTGCATTGGTTGGATTGTGATGATGATATGGATATCTTTTGATAGTGATAATGTGGATTATCTGTGGTTTGATAATGATAATTATCTCTTGTGAATCTATGAATTATCTATCTGTGTGTATATAGATAATATAATCGAATTTGTTTTAAACTTTAAAACAACTTGGACCTAAAAGACACGCTTTGGATTTCGATGAGACCGGGATCGGGTTTCCATATTTGGATATCCGAAAATCACATCGATCCAAATTAACGATAGGTCGTGAATCTTATGTGAAGAGTGAAGACTCGAGGTGTAAGGGCTATACGTCAGTATAACTCTGTGGGTGATTCCGTAATGAGTTTGACGGAATAGTACTTATAGATTCGAGATGGAGATTCAGGTGCAAGGGTTATCGTCATTAACTCTGAGGGTGATTCCAAAACGAGTGTAACGAGATAATGCCTTCGGTTTCGTTCGAACCCGAAACGAACTTGTATGGATTAAATGCTTTCAGAACATCGTCAGGTGGACGATGAGCATTCTAAGATAATGTGTCCTCTAAAGGTAATCGTAGCCTCAAGCCTCATCAACCTGGAATGGCTAAAACAGGGGAGGTGCAGCAAGGCTTCGTGGGTAGCACCCACTGGAGAGCAAGATTGATCCCTATCTAGAGGTCCCTTTTTATTCGGCTTAGTGGGCAGTTGTTAATGCGCACCAACTGCGGGGTTGTCTTGTTCGGAACTATTCAGTAAGGAATGGGTCCGGCCTTGTGTTGCAGGGGAGTGGGAGTACTCCCCGGTACGTTGATCTAGGCCACGTACTGTGACGGGCGGTACCCCAGTAGCCCTGCCATTGTATGGAATCCAAAATCCAATAAGTGCCAACGGTTTTGATTGTATTACCCACTTTTGTGGCTAGTAGCTGGAATTTAATCATGTAACAATTTCGGCTATTTCATATTTACTTGAAAACCCTAGACCCTATTATAATATCACTGGATTTCCTATCAAATGTTTTGGTTAGCGTAAGGTAATTTTTTTTCCATGTTTATGTGTGGGAAGTCTTACGTGATACCTTTCTTTTCAAAAGGATTTTGAAAGTTAAGCAACTTTAACCTGTTACTCACACCAGACCCATGTCTGACCCGGAGTTTATTTTTGTTTTTCATAAACTCTTGGGTACTCAAATTTTTACGAGTAGCCAAGGGATTCAGGTTAGCTTTGACGAATATTGGAGGAGCAATGGAGCAGAAGGCTTCTGCGTTAGATATATAGTATTCCGCTATGTGTTCTGTGATTGTCTCTGAGTTGTATTATGTTGTAAATACTAGACAGGTGTTTATAACTGTCTAGTATATGTTGTATATCTGTGTACTCTGATAGTGGTTGTAAACAATGTAATACTTTATGTTATTAATATAATTTATTCATTCCGCTGTTTAGATTCTGATGTGTTGTTTTCTTCTTTCTTCTCTTTCTTTCTATTCTCTATCCCTTTCTTTTCTTTTTAGCGATGCAATTTCCTGGTGTTTGGAAGTTGGGTCGCTACACATGTATTATATATGTTGATATATGTTATGTTATTTTAAAGTGTTAAGACAACATAGGTATAATGTATGTAAGATAAATTTTGAATTATAATTTAATTAAAATTGTTTAATTGAATAAATTGATTAAAGGTTGATTAATTAAATAAAAAATATGCATATACAAGATATATGTGTTATACTACAAAGGTTGTGGTATACAATATAAAGGTTATAGTAGATATGTCTAATATAAAAGTTGTATTGAAATACAAATTTATAATTAACTAAAGAGTTAATTAATTAAATAAGATTTAACAAAATATCATACCTAACACTATCATATAAGTAATATGAAATATAAAAGTTATATAACAATAAAACTTGTATGATATGAATGTGTAAACTAAAGATGGAACATTAAAGAAACCCAAATAGACTTAAGGAATAAATACATACGTAAATGTACGTATACTATGATTTCTGATGTGTTTAACACTTGAATCACGAGATTATTTTATAAGAAATATATTATTCCATAAGTCGATATCACTCAATACAATATATTGAAGATTATGAATCTTCAATATAATATTTTCCTATATATATTAATAAATTACTTGCATACTCCTTAGTTGTTGAGCAACCTCAAGCTGGGGATGTTATGTGTAGTATTATTAATATTGAATAAACGAGGTAAGAAAACTATCTATATTTGTAGAGAGAACTCGAGGTATATATACTATACTTTGGCTATCACGATATGGTTGGTATGAGTGAATAATCTCTTTCGACTTGTTAAGCAAACTCAAGGTGGAAATGGGATTAGGACAATGAAAAATAGGTTAGAATTTGTATGTGATACAACCGATAATAGGTTATGCATCGTTTGTGGGGCTATGATTTGTTGAGCAGACTCAAGGTCAGAATACCAAGACAGATGAGTCCTAACACCCACTAGTGAATTTGAAATACTTCTATGTTTCATCCTAGAATTTGGAGAAATATAAAAGATTAGTGGGAGCCTTATTGGGAAAGTGAAGTGGTAACATTCAACCTTTCTAATATTGTAAGAAAATATGCTAAATAATGTCATAATTATTTACAATGATAAATTTGTGCATTTAATATGATTGATAAAATGTTTATCAATCAACTTATATGAACGGACTGAATTGTAAGTTGACAAATAGAATTATAATACCTACTATTAAATGCCTATTGCATGTTAATGTTTTCTATACCCATGCAAATGTCTAATTTTATAACTACGTAATGCATTCGTAAAATGGTCACTTGCTTGCTTATTTGGTTGAGACCGTGTATTGCACTCTATTGGTTTCGAACTCTAAAAGCAATACAAGGCTATGGATATTTGATCCATATACTAACATTTATAAATGTTATATAGTGAACGATCATAATTCATAATGTACGATACTTCAATGAATATAATTCATTGAAAATAATCAATTAAATAATATTTTGAGATCATGTATTCAACTTGATTGATTACAAAAGGGATCATATTGTGTTAATATAACATAAGACCAAAAACTACAAGATAGATCTAAGAAATCGATTGTTGAAATGTCATTTTGATCTGTTTACGTAATATGCAACTTATTTGATAAACGAATGCGCTTTTGTAAAGAGTTTGTTATTTATTGTAGTAAGGTTTTCTTTTGTATAGTTTGACCATTTGAAAGGAAAACAAATGTATAAGAATAGATGTAATTTGAGGTACAGTTGGGATGATGAGAATGTATAGCCACTACTGCTTCATAGAGAAACGTTGAAAACGAGAATGGTAATAATAATTGATACTTAATATTTGAATAAGAAATATAATTTATATTTCGAAATGTATTTTCATATAGAAAATTATTTTCTATGAGATTTATTTCTTTAAGCTTAAGATATTTGATCAACGAACTCTCCACTGTAAATAGTTGCAGTGTATGAAATAAACAAATTGTATTAAATGAATGATGGACCTACAAATTTAGTACGCTATTATTGTAATGGTGGAAATAGAGGGAGTATGCCACATAACTTTGCATCATAGTACGAAAATTGTTTCTGTAAAACTTACCATATATTATTTATGAAATAATGATAATTTTTCAGTATCGACAGTAAAAAGTAGACATAGCTATATTTAAATATGAACATTCTTTATGAAATAAAACTATAATGTGGTAAAAAAAATTATAACAAAAGTGATGTTTTGGAAAATACAAAAGTATCTAATATTATTTATGGTTGTTTTGGAATTATAAACTAAGCGTAGTTTTGAGAAATAAATTTATCGTATAATTTTGAATCATATGATATTGTTAATTATTTCTCAAACAATAATGGACTATGCACCCATTTAGTAGGAGTATCATAAGAGTTGATGAACTCTTCGGATTGATACATACAGATGTATGCAATCATAATTCTATAAATACCAAAAGTGTTCCATGTACTTCATCATATTCAACGATGAGTTATCATCGACATGGACCTGTGTATTTGATACAGATGTAGTATGTCTATGGTAAACTTATAGAATATAAAAACGAAGTAAATGAAATAACATGCAATAGAAAAGATTTGTTTTGATCGAATGAGTAAGTATATTGGAAAATGTTTTGAACGTACCTAAAATGAATAAAGATTCAATCTCAAAATTACTCCTCTATATGATACATAATGATGCATCGATATTGAGTAATCTAACTTTATTGGACAATGTATGATTAATTGTGAGTGAAGTTGAGTTAGTTTCCTTCTATAAGATAATGTACTTAAGGGTATTACACAGGGTTAATATTATTTCACCTGAATAATAGTTTATAAAATTTTATGAGGTAAGGATTTATAATAAACTTCAACATATCCTAGGCCAAGGAATTGGCAGGTTGTGCAAGTCGAAAGATTGCATGCAAAAATTGTTCGTGAGGGATCTTGTATGGATCTCCCTAAAAGGATTTTGAAAAGACTATCATTGGATGACATATTTATGTTTTGAACATAATTTTGTAAACTAAAACCAAATCAGTTTTATAAATAAAGAAATTCATAAAACATTTCTAAATACCCATTCCATTGCACTGAGAAACAATTGTTGTTTCAAGATATACCAACTTCATTGTGAAGAAATTTCTTTGAGCAATTATTGGTAATAAAATGGAATTGGATATGATCCATGGGTAGAACCTATTATATGAGATGAAATGAAATTAACGGACCTAAACGAACACATAGCATTAGAATGTCTAATGAGTATTCCCGCACATCGTAGAGAAACTATGAGTTTCTTATTAATGTTGAAAATATATAATCCTAGATTGTTTGATTAAACCATCGAAAGTGTTGACTCTATATTGTATGATATGAAAATCCTAAAGAATTCCAAGTACGCTACCAAAATATAGATTTCGGTGGTCGTAACTGAAGGGATATGATCCATCGACCTCGACTGTGTCTTTGTGAGTAAGATTAATGTAGTTGGAATTAAATGAGCAATGTTGATAAGAATAATATCGCAAATTTCAATTGTTGAAATTAACGTAATAGATTCGATATTCAACTTGTTCAAGTTAATTTGGATTTACTCACAAAATTATCGCTTGATAAGTCTTAGTGTTTTGGTACATTGCTATTGAAACAAAAAATTATACATAACGATTTAGAGTAAGCTGTTACATAGATTAACCAAAATGTCACAAAGTCAGTGAGAGCGATATTGATATTATGAGTCTTTGGATATGATTCAAGAAATGATATGAAAGTATCATTTCATAAGCATTAAGGTTGAATAAGTATTTTGATAGAAATATCAAACAGTTTGATTTTTAATCAAAATGCAGAGAAAGCGTGTGTACATAAGAAAGAATATTAAAAGGTACATTGATATTTCTAAACGCTAAGTAAACAATACGTAGTTGATTTTAACGATGTACTTGTGTTAAAATCAGCCTTAGTTGTTTTAATACTCAAAATTGGATTAATAAATGATGACTTTTATAGTAAGTATAAAAGATGTCGGGAATGTCCCAAATGATATGCAAGGACACCTTATTAAAATGTTAAATACGGCACATGTAAGATTGATTCCTTTGCACTGAAAAAAGGAATTATCATACATGTTGTGTTGTCTACGATATCATGGTTTGCTTATGTATTTGATACATTAAGAAAATATCAAATCCAGATTGATACCACCAAATGGTTGTTTGAAGTGTTCTCGTGTATTTATGAAATATTAGAGAATTTTTTACAGAAACAAAAACTGCTTATGAAGGAGTGTTTGAACTCAGACTTCATAAGTCATATTGAGTGTAGTGTGTCAATAATAAATTCAAGTTAAGAATTTTTAAGTTGGAAATGTTCCAAATAAAAGAATGTGGCTTATTCAATGAAAAAAGACTACGTACATCGCCTTGAATATTGCCGCAATAAAAATAATGTATATAAAATTATAAGTGCACAATTTATAAATGTGCTAATTCTAAGTGTTGAGTATCTTATAACATTGTTATATGACAACAATGTTGTGATATGGTTCATAATAGAACTCAAAGCTCACTAGAAGTTGAGAGACATACTTTAAATTTTTCCACATGATAAAACAGTTTATCACCGTCGAGGAGAATAGATTGATAGAGTGGATAATTAAAACATAATAGCATACCCCGTTCACAAAGGGACTGACCCAGTTGGTTTTGAGAAAACTGATTAGAGAAGTTGGAATAAGATTCCATAATTGATGCCAAGTGCAAGTGGGAGATTGATAGAGTTAAGGGTATGCCCTAAGGGAAATTGTGCAATGTTTTACATATATCTAACTCACTGACAAATCATGTTCAAAATAAATGTATTTTCTTTCTATTATATACTTGATATAATGTGGTTATATTAATCAATCAATTTGATTAAAAGTACATTTCATAGAAAATCCATAAATGGTATGTTTTGTGATAGTAGTTACAAAGTGTTGTAACCGTGAGTAATTTATCGCGATGAAACAATTACGCCATTTTAAATGTTCCTATTCAAGATGCATCGAGACTAGGTATCGATGTATTCGTTGAAACTAGAGTATGTAATGCTCCTCAAATGTTGGGAAATGTATTACTCATGACCGTTGGAGGCACTGAGGGTTACGTACTTACGGTTATTGGAAAACTATGGAATGACTGACTAGATAGTTTTCAGCTGGTTAATATAACTAAGGTCAAACAGAGCATTGTTGTGACTAATTTACACAGTTCTCTCGATTTGAGAATACCGCTGACCTTCAATGTGGAAGCTCCGCTTTGATTATAGTTAAATTGTGGCATGGTGTCCATCGGACAACTATAGTTGGGTCGAGTGGAAGCATTAGAAGTGAAACACTATTCAAGAGAGGATTCGTCTCATCAGTTATATGAGCTTAGTATCACAGTCAACTGAAGTCAACTCAAAGTTAAAGACTCCGGCCAGAGCATTTTGGTTAATAATAATTGTTATTATTGAACCAAATACTTTGTGTTTGGACTATAAAGTTGAATGTGGATGATATTAGAATTTTGACCATTACCAAATTCCATAAATCCAAAATGATATAGTTTTGAAGAAGAGAATTGGTGTAAATAATTGTCACTATTAGGTACCACTTATAATAACTAAAATTGAATTTGACCAAAAGATGTGTAAGCGAGGAATTCAACCAAAATGTCACACCACCTGCTAAGTGATGTGTGAACGTTAATACTTGAATTGTTCAATAATAATCACTGACTGAATTTACACCTTTGTGTTGCACAACCGTAATGATGAATTCTTCGGAAAACCACATAATTTAATTAATTTATAAAAAGTTTTAAATTAATTAAATTAAATAGTATTTGAGAAATATTAATTAGTATTTATTTTATTTGATGTTTGGGAGTTATTTGTATTATTTGAATGCATTTATGAAAGTTATAATTGCGTGCATTGATATATGATATCATTGTAATTAAATAAAAGATAATTACATATGTTAATTTATGAAATTTTATGTCATTTGATAGCTTCTAGGTTTCAGCCATACCATGTAAAAAAATAGGAGTAAGAAGAGAAAGTTAATCAACAGAATTAATTAGAGAAGTTCTAATTAAAGAATGGGAAGGGTTTCCTTCTTTCAAATAAAACATATTCTCTAATTCATTCTATACGTACAATTGAGTTTCTCATTTTTGATTCTTCTTTCGGTAACTTTTCTAGTTCTCTCCTTCTTTAATGGCTGAAAGTATGAGATCATCCATGGCTTCAATTATTCCTAAAATCAAATACGAATAAAATCAATTATGAAAATGGTTTATTCCTCTTGATCCTTGCAACATCTGGAGGCTGATTTCTGAATCTAGAAGATTTGATTCATCATTCAAGGTACAATTCATTGGCTACATCTAGAGAAAAATTCAATATTTCAAGTTGTACTTCAAGACTTTGGAATTAAGGTATGATCTTTTTGTTCTAATAATTTTTATACAATGTTCTAAAGAATAAAATTAAACATCTTAATTTATATATGTATAATATTGCCTCATTTGATTTGAAAATGGTTTATGTATTTCAAATTTTTTATTATATGAATTGCTTGTTTTTTTATTTATGTAAATCAAAACTGAAACTTGTATATGATCAGACAATATTTTACTTTTAGATCTATGTTTAAACATTCAAATCAAAACGTAATTTTTTTTATTTGAATGTTTGCATGTACTTATTGTTTACATTTTTACTGTAATAAAAACTTACATATGATTAAATGATGTTTTGATAATAAGTTGATTACAATTAATTTCTAAATTCGTTACGCTATTTGACAATCCTTCTTTAACTATTCAAAGGATATTAACATATTGCTTACTTAGTATGTATCATGTTTTGGTTTATAATTATTTATTCATATAGGTTAAATCACCTTGGATTTGAAAGTTTACTAATTCTTACTATCTGCATTTTATGGTAATTGAAACCCATACATGATTAAAGGATGTTTTAATAATAAATTGACTACAATAAACTTATAAATTTGTTGCCCTATTTGACACGACTAATACTTTTTAAGTATTCAAAAGATTGTTAATATATTACTCAGTTTAGTATGTTCACTTTTGTAAAAAAATCATAGAGGTTGAATCTCTTGATTTAATTGTATACATATATATTTTGTTAACTGATTTAAGTTTATATAAGTTCATAAATACATCAGAAGATTTAAATGTTATATGGTTTATTTTGAAGTAATTACGAAGTTTTGGGTTAATCTTTATATAGAAATAATCACATATATACACACACATATGTATATGTATTTATGTATGTATGTACATATAAAATTTAATGTTTATATTTCAAATTGTATAGTTTAAATGATTTACTAATATTAAAAAAAATTAACAAGGCAGTAGTTTATGCATATGAATTATTGTTGGTTATTCCTAATCTTATATCACAATGATTCATTGATTGCTAATTGAATGCTACATAAATCAAGTTTGTCAAAAAGGGGAAGATGAATCATTCTTCTTTGTCACCTTTTATTTCTTTCCTTTTTGTCCCTTTATGTGATTACTTTTAAACTTATTCTTACTTATTCACATACATCATGTTATCAATTGATCATACTTGCGTCATGTTTAACTATTCGGTCACACAATTAAGGAATAAATATATTTGATATATTCAGACCTTATTTTTATATTCCATTCTTTATTTTTTTTGAATCAAATTAATGAAATAAAATATGGTGTTAAATAATATACTGATTTTATTTAAAATAAATTTAGATAGGATCTAAATACATTTAGACTTCATAGGCCCATTAACGATCCAATAATGGTAAATTTTTTGAAATTTACCCATTTCTACCGCTGCAGGATGGCCCGGTTCATTAACCTATATCTAGTAGACTTCCCCGTAAGACCAAGGAAAGGTGATGATGGGAGGTACAACTCTTTTTTCTAGGATAATTACTCGCACTCAATTTGACTCAAGAGCATTACCTTCATTCATAGCTAAAAATGTGGTCAAATCTTTGTGTCTTCAAATCCAATTTGTCACCAGCCCAATAGTAGTATCAAATCCTATTGGGGGTCTAGATATCTTGCCTTAATTTGTAAAGACCTAATTGTCGACATATGTAATGTCGATTTCATATGTAAAGTGCATGTTCTTAATTTTGAGGGGTATGGACTTATCTTAGGAATAAATTGGTTATTGTACTACGGGGCCATCTTAGATTGCGATAGGAGGGTTGTATGGTCAAAAAGTTGTAGGGGACAAGATATAGATGTTCGTTGTATACCCTAAAACTCGGTCGAGTTAAATTATTTACATTCACCGAGCCTATCACAAGATGAGCTCTCGTGTATACCCGTAGTTCAAGAATGTCCTGATGTTTTTGAAGAAGTCTTAGATGTCTCACTCTGAAGGGAGATTGAGTTTAGGATTGATTTATAGAAGGATGTTAGACTAGTCACTCTACCATTAAGGCACATGGCCCCTAAAGAAAGGCAAGATTTCAGTAAGTAGATCTTGGATCTGTTGCAAAAAGGATTCGTTCGTCGGAGTACTTCGAAATGGGGAGCCCGTATTGTCTTTGCCACTAAGGCTGATGGCTCCTTAAGGCTATGCATCGGATATAGAGAACTCAGCAAGTTGACTAAGAAGAATAAGTATCCACTACCTAGAATAGACGACTTGTTTGATCAGCATGTGAGAGCCAAGATCTTCTCCCAATTGGACTTGTCTACTAGATTTCATCAGCCGGGGATAATAGAGGATAGCATATCGAGGATCGCATTCCGCATCCCGAATAGACTTTATGAATGGGAAGTGATGCCTTTTGGATTGGTGAATGCCCTTATGTACTTTGTAGATTTGACGAGTAGGATATTTTATGGACAACTAAATAAATTTATCCTAGCCCTTGTTGATGAAATTTTAGTATTCTCTAAGAGTGATAAGAGCATGAAAATCACTTAAAGGAAATACCAGGGACTTTGAGAAGACATCAACTTAAAGCCAAATTCTCGAAGTGCCACTTTTGAAAGAAGGAAGTGAGATTTCTTGGACACATTGTTTCCGAACATTGATTATCAATAGACTCCGCAAAAGTAAAAGTTATTTAAGATTAGAAGATTCTGAAGATTGCCATAGAGGTTAGAGTTTTCTCGGCCAGCGGGTTACTATAGAAAATTCATAAAGAACTTTGCAAAAATAGCAGTCCCTCTAACTCGTTTAACCAAGAAGAATCTAGTCTTTGCATGGGATGAAAGATGCACTGAAGCATTCGAGAAGTTAAAGGATCTATTAACAAGTGCATCGATATTTATCATTCTCGATGGGATGAAGCCTTTCATATTTTACATGAATGCATATGGCATAAGATTAGAAGCAATTCTTATGCAAGAATGAAGGTGATAACTTATGCTAATAGACAATTGAAGGATCATGATAAGAGATACACAACTCATGACTTAGAGTTAGTGGCTATGTTTGACGGCGGATTTTCTACCGATTAGAAAACCATCGAAAATATAATCATTATAAATGACCGCAAGGGCACGTCGTACAATCATAGTACATATGCGAGTACGGGTCGATCCATGGGAAAGAATTAAATTCTAATATTACTCAATCAAACTATCCTAAATTGTTTTAAGACTAAGAAAATTGTAACGACCCGCTATTTTGGACCATTCAAATTGACAATAATCCCCACACATGTTAGACTTGAATAATTTCAAATAACATATTGTAATAAAATTTGGAGCAAATAAAATCATTCACAGAATCACAAACACAGAAATATCAGAATAACTCGCAGCGGAAATTAAAATACCATAGTAGTTCATGAAGCTACTATAACAAAGTCTCAAAACAAATACATAATATCAGTCTGAAAACAAACACAATAGAAATCCCAAATACATAAAATTCCACTAATACATGAGCCGAAATAGAACAACTGTAACTGAAATAGATAGATAACTAGATAAGCAGAATCTCCCGCAATTCCTAGCTCCAGAAGAGAATCCAAAGTTGTGAATACTCAGGCTGACCCGAGCGTAAAGCAAAAACACAAAACACTTAAGTCAGGACATACATACTTATACAATGTAAACCAACTCAAGTGAACTGCAGTAAATGAACAAGTAACTTAAAGGATTCTTGGGACCAACCATCCTCTAAGAATCCGTTGAACTATTTACTATGTAGTAATATTTCGCTATTATAATAATATATAATAGTAAAATAAACATACTTTAAAAAAGCATTAAGGAGGCCAATAGTCTACATGGTACCATCGTATCTCCAGATCGAGAGGCTACCATAAATACTGCATAGGTACGACACAAATAGAAACTCGTAGGAAGGCTCGCTATGGTACGTGACACGGTACACAAGGCAATGCCAGGGTAGATATACCAATTACGCACACGGGCTGGCGGTAACGTAGCAGCAACTATGCCTACCTCGGAACACACTCCCAAATCAAAGGTGGCCACCAAACAATCACAAAGTAATAGAATGGTATTAAAGAAATGTGTCCGACTAAAGGTGCTACCCCTTTTGGCCCGAGATCACTCCTGTTTTAGCCATCTTAAGCCAACTCACGGGAGTCGGGTCCACGTTCATACCATAATAGGATCGTCGCCACCATCCTACTTCATTCTGGAAACTCCACCGCGTACATAGTTATTAAAGTGGTTTTCGGTATCGATAGAGAGTATGTCCATATCTGATCCCGGTCTCTTTAACAACCAATCGTTATTATACGGGTGAGGAAAGAAATGGATGGCTACTCAATGAAAAGTCAATTGAAAAATGAAAAGAAAAAGGTTAAATGAAAAGTCATATGCAAATGAAAGGGTTTTGCCTCTTTGTATTTCTTATTTATTTTATTCAAGTTAAAAAACTAAAATTAAGTAAAATAAAATAAAATGAAAATAAAATAAAGTAGAAAATAAATAAATAAATAAATATTTTTAGGAAAATAGAAAATAATTAAGAAAATAGCTTCATAATTGAAACTAGAATTTAAAAATTGTAAACAAAGTACAATAAGCATTGAAAAATTATAACCACACTTTTAAAAATGTTTTAAAATAAAATCTTGGAATAAAATAAGTTTTAAAATATTTCAAAATGAAATAAAAATCATATTTCAAAATATTTCAAAAGTCTAGGGTTGTTACAGTCTCTCCCACTCAAATCTTTTCGTCCTCGAAAAGAGCGAACAAGGAAAATAAGGAAAAACAAGATAGAAAAGCAAATAGTACCAGAAACAAACAATTTTGGATTTGAAGCACGAATGCTCTCCTCCGTCTCCCAGGTACAATCTCGATCATCAGTACTCCACTGTAATTTTACCAGACTAACAGATTTCCTTCTTAGCTGCTTCGTACCTCTGTCGATAATACGAAGTGGCTTCCTCTCGATAGTCAGATTAGGATCAATATCCAAACTATCTAGAACTGAAGGCTGAATAATAAGAGATGGGTCATGAAGATACCGGCGAAGATGCGAGACATGGAATACATCATGCACTCCAGAAAGCTTCTCAGGCAATTCCAGATGATAAGCCAAAGAGCCAACTCTTTCCACAATACAGAAAGGACCAATGAACCTAGGAGAAAGCTTCCCTCTATGACTAAAGCGAATGACATTCCTTAAGGGAGAGACCTTAAGGAAAACCTGATCACCGACAGCAAATTCTAAAGTCCGCCTATGCCTATCAGCGTACTTCTTCTGCCTATCCTGTGCAACCCTAAACTTCCTTTTATTTTCCTCAACCCTCTCGGAAGCCTCCAAAACCAAATCAGGACCAAGAACCAAACGATTACCGGATTCAATCCAGCAAGATGGAGATCTACAAGGTCGTCCGTAGAGAGCAACAAACAGAGACATTTTAATACTGGCCTGAATTCAAAGATGGAATGCGATAGATAAAGGATTAAGATAAGCTTAAAATAGAAGATTAGATTATACCTGATAACTATTATTGTTGGTGAATTCGACAAGTTGGAGATGATCTTCCCAAGATCCTCCATAATCAAGCACACAAGCACGAAGAAGTTCTTCGAGAATCTGATTCACTCTTTCCGTTTGACCGTCGGTCTGTGGATGGTAAGCAGTTCTTAGATTCAGATGAGTACCTAAAGATTCCTGAAAAGCTTTCCAAAACAGGCTGGTAAAGATATGTTCACGATCACAAACAATACTGAGAGGAACACCACAGAGACGAACAATCTCTCTCATGTAGATCACAGATAAGGTAGAAGTAGAATGGGTAGACTTGACCGGAATGAAATAAGCGGACTTGGTCAGCCTATCCACAATAACCCAGATACTCTCATTAACCCTCCTAATCCTCGGTATTCCATCAATGAAATCCATGGAAACCTGTTCCCACTTCCAATTGGGAATCTCAAGGGGCTGCAACAAACCAGAGGTCTTCAGATGATCGGCGTTGACTTGCTGACAAGTCGCAAACCGACTAACAAAGATAGAGATATCCCGCTTCATCCCTCTCCACCAATAGAGCCTTTTCATAACCTGATACATCTTTGACAGACCAGAATGTATAGAAAGTCTGGATCGATGATTCTCCCAAAGAAACTCTTGTCTCAATCCATCAACATTCGGGAAAAAAATCCTACCATTACTCCTCAAAGACCCACTATCATCGATCTGAGCTCCACTACTACCACTACTACTACCACCAACCCTGCTACGAACACTCTCCTTCATCAATCTAAGCATCTCATCCTCATCCTGCTTAGCCTTGATACGATCCAAAAGAGGAGAAGAAGAAACAACAAGCTGACACAACAAAGCCTTCTTCCGACTCAAAGCATCGGCCACAACATTAGATTTACCAAAAGTATAGCTAATATCGAGGTCGTAAGAAGCCAGAAACTCAAGCCAATGAACTTGCCTCTGATTCAAATCCTTCTGGGTGAAGATATATCTCAGAGACTGATGATTGGTGAAAAGCTCAAACTTAGCTCCAAGAAGATGATGCCTCCAGAGCTTCAAAGCAAAGACAACAGCAAGCCACTCTAAATCATTAGAAGAATAATTAGCTTCATGGGTTTTCAACTGACGGCTGGCATAGGCAATGACCTTACCATCCTGCATGAGAACAACACCCAATCCCTAATGATTAGCATCAGTGTATACCGTCAATCCCTCATTTCCATTCGAAACGGTAAGAACTGGTGCGGAAGTTAGCTTGCTCTTTAACTCATTGAATGCAGCTTCACACTTCTTATCCCAAATGAACTTAGCATTCTTACGAGTCAAAGCAGTGAGAGGTGCAGCAATCCGAGCGAAATTCTCAATGAATCTCCGGTAATAACCGGCAAGTCGCAGAAAACTACGAATATCAGAAGGAGTCTTAGGAGTTTCCCAATCCTGTAATAGAATAGGGAGAAATAAGAACAGTAGAAAAGATAGAATAATTAAATGACGAAGGAAAAGAGAAAGAAAGAATGACTTACATTGATCGCAGCGATCATGGATGGATCAACAGAAACTCCATGACTAGAAACAATATGTCTAAGGAATCGGACTTCATCCTTCTAGAAATGGCATTTAGAAAATTTAGCCTTCAATTGATGATTTTTGAGAGTCTCCAAAAAAGATTTCAAATGCGCCTCATGCTCTTCCTTGGTCTTAGAGAAGACAAGGATATCATCAACAAAGACTAGAACAAATTTATTAAGCACGTCACGAAAAACACGATTCATCAAATCAACAAAGAAAGTAGGAGCATTAGTCAAACCAAACGACATGACTAACCATTCATAAAACCCATCCTCAGTACCGAAAGCAGTCTTGGGAATACTTTACTCGGCAACCCAGAGCTGATGGAAACCTATGGAAAGATCAAGCTGAGAGAAAACAGTGGCACCATAAAGATGAAACATATCATTGATATGAAGCATTGGATATCTGTTTTTCATAGTGAGCTTGTTCAGCTCCCTATAATCAACACACATCCTCATGGATCCATCGAATTTAGTGACGAAAACCACCACTGCTCCCCATCCTGAATGGCTAGGTCTGATCAGACCTTTAGAGAGCAAGTCCTCAATTTGCTTTCCTAACTCAACCTTTTCGCGGGGTGCCATTCTTCTAGGAGGAAGAACTACAGGCCGAGCTCCAGGAATAAGATCAATGCGGAAATCAATTTCTCGCTTAGGAGGTAAAGCAGTGACTTCATCAAATACATCGGAATAGAATCTGACCACATGGGTCGAATGAAGATCACCAGGAGAAGAATCCAGAGAATATATAAAACTGCCAACAAAATCCTGAGGCATGCGGCACTGAATAATCAAGGAATTTCCTTGATCATCAACAAGATAAACAGAATGGGCTTTATAAGAGATACGGACATCATGCCTACGCAGCCAGTCACTTCCAAGCAATAAATCAAAAGCATCGAAGCCCAGAACATAGAAATCACCACTGAAGCAATGATTAGAATAGAGAAGTTTCACATGCTTACAAATCCAATTAAGGTCTACGGGACCCCCAATTGGATTTGAAACACATAAAGGTACAGAATCATACTCAGGAGAAAGGAGATGCTCGAACTTATCACACAAATCAACAGAAATAAAACAATGGGAAGCTCTAGTATAAAATAAAACACGAACAGGATGCTAAAATAAAGAAAAGGTGCCCTGAAGAGTACCTTGGCCATCACTAGGAGCAGGAGCTGGAGAAGATGCAGAGGTGACAGCAAATATACCAGAAGGCTCACCCTTCTGCTGGGTAGGGAAATCCTTTCTGAAATGGCTAGGCTGAAGACAGATATGACAGAGATCACGCCTCACCAACTGAGCAGGTGGAGGAACAACAGCACTAGCTAAAGTAGGACAACTATTGGCATAGTGTCCCTTCTGATCACATCTGAAACAGGTAATTAAAGAAAGATCAACAGGCTGCCTCTGAGAAGGAGAAGATGATGAAGATCCCAAACCCGGATTCTTGAGCCAATTCTTCTTCTGCTAGTGGAAATTAAGCTTTCGCTTCTTAGAGTTAGAAGAGGAAGACCAAGATGAAGGAGCACCAACAACAGCAGCAGGACCCTTAGAAGTGGGGTTCTCATATCGGATAGCCATATCCATAAGCTAGGTAAAAGTGCCATGTACATGAGAAATGAGACGGTCATAATACTTGGGAAGAGCATTAGCCATGAACTTCTCATTCTTTTTGAGAGGAGTGTCTATCAGGCTAGGACAGAACTTGGAATGTTCATTGAACTTCCTCTCATACTTTGAAAAAGACATGCTTCCCTACTTGAGATCCATGAACTCCCTTTAAAGCTGGGATTTCCCAGCCTCGGTCATCCACTTAGCAACGAAAGCATCCCCTGAAAAGATGATAGATAAGCTTAGAAAAGGCATGAAAGAGATAGAAAAACAAAATTTAAAGAAACACAAGAAGATACCTAAACTGCTCTCAAGTAAGATCAGCCTCGATGGTGTTAGCCGTAACAGACTCCCACCAATCTAGGGTAGCCTCCTGCAACTTCCATGCTGCTAACTAACGATTTTGGGCATCAGTAATCTCAAGACCAGTAAATATCCTCTCTAAACTCTACAACCATTGCTGGGCTTCAATAATGCTCTCTGAACCAATAAACTTGGTTCCACCAAGTTGATAGAATTCCTTATAGAGAACGGTAAACCTAACAGGTGCAACAGGCTGAGGAGCTGGGGCAATACCACGACCTCTACCTCTGGCATTTCCATGATTCATCTTGAAAAGATCAAGAATGAATTTAGGAAAGGCAAAGAGAAGACAAAGATAAATTTAGATAAGACAAGATAAATTTACTTGGATGAATATCCTAATGAAAGAAAACACTAACAAGGTAGATACGAAAGGAAGTTTTAAAAAAAATTCCTTTAAAAACAAGAAAATTTTATATCAAAATAATCTTTGAAAAAAAAAATCCTTTGAAAAATCATTTGAAAATCATTTTATACTTTAAAATAAGTTCTCTCACAAAGAAAATGATTCTAAGGTTGATTTCACCCGTTCTAGGGTATTTCTACCTTATCTATAATGAGTTTTTGCTCCGCATGCTATGGTTTGCCTAAAAATCAAAGCTCTGATACCAACTGTAACGACCCACTATTTTAGACCATTCAAATTGACAATAATCCACACATGTCAGACTTGAATAATTCAAAGTAACAGATTGTAATAAAATTTGGAGCAAATAAAATAATTCATAGAATCACAGACACAGAAATATCAGAATAACTTACAGTAGAAATTAAAATACCATAGTAGTTCATGAAGCTACTATAACAAAGTCTCAAAACAAACACATAATATCAGTCTGAAAACAAACACAAAAGAAATCCAAATAAATTATAGTCCACTAATACATGAGCTGAAATAGAACAATTGAAACTGAAATAGATAGATAACTGGATAAGCAGAATCTCCAACGATTCCTAGCTCCAGAAAGAGAATCCAAAGCTGTGAATACTCAGGCTGACCCGAGCGTAAAGCAAAAACACAAAACACTCGAGTCAGGACATACATACTTATACAATGTAAACCAACTCAAGTGAATTGCAATAATGAACAAGTAACTTAAAGGATGTTTGGGATCACCCATCCTCTAAGGATCCGTTAAACTATTTACTATGTAGTAATATTTCGCTATTATAATAATGTCTAATAGTAAAATAAACATACTTTAAAATAGCGTTATGGAGTGACCCAATATTCCCCTTAACACAAAATAATGCCAATAGTCTATATAGTACCATCGTACCTCCAGATCGGGAGGCTACCATAAATATTGCATAGGTATGACACAAATATAAACCCGTAGTATGGCTCGCCTATAGTAAGGCTCGCTATGGTAGGTGACACGGCACACAAGGCAATGCCAGGGTAAATATACCAATTACACACACGGGCTTGCGGTAACGTAGCAGCCACTATGCCCACCTCGGAACACACTCCCAAATCAAAGGTTGGCCACCAAAGAATCAAAAAGTAATAGAATGGTATCAAAGAAATGTGTCCGACTAGAGGTGCTACCTCTTTTGGTCCAAGATCGCTCCTGTTTTATCCACCTTAAGCCAACCCACGGGAGTCGAGTCCACGTTCATACCACAATAGGATCATCATCACCATCCTACTTCATTCTGGAAACTCCACCGCGTACACAGTTGTTAAAGTTGTTTTCGGTATCGATAAAGAGTATGTCCATATTTGATCCCGGTCTCTTTAACAACCAATCGTTATTACATGGCTAAGGAAAGAAATGGACAGCTACTCAATGAAAAGTAAATTGAAAATGAAAAGACAAAGGTTAAATTAAAAGTCATATGCAATTGAAAGGGTTTTTCCTCTTTGTATTTCTTATTTCTTTTATTTAAGTTAAACAAATAAAAAGTAAGTAAAATAAAATAAAATGAAAACGAAATAAAGTAGAAAAGAAAATAAATAAATATTTTTAGGAAAAATAGAAAATAATTAAGAAAATAGCTTAATAATTGAAACTAGAATTTAAAAATTGTAAACAAAATACAATAAGCGTTGAAAAATTATAACCACACTTCTATAAATGTTTTAAAATAAAATTTTAAAATAAAATAAATTTTAAAATATTTAAAAATGAAATAAAAATAAAATTTAAAAATATTTCAAAAATCTAGGGTTGTTACAAAAATTGTAAAAAGAAAAATAAAGCAAAAGCGAATAAAATTATGAGATTAAAGTGTAGTTTGGAGGCAAATACACTTCCAATCATTCGTGTAAATCAACACAAAGTTCATCTATAATCTCTCATTTACATTTTAAGTAGAAATGATCAATGTGCTTATTATAAGTATGGTTTATTTGTGCTATTAATTAGCACAACTTAAACCATCAAACTCTAACACACCAATCAAACCTACTTATCAACACTCATGAAAATGATATGAAATTAAAAATAAAATCTATTTTAAGCATGATCTATTTACTATGAACTAGTACGATAGATCATCAAATTTTGATCTAGTTTTACTTTCAACATCAAATTCACTTAGGCAATGATCAAATGGTTTATGTTTATGTTTATGTTGGATTAAATATAGCACATTTGAGTTGTCAACATATGTTATCAAATTGACTAGAAAAAGAAACATAAACTAAAACCATTCTTAATTTCCATCAAGCATAGAAGAGAGATCATAAATGAAATAATTATGTTAATTTAATATGATACACGAGAGCTTCATTACCCCTAAATTGAAAGGGTTAAGCTTCTCATATTTGAATACATGTTAATATAAAGTGATTTTAACATATACATTAAAGAAGGGAAGTGATAAAAGAAAAGATCTAACTAATTGTAATAAAAGAAATATAGACTACTAACATGAAATAAAAAGAGACCAAAGCTAACATAAAAGAGCAAAAAATAAAAGTGCATAAGAGAAAAGAGCTTGTAAACGAAAACAAATAAGAAGAAGGCTAAGAGGCCATTAAAGAGACATTTTATGTATAATTGATTTTGCGGTTACAATATGAATAAAAGGAGAGCCAATTACATGAAATATAAGGGGTATTTATACATGCTTAAAACCCTAATTCATTTTTGGGGACTACCAACATTGCCCTTGAGATAGTGTAACCTCCAAGTAATCAATAGGGAATTAATTAGTCCTCACTAACATGCCTTTAAGTCTCCATTAACATGTGCATGTGCTATTAATTATGGTCCATTAATTAGTGGGCATGTAGGCTCTTCCATATTGCATGAATTCTTTTATTTCCTTTCTTCATTTTCTTTCAACATATGTGCATGCATAATCCATGAAGCTGCATCCAATTTAAACTCAATTTCCTAAAAATAAAAATGTGCAAATAAATTTTCTCAAAATTAATTCTTATAGAAAATTACCTTTTGCCCCAAATGAAGATGAATGAATGATGATTTAAAAATAATTTAGATTTTGGTTTAAACATGTAAAATACCCTAATAGCTCATTTATTTTAACAAAAGAAGATTAAATATTGGAGAAAAAATATACACTTTTACATGCACATCAAACACTCCCGCATTTATCTTTTTATTCATTCTCGAATAAAATAAAACTAGGATAAATATGTTTTCGTAGGAAATAGGATTGAATTGAGTGTATACAACAAGCTGTTAAACCTCTAGGTGTCCCTAATAGGACGAGTGTTATCTCCTAAGGGTTTTCAGTGGATACTACCCATAAAATCCAAATGCGATATGAAAATTCTAGTGCGACTACATGATGCAAGTTTTCGAAAATATTTACAAATGAAGAATTTACTTTTGAATTGGCATGAGTAAGTTAAATATAAATTTTGGTTGTTATCTCGAAATCATCACAATTAGACTCTAATTTAGCTAGTTGTTTTGGTTGATAACAAAGTGCAACTATAAAATGAATCCTTTAGTTGATTATCAAAGTTTTGCAAAGTGGCATTTTTATTTCTTTTGAATAACAAGTCAAATGAAATAAGTGAATATAGTGCTTTGCTATCAATTGATCGCGCTCTCTATTTTGAAAAATGTTATCATTATTATTTACTTAGCTAACTCGGATAAACTGAGGCCAAATATACTGATCATGCACTGCCTTTCAGGCTTACATGAGAAGAGTACATAACATGGTGAGTATGCACAATTGCGTATGAACACATGACTCTAGTTGTTTATTATTATTATTTTAATTTTATTTACATACACCTAACTCAGATAAACTGAGGCCAGATATGCCGATCATGCACCACCTTTTGGGATTATGTGAGAAGGCTACAGAACGTGGCGAGGGTTTACGCTTACGTGTGAACACATGACTCTAGGTGTTTCTTATTTTTATGATTTTTTTATTTTTCAATTTTTTTTTAAAAAGAGAGAGTTATGTAAAATCATCTTAGCAACACTTATAAGATCAAAAATGTGATCACCTTTACTTTAAATCAACCACTCTTTTAAACAAAGATTACAATTAGGATGTACTTCATAATTATCACCCATGATCCTTCCTGTATACTAGTACACCATAGCTACATGTAATAAAACTTTTATTTTTATTTTTGTTAACACAAGTAAATTTTCAAAAATTTCATTTTAATAACTAAAAACGTATATTTATCATATCATGTTTCTTCAAAAGTTAATTAATATGCCAAGAAGAAAAGTTTGTTTTGGGAATTTTTTTTGGTTTTAGAAAGAAAATGCAAAAAATAAACTATGAAAAACCAAAATAAACATGAGACTCCTCCTACACTTAATTTTGAATGTGTCCCCATAGTCAATATATAATATAATGAGTGTAATGGAGAAAAATATGTACATATTTACAAAAGAGGGTTAAAATTTCTTACTGGACGTAGTGTGGCTCATGAAGAATCATGAGCTCCTCCTCTCGATCACTCGCCAACTCCAAGTAAGGTTTTAACAGATGACCATTGACATTAAAACTCAATTCATCCCTAATGTTTTCTATTTCTATGGCACTGTGTTGAAAAACAGTACGTACCACTTAAGGTCCTGTCTACCTTGATTTTACTTTCCTAGGAAACAAATGAAGTCGAGTGTCATACAAAAGAACTCTTTGATTTGGCAAAAATGTTTTCCTTAAGATTGACTTATCATTAAAAAAATTGTTCTTTCTTTGTAAATTTTCTCATTTTCATACGCATCGTTCCTAAACTCTTCTAATTCACTGAGTTGCAATATTCTGTTTTTGCCTGCTTTTTTGAGATCAAAGTTTATGTTCTTAATCGCCCATAACACTTTGTGTTTAAGTTCGATAGGTAAATGGCTTACTTTAGCATATACCAACCTAAAGAAGATATCCCTAGATTAGTTTTATACGCAGTTCTATAAGCCCAAAGCATCACAATTTTTGTAACAAATCCTTTTGATTTTTATTCACGGTTTTCTCCACAATTTGATTGATTTGATGATTTGAAACTTCGACTTGGCCACAAGTTTGAGGATGATAAAGAGTTAATAACTTGTTTGTTATTGTGTATTTCTTCATTACAGTTTCAAATGATCAATTACAAAAATGGGTTCCATTATCGCTTATTATTGTGCTAGGTGTTCCAAACCTCAAAACGATGTTTTCTTTTATGAATTTCACCACAACTTTGTGGTCGTTTGTTTTACATGGGATGGCTTCAACCCATTTAGAAACCTAATCAACAATAAGAAGAATATACAAATTTTCAAAGGAGTTGGGAAACGGTCCCATAAAGTCAATACCCCAAACATTAAAGATTTCGATCGTAAGAATGGGGTTCAAAGGCATCATGTTTCATCAAAAGATTTTTCCTAACATTTGGTAGTGACCGCAAGTTTTAGAAAACTCAAATGCATCTTTGAAAAGCCTAGGCTAGTAAAAACCACATTGAAGCAACTTTTGTGCTGTTTTCTTTGTACTGAAGTGACCATTACAAGCTTGGTCATGACAAAGCGAAAGGACACTCTTGATTCCATAATCCGAGATGCAACATCGAATGATTTGGTCGAAACAGTACTTAAAAATGTATGGATCATCCCAATAGAGTTACTTGACTTGGGAAAGAAACTTATATTTATCTTGTTTCAACCAAAATGAAGGAGTTTCCTTAGTGACAAAGTAGTTCACTTTATCAACATACCATGGATCAATAGAAATGGAAAGGAGTTGATCATCAAGAAAGTTCTCGTTAATCGCTAAAGAAGATGGTGCGTTTGGAAGGCACGATAGATGATCAATAATGACATTGTCGGATCCATTTTGTCTTTTATCGTAAGGTCAAATTCTTGCACTAACAGGATCCAATGGATCAAACAAGACTTAGCATCCCTTTTAGTGAAAATGTACCTAAGAGTGGAGTGGTCAGTGTAAACTATAATGTGTGAGCCAATCAAATAAGGTTGGAACTTTTTGAGCGCAAAGACTACATCTAGAAGCTGTTTTTCGGTGATTGTTAATTGAGTTAAGCATTGTTTAGAGTCATACTAGTGTAGTAAATGACATGAAGAATTTTGTTGATGTGTTGTCCTAAGACAGAACCAACTACGAAACTAGAGGCATCGCACATTATTTCGAAAGGAAGATCACAATTGGGTGAGCAAATGATAGGAATGGAAATGAGTTCATTTTCAAGAAGCTCGAAAGCAGAAACACATTCAGAGTTAAAGTCAAATGGAACGTCTTTTCCAAGAAGAGTCATCAAAGATCGAGCAATTTTACTAAAGCCTTTCACAAATCATCGATAAAAACTAGCGTGTCCTAGAAATGAACGAATGTCCTTAACAAATTTGGGAATGGATAGATTCGCAATTATGTCAAATTTTGTTTTTCTACCTCTATTCCTTTGTTTGCAATAACATTCCCAAGAACAATGCCATGTTTGATTTTAAAATGGCATTTTTCCAAGTTTAACGTTAAGTGTTTGTCCTTGCATCGACTCAGAACCATCTCAAGGTGGTGTAAGCACTCATAAAAATAGTTTCCAAAGATTGAAAGTTTGTCCATAAACACTTCCAAAAAGTGTTTGATCATGTCAGAAAAGATGCTGACCATGCATCTTTGGAAAGTAGCAGGAGCGTTGCAAAGGCCAAATGGCATACTTCAATACGTAATGGGTCCAGAGGGATATGTGAAAGTCATTTTTTCCTAGTCTTTGGGAGCAATCAGAATTTGGTTATAACCGGAATAACCATCAAGAAAGCAATAGAATTTGTGGCCAGCTAACCGTTCAAGCATTTGGTCGATGAAAGAAAGAGGAAAGTGATCTTTTCGTGTTGTAGCATTTAATTTTCGATAATCAATGCAAACATGCCAACCTGTTTGAGTATGAGTTGGAATGAGATTGTTAGCGCCATTTGTGATAATGGTAAGTTCGGAATTTTTAGGCATGACATGAATTGGGCTAACCCATGAATTATCAGAAATGCGGTATATTTTGTTATCAAGGAGTTTAAGAATTTTGTCCCGAACCACATCCTTCATTTTTGGGTTAAGTCTTTGTTGCACATCACGAACATGCTTGGCTTCATCAATTAAATGGATACGATGTTGAACAAGAGTGGGACTAATTCTCTTTATATCATTAATCGACCATCCAATTGCCTCTTTGATTTTCGACAGAATTGAACGAAGGGAAGCTTTTTGATCAAGGGAAGCATTTGAAGATATTATGATAGGAAACATTTCGTTGTCACCTAAGTATGCGTACTTAAGGTGATCAGGAAGAGGTTTCAGTTCCAACCTAGGGGTTTTCTCAATCAAAGAATTTGGTTGAAGTTCTGACTCAATTATGAGGGGTTCAAACAGAAAGCATATTTTTAATCTTGTTAGGCTCACTTAGAAATAGTTGTTCGTATTCAGTCTCGCATTTGTGGTAAAGGTCAATTGTTTTATTGTCAAAATTCTCTTGAATGGAGCTAACTTCCAACGTTTGGTCACATGGTTCGTTCGATTGATTTTCGAGATTGAAGATGTTAAGATCCAAAGTCATGTTTCCAAAAGAAATTTTCATCAAACCAATTCGACAATTGATTAGGGCACTTAAAGTGGCTACGAAAGGTCATCCAAAAATCAATGCAATTTGATTAATCAGATTATTCATAGGTTGTGAATGACGAAATCGATGGGGAATATGAACTGACCAATTTTGATATCGACAAATTAAAGAGTTACTTTTGTCGGTTTAAGTTCAGCCAAGCCAAGTTGTTGGTAAACTGAATAAGGAATCAAATTGACACTCACATCCAAGTCCAGAAAGCACTTATTAATCATCTTGTCTCCTATCATGCATGAGATCGTCGAATATTCAAGATCTTTGTATTTTACGGGAAGTGATTGAGACAAGACTTTACTAAGACCGACAGTGAAGAAAACTTTCTTGGGTAGATGAATGTATTTTCTTAAGTACACAAGACCTTTAAAAACTTAGCGCAAGTTGGGACTTGTTGAACGATATCAAGAAGAGTGATGTTCACTTTGACTTGTTCGAAAATTTCCAACATCTTTTTCATTTGGTCGGAATGTTTCTTAGGTCAATATCAATGTGGAAATGAAATTCGATACTCAATAGGTCGATCTACTAAAGTAGAAGAATAATTTGGATTGGAATTTGATTCGATATTTGACTTGATGTTTTGTTCAGAACCGCTTATCATTTTCGAAGGGTCGTGAGGAGTTTTCGGTAAATTGTTTGAATTGACAACTTGATTATTGATTTGTTTACTGAAATACAAAGTCATGATAGCATTCATTTGGTTCACATTTCTATCTTGAATGACGTGGGCTTGATTCGAGTTCGTGTTATGATTTCTAGGGTTTAGAACTGCTGACTTAGTAACATGCCTCGTTCACGTTCACTCACATACGTGGCTAGTTGACTCATTTGCATTTCAAATTTAGCAATTAATTGATGAGTTTTATGCATGTATAAGGTTAAAAAAAAAATTGCAAATTGCTATTTGATTGGAGGTTTTGAGTGGTTGCCTTAGACAAAGTTTCAATACTTTTCTCAAGTGAAGTCAATCGTTTATCGTCTTGTGGGGCAAAAGATTATTGTTGTTAATTTTGAGACGGAGCTGTAAAATTTTGTTGAAAGCATTTAGGCTGAAAGGGAGGATTCGCAACATTGTTCAAAAATGCTTGAAAATTAAGACGAATCAAATTCGTGTTAGAGTTTTCAATGCAAAGTTAGGATGATTTCTCCCACCAGGATTGTACGTTGGAGAAAATGGGTCATTTTAACCTTGTTAAAAGCATTAAGTTGTTCTATCGAATGAGGGAACTGATTGGCGATGTGATTCAGATCGTTACACTTATAACACAATTGTTGGGAAGCTTGGTTCATTTGATTGGATGAGAAAAGGTTGTTGAATTTCTTGATCATTGCATCGATTTTAGCTTCCAAAGCCAACAATGATCCTACTAAGTGTGCGCTCGATCGTGAATAAATGGATTACTCATTAGAACATTCCCATTGGAATGATTTTTTGGCCATGTTCTCAAGGAATTGCCTAGCATCATTGTGATTTTAGACGTGAAAATTTTCTCGGCACATCGATTCAAGCATGGATCGTGAACTATTTTCAAGTTCATCGTATAAGATTTGGCAAAGAGTCCATTTTTCAAAATTATGGTGTGGATATTTTATCAAAAGCTCTTTAAATCTTTCAAAGTATTTTCTGAAAGTTTCACCCCTGAATTAATGAAAATTCATAATTTCATTTCGTATTTTGGTTGTTTCTTCCAAGAGGTAGAATTTTTTTAAGAAAATTTTAACGACTTCATTCCAAGTTTTGATCAAGTTTGAAGGTAAGCTGTATAACTATTTTTCAGCGTAATCTGTAAGGGTGAATGGAATTAACCAAAGTTTGATTCCATCATCACATAACTATTGGAGTTTAATGGTTGCATATACTTGTTCGAATTTTGTTAAGAAGATATATGGGTCATCATGTTCGGAATTACCAAATTTCGAGAATGTAGCAATGTGATTTGAATGAATTTCGAAGTGATTACCGATTGGGTAGGTAATGTGATACAGGAAGGAATAGAAACTTTGTCGAGGAAGATTCTATCCATAAGAGTTCGGGGAGCGTTTTCGTTAGCCTCTGTTGGTGGATTGTTCGTTCGAGTTAAACGATTTGTCGTTGTGTCACGAGTCCAGATACTCATGCACAAGTGAAAAGATCAAGGAGAGAATGATGTGAAAATCAGGTTTAAGAGACTGAAACAACGTTTAAAGAACGAAATGAAGCGAAAAAAATTATTTTGTTTTTTAATAGGAAAAATATTTACCAAAAAGAATTTATTTTTCAAAAAGGAGATTTATATTTGTTTTTTTTTTGGAAATTTTTTTCCTTTTTTTTTGAAATGTTTTTTTAGTTTTTGAAAAGTTTTTTTTTTCTTTTTGGATTTTTATTTTAAAAAAACAAACTAACTTAAGTAAAATGCTTGTTTTTTGGTTTTTTGATTTTGTTTGATTTTTTTTTTCAAAGGAAAATATTTGAAAAGATTTTTTTTCTTTTGGATTTCTCTTTAAAAATTAAATTAAGTAAAATGTAAAAAAAAAATTGGAATTTTTTATTTTTTTATATATGCATGAAATAATGCAACAAAATGAATACAAGAACTTAACTATAAATTTTCGGTCCTTTGTAGCTCCTAACCCAAAATTATATAAGCACTCTTTGAATTAGTCCAACAAAATAGTTCTTAGCCAAGTAACGGACAGTGATTATCGGTGTACCACGAATCAACGTAGCAATACAGCCGAAGGTTTAAGTACATTCAAAACAATCGCTATAATATTTACGAATCACTATAATATTTATGAATGATTATTGCTCTATTGTAGCCTGGACACCAAGAAATTAGATTGTTGAAAGAAGACAACTTGTCAAGATAAAATTAAGCCTTAGATGAGCTTTTGACATCCATAAGTCCAACGTCTAACAATTATTATTAGTCAAATTCTATATGCAATTTGTCGGCCAAGGAAGCGGTGATCCTTCACCTTATGTGGATTTGGGTTTTGCCCTTAGAAAATAAAAACAAGACGAAATGAATGCAAAACAGAAAATAAACGTGTATTAACAATGCAACTACGAGGGAGATTTGATTTTTTTTTTTTGGATTTTTAAAATGCAAGCCACCAACAACGCAATGAAAATAAAAACAAGTGATAAGAGCATGATATCAGGACGTGCAGAATTATTAGCAATTTTATTTTAAAGCGACAAATTTTTTTTAGCGCAAGTAAAGTAGAGCAATTATTTTAAGCATGCAATTCTTCTTCTGCTTTTGTAGCCTGAAAAAGATTGTTGGAAATAATATTTTTAAACATTTATCTAAATGAAAACAAAAGCAATATATATATATATATATATATATATATATTAAAAAAAATCGAAAAAAACACAACAAACTAAACAAGCCCGGATCACCCAAATTATCCAAACTAAAGCAATTTTTTAATAAATTGAAATACAAAAAATTAAAGTGAAATCTACACTTACAAGTAACATGATTCACACAAGCCCCATAAAAACAAAAGCCCACTACAAAAACTTTACTAATACGCTAATCTTCTTCTTTGATAAACAGAAAACGCGAAATAGAAATATATAAAAAGGAAAACGCGATTTGAAAATTTGGAAATCGCAGTTAAGGTTGGAAGTCGGAGTCAATGGATTTGGGTTGTTGAGATGGTCGTGATTGGAGATTGGGTAAGGTCACAACGATTAGTAGTGGTTGAGGGTTTTTCGTTGGTGGTTTCCTTTTGGGTTTGCAGTAAATTGGGCAATTTGGTGTTTCATTGGTGAAGGATTGAAGGTTACGGGTTAGGTGGAAGTCGCAGATTGTGTTTGGAAGTAGGTTTGAAGGTTGCGTGAGGTATGGTTGTACGTATTTTGTTTAAGTAGTTTAAGGTGATGAAGGTCAGATTGGTGTAGAGGTTGGCTTTGTGGGTGCATCAAGGGGATTGGAAGAGCTGGAATTTTAGGTTGTTTGTTGAGGTTGCGGCGATTTGGGAGGGGAGAATGACTGCAGCAATGGTTATTGCAGTGGCAATGTACTGATGGTTGAAGGTTGGTTCAGATTGGGTATTGCGGGTTTGTCTATGAAGAAGGCAGTGTAGTTGCTGTTAGATGAAGAGGAAAAATCGGTGATTCGGAGTTTGTAACACCATATGACCTTGGGATGCAATGTACCCTTGGAAAAGTGAATGTCGTCGACAACGCTCTTAGCCGGAGGCATGACACCTTAGGTGTTATATATGAGTGGAGGCGGTTGGAGTTCCTCTCGAATTTCAACTTTTAACCACCAACAGAACCCACCTAAGGCTATTTAGCAGTAATGGAGGTTCGGCCAACATTGATCGACCATATTAGACTTAAGCAAAAGAAGGATAAAGAGATATTAGATATTATAGGCAAGCTAAGTAAAGGAGAACATTTTCCTTATGTGAGTAGGTATGTAGTTGATGAAAATGATGTTTGAGGAGAGATGGACGCCTTTATGTTTCAAGGTTTGATAATGTGTTGGAGGAAGTGTTTGTGGAGTGTCACCATTCAAGAATGACCATTCATCCCAAAAGAGATAAAAAATATAGGGATATGAAATGAATTTTACATTGGCATGGGATAAAGAAGAGGGTTGCTAATTATTTTTTCAAACGTTTGACTTGCCGAAGGATAAAAGATGAGAAAGGAAATCTCAGTGGATTATTATTATCATTTGAGATTGCAACTCGAAATTGAGAGCGTATATCAATGGACTTCATAGATGGGTTGTCTAGGAGCATAGAGGCAATGAAGCAATATAGGTCATAGTGTATAAGCTCACTAAAAGCGCTCATTTTATTCTCGTCGAAAGCAATAAAACCGCAGTGTCTTTAGCACAAATTTATATCAAAGAGGTGGTCCAACTTCGTGGAACTTCGGCTAGCATTGTTAGTGATAGAGACCCCTTATTAATTAGTAAATTTTAGAGGAGTTTGTAAACAGCTTTAGGAACCTCGCTGAATTTTAGCATTGCTTACCATCCACAGACCGTTGGTCAAACTGAAAGAATGAATTGGATTTGGAAGATTTGTTGAGAGTTTGATCATGGACGTTGGAGGACATTGGAAGCAACACATACCTTTAGTTGAATTCATGTATAATAATGGTCACCAAGCGACCCTTTGAAGCACTTTAAGGGAAGGCCATGCAAATTACCCAATTATTGGTGGGAAACAGCCGAAAAAATTGTACTTGGACCAATTTTAATTCGCGAAACTTTGGAGGAAGTAGAATTGATTAGGCAACAAAAGAAGGCTGCATGGGATCACCAGACATCCTATGCGGATAAGCGAAGAAAGGATTTGGAGTTCGAGGTAGGGGACATGTCGTTTATTTATGTTTCTCCTTGTAGGAAGGTTGTGAGATTTTGGAAGTCGGAAAAGTTAGCCCCAAGGTTTGTTGAGCCTTTCCTAATTTTGGAAAGAATAGAGAGACTTGCTTATCATGTAGAGCTATTGGATAAACTGGAAGGAGTCCATAACGTTTTTCCTGTTTTCACTTAAGGAAGTGCCTTTATAGCACAACCACCATGGTAGAGCCTTATCAATTGGGAGATATTGAGATATACCCGATAGCATCCCATGCCCCCACATGCATTGTGGAACATGGAACTAGAAAGCTCTGTAACAATGAAAATAAGCCGGTTCAAGTATAATGGGGAGATAACCTGGCAGAAAGCGCATGAGAAAGTGAAGAGAATATGAAAACTTCCCATCCTAAGCTTTTCAATGGCAAACTTTCTTTCTCCAAAATTAGGTTTTGATTACATCGTGGTTGCTAGATTGGACGGTACGATACGGTTGCCACACTTTTCACTGCCACTTTTGCACTCATACAGAGAACTTGTTGCATATCTAAGATGTTTGCATACATGCATATATGTCATGATACTTGCATACACGCTAGGATTGACCCCACATATAATGTTCTACATACACAATCATATTTTACTTTTGATTGAGTAAATGGTTGTGTAGATAACTTGGTTGTATAACATAGTGTTTGGTGTGTGTTACGATGTTTGTCCCTTAATGATTTCGATGATGAAATCCCTTTTAGGGGGAAGAATGTAACACCTGTAAAAATTAGTAAGAAATTAACCAATAAGAAAAGAACTAATAAGCTATAATGAGGAAAAAATGAAAATTTTGTAATGTTGGAATTTGGCCATGAAAAATGCGTCGTTGCGTTCGTGGCGATTTTCTAATCAATTTCCATATATAGAGTTTTGAAAATAGAGCTCAAACGAAAGAGTTATTGACATTTGAAGTTTTCGGATTCAAATTAATTTCAATGGAATTCAAAATAATGTTAAAATTTGAAATTTAAAAATTAGCGGTAATTAGATTTGAAGGTAAATAAACGTTAACATAAAGTTAACGTTAAATGCTAATAAAGGAATTAAATATAAAATCAACGGAAACTAATATTCTTCCCAAAATTCGACAACCGATCAACCGTTGCCTAGCGTCGGTCGACCACTAGCAGTTGACCGGGCAACAACCTTCCTCGAAGCAGACCTAAAGTCTGACCCATAAAAGACCAATTGAAAAATAGACCCATTCCGAAGCTGGTTGTTGGTTGGTATAAACAACAATGCACAGAGCTATTTATCTACACATTCAGAAATTCATGGTGGAAGGATAAAATATAATATCAGACCAGTACCCATTTTATTAAAAATCCAAATGTCATAAAAATGTAGCAAAATACCACAAACAATCATCAGCTATTCGAAGTACAATATACCAAAGTTACAACGTCATTTAATGGGTACATCAGAAGTAAAGGAAATAACACAAGTAGATAAATAGTAACCACTAACAGTTTGTGTCTCTTTATATATTATCCTATATCGCATCACATTACAATTCAAAGCTGTATAATAAAAACCCTTACTTTGCCTTTACAATTAATAACTTTCCTAATAGGGATTTGATGATAATTAGTATTATATTAAATATGCAATTAATACATTATAATTATACGTTATTTACGCTAATATATATATATACACACACACACATACATACATATACATACATACATACATACATACATATACATATATACATACATACATACATACATACATATATATATATCTGTGTGTATGTGTTATCCCGCCTTTTGGCAAGGCCGTGATGCCAAGAACTTGATTGGAAACTAAGGACAGTCCCTCCCAAAGATCGGTTATACACAAGTTTACTCTGGATACTGGTAAATATTATCCGAGTTTGGATCGAGCTACAATCGATATGATATGACAAGCAAAGCTATGTAAACCAACATTCCAAATTTCAAGTCAATTGAAGTTCGTATGCACAAGATATTGAATGATCAAGGTCAAAGGAATCAGCACCATTCATATCCATGCAAGTCCGCGTCCATCGCTTCAGAAGACCTCCTTCGTATCCCCTAAACGGCCATTAGTTCGTATCCATCGAATACGCATTGCTCCGTAACCATCAAGCTCACCCTATTTCGTATCCATCATGGCTAACAGCCCGTTCGTATCCATGGAGGAAACATAATGTTCGTATCCATTCTCCAAGAGAGAATTAGTTCGTATCCATCGAGCACCACCTTCCTTCGTATCCATCGAACTGGAGCTGTTTTGTATCCATCAAGTTAACAAACTTGGTGTCCATCAACAATCGGCATCTTGTATCGATTCCCTGAATGCACTTAACATATCGATCTTCACCTACATGATTCATATCGATCGTTTCTGATCGATACGAGAGAGGTCATACATTATCAATACGAGATTGAACACTTTATAATCGATACGAAGTGACCACCAACAATCGATATGAAATGGAGTACGGTAGATGGATACGAATGAATTCGCACCAGTGGATAAGAATAAAGCATAAAAGAGAGGAAGAATTGGTCATTCGGCATGAAAAGTGGATGGATCCTAGAATATAGTGCCACATTATCTGATCGACATATGCAAACCATCGATACGAACCACCGATACGAAATAATATCAATACGAAGATGACAACGTCCTACAAATGCAAACTTGTATCAATCATAACTCAAAATCTACAGGTCAAAATGCCACCAAATTTTCACAGGAGCTTACGTGCTACCTCAAGAATGTTCAAGATCGATCTCAGCCCAAAAAGACCAATTTTGGATCAATACAAATTTCATGCGTATCGATCATGGATCGATCCCAAACATCCGAGGATCGATCACGTGGGCCCACTCACATGAGAGAAGGAGTCTTTCGAAGTTTGAGACAGATATACTTAGCCTACACTTATAAATAGTAGCCCAGTTCCTATAGAAAATGGACTTTCGACTCTGGAACGCAGATACTCTGTCGAAATCTTCATTGTACCTTGAGTGTTCTATTGCAAACAATTGTAATCAGTGAGAGTTAATAATAAACAACAAACTATCTATTGTGAACATAGGCTACAACGCCTAATCACTCTAAATCTCAGTTTTTTTCATACTTTAGTTTGTCTGTTTTTGGTGTGTTTGTTAGATCTACCTCATTTTCCATTTACTTTCTTCACTTTAATCTCTTCAAACACGCCCAGAGAGTGTTGTGTCCAATTTTGGTACAAACACTTTGGTGCTTCCAATGAAAAAATCCAGCTTTTCTCCTGCTCTCTTGATCTACTACCTTCGTTGAATTGCAAGAATCTAAGAAGAAGATCCAGATCTCACATCCAGTAGTTCTTCCATGCTATTCAGATTGCATCAAATCTAGGAGAGAACTACATCATTACAATGGTTACTATAAGGACTACCACAACCACTATAGATCAGGAAGGAAGAGATAGATAGAACCCTGCGCAGCTACCTACCATAGGCCAGAACTCAACTGGACCTTCAGATCCACAATGCCCTGTCACTAGGGAGGAGTTCCAAAAGTTGATGCAAGAACTGACCCAAAGTCGCCAGCAGCTTACCCAGCATATCCGTGCCAACATGGAGTTAACCAACCGATTGAATCACGAAAGATGAAGGAGGTCCATGAGGGATCAAGCTTCCTACTCATCCATTGAGAGCTCAGCTTCCTCTGATTACCATCAAGATCAACACGTCCACGACTGGATCGAAGCTACACGCAAGCTTCCGGGCATCAGCGCACTTTGAGTCTTGGACGAGCAGGACCTGTTCCATATGCAAGCCACCAGACAGGACCCTCCTCCTAAGGAGGGAAAATTCCTTATCACATTACTGATAACTGTGCTGCTACCGACGTCGTCGACCTGGAAGCTGACATTCGAGCCAAATGGATCCGAACTTTCATCAACGCGATCGTACTCCTGAACCCTATGTTCCAGAAGACCTGGAGCCAAGGAGGCGATGTATGGACCATCTACCATGCCTGGTCCATCCTCGCATTATGGAAACTGACCACACCTTGGCCCAGCATCTCAGAATGTCCAGATGCTAGACATCCCAGCCATGATTCGTCAAATGATTCGTGAAAGTAAGGGCCTCTTCAATGACGACTGGGGAATCTCCTGGAGCCATACACCCTTCACTAATGACATCCTTTATGATGAACCGCCTCGTCGATTCAAAATGCCTACTTTACCTATTTATGAAGGGAGTTCAGACCCTAACCAACACATCTTAAAGTTTGAATAGCTTATGAGTGCCGCACAAACAAACGATGCAGTCAAATGTAGAATTTTTTCTATCTTCCTCGGGGATATCACAACCATGTGGTTTACTCGCCTACCGTGTCGATCCATTTCATGCTTTGATCAGTTAGCTACTAAATTCGTCGAATAGTTTCCTATGCACGTCACAAGACCTAAAGATGTTAACACCTTATCCAACGTCACTCAGGCTCCGGGAGAGACGCTTAGACGTTATCTGGAAAGATTCCATACCGCTTGTGTTGAGATTAGTGACCCTAATGATAATTCCATATTAATTGAGCCGACTAAAGGAGTCGATCCTAATTTTGAATTTGGCAATTGGCTGGCTGGGAAACCCCCGCGTCGCTAGACCGTTTCTACTCTAAAGCAGCCCGGCTCTTAGGAAGAGAAGATGCTAAACAATCAAGGAAAAAGGATGACGCGGGGCCCAGTGTGGAAGGCATTCAAAGTAATGTCGCTGTGAAGAAACCGGTGAGAGTTCTAGTAAAGTGCAGCCAAACATACAGAATAATCAAAAGCAGTAGAAAGGCGATGGAAATCAGGGTACGAAACAAGATCGAAACTACGGACCACGACGCAAAGCTCCTATGTTTGACACCTATACTCCTTTGAATACATCCCTGGAGAATGTGTACTTGCAGACCTGTAATACTTTCTAATATAAGAAGCCTGCTCCGAAGTAGTCATCCAAAAAGCAGGTTCAATTTAAAAATTCTGTACATTACATGATATCTATGGTCACAATACTAATGAATGTTGCCATTTACGGAACATTATTGAGAATCCAATCCGTGAGAGGAAGTTGGAACAATTTGTCCGGGAGCCACATGCTAGAGGTACGGGACCATCGAATTAGAATCAAGTACAGAATCAAGCTAGACTGGAGAAACCCACGCATACTAGCGGGAGGCTGGCTATTAACACAGTTAGTGGTGGTCCTCATCCAACGGATCGGGGCTGGAGGGAAATGGAGTCGTATGCCAGTTTGATTAGGCATGCGGACTTCGAGTGTTGCGGTAATCTTGACAATGGGGCTCTTGCTAAACAACAAAAGATGATGATAGAGGACATCGTTTTCCGAGATGCCGATAGAGTCGAAGCCCCCACCATTAATCCACTAGTCATATCAGCTCAGATAGGTCCTGCTTGGATGAAGAGGATCTTAGTGGACAGTGGAAGCTCCATGAATATTCTTTTCAAGCGAGCATATGATCAAATGAAGATGGAAGCGAAGGACTTGAAACTATGCCGGTCTCACATACACGACTTCAATGGAAGTGCAATTATCCCCACTGAGATGGTGGAATTACTGGTGGAATTGGAAATCGGAGATCGTCAGAGAGTCTGGATATTTCAGTTCATTGTGTTGGACATCAATTCACCGTATAATGCTTTCATGGGCCAACCGGCCCCAGCTGAATTCAAGGCAGCTATTGCCCCTTGGTGTTTAACTCTTAAGTTCCCCACTAACAACAGGGTTGGAGTTGTTCAGGGAGATTAGGCAGCTGGACGTGCCTGTTATGTTGCTGAGCTGTAGGAGGTGCAGCGGAAAGAGAAGGGAAAGGATGTAGATGAATCTCTCTATGTCCGTTTTACGACAATTGACAGCTAACGCCTAGGCCCGGGTGCCACAACCAGTTCCTAAAGGATCTAGATCCATGAGATGATGATACTGAAGAGGAAGTCAGGGACACCCAGTCTTCCTCAGCAGAGGTGACGATCGACGTTCCGATCAATGACGACGACTCCAGAATGATAAAGATCGGGTCTTAGCTAAGCCAATAAATGAAAGAGGAATTGGTTGAATTTCTCCAGGAAAACCTCGATGTTCTTGCTTGGATGCACTCAGATATGTGTGGGATATCGTGAGCCATGCATTGAACATTGACCCATGGCATGTCTCGGTCAAGCAGAAGAGGCGCGATATGGATCCAGAGAGATCTACCGCCCTTAAGGAAGAGGTGGATAAACTCAAGTCAAATGGGTTTATCTGAGATGCATTATATCCAAAGTGGGTATCCAACCTAGTGCTTGTTAGAAAACCAAATGGGAAATGGAGAACTTACGTAGACTACTCAGATTTGAATAAAGCTTGTCACAAAAATAGTTTTCCACTTCCCAGGATTAATCAGCTTGTAGACTCAACGGTCGGACACGAGCTCTTATCTTTCATGGACGCATATTCCGACTATAATTAGATGTCGATGCACCTACCTGATCAGGAGCATACCAGCTTTGTCACTGATCTTGGACACTATTGTTACAAAGTGATGCTGTTTGGACTCAAGAACGCTGGTGCAACTTATCAACGGATCGTTACCCGAATATTCGCTAACCAGATCGAGAAAACTATGGAGGTGTACGTGGATGATATGCTTGTAAAGTCGCGTCTCTCCATCGATTAGGTAAAAGACATTGAAATAATGTTCAACATCCTCCGAGAGTACTGAATGAAGCTCAGCCTATCGAAGTCTCACGTCGGAGTCGCATCTGGAAAGTTCCTTGGAGTCATGGTCAATGCTAAAGGCATTGAAGCCAATCCTGAAAAGATCTAGGCGATTCTGAATCTCGAAACTCCTAGAACTTTAAAACAAGTACAAAGCCTCAATGGGAAGGTGCATCTTTAAGGAAATTTATTTCCAAATCCACCGACAAATGTGTTCCCTTCTTTGATCTAGTCGGGAAAGTAAGACGAAACTTTGAATTAACCGAGGAGCGTGAAGGCGCATTCCGAGCACTTATTCAACACTTGGCAACGCCACCAATTTTGTCAAAGCTTGTTGATCATGAAAGACTATGCATCAATCTAGCGGTTTTGGAAAATGGCATCAGTGTTGCATAAATTCAGGAGGAGGATAGAATACAACGACTGATCTATTATATAAGCAAGCGATTGAAGGGGTGGAGAGAAACTGTCCAAAGTTGGAAACGCTAGCTTACTGCCTCGTCATTGCCTCGAGAAAGCTTCGTCCATATTTCCAGGCTCATTCGATCATAGTCTACACTGACCAGCCGTTACGACGGGTCCTTATGCGGCCTGAGACGTCTCGTAGATTGCTAAACTGGAACATAGAGTGGAGTCAGTTTGATATTGCTTATACACCGAGACGAGCCATCCAAGGAAAAGTTCTAGCGGACTTCATCGCTGAGTTTACTATCCTGGAGGACTGTCCCAAAACCAGTGAATCTCTCAAACACATATGGAAACTTTTTACCGATGGTGCATCAAATGACCATTGCTTAGGCGTTGGAGTTGTAGTTCAAACCCCAGAAGGTCGATCCATATGCGATGCCTTGAAGTTTGATTTCCATTCAACTAATAATGAGGACGAATATGAAGCTCTACTTGCCGGACTCAGAATCGCTAGAGACTTGATGTGACGACCCGGAATTTTTAGACATTTGAAATGGGAATATTTAATTAATTTTAAATATTCGAAAGTTAATTATTAACTTTAATTTCAAATATCAATATTTATTGAATAATTAATTATTAAATTTAATTATCGGGATTGGGTAAAAATATTGAATCTTGATTTTAAAGCTGGTTAAAAATAATTAGAAGGCTTATTTAATTTATATTAATAATTCTGAAGATAATAGAAGATGTAAAATTTAAATTAATAATGGTTTGTTCAGTTTTAAAATTTATATCGTTTAAATTGAATTTAAAAATAGCCTTCCGAGGCGCAGTCTCGGAACCCGACGAAACCAGTTCCATTGGATCCGTAATATTGAATTATTATCGGATTTCAAATTTCGTATTGATTGGAGTTGTTATGTAAGCGTACGATTCATAAACGCGTTAAAATTTAATAAAACTTTAATTGATTTAAATAAAGGTCATTGATGTCTTCTGAAGCACGCTTCTCTTTTAATATCTACAGCCGACACAGAAACAATTTGGCACGCTCATATCTTTTCCTGTCTCCCCATTCTTTCTTTACAAGGCTGACATACTCGAGAAGGAATTGGGAACTTCAGAAATCAAATTTAATGTCTGTGAATCCTTAATAATCTCGACCTCATTCCAAATAAAAATCGTGTGCTACCTTTTCTTCATCCATGGCCGAAGCTAAAAAAAAAAAAAAAAAAAAGAACAAAAATGGAGGCCGCAGAGTTCCAATCACGTTCGTTCTTCTTTTCCCTCTTCACTCAAATTCAATTCGAGCGAATATCATGTTGATGCGTGAGAGGAAGATGATTCTCGAGAGCACGATGGCGATCTCGTTCTTGAAGATAAGGTTTGGATTCGTTCGAAATCGCGGTTGTAGTCGAGGCGAAGGGGGTTTTGGGAGACAAGCGATGCGACTGGATGAGGGATGCGAACGCCATAGTTGGCCGAGGCTAGGGTTGGGAAGGAGGAACGCTGCATTAACCCATGGTGGCTGCGCCGACATCCTAGTGATGTTGGGTTCTAGTATTCTTCGATAGGAGTAAGTACCGCTGTTTGATTAAATTCTTATATGTTTACATATAGATTTTAGGATATAGGTGTATACGTATATTATTACTGAGGTTTTAAATACAGTAGCATATTTCACTAACAAGAATCAATATATGTATATATGTATTCATCAGCTTGAAATTTTTTAACAGTAAAGCAAATTCAAAGGGGCAGTATTGTTTTAATGAATATAGGCAGAGGAAAATATATATATATATATATATATATATATATATATACATATATTTTAAAAGTACTGGTAAATTTTTATATAGATATATATATATATATATATAGAAAGGTTGTTGGGAAAATATAGGAGTTATTTAAATCCAAATTTTTGTTTGTTATGAAAATGATGTCTCATTTTGTGTACAATTTCAAAAAAAAAAAAAACGGATAGCATATTAAGTTATTTTATGAATGATGGGTATAAGTACCATTTCATTTTACCGAGAATAATAATAATAAGTTAAGTAATATGTTCGTACATATCTTATGGTAACAAATCTTTTCAGAAACATTTCTTTTAATTAAAGTTAAGTAAGTTAAAATTTTGTTTTAGTTAATTTATTTATCAAAAATAAATTTTAACAATTAAGTAAAACTTATAATTTTGCTTATCCAATAGATTTAAAAATAAAATGAGAATATTACTGGCAGTTTAAAATCATGCCAAATGTTAATTAAATTTATTTAATGGGAAATTTATTGTTCGATAGTTCAAATATTAATAAAAACCTATAATGTTATTCAAGGTCTAAAATGTGAAGAAATCAAGCTGGATTGGAAATAGATTGCATTCAAAGTAAAAGGTGAGTTAATCTCACTCAGTTTAAATTTAAATTTAAATGATTAAATTTAAATAATTGTTTGAATGGTTGAAATGGATTGATTGATGTGCTATCGAATGATATATTCTGAAATTAGTAAATAATGTTGTGCTAACATTTGTGGATGCAGGGAAACAGGTTGGAGGGATCCAACAGGATTCCTCAAATTTACTAGATTATTTAATATTCTGTGTGACGAATATTTGATATCCTGTGATTGTTTTATGGATAACTGGAATATTGGATAGTATGGTTGGATGGAATAACTCAGTTTAAAGAGTTACCAAAATCTATGGAATTGGATTTTTGAAAGGTAATAAAAGAGTAAAATTTTAAGTAAATAATTCTAGTAAATTGGAATAAATTGAATAATGAAGTGAAAATAAAATAAAATAGAGTGATTTATAAACTCTAACAAAATATGGAATAGGAGGAAATTGAATTAACAAAGGAATAATAAATTCTGGAACTTAAGTGAATAAAAGTCATTATTTTAAATGTAAGGATTAAATTTAAAGGTAAAGAAAGGAAAATTGAGGAATCTGAATTTGGTATTTTTCAGTTTAAAGATTTTAAAAACATAAATTGGAAATTAAATCTAAAGTTAATAAATTTTGAAATAAATGAAGTAAGAGAATTTATTTCATGGTAAAGTAAATGGAAATCAATTGTAAAATTGATTTAGGTGTTAAAATTTAAATTTAAAGTGAAGAGAGATTTTGGGACTTTATGACTGGGTTATAAAGTGAAATAAAATGTCGGTGGATATTTTATAAATTCAAGGTAAGAATTTATTAAAGGAATGGGGATTGGTTTAAAAATAAATGGTGATGTATTTTTAAGAAATGGGAAAGAGAATAGGATTTACCTGGATAGCCAAGTATGGTTTTCAAAAATATTTAAAGTTTTTAAGATCGTTTTAAAAAGCAGGTTTTGGAAAGTTTATTATTTCTAAATCTAAATTTTTAAAGCAAGTATATTTTTCTAAATCTATTATTGAAATAACTATATAAAGTAACTTGGTATTGAGTTTAAAAAGAGGAAATTTAGTTTATATTTTATAAATTGTCTTATACAAAATATTTTGTTAGTATATTTATTTTAATAAAATATTTAAGTTATAATTTTAAAAGTTATAAGTATATTTTATAAAAAAAATGTTTTTAAATTATTTTAAACTTAAGTGTTTGTACTTGGCGTTCCAATGGAAATAATAATTGGGAATGTACCCTGGGAAGGGAGAACGGGTTTTGAAACTATTTTCAAAAGGGGTTGAAATTGGAAATATATATCTTGGGAAGATATTTTGAGATTAATAAATAATTTGGGAAATTATTTATTGGTTGATGGATGTTTGTGAATATTAATTGATAGTTAAATAACCGACTATCAATATTGGCCAAATGCGCTGATCGTTTCGAAGAGACCGGGATCGAGATTTATTTCTCGAAAACCACTTCGATCCGGTTTATACGTTTTCGTGGAAAAACGAGTTTGGATGCGAAGATGGAGCAGTAAAGTGCAAGGGCTAGTCGCTACTAATCCTGAGGATATTTCCAAAATGGATGTAGTAGGAATAGTGCCTTCGGTTCCGTTCGAACCCGGGACGGACTTGAATGGACGAATGCTTGCGAAACATCGTCAGGTGGGCGATGGGCATTCTAAGTGAAACGTTCTAAAGGTAACGCTTAGCCTCAAGCCTCATCAAATGGGAATGACTGAAAATCAGGGGATATGCAGCAAGGTTAGGTGGGTAGCACCCAAGCAGGGTGAGGTCATTCCAGTCTAGATGTCCCTTTTTATTTTTCGGCTTAGTGGTGCGGTTGCTGATCCCAACCGCGGGGTGATCTCACTCGGGACTGTCCAGTAAGGGATGGTTCCGGCCTTGTGTTGCAGGGGATGAAGGGAGTAATCCTCGGTACGGTGATCTAGGCCCCGTACTGTGACAGGTGGTACCCCAGTGCCTAGTCATTAGTTGGAAATCCATTCTCCCTACGAGCCTTGTACGAGTTTTGTTTGTATTACCCACTTTTGTGGCTAGTAGCTGGAATTTAATAATGTAACAATTTCGGCTATTTTATAAGTACTTGTGTATAGACCCTATTATAATATCAGAGGATTTCTATAAAATTGTTTTAGCTATCGTAAGGTAAAAACCCGACATGTTTATTTGTGGCGTGGTCTTACGAGATGCTTTTGTTTTCAAAGGATTTTTGAAACTTTAATAATCAATTGGGTGTGATTTTCTCACGCTGGTATTCCAGACTGACTCGGGTGTTATTTAACTATAATGCTCGGGTCAGACCGAGTATTATAGGATACAGGATATGATGCTGTGGAGCTCAGGAGACGAGCTGGATGACGAAACGTACTCTCGTACTTGTATATTTATATACGTATTCCGCTGTGTTGAGTTGTTGTGTACCCATTGTATGATATTGATGTTGAGTTGTGACTGATGTATTCTGATGATGTAATGTATGTAAACATATATATTTGATTTTGAGTAAAGATTATTTACTATCTATTATATTTTATTCTGCTGCGATGGTTAGACTCTGATGTTGATTTTGTTTTTTCTTCTTCTACCTCTTCTTCTTAAACCCAAATGGTTCGTATTTCTGTGCAACTTGAGTTAATTGTTGTAGAATAGTGTTGACTCAAGGGGTACGGATTTGCGGGTCGTTACACTTGAGGATTATCGCTGTGGAGATTTACTGCGCCTTGCAATTGGTCGAATACCAAGTTCGAGGAGAATACCAAGCTAGAGACCGGAGGTGCTGTTTATCTCACTTAGGTCCAAGAAGTGTTGAATCAGTTCGACTAGTATGTCATTTATTGCATACCCCAAGAGCATAACTAGAAGGCCGATTCTCTAGCAAAACTGGCCAGCTCCAATGAAGCGCAGCAAATGGGACTAGTCCCCGTTGAGACACTTACTTCTTCAATCATCGATCGGATGGAGACCGAATGGGTACATGAAGCCACGCTCGAGAAGGAGTCACGAATAACCCCGTTCAGAAATTATCTCAAGCGTGGACCTAACTTAGCACAGGAGTGAGAAAAGGCAATTTTTTTGGAAAGCTTCATGATTCATTATTCAGAATTGAGTCATATACAGAAGAGGATAATGCATTCCTTTACTTTGGTGTATCGCCCACGACGAAATCAAACGAGTGTTACATGATGTGCATAAAGGCGAATGCGACGATCACACTAAGGGGCAAGTCCTTGCTAAGAAGATACACTGATAAGAATATTATTGGCCGATCATGAATCGGGATGCGTTAGACTTTGCCAAGAAATGTGACAGATGTCAGAAACATGCTCGGATACCAAGAGTCCCGCCTACTGAAAGTACTTAAATAGTCAGTCCATGGTCGTTCTCTACGTGGGGCATCGATATAATTGGATCTTTCCTCTGGCTAAAGGCGGTGCAAAGTACCCCATCGTTGCAGTTGACTACTTTAACAAATGGGTAGAGGCTGAGCCTATTGCTACTATCACGACAAAGAAAGTAATCAACTTTGTTGTTCGCAACATCATTTATCGTTTTGGCCTCCAACATACCATTATCACTGACAACAGAGCCCAATTCGACAGTGTCGAGTTCAAGAACTTCTATCAACGTTTTTGTATTCAAAAGAAGTTCTCAACGGTTGCTCACCCTTAAGCGAATGGACCGATCAAACTTGTTAATAAAGTTATCAAATCCATTCTGAAGAAGCGACTAGAGAAGGCTGGGGGAAAATAGGTCGATGAGCTTCCCATGGCACTATGGGTATATCGAACTACCCACAAGTCCGCGACCGGCCACACTCCATTTTCACTTTCCTACGGCTCAATCCGATCAAGTAAGAAGTACCTTCTCATCATGTGACTTACTATGATCCAAAGACAAATGCCATATTGCTTACCGAATCTCTAGACTTATTGGATGAGAAGCAAATGAAGAGCCTGACTTGAAAGCAGCCGTGCAATGAGGTCGAGTCGCCCGACTATACAATGCTAAGGTCCGACCTAGAACCTTTTAACTTGACGATCTCGTACTCAAGAGAATTTATCCGGTCCCTTCGCACATGAAGACAACATGGGAAGGGACATACATTATTTAATGGCGACATGGAGATGGTACACTCAAATTATCGATTGTTGATGGTCTCACTTTGCCGAGAGCTTGGAACAGCAAGAGTCTCCCTCGCTACTACACATAATAAGCTTTGTTATTCATTTAGTCTACTTTTCATTTACAATTTGTTTATGCATTTGGATATTTGAACTTGTAATAAGGCGACTTACTTTGCCGTACTTTCTTATTTCAGCAGTAAAATGCAATCTCTTCGAGCTGGAATAGTGATTTTTTAAATGCATCATGTGGCCATCACAATGCACGGAGAGCTAAGTTCCATCCCATGATAGGACTTACTCAAATAGGGAGTGACTATGATTTGAATAGTCACTCGCTAAGTAAACCCCAAGCTCGAGGGTAACCTATTGCACTGAAGCCAAAAAGGATTGATACATGACAATCCTTTAACTAACTTCGGCTCCAAGAGTGCGAGTTGGAGTATAAACTTACAAATGTGGGTTCGAGGAGGGTGGATCCATCCACCCATGAATTTGCCTATATGCAATCTAAGCTCGAGGAGGATGGATCCGTCCGTCTAAAGACCTCACTTTTCATATTCACAAGCTCGAGGAGGATAGATCCATCCATCCACGACTTCGCTTTGTTTACTCTTGGTGGATGTGACCCGACCATCCATGATCCTGATCATTTTATCGTTCCCAGAGTGAGAATGAGATCTCAAAACTCAAAATACATGTGTTCGACCGTCTGTTAACTAACTCCAGATTCCCAGGGCGTGAACTAGAGTATAAACATTAATTGGGTGTGACTGACCACCCATAACTAACTCCAAGTCCACAGAGTGCGCGGACTGGAGTGTAAACACCAATCGGGTATGAATTGACCACCCGCGAGACAACTCTGCGTCCCGAGAGCACGGACTGGAGCATAAACACAAATTGGGTGTAACTGATCACCCACAAATCAACCTATGTCCCCAGGGTGTGGATGCAATCCTGATTATTAAAATGGGTGTGACTGACAGCCCGAAAAACAACTTAAGTTCCCAGAGCGTGGACGTAACTTTAAACATTAAACAGGTGTGATCGATCGCCAGCGCACAAGTTCTCCCCCAGTGTGTGGATGTGATTATCAATAAATAAGCGAGTGTGATCCGACCACTCGAACTCGTCTCTCTATAACTTAGTTCTGACTGAGTTAAACTAAAAGGATCAGAGGTGAAAAGCAATCATCATCCGACCACTTCATTTCATCCCCAAGACTGGGGGCATAACTCCAACTGCTGATTGAGATAGTAAAACATTAGGACTCGACTTAATGTTTGGTTACGGCTCGAAGCCATGACTCTGAGACTTAACATCCGAGCATGAGTCCTATCTAAAGATTAAAGCTTCGTAAGTGTATTGAATAAATATTCTAGTGCTGAAACGCTTAGGCAAATAAACTCAGAGTTATGCCAAAAAGAGAAAAAGATATTTTATTTCATCTATTCTTTGGAAACAAAATAAGTACAAAAAAGCTTATTCCAAAAATTCCTACAAGCAATGGCCGTACCCGAATCTATACATGACCTGCTAAAAGCAAAAGAGGAATTCCTACTTATATACTAAAAAGGACACAATGAGACATGCCTACTCCTTATGTTTCTTCTTCTTCTTCCCCTTCGACGTCGATCCACTGGAGCTACCGTTGTGGTGCCGTTTCAAATTCTTAACTTTACCTAGCTTCTCCCCGGTCGGGGGAAGAATTATAGTCTCCTCCTCTGAACTCACCAACATTGGAACGCTTTCAGAATGCATGGTCGGAAGGACATGAGCACTTTCTATATGAGAAGACACAGGGGGTACCCCAGATGATTGTACCTTACAGAGAGACCATACGTAAAGGGGCCAGGCCAGGACCTGCCATTCCAACTCCGATACTGCTACCCAGCGTGACACTTGCCATCTCAGCCCTGATCTCCGCCATTATCGCCTCATAATAAGCTGCTTGAGTGTCCTACAGGATGCTGCTCATTGGGGCCGAAGAGCTGGCTGTGAACGCACTTTATCCATGACAAATGGCAAGTCAGTAAGTGGATCGCTTTGAAGACCGAGGAGTTCTTCCACCATTTGCTAGTTAAAGATAAAATCACTCTCATGAACTTACCTGGTCGAAATGGCAGCTGTAGTGGTCGTCTCCTCCATCATGATGGCCTCCTGCTCTTGATGCTGCTCTTGGGTTGTGGGGGGCACAAACGATGCAGCTCCTATAACTGAGTGGAGATAAGAAAAAATATTACTGACATCTCTTGATATTACTCTAGACTTTGAATAAATTTGAGAAGTGCTCAGAATACCTTCCTCAAATTGGCAAGTGGGAGATGCCAAAGAGCCTTCAGGAGCATGCTCACTAATTAGAGTCATGTGTGGTTGATTGGGATCATACGCTGGAACAATTAGAGGATAAACTATAGAATTAGACTCAGGTTGGGTTGACGTGGGTATTTCAAAACTTGCTTCATGGTGTTCAACTCCAGATCCCTCTCCAACCTCTGGATGCTAAGCGGCAAGCTTCTCCTTCTCAGATATAATAATGGCCTCATGGAGAACTCTCCTCTCATCTTCAGACAACACCCGGTTTTCTAGTTCAAACTGATCAATAGATGTAGTGTGGTGTTCAGCCTTCTCATCATCCACCAAACGGCGCCAGGCATCATGCAAATGAGTCGGATAGTCAACGAACCAGCTCAAGCCATGGTATTTCAAGACGTTGGCGTTATAAGTGATCAGAAGGTCTTCTATATCGCCTTCTAATATGGCCTCCGCTGCTCCGACTTCGGCTTCAATTCTAGCCTCGGCTTCTTGGACCTTCAAAACTGCCGCATCCTGCTCACCTTAAGCTCCACAGTCTGATGACATGCCTCCTGAGAAGCCTTATTAGCGTCGTCCCTTTCTTTGACGACCTCAGTATACTTAGCTTTAAGCTCATTAATCTCTTTGAGTGCATTGTCTCTTTCAGCTATGACGATAGCATTTCTGTGGCCTATATCGTCAACCAGTTTCAAGTGTTCTTGCCTCATTTGCGCCATTTTCTTGTTGACCTCATCCTTTTTTCAAGGCCTCCAATTTTGAATTCCTCAAAGTGTCATTCTCATTAGTGAGCACTTGAACTACATGATCCTTGTGAGTAAGATCTTTTTGCAGCTGTCTAATTGTCTTCACTCGATCGAATGCCGCTACCGAGGCCTTTTTGTAGTTTTCTTTCATTTTCAGTATTGGCTATAAGCGTCATGCACATAGTCGTGTACCGTTTTCTCTGCCCCTTCTGGAATCAACCTCAAATTTAGGGGGAAGTGAATACCGTCAAAGTAAATATTAGGGAAGCCTTCCTTTAGCTTAGCTATTTGGGTGGGGTCTCCCCTATAACCTCTGTAGCTGTTGATATGGTGAAAATAGGAGCGTCCGCCCTAGTTCTGTAGCGCTTCTTACCAAGCCTTGAAGTTTGTGGAGGCACGGGCTGGCGCAAAGTTTCAACTGTAACGCTTACGGATTTTCGTTCTTCGATAATCCGACATCGACACTCACTTTATCGACTGCCGAGAAATCGAAGGCCGAAAACTCGGAATGTTATGGGTTTTAAAAAAAAAGAATTTAAGAAAAAGAAAGAGATAGAAGAAGAGAGAAGATAGAAAATAGAGAGGAAAGAAGATAGAGAATTTGAAAATAGAAGATGGAAGAATTTTTAAAATAGAACAGAAAGAAAGGAACAACAGAACAACATCAGAATCTCACAATTCGCAGCGGAACAACATATAATAATAAATGAATAATCTTTAAACAAAGAACTATATCAGTTATTACATTTCATCATATTACATTACATCATATCATCAGAGTGTACAACAACATACAACAATAAACAGTGCAGCGGAAAAAGAAATACTATATACTAGAAATACGCCATGCCAATCCAGCTTGCCTCCAGCAACTCCAGAATATCCAGAATATCCTGATAAACCTTAACTCTTGACTGCCCGTGTGGAAATTGGTGGGCACCCAGAGTTTAGGAATGAAAACAATAAACTCCGAGTCAGTCATGTGACTGGTGTGAGAACTCAAAACAGTTTATTTAACTTTAAAATCAAAATAGAGGAATATTTTTAATCAATTCGCAATGCTTTTAAAAATGAGACTACCATAAGGCCTCCCGCACACACACACAATGCAAACGCAGAATCGGAGGAGATTTCCCCTTATGATAGTCAAAGATGCTTGATACGCATTTAAAAGAACATTTCATATTATTACTAGTGCATAGTGTAGAAAAAATTCATTTCGAAAGTAGAATATAAATCTTAGCCAACATAGACATTTCGAACTATGCCTACTATAGCTACCATCCAAACAGTGGTGACCACCATAAGTGAATGGCAGGTTCTACAACTAATACCGTACAAGTTTCGTATTGGGAATTGGATTTCCAACAAATGGTCAGGCCAAGGAACTTCCCATTGCCACTGAGAATGCCTCTGGAAAGACACCCCCGAGAACCAAACCGGAACTCTGCCAACACAAGGCCGGGTTACCCCTTAACTGGGTAACTACTGACACGAGCACGCCATTCCCCGGTCCTTTAGGACCTTTTCAACCGAGCGCTCGATATCCAACATCACACCATAATAAATAGAGTGTTTTCAACATGAGTAAGTATCTGGGCTCCATACCATGATACCACCCCTTTCCAGAAGGAAATGCACATACCCTAAGGGGAGCTACAGCAACCCCTAATAACCTTGCCGCATCTTTCCTGTTTTGACCATTTCCGGGATGTGAGGCTCGACGAATTCACGTCCACAAAAACATACTTTATACAAAAGCCATGCTTTGGGTCAATAAATGATCAACACAATGATCACTAAGATAGACGATCAAATAAATGATCCTATCACAAATAATCAACACAATGATCATTTCAGCATCACTCAGCATGTCACATTACCAAAATGGGATATATTGCTGATAACTTCAACTATATAACCTTTGAGCTCGTACGTCTCAAAGAAGGGTGTTAAGCAAAGAATAAATTCTCCGCCACCAACAGAAATATATTTGAATGAAATCGGCTTTATATCTCAAATTGTAATGTCAGGCATACAATCCATACAAGTCTGTTCCGGGATCGAACAGAACCGAAGGCACTTACAAAGAAGTCCTTGCAATCCGGATATTCACCATCCTGATCGGATTCACCATCACATATGGAGAACTCAATACCGGAGCAACTCGGTGCAGAGTCAATCGATAGTTCATCCTATCACTCTCGCAAATACCGGTCTTCAACACCGATCTTCAAATGCGATTCACAACGACGTATCACATATTCGGAGTGGGTTATACGACCCCATGGTCCTTTCCCGGTTAACCCGAATAGTGAGCGCTTATTCAAAAATAAGTGTGCATTCAAATTCAATCATATTCACATCAAATACCCATTCAAAGGGAAATATTGATAGTCGGCTATTGAACTATCAATGGATATGCATACATCACCAGATTCCAAATAATTTTCCAAATTACTTACATTTCCAAAATATCTTTACAAGATATAAGATTCCAACACTTCAAAAATAAATCAATATTTATTTTTAACCAATTTCACTTTTCACATATAAATTCCATAATGAATTTATATTTCAAAATATTCGTGCATATACGATTTCAATTATTCATTTTCAATTTATCTTCAAAAAGATAAATTCTAAATATTCACTTCACATTGGAAAACATTTCCATACTTATTTATTCATAAGTAATTCACAAATCTCTTTTATTTTCAACACTTAGAAAATATTCAATATACTTAAATCGAATTAAGTATATATTTCATTCTTTAAGGAAATTATTCACTTAAACATTTTTATTTGGGCCAAAACGAATGTTGCGTAAAACATCGTTACGACAACCCAAAATCACTAGTATAGGGATTCAGAATTAAAATAGATATATAAATCCCAATACTATACAAAACATTTCCTTTCGGAAATCATTTACTATAACAACAGTGTTATAGTCCACCATTTCCTTTTATTTCTCGAAAACGTCTATTTCAACAATAAATGTTGAAATCTATGGTTTCGAATCTCAACACATTTTAAAACATCGTTAGATCGTTTTAATTCTATTTAAAACATTCACATTCTAAACAATTTCTTTAACGTGTTATTCACTGTTCAAAAACGTGAATAAACTTCTTTAACAAATTCCATCCTTTTATTCATTTTAATTCAAAGGATTATTCACTGTCTAAAAACGTGAATATAACTCTATTTCTAAGTTATAACAATTAACTTATCAAAATAAGTCGTTTGTGAATTTATAAAACAACGTTTATAAATTCCATTTCGATTTATTTATAAAAACTTCCTTTTTATAAATTCCTTTATTAACATATTCCAGTTTATAACTCAATTATAAACTACAAGTTCATATTATAAGTTAATTACTTATAAAACGATTATTTTACAAAATCGTTCATTTAACTTCCCAAATTATTAATCTTAACTTATAAGATTGTTTATTTATCCAAAATTCATTCTTTCGATAACTTTATAAATTTTATAAACCTATTGCTTATAAAATTTCATTTATAACTTCACAGTTTATAATTTCATAAATTTCATTCATTTAGGAAATTCATTTTCACTACATTCAAACACTTATAAAAACTCGTTTTATAATGTCCATAATTCAATTTATAAATATCCATTTATAAATCTCTTAATATAAATCAGTTTATATTATTATTCTAAAACGTCTTTAAATTCCTTTATAATTTCATCATTTCGATTTATAAAAAAAAAATCAAATTTTATAAATCCTATATTTAAACTTTTATCATATATTCAAAAATCCAATCTAAATTATTTTATAAAATCATTAGTTCATATTTCTCAAAAATCGACTTTTAATCGTATTTCTAAAAATCAGCTTTTTAACTATATTTCACAAAAACCATAATTTTTATAACTTTAAAAATTATAACGTTTATTTATTTATAATGGATCAATTCCAAAAATATAGTATATTTTCAAAATCACTTTTAAAATCATTTTAAAATCCCAAAATCTGGGTCTAATGATGCTACACACCAAATAGTCAATCACGACTAACAACGATATCATATATCGATATGATAATCCATCAAATATCAAAATATCTGAAAATCAAATAAAAACTGTTGAGGAATCCAGTTGGATCCCTCCAACCTGTTTTCCTGCATCCAAAAACATTAGCACAATACCAATTTCGCTCCAGTACGAAATTATCGCGGTACATGTTCTTATTAAATATTATCCGCTTAATAACGGCGTAATAGGGTCTCATCCGCTAAACAAAAAATGCGGGAAATCAACAACTGCAATATATACATATGCCAATATATATATATTGATATTATATATAATACCAATTTCACTGTTTATGAAATATTCGCGGTATATGTTTTTATTAAATAACATCCGCTTACTAACGGCGCATAATGTCTATTTTAACAATCAATAATTTACAGTCATCATTCAAACATGCATTCAAATATTTTAAATCTAACTATTTAAAATAAAATCGAAATCTATTCGATTGAGTGAGAAGTTCTCACCTTGGTTTTAATTTCCGTTTTAGCTTTTATTTCGAATAAAATTAAACGCGCGTTTAATTTTACTCGAAATTCTCACTAACTCCAAACGACTCCAAACCAACTCCATCGCGTAGTGCTCGTCCATACGATTCCAACGCAACTGGGTTTGCATTTTTTCGACCTCGTATGAAAAAGTTATCACATTTTAAAGTTACACGATTTTGAATTTCAGATTTAAACTAAAAAAAATAAAATAAAATAAAAGAAACACCTCACCCCCAACGCACGTGGCCCCCACCATCTTCCTCCTACCCGTTCGCACCTCGTTCCAGGCTCCAGATGAATACACGCACAAACAACCCATATAGGCCAACCTAGGGTTTGAATTCGCCACCAAACCGTCGCGTTCCAGCTCGATCAGGAAGCGCCACCATCTCCGCCTACGTGAGAGCCACCCACGCCCCCACCATGGCCAAGCTCGGCCGCCCCTACAGCCTAGGGTTGCGTGCGCAACCTGATGCCATCGGCCCCACCTAGCTCGCTCCACGCCGCGTCGTTTCCGATCATCTCCACATGAAATCGAAGCTCTTGCAATCCTCAACGACTTTGCAGTTGATCATTTCGCGTGAATGTTTGTGGATTGAAAGAGATTAAGGAATGAAAATCGCGCGATTCTGGCCATTGAATATTAGGGCCGGCTAGGGTTTATTAGTTTAGGTTTTGTATATATTTTTTTTTTTATGAAGATGATGTTGTATTTATAGAAAAAGCTAGCGTAAACACTATTCATCCCGGGAATTCCGAACTCCGATTTAGACGCCGTAACCAGCGTACCTAGGGTTTATCCCGCGTTCCGGACACAATGGAACAGGTTTCGGAAGCTAATTCGGAAGTATGTGCGAGTTATGGCTGAAAACGCTCAATTTGAATTAAACCGATTTAAATCGATTTCTAGGCGTTTTAATTTGTACCGGACAAACGGTAAATCCAATTGACTTGAAATTTGAAACCTTACAATAATATCACATTACGGATCCGATGAAACTGGTTTCGTCGAAATCCGAGACTTTTTGAAAAATGGCTATTTTGACTCGCCAAATTTAAATTAAAAATAATCGATGCGTTTCGAGCTGCCACGATCAAACGATAGCTCCGATTGACACGAAAATTGAAATCCGGTAATAACTAACTATTACGGATCCAATGAAACTGGTTTCGTTCAATTCTGAGACTGTTCAAAAATTGACTATTTTACAGTCGATTATTTAATATTAAAATATTCAATTTTCACAGATTTACTTTTAATTCGATTTTAAAAGTTCTAAAATATTTCTATAACTCCAGTATGATTAAATAAAATTTTCCAAATTATTTTAAATCATTTTTAACTCAATTTTTAATTATTTCCATAATTTAACACATTAAATTATCGATTTAATTATCCAATTAAATCCAAAAATTCAAAATAAAATTTATTCGACTTATAAATTCACTTATAAATATTTAAAATTAATTAAATATTCAAATTTAAATTATTAAAAATTCTGGGTCGTTACAATCTTTCCCCCTTAAAAGAATTTCGTCCCCGAAATTATAAGTAAGAAAAGTTACAAAATCTATTAACTTTCCAAAATCCATAGTTAAACTTCTTACCATAACTTTACTAAGTTTTCAAATCATACTTAGTTATCTTTTTCAAAAACAACTACCATTGTTTAACTTTCAATTCCAAAATCAAAGTTAAAGTTTTCCAAAATTTTCCCATTTTTCTCAAATTTTTCTAACGCCTTAAATTTTCGGAAAAATTCGCCATGTCTCCTTTGCGCGGCTCGATCCGAAAAAAAAATGACAGTATATATATCACAAATATACATCTCATCAAGTAATGAGGCATCCCGAAGGGAAAAAAGTGTAAAAGTACGATATTTAATCCGAGATATGTACCTTATATTTTATTAGCGAGCATATACGGCTAATATAGCGCTAAAGCGAACTCCAAATGCGAAGCAAACGCGATCCGCACCTACTAAACTCAACAAACAACATGAGAATCATGCATATAGACAATAATATCAATATACATCATATAGCAACATATCAACTATATATGTCACATAGCAAATGCAACATATTCAAACATCAACCAACTAGCATTCAACAAATTCATAATCAATATATATTCATTTATATTCTCATTAATATTAATGAATTGGTTTTCAATTCAAATCACATTTGATTCATTGACATTGGATTTTCTTACTAACATTCATTCTCAATTCAATTAGTTTACATTACTAATTAAATCTAATTCACATTCAATTCTATTCAAATTTATTTACTTCTAATTTGAATTCAATTTCATAGTTTTCAATTTCATTAAATCTTAATGAATTATAAACAATCAACTAACAACCATATAACAACCAATGTATATTAGTTACAACCAAATTCCTTTGCTTATATTCATTCTCATTCAATTTATTCAACTTCTAATAACATTTGATTTCAATGAATTTATACTTTCATTCATTATTTCATATCAATTTTAATTATATTCAATTGATTAACATTCAATCCATTCATTCAATTCAATTACAAAGTTGAATTTCATTCACATAACTTAAGTTCACATTTCTTTTAATCCACTTGATTATTTACTTCGATACCAAAATCAATTCCATACAACAACTCTTAAGTTATATTTACCTTTAAACATCACTTAGTTTTACATAACTTAAATTCCCACTTGTAAATAAATTCAGATTCCAACTCTAAAGTAAATTTTCATTTAACTTTAAATTCATTTTTATTTACAACTCATATTCATAAATATATTCATATAGTTTCACTTCTTATATATATATATATATAAGTTTATTTCACAATTGTAAATCACTTTAATTATAATTCAATTCTTATAATTCTATTATTTATACAATTATCCTTTAATTTAGATTATTCAAACAACCTAACAATCAACTTATATACCATTAATAATTTTGAAAAATTATTTCTTTATATATAAAATATACTCAAGGTAAAATTATTTCATTTACCCAATTTAAACAATATTATGTTGAATTGTTCTATTCAAGTGTTTATAGATCCCTATCAACAACGTTAATTACTCGTATTAACCAGAATCTATATACCACTCAACAAACCAATCATCACAATATAAAACAATTTTTTTATTCACTAACAAATACGCTCTCATATCTATTATTACACTCAACTCATTCTAGAGTACTGCTGACTCTATCTCTAATGAATTATACCCAACAGAACCATGGTTGTCGCTTAACCATCAGCTCTGATACCAAATGTAACGCTTACGGATTTTCGTTCTTCGATAATCCGACATCGACACTCACTTTATCGACTGCCGAGAAATCGAAGGCCGAAAACTCGGAATGTTATGGGTTTTAAAAAAAAAGAATTTAAGAAAAAGAAAGAGATAGAAGAAGAGAGAAGATAGAAAATAGAGAGGAAAGAAGATAGAGAATTTGAAAATAGAAGATGGAAGAATTTTTAAAATAGAACAGAAAGAAAGGAACAACAGAACAACATCAGAATCTCACAATTCGCAGCGGAACAACATATAATAATAAATGAATAATCTTTAAACAAAGAACTATATCAGTTATTACATTTCATCATATTACATTACATCATATCATCAGAGTGTACAACAACATACAACAATAAACAGTGCAGCGGAAAAAGAAATACTATATACTAGAAATACGCCATGCCAATCCAGCTTGCCTCCAGCAACTCCAGAATATCCAGAATATCCTGATAAACCTTAACTCTTGACTGCCCGTGTGGAAATTGGTGGGCACCCAGAGTTTAGGAATGAAAACAATAAACTCCGAGTCAGTCATGTGACTGGTGTGAGAACTCAAAACAGTTTATTTAACTTTAAAATCAAAATAGAGGAATATTTTTAATCAATTCGCAATGCTTTTAAAAATGAGACTACCATAAGGCCTCCCGCACACACACACAATGCAAACGCAGAATCGGAGGAGATTTCCCCTTATGATAGTCAAAGATGCTTGATACGCATTTAAAAGAACATTTCATATTATTACTAGTGCATAGTGTAGAAAAAATTCATTTCGAAAGTAGAATATAAATCTTAGCCAACATAGACATTTCGAACTATGCCTACTATAGCTACCATCCAAACAGTGGTGACCACCATAAGTGAATGGCAGGTTCTACAACTAATACCGTACAAGTTTCGTATTGGGAATTGGATTTCCAACAAATGGTCAGGCCAAGGAACTTCCCATTGCCACTGAGAATGCCTCTGGAAAGACACCCCCGAGAACCAAACCGGAACTCTGCCAACACAAGGCCGGGTTACCCCTTAACTGGGTAACTACTGACACGAGCACGCCATTCCCCGGTCCTTTAGGACCTTTTCAACCGAGCGCTCGATATCCAACATCACACCATAATAAATAGAGTGTTTTCAACATGAGTAAGTATCTGGGCTCCATACCATGATACCACCCCTTTCCAGAAGGAAATGCACATACCCTAAGGGGAGCTACAGCAACCCCTAATAACCTTGCCGCATCTTTCCTGTTTTGACCATTTCCGGGATGTGAGGCTCGACGAATTCACGTCCACAAAAACATACTTTATACAAAAGCCATGCTTTGGGTCAATAAATGATCAACACAATGATCACTAAGATAGACGATCAAATAAATGATCCTATCACAAATAATCAACACAATGATCATTTCAGCATCACTCAGCATGTCACATTACCAAAATGGGATATATTGCTGATAACTTCAACTATATAACCTTTGAGCTCGTACGTCTCAAAGAAGGGTGTTAAGCAAAGAATAAATTCTCCGCCACCAACAGAAATATATTTGAATGAAATCGGCTTTATATCTCAAATTGTAATGTCAGGCATACAATCCATACAAGTCTGTTCCGGGATCGAACAGAACCGAAGGCACTTACAAAGAAGTCCTTGCAATCCGGATATTCACCATCCTGATCGGATTCACCATCACATATGGAGAACTCAATACCGGAGCAACTCGGTGCAGAGTCAATCGATAGTTCATCCTATCACTCTCGCAAATACCGGTCTTCAACACCGATCTTCAAATGCGATTCACAACGACGTATCACATATTCGGAGTGGGTTATACGACCCCATGGTCCTTTCCCGGTTAACCCGAATAGTGAGCGCTTATTCAAAAATAAGTGTGCATTCAAATTCAATCATATTCACATCAAATACCCATTCAAAGGGAAATATTGATAGTCGGCTATTGAACTATCAATGGATATGCATACATCACCAGATTCCAAATAATTTTCCAAATTACTTACATTTCCAAAATATCTTTACAAGATATAAGATTCCAACACTTCAAAAATAAATCAATATTTATTTTTAACCAATTTCACTTTTCACATATAAATTCCATAATGAATTTATATTTCAAAATATTCGTGCATATACGATTTCAATTATTCATTTTCAATTTATCTTCAAAAAGATAAATTCTAAATATTCACTTCACATTGGAAAACATTTCCATACTTATTTATTCATAAGTAATTCACAAATCTCTTTTATTTTCAACACTTAGAAAATATTCAATATACTTAAATCGAATTAAGTATATATTTCATTCTTTAAGGAAATTATTCACTTAAACATTTTTATTTGGGCCAAAACGAATGTTGCGTAAAACATCGTTACGACAACCCAAAATCACTAGTATAGGGATTCAGAATTAAAATAGATATATAAATCCCAATACTATACAAAACATTTCCTTTCGGAAATCATTTACTATAACAACAGTGTTATAGTCCACCATTTCCTTTTATTTCTCGAAAACGTCTATTTCAACAATAAATGTTGAAATCTATGGTTTCGAATCTCAACACATTTTAAAACATCGTTAGATCGTTTTAATTCTATTTAAAACATTCACATTCTAAACAATTTCTTTAACGTGTTATTCACTGTTCAAAAACGTGAATAAACTTCTTTAACAAATTCCATCCTTTTATTCATTTTAATTCAAAGGATTATTCACTGTCTAAAAACGTGAATATAACTCTATTTCTAAGTTATAACAATTAACTTATCAAAATAAGTCGTTTGTGAATTTATAAAACAACGTTTATAAATTCCATTTCGATTTATTTATAAAAACTTCCTTTTTATAAATTCCTTTATTAACATATTCCAGTTTATAACTCAATTATAAACTACAAGTTCATATTATAAGTTAATTACTTATAAAACGATTATTTTACAAAATCGTTCATTTAACTTCCCAAATTATTAATCTTAACTTATAAGATTGTTTATTTATCCAAAATTCATTCTTTCGATAACTTTATAAATTTTATAAACCTATTGCTTATAAAATTTCATTTATAACTTCACAGTTTATAATTTCATAAATTTCATTCATTTAGGAAATTCATTTTCACTACATTCAAACACTTATAAAAACTCGTTTTATAATGTCCATAATTCAATTTATAAATATCCATTTATAAATCTCTTAATATAAATCAGTTTATATTATTATTCTAAAACGTCTTTAAATTCCTTTATAATTTCATCATTTCGATTTATAAAAAAAAATCAAATTTTATAAATCCTATATTTAAACTTTTATCATATATTCAAAAATCCAATCTAAATTATTTTATAAAATCATTAGTTCATATTTCTCAAAAATCGACTTTTAATCGTATTTCTAAAAATCAGCTTTTTAACTATATTTCACAAAAACCATAATTTTTATAACTTTAAAAATTATAACGTTTATTTATTTATAATGGATCAATTCCAAAAATATAGTATATTTTCAAAATCACTTTTAAAATCATTTTAAAATCCCAAAATCTGGGTCCAATGATGCTACACACCAAATAGTCAATCACGACTAACAACGATATCATATATCGATATGATAATCCATCAAATATCAAAATATCTGAAAATCAAATAAAAACTGTTGAGGAATCCAGTTGGATCCCTCCAACCTGTTTTCCTGCATCCAAAAACATTAGCACAATACCAATTTCGCTCCAGTACGAAATTATCGCGGTACATGTTCTTATTAAATATTATCCGCTTAATAACGGCGTAATAGGGTCTCATCCGCTAAACAAAAAATGCGGGAAATCAACAACTGCAATATATACATATGCCAATATATATATATATTGATATTATATATAATACCAATTTCACTGTTTATGAAATATTCGCGGTATATGTTTTTATTAAATAACATCCGCTTACTAACGGCGCATAATGTCTATTTTAACAATCAATAATTTACAGTCATCATTCAAACATGCATTCAAATATTTTAAATCTAACTATTTAAAATAAAATCGAAATCTATTCGATTGAGTGAGAAGTTCTCACCTTGGTTTTAATTTCCGTTTTAGCTTTTATTTCGAATAAAATTAAACGCGCGTTTAATTTTACCCGAAATTCTCACTAACTCCAAACGACTCCAAACCAACTCCATCGCGTAGTGCTCGTCCATACGATTCCAACGCAACTGGGTTTGCATTTTTTCGACCTCGTATGAAAAAGTTATCACATTTTAAAGTTACACGATTTTGAATTTCAGATTTAAACTAAAAAAAAAAAAAAAAAAAAAAGAAACACCTCACCCCCAACGCACGTGGCCCCCACCATCTTCCTCCTACCCGTTCGCACCTCGTTCCAGGCTCCAGATGAATACACGCACAAACAACCCATATAGGCCAACCTAGGGTTTGAATTCGCCACCAAACCGTCGCGTTCCAGCTCGATCAGGAAGCGCCACCATCTCCGCCTACGTGAGAGCCACCCACGCCCCCACCATGGCCAAGCTCGGCCGCCCCTACAGCCTAGGGTTGCGTGCGCAACCTGATGCCATCGGCCCCACCTAGCTCGCTCCACGCCGCGTCGTTTCCGATCATCTCCACATGAAATCGAAGCTCTTGCAATCCTCAACGACTTTGCAGTTGATCATTTCGCGTGAATGTTTGTGGATTGAAAGAGATTAAGGAATGAAAATCGCGCGATTCTGGCCATTGAATATTAGGGCCGGCTAGGGTTTATTAGTTTAGGTTTTGTATATATATATATTTTTTTTTATGAAGATGATGTTGTATTTATAGAAAAAGCTAGCGTAAACACTATTCATCCCGGGAATTCCGAACTCCGATTTAGACGCCGTAACCAGCGTACCTAGGGTTTATCCCGCGTTCCGGACACAATGGAACAGGTTTCGGAAGCTAATTCGGAAGTATGTGCGAGTTATGGCTGAAAACGCTCAATTTGAATTAAACCGATTTAAATCGATTTCTAGGCGTTTTAATTTGTACCGGACAAACGGTAAATCCAATTGACTTGAAATTTGAAACCTTACAATAATATCACATTACGGATCCGATGAAACTGGTTTCGTCGAAATCCGAGACTTTTTGAAAAATGGCTATTTTGACTCGCCAAATTTAAATTAAAAATAATCGATGCGTTTCGAGCTGCCACGATCAAACGATAGCTCCGATTAACACGAAAATTGAAATCCGATAATAACTAACTATTACGGATCCAATGAAACTGGTTTCGTTCAATTCTGAGACTGTTCAAAAATTGACTATTTTACAGTCGATTATTTAATATTAAAATATTCAATTTTCACAGATTTACTTTTAATTCGATTTTAAAAGTTCTAAAATATTTCTATAACTCCAGTATGATTAAATAAAATTTTCCAAATTATTTTAAATCATTTTTAACTCAATTTTTAATTATTTCCATAATTTAACACATTAAATTATCGATTTAATTATCCAATTAAATCCAAAAATTCAAAATAAAATTTATTCGACTTATAAATTCACTTATAAATATTTAAAATTAATTAAATATTCAAATTTAAATTATTAAAAATTCTGGGTCGTTACATCAACAGTGTGTATTCTTGAACTAGAGGGTGGCAAAGGAACTCTAAGTGAAGGGGATTGTGATCAGGAGTGGCGCCTGTCTCGCCTCCCTCTCTCTTTGTCTCTCTCCCAATCCTATCTTGACTAGAATAGTGGCGATCGTAATCAGACTCGTGCCTGCGGAACTCTTGGTATGAACTGGAAGACTGACGTGCGGCATAAAAGCTACTGATCATGGATCCTTTCTTCGACATTGTATCTGTAAAGTGAAAAAGGAAAACAGAGTTAGTTATCTTTGGAGATTGAACATCTCATGAATATTAGTTATGTGGTGTCGTGAAGTTTGTGTATGCATGTGTAAACACCCCCAAACAACTGGTTGTAGCGGCTGCACTCGGAGGGGTTGGCTCTCCTAAATCTGAGGAACTTTGAAACCCCTCTAATCCGGTATCTTGCCGAAGAGACACATCATCCAGAATGGGAATATATGCAAGTCCCTCGAAAGGACTCTCTATTTGTGAAGAGGGATCCTTTAAAATTACAACAGCTGCTGCTATGAAAGACATTACAACAGACTTGCATCTAGGAGCTTTGTGGGCATTAGCCTTGCCTTTCCTTATCCTTTCTGAATGTCGATGACTTTGTGGAGGCTCGGGTGTGGGCTTGTCTTTAGCGGACACATTCCCATCATCACTTGCTTGGTGATCATGATTCTAGGAACCCTCCTTTTAACTTGCCTTGTTTGAGCCATCCTGAGAAATCCTTCAAGCCTGATGCTTTGATCTATATCGACTAGCCCAACGACCCTTAGATTTTCATCAGTGAGGACCTCATCGATCTCTCTGCACTCGGCAGGCACCTCTTGAAGAACCTTACAATCACCTTAAATTAAGCCCCTTCGGGTAGCGGAATCGAAGCTGTGAAAGGAAAGAAGTGTTAAACTCTGAAATCGAGTGCTATTATCTTGTTAATCGACAAAGAAGTTGAAGCACTTATGTCTGGATAGCCACCGTCTGGCAAAACCCGATGCCCACCGAATGTAGAACCATTCAGTCTTGACATAACTAAGCTTGGTCCAGGCCCCGATCGTGGCTTGGCAGTTCCTAACTGCTTCTTAGAAAGTGAAAGATGGATTATCTCCTCGGCTTTTTATATTCAACAAGTATCTAACTTCTCCTAGAGTTGGGGGTCGGAAGAGATGCTCCATGAGGATGATGAATAAGCTATTCAGCAAAGCATACCCATCGAATGCAGCTATGACGAGGCGATCTTTAAAAAGAACAACACTTCTTGGACGTATTGATTAAATGGAGGAAGGGCCCCAGCTACACACGAGAATCTATTGCAGGCCATGTACCCTTCCGGGGGAGTATGGGCTCTATCTTTTTCCTTGGCAATAAGGCATCAACCCTTGACAATCCATGCCTTATGAAATCCTGCCCAGCATGTCTTCAGAGATAATATAAGGGACAGAATCTTTCGAATGCACGATGAAAACTGCTCCTGGTAGCTCATTCGGAGCTGGACTAATAACTTCAGCTGCGATAGCCGGTATCTCGGTTACAGAAAGAGGCAGACTCTAAGCCTCCTACTATTGAGAACTTCAGGGTTTCATAGTTAATCAAATTAGCAAGAATCATCGTTAGATGACAATAAACTGGTGTTTCCCCTAGTGTGAAGTGCGTGAATGTGTTGTGTAGTGAAGTGTTGTAAATTACTTAAGAGATTCTACAATACTAAAAGGATGTTTGAATGACAAGACTTCAAAATTCAACCGGAGTGACCGTCATCGCTGACTATCACAACCGTACCATCCAGGCTTTAGAGACCGATCCGAGTTAAAGTTCGTTAAATTTTGTCAAGTTACAGTTCCATTAACAAGCTTCGAAAGGTAGTAAAATATGCGATGAAATGGGTAAGTCCAGTTATGCAAGGTAGAAACTCGTCGGAGTCAAATATTCGAGTATGCAAGAGTTTCGTAACCATCAAGGTTCGGGCTTGGATCGATCACCAGAAGCCTACTTTGTATCGATCAAGGAAGGATGAGTTTCGTATCGATCAAGAGCTCGCGCTCATAACAATCACCCTCCAGGAGTTCGTATCGATCACCTAATTCCTTTTCATGTCGATCATTTTACTAGCACTTTGTATCGATAGCTTTGGATCGGTATGAAGCTCCATAATTCTAAACCGATATGAATTCTCTACTCCTTACTATCGGTTATAGATTGACATCAACCTCTCTCTCCTAGATCGGTATGAACGTGTTATTTCCTTCTTCTCCCTTCGGTACAAAGTCGAGGCCGAACTTTTCTTCCATTAGCACTTCGTATCCCCATACTTCCTCTTCTCCAAAACCATTCAGACGTCTTCTCTAACCATCCTCAACCTTGCTCTGGCCCATCTCTAGCCATCACTTCATCAAAGCCGATCATGGGAACAAGTGGAATGGCAAAGAATTTCAAGTCTCATCATTTTTGACATTGATTCATTGTCTAATTACTTAGATTTAGCTATTGATTTAAGGGATTGAAAGATTGATTCGATTCAAAGGTGAGAGCAGTTTCAATTTCCCCTAATCCGGAGCGATACGATTGCTAGAAGAAAAATGAACAAGTGGAAAATAGTGGAAAATTTGTCTAAGTACTAGAGTATTTATACTAGGGGAGTGGCTATTCGTCTCCCAGTTGCTTTAACCAGTTGAAACAATCAATAAGGCAACTGATACGAGAACCTCATTCGTATCCCTCTACCAAACAAATACGAGACAATTGATTCAAATCCAATGTTTGATCGAAGCGATTCGTATCTACCAGACAATCGACACGAAGCACGAAGCCAAAGCTTGTTTGGACTGTTCGAACCCATTGGAAATGCATCAATATGAAATATTTAGTTGATATCCATCAACCTAAAGCCCATAGAGATTCGTTTCCATTGATACTAAATTTTTTGAGAAGCCAACCAATTCATACCAATTGCCATTGATACGAATATGATTTTCCAACTTTTCACATCGATCTAGGAGAGGATCGATACAAAGAGATACATTAAAATGGCCATCAAGCATTGTTATAGCTCGAATTTCACATCGATTAAGGAGAGGATCGATACGGAATTCGATAAAAATTTGATAACGACTCGTGAACATACGAACGTTAATGGGAGTTAGATTAACATATATTTATGTGTAACAAATTAAACATTCAATTTTCAAAATTCACACGACTTGGATGTTCACCTGGCGACAATTACAACGACGAACAACAGATTTCTAACATGCATCACTCGGTCACGACGATGCACTGTATAGTCATTAGCAGTCAACAATACAGTGTTTACATCACCAGGGAATCAATCGAAGGTTACATCTTTTGATGAGAAGACAACTACTCATCAAATTAGATAGAACTTTTCAAACAGAAGATCGCAACTTTTCAAAGCATGCCATGTTCACACAGGATGTACTTTGGGGGGAAAATGTTATCCCGCCTTTTGGCAAGGCCATGACTCCAAGAACTTGACTGGAAACCAAGGATAGTCCGTCCAAAGATTGGTTATACATAGGTTCTCTATGGATACTAGTAAATTTTGTCCGAGTTCGGATCGAGCTACGACCGATATAATATGACAAGCAAAACTATAAAGGACAACCTTCCAAGTTTTAGGTCAATTTGAATTCGTATACATAAAATATTGAACGATCAAGGTCAAAGGAATCAACACCATTCGTATCCATCCAAGTCCGTATCCATCGCTTGAGAAGACCTCCTTCGTATCCCCTAAACGACCATTAGTTCGTATCCATAGAATATGCATTGCTCCATATCCATCAAGCTCGCCCTATTTCATATCCATCATGGCTAACAGCTAGTTCATATCCATGGATGAAATATCATGTTCATATCCATTTCCCAAGAAAGATGTAGTTCATTTCCATCGAACACCACCTTCCTTCGTATCCATCGAACTAGAGCTATTTTGTATCCATTAAGTTAACACACTTCATGTCCATCAACAATTGGCATTTCGTATCGGTCCCCTAAATGCACTTTGCCTATCAATCTTCACCTACATGATTTGTATCGATCGTTACTGATCGATACGAGAGAGGCTGTACATTATCGATACAAGATCGAACACTTTATAATCGATACGAAGTGACCACAAACAATCGATACGAAATGGAGTATGATGGATGGATACAAATGAAGTTGCACTAGTGGATACGAACAAAGCATAAAAGAGAGGAAGACTCGGTCATTCGGCATGAAAAGTGGATCATTCCTAGAATATAGTGCCACGCCATCTGATTAACGCATGCAAACAATCGATACGAAGCTACCGATATGAAATAGTATTGATACGAAGATGACAATGTCCTATAAATGAAAACTTGTATCGATCATAACTCAAATCTATAGGTCCAAATGCCATAAAGTTTTCACAAGAGCTTGTGTGCTACCACAAGAATGTTCATGAACGATCTCAGCCCAAAAAGACCAAATTTGGATCGATTTCAATTTCATGCATATCGATCATGGATTAATCCTAACCATCCAGGGATCGATCATGTGGGCCCACCTACGTGAGAGAAGGAGTCTTTCGAAGTTTGAGATAGATATTCTCAGCCTACACCTATAAATAGCAGCCCAGTCCCTCTAGAAAATGGAATTTTGATTCTAAAACGCCAATACTCTACCGAAATTTTCATTGTACGTGTTATGTGGCAAATAATTAAAATCCACGAGATTTATCAATAAATAGCAAACTTTCTATAGTGGACATAGGCTACAACGTCGAACCACTCTAAATATCTGTGTTTTCATTCTTTTATATGTCTGTTTTTGGTGTGTTTGTTAGATCTACCTCATTTTTCATTTATTTTCTTTACTTTAATCTCTTCAAACACGCTTGAAAAGTGTTGTGCCCAATTTTGGTAAAAACAATATGCATATAAAATAAGCGTGTGAAGACTGCGTCCTAAACTAACGTTTAAATGTCAAAACTTCCAATTGCTACTGCAATCATACTGTTATCTGGCCTTCCAACTGCTTCCGACGCTTCATCTTTTCTTGGTATGCCTCTAGTTTCTTCAAAGATCGCCGCTGGCTAGTGTATGAGATTATATGAAAAGATAACTAATGTTATGAGTGGCTGGTCCAACAAATTATTATCTCAGGCTAGTAGATTAACTCTAATTAATTCTGTGTTAATCTCCTTCACAACATGTTGGTGTAGTGAATTTATCTTCCCAAAGAAGCTTATTCATATGATACGTAAAGCGATTTGCAATTTTTTATGGACTGGCTATGTTGCTTCAACCAAATTGAAGCCTATTAGTTTCTGTAAAACTGAACAAAAGAAAATGTATGGAGGGCTTGAAATTCTAAGTCTATGTAACCGAAACAAGGTAGATTTTAGATCACATGTAAATAATCTCTTGACTTAAAAAAATAATATTTGGGTTAACTGGACTTTAAAGCACAACCTCAAAAGAAAAAAGTTTTAGACTATGGACATACCACCGGGATGTAGTTGGACATGGAGGTCCATTCTTAAACTCAGGGATAGTTATTTACCACAAATAAGATTGCTTGGCACTCGAGATGGGCAGGTGAACTTCTGGCATGACCCATGGACCAGGCAGGGCTTAATTCTTGAAACTGTATTGTCATTCAACCAAAAAAATCAAATTGGCATTCCCAATGATACTAAATCTGGTGACTTTATCAATAATTGTTTGATTTCTCTGCCATATTCCAACAATCAGACAATCAAGCAACTATGGCTTGAAATCATAAGGCAATGTTATGCCATAGTGAAAATTTATATGGTGGTGTGTTTACTGATCTTCAGAATCATTCAGTGTCTCTTATGTGAAATAGCATGAAAAAATAGTAGGAGAACATCCAGTTTGCTTGGAATAAAAGAGTATGAAACCCATATTGTAAAGAGAATAATAACATGCTCCTTTGGAAAGTTCTCAGAAATGCTCTCAATACAAAAGATAAATTATTGTCTTTGGGTATGCTGGTTGATCCAACTTGTTTCTTCTATCATGATGGAGATGAATCAAATGTTCACTTGTTTTTTAACTGCATCTTCACAGATACCCTAAGGAAAAGATTAATGCAGCTTTTGGTAGGGATAGCATTTCAAGAGCTAGCAGTATTGAATGGTGCAATATATACAAGGCTACCAGATGGAAAGATGACTCAGGCATCTTGTTGCTGTTGATACTTAAAACATTTATTAGGGTTATGTGGAGGCAAAATGATAGAATTTTCAATGCCAAGAATAAGAGTGATATGCAATTATGGAATGAATTGAAGCAAGCTATAAACCATGGCATAATGTATAACTCTTGTTGTTTTGACAGTATAATAGTTAGCAATTGGATTTGGTTTGCCTTTTTGCAAATTAGATTTTTTTTTTGTTTCTCCCTTTGCTGTATTTTTCTTTTGTTTCTTCTCTCCTCTATCGTAACCTATTACGATGCTTTCATGTTTTATTGTTTATGCAATAAACTGGTAGGGGACTAGTTAACCTCGCTTAGCTTTGCTAAAAAAATGTCAAACTTCAAATTTATACGAGAATTCAATATCAACATATATTCCATGTATCCAATATCCAAAATTAAATCAATAGATTTGTATAAAATAGAATTCATAACCAACTTATTTTATACTAAAACAACGGAATCAATCATTAATAAAAACTTACAACTCAAATACTTCTATGCTCTATTCAATTTCTTTATACAAAATTGAGAAAGGGAATTTCTTTTTAAATAACGAAAATAGGCGGTGTAAACTACGAATAAAAGAATCAATATCTTGCACACTATTTCTAATTTATTCTTTTCAAAACCCTTAATCAGATCCAATGAAAAAGATAAGAAGTGAAATAGAATGTCAAGCTTTAAATTGCTATACTTACACAATTCTGTTATTTTAATAGAATAATTGAGATTCAAACTTAAGAATTGACATTTTGCTTTAAGGAAAATTTAATAGGCCTTTTCTGGGTCAAAATTTAGGGGTATTTCGAGGCGGGTTGTTACAACCACCTAGGTAGGAGCAGTCGACTGATGATCGTAGTGGCAGCTAGGGTTTTTCATAGCGTGAATGGTTTAGATTTTATTATTTTAAACAAACTTAAATTCGACGGTTCTGATGCTTTCTAACCATTGTAAATAAGAGCCTTGCCCCCTCACTTTTATTCATAATTATTTTGAAAACTAAGCGAAGCTCCGTCGGTCTCTCTTTAAAGATTCTGAAAATTCTCTAGGTTTAGGGTAGGAAAATTTTATTATTCAATTTCTAGTTCTATTCTCCTCCAATCCCTAAATTTTTGAATCTAATTCACATACAATTCCCTTGTTATATATTTCTAAAAGGAGAGATTTAAAAGAGATTTAAAGTGAGCATAAACAAATCCAAGAGGAAGAGATAAGGACATTTTATGAGTGGAAATCTTAGTTTCTAATATTCTGGTAATTGTATATTATAATTGGATTTGATATATGCCTTAGGGAATTTTGTCTAAGAAAACATCAAACTAAAACCGTAAAATCCCCTATGCATAATGTCAATTCTTATGTTAGTATATCAATTATTTAAAATAGTGAAATTGTATAGTTATTGCAAATTTAATGTTTTACACTATATTCCACTTCTCATCTTCTTCTTTGGATCTGTTTAAGAGATTTTGAAAGGAAATATCTTAGAAAATGGTATGCAATGTACAAATTCACTTTATTCATAGTTTGCACTACTTGTTTCTGTAATTTAAAAGAGAAATCCATTTATCATTTGTATATGTAAAAGTTGAATAGAGAGTTAAAGGTTTTGAATTGCAAATTCTATTAAATTTGATTGTACTAATTTAGTATAAAATAATTTTATAATGGATTATATTTTAATACAAGTCTATTGTTGAATTGGAATATTAGATATATGGTATTTTGTTGATATGGAACTGGACTTTTATGAATTAAAGATTTGATATTTAAACAATTAGTTTAGCATGTAATCTTTGCATGCTTAGGAATATTTAAGTCATATGTGTGTGTTAGCATATAAATAACGTATGTTTGACAACATATAAATTGCATAGTAAATGGGTTATTAATTAAATCCCCCTTAGGAAAGGAATTGATATTTGACACGAAATAAGGGTTTTTCCTTATAATGCCTTAATAGTTAATGGGCTAAGGTATATGCTATTATGTTAAGTGAGAGTAGATTATGATAAAGTTATAAGGGTGCGAAGCCAATCAAAAGCACATGGATGTGCTCAACTAACGGCTACCAGCTGTGTGATTTTGGGGATGATATGAGTCTTATCTATACTAAGTACACATGGAGGATGCAAGGATAGTCCTAAATTCTATAGGTTTAACATGCCCAGCTAATCTCGCTACCAGTACCTATGAATAATCAGACTAATGTGAGACGTCATAGTTTGGGTTACGGGTCATTACACGTAGGATATGCTTCATGGTCGAAGGTAGTAAGTGACTGATTGAGGGTCCGTCTCCTTTTTCTTTAACAAGTATTAAATGGTCATGGTTAGTGGTTAGGTACGGTAGTGGAAATCTCGAGAAGGGTCTGCTTTGTTTTTGAGGTATTAAGTGACTGTCATAGGGTCTACCTCTTCCATGAAGACATATTAAGTAGTCTGATGAGATTCCTTGCAATGTCGGCTAGATAATACTAGAGAGGAGTATTCTTTGGTGCAGGTATTAAATGACAAGACTTGCCTAGAATGAGGTATTTAATGGTCAGAGCTTGCCTAGTTCCCATTAAAGATGTATTAAGTGACTTGTGTACTATCTCTTACATTATTAGGACACTATTGACAATATACGCGTGGGACTATGTGTGGCCTTTGGCCTATAGTTAAAGATGGGTTATTGGGTTAAAAAGGTAATAGTTATAGAATTGGACTGGAAAAACCATAGGGCTTGTAGTTGGAAAATTTATAATATAGTTAGAAGGCATAAGACATATTCTTATCTAAATTATACCACCCAAGTGCTATTTTGGAAAGGTTCGAGCGTTTATTCACTAGACATTGTTATTTGACTCCCTCCTTATTACAACACATGTTAAAGAAGAAGATATAGATTTTGGAGATGGTGGCGGAGATGAAACTTGTGGCAGTTATTTATCAATCTACTTATGTTGTTTTTATTTCTGATATATCCATTTAGACATGATGATGTATTTTGTAACATTGTACTACGTACGAATATTTAGCGTTATTGTGTTGTATATTTATGACATTTGAATTTTTAATAAGATGGGTACCGTATCTAATATTATATTTATCCTTCCGATGTGAGATTCAGAATGTGTCAATAGATAGCTCTATGTATTGTTCTCTATATCCATTTTACCAACCACTAGCTATCTTTGAAATGGGCCTAAGGTTCGATGAGCCTTTTCGGGTTCGAAAATTAGTTTTGTTTCAGGGCGGGTTGTTATAGTTGGATATTTGAAGAGTGTTATGTGTATAATTTAATGAAATAGTTAAATCAGTAAGTAAATGGATTGAAATGACTATGGCATATGTGGTGGATGTATGGTATGGTAATTTAGTTGCAAAATAATAGCGTAACGCACTCTAGTGGAAAAATGAACGAGAACTGTAGTCGTAGCTATACTAAGCTTTCTTGAATATACATAGAAGTCATTTTGGATATGTGAGTAAATGATACCAAACTTTGATCGTGTAATGACGGGAGCATGGTGTAGCTAGCAGGTGACTTAAGAAGAAGGCAGTGCAGAGAAACATGAAAAACCAACGAACGAACGGGGATTTGTCCCTAGGCTCACTATCCAGGGAAGCAACAACTGGTCGATCAGTTCGTCAATGGTCGGTTGATAGGTCGTTTGCCGATTTGGTAAATAAGCCAAGGTTCGGGGCAGTTTTCGCCCGAATCTTAATCTAATCTTTTTGATACTTGGTGCATAGGTTATAGGGGACCTCTATGAGGATCTAGAATCATCCGACTCGACGTAAAGTAAGGTGATACCCTTTTGTGGTTTTGAATGAAGTAAACAATGGTCGTTACGAAGTGGAACTTGTGTGATGTTTTCATCCAATACGAAAACGATATGGTCCACGATACGAGATATGGTATGACTAACTAGGCAGGATTATAGTTGTATATTTACTCTTGTGGTGATATACCTTTGCTGAGGAACGATAAGTTTTATATGCCTTAAGATGGTCGTCCTGATCCACCAAAAGCACGTTATATAAGATACTCTCATTATCCAAAACTGCATGGCTATATAGTGATTATATAAGTAATCCATGATACCATATGAGAACTTCATGATTTGCAAACGAGATCCCTAAGCATGTTTGGAGAGAGATAGCAACATCTATCTAAAGTAGATCACATATCACCCATTCCTATTATAAAGGTCGGGTGAGATCAATACGAATGTATTGTATTGTGATGCAACTTGGAGTCTGTAGTATATTTAGGTACTGGCTTATTATGAGTTATTTTCCAAAGGGTAGTCAATGGAAGGCTGACTGCACAGGATGTCCTATGGACCACAACCAGCTAATGATTGATGGTATGTCATATTATAGACAACTCATGCTATATTTTATAGTAAATATTTGATGGTTAGCGGTGGTATGATTCTATTACGATGTTCACATGCGCTTGTATAATTTACTTGACATTAGAGGTAAACATGTACTAGGATACCGATATCACCATAAGTCTTGGGAGTGTGTAGTATTACCCCTACATACTATACAATGATTTATTTTATAATGGACTATTATGTATTTCAGTATACATAACATTGTATTTATTACAGACTGACTCTTTGGATATATGAGAAGGGCGGGTTGGGCTATGTGTTTACTATACCTATTTATAGCCAATTTGGATTACCACTTGAGCCATAATTGTGGAGAGGACCGATTATGCCCTTATATTTACATGTATTATATACTATATTTTGATATAGTTCCTCCCACACTAGGCTTATGTCTGACCTGCATTTTGTCTTGTCTATTTGCTTTTGACAACTCTGGGGTACTTGATTAAGCAGATTAAGGGTCAGGTGTATAATGTTCCCCCTAAACGGGTGGTGCCTATACGATAGTAACCTCAAATCTAATTTTACGGTCAGCCTCTCGAATGAAATCAACCCATTAATTTTAAAGATATATAGGGGTAAGATTCTAAGCTTCGGCACAATTCACAAAGCGAGATCAAACCTATCATGTTAAAGCAATTTCGCGAACAAATTTGATCATGGTCTCTTCAAAATAACATTCGATAGTTTTGGTAAACTCAACCTCGGTTCTGTGGGAAATAATCAGACAAAACATAGAAGCAGGGATCACCCACTAACTATTTAAGTAGATGGATCTCCCTTCATTTGTCCTAGGAGAACAAAATGAGATTTATATGCAAAGTACAACATCATCAAAGATGACTGTGCCATATAACTCACGTGTTTCTCCTAGATATTTCCGAAGTTATATTTTGGTCCATGTTTGATAGTCGGTTATTTAACTATCAAATAAACAAACAAGCAACAATTTAGAGATTTAATTACCTATAGCAACCACTAAGCCTCAAAATAAATCTTTCATTTTTTAGATCTCTTTCCAAAATATTTATCAAAATATTCACATACTTATTTTACTAGCATAAGTATATTCACAAAACATTGTGAAATATTTCTTATTTCAAAATCATGTTAAAAAGAATTAAAACAAGTGTTATTTGAAATAGAGATAAGGACAACCCCAAGCACTATTTCTTCCGTATTAAGTATGGACGAATGTTTCACACTACCATAATTAAGAGGTCAGTTAAGGGAAATCCAAATCTCAAATTCTTTTATAAATTTTCTTTAATAAATCCTTTTAATAAATTTCTTTCATTTATGAAAATCTCCTTTACTTAAATTCCAAATCCTTTTATAAAATTCTTTATAAATTATTAAGTTTATTTACAGAAATCTTTTATAAATATCAAAACCATTTATATAATTTCTTAATAAATATTATAAATCATTTATAAAAATCTTTTCTAAATTTCAAGACCTCTTTTCAATTTATAAACCCAATTTGATAGGCGTACGTAGACAATTACAAGCGGTAGTGATGTAGAAAGGAGTTTGGAAATGGAGAAAGTGGGTTGTTCATACTTGGTTTGGGTTGTTGGGCTTTGAAGTGGGGTGAGTATTATTTGTTTTACTTAGTTATTTGATTTCGTTTATTGAAATAGTTAGCTTTAAAAATGTTTATCTCACCCATGCGAATTCTGTTTCACCCACGGTCTTTAACACTAGGTTTGTTTAGACGAATAGAATGCACCAGTGTAATTTATTAACACATTTATTGAAGAATAAAATGTTTAAAAAATATTAGTTATTGAATTTAATTACGATTAACATAATTAAATAATTATATTTCATTAGTGACATTCAATTAGCAGAATAAAACACCATTCTGATATTACATATTGAATAGATTATTTTGGACATCTATTTAGCAAAATAAATCCCCGTTTTGCTATTATATAAATTTGCATATTTATTTATATATTCCAGTTAATTCTGATTTATGTGTTATTATTCAATTTGTTGAATTTTTGATAATAATGTGTTGTAATGATTATGATTTGTTTGGTTGAATGAATTTTGCTCGACTAGTTTATGAGCAATAACCTTTGCTTTTGTTTTTGCATGGGGAGGGTAGAAAACATATATAGCCTAACACCTTGTGATTCATTTCATAATTTGACTATAAGGTATTCGTTGATAATATTGGTGTACTTCAATTTAAGTTAAAGTTGTTTTGAAATTGATTTTTCACAATGAATATATTATGAATGTTAATGGAAAGAAGTTGTTTATAAATAGATTTCAGAAATATTGGTTAAGGAACTAATCATAATAAAAGGAGTTTATTATAATTTTAATACAGATATTTATTTTCTGAAATGATTTCCAAAGACATATGTATAGATATTTTTGAAAACAAAAATTTACATAGTGTTGTCTCATATTTTGATATAAAGTATTTTGGATTAAATGCTGGTTTAAATGTTTTGGACCAAAGAGGATTTTAAAGGCTATTATTTCGAGAACCTGAAAACCTGGTGGTTTGAAATTGTTTTCAAAAAGATTTGAGGAAATAAATAATACTATGTTTGAAAGTATTTGTGATTATTACTAAAAATGATTTATCACTTCGGGAAACAAAATGATTTGTTATGTTACCGATGATTCGGGTTACCCACAACTAAAAATTGGGCAAAGAGGGGTTATTTTAAAACACAGTATAGTCCATGCTTAAATAGAAGGATATACTTATTTATTGACTTTGTGAAGGCTGGGACTCAATTGCCTTGTTGTTGGGAGAAACATCTCGATCTGGCTGCATATATTTCGATATGCTTTTATAGTAGTATTTTGGGATTTTCAAATAAATATTTCAGAAGTGATATGTTTTAAGATCTCAAGGTAAAGTATATTTTGATACACAGGATATATATATATAGGAATTGCACATTTGTTTGTAGCATCATAGGCTCCATGAGTCCTATTGCGGTAGGGGTTGGCTTGATTCTGTATCTAATTAAGCACCCAATTAGATAGCGCTATGTAGGTAGTCACAAGTGGTATTGATGCAGGCCCAGTAATAATACAACTCTTTCCTGTTTATCTATTTATTGGTTGCTATTTAAGTTGTGTTGTTATATCTTTCCTACTTACTATATTATTCCTCATTTGACATGTTTACTAAGTTTGCAGGAATAGGATATTGCTATCTTTCTCATCAGAGTTGTTAGCGGTAGATTTATTGTAAATCAAGTCTTCTTTATGTCTAAGCACACCTGTACAATAAATAATTACTTTGATAACTTGTATAATTGAAAGTTGTATCCTATACATTTAGTAATGTTGAACATTTATCAAATGATATTGTGTATTAAGTTGGTAGTTTTCAATTGAATATTAGAATGGATGGGTTTTCAATGATTTTGACTGGTCCAAAAATCCATGTCGTTACAGTTAATCTTTAAATAAATATTTAAACCATAATTAATCTCAAGTTATTTATTTAATATATATTTGTGGTTTAATTTTTAATTAAAGGATTAATCATATTAAATAAAGAGTTTAAATGTTATTTAATTTTTAAATAAATGTTTTGAGGTTAAAAACCACTTTATTTTTGAAGATCGATTTTATTTTAAACCAATAGCAAGTGTAACGATCTGCCTTTCTTAACTTAAAGATGACACTTAATACATCCTTGGTATTCATGGCTGATCATTTAAGTGTCCAAAAGACAGGTCATTTAGGGTGAAGAAAGAAAAGACAGAATAGAATCTCAATAAGCGTGACGAGTAATATATAATATGAACGAGTCTTTATAAAAAGAAATCATCTTTATTATACACAACATTAGAATACATTAACCTACTATCGACTTAAATAGTTATAACAGCTTGTCTTTACAATTCAGATAAATACAGATAAGAACAAAATAAACAGAATAGCAGAAGAATGTAAGATATGTGAATACGTCTGGGGAATCCAGCTCATCACGGGAAAGCTCCAAAGCATCCAGCTAAATCTGGAAAATATGTTTGGTTTGGCCCGAACATTATAAGAAAAATAATACCCGGATCAGTCTGGTAAAATCAACGTAAGAAACTCAGATCATAAGAAATTTTATTTATTATAACCTATATCCTTTAAAATCAAATGTAACTCGTAAGGCTAAGTCGCACTTAAACACGGACGAGTTTTTACCTTACGATAACCAAAACACTTTCTATAGAAAGTCCAGTGTTATTACAATAATGTCTAGGATACAAATACATATTAATCATAGCCGAAGTTGTTACATTAATTAAATTCTAGAATAATGGTATACAACCGAGTCCTTAAAGGCACATATTGGAAAACGGGTTCCATCAATGACAAGGCACTAGGGTACCACCTATCACAGTGCATCTCTATATAAAATACATCGAGAGCCTCACATGGACTCCTTACGAGTCAAGACAAGCCCAACCCCTTATTGGATAGTGCAAAATATGTCATCACATTGGTTGGGATCAACAACCTAAATGGGCCCTGAGCATACATGATCTATTATATCGATCTAGGTTGGGTGATGACCATACCCTAGTGGTAGCCAACCACATAGCATTGAAACATATCCCCTGATTTCGGTCATTCTTGAGTATGAGGCTTGAGGTTACGATTACCTTTTTCATAGCAAATAAACTTAGAATGCTAATACTACCCTCCAAGTAGAAATGCAATGCCAGCATTCATCCCTACAAGTTTGTTCAGGGTCTAAACAAAACCGAAAGCACGACCTCTGCTACATCCATTTTAGAACCACCCTCAGGATTAGTAGCAAGTATCCCTTGCATTTCAAAAGCTCCATCTTTAATCAGCTTCAAGATGTCTTCAATTCGAAATGCTTGAGTTGGGTCGAAGTGGTTTTTTCATAATTTATACTTATCTGATCCCTGTCTTTTCCAAATAACATTCGATAGTTCCAGTAAACTCAACCCTGGTTCTTTTGGAAATATTCAAACAATACATTGGAGCAAGGATCACCACCTAACCGTTTAAGTAGAAGGATCCCCCTAGCATTTGTCCTAGGAGAACAAAACGAGATTTATATGCACAGTACAACATCATCGAAAATGACTATGCCATATAACTCACGTGTTTCTCCTGGATATTTCCAGAGTTATATTTTGGTAAAAATTTGATAGTTGGTTATTTAAGTATCAAATAAATAAATAAGAAACAATTCATAGATTTGATTACTCATAACAACAACTAAGCCTAAAATAAATCTTTCATTTATTTAAATCTCTTTTCAAAATATTTATCCAAATATTCATATACTTATCTCATTGGCACAAGTATATTCACAAAATATTGTGAAAGATTTCTTATTTCAAATCATATAAAAAAGGATGAAAACAAGCGTTATTTAAATTAGAGATAAGAATAACCTCAAACCCTATTCATTCGGTGTTAAGTATGGAACAGAAGTTCCATACCACCATAATTAAGAAGGTCAGTTAAGGGAAATCCACATCTCAATTTCTTTTATAATTTAATTCTATAAATCATTTTAATAAATCTCTTTCATTTATTAAATCTCATTTACATAAATTCCAAACCCATTATAAAACTCTTTATAAAACTCCAAGTTAATTTATAAAACTTCTTTATGAATATTAAAACCATTTATGTAGCTCTTTATAAATATCCAAAATTAGTTATAAAGCTCTTTTATAAATCTCCAAAATCATTTATAAAAATTCTTTAAAAAATATCCAAAACCATTTATAAAACTTTCTTTATAAATATTCCTTGTTTAAAACAAAACTACTTTAATAAATCTCATTTACTAAAGTTTCTTTGATAAACAAAAAGATCATTTAAATCACCTTTAAACAACAAGTTATTATTTGAAAACATCCTTCATTTAATTATCTTTAAAACATATTAACAAAATAATGGTTTTAAACAATCATTTGAAAAAAATCAATTAACTTCAAAAACACCTTTAATAAAATCATTGCCTAATTATCATTTAAATATCATATTTAAAAATGATAATAACTTTAAATCTTTTTCAAAAAGGATAAAATGAAATACTTAACTTTGCGAAGTCAGATAGAAGCTTAGTGACCACAATGGTTCATTTTACCGAGTTTAACTTATCCAAGTTATAATATGGGTATTTGCATAACAACAGGTATGCAAAGGGAATCGGCCAACAATAAACAAATAAACATATAGGCAATATGTCCAAGTTACTATAATAGCAGATGGGGATTTGTTCTACTAAACACATGTCGAAGTTAATATAATAGAAGAATTGGTTTTTTTATTTTGCTTAGATAGGTGTCCATATAATTTACTTGGTGAATTATGGAAGAACTTTTATTTATACTACAAAACAAAAGTCTAATATAATTTAATTAGTAGAACAGTGTTTATTTTACTAAACAGATGTCATTGAGTTTCATATTCAATTGGGGTTACTTAAGGATAATCAACAAAGAAATCGCTTAGATTAAAATCATCTTTTTAAATAGAGTAGCTTTTAAAATAGAAATAAAGTGGTTTAAAACTTTAAACCTTTTATTAAAAATTAAACAGCATTTAGGTTCTTTGAATAATAATAGTTAACCTTTAATTAATAATTAAACAATAATTAACTGTTAAAAAATAATTAAATAATAATTATTCTTTAAACAAATATTTAAATAATAGTTAACCTTTAAAAATAAATAATTGTACCATAATTAATCTTCAATTAATTATTAAATAATAATTTAAACTATTAAATAATAATTAAATGTGTTTAAATATCAGTTAATTATTTAATAATCCTTATTTAAAACATAAATAATAAATTAAACCTGTGCTTAAAATAATTAAATTATAATTAAGTTTTAATTAAATCTTAACTTACATTTAACTTGATTAGTAATTAATTAAACCCATTTATAAATAATTAATTAATAATTAACCTTTAATAATTAATTATAATAATAATTAATCCTTAAATAATTAATTAAATAATAAGTAACCCCTTAATGATAACCTTATTTTATTAATACTTAAGTACTAGTTACCTTGCTAACTAATGATTAAGTACTAATTACCTTATTTAATTAATTTATTAAGTGATTGATAATTAAAAACAAATAAATAATATTACTTTTTTAAATACTTACAATAAGTTTTGCAAGAAGAATACTTAAGCAAAAACACTTTTTAGATTTTCCAAAACTAGTTCGTTTTACGAACTGCACTTGTAGCGACTATTGCTATACGACCCGTAATTTCCAAAACTTAAATTTTTATTTCTAGGTCTTTGAAACTTTAACCTTTGTAAACCTTATACTTTGTAAATATAAAGGCATGAATTTTAGGAAAACTGCAAGTTTTAAATTTGAAAACATTTTGCAAATTTGAACCCAGAGTTCAAAAACCTTTACACAATGGATTCTAAGTCGCATAAGCTAGCAAAGAGGCGAACACTATTAGCATACAAAACATGTATTCATGTATACAACATAAATGATTACATCACAACCATATTGCAACATGTAAACATTCCATAACCAACATATACAAGTAAAGGCATTAACTTGCTAACTAACTAACTTTCATTTTCACTTATCACAACATCATATCCGAGCTTCACATTCACATATGAATCAACATATAACTCAACCAAAATAGAAATAATTAATCAACAAGGTAAACTTTAAACTTAAAGTTAGGAAAGTTTAAATAAAAGTGATAACATTCTAACTTAAAACTATCCAAACTCTAACACATTTACACCAAGCTAACATATGACCTAGAACTTCACTTTTCCTTTGCAGAATGTGATTTTGGACCTTCAAAAGTGGAATTTGATTTCTACCCAAAGGAGAATGGGTTTGGCCATAATTGGAAAGAGCATGGCCATGAAGTGAAATGGGTGCTTAGGGCTTGGTTTAGGTGGAGGGAAGTGTTGAAATGGAAAAGGAGATGTTTTAAATCAAGTTTGAAAACATTTAAAAGGGAAAACATTTTGAAATTCAAAGAGAATCCGTTGAAATAGATATGAAGAAGATGGAAGCTTGAAGGAGTTTAGAAAGTGGAAATGAAAATGAGGAAAATGGGTTGATATGCTAGTGCAAAAATTAAAGTACTAAAATTCCCTTAGGGTACTTACCCTCCACAAACCCGTTGCCACCTCACCATGCTCCCTCTATCTTATGGTACTCGCGCCCACATTCGTGTCCATCCTCTTCTCCTTGCTCCAGCATGTTTAAACATGTTTTCGTACTTAATTTCTACTTATGTTTGCTTATGACGTTACACGTTCATTTTACTGAACTATATTTTTAAATCTTATATACCTAAATATAAATACATATGTACATATATACTAATACGCACACACAAACACAAACACACACACACACAGATATATATATATATATATCCTAAGTTATTCATTAATGTGTATATTTATACTAAAGAGTTCACAACGTTTCCTATAACTTTTAGCCGGCGAAAATTCAAAAATTCGAAATAGGAATTTCGGTCACATTTTCGATTATTTTTCGAACTATATATTTTTATAAACAAATTTGGAAAACTATTTCACCATCATTATTCATTATTTAAAAGAGTTTTATTTTAATGAAGAAACCGTTATTTGAACATTTAATATTAATTAAGTATTCCCATTAATGTGGTTGTAACGACCCCATTTTTCGATGCCTGAAAGTCGACATCAATACGTCCACCGTATCAAATGTCGTACAATCGAATGCCGAAAAACCAAACCGTTAGGGTTGAAGAAGAAGAAGACAAAAGAAGAAAACAGAAACAATAACAAAATCTTACATTTCGCAGCGGAACAAATATGATAGAGAAATGAATAATCTTTAAGACAAAAGCACTATATCTGTTAATACATCACATTATCAGAGTTTACAATAACACAACAACGGAAAAGAAATATTATATACTAGTGATACGCCTCGCCATCCAGCTTGCCTCCAGATCTCCATAGCATACTTTCCCGACTTCGCTCTAGAATAATGATAACTGACTCTAGGTTGCCCGTGTGGAAAATTGTGGGTACCCAAAGTTTAGAAAGGGAACAATAAACTCCAAGTTAGTTATGGGACTGGTGTGAGATCTTAAAAATAGTTATTTTCACAAAGAAAGGAAAAGAAATCCGCTATGCTTTTGGAAAATGAAACTACCATAAGGCCTCCCGCCAAACACACAATGCAAGTGCACAATTGGACGAGATTTCTCCATATGATAGTCGAACATGCTTGATTCGAAAAATTATTTTTAATATTATCATTAGTGCATAGTGTGGAAAACATTTCGAAAGTATAATATAAATCTTAGCCAGCATATACATTTCGTAGCATGCCTATTATAGCTACCATGTTCAATAGCAGGTTACCGCCACATTCCATGGCAGGTTATACAACTAAAACCATACAGGGTGCGTATTGTTTCTTTGGATTTCCAACAAATGGTCAGGCTAAGGAACTTCCTATGTCACATGGGTACGCCTCTGGAAGGATGCCCCGAGAACTTAACCAGCTCTCTACTAACACAAGGCCAAGTTACCTCACGCTTCCGGTGTAATGAAGCTGTAACTAGATAACTCCCAAACGAGTATGTCATCCTCGGTCGTTACCGAGCTTTATACGAGGATCCTCAACCACAAAGCAACAACCACAAAGTAATAAATTTGCAACAACAACATAGGTTAAATATCTGGGCTCCATACCATGATACCACCTTTTTCCAGAAGGAAATGGACATCCCATGAAGGCGTTACCCTCAAAACAACAACCTTGCTGCATTCTTCCTGTTTCGACCATTTCTGGGGTGTGAGGTCCGACGAAGTCTCATCCACAAAGCTACGCTTTTCAAAAAAGCCATGCTTCGATCAACAAATGATCAGCAGCATTTCGTATGCCACATTACCAAATTGGGAATGTATCACTAGTAACCATCAACTACATAACCACCGATCTCAAATTGGGAATGTATCACTAGTAACCATCAACTACATAACCATTGATCTCGTACGTCTCAGAGAAGGGTGTTAAGCTAAGAGAATAAATTCTCCGCCACCAACAGAATTGTATTTGATAGAAACCAGCTTTACATCTCAAAGTGTAACGTCATACACACATCCATACAAGTTTGTTCAGTGTTCGAATGGAACCGAAGGAACTTCAAAGAAGTCCTTGCAAATCCGGATATTCACTATCACGTCCGGACTCCCCATCACAAAGGGTGATAAAATCTCAATCCCAGAGCAATTCAGTGCAGAGACATTCGACAGGTAATCCTTTCGCTTTCGAAAATACCCGGTCTTCAACACCATCTTCAAATGCAATCCTATTTCATCGTATCATTATTCGGAATGGGTTTTATGACACAAAGTCCTCTCATGGCTAATCCGAATAATGAGCGCTTATTTTAAAAATAAGTGTTACATTCAGATTTCATGTAAATCACAACAAATTTCCACTTTGATCTTTTAAACAAAAGATCGATCTCAAAGATTCGATGTGGTTTTTGGATATCCATTTGGAATCCGACCCCTGGTCACATCGAAATTCAAATACCATTTAAAGGCCAATATCGATAGTCGTTTATTTAACTATCAATCAATATTCACAACAATCACCAAATTTTAAATGATTATCCCCTAATTATTTATTTTCAAAATATCTTCGCAAGTTATATTTTCACACTTCAACCCTTTGAAAACAAATTTCAAATCACTTTCCTCATGCGGAATATATTTCCAAATGTTTAGTCATTTCCACTGAAAATTTTCCGAGTTCAAATACTGTAAAATAATTTAAATTACTTATCCAAACAAATATACTTGGAAATATTTAATATAAAACTATTTTAAACACTTTATTTTAAAATATTAGTTATGAAATTTTATACCCATATCCCATATAAATCTTAAGCCTAAAATAATTTTAAAATAAAATTATTAAATAGAGTATAACTATTTAAACAATCATTTTCTAAATCAAATACCAATCCAATCTTTAAAATAATCACTTCTATAATCAACTTAATAATATTTACTTAAAGATTTAAAAACAATTTCCGACAATTTTTTTTTTAAAACCAATTCTTGAACTTTTAATTTATATTTTAAAAGCTACTTTGAATACATACTCGGCTTTCCAGGAAAAATACACTTTCTATTTCAAAATGGTCCATTTAAATCAGTCAACAAATCCTTCTTGATTTATTTTAAGTTTACATTCCAAATTCGTAAATTTCTTACCACGCTTTTTAAAAATAAACCAATATTTATTTTTTTAAACAAATTTCCCTTTCCTTTAAAAATTCCCATTGTGAATTTAAATTTCCAAATATCCATTGATATACGATTTTCAAATCAATTTCCAAATATTCACTGTCAACACCAAATCAAATTCCTAATTGATTTCCAATTTATTTTCAAACACCGAATCAAATTCCAAATTGATTTCTTAATTTATTTCCAAACACCAAATTAATTTCCAAATTAATTTCAAAAATTTGTTTCCAACACCAAATCAAATTTTCAAATCGATTTCCCAAAGATTTTTTATAAACACAAAATCAATTTCCAAATTGATTTCTTAAACAATTATTTCAAACCCCAAATCAAATTCCAAATTGATTTCTAAATTTATTATCTTTTAAAATAAATTCCTTTGTTTCTTCCAAACTATTTAAAATCCAAATTCTAAATAATTTCTTCCAGTATTAAGATATATTACTAAAAATCCCTTTATTAAACTCTTTTCCCATATTTTGGAATTAATTCAATAAGATGTCAAAAATCAATCTTTACCCTTTTTAAATTCCTTCTTTTAAATTCATCCAATTCTTTAAAATCAATTTACTTGAAGTTTTCTACTTTAATTTCCAAAAATCCAATTTTTATAATTCTGGTATCCTACGATACCAAAAATATATTCGACTAAACTATAGCCTCTAATAAATTCCAATCAGCAATATAATCATTCGTAGATCATCAATAATCACATCACAATATGAAAATAAATTCAAATGTTGAGGAATCTAATTGGATCCCTCCAACCTGTTTCCCTACATCCATGGATGTTAGCATAATAATTAAATACCAATTCCATTCGAGGTGGAATATCGCAGTATATGGGATTTATATAATATCATTCGCTATTATGTGGCGCATAGGATCTCATCCGCTATATAATGCGGGAAATCAATCACTCCATATATATATATATATATATATATATATATATATATATATATATCCAAACAGTCAATCAATAACTGAAATTCCAATTTAAATTTGAGCGAGATCTCGCCTTTTATTTGCAATCCATTCCAACACATTTCCATTCCAGCTTGTTTCTCCATTTTAGACCTTGTATAAACATTTATACAATTCATTAATATTTGAAATAATCGAATAATCAATTTTCGATTAGTAATTTTAATTATCCAATGATTTTATTTTAAACAAATATTTTTATTTAATAAATTTGTTTAGCTAAAAATTAAATTTAAAGCTAAATTTCCTTTAATAAATTATTTTTATCTAATAAATTAAATTTTTGACAAAAATTATTTTACAAATTATTTTTAGTGATTAAAATAAATTTTAAATAGGCTAATTAAACAAAATAAATATACCTTGATTTTTTTATAAGAAACAAGAAAATTGAAATATGTGCACATATATTTATTTTCTTTTCAAAACTTCACATATATATAGACACACACTTATAAAAATAATATATGGATTTGAAAATCCGATTTTATATTAACCCGAGTATATTTTTTTTAAATATTTTCCTTTTCTATAATTAAGAGGACAATAATTTGTTTTACGACAAAACTTCCTGTAAATAACAAACAACGATTTTCTTTAATATAAACATTTTATTATATTTTTTCTGTTTATCTAAGTATATTAAAGCATGCATGTGTATTTATATGCATATATACACTATATTCACATTATTTTCTTTCTACCGTATATATTAAATCAAATTAAATCAGTTACCTTACAAACAATCAAGCAACCCAGGCCTCGCTCGAGTTCGACACTCCAAATCCCACGAATTCCTGCCATCCTCATGCGTACGCATGCGCGTGCAACCCATCGTTCGCCATACCCTCGATTCATCACGAACCTATGCTGCCTTGCTTGAATCGAAACCCGAGTCGCCGTGATCGATCGCGACCCACATCACCTTGAACCAACCCTAGCCGAGTGCCCTCATCGCCACCTCATACGCCTTTACCCTTGACGCATGATACCAGATGTCGCGAAACTCCATCGACGACGCCGAGATGATTTTGATTTTTCACGACCGTTGATTTTCTTCGAATGCTCGGATCAATCCTTGTCGATAAAATTTTGAACGCGATTTTGATTTGTTCGGATGAATTCGATCCTCCCAAATTTGATATGCTTTACAATTTATGAATCTCGGCCATTCCCTTTGAATGATGGAAGAAATTTTTCTCTTTTTTTTATTTGTGAGGATCGAATTGATCTACGCGGCCATTTTTTTATTTAAAGCTACGGTGTTTTTTTCTTATTACTTAGAACAAAAATGATTTTCATTTTTTTGAACGAGATAAACACCATTTTATTTCCTTTTAGAGGACGTGTGTGAATTTGGAGGACAAGTGTTAGATTAGGGGAAGCACGTGTAGAGTTTTGGCTTATGAAAATATTATTGAATCCATATATATATATATATATATATATTAATTTTAAATACAATTACAAATTCAAATGCAATCGTCTCGATAAATGCAATTTACAATCTCGAACCCCAATCAGGACGTGCCGCCAAGCATTTATAATGTTATACCCCTGTTACGAACGCAATGGAAAAGGTTCCAAGTCCAAATTCGATCGTATGGGGAATATAGCTTTTTGGACCAGTTATTAAATTAAATTTCGATAAAATTTTCAGCGTGTTTGCTCATCGTACGATCACACGACAACTCCGAATGCTATGCAAATTGAAATATGATAATAATACAATATTACGGATCCAATGGAATCATCGAATTCCGAGACTGTGCCTCGGAAGGCTATTTTTAAATATCGATTTAAACGATATAATTTCAAAACTGAACAAAATATTTCCAAATTCAATTCTGAAGCTTCCATTATCTTCAATATCCTCAATACAAATTTTCTAAGCCTTTGAAATATTTTTAATCAGCTTGAAAATCAAGATTCAATATTTTACCTAACTTCAGTAAATTAAATTCAAAAATTTAACTGCCAAATTCACAGTTATACTTGAAATTCAAGTTTGAAATATCTTTCAAATATTTAAAATCGATTCAACATTTCATTTTCAAATGTTCAAAATTTCCGGGTTGTCACATTCTTCCCCCTTAAAAGAATTTCGTCCCGAAATTACTAGTGAAGAAAAATGATCCTTATCCCGTTTATTATTTTCCTAAAACCAAACAGTTTTATCAACTTGCCAAAATAATTCTTTTTATTAGAGCCAGAATGGGTTTTTCGAAATGGGTTTTATGACACAAAGTCCTCTCCCGGCTAATCCGAATAAGGAGCGCTTATTTTAAAAATAAGTGTTACATTCAGATTTCAAGTAAATCACAACAAATTTCCACTTTGATCTTTTAAACAAAAGATCCATCACAAAGATTCGATGTGGTTTTCGGATATCCATTTCGAATTCGACTCCCGATCGCATTGAAATTCAAATACCATTTAAAGGCCAATATCGATCATCGGTTATTTAACTATCGATCAATTTTCACAATAATCGCCAAATTTTAAATAATTTTCCCCCGATTATTTATTTTCAAAAGATCTTCACAAGATATATTTTCACACTTCAACCTTTTGAAAACAAATTTCAAATCACTTTCCTCACGTGGAATATATTTCTAAATATTTATTCATTTCCACTAAAAATTTGCCGAGTTTAAATATTTAAAATAATTTAAATTACTTATCCAAACATATATACTTGGAAATATTTAATATAAAACTATATTAAAACACTTTATTTTAAAATATTAGTTTTGAAATTTTATACCCATATCTCATATAAATCTTAAGCCCAAAATAATTTTAAAATAAAATTATCATATAGATTTTAACTATTTAAACAATCATTTTCTAAATCAAATACCAATCCAATCTTTAAAATAATCACTTCTATAATCAACTTAAATATTTACTTAAATATTTAAAAACAATTTTCGAAAATAATTTCTCCAACAATATTCTTTTTAAAACCAATTCTAGAACTTTTAATTTATATCTTAAAAGCTACTTTGAATACATACTCGGCTTTGCAGGAAAAATACACTTTCTATTTCAAAATGGTCCATTTAAATCAATCAATAAATCCTTCTTGATTTATTTTAAATTTACATTCCAAACTCGTAAATTTCTTTCCACACTTTTTGAAAATAAACCAATATTTATTTTTTTTAAACAAATTTCCCTATCCTTCATGAATTCTCATTGTGAATTTAAATTTCCAAATATCCATTGATATACGAATTTCAAAACGCTTTCCAAATATTCACTTTCAACACCAAATCAAATTCCAAATTGATTTCCAATTTATTTTCGAACACCGAATCATATTCCAAATTGATTTCTAAATTTATTTTCAAACACCAAATCAATTTCCAAATTGATTTCAAAAATTTATTTCCAACACCAAATCAAATTTTCAAATTGATTTCCCAAAAATTTATTTTTAAACATGAAATCAATTTCCAAATTGATTTCTTAAACATTTATTTCAAACCCCAAATCAAATTCCAAATTGATTTCTAAATTTAGTATCTTTTAAAATAAATTCCTTTATTTCTTTCAAACTAATTAAAATCCGAATTTTAATTAATTTCTTCAACTATTAAACAATATTACTAAAAATCCCTTTATTAAAATCTTTTCCCATATTTCAGAATTAATTCAATAGGATTTTAAAATTCAATCTTTACCCTTTTTAAATTCCTTATTTTAAATTCACCCAATTCTTTAAAAGAACTTACTTAAAGTTTTCTACTTTAATTTCCAAAAATCCAATTTTTATATTTCTACTATCCTACGATACCAAAAATATATTCGACTAAACTATAGCCTCCAATAAATTCCAATAAGCAATATAATCATTCACAGATCATCAATAATCGCATCACAATATGAAAATGAATTCAAATATTGAGGAATCCAGTTGGATCCCTCCAACCTGTTTCCTTGCATCCACACATGTTAGCACAATAATTAAATACCAATTCCACTTCGAGGTGGAATATCGCGGTATATGGGATTTATATAATATCATCCATTATTATACGGTGCATAGGGTCTCATTCGCTATATAATGCGGGAAATAAATCACTCCAAATATATATATACATATATATATATATATATATATATATATATATATACATATATATATATTACCACATCCAAACAGTCAATCAATAACTGAAATTCCAATTTAAATTTGAGTGAGAAGATTTCACCCTTTATTTGCATTCCATTCCAACTCATTTCCATTCTGGCTTGTTTCTCCATTTTAGACCTTGTATAAACATTTATACAACTCATTAATATTCGAAACAATAGAATAATCAATTTTCGTTTGGTAATTTTAATTGTCCAATGATTTTATTTTAAACAAATTTTTTTATTTAATAAATTTTTTAACTAAAAATTAAATTTGAAACTAAATTTCCTTTAATAAATTATTTTATCTAAAAATTAAATTTCTAACTAATTTTCTTTTACAAATTATTTTTAGTGATTAAAATAAATTTTAAATAGGCTAATTAAACAAAATAAATTACCTTAAATTTTTTATAATAAACTAGTAAATTGAAATATGTTTATATATATATATATATATTTTTTTTCTTTTGAAAACTTCATATATATATATATATAAACTTATAAAAATAATGTATGGATTTGAAAATCTGATTTTAAAATTACCCAAATACTTTTTTTTAAGTATTTTCCTGTTCTATAATTAACAAGACAATAATTCGTTTTACCGTAAAACTTCCTGTAAATAACAAACAACGATTTTCTTTAGTGTAAACATTTTATTATATTCTTTTTCTGTTTATCTAAGTATATTAAAGCATGCATGTGTATTTATATGCATATATATACTTATATTCACATTATTTTCTTTCTACTGTATATATTAAATCAAATTAAATCAATTACCTTACTGACAATCAAGCAACCCAGGCCTCGCTCGAGTTTGACACCCCAAATCCCACGAATTGCTGCCATCCTCACGCGTACGCATGCGCTTGCAACCCATCGATCACCGTGCCCTTGATTCATCACGAACCTACTTTGCCTTGCTTGAATCGAAACCCTAGCCGCCGTGATCCATCGCGACCCACATTACTGTGAACCAACCCTAGCCGAGTGCCCTCATCGCCGCCTCATATGCCTTTACCCTCGACGCGCGATACCAGATGTCGTGAACTCCATCGACGACGCCGAGATGATTTTGATTTTTCACGGCCATTGGTTTTCTTCGAATGCTCGGCCTAATCCTTGCCGATAAAATTTCGAACGTGATTTTGATATGTTCGAATGAATTCGATCCCCCCAAATTTGATATTCTTTACAATTTATGAATCTCGGCCATTCCTTTTGAACGACGGATGAAATTTTTCTCTTTTCTTATTTCTGAGGATCGAATTGATCTATGCAGCCATTTTTTATTTGAAGCCACTGAGTTTTTTTTTCTTCGTATTAAGAACGAAAATGATTTTTGTATTTTTGAACGAGATAATCACCGTTTTATTTCCTTTCAGAGGACGCGTGTGAATTTGGAGGACAAGTGTTAGATTAGAGGAAGCACGTGTAGAATTTTGCCTTATGAAAATATTATTAAATCCATATATATATATATATATATTAAATTTAAATACAGATTCAAATTCAAATCCAAATCCAATCGCCTCGATAAATGCAACTTATAATCTCGAACCCCAATCAGGACGTGGCGCTAGGCGTTTATAATGTCTTACCCCTGTTCCGAACGCAATGGAAAACGTTCCGAGTTCAAATTCGAACGCATGGAGAAGATAGCTTTTTGGACCAGTTATTAAATTAATTTTCAATAAAAATTTCAGCGCATTTGCTCATCGTACGATCACATGACAACTCCGAATGCTACGGGAATTGAAATCCGATAATAATATAATATTACGAATACAATGGAATTGGTTTCGTCGAATTCCGAAGCTGTGCCTCGGAAGGCTATTTTTAAATATCGATTTAAACGATATAATTAAAAACTAAACAAAATATTTCCAAATTCAATTTTGATGCTTCCATTATCTTCGGTATCCTTAATACAAATTTTCTGAGCCTTTGAAATATTTTTAATCAGCATAAAAATCAAGATTCAATATTTTACCCAACTTCAATAAATTAAATTCAAAGATTCAATTGCCAAATTCATAGTTATACTTGAAATTCAAGTTTAAAATATCTTTCAAATATTTAAAATCAATTAAATATTTCATTTTCAAATGTTCAAAATTTTTAGGTCGTCACAGTGGTGAAATTACAGGTCTTTACACTCTCCCACCTTAAAAGAATTTCGACCTCTAAATTTTAGCACAACCCAACATAGAAACACTTAACACTACTCGTCGATATGTATGATGTTCTCGTCGATATGTATGATTTCATAGATCATTTTTATGTAAAATATGATTTGATTACTCACTTGAATACCTAACTTTGCTTCTAAACTATGTCGATAACCCGACTTCGTAGTGTGTACATTAATCAGGCTTCTTAATTAGAAACATTCGTTCTCCTTACATAACCATATCTATGATAGAAAACTTTTGGTTCCACATTAAGAACCCCCATCAATGTTTGTTGTCAAAAATTGAGCGATAAATCCTTCTTCGGAATATTGTGAAACGCCTTAAGTCATGCATTCGAATCATGGATCGAGAATTATGTGAGAAAGGAAAATGATCTACATAAAGCCTACGTACTCATCTAAAGGTTCTTTATTTATCCAATTGGTGTTAACCCTCCAAAAAATATTTATGAAAACATTTCACAAAAATTTCAACTTAGGTTCAAATTTTTTAAAATGACATAACTTTATTTGTGAAACCCTTTTTATAAAATCATTTAAATTTATTACTTGCATAATACTCTTCTACATTTTAAGAGTACATACCAAAGACCTGATTTTTAGTTCTATTTACCTTATTCTATTCAAATGTAGGCCTAAAATAATTTAGGCCTTAAATACTGAGTCGACCAATTCAACCTCTTTACCCAATCGGTCTAGTAAGTACCTAAGAAGAGCAGGATGTTGTTATCCAAACTCCGTCATAGAATCTGCTTTTTCTTAGACACCTCTAAGGTAAAGAAGTTTATTAGACGGCCTAATAACATTAAATAATCTTTCACACCCAAGATGTTAAAATAAAAGGACGCATTTTAATAAAACCAATAAAACCTTATTGTTATATTGATTTTAAATTTAATTTCATTGATTTATCCACTCTTTAATCAAAATACCTTATTATTTTGAATCTTAAGAGCCAAACACCTGTGTTTTATTTCAAAACGATTTGAAATGATACTTTATTTTTAACCCTTAGAAAATATACATATAGCCCGAATAACTCCAATATAATATCAAGGAACCGGGCACTTTAGAATAGTATCACGCTACAACAGAAAAGGCTTTTGGTAGCGTTGAAAAAAACGCTACCATAATTTTTAGTAGCGCATTAAAGAACGCTGCGATACGACATGCAACTAAAACTCTGAAACTTTTTGCGTTATAATAAACTCTACCAAAAATCACCATATTGTTGCGTTTTTAGGTTTTTCTGTAGGGTTTACAAAACGCTACCAAAATGAATATTTTTTGGTTGCGTTTTTGTTTGTATACTTTTTTTTTATTTTCAGTAGCGTTTTTAAAATGCAACTATATAATTTTTTATATTAATTTACCTTTTGTTTTTGTAGCATTTTTAAAATGCTACTAAAAGTTATTGGTTTTTTGTCAGCATATTGTAAATGCTGTTATTTACGGTTGATGGCCTGTACCATTTCCAGCAACCGCTTATATAATATTCATATTAAAGCAAATGATCAATCACATAATTTTCATATTCAAACGAATAATTAAATCACATAATTAGCATATACAAAAAATCAATCAATCATATAATCATCATATTCAAATAATTGAAAAAACACGCTAATCTCATAATCAAAAATAATATCCATAATCAATTCAATAGTAGTTTTTCAACAAAATGTCACATACTAAAAGCATTGACAAACAAGTATACACAAATTGTACTAACAAAATATGACAACATATATAACAATTAAAGTCATTTTCATTGCTTGGTTACCAATAATTCTTTGTTGCCAGCAATCTTCACTTCAAAATAGCAAATTACCTGCAAACGAGTTTTACAATCAACAATACGAATTACAAACCAAAACTGAACGCTGAATTACTGATTCAAAGATTAAAGCATACTTATCAATCAATGTGTGCTGGAACATAATTTATTTAAACTGCATTTGAGTTCTAGTTTCAAATAATTTCCTTTTATGAGTGTATTTCCTGTCATAGATTTAAGTAGGGATAGAGTAATGGTCACAAAATGAATTATAGTTTGAGACTATCTAAGTCCAACATCATTTATTTACTTCAATTTCATTCTGTTTATAGTCTGTATATCAATTTTTTTAGTTATTGCAATACATAATTTGTCTAAGCTAATGTTTGCTGTGGAAGTTTGATATTATCTTATAAGTTTTTAGAACTTAAAGAATGGTTGTCTTTTTTAAACATTCAAGTCTTTACTTTGGTTATCAAATTATTTATTTCAATATTTGTTTATTTGATTATTAAAATTTTCCCATGCTTAATTTTGCAATAAAAATTCTAAAGCTGTTTGTGTACACTCAATTTAAAAATGTCTTGAAATAAAATTGAGGAATTACATTAATTTTTTTAAGTTTAGGTTAAACTATAAATATCAAGAGAGAAAATAAAATAACATTTTGGCATAATAAATGTCAGGTTACATTTGAATTATCGAAACAACTTTATTTACAACTGTGCAACTTCCTAAAATGGATCTTTACTTTTAAAGCTTAGTTTATTATTATTGTTGTTGTTGTTATAAATTTGTATAAATTTATAATAAAACTTATTATTATTATAAAACTTAGTTAAATTATAATAAAAATTAATTAACTTATTAACTTTAATTTTTAACTTTAAAAACTCATTAACTTAGTTAAATTATAATAAAACTTAATTAATTTGTATAAATTTATTTAATTTTCATAAAACTTAGTTTATTATTGTTGTTGTTGTCATTATAAATTTGTTAATTTTTATAATACTTAGTTAATTACTATAAACGTATTTGTTTTTTATTAAACTTGGTTAATTTATTCAAACTATTGTTTGTTATTATTATTATTATTATTATTAAACTTATAAATATCTCAATTGGTAAAACTTAAAATTCCATGACTTATATTTTAATTAACTGAAACTTATAAATTATCTCACTTAACTTAGTTAATTTTTATAAATTACCTCAAACATATAAATTTTCATAAACTTAGTTAATTTATTATTGTTATTGTAAACTGAGTTAATTTACTATTATTAATACAAAATTAGTTAATTAATACGTGTTTATTTAATTTTTAAAAAACTTATTTAACTTAGTTAATTTTTATAAACTTGTTTTTGTTATTATTATTACTATTAATTATAAAAATGGTTGACTTAATTAATTATTATTATTATTAACTTAGTTAATTTTTATCAAATTATAGTTTATCATTACTATTATTATTATTATTATAAACTTAGTTAATTTTTTATCAAGCATAATTTTTATTATTATAAACTTGTTAATTTTTATAATACATAGTTAATTTTATAAACGTACTAAGTATAAATATCAATTTTAAATATATGTGTATGGTTATTGAATATATTCTCTCACATAATTGTTCACTTTCACCTAAGAGATCCACCACAGGCACCAACTTTTAAATACAACATATTAATTACTTTATATATATGCATTTGTTTCCTTTTAATTATACTTAATATACAAATGTAAAAGTAGATTTTTTGTTTTTTTGGATACATACACATATAGCAATAGATTTCATTATTCAAAACTTGTTCTACTAAACTGTTATTGTTTCACTAAACTTCTAAAAAGATTAGTGATGAGCAATGTAATTTAATAGAGAAATAAATACCTGTAATGGAGCCAACAATGATAAAGCATTTTGAAGGATAATCAGACTCCTTGAAGCTATAAAGAAGCAAGCGAGCGAGCAATAAGTGACCAAGATGGTTAACCTCAATGCTCATCTCAAATCCATCTGCAAGTCAAATAAAAGGTATCATAGTCAAATGCTTCTTGGGAGGTAACCAATCTTCATACAGTCATAAAAGACAATTATATGTTTGTATGTATGATCGATAAACATAATAGCTACCAAGCAAAAGATAAAGAAAATTACCGTACATCAACTAATGAAACTATCAAAATCTTTGACAAAATGTACTGGCTTTTATGAGAATTATTCTCCCTCCTAAACCATAGTAGCAGATTTTGTGAAGAATTAAACCCCAGGAATTTCCTATATGAATGAAAAAATGAAAAATGGTATCTTTATAGTGAAGGAAAACCACTTCAGTAAGTGTGAATGAAGGAATAGTCAAATCATAGTGTGAATGATGAACTCTTTAGGAAAGCACGATTAAGGAAGGATAGAAGTCAGCAAATGTGCTTACATACACACACTGAAAATGGGAACGCTTATTAACTAACCAAATATGGTTCCAATTGACATGCACAGTATAACCTAAAGTATGGTTCCATTTGCACTATTTCTTCACTCTCTCCTTCATTCTACAAATGCAGAAAACAATCTGTATTCAAAGTTTTCGACCTCCACTCCAGTCCAGAACAACTTGTGTGTAGCATCCATTTTTCTAGCAACATGATATATAATGCATCCAGACAGCTAATGCATTTGCATGATCTAAAATTCATTAGCATGATATTGGTCACCATCCATATCAGGTTGCTAAGATTCAATTACAAGAAATAAGAACACATCAAGTAACGACCCGCAAATCTGTACCCATTGAGTCAACATTATTCTACATCAATCAACTCAAGATGAATGGAAATACGAATCATTTGGGTTAAAGAAGAAGAGGTAGAAGAAGAAAAATAGAAAACAACATCAGAATCTAACCATCGCAGCGGAATAAAATATAATAGATAATAAACGATCTTTACACAAAAACAAATATATCCATTTATACATTACATCATCAGAGTACATCAATCACATAACACACAATTAGACAGTAATCATAACCTGTCCTCACACAATTGAGTACACAGCTTACCAACACAGCGGAATATATAAAACAAGTACGGAAGTACGTATCGTCATCCAGCTCGTCTCCTGAGCTCCACAACATCATATCCTGTATTCTATAATACTCGGTCTGACCCGAGCATTACAGTTAAATAACACCCGAGTCAGTCTGGAATACCAGCGTGAGAAATCACACTCAATTTGATTATTAAAGTTTCAAAAATCCTTTGAAAATCAAAAGCATCTCATAAGACCACGCCACAAATAAACATGTCGGGTTTTTACCCTACGATAGCTAAAACACTTTTTATTAAAATCCTCTGATATTATAATATGGTCTATTTACAAATACTTATTAAAATAGCCGAAATTGTTACATCTATTAAATTCCATCTACTAGCCACAAAGTGGGTAATACAAACAAAACTCGTAAAAGACACGTAGGGAGAATGGATTTCCAACTAATGACTAGGCATTGGGGCACCACCTGTCACGGTACCTGGTCTAGATCAGCATATCGAGGATTACTCCCATTCCCCTGCAACACAAGGCCGGGACTACCCCTTACTGGATAATCCCGAGTAAGATCACCTCACGGTTGTGATTAGCAACCGCACTACTAAGCCGAAATAAAAAGGGACATCTAGACAGAGATAACATCACCCTGAAGTGGGTGCTACCCACCTAGCCTTGCTGCATAACCCCTGATTTTCAGTCATTCTCAGTTGATGAGGCTTGAGGCTAAGCGTTACCTTTTAGAACGTTTCACTATGAATGCTTTTCGTCCACCTGAAGATGTTCTGAATGCATTCATCCATACAAGTCCGTCTCGGGTTCGAACGAAACCGAAGGCACTACTCCTACTACATCCATTTTAGAAATATCCTCAGGATTAGTAGCGACTAGCCCTTGCACTTCACTGCTCCATCTTCGACTCTGAACTCGTTTTTCCACGAAAACGTACAAATCAGATCGAAGTGGTTTTCGAGAAATTAATCCCGATCCCGGTCTCTTCGTAACGATCAGCGCATTGGCCAATATTGATAGTCGGTTATTTAACTATCAAATAACATTCACAAACATCCATCAACATACATAATTTCTCCAAATTATTTATAAATCTCAAAATATCTTCACAAGGTATATTTCTATTTTCAATCCTTCGAAAATAGTTTCCAAATCACATTTTCTTATGGAATAAATTCCTATATATTTATTTCCACTGAAATACCAAGTACAAAGCTTTAGATTTTAAAATAATTTAAAACACTTACTTATAAAATATACTTTAACATTTAAATTGAAAACTACTTCAATACTTTATTAAATATATATATATACTTTAGTAATATTTAAAATAAGGTTACTTTATAAAATATAAAACTAGATTTTCTCTTTTAAAAGCAAAATACCAAGTCACCTCAAATAATTACTAAGATAATAGATTTGAAAAATACCTATTTTTAGAATTTAAACATTTAGAAATAATAAAATTTTTAGAACATGCTTTTTAAAAAAACATTAAAGCTTTAACTTATATTTAAAAATTTACTTTGAAAACGTACTTGGATATCCAGGGAAATATACTTCTCTTTGCATCGTTTAAAAATAAATCACTGTTTATTTTTAAACAAATTTTCTCATTTAATAATCTCGGTTTTACACAATTAAATCAATCTCCAAATTGATTTCCAATTTACTTCATTTGGAAATAAATTCCTTCTTTATCTATTTCAATAAATTTAAAACTTGGATTTTAAAATAAATTCTTTATTCTTTTAAATAATGTCACTTAAGGTTTAAAATTCATTATTTCTATGTTTATTCATCCCCTTTCCATACTCGAAATTTATTTATTAGAATTTTAAAATCACTTTTATTTTTTTCTAATTCATTCTTAAATTCAGTCAACTTCTCTATAATTATATTTACGTATAAATTCTCTTCTTTATTTTCTTTCCAAAAATATGATTCTATATATTTTGATAACTTAGTACCCAAATATATTAAATCAACCCATAGCATCTAACATTTCCAATTATCAATATAATTCAACCCAGAATAGCAAATAATCATAACATAGGATTATTAGAATAATCTAGATAATTTTGAGGAATCCAGTTGGATCCCTCTAACCTGTTTCCCTGCATCCACAGACGTTAGCACAGTATAACATACCAATTCCACTTCGAGGTGGAATATCGCATTATATGGGATTAATATAGTATCATCTGCTATTATGCAGCGCATAGGGTCTCATCCGCTATATAATGCGGGAAATCAATCATTCCAAGATGTATTATATACTATAATATAGCATATCAAATCAATTCAATCATTCAACCAATTATTTAAATTTTAACTATTTAAATTTAAATTAAACCAGATGAGTGAGATTAACTCACCTTTGCTTTTTAATTTGCAATCTGATCCATCTCGACTTGATTTCTTCACAATTTAAGACCTCGCATAAACATTTTACATTTTATTAATATTTGAACTAATCAAATAATCAATTACCATTTAATACTTCAATTTAAAATTAACAATTTGGTTTTAACCGAATAAATTCTAATTTCAATCAATTTCCTCTAATAAATTATTTTTAGGAACTAACTAAATAATTTATTTAAACAAGTTAATCACTCTAATTCATATTAAAATAAACTAGTAAGCTAAAATATGTGTATTTTATATAGATAAATTTATACTTATGTATTTTTTCTTTTCTTGTAAATAATGAAAACAGAAATATTGTTGCTGTAAAACTTTCCTTCCAATATGTAACGCCCCACCTCAATACCCATGCTAGCCAAGAACACTACGAAGTAATGCTGTCAACTAGCGCGGAGAATAAGGCTGTTGAGGAGCGACCATCCATGTAACTTCTTTGTGCGGGCACCGATATGTCAGATAGTATAGCATGCATTTCATTTAAGGAGGAAGTCCGACATACCAATACAAACTCAAAGCTATCACACGGTGGCTATAAATAAATCTTCGGAAACAAATATAGAAATAAACATAACATAATCAGTCATAGACATCCATATCACAAAGGCGGAAAAAGATATGAATATATAACTAACACATGAAAGTGTACATCAGAGTAGTGGTCATGAAAGGACCACATACACAAAAGAATAGCAACACGTGCTATACAAAAGAATACATCTATGAGTCTATATCTCAAGTGTAAACGACAAAAACTGCTAATCTAAATGGTCAGCCAAAAGTCAGAGTAGTAAATCCCTGGGGGAGGAGTCAAGCAGAAGCACTTGTAACATCTCGGTCTGACCCGAGTATTATTTATAAGAAAATAATAAACGGATCAGTCTAGCTATAAATATCAGGTAACATGATATAAAACAATAGATATGGCAAGAACATATAGTAACCATAAAGACATACTATGATAAGCATGTAAATGAAGATCATCAAGAGATCAAACAATATCAAAAGAATCTTCTAAAAGATCCAAATTCACCTAAAAAAAGTGACGACACACAAATTCACCAAAACATAAAAGCTGGAAAATCATAACAATGAAAGTCATGAAAATAGGTTAAGCACAAATTCCAGAAGACTACACAAGAAATCCAGAAATCACAATATAGGAGCATGAAAACTCACAAGATGGGAGTATGAAAACTCACCTACACGTGTAACACAAAGCGAGATGCTATCTCATGGTTGCAAGCCATTAATTTTGACACACGAATGGCCCGAAGACCGTGGGGCGCTACCCCACATATGTGATGGCGAAACATCACACAAATGCGATGGCGAAACATCACAAGAGCGGGGTCTAGTCTCCTTCGCAGACAAAGAGACATCGCACAGTTGCTAGTCTAAATCACAAAAATGATCGTCATGATCATCAAGAAGTGTCAATTACACTAAGTTAGTAAATATAAAAGTTTAGCTTCATGTCCCATAACCACTTGCTTAACTTAAACATTTACGAATAAACTGTAAATCTTCACTAGAAAATTGTCACAAAAGATTCAATCGAACAATTTCGAGAATTAACCGACGAAGCAAATGCAAGCGTTTCATACCACTTGTTTTACTAAGCCGTTTAATTCGATTTCTCATCCAAGTGAAGTAAAGGTTTGTATATACTAATAGATTGGAAAACGGTTTAAGGAAAGAGCTTTGTAGTAAAATAGAGTTAAAATCGTTTTGATGAAAGAGTTTTGATATTTACTACTAGTATTGAAACCTTCATATTTCTAAAGTTGTTATCCCGCCTTTTTAGCAAGGCCATGATACCATAAAATCGACTGAGGAGCCCGAGATAGTTTGTCTCGAAGAATGGTCATCTCAGCATCTCAAAAAAGCAAGTTCTGTTGAATGTTTTTCAGATAAGATCCCCTACGGAGGGGGGTTCGGGGGGTTCGGGGGGGTGGCAACCCCCCAAGGTGGGGGTGCCGGGGCAACGCCCCCGCTACGGGGTTCGACCTGCCCGGTCAGGCCGGCGGGGGTCCAGGGGCAGCGCCCCGTCCAAAACGGTACGACCTAGTGAAGACCTAAGGTAGGATCAAGCGACCTAATGGTTGCGACCTAGGGGTCTAAGGGGTCAAGCGACCTAGTGGTTGCGACCTAGGGGTGTTCGCGAGTTAGCAGAGGCGAGCGACCTAACAGAGGCGAGCGACTTAAGGGACTCGCGACCTAACAAGGTAATAAGGTCGAGCGACCTACGACCTAACGAGGTAAAGGCCTAACGGCCTAGTGAAACACGCGACCTAAAAGAAGTAGCGGCATAACATATGGCCGAGCGACCTAACGAGAAGCAGGCCGAGCGAGCTAGAGGCTGCAACGACCTAACGTGCAAGCGCGACTTAATGGCCCGAGTGACCTAAAGGAAATCAAGGCAGAGCGACCTAATAGGGTTCGCGACATAAAGTTGTACGCGACCTAACGGGTTAAAGATCATGCGACCTAACGGGTTAAAGGTCATGCGACCTAACGGGCTAAAGGTCATGCGACCTAACGACTCAAGCGACTCAATGGTCGAACGACCTAATGAAGCAGGCAAGGCCGAACGAGTTCGGGGTTAACGACCTAACATATGGTCGTGATAAGCAGTAGGGGAAACGACCTAACGACGTTGCGACCTAGAGGCCAGCGACCTAAAGCCAAAGACGACCCAAATTGGTTGCGAGTTAAAATGGTCAAGCGACCTAAGGATTTAAAGGCCATGTGACCTAAAGGAGTGGGCGTAAGGCCAAAGGTGAACGACCTAGTATCTCGCGACCTAACGATGTAGTGGCGAGCGACCTACGACCTACGACCTACGACCTAGTGCCGAGCAACCTAAGGCTGTAGAACGATTTAAGGCCAGAAACGAGCTATTTGAAGGCCGAGACTTTTCCACGCTAAAGACCTAGCATAGGCAGAACGACCTAAGTGTGAAATTTCACCAAAAACACTAAAAATTGGAGTTTTTCGCCAATCCAATCCAAACCAAATGCAAATATACATGCAAACGTGATAGGGATTCATTCCCAACAGTCCAAGATAGTTATAGACAAGAATGGGAGATAAAAATCTCACCTTTTCACCAATTTATAAAGGTAAAGCTTGAAGATGAATGAAGAAGCAACTACAAGCTTGAATCCAATGCTTTTCCTTGAATTTGGAGTTAAATGATGGAGTTGGAGTTGAAACCTAGGCTTGGAGTTTCTAATTTCCCTTTCCACTCACCATTAATGTTAAAGTTTGTGTTTGGTAGGTATTTATGAAGAGTGAGGAGAATGAGAGAAGTGGGTTTGAGTTATAATGGCTAGTCTAACCCAAGTCCAAAGCGGGAAAAGTAAGTGAAATTCCACTAACTCCAAACCCATCAATGTTTATACTTAAAAAAGTTGTAAACGGCATTTCGAACTCAATGGAAGTGGTCTCGAGTCCTAATTTGACCGTTTGCAAAAATGAGCTTTTCAGACCAATATCCGATTAACAACAAAATATTTAAATATAAAATCGATAAATATGCGGGTTGTTACACAATATATATATATATATATATGCAAAAAATCTGGTTTTAAATAAATCCTTCTGTAATTATTATCAATATTCTGTTTACTGTATATATGTTCAAATAGAAATAAATTATTCTATAAAACCTACTGTTATATTTTTCTAACCTATATGTATATATACAGTAAATCAAAACATAATTGTTTTATCTACGATTTGACCTTGTATAAATATTTATACAGGTTATTAATATTCGAAACAAATCGAACTACCAATTGCCATTTAATTTGATTAACTATAAATTTAATTCTAACTAATAAATTTTCTTTTTATTCTTGAAAATACATATCCTTTTGAAAATGGTCTATATATAGATTCCAAAATCTATATATAAATATAATATAACTATAAAATAATCTCTATAACCATTTAAAATATATATATATATATATAATTTTTTTCTTTATATATGGATAACTAAAATAGAGATGTTTATATCTAACTGCCACATATTTATCTTCTGATCTATATGTATATATAAAAATTTCTCTATTTTTTTAAAAAACAATTTATCATATTTAAATAAAAAAATAGAATAATACCTGCAGCAAAAACCAATCTCTAGATCGAGCTTGACTACCTTCCAAGGCCCAAATCAAACACGAAGCCCCCACGTCACCTAGCCTCTCGCAACTTAAACCCTAAATAACTCTTGAGGCCGTCACCAACACAACAAAACCCACATCGGCCTCTTCCCATCGATCGCCGTACATTTGCCTCCCTCTCTCATCAGCACCGCCATCTCGTCGAATTCGAACCCAAGTCGATGCACTTCGACTTGCGCTCGCGACATCCCGTCTTTTACGCGAAATCAATCACGGCCTAGCACGCAGCTCGAGCCTGCCTCGGCTCCCCAATTTTGTTTCGTTTGATTACGGTCGCCATTTTTATATTGAAATCGAGCAGAAGGGGGAAGAGATGAAGAGCAAGGAAATCTTGGCCATTCTTTTATTTTTATTTTTTTATTCGATTATGCTGAATTGAAGATAGGAGGAAGATAAATATAAGCCATCCCTTTTTTATCTTGGATGAGAAGGAACGTAGATATGGTTTCTTTTGATTCGATTTGGAGCCTGGGATAAAAAGAAATTTCGTGATTTAAAAAGGAAAGGATAGAGGCATGCAACACGATTTTTTTTCATTGAGAAAGAACGAAATCGATTTAAATTTTCGATATAAAATTTCAGTGCGTTTATATGTCGTATGCTCACACAACAACTCCAAATACTACGAAGATTGAAACCCGATAATAATACAATATTACGGATCTAATGGAACTGGTTTTGTCGAATTCTGAGACTGTGCCTCGGAAGGCTATTTTAAATATCAATTTTAACGATATATTTTTAAAACCAAACGAATCACTTTCAATTTTAATTTAAAAGCTTTTATGATCTTCAAAACTATCAATATAAATTTTACAAGCCTTCAAATTATTTTTAAAAGGCTTAAAACTCTAGATTCATCATTTTACCCAACTTCAAATTATTTAATTCAATAATTTGATTATCAAATAAATAGTGATATTTGAATTCAAGTTAAAAATTAAATTTTAAATATTTAAAATCAATTAAATATTGCAATTTCAAATGCCTAAAAATTCCTGGTCATCATATTCCTCCCCCTTAAAAGAATTTTGTCCCCGAAATTACAAGTTAGGAAGAATGGTCCAATACCCGTTTACCTTTTTTCCCCAAAACCAACAATTTAACATCCTACCAACTATCTTTTTATAGAAGGCCCATTACCATTCTTACTAACTTCCCAAACTCTCCCATAATTTGCAAACAATACTATTTGCTCAATCATTCAAGTTTCAATTTAAAATGAAATTTAAAATTATCAGAATTTTCTCAAAATTTTTCTAACTCCCTAAATATCCGAATTTTTTTTTCAGCGTCTCCTTTGCACGGCTAGCTCGGTACAACTACAAAATGCCACTACGGGCTCCCAAATTCCAAAAGAAAACAAAAGCCAAGTGGCTAGATCAAAAACCCAATCAAATTTCATACACAAATTTAAACACATACCTTTTTGTCGAGCAATTCAAATTTATCTTCTGAAATCAAAACCCATTTTTCTTTTCCCTCATAATACCTGTATATCCTACATAGCAGTAATATCCAAATACAACATTCAAAAACATTTTATCGACTTCCTTACAAAATGTCAATATTTATTCATTCAAATATTAACTTAGAATATATTTGTAATATCAATTTCCAATTAAGAATTCACCATTCCTTTCTTAAGTTTAGTATAAGCATTTAGTATGCTTCTTTATTTATGTAACAGCCCAATTTTTTTACAAGTATTTTTCACTTGTATTTTTTTTTTAAAAAAAAAACTTTGGGGTTTATTTAAAGTGATTAAAACAAAATATGAAAAAAAAAATTATTAGGACTAACTAATAAGATCTCTGAAAAAATCAAGTTTTAATTAAGAAAACATTTATAGCTTAGGTGGTTAAGACATCTGGGCTATTCACGACAGGTCACGAGTTCGAGTCTTAGCACGGTCAGAATTTCGAATTTTTTTTTTATGTATAAATGAACTGGGTAATCACGCGTTAAAAAGGGCGCGTAAATCTAGGGAATAAGTACCATGTATATATATATATATAAAATATGAAGAATGTAAACCAATTTAAATTTTAGTTAAGTATTATTTTTGAAGGATTTAGTGTATTTATAAACTGTTAAATATCGCGTTTAAAAGGACGCGTAAAATTTATGATAAGTAATGTAATAAAACGTGTAAAATTTAAAACGTTATTTTATATATATATTTTTGATGTTTTGTATTACGTCAGTTTGACGTACTTTTAAAATCATATATAAACACCTTTATGGATTAAAACATCAGTTAGTGATTTTTAAGACGAACGTTACTTTTGGTTGTAACTGACAGTTTGGTTTTAAATAAAATGTGTATATACGTTTCCATTTCCAAAAGCTTTGAAAAATTCTTGCCGTCATTTAATCAAACTAAAAAAAAAAATATATCAATTCTCATATAATTGGAACGGTTCATATTTTGCCATTCCTCTGATCACGAAACCTTATCTGCCTAAATCTACAATCACGCATATATCATTTGAAAGAAAATCAATTTTGCCTTCCTTTGCGCGTGACACAAAATTTTATTCTTTTAACATTTTTGGCATTTGCCTCTTACCTTTTTGTTTCTTGAGCATGTCACTGTATTCATTTATTCACGCAACCTAAATGGACTAATATATTTGATTGCCTAAAAATCAACTCATGCATTCAAATTTAACCTTGCATATCTTTTCAAATTCTCACATTCCTATTTATATCTCTCTGTTTCCACTGCCTTTATTTTGCAAGATAAATTTTTTCGTTCCTATAATCACGCATATAAAATAAAAAAATCGTATTTAAATATCTTTATGGAGAAAAATATCAGTCAGTGATTTTAAGACGGACGTTATTTTGTTTTAAAGGACCGTTTGATTTCTTTTAATAAATGGTATACGTTCTTTGCCTAAAGCTTACATAAATATTCACCTTTTCATTTATGGGTATCAAACTAAAATCAAGATTTTAGCTAAAATAAAATGGATCACACGTGAGCAACATTAGTGCATTTGTATATATGTAACGTTCGCATTTTTGCTTATTCCTCTTACCCTCTGTTGTCATCAGCTTTACCAAACATCACGCTTGCCCTTCCTTTGATCAATATTCCCCTTAAGTAACGTACAAACTTTATAAATCAAACCATGTATCACGCAAGTCATTTATTTCCCATAATCCAAGCTGCCATTTTCTCTGCCTTTTTGTTTACAAATTTTCGAATACTGATCAAACTTTATACGTTGGAAATTTTTTTTTTTTTATCCTTTTGCAAAACTGAAATGAGTTAATCACGCCACATCCCTTGATCACTGCCTTGCCGTTTCACAAATTCGTGTATAAATATGCCAGAGATCCACATCTCAACAAAAAGAAAAAAAAACTCACCACTCTTCAAAGCATTGCAAATTTTCCTCTGGCAATTTCGTTCGAAGCATCAGGTAATTGTCTTATTGTTTTCTCTTTCTTTTCCTTCCAGTTTTTCCTTTCCTCAGTTTTTTTTTTCCTCATTTGATATGCTCGGCCACTCCAACCCATCTACTTCACCCGATCTAGTTGACAAACTTTGGAAATTTATGAGTCATCACATCTGTAGAAATCTAATATGTGTGTGCAAAGAGATGGTGTAGTTGACCCAGATTTAATTTAATGCTAGCTTAAAGTTTACGCGTACTATCACTACGGAAAAATGGGTTATTCATTGTATGTATCATACTTAGTTTTGGGTCAAACAAAATAGAAAGTCAATAATGTTCATTGAAAAAAAAAACAAAAAGAAAAAGAAAAAGAAAAAAAAAAGAAGAAAAAAAAAAAGAAGAAAGAAATATATATGTAAAACAGAGGAAGGAGAGGAAGGGAAGAGGGAGAGGAGAGATTTGAGGGTACATGTACATGCGTGTATCAGTGAGAAGCTTTGCCTTTTTGCATATATTAGATAATTTACCTGTACTAAATGCATATCATATAGGAAGCAGTGCCTGCATATTTTTAACATAAATATAGTTCAGACCATATAGTGTGTGTGCAAGCATCTATTAAAAAGATCCATGCATTTAGTCGAAAGATTGGGCGAATTGTGCATGTGATATATATATTTACAAAAAAAAAAAATAAAAAAAAACACACACACTGATTTCATTTGTAAATTAAATGCTTACAATTTATAAGCTTTCATTCCAAACAATATTTCAATTTGTACCGGACATTGATTTAATTCAATTTACTATTTAATATTATTAATTCATTAACTAAATTCACTACTTACCTTTGTTCTCTTATATGCAACTCTTAGCCTAATATAACAATTTACATCACTTCAATTTATTCGTCATTTTGTTTCAACTGTAAATACTTAGCCTTATATTCCCATGGTTTCATTTCCTTCTCAACATTTGCTTCATTATTAATTTTAAAATCTTTATTTCTTCTAAAGTAAATTTGCGTAAATCTTATTTAAATGACAAATTTAATTAACGAAAATGACAGGTCGTTACACATATAAAAAAAAAGGGAGAATATTTATAATTTAGAAATGATATAATAAAATTTTATAAAGGAAGTAACGTGCAGATCAAATAATGTACTATCCATGCATTAGTTTGTAGTATAGGCTGGGTGAAAACTTTTGCATGTGTACACGCAAATCTAGTAGGAAATAGGCAGTGTGTTTTTGCGTGAAGGGAAAAAAATAAGGGAGTGAAGTATTTGCATTTCTTTGGGTTATAGTGAGCGTACATTCTTAGTTGATATAGGCTTGGGCCGTGACCTTATGCATACTTCCAGTTGAAGTTTAGTAATGTGGTGGTTGTGCGTTTTGTTTAATTAAATAATAGAGTATATATATAAAAGGTAGAAAAAAAAAAGATTTTATTTTGGGCCGAGTTGTTCGTCAAGTAGGGTGGTGTAGTGGTCGAGCGTATCGTGCCAAATTTCTTTGACTCTATTCGTTCCAATTGTTTCAAATATTTGCGTTGACCATAAATTTTAAAAGTCACGTATTCGGTATTTGGATCTTGTTATAGATTTGAATCTAGGCGTGACATCCAGGGAAATTTGATCGCTACCCTCTGTGTGTTTCTTTTTTTTTGGTGGATTTTTCATTTTCGCTTGAATCAAATTTTCTGCAGCTTTCAGGTGAGTTTTTCTCACCAGACATATGTACATATATTGTGTAAATTATCGCAAGTGTATGTGTAAACATTCTATTTAGATATTATCTGTCTGTAGTATGATGAAGAATGATGAACCCATTTAAATTGACATCTCATCAGTTATTTATCTGTTATATTATTTCTGCAGTTATATTATTAATTGTTATTTACTGCTTAAATCACCACTGCAAGTTCCCTGTTAAAGTTGGATTGTTATGGGCTGAAATAATGATTATTGTTAAACTAGTCTGTTAACTGCTTAACTGATAACTTGGGATTGCGGGTTTGAAATGATAGAACCCGGGGTTTTGTAAATTACGGGTTGAAATGATATAAATCCGTATCACTTGACCTAGGCTAGAAAATTTTATACAGGCCCGTGGTCCTTATAATATTTTCTGAAATATTTAAAATTATTTTGGAAGTTAAATATTTGATTTAATATCTTTAAAGGATTTTTTTTTATTTTTATTTTTGAATGAGTTATAAATGTTAATAAATAAATAAATATTTGAATAGAATTTTGGAATATAACTTATTTTGGAAATTCTAGATTTTGAAAAATAAGCTTTCAGTTAATAAATAAATAGATAAATAAGTTATATTTGGAAATATTTATTTAGTTAAACAAATCTGCTACAGCATTTTAAATGCTGTCTTTTTGAAATTGGACTAGTTTTACCCGTAACTTTAGGTAGCATTTCCTAAGTGCTACAGAATCTAGAATTGATTGTTTTAAAACTCATGGAATTTGATAAATTTTATTTTATGTTAAGTTTGGAAAATCTTAAGATATGATATTTATAACTGGATTTTCCTTAATAAATTTAAGATGAATATTCTAGTATTAAGTGAATTTTGAAGATATTAAATGACTAACATTTGGAGTTTATTTATGGAATTTATGGGAATATTCAAGACTAAATAATAAAACATTGATTTGTTGAAAGAATAAAATCCAAACTTAGTTTTGAATAGGAAATACTCCAATTGGATATATATATATATATATAGGAATTGTAATGGATTTGGGGACATAAAGTGATATTTAAATTATGGTTTAAACTTTAAATAAAGAAATATATTTGTAAAGCTATATAAATTATCTTCTTTACAAAGTAACCATAAAGTTAAACCATTATTCTATATACCGTTGAATATCCAAACCATTTGTGTGTTGGGAGTTATGGTTTTAAAGTAAAAATTCCAAATATTATGTTTTGAAGATATAATTCAAATATTTGGCTTCCAGATATTATAAATTTTAAGCAGTATGGTTTTTGGAAAGAATTATATTTGAATATAACGATATCATATTGTTTTTGGGTTTTAAAATGATATCATATTTATAATTTTGAAATGGAAATGTTTATTCTGGTTTTAAAGTATAAAATGTTTTAAATGACCACGGGTTATAATAACGATGGGTTGGCAAAGAGACCGGGATCGGATATGGACATACTCTCTGTCGATACCGAAAACCACTTTGACCAACCGTGTACGCGGTGGAGATTCCAGAATGAAGTAGGTCGGTGGTGGCGTTTCTTGAAAGGTATATACGTGGACCCGACTCCCGTGAGTTGGCTTAAGGTGGCTAAAACAGGAGCGATTCTCGGATTAATGAGGTAGCTCCTCTGATCGAACGCACTTCTTCGTATACCATTCTATTACTCTTGTGATTGTTTGGGTGCACCCTTGATTTGGGAGTGTTGTTCGAGGTGGGCGGTCGCTGCGGCTTCGCGTTACCACCGGTCCGGATAGCAATTGGTATATCTACCCTGGCATTGCCTCGTTGTGCCGTGTCACCTACCATATCGAGCCTTGTACGAGTTTGGTTTTCTCCCGTAGCCCGTGTGGTATCCTCTAGTTGCTTCCCGAGTAGGAGGAGCTATGGTATTGGATGGACTACTGGGACTATTACGTGTTAAGGTGGAAAATGTAAAGCCTTAACGCTATTTAAAAAGTAAGTTTATTTTATAAATAGACACTATTATAATAGCGCAATATACTACATAGTAAATAGTTTAACGGATCCTTAGAGGATGGGCGGTCCCAAGCATCCTTTAAGTTACTTGTTCTATATTACAGTACACTTGAATTAGCTTACATTATATAAGTATGTATGTCCTGACTCGAGTGTTATGTTTTATTTTACGCTCGGGTCAGCCTGAGTTGCAGTTTCAGTTTTTCTCTCCGGAGCTAGGTCATCCCGTAGATCATTCGTGCTGCCGGAAGCTTTTCAGTCCTTATCTTATCTGCAATCAAGACTTTGGAGGAATCTGTTTCTATTTATGTCTACAGCTGTATTGCAGATTCTAAACTATGTAAATTCTTTTTGGTTAAAAGTTTTATGGTGGCTTCATGAACCACTAAATATTTTATTTCCGCTGTGAGTTCTGATATCTGTGTATATGATTCTGTGATTTTATTTACTGCATATTCTGAGTTTTGCCAAAATTATTCTACAACGCAGTACTTTGAACACTTCAAGTCCGACATGAGCGGATGCGAAGGGTTGAAAATATTGGGTTGTTACAGCTGGTATCAGAGCTTTGGCTCTAGGCAAAACTTAGAATGTATGGTAAAATTGATTTACAGAATCACTTTCATTTGAGCTTGAATCTCTTCCTTTTCGAATTTTGGAACGTTCCCTGCGGTTCCGAAGTTCATTCATGTCCCTCACTATTCATTTTTCCGATTCTGGAGTATCCCATAACTCCACTTCGGATGATCTTTATAGTAAATTGGCAGTTTCGCCAATATTCTAATATAGGGGTGAAACTCCTTTATAGCTAGCATTGATTCACCGGAGATTTATATTTATCCTCAGTTTAGATGCTAGTATCTTTGGTTATTCTACACTCTATCTCTTCAGATCGAATGTAGATTTACCCTAGAAAATCCACATCGATCTTATTCTTTAAGTCACGGTTGACCCGGTTAAGGTTGCCCGCGATTTATATAAACTTATCTGGTTCCTTATTCTGTTATTTAACCATCGGATCTTCTGATTCCAACTTATCTTTAAATCAAAATTCTCTTTAATTTGAGTCCTTCAAAATTTGAATCTCTATCCTTGTTTTGAAAAAAAATTTATTCCTATATTTGGGAAAAATCTAATATTATATATATAAGTATAATTTTCAAAATTTAACTAGTTGTTTAGAGATAATAGTGTTTGATTTTATTTATGGTTTTGTAAACCATTGGTTTTGTCTTATATAAATAATTGAACTATAAAACATGGTTATAAATTTATTTAGAAACAAAAATGAATTTAAAACAAGAATTTAAGAATTTAATTTCTGATAGTTTCAAACCTTGTGTTTAAAGTCTTAAAATGATATATTATTTAAATTATTTTCGAATATAAATTTGTTTCCAAAGAATTTTAAAAGTTTTAAAAATTAGTGCTCTTCTCTTTGTCGCTGGAAAATAATTTCGGTGATGACTACAACATCATCGACATTCATTTTCGAGTATCAAAGTAAAGAGACCACGTTGTAGTTTTGTTTCAAAAATTTAATTGATTTGAATTTCTAAATATGACTTAATTTATAATATATATAGATATATGATTTAAATTGATTTGACATATCCTATATGTATGTATTTATTTATCTTTAAAGGGTTTGAAATTAATTGGAAATTTAATTCATAAATTTATGTTAAAAGGTGATTCTAATGATAAAATAAAGTCAAATTTGGAATGAATATTTAAACTTGAATAATATAGTTGGAAAATTTTACTTGTATAAATTGCATGCCAATATAACTTACCTAAATCATTCATAAATTAACTATGTAATTGGATAATGTATAATATAAAAGGATTTTATAAATAAAATTTGAGTGGTTATAATAAATGTTATACACTTAAAGTTTCAGTTACAACAAGACAAATAGAGGTAAATAGAAATAAAATAATAATTGAATAATATACAATATCAAATGGTGTTAAAGGAAATTTAGAAATATATTGGAATAGTTATATTAAATATAATCTACTTTATATGTGCGATAGATATATTAAGCAGAATATATTTAATAATAATCTGGAATAAAGAAAATTAAATTTGTTGAATAAAAGATGATTATTATAAATGACTATACAAATTTTTGATTTTAGAAAATAATTGGATAATAAGATAATTAATTTGGAAATAGTTAAGATTGATTTAACTTCTGTAAAAATCAAATGAATTAAATCAATTATTGAATATTAATTAATTGAAATTATATGGTTTAGAAATTGAGAAAATATTTGACATAGATGAGAAAAATATTGAGAAAAATAAATTTAATTTGGAATAAAGAAGAAACTAAATGGGGAATTTAGCCTATTTTGGGAAATGGTAAATTTACTTTAAAAAATTAAGTTAAATTACCATTTCAAATTTGGATTAAAATTAAACATTTTAAATTAGAATGTTATAATACCTTGTGAAAAATTTGGATAAAAAAAAATGTGAATGATTTTTTTTAAGTGTAGGGATATTATACAAGTAAATATGTAAATAAATAAATGTTAAAATTTTAAGTATAAATAGATGAAATCAAAGATTAATTTAAAATTGAATTTTATTGTTTAGATTAATGATTCTAATTTAAGTTTTAATTCAGTTTTCTTTCACGTTGTTTCTATTCCCCTACCTTCTTCCTTTTCGAGGACGAAAAGTTCTGAGCGGGGGAGAGTGTAACAGCCCAATTTTTTTACAAGTATTTTTCACTTGTATTTTTTTTTTAAAAAAAAAAACTTTGGGGTTTATTTAAAGTGATTAAAACAAAATATGAAAAAAAAAAATTATTAGGACTAACTAATAAGATCTCTGAAAAAATCAAGTTTTAATTAAGAAAACATTTATAGCTTAGGTGGTTAAGACATCTGGGCTATTCACGACAGGTCACGAGTTCGAGTCTTAGCACGGTCAGAATTTCGAATTTTTTTTTATGTATAAATGAACTGGGTAATCACGCGTTAAAAAGGGCGCGTAAATCTAGGGAATAAGTACCATGTATATATATATATATAAAATATGAAGAATGTAAACCAATTTAAATTTTAGTTAAGTATTATTTTTGAAGGATTTAGTGTATTTATAAACTGTTAAATATCGCGTTTAAAAGGACGCGTAAAATTTATGATAAGTAATGTAATAAAACGTGTAAAATTTAAAACGTTATTTTATATATATATTTTTGATGTTTTGTATTACGTCAGTTTGACGTACTTTTAAAATCATATATAAACACCTTTATGGATTAAAACATCAGTTAGTGATTTTTAAGACGAACGTTACTTTTGGTTGTAACTGACAGTTTGGTTTTAAATAAAATGTGTATATACGTTTCCATTTCCAAAAGCTTTGAAAAATTCTTGCCGTCATTTAATCAAACTAAAAAAAAAAAATATATCAATTCTCATATAATTGGAACGGTTCATATTTTGCCATTCCTCTGATCACGAAACCTTATCTGCCTAAATCTACAATCACGCATATATCATTTGAAAGAAAATCAATTTTGCCTTCCTTTGCGCGTGACACAAAATTTTATTCTTTTAACATTTTTGGCATTTGCCTCTTACCTTTTTGTTTCTTGAGCATGTCACTGTATTCATTTATTCACGCAACCTAAATGGACTAATATATTTGATTGCCTAAAAATCAACTCATGCATTCAAATTTAACCTTGCATATCTTTTCAAATTCTCACATTCCTATTTATATCTCTCTGTTTCCACTGCCTTTATTTTGCAAGATAAATTTTTTTCGTTCCTATAATCACGCATATAAAATAAAAAAATCGTATTTAAATATCTTTATGGAGAAAAATATCAGTCAGTGATTTTAAGACGGACGTTATTTTGTTTTAAAGGACCGTTTGATTTCTTTTAATAAATGGTATACGTTCTTTGCCTAAAGCTTACATAAATATTCACCTTTTCATTTATGGGTATCAAACTAAAATCAAGATTTTAGCTAAAATAAAATGGATCACACGTGAGCAACATTAGTGCATTTGTATATATGTAACGTTCGCATTTTTGCTTATTCCTCTTACCCTCTGTTGTCATCAGCTTTACCAAACATCACGCTTGCCCTTCCTTTGATCAATATTCCCCTTAAGTAACGTACAAACTTTATAAATCAAACCATGTATCACGCAAGTCATTTATTTCCCATAATCCAAGCTGCCATTTTCTCTGCCTTTTTGTTTACAAATTTTCGAATACTGATCAAACTTTATACGTTGGAAATTTTTTTTTTTTTATCCTTTTGCAAAACTGAAATGAGTTAATCACGCCACATCCCTTGATCACTGCCTTGCCGTTTCACAAATTCGTGTATAAATATGCCAGAGATCCACATCTCAACAAAAAGAAAAAAAAACTCACCACTCTTCAAAGCATTGCAAATTTTCCTCTGGCAATTTCGTTCGAAGCATCAGGTAATTGTCTTATTGTTTTCTCTTTCTTTTCCTTCCAGTTTTTCCTTTCCTCAGTTTTTTTTTTCCTCATTTGATATGCTCGGCCACTCCAACCCATCTACTTCACCCGATCTAGTTGACAAACTTTGGAAATTTATGAGTCATCACATCTGTAGAAATCTAATATGTGTGTGCAAAGAGATGGTGTAGTTGACCCAGATTTAATTTAATGCTAGCTTAAAGTTTACGCGTACTATCACTACGGAAAAATGGGTTATTCATTGTATGTATCATACTTAGTTTTGGGTCAAACAAAATAGAAAGTCAATAATGTTCATTGAAAAAAAAAACAAAAAGAAAAAGAAAAAGAAAAAAAAAAGAAGAAAAAAAAAAGAAGAAAGAAATATATATGTAAAACAGAGGAAGGAGAGGAAGGGAAGAGGGAGAGGAGAGATTTGAGGGTACATGTACATGCGTGTATCAGTGAGAAGCTTTGCCTTTTTGCATATATTAGATAATTTACCTGTACTAAATGCATATCATATAGGAAGCAGTGCCTGCATATTTTTAACATAAATATAGTTCAGACCATATAGTGTGTGTGCAAGCATCTATTAAAAAGATCCATGCATTTAGTCGAAAGATTGGGCGAATTGTGCATGTGATATATATATTTATAAAAAAAAAAAATAAAAAAAAACACACACACTGATTTCATTTGTAAATTAAATGCTTACAATTTATAAGCTTTCATTCCAAACAATATTTCAATTTGTACCGGACATTGATTTAATTCAATTTACTATTTAATATTATTAATTCATTAACTAAATTCACTACTTACCTTTGTTCTCTTATATGCAACTCTTAGCCTAATATAACAATTTACATCACTTCAATTTATTCGTCATTTTGTTTCAACTGTAAATACTTAGCCTTATATTCCCATGGTTTCATTTCCTTCTCAACATTTGCTTCATTATTAATTTTAAAATCTTTATTTCTTCTAAAGTAAATTTGCGTAAATCTTATTTAAATGACAAATTTAATTAACGAAAATGACAGGTCGTTACACATATAAAAAAAAAGGGAGAATATTTATAATTTAGAAATGATATAATAAAATTTTATAAAGGAAGTAACGTGCAGATCAAATAATGTACTATCCATGCATTAGTTTGTAGTATAGGCTGGGTGAAAACTTTTGCATGTGTACACGCAAATCTAGTAGGAAATAGGCAGTGTGTTTTTGCGTGAAGGGAAAAAAATAAGGGAGTGAAGTATTTGCATTTCTTTGGGTTATAGTGAGCGTACATTCTTAGTTGATATAGGCTTGGGCCGTGACCTTATGCATACTTCCAGTTGAAGTTTAGTAATGTGGTGGTTGTGCGTTTTGTTTAATTAAATAATAGAGTATATATATAAAAGGTAGAAAAAAAAAAGATTTTATTTTGGGCCGAGTTGTTCGTCAAGTAGGGTGGTGTAGTGGTCGAGCGTATCGTGCCAAATTTCTTTGACTCTATTCGTTCCAATTGTTTCAAATATTTGCGTTGACCATAAATTTTAAAAGTCACGTATTCGGTATTTGGATCTTGTTATAGATTTGAATCTAGGCGTGACATCCAGGGAAATTTGATCGCTACCCTCTGTGTGTTTCTTTTTTTTTGGTGGATTTTTCATTTTCGCTTGAATCAAATTTTCTGCAGCTTTCAGGTGAGTTTTTCTCACCAGACATATGTACATATATTGTGTAAATTATCGCAAGTGTATGTGTAAACATTCTATTTAGATATTATCTGTCTGTAGTATGATGAAGAATGATGAACCCATTTAAATTGACATCTCATCAGTTATTTATCTGTTATATTATTTCTGCAGTTATATTATTAATTGTTATTTACTGCTTAAATCACCACTGCAAGTTCCCTGTTAAAGTTGGATTGTTATGGGCTGAAATAATGATTATTGTTAAACTAGTCTGTTAACTGCTTAACTGATAACTTGGGATTGCGGGTTTGAAATGATAGAACCCGGGGTTTTGTAAATTACGGGTTGAAATGATATAAATCCGTATCACTTGACCTAGGCTAGAAAATTTTATACAGGCCCGTGGTCCTTATAATATTTTCTGAAATATTTAAAATTATTTTGGAAGTTAAATATTTGATTTAATATCTTTAAAGGATTTTTTTTTTTTTTATTTTTGAATGAGTTATAAATGTTAATAAATAAATAAATATTTGAATAGAATTTTGGAATATAACTTATTTTGGAAATTCTAGATTTTGAAAAATAAGCTTTCAGTTAATAAATAAATAGATAAATAAGTTATATTTGGAAATATTTATTTAGTTAAACAAATCTGCTACAGCATTTTAAATGCTGTCTTTTTGAAATTGGACTAGTTTTACCCGTAACTTTAGGTAGCATTTCCTAAGTGCTACAGAATCTAGAATTGATTGTTTTAAAACTCATGGAATTTGATAAATTTTATTTTATGTTAAGTTTGGAAAATCTTAAGATATGATATTTATAACTGGATTTTCCTTAATAAATTTAAGATGAATATTCTAGTATTAAGTGAATTTTGAAGATATTAAATGACTAACATTTGGAGTTTATTTATGGAATTTATGGGAATATTCAAGACTAAATAATAAAACATTGATTTGTTGAAAGAATAAAATCCAAACTTAGTTTTGAATAGGAAATACTCCAATTGGATATATATATATATATATATAGGAATTGTAATGGATTTGGGGACATAAAGTGATATTTAAATTATGGTTTAAACTTTAAATAAAGAAATATATTTGTAAAGCTATATAAATTATCTTCTTTACAAAGTAACCATAAAGTTAAACCATTATTCTATATACCGTTGAATATCCAAACCATTTGTGTGTTGGGAGTTATGGTTTTAAAGTAAAAATTCCAAATATTATGTTTTGAAGATATAATTCAAATATTTGGCTTCCAGATATTATAAATTTTAAGCAGTATGGTTTTTGGAAAGAATTATATTTGAATATAACGATATCATATTGTTTTTGGGTTTTAAAATGATATCATATTTATAATTTTGAAATGGAAATGTTTATTCTGGTTTTAAAGTATAAAATGTTTTAAATGACCACGGGTTATAATAACGATGGGTTGGCAAAGAGACCGGGATCGGATATGGACATACTCTCTGTCGATACCGAAAACCACTTTGACCAACCGTGTACGCGGTGGAGATTCCAGAATGAAGTAGGTCGGTGGTGGCGTTTCTTGAAAGGTATATACGTGGACCCGACTCCCGTGAGTTGGCTTAAGGTGGCTAAAACAGGAGCGATTCTCGGATTAATGAGGTAGCTCCTCTGATCGAACGCACTTCTTCGTATACCATTCTATTACTCTTGTGATTGTTTGGGTGCACCCTTGATTTGGGAGTGTTGTTCGAGGTGGGCGGTCGCTGCGGCTTCGCGTTACCACCGGTCCGGATAGCAATTGGTATATCTACCCTGGCATTGCCTCGTTGTGCCGTGTCACCTACCATATCGAGCCTTGTACGAGTTTGGTTTTCTCCCGTAGCCCGTGTGGTATCCTCTAGTTGCTTCCCGAGTAGGAGGAGCTATGGTATTGGATGGACTACTGGGACTATTACGTGTTAAGGTGGAAAATGTAAAGCCTTAACGCTATTTAAAAAGTAAGTTTATTTTATAAATAGACACTATTATAATAGCGCAATATACTACATAGTAAATAGTTTAACGGATCCTTAGAGGATGGGCGGTCCCAAGCATCCTTTAAGTTACTTGTTCTATATTACAGTACACTTGAATTAGCTTACATTATATAAGTATGTATGTCCTGACTCGAGTGTTATGTTTTATTTTACGCTCGGGTCAGCCTGAGTTGCAGTTTCAGTTTTTCTCTCCGGAGCTAGGTCATCCCGTAGATCATTCGTGCTGCCGGAAGCTTTTCAGTCCTTATCTTATCTGCAATCAAGACTTTGGAGGAATCTGTTTCTATTTATGTCTACAGCTGTATTGCAGATTCTAAACTATGTAAATTCTTTTTGGTTAAAAGTTTTATGGTGGCTTCATGAACCACTAAATATTTTATTTCCGCTGTGAGTTCTGATATCTGTGTATATGATTCTGTGATTTTATTTACTGCATATTCTGAGTTTTGCCAAAATTATTCTACAACGCAGTACTTTGAACACTTCAAGTCCGACATGAGCGGATGCGAAGGGTTGAAAATATTGGGTTGTTACAATTTATTTTCACTTCACCACTTTAGTTTATATCTACTTCTATTCAAATTGGTTCTCCCATTTCCATATGAATTCAATTTTATCTTCAACGCTTAATATTGAATTTTATCTTCCATTTATAACAGATTCATATCATTATTTTAAATTAGTTTCATCCACTAATTTATTTCAATTTTCAATTTTAAATCATTTTGTCGCTAACAAAAATTTTCTCCAAAATTTTCAAAAAAAAATTCTAGCTCCCAAAATTTCCATAATTTTTTGGCAGAGTCTCCTTTGTACGGAGGAGCTTTTGCAATTTGACAAAAGATATAAATATATATACATCGACCCACCCGGTCGGAAAAACAAAACAGTTCATATTTCCTATTTTTAGCGTAGGCGTATCTTTATTTAGCATTTTTAAGCAAGCGGCTTATTATTTTAGCATTCTGCACGATCAAATCCAGCTAAACGGCTTCCCGGTACCTGTACTTACTCAATTCAAACATGTAAGTACTAAATATATGCAATTTATTAACATTTCACTTACTTGCAATAGCAAACACATAAATTTCACATATAATGCACGTTATATAATTTCCATAAGCACATACAAGGTTCCGACACTTATTACAATTACTTACAACCAATTCCCAAACCATTCCATTTAGTTTAAGTGATTTACAATTTACATGCTTATATCTAATTTGTTCTAAGCAAAACAAACTCATATTCATTCCAATTGATTTAAAAATCATCCTATTTCACTTCTAATAACTCATATGATTTTATCTAATCCCGTTTACATCGAACGACCGATTTCTTATGCAATTCTACAATATTAATGTGAATAAATAATTTCTTAAGCTTTATAACCATATAATTTGATTCCAACTCAATTTACACTTGATTCCATCCCATTTTAATTTATTCACAAAATTTTTATTGCATTTTCTTTCATATCCAAAAATTGATTCCAAACCATCTTATTAAACTCGACAACCAATATATTAAATAACCATCTCATAATTTACTTAAGTTATTTATTTTCTTCAAACTATTCCACCCAATAATCTTAAGTTTATTTTATTCAACCAACTTCCATTCAAATCTTTGATTTGATTTTCCTTTGATCAAATCCCAACCATTTTACTAATTTATTCGATTAGTTTATTCTTTTATCCATTTTTAAATTTTAATTCACATTAACAATTCATTATTGAATTTATCAGTAATAAGGTCATTCAATTTATGCTTGAATTGGATTTGTTTACAACTCACACCAAATCTATTTTAATCCAATTCAATACTTACTTATTTTACATTTATTTATTTAAGTAATAATTTTATTCCATTTAATATTATTTATAACTCAACTAAATTCATTTCAATTCAATTTTATTTAGCTTAACTCTAGTTAAATCTAGCTACATACCATTCTTTTGAATTTTGTTAAGCAATGACTAAATTCCATTTAATATCATTCCAATATCCAATTTCAGTTCATTTACTTACAATTATAAATTCATTTGTTCATTCACAAATCTATTTTCAATTAATAAATTCTATTTCCAAACATTAATTATTTTTAGTCTATTTGAACTAATTCTGCACTTTGTTTTCACAAATTTAAATCAAACCTCATCCAATATTCAAATTTCATTTCATTTGCATGCCATATAAATCAATCGATTACTTACTAATTTTAATCTCAAAACTTTGTTTTATTTAGTCCAACTTAACCAATTTTTTTTTCCATTCAAACTTAAGTTCAACATTCAGCTTCAATTCCCTTTTTGCTTACACGTTCAAACTCATTACTAAAATGTTTAAAATTCAATTTAGAAAACATATATATCTAAACCAAACTATTCCTCTGCATTTTCAAAATCAAACCAAATTTTACAAACAAACATTAATCCAAAACATCCAAGTAGCAATCCCTCTCTTGGAAATTCGAAAATGAACACCGATGATGTCGCGATCATCATCGGAATTATTTTCCAGCGATCGTAAAGAGTTCAATGCTTTTATCTCTTTTAAAACCCTTCAAATATTTTTAAATTCCAAATCTCTCTAGATTTCAAATCCGATTCAAAAATATTTCTCAAATATATATTATTTTTCCCAACTTTTTTAGAATCATTTTCAAATTCAAAGGAACCTATCCAAATTTTCAAATTCCAAATCCTTTAAATTTATATTTAAACAATACTTTGGAATTTTATCTTATTTTAATTATTAATCGTACTATAATTCACATTTATAGTTTACATTTACAAATTTCATTTGTATATGAATTTGTTTCTTAGCTTTTAGTTATGATTTCAAATCCTTATTCAATTATAAATCATATTTATAAATACCATTTATTTATTAATTTATTCCTTCATCTTTGGTTATTATTTCAATTTCTTATTCAATTCTCATATAATGATAATAATTTAATATTATCATTTTCTAACAACCAAGCATCCATATATAACTATAACAATTTATGAAAAATTATTCCCTTTATATACAAAAATAATTTTAGGTAAAATTATTTCATTTACCCTATTTAAAACAATACTGTGTCGGTTTATCTTGTTTAAGAGTTTAGAAATCCCTATCGGTAACATGGCGTCTCACATATCGACCAGAATCCATAAACACCCAACCGACAAATGAACACAATATAAAACAAATTTTTATTCACTAACAAATACGCGCTCATCTCTATTAATGCACTCAAACTCATTCTAGAGTACTACAGACTCTATTTAATGAGTAATTCCACCATAGCCAAGGTTATCACCAACTTAAGCTCTGATACCAAATGTAACGACCCGCAAATCCGTACCTCTTGAGTCAACACTATTCTACATCAATCAAATCAAGATGAACGGAAATACGAACCATTTGGGTTAAAGAAGAAGAGGTAGAAGTAGAAAAATAGAAAACAACATCAGAATTTAACCATCGCAGCGGAATAAAATATAATAGATAATAAATGATCTTTACACAAAAACAAATATATCTGTTTATACATTACATCATCAGAGTACATCAATCACATAACACTACTAGACAGTAATCATAATCTATCCTCACACAACTGAGTACACAGCTAACCAACACAGAGGAATATATAAAACAAGTACGGAAGTACGTATCGTCATCTAGCTCGTCTCCTGAGCTCCACAGCATCATATCCTGTATTCTATAATACTCGGTCTGACCCGAGCATTACAGTTAAATAACACCCGAGTCAGTCTGGAATACCAGCGTGAGAAATCACACTCAATTTGATTATTAAAGTTTCAAAAATCCTTTGAAAATCAAAAGCATCTCGTAAGACCACGCCACAAATAAACATGTCAGGTTTTTACCTTACGATAGCTAAAACACTTTTTATTAAAATCCTCTGATATTATAATAGGGTCTATTTACAAATACTTATTAAAATAGCCGAAATTGTTACATCTATTAAATTCAGCTACTAGCCACAGAGTGGGTAATACAAACAAAACTCGTAAAAGGCACGTAGGGAGAATGGATTTCCAACTAATGACTAGGCACTGGGGTACCACCTGTCATGGTACCTGGTCTAGATCAGCATACCGAGGATTACTCCCAATCCCCTGCAACACAGAGCCGGGACTACCCCTTACTAGATAACCTTGAGTAAGATTACCCCACGGTTGTGATCAGCAACCGCACCACTAAGCCGAAATAAAAAGGGACATCTAGACAGGATGACCTCAGCCAGAAGTAGGTGCTACCCATCTAGCCTTGCTGCATAAACCCTGATTTTCAGTCATTCTCGGTTGATGAGGCTTGAGGCTAAGCGTTACCTTTTAGAACGTTTCACTTAGAATGCTCATCGTCCACCTGATGATGTACTGAAAGCATTCATCCATACAAGTCCGTCCCGGGTTCGAATGGAACCGAAGGCACTACTCCTACTACATCCATTTTGGAAATATCCTCAAGATTAGTAGCGACTAACCCTTGAACTTCACTACACCATCTTCAACTCCGAACTCGTTTTTCCATGAAAACATACAAATCGGGTCGAAGAGGTTTTCGAGAAATTAATCCCGATCTCGGTCTCTTCGAAATGATCAACGCATTGGCCAATATTGATAGTCGGTTATTTAACTATCAAATAACATTCACAAACATCCATCAACATGCATAATTTCTCCAAATTATTTATAAATCTCAAAATATCTTCACAAGGTATATTTCTATTTTCAATCCTTTGAAAACAGTTTCCAAATCACATTTTCTTATGGAATAAATTCCCAAATATTTATTTCCATTGAAATACCAAGTACAAAGCTTTAGATTTTAAAATAATTTAAAACACTTATTTATAAAATCTACTTTAACATTTAAATTGAAAACTACTTCAATACTTTATTGGATACATATATACTTCATGAATATTTAAAATAAGGTTACTTTATAAAATATAAAACTAGATTTTCTCTTTTAAAAACAAAATACCAAGTCACCTCAAATAATTACTACGATAATAGATTTGAAAAATACCTATTTTTAGAATTTAAACATTTAGAAATAATAAATTTTTTAGAACATGCTTTTTAAAACAACATTAAAGCTTTAACTTATATTTCAAAAATTTCTTTGAAAACGTACTTGGCTATCCAGGGAAATATACTTCTCTTCGCATCCTTTAAAAATAAATCACCATTTATTTTTTAATAATCTCGATTTTACACAATTAAATCAATCGCCAAATTGATTTCTAATTTACTTCATTTAGAAATAAATTCCTTCTTTATCTATTCAATAAATTTAAAAATTGGATTTTAAAATAAATTCTTTATTCTTTTAAATAATGTCACGTAAGGTTTAAAATTCATTATTTCTCGGTTTATTCAAAATCCCCTTTCCATACTCGAAATTTATTTATTAGAATTTTGAAATCACTTTTATTCTTTTCCAATTCATTCTTAAATTCATTCAACTTCTTTATAATTATTTTTACTTATAAATTCTCTTCTTTATTTTCTTTCCAAAAATCCATTTCTATATATTTTGATAACTTAGTACCGAAATATATAAAATCAACCCATAACATCCAACATTTCCAATTGTCAATATAATTCAACCTAGAATAGCAAATAATCATAACATAGGATTATTAGAATAATCTAGATAATTTTGAGGAATCAAGTTGGATCCCTCCAACCTATTTCCCTGCATCCACAGACGTTAGCACAATATAAAATACCAATTCCACTTCGAGGTGGAATATCGTGGTATGTGGAATTAATATAGTATCATCCGTTATTATGCGGCGCATAGGGTCTCATCCTCTATATATTGCGGGAAATCAATCATTCCAAGATGTATTATATACTACAATATAGCATATCAGATCAATTCAACCATTCAACAAATTATTTAAATTTCAACCATTTAAATTTAAATTAAACCAGATGAGTGAGATTAACTCATCTTTGCTTTTTAATTTGCAATCCAATCCATCTCAGCTTGATTTCTTCATAATTTAAGACCTTGTATAAACATTTTACATTTTATTAATATTTGAACTAATCAAATAATCAATTACCATTTAATACTTCAATTTAAAATTAACAATTTGGTTTTAACCGAATAAATTCTAATTTCAATCAATTTCCTCTAATAAATTATTTTTAGGAACTAACTAAATAATTTATTTAAACAAGTTAATTAAACAAGTTAATCACACTAATTCATGTTAAAATAAACCATTAAGCTAAAATATGTGTATTTTATATAGATAAATTTATACTTATGTATTTTTACTTTTCTTGTAAATAATGAAAACAAAAATTTTGTTGCTGTAAAACTTTCCTTCCAATATATATATATATATATATATATATATATATATATATATGTATGTATATTTGCAAAAAAATCTGGTTTTAAATAACTCCTTCTGTAATTATTATCAATATTCTGTTTAATGTATATATGTTCAAATAGAAACAAATTATTCTATAAAGCCTACTGTTATATTTTTCTAACATATATGTATATATATAGTAAATCAAAACAGAATTGTTTTATCTACGATTTGACCTTGTATAAATATTTATACAGGTTATTAATATTCGAAACAAATCGAACTGTCAATTGCCATTTAATTTGATTAACTATAGATTTTCTTTTTATTCTTGAAAATACATATTCTTTGAAATTGGTCTATATATAGATTCCAAAATCTATATATAAATATAATATAATTATAAAACAATTTCTATAACCATTTAAAATATATATATGTAAAAAAAAATTCTTTATATATGGATAACTAAAATAGAGAAGTTTATATTTAACTGCTACATATTTATCTTCTGATCTATATGTATATATAAAAATTTCTCTGATTTTAAAAAACAATTTATTATACTTAAATAAAAAATATAGCATAATACCTGCAGCAAAAACCAATCACTAGATCGAGCCTGGCTACCTTCCACGGCCCAAATCAAACACGAAGCCCCCATGTCACCTACCCTCTCGCAACTGAAACCCTAAATCACTCTCGAGGCCGTTACCAACACAACAAAACCCACATCGGCCTCTTCCCATCGATCGCCGTACGTTCGCCTCCCCCTCTCATCAGCGTGGCCATCTCGTCGAATTCGAACCCAAGTCGATGCGCCTCGACCTGCGCTCGCGATATCCTCTCTTCTATGCGAAATCAATCACGGCCTAGCATGCGAGCTCGAGCCTGCCTCGGCTCCTCAATTTTGTTTCGTTTGATTATGGTCGCCATTTTTTATATTGAAATCGAACAGAAGGGGGAAGAGTGAAGAGCAAGGAAATCTCGGCCATTCTTTTATTTTTGTTTTTTTATTCGATGATGCTGAATTGAAGATAGGAGGAAGATAAATATAAGCCATCCCTTTTTTTAGCTTGGAAGAGAAGGAACGTAAATATGGTTTCGTTTGTTCGATTTGGAAGCCTGGGATAAAAAGAAATTTCGTGATTTAAAAAGGAAAGGAATGAGGCATGCAACACGATTTTTTTTCATTGAAAAAGAACGAAATCGATTTAAGTTTTCGATATAAAATTTCAGCGCGTTTATATGTCGTACGCTCACACAATAACTCCAAATACTACGAAGATTGAAACCCGATAATAATATAATATTACGGATCCAATGGAACTGGTTTCATCGAATTTCGAGACTGTGCCTCGGAAGGCTATTTTTAAATATCAATTTAAACGATATATTTTTAAAACCGAACGAATCACTTCCAATTTTAATTTAAAAGATTTTATGATCTTTAGAACTATCAATATAAATTTTACAAGCCTTCAAATTATTTTAAAAAGGCTTAAAACTCCAGATTCATCGTTGTACCCAACTTCAAATTATTTAATTCAATAATTTAATTATCAAATAAACAGTGATATTTGAATTCAAGTTAAAAATTAAATTTTAAATATTTAAACTCAATTAAATATTCCAATTTCAAATGCCTAAAAATTCTGGGTCGTCACACATCATTCAAAGACTATAAACAAGTATTATACCTATACATGCTCAGATGTTTGGATTGTAAGATAGGTTCTAGTTCATGACGGCACAGTGCGCCAAACTGTAAGAATGCTTCTGGTGATGCGTCCATATTCGCTGCCTACTACAACATTGTCAGCTTCTGATAGAAACTTATGCAATTCTTATACTAAAATAACTAGCCACTTGAAACCGCCATTATAAATCCGTGTTTCACAGTAACATGTAGGCACATATCATGAGCTGTATACATGAAAGAAGACCGATTAACAATAGCAAAACTTATAACTATCATAAATGTTATGAGTTATATATTTAAACCAATTTTCCTACCCACTTATATATATTGTTTTTTTAAAAATAAGTGTAACTAGTATAATACTTATCATTCACTTCATGAGGGAAATTACTCATCCTCATGCTGATAGTATGAATTGAACAAACATTAGCATGACATATTCATGTTGCAAATACACATATTAAAAAAATGAGTAACTATAAACTCAAAAATAATAAAATCAGTAATATATACAATAATCTGTACTTAGGTAAATATGTAGTATATCTACAAACAAAGACCTCCTCACATAATACAGGAAACTACACTATTGTAGAAATACATGAACTCTAGACTATAATTCATAATAAAGTAACCATAACTAACAGATTAGAACTTGTATTCAAATACTATTTACTTGGATGTCTAAAATAACTTGCGCACGTTCATTTTGATATTTAAATGAAAATCAAATTAGTATTTATATTATCCAAATGAAATATTCTTTTGAGAAGTTCAAATATGTTTTTAAATTCACACGGTTTTTGAAGGAAAACCATATTTTTGCCTAAAGAAATACTACAAGAAAAATAATTCAAGAAAAAAATTGAAACTTACAGAGAAAGTAGAACAACTTGGTGCCAAAGTTAATGCTACAGGTGACTTTGTTCCATGTTTTGAATTTTAACTTCATAATGCATGCTTTTCAATGTTCAATGCAGTTATTCAACCATAGTTTTATATGTTACCTAAATACCTCTGTTTACCTTTTGCATCCAAAACAAAAGATCATACAAATAATAATTTACTGGTTCCATCTGACATAGATGTAAAAAAACATATTCACAAGTTTGATGTATCTTTACGTTAAATTAGTTTGCTATGAGATTTTAAATTTATGAAGAAGTGCCAACATTTGGATGGAGGACGTCATAATAAAATTTTGTTCAAAGATATTTGTTCCATTTTACATCAAAATACTTGTGTATTTTTTGTCGCATAATGGAATTTTCATCATAAAGTTCTTCATTCAAACATAGCCTATTGTGCACACTTCGAAATGCAAATTTAAAATGTCTTATCTAAAGTGCTTACTAAATAGAGTAAAAATCTTATTAAACTTAAAAGATCAATAAATCTGTTATGATAGCCAGACACGCACAGATACTAATATGCACTCCTGAAATAAAATGAAAGTGCACATTATGAAGAAGCTCGACTAGACAGCAACTTAATACAAGCATGCAAATAAAATTTAGCTAAATATGTAAAAATAGGACTCACCGTCATGACAATAAACTAGGAGTTTTCTTTGTTTATACAGCTTGAGTTTTATAAAATCAATGGCATGAGACAGTCCATTCAATAAAGAAAACCTATCCAGTTTAGAAGTCTATCCATGATGGCCAGAAACTTAGGAATATACTCTATTGGCTGTTTAAATACAGTGTGTATTTTTCTCATTTACCAACATTGGGAGATGTAAATTGGAGTTAGTAAATGAAGAAGAAAATGTAACAGTCTGGCTGTCGCAATTTAATACACAGTCTACGCTTGTAGAAACACAACCAACAGCATAAAATAACCGATTACCTTATGATCAATTGAGTTAATTTTTATTAAAATTGGATAATTTTTACAAATCTTAATTAACTTGTTCAACTTTTATAAACATAATTAATTTATTTTTAATATTGTTACTATTAATAGTGTTATAAACATAATTAATTAAGTTCAATTTTTATAAAACTTGGTTACTTTTTAGTATAAACTTATTTAATTTTCATAAAACTTATTAACTTAGTTAAATTCTAATAGGAATTAATTGACTTGTATAAATTTATCTGATCTTTATCAAACTTAGTTTATTATTATTATAAATTTGTTAAATTTTATAATTCTTAGTTAATTATTATAAATGTATTTATCTTTATAAAACTTAGTTAATGAAATACAAACTTACTATTGTTCATACTTAGCCTCTTCCTCTTCTTTATAATCTTCTTCATCATCAACAGTGGCATCTTGATGTTGCTGGTTCTTGGAAACCAAATCGTTCGTGTTACTCTCTGCTTCGGTGAATTCCATCTCATCCATACGCCTGCCAGTGTACCGATGCAAAAAAGCCTTCCTTCTAAACATAGCGGTAAACTGCTCGCTCACATGCCTAAACATCTCTTGAATGGAAGTTGAGTTACCGATGAAAGTGCTAGCCATTTCAACCCAGTGAGGAATATCATACACAGTAGATTTCACATTGTTAGGGATCCACTCTACGAAATAAGAAGAGTTTTTGTTCTACACCTTGATCATTTGGTCATCCACCTCCTTTGTGCTCATTTTGCCTCTGAACAGGGCAGATGCTTTTAAGTAGGGACCATGACATGGGTCTGCTGCACATATCATGTTTCTGGAGTACCACATTTGTTGAGTAAGTTCGGGGATGGTGAGAGCACTGTACTGTTGGGACCTATGGGATGTTTGAGGAGCAAAATAAACCATAAAAAGGTGAAGTCGAGGGAATAGTATAACGTTCATAGCAAGTTTTCAGAGATCGGAGTTCAGTTGACCAGGGAAACGAAGGTAGGAAGTAGCACCGGACATTGTTGCATATATTAGGTGATTCTGGTTTCCAACTGTGTGAATATAACGATGTAGCATGAGCTTAGGAATTATAATAACAATAGTAAATAAATTGTAATTTGTTGCACAATAGCAATAGAAATAATGGAACAAGATTTGACATACTCAAATAAATATCAATGAATATAACAAGCTCTTATAGCTTGGTGTGGTGAGCTTAAGAGTCCTGAAGCAGATATCGTAAAGAGCCTCATTGTTGAGAACCATGCACTCATCAGCATTTTCCACAAGTTGACGAGCTGATAAAGTTGTATTGTAGGGCCCAACAACAGTATCATAAACCTTTGGAGACGGTAACACAGAAAATGTAAGCATCATTCTGTTTTGGGTTTTCCTTTTTGAATTTTAAAATGAGAAGAGTTCCATGCGTGATCCTATTCCACCTCCAAGAGAGTGGCATACTTGGAAACCTTCAGTGCACAAGTTTAAATCAAAAATAAAATACAAAAGAAATATGTGTGACAGCACCATTTAAAATCAAACCAAGAAACTATATGCACACAGAAGAAGAAAAAACTTCCGTGAGGCTTTCCAAAGGGATGTTTTCTGTTTACATTCCTATCTTTTAGAGTGAGTGTATTCCTTTGTATTGGATACCCCTATTGTTGTTTCCCTATTTATGTTATTTAATTGATAAAATTTTCAACATGGCTTGAGAGCTAGAATTTAATATTAAATAAGAACCAAACGATATAATGATATCACATTGTACAAATGAATGCAGATAAAAAATATCAATGCTTCTAGAAATTTTAAAATTAGAAGTTAATATGACTAATCTACAAACAAAAACAATTTAGAAAAACATATTATGTATTACGTTAGACTAATTATAAAGAAATTTTTATTCAAGTTAAGTTTTGATGTGCTGCATTTCTAACAGACTGCAAACGAATAATAATGGTAACTATAATTTGGTTGATGTAAAAATAAGTCAACAAATATTCACTAAAAAAATTCAAAAATCCAATCCTTAATTAATAGTTCCATTTTCATTAACATTCTCTGCAGAAGACCAAATTCAATTCGAGTGGAATAGAATTCATTCGATCATTAATGTTATATAGATATACAAATATGTAACCAAAATCAAAATATAAATCTTCACAGACTATAAGTTTCAGTTATCTTATTAGTAACTTAGATCAGTGAAAATAAACTTAACCCAGAAAACTGGATATTAAGGTCTCATACGGGCATAATAGCAACATAAACTCCCTCCTTAATTATTATATTATCGTTATTAAGTTAACTATAGCCTAATTTCTCACTCAACAACCCAAGCAACAGATATAACAAATTACGAAATATAATTTGTTGTAATTTACACCAGATCTACTTAGAGTGGTTTAAAAGAAACAGATCTTATTAGCGGGTAATATCGGGTAAAGCCTCATTCCTAACAACATCCAAAACCGGATCAATCAATTCTGCTCCTTCTGTATAATGACCCTTTACCCGATATTACCTGCTCCACTCTACCCAAAAATAATGTTATGGGGTCAGAAAATCTATCCGTACGGTCTCGATCTGATTGTGTCCATAGTACCCGGATCTGGATCCATCAAGACAGCGCGTGGCACGTACCTACTTGAGCTTGCTTCGTTGTAGTAATCGTTGATTCTTTCAAGTTGCAGATTTGAGTCGCCGTTGTATTTCCAAGTTGAATCAATTCCATGCTCGGCGCACACCACTTTCCAGAACTTAGCTCCGATCTGGTTCCCGCATTGGCCACCTTTAGTTTTGTTTTGAGGGACAAATTTGGGATAGTAGATAGTTTTTTTAATTAACTGATTGGGTTTTTGGTAAAATACAAGTAGTGGATTAGGAAGGAGGGAAAAGGGAAAATTTTCTAAGTACTGTCGCGCCAATTGAAAATGAAAAAAGAGAATGGAGAAGGAGTTTTTGCACAGGCCGCTTTAATTTTATTGTTTCCTGCATCAACTAGTGAAGATTATTTTTAATTTTTTATTCCATAAAACTTTGGTTGAGTTTGGATAACTTTTTGGTTGCACTTAGATAGCAAATGCTACTAATAAGTGCAACTAAAATTGTTTTTTCTTATAGTGTCATAAATTCCCTTATCAACAAAAGTAATACTTAAGAGAATTGTTTACCATTCGAACACATCTCCTTTCCATTTTTATTCACTTATTAGTCACTCGAACTAGTTGATTATAAAAGACTCTTCTTTTCAAATCCCACTGTTAAGGCCCATAAATCCGTACCCCTTTTGAGCTGGCAAAATTCCACAATAATTCAGCCCAAAGTGGAACAAATGTACGAGTCTTCGGGTTTAAAGAAGAAAGAGGTATAAGAAGAAACAGAAATAATGACAGAATCTCACATTCTGCAGCGAAACAACATATAATAGATAAATGAATAATCTTTAAAACAAAAACACTATATCAGTTTTTATATTACATCACATTACATTATCAGAGTGTTACAACAACAAACAGTGGAAAATAATATAACATACACTAGTGATACGCTTCGCCATCCAACTTGCTCCTAATCTCCACAGCATCTCTTTTCGACTCGCTCCAGAGTAAATGATAACCTGACTCTAGGCTGCCCGTGTGGAAAATTTTGGGCACCCAGAGTTTAGAAAGGGAACAATAAACTCCACGTTAGTCGTGGGACTGGTGTGAGATCTTAAAAACAGTTATTTCCATAAAGAATGGAAAAGAAATCCGCTATGCTTTTTGGAAAATGAAACTACCATAAGGCCTCCAGGCACACACACAATGCAATCGCAGACTTGGGGGAGATTTATACTTATGATAGTCAAACATGCTTGATATGAAAAATCCTTTTTAACATTATTATTAGTGCATAGTGTGGGAAACATTTCGAAAGTATAATGTTAATCTTAGCCACCATAGGTAACATTATATTAAGCCTGCTATAGCTACCTCTTGAGGAGGCAGGTTATACAATTGCAATCGTAAAGGGCTCGTATTGTTTCTTTGGATTTCCAACAAATGGTCAGGCTAAGGAACTTCCGATGCCACATGGGTACGCCTCTGGAGGGACACCCCGAGAATCTACCCAGCTCTCTGCCAACGCAAGGCCGGTTACCCCCTTCCTGGGGAGTAAAACCTAAGATATGCCACCCACGGTCGTTTGCGACCTTTATCCAAGGATCCTCTACACCAACAACCACAAAGAAAAGTATTTGCGGTAACCACATAAGTTAAATATCAGGGCTCCATACCTGATACCACCCTTTTCCATAAGGAATGGACATACCCTATGGGAGATACCCCTGAAACCTTGCCGCATCTTTTCTGTTTTGACCATTACCGGTTTGTGAGGCTCGATAAGGTTTCGTCCATAAAGAAATGCTTTTTCGTAAAGCCATGCTTTGATCAACAAATGATCAGCAGCACTTCGTGTGCCACATTACCAAATTGGGAATGTATCACTAGTAACCATCAACTACATAACCTCTAAGCTCGTACGTCTCAGAGAAGGGTGTTAAGCTAAGAGAATAAATTCTCCGCCACCAACAGAAATGTAATTGATAGAAACCGGTTTTACATCTTAAAGTGTAACGTCAGACACACATCCATACAAGTCCGTTACGGGATCGAACGGAACCGAAGGCACTTCAAAGAAGCCCTTGCAAATCCGAATATTTACTGATCGCGTCCGAAATCCCCATCACAAAGGGTGATAAAATCTCTTTATCGGAGCAACCCAGTGCAGAGACATTGACAGGTAATCCTTTCGCTTTCGGAAGTACCCAGTCTTCAACACCATCTTCAAATGCAATCCCATTTCGTCGTATCGTTATTCGGAATGGGTTTTATGACACAAAGTCCTATTCCAGCTAATCCAAATAATGAGCGCTTATTTTAAAAATAAGTGTTACATTCAGATTTCAACAAATCATAACAATTTCCACGTTGGTCTTCTTAAACAAAAAAATCCATCACAATCGCAAAGGTTCGATGTAGGTTTCGAATATCCAATTGGAATCTGACCCCCGGTCACATCGAAATTCAAATGTCGTTTAAAGGCAAATATTGATTGTCGGTTCTTTAACTATCAATAAATATTCACAACAAACACCAAGATTTAAATAATTTTCCCAATTATTTAATTTCAAAATATCTTCGCAAGGTATATTTTCACACTTCAACCATTTGAAAACAACTTTCAAATCACTTTTCACTCGCTGAATAAGATTTTTGATATTATTTATTTCCACTGAATGTCTACCGAGTTCAAATACTTTAAAATACTTTAAATCACTTATCCAAGATATATACTTGGAAACATTTAGATAAAATTATTTTAAAACATTTATTTAAATATTAGTTATGAAAATATTATACCAATATCTCATATAAAACTTCAAGTCCAAACTAACTTTAAAATAAAATTAGTAGATAGCGTAGAACTATTTTAAATACCCATTTTCTAAAACAAATATCAATTTAATCTTTAAATAATCACTTCTATAATTAATTAATTAAATCTTTACTCTATGATTTTCAAAATAACTTAAGAAAATAATTTCTCCAAAATATTCTTTTTAAAACCAACTCTAGAACTTTTAATTTATATTTCAAAAGCTATTTTACAAACATACTCGGTTTTTCAGGGAAAATACACATTCCTTTTCAAAATGGATCATTTTTAATCAATTAATAAATCCTTTTGGATTTATTTTAAATTTACGCTCCAAATCTGTAAGTTCCTTTCTACACTTTTAAAAATAACCAAATGTTAATTTTTAAAACAAAATTCCCTTTCCGTTACAAATTCCCATTGTGAATTTAGATTTCCAAATATCAACTGATATACGATTTTCAAATCGATTTCCAAATATTCACTTTCAATACCAAATAAATTTTCAAATTGATTTCCAAATTTATTTCAATTACCAAATCCAATTCCAAATTGGCTTCTAAATTTTTCTTAGTCAACAAATCAATTTTCATATCAATTTCCCAAAGGTTTATTTTTTTAAACACCAAATTAATTTTCTACCAATTTTCAAAAATCTAATTTTATCTATTTTTGGTATCCTACGATACCAAAAATATATTCGGCTAGATTATAGCCTTCAAGGGTTTCAATTACAAATAATCACACACATATTATAAATAATCAACACATAATATATGAAACAAATTCAATATTTGAGGAATCCGGTTGGATCCCTCCAACCTGTTTCTCTGCATCCACAGATGTTAGAACAACAATTAAATACCAATTCCACTTCGAGGTGGAATATCGCGGTATATGGGTTTAAATATAATATCATCCGCTATTATGCGGCGTATAGGGTCTATTTCAATACAACTGATGGTAAATTATCATCCAAGCACACAGTCAACAATTTAAATATAGCTATTTAAAATCAAACTAGAAATTCCAATTTAAACTTGAGTGAGAAGATCTCATCTTTTATTACGCATGCAATCCATTTTCCATTCCAGTTTGTTTCCTTTGCAGTTTTGACCTTGTATAAATATTTGATGATTTTTATTAATATTTTGAATAAATCGAATAATTAAATTCCTATTGGATAAATTAATTACCCCTTAATTTGATTTTAAATAAATACTTCTAAATTTCAAACCTATTCCCTTTAATAAATTTATTTAACTAACGGTTTTGATTTTAAACTAATCCCTTTAGAAAATAAGAACATGCATGAAGATATATATATATTAAATAAAAGTAGAACATTTTATATCTTACTGCTTTAAATTTTCTTTTTTACAATTGTTATAACAAGTATATAATATTTTTTTCCTTGAGTTTCTGGAATTCTTGATATTTAAATTAAAATATCTATCATTTTAATTTAAAAAAAAACTATACCTTGCTGCTCTGATCGAACCCCTAGCCCTAGCTTCGACTTCGACCACCACCAGAACACCAACTCGAATCCCTCCACAACACCGCATTCGTGAGCTCCTATCGACGAACGAGACAGCACGCCTTCCCCTCACGTGAACGAACCCCACCTCGACGCTTCGGCCTCTACCCACTTTCAATCGCAACATCTTTCCTCAACTTATCTCGAAACCCTCGAAACTCTAGCCACCGCGACGAGATCGCCGCTTCCTCGAATCAAAGCCACCATCCTCGCGAGCCTCCACACGCGCGCGCCTCACTCACGAACACGGCCCCAAGCCTTAGCCCAGATTGAGATAGCGAGTACTCCTTTGCTTCGAACCCTCCTCCACGCGAGCGTGGTTCTACGATGACCGAGACACCCTTCTCGATTTCAGAAATCGAAGGGATCGCAAGTATTAAAATTTTGAACTTGCCATTTTTTTTCTTTTTCTTTTTTTACCGTGTTCGGCTTTCCCTTTTTTTTACTTAGCTTTCGAGGGAAGAGAAGGGACGGAGGTATGATTCGTTGATTTCGAATAGAAGCCTGGAATAAGAAGGAACTTTCGTGATTTAAAAAGAAAAAGGAAGGAGGTATTTTTTTTCTCTATATTAACTGTGATTTGAACGAAGTGAAAGAAATAACGATGGCATAAAGAACTTGCTCATGTATAGTAACTTGAGGTGAAATAAAAACAGCTGATGTGAGTAATTTGACTAGAATATATATCGTTTTAATTAAATTTAAATGGTCTCGGTAAACGCAACTCAAAATCTTGATTTCATATCAAGGCGTGCCACTAGGCGTTTATAATGTTATACACCTATTTCGAACGCAATGGAAAAGATTCTGAGTCCAAATTCGATCGTATGAAGAAGATAGCTTTTCGAACCCAGTTATTAAATTAAATTTCGATATAATTTTCAGCACGTTCGCTTATCGTACGACCACACGATAACTCCAAATATTACGAAACTTGAAATCCAATAATAATACAATATTACGGATCCATGGAACTGGTTTCGTCGAAATCCGAGACTGTGCCTCGGAAGGATATTTTTAAATATCGATTTAAATGATGAAAATTCAAAACTGAATAAATCATTTCCAAATTCAATTCTGAAGCTTTCATTATCTTCAATATTATCAATATAAATTTTCTAAGTCTTTGAAATATTTTTAATCAGCTTAAAACTGAAGATTCAAATTTTTAACCAACTTCTATAAATTAACTTCAATAATTTAATTGCCAAATTCATATTTATATTCGAAATTCAAGTTAAACCATCATTCAAATATTTAAAATCAATTAAATATTCCATTTCAAATTTTAAAAATTCCCGGGTCATCACATCCTTCCTCTCTTAAAAGAATTTTGTCCCGAAATTTCTAGTTAAGAAGAGTGATCCTCAACCCGTTTAATATTTCCAAGCCAAACAGTTTCAACTTTCCAAAACAAATGTTTCTATTAGAAATCCATTATTATTTCAACTAACTTTCCAAAGTCTTTCATGGTTCCCAAGCAACATTGTTTTATTTAAAATTTTAAATTTAAATTCAAATTTTAAACTTTCAAAATTTCTCAAAATTTTTCTAACTCCCTAAATTTTCGAAAAATTTCGCCAGCGTCTCCTTTGCGCGGCTAGCTCGGTACGACTACAAAATGGCACCACAGGCCCCTAGATTTCAATAAGAAAACAAAAGGCCAAGTGCCTAGACAAGAAAATCATCAAATTTCATACTGAAATTTAAATACATACCTTTTGTCGAGCAATTCAAATTTATCTTCGAAATCCCAATTCCTTTGTCTTTAACACACCTGTATATCCTGATATCCATAATGTCCAATTTCAACATTCAAAAATCATTTCTGCACATTTCTTTACAAAAGTTTGAATACTTTCCTCTTATACCATTTTTGCTTCACTATTGAAGTTATGTATCCATTTTCATTCAATCTTACTCTTTCAATTTTATTTGAATTCAATTTACACTTTTAATTTAATTTGGAATCGATTTACCTTCTGAATATTGAATTATATCGACTATCTTTCACTCACAACTGAATTATCTCACTATTTTAAATTAGTTTCATTTTACTAATTTATTACAAATTCCAATTCATTTTATCTCAAATCATTTTTTTATTTCAAATTTGTTATATTTAGTTCACTTCGAACTAATTTTACAACTTCATTTTATCTGACACAATTAAAATTGGTTTTCAATATTCAGTTTCAATTTTAGTTTTATTCTTTTGTTCAATCCTAAAATTTTATTTTCATTTCACCATTTTGGTTTATAACCACTCATATTAAACTGGATTTCCAATTCTATATGAATTCAATTTACCTCAGACCATAATTAGTTTCACTTATTAATTTTATTTCAATATTTCGCTTTGTTTATCATAAATAAAATTCAATTCCAATTCCAATTCTATTTACTTACAAATTCGAAATGAATTTCAACATTCAATTTCACTTCCATTTAATTGCAATTGCAAATTTATTTATTCATTCACAGTTTATTTTTCACCTTTATAGATTTTATTCCAAACATATGGTTTATAAGACTTCTCAAATTAACCTTTATTCAAAATAACTTGAATTTTCAATCTCAATTCTTTTATTCAATTTTTTTATTCCACTTGAATTAAATTTCCTTCCAACTTATTTTATTTCCACATTTACTTTTATCCAACTTCTCCTTAAGTTAGATCTTATTTTCACAACTTTAAACTTTACAAGTTATCAAACTTAATGAAATTCCATAAATATTTTATATAACATTCAACAGTCTTTTCAACCTTTCAAAAATCATTTTTGAAATCAATTCAAATTATCTTTTGAATTTTCAAAACCAAACCCAGTTTTTCAAATAACTTTCATTTAAAATCATTTGGCAGCAATTCCTCTTTTGGAAACTCGAAAATAAACACCGATGATGTTGCAGTCATCACCGAAATTATTTTTTAGCGACCAAAAAGAGTTTAGAACTTTTTGTCCCTTCAAAACACTTTTCCAAAACCTTTGAAGATCATCTCCAAACTTAAAAGGAATTTAATCTTTCCCAAATCTCAAAATTTAAATCCTTTCAAAAACATTTTTCCAATATTCCTTTGGAATTCTATTTCAAATTATAAATCACATTTACAATTTACATTCTCAAATTCCATTTGTATGTGAATTTATTTCTTTAGCTTTAAGTTATGATTTCAACTTCTTATTCAATAATCAATGATAATAAATTAATATTATCAATTCCTAACAAACAAGCAACCATATACTATAATAATTTATGGAAATCATTTCTCTTTATATACAAAAATAATTTAGGTAAAATTATTTCATTTATCCTAATTTAAAACAATATCATATCGAATTGTTCTGTATAACTGTTTAGAAATCCCTATCGATAGAGTTGTACGAACTATACCGACCAAAATCCATATACCACTTAGTGAACCAATCAACACAATATAAAACAATTTTGTATTCACTAACAAATACACGCTCATATCTATTAATACTCTCAAACTCATTCTAGAGTACTACTGACTCTATCTCTAACGACTAACACCCAACAGAGCCAAGGTTATCGCTTAACCAAATGCTCTGATACCACTTGTGAAAGTCTAGGCTTTTCAACCATCGACAGCGGCCAATCTCGAATGGTAGGCTTTTCAACCATCCCAGCCCCGCCGTGGCATACAATGGTACCCTGCTATTGCTTTTACGACCAGCCTTTCGACTGTCACTCCTTACGACTAACCAACCCGTAAAGAGGACGTGTAGGGGTAAGAGTCTCCTGCTCGCCACCAAACAAAAAGCGAGAACCCCCCATCACGTTTCACAAGAAAAGCAAGGTCAGTCGTGAGACTGGTGTGAGATCTTAAAAACTGTTATTTCCACAAAGAAAGGGAAAGAAATCCGCTATGCTTTTTGGAAAATGAAACTACCATAAGGCCTCCCGACACACAGACAATGTAATCACAGACTTGGGGGAGATTTCTCCTTATGATAGTCAAACATGCTTGATATGAAAAATCCTTATTAACATTATTATTAGTGCATAGTGTGGGAAACATTTCGAAAGTATAATATTAATCTTAGCCAGCATAGGTACCATTATATTATGCCTGTTGTAGCTACCTCCTGAGGAGGTAGGTTATGCAATTGCAATCGTAATGGGCTCGTATTGTTTCTTTAGATTTCCAACAAATGGTCAGGCTAATGAACTTCCCATGCCACATGGGTACGCCTCTGGAGGGACGCCCTGAGAACCTACCCGGCTCTTTGCCAACACAAGGCCGGTTACCCCCTTCCTGGGGAGTAAAACCTAAGATATGCCACCCCCGGTCGTTTGCGACCTTTATCCAAGGATCCTCTACACCAACAACCACAAAGAAAAGTATTTGCGGTAACCACATAGGTTAAATATCAGGGCTCCATACCTGATACCACCCTTTTCCAGAAGGAATGGACATACCCTATGGGAGATACCCCCGAAACCTTGCCGCATCTTTTCTGTTTTGACCATTACCGGTTTGTGAGGCTCGATGAGGTTTCGTCCATAAAGCAATGCTTTTTCGCAAAGCCATGCTTTGATCAACAAATGATCAGCAGCACTTCGTGTGCCACATTACCAAATTGGAAATGTATCACTAGTAACCATCAACTACATAACCTCTAAGCTCGTACGTCTCAGAGAAAGGTGTTAAGCTAGGAGAATAAATTCTCCGCCACCAACAAAAATGTAATTGATAGAAACCGGCTTTACATCTCAAAGTGTAACGTCAGAGACACATCCATACAAGTCCGTTCCGGGATCGAACGGAACCGAAAGCACTTCAAAGAAGCCCTTGCAAATCCGAATATTTACTAATCGCGTCCGGAATCCCCATCACAAAGGGTGATAAAATCTCTTTATCGGAGCAACCCAGTGCAAAGACATTCGACAGGTAATCCTTTCGCTTTCGAAAATACCCGGTCTTCAACACCATCTTCAAATGCAATCCCATTTCGTCGTATCAATATTCGGAATGGGTTTTATGACACAAAGTCCTCTCCTGGCTAATCCAAATAATGAGCGCTTATTTTAAAAATAAGTGTTACATTCAGATTTCAACAAATCACAACAATTTCCACGTTGGTCTTCTTAAACAAAAAACCATCATAATCGCAAAGGTTCGATGTAGGTTTCGAATATCCATTTGGAATCCGACCCTCGGTCGCATCGAAATTCAAATGTCTTTTGAAGGCAAATATTGATTGTCGGTTATTTAACTATCAATAAATATTCACAACAAACACCAAGATTTAAATAATTTTCCCAATTATTTATTTTCAAAATATCTTCGCAAGGTATATTTTCACACTTCAACCATTTGAAAACAAATTTCAATTCACTTTTCACTCGCTGAATAGATTTCCGATATTATTTATTTCCACTGAAAGTCTACCAAGTTCAAATACTTTAAAATACTTTAAATCACTTATCCAGGATATATACTTGGAAACATTTAGATAAAATTATTTTAAAACATTTATTTAAATATTAGTTATGAAAATATTATACCAATATCTCATACAAAGCTTCAAGTCCAAACTAACTTTAAAATAAAATTAGTAGATAGGGTAGAAATATTTTAAATACCCATTTTCTAAAATAAATATCAATTTACCCTTTAAATAATCACTTCTATAATTAATTAAATAAATCTTTACTCTAAGATTTTCAAAATAACTTAAGAAAATAATTTCTCCAAAATATTCTTTTTAAAACCAACTCTAGAACTTTTAATTTATATTTCAAAAGCTATTTTACAAACATACTCGGTTTTTCAGAGAAAATACACCTTCCTTTTCAAAATGGATCATTTTTAATCAATTAATAAATCCTTTTGGATTTATTTTAAATTTACGTTCGAAATCCGTAAATTCCTTTCTGCGCTTTTAAAAATAATCAAATGTTAATTTTTAAAAAAAAATTCGCTTTCCTTTACAATTTCCCATTGTGAATTTAGATTTCCAAATATCAACTGATATACGATTTTCAAATCAATTTCCAAATATTCACTTTCAATACCAAATAAATTTTCAAATTTATTTCCAAATTTATTTCAATTACCAAATTTAATTCCAAATTGGTTTCTAAATTTATTTTAATCAACAAATCAATTTTCATATCAATTTCCCAAAGGTTTATTTTTTAAACACCAAATTAATTTTCTACCAATTTTCAAAAATCCAATTTTATCTATTTCTGGTATCTTACGATACCAAAAATATATTCGACTAAATTATAGCCTTCAAGGGTTTCAATTACAAATAATCAAACGCAAATTATAAATAATCAACACACAATATATGAAACAAATTCAATATTTGAGGAATCCAGTTGGATCCCTCCAACCTGTTTCCCTGCATCCACAGATGTTAGCACAATAATTAAATACCAATTCCACTTCAAGATGGAATATCGCGGTATATGGGTTTAAATATTATATCATCCGCTATTTTGCGGCATATATGGTCTATTTCAATACAACTGATAATAAATTATCATCCAAGCACACAATCAACAATTTAAATTTAAATGTTTAAAATCAAACTGGAAATTCCAATTTAAACTTGATTGAGAAGATCTCACCTTTTATTACGCATGCAATCCATTTTCCATTCTAGTTTGTTTCCTTTGCAGTTTTGACCTTGTATAAATATTTGATGATTTTTATTAATATTTTGAATAAATCAAATAATTAAATTCCTATTGGATAAATTAATTAACCCGTGATTTGATTTAAATAAATACTTCTGAATTTCAAACCAATTCCCTTTAATAAATTTAATTAACTAACAATTTTGATTTTATACTAATCCCTTTTGAAAATACGAACATGCATGAAGATATATATTTATTAAATAAAACTAGAACATTTTATATCTTCCTGCTATAATTTTTTTTTACAATTGTTATAACAAGTAGATAATATTATCTTCCTTTAGTTTCTGGAATTATTGAAATTTAAATTAAAATATCTATCATTTTAATTAAAACAAAAAAATTATACCTTGCTGCTCTGATTGAACCCCTAGCCCTAGCTTCGACTTCGACCACCACCAGAAAACCAACACGAAGCCCTCCATAACACCGCATTCGCGAACTCCTATCGGCGAACGAGACATCACGCCTTCCCCTCACGTGAACGAACCCCACCTCGACGCTTCAGCCTCTGCCCACTTTCAATCGCGACATCTTGCCTCAACTTATCCCGAAACCCTCAAAATTCTAGCCACCGCGACGAGATCGCCGCTTCCTCGAATCAAAGCCATCGACCTCGCGTGCGCGAACCTCCACACGCGCACACCTCACTCACGAACATTGCCCCAAGCCTTAGCCCAGATCGAGATAACGAGTACTCCTCTGCTTCGAACCCTCCTCCACACGAGCGTGTTCTACGATGACCGAGACGCCCTTCCCGATTTCGGAAATCGAGGGGATCGCAAGAATTAAAATTTTGAACTTACCATCTTTTTTCTTTTTCTTTTTTTTACCGTGTTCGGCTTTTCCTTTTTTCTTTTTTTACTTTTTACTTAGATTCCGAGGGAAGAGAAGGGACGAAAGTATGATTCGTTGATTTCAAATGGAAGCCTGGAATAAGAAGGAACTTTCGTGATTTAAAAAGAAAAAGGAAGGAGACATTTTTTATCTGTATTAACTGTGATTTGAACGAAGTGAAAGAAATAACAATGGCATGAAGAACTTGCTCATGTACAGTAACTTGAGGTGAAATAAAAACAGCTGATGTGAGTAATTTGACCAGAATATATATCGATTTAATTAAATTTAACTGGTCTCGGTAAACGCAACTCAAAATCTTGATCTCCTATCCAGACGTGTCGCTAGGCGTTTATAATGTTATACCACTATTTCGAACGCAACGGAAAAGGTTTCGAGTCCAAATTTGATCGTATGAAGAAGATAGCTTTTCGAACCCTGTTATTAAATTAAATTTCGATATAATTTTCAACGCGTTTGCTTATCGTACGACCACACGACAACTCCAAACATTACGAAAATTGAAATCCGATAATAATACAATATTATGGATCCAATGGAATTGGTTTCGTCGAAATCCTAGAATGTGCCTCGGAAGGCTATTTTTAAATATCGATTTAAATGATAAAAATTCAAAACTGAATAAATCATTTCCAAATTCAATTCTGAAGCTTCCATTATCTTTAGTATTATCAATATAAATTTTCTAAGCCTTTGAAATATTTTAACCAGCTTAAAACTGAAGATTCAAATTTTTATCCAACTTCAATAAATTAATTTCAATAATTTAATTGCCAAATTCATATTTATATTCGAAATTCAAGTTAAACCATCATTCAAATCTTTAAAATCAATTAAATATTCCATTTCAAATGTTAAAAAGTCACACCCACTGTCAAACAATACTATATACATATATACATTTATATATGTGTGTGTGTGTGTGTGTGTGTGTGTGTGTATATACCGGTAAATCGTTTCTGACAATATATTTGTCATCCACTTGCTTTGTATTCATTCGGACTGAACTTGTTCCAAGCGTACAATGACTTACTAACTGCACTATCACATCTGCTTAAGTAAGCATTTGATTGTCACATAGAAGATTATTCTGATCGTCACAAAATAGATCGAGACTTATTTCCTAAACTATCCAAATAACAATCCTACTATCAAATTCCTAAGAGTGATTCCAAAATGGAAGGATGGTATAGCTCCATAGCATACTTCATCATGCACGTTACTAGTTTGGGGTGGTTCGAATAAATTCTAAATCTGGTGTCTCCAAAATCATTTATAAGAACTCTTTTATAAATATCCAAAACTATTTAAAGAACTTTCTTTACAAATATTCCTTATTTAAAATAAAACTCCTTTAATAAAGTTCCTTTGATAAACAAAACAATTATTTAAAACACCTTTAAGCAACAAGAATTATTTAATAACATCCTCCATTTAATTATCTTTTAGCATTATTAACAAAATAATGATTTTAAACAAACATTTTCAAAAAGTATTCAATTAACTTCAAAAGAATCTTTTTATAAAATAATTACTTTATTATCCTTTAAATATTTAAGATGGAATAAACTTTAAACCATTATCAAAAATGATAAAATGAAATATTTGACTTCATAAAATTAGACAAAGGCTTAGTGACCACAATGGTCATTTAATTAAGTTTAAGTTATCCAAGTTATCACATGGGTATTTAAATAGAAATCATATATGTAAAAGGAATCAACAACCAATAACCAATAACATATAGGTAAATGTTCAAGTTACCAAAATGGCAGAACTGGGATTGATTCTGCTAAATACATATCTAAGTTAATTTACAAAACTTCTTTATAAATATTAAAACCATAATTAATCTTTAGTTAATTATTAACTTAAAATTTAAATTTTTAAATAATAATTAAATATTATTTAATCTCAATTAATTAGTTAAATAATCCTTAATCAAAACTTAAATAAATAATTTTTAATTAATCCTGATAAATATAATCAATTCTCAATTAATTAATTAAATAATGATTAGCCTTTTATTAATTAACAAATTATAATTAATTTACTTAAAAATAATTAAGTGTTAATTACCCTAACTTAATTAAAGATTAAGTACTAATTACATTACTCAATTAGTTTATTAAATAATCATGAAGTAAATAAAATAATAAAAATTACCTTTTTATTTCTTATAACATGTTTTGAAAACATTTTCAAAAGACACTTAAGTGAAATTAAATTCAGATTTTAAAAATAGTTTGTTTCCATGAACCGCACTTATAGCGACTATTGTTGTATGACCCTAAATTTTCAAAACATGTGTTATTATTATCAACAATATTGTGTATTAATGTGGAACCAAAAATTTTCTACCATAGTATATAGCTATGCAAGGATAATAGTGGTTTTTAACTAAGAAGCCTGATTAGAGTTCGCACTGGGAAGTCGAGTGAGCGATACAAGTTCGAAAATAAAAGGTATGTATTCAAGTGAGTGATCAAATCATATTTTGCATAGAAATGATCAAAATACATCATACAGACTGAGGATAGTGTTAACTATTTTTGAGTTAGAGTTTTGGTAAAATTACGGGGATCTCTTTTTGCAAAGTGGCTTTAACGTGATAGGGGTTCTCGCCTTATGAACTGTGCCAAAGCTTAGACTCTTACCCCTACATGTCCCTGAAGTTAATGGGTTGGTTTCAGTTGAGGGGCTAGCCGTAAAATTAGATTTGAGGTTACCATCATGTAGGCACCAACTATTTAAGGGGAACGTTACACGTGTGAAAAATCCCAGAAATTAAATTAAAAATATGTCATAAAAAATTAGGTCTAAATTTGGAACATACATAAACAAAAAACATACACGTGCACAAAACTATTTTCTTGTCCCCTATCCCTTTCATTTTCTTTTCATTGCTTAGGATATATATACATAGAGACACACAATTTATGGGAGACATTCATTTTCACGCATGGAAAAAAACATTAGACATGTTCACATTTTCCATTTTTCTTGTTTTCACATGCAAAATATAGTCATAGCCGCCATTTTTCACCTTTCCCTTAGTAATTTTAATTGCTCGCTCCACATATAAAATTAGCAAATGTGCATACAAGTGCATGGAAGGAGATGAATAATAAAGAAGGAGTTTACTATTCTAATTGGTTTGGATTGGTATGTATTTGGACTGTGCTTTAGGCTATACATTCTTGGTTGATTAAGTGTTTTTATTTTACGTAAGTCAAATAAACTAATTTAGTAATTTTATATTACTTAAGTTATTAGTTAGTCTAGATTTAATGTTTTTAAACTTTGAAATAGACAACCATGATGAGTGATTTTGGATTTGAGATTTGGTTAGTTGGGCTGGGCTCTTACGTAATTTGGTTGAGTAAGACTTTAATTCTTTTGTTTAGTAAATAATTAAGTTATTCATTAATTTTATAATTTAATTAGTTAAATTGAATTATTTTAATGAATTTGGAAGATGGTTGTTGATGTTAGGTTTTGGGTTTGAACATATAAGTGGGTGGGCTTTGCAATATGTAATGACCTGAGATTTTGGACATCCCGAGTTGTAAATATTAGTTTATAATATTCAATAATAGTGTATTTTAATATACAATATTCCCATTAATAAATGATTTATGATTTTAAACAATTTTCTAAACCAATGTAACTTGAATTTTCAAATCTATATCAAATTACAAATTTAATTTAAATAGGATTTCTTATATGTATGTTTTGATTTAGAAGTAAGAATGTATACATTGTTTTAGATTTAAAAATATGTATATTGTTTTAGATAAATATATGTATTTTGTTTCAAAGATATATATGTATATTTTATTCAAAAGGTGAAATATAATAGAAAATTTAATTTATTGGAAGTCAATTGCATATGTAGGACAATAAATTTACATGTAATAAATTTTGATAGAAATTCATAATGAAATAAAAGTGATATTTTTTAATTTTGTATATATGAACAATATTGTTTATATTAAGTAAAGGAGCTTTAAGTTTCTTAAATAATAATATGTATATGCATTGAGTTAGAAAAGTTGTATATATGTTATGATTAGTTAAAAGGAAATTTATTATATTTAAATTAGTAAAATGTTATAAAGAAAAAGATGTGTATAATAATCACTTGAATAAATTGGAAACTATATACACATAAATGAACTTAGTTATTTTGAAGTAATATATTTTATATTATAAATTTATAAAGAAAGAAATGATTTGATTTATTTTGAAAAAATATATTTCTATATAATAAATAAAAGATGTATATATGGTTATATATATACATGAAGGATTTAAAAATAATTATTACACCACTTTGTAGTTCTTGTTTTAAAATAACATATGTATATTGGAAGTGCTATTTTATTTAAATAGAAAATTCATTTGGTTTTGAATTGCTTGGAAGTATAGAATATTATCCTAGTTTGTTTGGTTTAAAGTAACACATATATACAAGTATATTAACAATGAAGGTTATTTTAATAGTTTCTAACTTTTATTTCAAAATATATAAGTAATAAATGAAAGCTTTGAAGATATTGTAAAAATCACTTTGCAATTCTTGTTTTGTAATAAATAGATATAAGAAGTGTTTTATTAAGTGTTAATTTATATCTTAAGTTTTAAACAACAAATTTCATATTTAAATTTGTGAAGATATAGAATGAAAACACTAATTTTGTTTAAATAATAATAATAATAACTATAGGTTATCAAATTTCATACTTACATATATGCCTTAAACATTTTTTAGTTTATGTGTAGATAAAGTTTCAAAATCATTTGCTGTTATTGAAAACTGGATAACATATATGCCTAAAACAAGGAGCAAAACAAGTTAACAATTATACAAACTATGGGTAAGTTGTACTAAAAGTTTGAATCAGTAAAACATTTGGTAGTAAACACAATTACATTTGGCAGGGATGCAACAGATAAAATCTAAAACAATTAATTTATTTTCTTTTCAAATCTTTCCTACCCACCAAATTTTCACTTCTGTTCCTTTTCTAGTAAATTCAAGCATGCATATATATAAACATTTCAGCTCAGAGTTATTGTTTAGAAATTTTAAAACAAGTAAGTAGCCTCTGTTCAAACTGTTAAAATCTGAAAACAAAAATCAAAACTTAAAAACTTATAACCTGTAAGCAAGTCTGTACATCAAGAAGACTGGGCATTCTTTGTTCAAATCAAACCCTAGGGATTCAAGCAAATTTGGATTTCAAATTCTAAAGATTTCAACTTTTAAGTCAAGACTTCAACTTCAAGTTTTAAAAGCATTTGGAACCAAGATATGGAAGGTGAGAAACTTTGATTTAAAATATGGAAATGGAATATCCTGTTCCTCTATTATAAATATTTAAGTTTATCCCAGCACTTAAAATTATATACCTCTTCACCTAGATCGTTTTGCATGTTGATGTAAACTAGGAATATGTTCATTTTCTAGTTTAGTATTTGTTGAAAATAGTTTGAGAGCAAATTATGATGTGTAGTTTGTCTAGGTTTCATTTTACAGTAAATAACCAATTTGGTGAAAATTTAACATTTTTAATTCAAAGATTCAGGCATGCAATTAGGATGCTTATGTGAAATTATGAATTTTAGCAGTTAAATTGTAATTTTTAGTAGCCTATATTTTGAGATATGGTCACATGAACATTTTTCGTTCAAAAATTTATTTCTCGTGATCTCGTCGTCATGGGGTGGTGTGGTCAGGAATGGACGGGGCTGGTGGACCTAGAGGAGGTGCCGACCGTGGCAGAATCATGGTTTTGGGAATGATTTGTGTGAGCGAGTTGATATTAGGGTCTAAAGTGGTGTCGAATTTGGGAGAAGTCGCGATGGTTTCGCGACGTGATGGTGCGACCGGAGTTCAAGGGAATTGGCTGGGAGGTAGTCGCATGGATGAGCTTTCGTCGGAGATAGGATGCATGCGAGGAAGAGGTTGATCGGTGCCGAGGAGGGTCGATTTGTGACGATAGGGTGGTTTCATGGTTTGAAATTAGTGAACTGGAGATCGATTTGTCGATCGGGGGCAAAGTTTGCATCGGTGTGTGGTAAATCGGGTACTGGCAATGATGTGGAGATGGAAGGAGGTGTCACGGCAGTGAGATGGTTGAAGATTTGGTCGTACACATGCATGCGTATCAGTGCACGTTTGTCCCAGGCGAGATCGGGTAATCGATGGTGCGTCGATGCAGCGGGGGTGCGAGACGTATGGGCTCAGCGTTGTTATCAATTGATTCGCGGGTGTGTCGTTTTTGAGAGTCGATGTTTCTTTTCGATTTTTATGTGTATTCCTAGAAGAGGAACTGGAGTCGTGTGTTTGGATGAAGGAAGGCGGGTCTATGCATCTTTGTTTTGGGTTTGGCCCGCTTAATAATTAAAGTGTTAAATTTGTGGAATGAGGATTTAGTTTATAACAAAGTTTAAGTAAAAGTAAAAATCTTCAAAAGTTAAACTTTCCAATGTTTTAACAAACAAGTTAGTCAAAGAAATTATTTAAACCAATTTCCATTCATCATTAAATGTTTAGTTAAAGTTTAAATTATAAAGAATTTGAAAAGAATAAAACTTGTTTACTAGGGTAGTATAAACTATTTTATCATAAATTAATTAAGTTTTAAAAATCAACTTTATTATTATATTTGAGTTTTATCTGAATAAAATGGGGATATAGTTAAGCAAAGTAATAGGAAAAAAATGTTAAAACCTTGAATTAAATTAATTTCTTAAGAAATTTTATATTTATAATAATTATTTAATTTCACATAAAAAGTGTTTTTAAGTGGATGGTTCGTATCAACGGATGTTATGCCATCGTACGATCCATTATGAATTAAATAAGTGAAATTTTACAAACCTTTAATAGACAAAATTTAATTACTCTTTTGGAAATAAATGATATCGTATAATTTTATACGGCCTATCTGTTAAGATGTTCCCAAACTGAATAGATGTGTTAATTGTAGAGTATTCAAACTGTGTGACATCTGGACAGCGGAAATAGACACCATTTCGCTGAATAGTTAATTAAATTTCAATGGATAGTTTAAGCCATCTATCTGATATTATCTGTGTAATTGGTTACTAGAAATGATAGTCTCTAATCTGTTATTCATGCATGTATCTGTATTTGCCTGTTAATTATATTTGAAAATATAATGTGAATCGATCTATGGAAGCTGATTGATTTGCATATCTGTGTGACTATGTATTGTGAATTGATAAGTACCATTGTAAGCCTTATTCTGTTTGGATTGATTTTTGAAACTAGTTTTGTTTAAAAATAAAATATTATTTTTAGAAATGTTTAAGAATTGATAAATATTTCAAAAATATCAAAACTATTTATCTATTATTATTTTTGGAGATCTTTTTAAGGTATAATGTTTATAAGTAAGTTTTATTTAAACTACTTCAAGAATTAAACTATTTTTGTAATAATTCTTTAAAGGATTAATTTTTATTAAATTAATATTCAAATATATTTTCTTCAATATAAATCTGTTTAATATAAATGTTGTTTTGAATAATATTTTATAATAACTTCTATAAAGAGTATTTTATTTATTTAAACTTGAAAATAATATTTGGAAATTTATAAGTATGATTTGGAAAGAAATGTTTTGTGTATATATATTTTGAAATGAAATAAGCTTTCTTAGTAAAGTGCAATCTTTTTGGATTTTTAAAGGTGAATAAGGCTTAAAGGTTGTAACGGGAAATAACTTGGTTGAATTGATTGTTTGATAGTTGAATAACCGACTACCAAAATTGGACAAAACCTAACTTTGGTAATATCTAGAGGAAACTCTAGAATTATATGGTACGGTTACCGTTCGAGGTGCTATACCGTACGTATAAACTCGTTTATTCTCTAGGACGAATTATAAGGAGACCCGTCCACTAACGGTTAGGAGGTGAACTCCGATCTTGTATTTCGTCGGTGTATTTCCTAAAGAACCGGGGTTGAGTTTACCGAGAAATAGCGAACGTTGTTTCGAAGAGACCGGGATCGGATTTGTAATCCGACAACCACTTTGATCCAATGAGTACGTTTTCGTGATGAAGACAAGGGCTTGGAGTCGAAGATGGAGCAGTGAAGTTCAAGGGCTACTTGCTACTAATCTTGAGCATGATTCCAAAATGGATGTAGTAGGAATAGTGCCTTCGGTTCCGTTTGAACCCGGAATGGACTTGTATGGATGAATGCTTTAAAAATATCGTCAGGTGGGCGGTGAGCATTCTAAGTGATATGTTCTATAAAGGTAACGCTTAGCCCGAGCCTCATCAACCAGGAATGACTGAAAATCAGGGGTTATGCAGCAAGGCTAAGTGGGTAGCGCCCAAGTAGGGTGAGGTCATCCCTGTCTAGATGTCCCTTTTATTTCGGTTGTGTGGGCAGTTGCTGATCCTAACCACGGGACGATCTTGCTCGGGCTATCCAGTAAGGGGTAGTCTGGCCTTGTGTTGTGGCGGATTTAGGGTGAACCTCAATACGCTGATCTAGACCAGGTACTGTGATAGGTGGTACCCCAGTGCCTAGTCATTCGTTAGAAATCCATTATTCCTACGTGATTTTTATGGTTTTGATTGTATAACCCACTTTGTGGCTAGTATGCTGGAATTTAATAATGTAACAATTTCAGCTATTTGAATAAGTATTTGTGTATAGACCCTATTATAATATCAGAGGATTTTATAAAAAATGTTTTGGCTACCGTAAGGTAAAAACTGACATGTTTATTTGTGGCGTGGTCTTACGAAATTCTTTTGATTTTCAAAGGGTTTTTAAAACTTTAATAATCAAGTTGAGTGTGTTTCTCACACCGGTATACCAGACTGACCCGGGCTTGGAGTTTTTCCTATATGCTCGGGTCAGACCGAGCATATTTCCAGGTTTAGCTGGAAGAGTGGAATCTTCAGGAGAAGGAGCTGGACTAGGAGACGTATTTTCGTAGATTCTTATATTTAGTCTGTATTTGGTTGTATGGTCATCATTGTAAGGAAATGCTTGATATAACCGTCCAAGATGTGTGGTTGTAACTCTGATGTAAAGTTCGTATATGTTAAATAAAGCTATAGTTTTGGTATTTTGTAAATATTTATTTATATTATAGTTTATTCGATCCGTTGTGAGATTCTGACTATTCTCTTTTCTTTTATCTTCTTTCTATTTCTACCTTCTTTCTTTTTTCACTATCCGTCTTCCCGTGCGATTTGGCTGAAAAGTTTGGTTTAAAGCCGGTTTAAATCGGTACGAAAAGATGGGCCGTGACATTGTGGTATCAGAGCCTAGGTTGAGTGAATACCTAGGTTCGAGTAGGTTGCTCATTAGGAATAGAGTCTGTAGCAACCTATTGAGTCTGTGTGTGTATATATATACGAGAGCACATATTTGTTAGTTGTATAAAAATGGTTTTATATTAAGTTAATTGATCGGTTAAGTGGCATATGGATTCTGTTCAATATGAGTAGCTAACATTATTGATAGGGATCTCTAAACACTTGAACCAGGCCAACGGACACAATATTATTTTAAAAGGGTAGATGAAATAATTTTATCCAAAATATATTTTCTATATAAAAAGTATGATTTTTTATATATATGATATTTAAAATGATCGGTTGAGATGATAATAATTTATCATGTGGGCTCTGAGTGGTCTTAGCCATTAACCTTAATATATTCATTTGTTGCCCTTTTGACTTGAGTATAACCCTTAGGAACTGAACCTTTTAGAATTTGAATCTTTGGAAAATGGATTTTATTGAGTTTATTTACTAGAGAAATTTGGAACACTTTTAAACTAGTAAATTTTTGGAAAATTTTCCACTCTTTAAAGATAATTTTAGAATTATGGACTCTTAAAAAAAGGGGATGTTTGAAATTTTAAATACATTATAACAATTTATTTGTTACAAATATATATATATATATATATATATAAATTGAAGAAATGAGTTTTTTATAAACTTACTATATATATGTGTGTATTTTTCTCTGCCTATAATCACTTTTCAAATATATATACTTAAATTATTTTGAAAGGATGAATTTATAAAATCTTGGATAATAGGAATTTAAAAGGTGGAATACATTTTGAAGTGTAAACCCTGATGAACTCCTTAGCCTATAGAATTCTAAACCTTAGGATCTCACCTTGGGTTTTGGTTTTGATTATAGGGAACCCGTATCATCCATCGTGGTGGAGCTCTGGCCAGAGTTAGGAGAGATGGTGACTTTGACCGAGTCATAAGATTCGAGGTGGATCTTAACGAGCCATCCTTGTATGAAGAAGAGCCGAAAGTACCAGTAGAGCCGGTTGAGCAGCCTCAGCCCCAGTCTCAGCCTCGACAAGAAGATCCAATGGAGGAATTCGACAGCAAAGACGAATTTGAAGTCGAAGAAGAAGAAGAGGTGTTTGAAGACGAAGAGGAATTCGAAGTGGAGGAGGATTCCGAATCTGAGAATGACAATGCTTTCATTTAGGAGACCATGGAGGAGCCAATTCCTGGAGTAGATTTCTTTCTTAGAGAGCCTAGTCCAGAAGCTATTTGGGTCCCGGACAGTGAAGTAGAGTCCAGGGAATTGTCAGGACCCGAAAGGGAGGACTCTGATAGTAAAATTCCATAGTATGGATCACTTTCTCTTGGTGGTGTGTTCCTTTTTGTATGTGTTTTTGACCAAGGGACGTCATGGTTGTTTGGTGTAAATTATTTGTTAGGGTGATATATGTCTGTATATATATGTATGGTTGAATGGATGATGATAACATTTGTAGGAATATTTTGGATGGTACTTAATGTAATGTATATTTTGATATACGGTGCGAATCAATGTATTTACCTGTATAGTTTGAGTGTTATTGATCTGTTTTAAGGGGGAAGGAAAGTAACGACCCTGAATTTTGGACATTCTGAGTTGTGAATATTAGTTTATAATATTCAACAATATTGTATTTTAATATACAATATTCCCATTAATAAATGATTTATGTTTGTAAATAATTTTCTAAACCAGTGTAACTTGAATTTTCAAATCTATATCAAATTACAAATTCAATTTAAATAGAATTTCTTATATGTACATTTTGGTTTAAAAGAAAGACTGCATATATTGTTTTAGATTTAAAAATATGTATATTGTTTTACAATAAATATATATATATATATTTAAAGATAAATATGTATATTTTATTAAAAAGGTGAAATGTAACAGAAAATTCAATTTATTGAAAGTCAATTGCATATATAGGATAATAAATTTGTGTGTAATAAATTTTGATAGAAATTCATAATTAAGTAAAAGTGATATTTTTGATTTTTGTATATATGAACAATATTGTTTATATTAAGTAAAGGAATTTTAAGTTTCTTAAATAATAATATGTATATGCATTGAGTTAGAAAAGTTGTATATATGTTATGATTAGTTAAAAAGGAAATTTATAATATTTAAATTAGTAAAATGTTATAAAGAAAAAGATGTGTATAATAATCACTTGAATAAATTGGAAACTATATACACATAAATGAACTTAGTTATTTTGAAGTAATATATTTTATATTATAAATTTATAAAGAAGGAAATGACTTGATTTATATTGAAATAATATATTCCTATATAATAAATAAAGGATGTATATATAGTTATGTATATACACGAAGGATTTAAAAATAATTATTACACCACTTTGTAGTTCTTGTTTTATAATAACATATGTATATTGGAAATGTTATTTTATTTAAATAGCAAATTCATTTGATTTTGAATTGCATGGAAGTATAGAATATTATTTTAGTTTGTTTGGTTTAGAGTAACACATATATACAAGCATATTAATAAAGAAGGTTATTTTAATAGTTTCTCACTTTTATTTCAAAATATATAAGTAATAAATGAAAGCTTTGAAGATATTGTAAAAAACAATTTGCAATTCTTATTTTGTAATAAGTATATATAAGAAGTGTTTTATGAAGTGTTAATTTATATCTTAAGTTTTAAATAACAAATTTCATATTTAAATTTGTGAAGATATAGAATGCAATCACTAATTTTGTTTAAAAAATTATAATAATAATAACTATAGATTATCAAATTTCATACTTACATATATGCCTTAAACAATTTTTTAGTTTATGTGTAGATAAGGTTTCAAAATCATTTGCTGTTATTGAAAACAGGATGACAATAAAACAGGGAGCAAAACAAGTTAACAATTATATAACCTATGGGTAAGTTGTACTAAAAATTTGAATTAGTAAAACATTTGGCAGTAAACACAATTACATTTGGCAGGGATGCAACAGATAAAATCTAACACAATCAGTTTAATTTCTTTTCAAATCTTTCCTAGCCACCAAATTGTCACTTCTGTTCCTTTTCTAGTAAATTCAAGCATGCATATATTTGAACAATTCAGCTTAGAGTTATTGTTTAGAAATTTTAAAACAAGTAAGTAGCCTCTGTTCAAACTGTTAAAATCTGAAAACAAAAATCAAAACTTAAAAATTTATACCCTGTGAGCAAGTCTGTACATCAAGAATACCGGGCATTCTCTGTTCAAATCAAACCCTGGGGATTCAAGCAAATTTGGATTTCAAATTCTAAAGATTTCAACTTTTAAATCAAGACTTCAACTTCAAGTTTTAAAAGCATCTGGAACCAAGATGTGGAAGGTGAGAAACTTTGATTAAAATCTGGAAATGGAATATCCTGTTCCTCTATTATAAATATTTAAGTTCATCCCAACATTTAAAAATATATACCTCTTCACATAGATCGTATTGCATGTTGATGTAAACTAGGAATATGTTCATTTTCTAGTTTAGTATTTGTTAAAAATAGTCTGAGAGCAAATTATGATGTGTAGTTTGTCTGAGTTTCATTTTACAGTAAATAACCAATTTTGGTGAAAATTTAACACTTTTAATTCAAAGATTCAGGCCTGCAATTAGGATGCTTATGTGAAATTATGAATTTTAGCATTTAAATTGTAATTTTTAGTAATCTATACTTTGAGATATGGTCAGATGAATATTTTTCGTTCAAAAATTTACTTCTGGCAATCTCGTCACCGTGGGGTGGTATGGCCAGGACTGGAAGGGGCTGGTGGACCTAGAGGAGGTGCCGACCGTGGCAGAATCATGGTTTTGGGCATGATTTGTGAGGGCGAGTCGATATTAGGGTTTAAAGTGGTGTCGAATTTGGGTGAAGTCACGATGGTTTCGCGACGCGATGGTGCGATCGGAGTTCAAGGGAATTGGCTGGGAGGTAGTCGCATGGATGAGCTATCGTAGGAGATAGGGTGCATGCAAGGAAGAGGTCGATCGGCGCTGAGGAGGGTCGATTTTTGATGATAAGGTGGTTTCACGGTTTGAAATTGGTGAACTGGAGATCAATTTGTAGATCGGGGGCGAAGTTTGCATCGGCGTGTGGCAAATCGGGTACTGGCAATTGTAGGATCTAAATTAACCCTAGAGGGGGGGGGGTGAATAGGGTTATAGCAAATTTTCTTAATTTAAACAAAAATAAACTGCAGAAATAAATATACTGAAAAGTAAATCACACACAAGATTTACCCAGCTTCGGCAACCCCTGCCTACTGCTGCATTCCCAGATTTCTATTAGAATTAAACAGTATCACGCTTACAAACACTCTAACAGACTTGCAAACCCTGCTACCGCCTATAGAGTTTTGCAAACTCGCAACCCCTGCTTACTGAACTAACTCTAAATAGACAATCAGACACAACCTAAAACCTAGGTGGTGATTTACCTAAACTCTTTGATTCGTAGAATAAAAAAAACAATAATTAAGAACAAAATAGCCCTAAACTAATTAACATTATTAATATAAGTTTATTAACAATATTAATTAATAACAAAAGAAACCCCTTTTGTTTTTTTTGAACACCGGCCCACTTCCTTATTTCACCCGATCCTTTTTTTTTTATCTTCGTTCGTGAGAAATAATGGCGGCTTCGTTCCAGTTAGGGCTTCGTTCCCTTTTGATCCAGTTAGGGCTTCGGCTCTTCGTTGCAATTAGGGCTTCGGTTCTTCGTTGCAATTATGGCTCTAGTTTCTTCAATTGATCTGTGATTGGTTGCCCTAGCTTGCTTGCAGTTGCTCGATCGAGTTTTGATGCTTGTGAATTCGGTATGTGCTGTCTCCTTTTGCTTTTCTAATTTGATACTTGAACTCGATCGAATCGAAATGCCGATGATGATTAGGGTTTTAATAGGATTTGATTTCCTATTTTTGCGTTCGACTGATTATTTCAAAAAAATTGCTTTGGTCGTTCGATTATGTATTGATGCTTGAGATTTCTTTGACTTAATCAAATTCGTATGCACTTGATTCCTTGGTTGACACGGTAGAGAATTCTCGTCTTGAATTTGATTTTGGTTCCGTGACTTTCTCTGACTTGATAAATTTCGTATAATTTGATACTCACGGTTTTGAAGTTGTGATTTCTTGGCTTTGACCTATTTTGTTTACTTGGTTATCACGACAGTGGTTTGCTTTTTGACTTCGGTCACTTGATTTTGACTGTGGTTACTCTGTGCTCCTTTTTGAAAATTTGCTGCTCGATATTGTTGTAATGTGTTGTTTTACCCTGCTGCATATCACTGCATTTGAATTTTGTATGTAAACTTGGATTTGCTTCATTTGAAATTCTAGTGGCTGATCATCTTGCTGTTCACGGCCATTATATCTTTACTGCCATATTTTGCTTCACTGTTGCATTCATTGTCATTCATTTGTGTCTTGTATCAATGCTCGACCATGTTGCATATTGGACATCGATTCATTTCCACTTGATTCTTAATTTGGTTGTTACCTGAGTCACTTGTTCATATTGCCTTTGAACCTGTTGCATACATGACTGCTGTATGGTTGCATATTTGTAAGTTGTTCAGTTTGCATCATGCTTTTGTGCATTTGGATTTTTGGTCGACCCTATCTCCTTGAGTTGCAGTGCTTCATGTTGTATTCATCCCTGCAGCATAACCTGTTGCATTCTTTGATGGTTCATTGGTGCACTTGTACTTGGTCATTGTAGTATGTTGTCACTGAGTTTGAGCATTTTCACATTTGCCGCCTTGGTCTTCATACTGTATTCTCTGTATCATGCTTGTGCATTTCTCTGTTGTATTACTGTACACTGCATAGTGGTCTTCATTGTGATGATTTTGTTGCTCTGACTTATATCACTTGATGTCTTGAGCTTCAACTGTGCTCGAACTCTGTCCATACTTGCCCAGTTTACACAGATGCTCCACTTGTTCATTTTGTTCAAGTGTACTTGTCTTCATTCTGGTTGTTACAGTCCTATGCAGTTTTGTGTTGCTGTGCGCTTTTGTGCTTTGGTTTGAACTTGCTGTTAAGAACAGTTGCTTTGTCTCGACTTTATTGGTGCATTGTTGCTGTAGCTTTTTGAAGCTTGAGTTTCTGGTCTTTGCTTTGTTGTGTAGCTATGCAGTTGCAATGAAAATGCCTTGTAGTTGTGTATTTCTGTGGATGCAGTCTTACTATTGTGTTGCTGTAGTCTATTGGGCTGCATTTGTGTATATTTGATTATTTTTGCAATCTGGTCTGGTGCACCTTGTTTCATGCTTGAGACTGTGTTTGCAATGTCTGGTCAGTGGTGCTTTGAGTTGAACCTATCTTGGGTTTGACCTTGTTTTTGATTTCTGTGCTTTTGTTTGATTTTTGCACACGAGTTGGCGAGGCAGTGCACACGTATACGAATGTACACGTGTGTACTGCAGCCACTTGTAATTACCTGTCCCTGATAAAAAATATCGATATGCACAGATATTGCACAGTCAAAAATGATGACGAACAACCCAAATAACTGAGGCAAACAATGTTTTCAAAATCATCGTTTCTTTCAAATTTCAAAAATATTTCTCTTTCAATTTTACTGCGTTTAAAATATTTTTGCAGATTACTCAGATGCTGGATTCAAACCGGATTATAGTTGAAGACAAAAATATGAGTGTGAGAGATATGTAGTAAGGTCGTGATGTAAATGTGATGTGATTGTAATCAAAAATGTACATGTATAGTGAGAGCATGAAATTGTACTATTTACAATTTGTAATAAATATTTGTTTGAATAAAAATTTCTGTTTGAATTCAAAATCTGTTTAACTTGTTCTGTTTGAATTCAAATTCGAATTCTGTGTAATTTAATTTTATTCAACAAATATTTATTTAAACTATGAAAAACAAAATAGTACATTACCAAATACATTTATATGAATGTATATATGTTTATTATCATCAAACAAAAATCATATAGCACAAAGCGCATATTCAACAGCAATGATGTGGAGATGAAAGAGGTGTCGCGGCAATGAGATGGTCGAAGATTTGGCCATACACGTGCATGCGTATTAGTATACGTTTGTCCCAGGCGAGATTGGGTGTTCGATGGTGCGTCGATGCGGTGGGGGTGCAAGACATATGGGCTCGGCGATGTTATCGATTGATTCGCGGGTGTGTCGTTTTCGAGAGTCGATGTTGTTGTTCGATTTTTGCGTGTATTCCTGGAGAAGGAAGTGGAGTCGTGTGTTTGGATGAAGGAAGACGGGTCTGTGCTTCTTTATTTTGGGCTTCGGCTCGGTTAATAATTTAAGTGTTAAATTTGTGGAATAAGGATTTAGTTTATAACAAAGCTTAAAGTAAAGGTAAAATCTTCAAAAGTTAAACTTTCCAATATTTTAACAAACAAGTTAGTCAAAGAAATTATTTTAAACCAATTTCCTTTAATCTTTAAATGTTAAGTTAAAGTTTAAATTATAAAGAATTTGAAAAGAATAATCTTGTTTACTTAGGGTAGTATAAACTATTTTATCATAAATTAATTATGTTTTAAAAATCAACTTCATTATTATATTTGAGTTTTATCTGAAAATAATTGGGATATAGTTAAGCAAAGGATTAGGAAAAAAATGTTAAAACCTTGAATTAAATTAAGTTCTTAAGAAATTTTATATTTATAATAATTATTTAATTTCACATCTAACGTGTTTTTAAGTGGATGGTTCGTATCAACGGATGTTATGCCGTCGTACGATCCATTGTGAATTAAATAAGTGAAATTTTACAAACTTTTAACAGATAAAATTTAATTACTCTTTTGGAAATAAATGACATCGTAGAATTTTATACGGCTTATCTGTTAAGATGTTCCCAAACTGAATAGATGGGTTAATTGTAGATTATTCAAACCGTGTGACATCTGGACAGCGGAAACGGACACCATTCCGCTGAATAGTTAATTAAATTTCTATAGATAGTTTAAGCCATCTATCGGATATTATCTTTGTAATTGGTTACTAAAATGATAATCTCTGATCTGTTATTCATGCATGTATCTGTATTTGCCTGTTAATTATATTTTAGAATATAATGTGAATCGATCTATGGAAGCTGATTGATTTTAATTTCTGTGTGACTGTGAATTGTGAATTGATAAGTACCGTTGAAACTGATAAGCCTTGTTCTGTTTGGATTGATTTTTAGAACTAGTTTTGTCTAAAAATAAAATATTATTTTTAGAAATGTTTAAGAATTGATAAATATTTTGAAAATATCAAAAGTAGTTATTTACTATTATTTTTGGAAATCTTTTTAAGGTATAATGTTTATAAATAAGTTTTATTTAAACTATTTCAAGGATTAAACTATTTTGTAATAATTCTTTAAAGGATTAATTTTTATTACATTAATATTCAAACATATCTTCTTCAATATAAATCCATTTTATATAAATGTTGTTTTGAATAATATTTTGTAATAACTTTTATAAAAAGTATTTTATTTATTTAAATTTGAAAATAATATTTGGAAATTTATAATTATGATTTGGAAAGAAATATTTTGTATATGTATATTTTTCAAATGAAATAAGCTTTCTTAGTAAAGTGTAATCCGTTTGGATTTTTAGAGGTGAACAAGGCTTAAAGGTTGTAACGGGAAATAACTTGGTTGAATTAATTGTTTGATAATTAATAACCGACTATCAAAATTGGACAAAACCTAACTTTGGAAATATCTAGAGGAAACTCGAGAATTATATGGTACGGCTACCGTTCGAGGTGCTATACCATGCATATAAATTCGTTTATTCTCTAGGACGAATTATAAGGAGACCCATCCACTAACGGTTACGAGGTGAACTCTGATCTTGTATTTCGTCGGGGTATTTACTAAAGAACCAGGGTTGAGTTTACATCCAACGAGTACGTTTTCATGATGAAGACAAGTGCTTAGAATCGAAATGGAGCAATGAAGTGCAAGGGCTACTCGCTACTAATCTTGAGGGTGATTCCAAAATGGATGTAGTAGGAATAGTGCCTTCGGTTCCGTTCGAACCCGGAACGGACTTGTATGGACGAATGCTTTCATAACATCGTCAGTTGGGCGGTGAGCATTCTAAGTGATATGTTCTAAAAAGGTAAAGCTTAGCCTCAAGCCTCATCAACTAGGAATGACTGAAAATTAGGAGTTATGCAGGAAGGCTAAGTGGGTAGCGCCCAAGTAGTGTGAGGTCATCCCTGTCTAGATGTCCCTTTTATTTCAACTGTGTGGGCGGTTGCTGATCCCAACCACGGGGTGATCTTGCTTGGGCTAACTAGTAAGGGGAAGTCTGGTCTTGTGTTGCAGGGGATTTAGGTTGGATCCTTGGTACGCTATTCTAGACCAGGTACTACGATAGGTGATACCCCAGTGCTTAGTCATTCGTTGGAAATCCATTCTTCCTACGTGCCTTTTACTGTTTTGATTGTATAACCCACTTTGTGGCTAGTATGCTGGAATTTAATAATGTAACAATTTCAGCTATTTGAGTAAGTATTTTTGTGTAGACCCTGTTATAATATCAGAGGATTTTATAAGAAATGTTTTGGCTATCGTAAGGTAAAAACCCAACATGTTTATTTGTGGCGTGGTCTTATGAGATGCTTTTGATTTTAAAAGTAATTTTAAACTTTAATAATCAAGTTGAGTGTGTTTGTCACGCTGGTATACCTGACTAAACCGGGCTTGGTATTTTTCCTATATGCTCGGGTCAGACTGAGCATATTTCCAGGTTTAGCTAGAAGAGTGGAATCTTCAGGAAAAGGAGCTGGATCAGGAGACGTATTTTCGTAGATGCTTATATTCAGTTTGTATTTGGTTGTGTGGTCATTGTTGCAAGGACAATATTGATATAACTGTTCGAAATGTGTGGTTGTAACTTTGATGTAAAGTTTGTATATGTTAAATAAAGCAACATTTTTGGTTTTGTGTAAACATTTATTTACATTATAGTTTATTCAATCCACTATGAGATTCTGATTGTTTCTTTTCTTCTATCTTCTTTCTATTTCTACCTTCTTTCTTCTTTCACTATCTGTCTTCCCATGCGATTTGGCTGACAAGTGTGGTTTAAAGCCGGTTTAAATCGATACAGAAAGATGGGCAGTGACATAATAGGTTTAAGTAAGATTTTAAGTTATTAACTATTTTTAGTTTATTTAGCTATTTAAATTTTTTAAACTTTGAAAATGAATAGTTTACCCATACGAAGTCCGTTTAACCCGCAGTCTTCAACACTAGATTTGTACTAACTCATAAAACACACTAGTATAGATATTTAACACTTTCAGAAAAGTATAAGATATTGATAAAATATTAGGTATTGAATTTAATTATGCTGAACATAGTTAAAATAGCTATACTTCGTTGGTGTCATTTACTTAGCAGAATAAATCCCCATTCTGCTGTTATATAAATTTGAACATTTATTTATATATACTAGTTAATTCTGATTTGTGTGTTATTATTTAATTTGTTGAACCGTTGATAATAATATGTTGTTATGATTATGGTTCGTTTGGTTGATTGGATTTTCTCAACTAGTTTATGAGCAATAATCTTTACTTTCGTTTTTGCATGGGGTAGGTAGAAAACAATTATAGGCCAAGGCCTTGTGATTTATTTCATAATTTTACTAGAAGGTGCTCAACAATAATATTTATTTACTTCAATTTAATGAAGTTGTTTTAAAATTGGTTTTTTATAAAGAATATATTATGAATGTTCATGGAAAGAAGTTATTTACAAATGTATTTTGAAAATATTGGTTATGGAATTAATTTTAGTAAAAGATGTTTATTATAATTTTAAAAGAAAACGATATTTTTCTTTCGAAATCAAATGTTTTCCTTTAAAGTACTAAAAATATTTGGGAATAAATATTTGTGAAGTCATTTTATATAAAAGAGATTTATGTAAAGAGATTTATAAAAACGTCTTTTATAAATAAAGAGAATTTTGAGGATTAAAATCCCATAGTTTTTAAAGTGGCTTTTCTTAGGTTTTCGGGAAAATAAAAAATATATGTTTTGAAAGTATTTGTGATTATTAGTGCAAAATGATTTATACCTTCGGCATAACAAAATGATTTGTTATGTTAGCAATGACTCGGGTAACCATTAACTAAAAAGTGGCAGAGATAGGTTATTTTAACCCATAGTATAGTCCGCTCTTAGATATAGGTATATACTTATTTATTGACTTTGTGAAGGCTGGGACCCAGTTGCCTTGTTACTGGGAGAAACCTTCCGATCTGGTTGCACATATTTTGATATGCTTTTATAAGTAGAATTTTGATCTTTTCAAATAAATATTTCAAAAGTGATTTGTTTTAAGATTCCAAAGTAAGTATAGATTTATACAAAGGATATCTATATTTCAGAAAGGATTTGAATTAAAACTTGGAATTTAGTTTGAAGAGATTATATTTAAATAGGATTTTCAAAAGAGATTATATTTTTAAAACAATAAAGTTAATTAGGTTTTAAAAAAATCGAAATGTGAAAATTAAGCCTAAGTAGGTAGTTTTTGAATAACATATTTGTTTGTTGCATTGTAGGCTCCTTGTGTCCTATTTGCGCTAGGAGAACTACATTGGCTTGATCCTGTATCTAATTGGTACCCAATTAGATAGGGGTACATGGGCAGTTACAAATAGTAGTGATGCAGCCACAATAATAATATAACCTTTCCTATTTATCTATTTGTTGGTTGTTATTTGTTTTATGTTGTTGTATCTTTCCTGCTTTTTATTTTATTCACATTTGATATGTTTATTGAGTTTGCAGGAATGACTATTGCTATTTCTCACATCATATTTGTGCAGCGGTAGATTTATTTCATATTGAGTCTTATTCTTAAGCACACCTATAAAATAAATGATTACTTTAATAATTTGTATAATTGAAAGTTGTATCCTACACATTTAGTAATGTTGAATATTTGTTAAATGATATTGTGTATTAAGTTGGTAGTTTCATTCAAAGTTTTAGAGCAGAAAACTTTTTCGACGATTTTGACTGGTCTAAAAATCCAGGTCATTACAAGGTGCATGCGGGGATACACTACAAGACTGGAGTAGTTTGACTCGAGCATGGTGATGATATTTCATTATATAACAGATGTACATGTATATTTAGGACATGACAGACTTATTGGTATGTATGAGGCTTTTATTATCGGATATTATGTTTGGAACTCCATGTGTCAGAGTTGACATATTATGACTTTATGCACTTGATATGCGTATCTATTACAATAATATGATGATATCATTTTTATGTATCACATTATCATGTTATGTTTAAGCATGTTTAACATATTATACACTATCAATCTGTTATGAGATACTATCATTACATATTGACTTCGCAGTTTAGTTTGTTTAAAATTTTATATGACCTCGTGCGGTCTATTACTTATGTTGCTCATGTCGGTTGTTGTGATTCGGCTTTGATTTAGGCGTTCACATGGGAAGGTTGTCACACTTGGTATCAAAGCAGAAAGTTACCAGTAAATTAAAATATAGAATGCATTAAAACAGCGTACTTTATTTTCTTACTTAATAGTGCTACATACACCATATAGCTCGTGCAGTTCAATTTATTCCTACCGCAAAGTGCTAAAATATTTTTCTCTTAGGATAGTAGAGATGAGTGGAAGAGGCACTAAAGTAGCTAGAAGAGATGCATGTGCAGCTCCACCTGCAGTTAGGGAGGCTGATATGCCTTCTTGATTTAAAATTACTTCGCTATAGTACGGGATACTCCGCCACTGACAGACATTTCCAACGATTGTGCCTTGCATAAATGAGGGTGTCGCCCTTGTGGCACTAGTACTATCTACTCCACCGCTTGGATTTCCCGAAGTTATGTTGGGATTTCCTTAGTTAGGGTGGAAAACCATGTATAGGCTCAGAGACCTTCTTGGAGACACAAGCTTGGATCCATACTAGTGAGAGAGCTTTTGCTAATATTGTTTTTGATGGAATTATGAGTAGGCTTATTGCCTCGAGACATCTTGTTCGGGAGGCTTTAGCCGGTGGGATATTATAGTAGAGGTGGTCAATGAGGTGGCATGACTTAGGTCGATTTTAGGTGTCGCTTTAACGCACGGTTTATTTATGAAGAAAGGAGAAGGGAAAACAACTTGAGCACTTTATATACTTACAACATGAGTGCTTAACGGTTAGAGACTATGTTAGCCCATTTAATCTATTGGCCAAAAGCAGAGTTGATATAATTAACCCTCTAGTTAAGAAGGCCAAAAAAATTTCAAGAGGTTTGAAGGCACTGCTTAAAGATCTAGCACTCGGATGGGGGACACATATGAGGGTCCAGTGGAGATGGCTCTTCTTTTTGAGAGCACCAAAGAAGGGCTGAAGGTAGTGGTGTCAAAGGTAGAAGGTAAGTAGAAGTACTTCAAGAAGAAGAAGGGCTCCATTAGGAAGCCGATTGGAGTGACCTGAAGAAGGGTAGTATCACTTATTGATGATGCAATTTTAAAGACATGACAAATATTTTACTGTTTAAATATTAAAATGATTGGTTTAAGTATAGAACCATTGTTTTTTTCAACTGTCATGTGGAGAAGGACTGCATAGTTGATATTTCTCATAGGCCATGATATGGTTGTAAGCAACTTGGACATATAAGAGAGCATTGTCCGTCGCTTCAAAAGGTGGGCAAATGGGAAAGTGTATGCTTTAGAGGCAGCTTTAGGTACCAGCAAAACTAATAGCAGTGTAGAAGGGAAAAACACTGTTCTTGAAGGTGCATTTTTTATTCTTAGTTTGCCATTTAGGGTTCTCTTTTATACCGGGGCTTTGCATCGATTTATTTCTAGTACTTTATGAAGAAACTAGGCTAGCACTGAGCGGGTTAAATGGGTGAATTTCAAATAAAAGTCCATTTTAGATTTTATTGGGCCAATGATGTCTAAATTAATTTAGATCTAATCTAAATAATTTTCAGATAAAATCTTTATTTTATTTAACTAATTTATATAAACACTTGATTTTTATGTATATGTTGTATATAATGTATACATATATAATACACACATACATGTGAAGTGTACGTGCAACATGTAATACGTATATAATTTAATATGCTTGTATATAAGTATTAGGATTTACAATGGACATATTAGCCCCTTTATATATGTATTTTTAATCCATAATTAATTATAAATATGTAAAATTTACACACACATCCAAACAAAAAATATATAAATACAATATATATATATATATATATATATAATTTTGAATATGTTGAATAATTCAAATAATACAGACTAATATTTAAAAAATCTTCAGATAGATTTAAATTTAAAACCAAATCTAGAATAAAAGTCTATTTGAAATTTAAATTCAAATTTCAAATGTTGATGTATTTAAATATATATGAATGCAAATATATATATCAAATCTATTTTTTGAAAATATTATATATATAATTTTCAAATTTATTTATAAACTATTAATTATTAATATAAAATAAACTTAAAAAATAGTTATTTAAAAAAAAATACAATCGAAGTCTTTTTATCAAAAAAATTATTTATAAATCTACTTAGATTTGTAAAAGATTTTTGTACTTTATTAATTCCGTACATGTTTTGCATATAAAATTTTCTTTTTATAATAAATCATTACGGATTTATATTTAAAATAAATATTTTTTAATTTAAAAGGTTTAAATGCATTTGTAAATTATTATTTTAATTTTGGATTTCATTATATATAAAAAAATTAAACATATATGTGTATGTGTGTGTTTTAATGGGGATTGATGAATTAATTTGTATGTATACACATATACACATACATTGATTATAAAATTTAAATTTGATTGAAAATGTTTTAAAATTGTTTCTAACTTTCAAAAGGTATAAATTTTTTTAAATGGCCAAAATTATATATACAATATATATACACATACATGGTTTTTTAATTGTAAGGTGTGTGTATTTATATGTAAGTCAAACAATAGTTATATATATATATATATATATATATATATATATTCATGATAAGAATAATATAAGGATTTATTCTACATATGTATGTTGCTATAGATAGAATTATATATAATATAAAATACATTAGAAATTGCCAATACTGAAGCCTTGAATGTGCACCTTGAATGTTGAACCCTAAACTCTATATATAAAATCTATACTCTTCCGGAAATGCAGCTAACTGAAGGGATGATCATATCTTTGAAATGGATTTTAATTTGATTTAATTTATTGGAAATGAAGAGGTAGGGAGGTCCTATTTCCTGTTGCTAAAACTAGATGGATGAGGTGACAAAAGGTAAAATAAAGGGAATGGGGATGGTTAGTTTATATATGTGTAATATTCCCATTTTTAAATCAAATTCAAACTGGAAATTAATTTAATTTTTGGAATTTAATTGTGAATTTATTTGGCATTTTCTAAATTCAAATAAATATTTGTTTCTTTATTAATATATATATATATATATATATGATTTTTAAATAGTATTTCTTATTGAAAATTCAGAAATAAATATTTTGAATAATATATTAGTTATAAACTTAATTGTGGATTGATCTGAAAATGTGGGAATAAAAATATATATAAAAGATTTTTATATAAAGGACTTGGTTTGGAAATCTAAATATTTTATAACTAGATTATAATTTGAAATTTGAATTTGAATTGAAAAATAAATAAATTATGATTGGAATAAAATTTATGCTTATAAAAAATATATTTGTTTACTCATTTATAAATACAAATTGATTGTATATTAATTTTTGAAATTGAAATTCAAAATTTAATTATCTAACAAATATATTGGATTTGAATATATTTTATTTTCAATCAATAAAGATTTGTCTTCCAATTACATTAAGTAGGCATTTTTTTTATTTGGAAGTTATATTTTGAAATTAATATAATGATTTTTGAATTGCTATTTAAAGGTTATATTTTAAGAAACTAATGGTTATTAGTGTATAATTTGATTCTAAATCATTTTATTTAAAACCGATATCAATATAAATTATATGTATGTATATATATACACATTCAAAAGTATAATAAATTAAATTTAAAATAGTATTGGATATAAAGATTAGAATTTTTTTAAATTATAATTTGTTAATGTATAAAATCATAAATGAGAAAACATAACTTGTAAATAAAATAAAGAAGAGGGTTTAAACACAATTTAAATAAAAATGGACATTTGTAAAATTAAAATACAAGAAACTTACAAGTTCAACTCGGTAAAATAAATCGAAGGAAATTTCAACCTGGAAGCTTTAAACAAATCAAGCATGCAAGTTCAAGCAAGGTCAGGTTTAAAATAAAGCATTTAAAACAAATTCCAGATTTTAGTTCAAGCTTCCCTGTATTCTTTGCTCTGCCAAACTTCAAGTGAGTAAACCTTCATTCAAAACCCAAAATCTATTTATATCTGAATTGTTTGTGATTGACATACGAAGTTTGTTGTGGAAGATGTTGGTGTAAGTGTTAAAAATGCATGTTTGTCTATATATAAATGTATGTAAGCTTGTGCATGTCTATATGCATATATCTCTGTTATGTTACAGGAACAAAACCTAAATTTTAATTCAATTGCTCCTTCTACGATTGATTTTAGGTTATGATTCCTAAACGAAAGATGATTAGAAGAGTATAACCTCATTTTTAAAAATGGTTTAAAATTTTTATATCAAGTAATCATTTCAAAAAATAAAATTTACCGTGATCACCTAAAATAAAGTTCAAAATCATATATTTGAATCTTAAACTCTGATCCTATAGATGAATTCATATCGCAAATCCATGAATTTTGATGTAAATTTTAATACTTTTAAGAATGTAATTAGTGAGAATTTTCGAGATAATCAGATTTAGGCTTTTTATCAGATTTAGGTTTTTCCCCCAATATTGGTCGCAGGTTTCCTAAGGGAATTACGACGTCATGGGTTGATAGGACGAGGCCGGACTCAGGGGAAGCGATGTGACGTTTCGCGGCGTAGCTATGGTTATGATCACTAGGATTCTGGTGGATGAGATCATCAGCGGTGGTGATTTTTGTCATCGGAGATATGTTACAGTATTCGTTCGAACAAGTCGATTTTGAATTCTAGTCGAAATCGTCGACCTGAGTGCTTGGCTGAGGTGAGGTGAGGTGATCAGCGGCGACATGCTGGAGGTCTCAGCGACGATCAGATCGACGTCGATCGATTGTGCACGTGCACCATATATCACCAATGTCTGGTAAGGTTGATCGATTTGGGGAAAGAAGATGGCTCGTGTTTAAGCATGAGAAAACGGAGGGTTGACTCGAAGAAAATTTGAATTTGCATTGCTCGGGAATTTTTATGTGTTGGCTCGGGTAAACTTAAATGTGTCACGGGTTTGTTGTTCAATATGAAAACAGGTTTAAAACTTTAAAAACAAATCAAGTTTATTGAAACAAATTTGTTTAAAACAAATTCTTTGTGAATATTAGATGTTATCTAAGTTTTAAATTAATTGAAAAGTTTTTTTTATAATAAAATTATTTTATTTAACTACGTTTTAAAACGTTTAAGATCATATGACCTTTTTTTAAAAGTTTATTTTTAATAAACTTAGTAACATTGAGAAGTTAATTATGAAAGACGTTTTAATTTGAGTTAATTTATTATACTTATAAATGTGTATATATATACATGCATATAATTTATATTGATATAGCTTTTAAATAAAATGATTTAGAATCAAATTATACACTAATAACCATTAGTTTCTTAAAATATAACCTTTAAATAGCAATTCAAAAATCATTGTATTAATTTAAAAATATAACTTCCGAATTAAAAAAATGCCTATTTAATGTAATTGGAAAACAAATCTTTATTAATTGAAAGTAAAATATATTCAAAATCCAGTATATTTGAAAGATAATTAAATTTTGAATTTCAATTTCAAAAATTAATATGCAATTAATTTGTATTTATAACTGAGTAAACAAATATTTTTTATAAGTATAAATTTTATTCCAATCATAATTTATTTATTTTCCAAATCTTTATTTTCAAATATATGTATTTGAATTTCAAATTCAAATTCCAAATTATAATCTATTTATAAAATATTTAGATTTCCAAATCAAGTCCTTTATTTAAAAATCTTATATATATTTTTTTACTCCCACATTTTCAAATCAATCCACAATTAAGATTACAATTAATATCTTATTCGGAACATTTATTTCTGAATTTCCAATTAGAAATTCTATTTAAAAATCATATATATATATATATATATATTAATAAAGGAACAAATATTTATTTGAATTTAGAAAATACAAAATTAATTCACAATTAAATTCCAAAAATCAAAATAATTTCCAATTTGAATTTGATTTAAAAACGGGAATGTTCAATATGCGAGAAATTTGAGTAAAAGGTGGAGATCTTGATCTGCTAATTTACCTCTTCTCCATGCCAATTCAAACCATATGTTTCAAACCAGTGTCGCCACCATCCCTCCTTGCATAGCTGGCCATCATTATGAGCTAATGGACCCGTCTACATTTCCAAATCCAATCAATATTTATGCATTTTAAATCTAATTTAATTGTTGATCGATATCGTATATAGATGCATACATATATAACTTTTATATAGGCACTCTATTAATACTAACTCAAATAAATCAAGTAAAATTTCATAATTAATGTTAACAAATATTAATTAATTTAATTATAATTAAATTAAATCATGTAGTATAATGGAGTATTCAAAATTGCAGTTGTGCGACTCAAATGTGTAAATTCAATCAGCGATTATTATCGAACAATTCGAATATTTACGTTCACGCAACACCTTAGCTAGTGGTATGACAATTTAGGTTGAATTTATTTCTTAAACATTTTGATAAAATCCAATTTTACTATTTTAAGCAGTCCCTTGTAGTGAAGATTATTTACACCAAATCTCTTTGTCAAAACTATATCACATTAGAACTTGTGAAATTTGAATTTGGTCAAAGTTCCAATACTGTTCATAATCAACTTGTGTAGTCCAAATAGAAAGTCCTTGATTTAATTATTATTATTATTAACTGAACTCCTATGGTTAAAGACTTTTCTTTTGAGTTGACTACCATTGACCGTGATACTAACCTCGTATAACTTAGGAGACGAATTCTCTATTGAATAGTGTTCCACGTCTAATGTTTCAACTCAAACCCGACTATAGTCATTTGATGGACATTGTACCATGATTTCAATAATCAAGTGGAGAGTCCACATTGTAGTTTAATAATATTCTCAAGTCAAGAGAACTATGTAATACATTAACCAACGGAAAACTAACAAGTGAGTCATTCCATAGTTATCCAATAACAGCTAGGACGTAACCACTTGGTGCCCTGATGGGCATGAGTAATACACTGCTCAACACTTGGAGAGTGTTACGTATGCTAGTCTCAAGGAGATATTAATTTATTGTCTTGAAATATCTTGATTGGGAAAAAGCGATATGTTATTTTTTATTGTGATAAATTTCTATTAATTACAACACATTGCAATTATCATCATATATTAATAACTTATGGTTTTTGTGATAAGTATGCTTAAAGTAAATAATTAGTTAACATGACACATTATAAAAGGTATATAATAGGAAGAAAAACACATTTTATTTCGAATGAGATTTTATTACAATGTTAATAATTTACAACAAATTACATAATTTCCCTAGGTATACCCTAACTCTATCAATCTCCTCCTGGCACTTAAGATCAATTGTGGAATCTCAATTGCATCCCTTTGATCAACTTGTTGAGAATTGATCGAGCTAGGCCTCTCATGAATAGACCTGTTATGTTGTCATTTGCATCTACTCTCTACTCTTAGAATCATGACTTTCTTCTTCTCAATAAATTCTCCAATGGGGTGGAACTTTCGAAGAATGCATCTCGGATATTTGTGCGCTTTAGGTTCCTTTGTGATCTGCATCGCATCATTATTGTCACAAAGCAATGTTATTGGACCTTCTGTGGTGGGAATCTCTTCTGTCCATAGATTTCCTCTTATCTGATCGAGTTTCCACTTTATGAGACATTTATCTGCAACTCAAGAAAGTACATCGTTAAAACAGAAGGTATAAACATGCAAGTATATGTAATCCGGAATTTCACTCGTAATTCAAAACATAAAAATTCAAGTATATAAGGTCAATTCGGCACTCAAATCCCAAGTTTCATTCGACAATTCAAAGATGAAAGTTCATTCGGTATTCGAACCCCATGTCCCATTCAGTAGTCCAGCCATAAAAGTTCATTCGGCAAAAGCAAACTCACCTGGTTCGGCAGTTAAGTATGATTCGCTGCTCGGTTGATTCGGCTGTTTGGAACAGTCAAGTTTGGTTCGACACTCAGTTGATTCGGCTATCTCACTCGGTAGGGAATAACGAAAGCATGACGCCCATACTTATAGGCAAATGAGAGCGATCAGACCACTGGTTCGGCACACAGGGCCGGATGAGCATGCCGGATAAGAATGTCCAAGGTAAAACAAAGCGCGGCATATGCTGCCATATGCCCCACTTTGGGGGGCAAATGTTGGATGTGTTTCCAAGCAATGCCGAACCATCCCCTCTCCAAGCACTGCCGGTCCAAACTCCACTTCCAAGCAATGCCGAACCATCGTCTCCCAAGCACTGCCGGTCCAAACTCCACTTCCAAGCAATGCCGAACCATCGTCTCCCAAGCACTGCCGGTCCAAACTCCACTTCCAAGCAATGCCGAACCATCCCTCTCCAAGCACTGCCAGTCCAAACTCCACTTCCAAGCATAGTCGGACCAGAGTGCCACCGAACCAGCTACCTTCTTCCATTGCCGAACCAAAAGCATGGTAGGCCACGACCGGATCACTCTCCACCGGGCCAAGTGCTACCGGACCAAGGCATTCCGGACCAACTTCGCCAGGACAGATTGCATCAGCCCAGGCCCACCAACAACTATATACATCTAAGACCCCTACCCCCAGCCTCACTCTATAAATAGAGGGGCAGGGGTACAACAATGGCAGACAAGTTTGAGAGCTCAAGCACGGATAGAAATTTCAAACAACTTTCAGTTACTTGTAATCAAAGCTTTGTACTTGTAATCTGGATAGAAAAAGGAGACTAACATATAAAGTGGACGTAGGCACATTCTGGCGAACCACTATAAATCTGTGTGTCTTTTACAGTTTAGTCCATCTATTTTATATATTCGCATAAATCACCCAAATCGCTAAGAACCACATATAATCAACTAAATCATACGACTTAGAGGTGTTTGCCCATTTTTTGTGCAAACATTTTGGGTGCTTTCACTGAGAAGCAGGAGCTCGAAGCTTCAGCTTCTCCCACTTAACCCTTTTCCTATCAGCATCGTTCATTGCTTGGAAAACATGCCTCCCGGACGGAAGAAAGATGCTAACAAAGGAAAGAACATCCCAACTAGCAGTATCCCAGATCCAGTGATCAGAGATCAAGACAATCGTCCGGTTCCAAAAGCAAATGGAAATCAGGCAAATCCGACAGCCCCTGTTACGGAACAACCAATTACAAGGACGGATCTGGACAGGGTTGTGTCTGAAGTAACTAACCGCTTTGCATCTCAACAAGAAGCCTTGGTGGACCAACTCATGTCACGCTTAAGGGATGCTGAAGAATCCAACCGCAACACTGAATCATGGGGAGAGTCCCGGTCTGGAGGATCTGGGAGACGACAAAGGTCTTTCTTCTTCGAAGAGGCTAACAACAGAAACAACAATGGTAGGAGCCGAGCCCGGACTCAACCCGAATTCAGACCCGACGAAACACTTGGAACCGAACCCAACAGGGGAGGAACCAGGCAGGGGTCGGATGTAGCTGAGCCTGCCATGCTACCTAACCATGGAAACACCAATAAACGGGGACGAGCTGGAGTCCAGCCCGAAGTTGGACCCGAGGAAGTGCGGAGAACAGAACCCAGCAAGGGAAGATCAAGGCAAGGGCCAACTGTGACTGACCCCAGCGTGCCCCCGGAAGACCAGAGGCAGCCATTGTAGAATGTTAGGAGTAATAGACGATACCATCCCTATAGGTCATCTGGACGGAATCAATCCCGTAGAGAAGAACCAAACTCATTTCTATCCGCTCCAAGTTCTGATGAAAGGATGGCGCGATTGTTCAGAGAATGCATCTAACGGGACCAAAGGGATCGAGGGATAGGCGCTAGGGTAACCAGCCCCTTTACCCGCAACATCAAAATTGCCATCACCCCCCGAGGATGGAAAATGCCAACAATGGAGCCTTACAAGGGAACCTCTGACCCCATCGTACACTTGCAGAGATACACACAGCATATGCTCATGAGCGGAGCAATAGAGGGAGTGTTGTGTAAATGCTTCCCACTATTCTTGGTAGATCTAGCTACCTTCTGGTTCTGCCATCTGCCCCAAGGATCCATCAGCTCGTGGGAAATGTTGAAAGAGAAGTTCATCAGCCAGTTCCGCATTCATGTGGAACAACCCAAGGACGCTTATTCCCTATCTAATATCAAACAGAAGCCCGAAGAGACAGTGCAACAATATCTAACTCGATTCAACGCCGCAGCGGCCGCAATCCAAGATGCCGATGAGAAACTTATCCTAATCGCCCTCCGCAGTGGTGTGCATCCGGATACTAAATTTGCTAGGAGATTAACGAAAGAAAAACCAGGTACCTTACCCGATTTCTTCCATGAAGCCGGGAAGCATATGAGGCTTGAAGACGCTGCCACTGAGAGGCAGTCAGGGCAACAGACTAAGGCAACTCCAGACAGGGTTCCCATTGCAGCAAAGGATGTTCGAAGAAATGACTCTAAAGACAATGCTGGGGGCAGGAAGGGAGAAAAGCGTCTATATCGGCCAGGACCGAGGTTTGAATATTATACTCCTTTGAATGAAACAATCGAAAACATCTTTCTGGCCACCCAAGACGAAGTTAGATACAAGCGCCCCCCACACAAGAAGGAATCAGATAACGCAGTTAAGTCTGGAAAATTCTGCCGCTTCCACGAATCTCATGGGCATGACACAAATGAATGTCATCATCTCCGGGACATAATTGAAGAACACATCAGAAGGAAGAGGCTAGAGCGCTATGTAAAAGGGCAGAATAGGACTCCAACTCCTGCTAGTGAGAACCCAGGGCTACCCCTCCCAGAAGTAGGCGGAGAAAATAGCAACACCAGCGGCTCTAGTCAGGAGAAGATAGTGGTCCATACCATACCAGGAGGACCACACATCGCCGACAGAAGCTAGGCAGAGATGGAAAGATATGGAAGGTCGCTTAGAAACAATGAAGGCTGCATTAATTCTGTTGCAGAAGAACGCCACCCGAAACGGAAAGAGAATGATGACATCACATTCAGTAGGCGTGATCTAGAGGGAAGGCAGTACCCTCACATGGATCCTATGGTCATCTTTGCCTGGTTTGGTCCAGCCAAAGTTTTCCGAATTCTAGTAGACACTGGAAGCTCAGTAAATATCCTATTCAAGCATGCTTTCGACAAAATGAAGCTGTCAATGAAGGATGTGTCTCCCTGCAACAAACCGCTACATGGTTTCACTGGAGATGCAAAGATGCCCCTCAGGCAACTGGACCTCTTTGTCGAAATAGGAAGTCATCCCCGCTCCATTGTGCGAAAACAAACATTTGTGCTAATAGAGAACCACTCGGCCTACAACGCCTTTTTGGGAACGCCTTTTTGGGAAGACCAGCCTTGTCTGACTTCCAAATTGTCCTACCCCTGTGGTGCATGAAGATGAAATTTCCAACAGAAAACGGAATAGGAGAAGTAGAGGGAGATCAAGATGCCGCTCGAGATTGCTATGTAACTAAACTTCGCAATAGCCGCAGGAAGGATAAAGGGAAGGATGCAGAGACTTCTCTCTGCAAGAAAAACATGGAAGCATAGCAACTAAAGAAAGCCCCTCCTCTTCGATATACCAGTGATCCTTTCAATGAATTAGACCCCAGGGACAAAGAGGAGGAGGCCACCGCCGAGCCTGCAGAGGCTATGGAATTTGTATCTGTAGTCAAACACGACCCAAGTAGACTGCTGAGAGTCGGGTCTCAGTTAAGAGCGGAATTGAAGGATCAACTCGTCGATTTTCTTCGCCATAACTTGGATGTATTTGCATGGACGCACGCTGACATGACTGGAATCTCCCCAGACGTAGCATGCCACGTACTGAACATCGATCCAGCCAAGGTGCCAGTAAAGCAGAAAAAGAGAAGCATGGGGGCAGAACGATCAGCAGCCCTCGAGGAAGAAGTAAAGAACCTACTTGCCAATAACTTCATACGAGAAGCCATCTACCCAGAATGGATCGCCAACCCGGTACTGGCAAAGAAGGTTAATGGGAAGTGGCGAACATGCATCGACTTCTCCAACTTAAATGACGCTTGCCCGAAGGATTGCTTCCCACTCCCCTGAATCGATCAACTCGTGGACAGCACAGCCGGACACGAACTCTTATCCTTTATGGACACATACTCAGGATATAACCAGATCCCTATGCACGCCCCCGATCAAGACCACACTAGTTTCATCACTGACCGGGGATTGTACTGCTACAGAGTAATGCCTTTTGGACTTAAAAACGCCGGAGCTACTTATCAGCGCCTCGTCAACAAGATGTTTGCGGAACTAATAGGATGAACTATGGAAGTTTATGTGGATGACATGCTGGTAAAATCGAGGAAAGCCAATGATCATATAAACCACCTGGACGAGATGTTTCAAGTACTTCGCCAATATGGAATGAAGCTGAATCCTCTAAAGTGCTCCTTCGGAGTATCGTCGGGAAAGTTCTTAGGATTCATCGTTCATGCTAGAGGGATTGAAGCAAACCCCGAACAAGTCCGGGCTTTGCAAGATATAAAGATACCATCCACTCGAAGAGAGATGCAAAGCCTAAACGGGAAGGTGGCCGCCCTAAGCAGGTTCATCTCTAAAGCAACCGACAAATGCATCCCTTTCTTCGAAGCTCTAAAGAAAGACAAAGGAAAGTTCGAATGGACTGACGAATGCTCGACAGCCTTCCTTAACCTAATCGAACACCTCCAGAGACCACCAGTGCTCTCAACTCCAAATGAAGGCGAAGAGCTATACCTATACCTTGCTGTGTCATCTCATGCTCTAAGCGCCGCTTTGGTAAGTGAAGACAACCGCGCGCAGCGGCCAGTATACTTTGTAAGCAAGAGGTTCACGGGGGCAGAAGCTAGATATCCTAAACTTGAGAAGTTAGCATATTGTTTACTGATCACATCACGGAAACTACAACACTATTTCCAATCTCATTCCATCAGAGTTTTAACCGATCAACCTCTAAGGCAGGTACTCCATCGCCCCGACACTTCTGGGCGACTACTTAAATGGTGCATTGAACTGAGTCAATATGATATCACCTACCATCCTCGCACCGCCATCAAGGGACAAGCCAAGGCCGATTTCATTGCCGAATTCACTACCAACGAAGGTAAGGATCAATCTGAAATAACAAAAGATATCAAGTGGAATCTCTTTGTAGATGGAGCATCAAACGAACAAGGCTCGGGGGCAGGTATTGTGATAATCACCCCCAGGGGAAGGAAGCTGCACTATGCCCTAAGGTTGGAATTCGCTGCCACCAACAACGATGCATAATATGAAGCAGTAATAGCAGGATTAGAACTTGCCTTAGAAATTGGAGTCAGTTCTTTATGTCTTTATAGTGATTCTCAACTTATCGTAAACCAAGTACTAGGAGAGTTTCAAACTCGAGGAGAACGACTCACAGCATATCTAAAGAAGACCAAGCTGCTGCTCGATCAATTGGATCACTATTTAATCAAACACATTCCTCGAGAAGAGAATCGAGAGGCCGACGAACTGGCAAAGCAAGCTAGCATGAAGAACAGCACCATTTCCGGAGCAGTAACCATCTCGAAACAACTAGCCCCAAGTTTCGAGCAAGAAGATCTGATAGCTGCAATCGAAGAAGAAACTTGGATGACTCCTATCCGGAAATATTTATAAGATGGCATACTGCCCGACGGGTGTAACGAAGTTAAGAAAATCTTGAGGAAAGCTTCCCGCTACACAATATAAGAAGGCATTCTCTATCGGCGCGGCTTCTCTAACCCCTTATTAAGGTGTGTCGCTGGAAGGGAAGTAAAGGAATCTTATCCAACATCCATCAAGGAAGTTGCGGAGATCACACTGGTGGACAGACTCTGGCAAAGAAGACACTCCGATATGGATATTACTGGCCCACTTTAAACAAAGACGCCTTAGACTTCGTCAAAAGATGTGACAGATGTCATAAATTTGCTAAGATTCCTCGACCACCCACAAATGAGATTACTCAAATGACCAGACCTTGGCCCTTTATAGTATGGGGAATTGACTTGATTGGCGAACTGCCGATGGGCCAAGGCGGAGCAAAATATGCTATAGTAGCAGTCAACTATTTTACCAAATGGGTGGAAGCGGAACCTCTGAATAAAATATCTTCGGCAAAAGTTATTAATTTCTTGATCAAAAATGTTCTATGCAGGTACGGGGTTCCACTCAAAATCATATCGGACAATGGACTTCAATTTGACAGCGAGGAATTCACCGACTGGTGCCAAGGGTACGGAATTCACAAAAGCTTCTCTTCTGTAGCTTATCCCCAGGCAAACGGACAAGTCGAAGCTGTCAACAAAATTCAAAAAACTCTAATCAAGAAGAAACTTGAAAAGTCAAAAGGCGCTTGGGTGGATGAACTTCCTACTGCACTTTGGGCCTACTGCACATCTTACAGAACATCAACAGGGCATACTCCTTTCTCTTTGGCATACGGATCGAAGGCCATGCTCCCAGTTGAAACTGTAGTGCCTTCCCACCATAGGATCCACTACAACCCAGAAGAGAACGAAGAACTCCTCCACATGTCTTTGGATCTAATTGAAGAGAGAAGAAACAATGCAACACTCAAAGCGGCAGCTCACAAGCAAAAGGCAGCAGCGCAATACAACTCCAAAGTCAAGCACCGCAGCATACAAGAAGGAGATCTTGTCCTCAAGCGGATCTTCCCGCGCCCCGGAGCTCTAGATCCAATCTGGGATGGACCCTATGTAATTCATAAAGATCTCCACAACGGAGCTTATATTTTATCAACAGTGGACGGAGAGGTGTTCCAGAGGGCATGGAACATCCAACACCTTCGTTGATACTTTTCTTAACTTGTACTGCCCATATGAAGTGAATTAACAAAGAGAATCAGTGGATGTAGGCATTTTCGTGCCGAACCACTTTAAAAATCTTGTCTCTTTTTAACTTGTTCCTTTATATCTTGGCTGCTTGTTAAGCTTTATCCTTTTCTGTTGAATAAAATCCTGTGTAATGGCATTTCCATTCTAGACACTTCACGGCGTAACCTCACCTGGACAAGACCTAACAGGTACTATACGAATCTATGCCCTCGCCAATGAGACACTTTTGCTCCAGCATCCCTCTGCTGCGGGTTAACTCATTGCTCGTGACGGCCCTCAAAGCCAACTGTAATGAGCCGATTATAAGCCACCGAGGAGGCCGAAAATAGCCTAGGCATCTCATTACAGCATTCGGCTCGCCGGCAACTGTGAACCGATTATAAGCCCCAACATAAGGTGTGGCCAGCCAGGGGCAGTTCACAGTTGACGATCGACACCCGCGCTAGCCGACCATGGTAAATCGAATAATACCCACGATTACGGGCCATAATCGCCCGGGTAGTTACCGTGCGCGATCTCGGCTCCGATGTGTCTTAAGTGCGGCTGTGGTAAAAAAAGAAAACTCCCCGCGGAGGCGTAAGATGGGTGACAAATGTCTCCAAGACCCACAGCTAGGGAAAGTGACTACAAAACCCGTTTGCCACGAACTTAAGCACATCGAAGGCCTTCCGTGATTGGAAGTTTTACTATTTCTTATATTTCCATTTTATTTATAAAAACTCTCCTCCTATCCTCTATAACGATCCTTAAAGTACAGGACACAAAATAGGAGACACTCACTAATGGGGATAAGAACTCACAACTGAATGGCGGGTCACTCAACTGCGTTCCATATTCGGTTACACAAGGCATTCAAAGCTACCGTTTACAACTAAAACATGAAGGGCGGTACTTTCTTCTCTTGTATACAAATACGTAGCCTTAATTTATTCATCACATTAACATTGCAAGATATGGAATTATGTTCTAAACAAGAGCATGGCATTAAAACACAATTAACTCACTAGCACATGCATGGCTATCTTTCTTATGCAACACATCAAAATAACGACAGCATTTAAATATGACGGAATCAGCTTATGTTATAAAATTACATGTTAAAAATAAAGTCGTTCATTACAAATGACATAATTACAGCCCAAAAGTACATTAATGTTTTGGGACTAGTATATACAGGAATGTCAAGTAGGACAAAAAAAGAAAAATAGTCAGCTGCATTGGGACTCCGCCTCTATCCTGCTGGCCCTCCAAGATCTACTTAACCGCAGGATCAGAACTCCCATCATGTTGACCAGAAGTCCCACCTGTCCAATTCAGAAGAAGCATCCATCAGATAAACGATAAGCAATCAAGTCAGGAAAAGACTAAAAGGGAAGACTTACCAGCACCTGCTCCCTGGTCATCATCCTCTAGCTGCACACCTACTTCCTCAGTGGTAAGCAGCCGCATGCCCTCCTTCACCGCCACTTTCTCCTCCTCGGTAAACTGGGTCGTAACCACATCCATTCTGAAAGCCACACCACCCTCCTTGTCCGCATCAGCCTTAGCCTCCTCAAGAGCCCGGAGATAAATCCTGGCCATGACCCGGGGATAATCATCCATCCAGGATAAGTTGCCATGCTTCTAAGTACGGAAGTACATGTCCTGAAGCATCTCATCCATCATCCCCTCGTGCTCCTCAAATTCCCTCATCCGGACTTCGGAAACCGACAGTCTTGCAACGGCAGCATCTCTTTCCGATCGATATCTCGAGCGGTTAGCTCGAAGGGATTTCCTCATCGCCTCCATCTCCTCCTTTAGCTTGGCTTGAGCAAGCTCTGCGGCTTCAAGCTTCCCAGATAATTCCTCTATCCGCTCGAGATCCGCCTTCCGAACCTCATCCACCGTTGCAATGGCCATATCGATCAGTTCCTTGCAGGTAGCCTCCATTTTCCGCAGCTCGGCCCTGCTAGCCTCTTCCATAGTTTTCTTTAGCCGTCTGGAAGCAGCCTCGTGCTGAGAGATCTGGATAGCCTGATCGGCGAGTTGCTTGGCCTGGTCGGCAACCACTAGCCGCAATCTTATGTTGGCACTCCCAATTTCCTCCCCGGCCTTGACCAGTCGGGCGTGATGCCCCATCAACTTCTTAGTCTCCTCAGCAACCCGGTCGATATTTGCCTTGGCTTCATCCCCCATAGTTATAATCCGCGTAGTAAGCAAATCAAGGTCTAGGGACTTGGCCTCATCAAGCACCCTTACCATAGGATTGCGGGGGAGAAGGTGCTCACCAGTAACCTCGTCAAAAGAAATATCATGAGTACCCGGATCCAGATCTGGATGACCCGCAAATGGATGACGAGCCAAGCCGGGACGATCAATGTGAGTAACGGTAGGATTCTATGGTGGATGCGGAGAGGGTATGAACTCTATATCCTCCCCCGTGATATCATGAATAGGCTGGGTTAGGGGCTGAGGTCCAGGTGAAGGTTCGAATAAGAAGCGCCTCCTCCTTTTCTTTTGAATATCCTCTTCAATAACTCCGAGAAGAGGATGGTAGCCGACTACGTCCCCGGAACGGTTGGTCAGAGGCTTTGGCTCAGCAGAAGCTTTGAGGAGTTTGAATTGTTCGAGACGGTGTCGAATGTCTGATGTCTTGGCCACCTTACCCGCTTCTGGAGTAAAAACCAAGTGTTACAAGCATGCATGGGACTATAATCCAAGAAACATGTGAATTTAGAAGAAGAGTCAAAAAATTCACCTTGAACCGCCGGAGTTGCCCTAGCTGAAATGCTCTCAAAAGATGGAGCGGCACTAGTCCCGGCCTTAGCAATTTTCTTTGGCTCCTCCACCAAGGCCGATCCTTCCTCCAGCCCCTCAAAAGCCTGACGGAAAGCATCATCCGTCCACTCTTGGATCTCCCCTGCTTGCCCAGAAGACAAAGCCCCGGCACCGTCACCGCTCTGTCCTTCGCCACGATCACCACCATCACCTTCTCCATCACCTCCGCTCTCCTTCTCGCCTCTTTCCTCCTCTACATTTTCCTCCTCCGGAACATCTGGACATGTGCTAGGGGAGGGTCCATCGGACTTCCTGAGCTTCTTCCCCCCGACGACTGGAGGTATCGAGAAGGGTTTCCTCTTGCTGCTCTTTGTCGTGGCCCCTCCTTTGGCTTTGGCAGCCCTTTCCTCGGCTGTGTCTCTCTGCTTGACCACATACTGACGTGGTAGAATCAAGTTGTGCTGCAGAAGAGTAGCATTCCTGATCAGGTAAGAAGCTGACCTCTCCCTTCCCGAAATGGCTTCTATCTCCGCGGCCATCTAAACCAGGTGATCGTTCTCCACGACCGCAAAGCCACTTGTCGCTAGCAAGAAATAAAAACACATAAGAAGAAGCATTCCAGTCAGAACGGAAATTATAAATAAGCTTCAACTTACAGCCGGAGGTGAAGCCACGGATAGAAACGGAGTTGTTCTTGACGAAAAACCATTCTTTCTTTAACATGGTGAACTTCGAATATAAGTCCAGGACCGGCTTGAAGGACACGGCCGATTCCAAGCTGATGTACGGAGATCCTTTCTTGTAGCCCATCAAGTTGTACAAATATCAGATCTCCCGGTTGGAAGGAGGGCGCCCGTATTTTCGTTGGAAAATGATAAATAGGCTCACCAAGATAGCGTAAGAGTTGGGCTGAAGCTGGAACGGGGCCACCTTTTGGTAGGTGATGAAGCTGACTATCCAAGCATTGATCGGGGGAATCGCCCCGCACATGCAATGGTACCTACTATAAGCGAAATATCCTTCAGGAGGGTCGTACGGCATGATTCCACTCCCTGGCAGCACCATGAGTGCTCTATCAATCCCGAAAGAGCGAGATATAACATCAAGCTCCTCCTCTTTGAGGGAGCTAGGAAAGCAGTCAGGAGGAGAGTTCAAGAGCTCCTGAGGGCCATATCCATCCCTAGTGATCTCGGGGTGGGTCCCTGTCATCCCCGTCCTGGCTGGGCCGGGGGCATAACGAGGGACTCTCTTCTGTCCATAGATTTCCTCTTATCTGATCGATTTTCCACTTTATGAGACATTTATCTGCAACTCAAGAAAGTACATCGTTAGAACAGAAGGTATAAACATGCAAGTATATGTAGTCCGGAATTTCACTCGTAATTCAAAACATAAAAATTAAAGTATATAAGGTCAATTCGGCACTCAAATCCCCAAGTTTCATTCGGCAATTCAAAAATGAAAGTTCATTCGGTATTCGAACCCTATGTCCCATTCGGTAGTCCAGCCATAAAAGTTCATTCGGCAAAAGCAAACTCACTTGGTTCGGCAGTTAAGTATGATTCGGTGCTCGGTTGATTCGGTTGTTTGGAACAGTCAAGTTTGGTTCGGCACTCAGTGGATTCGGCTATCTCACTCGGTAGGGAATAACGAAAGCATGACGCCCATACTTATAGGAAAATGGGAGCGACCGGACCACTGGTTCGGCACACAGGGCCGGATCAGCATGCCAGATAAGAATGTCCAAGCTAAAACAAAGCGCGGCATATGCTGCCATATGCCCCACTTTGGGGGGAAAATGTTGGATGCGTTTCCAAGCAATGCCGAACCATCCCCTCTCCAAGCACTGCCGGTCCAAACTCCACTTCCAAGCAATGCCGAACCATCCTCTCCCAAGCACTGCCGGTCCAAACTCCACTTCCAAGCAATGCCGAACCATCCCCTCTCCAAGCACTGCCGGTCCAAACTCCACTTCCAAGCATAGCCGGACCAGAGTGCCACCGAACCAGCTACCTCCTTCCACTACCGAACCAGAAGCATGGTAGGCCACGACCAGATCACTCTCCACCGGGCCAAGTAATACCGGACCAAGGCGTTCCGGACCAACTTTGCCAGGCCAGATTGCATCAGCCCCGGCCCACCAGCAACTATATACATCCAAGACCCCTACCCCCAGCCTCACTCTATAAATAGAGGGGCAGAGGTACAACAATGGCAGACAAGTTTGAGAGCTCAAGCACGGATAGAACTTTCAAACAACTTTCAGTTACTTGTAATCAAAGCTTTGTACTTGTAATCTGGGTAGAAAAAGGAGAATAGCATATAAAGTGGACGTAGGCACATTCTGGCCGAACCACTATAAATATGTGTGTCTTTTACAGTTTAGTCCATCTATTTTATATATTCGCATAAATCACCCAAATCGCTAAGAACCACATATAATCAACTAAATCATACGACTTAGAGGTGTTTGCCCATTTTTTGTGCAAACACATATCATGGTGTATATTATAGAACCGATTGTCAATGCGTATGGTATCCTCTTTATACTATATTCTCCTTATCAATATGAGGAGTGTTCTTCTTAGTAAGGATGACTTCATATTGCGTTGGAATATTTCTGCATTTGGGTTTCTCAATACAGAACCTATTTAGTATGATATATATGTACAGAGATTAATGTAATCCCAACAACCTCTTAGATCTTATTACCTATTTTATAGGCCAACTCCCTCAAATATTTCATGGAGAAGTTATTGGATTACTGGTTGCAACAACGTAATATCATTACCAATCAGTACCAAATCATCGATGTATAGAACACTTAACCCTTGCTTGTTTTTTCTGATATATGCATGCTTTTCTATGTTTTGATAAAAACCAGATAATTTGATTACTTTATTAAAATACTTATTCCAACTTCTTGAAGATTGTTTAAGACCGTACATAGATCCTAACAACTTGCAAGCCTTACCCGTACTTCTACTGCCTCAAAACCCTTGGGATGTGACATGTAAACGGTTTCTTTTAATCACCATTTACAAACATTGTTTTCACATCCACTTGGCATATTTCATAACTTTAGAATGCAACAATAGTTAAGAATACTATAAGAAGAACAGTAATTTGCAACGGAGCATTCCGAGGCCGTCGATGCTCCGTTATTTGGCTTCGGACGGCTGCCAATGTCACTTCATTTTATATATTTAAACTTATTACTTTATTATAATACATTAGTTATATAAGTTTGAAATTTGATTACATATAATAATTCAAATCCTAAGAATTTATAAAGATATTTTTATTCAATTATTCAAATTTATGAAAGTTTCTTATTAATTAAATTAGCGTTGTCGATAATCAGTTACGTTGTATGATTATTTCGATAATTAATTTTATTGAAAATCGAAGGTGGACAAACATTTTTTGCAACTTTCAGTTTATCAGTTATTAAAAAATTAATGAAATTTATGATACATAATAGTTTTATGGATTTATTTTGTAAACATTATATAACTATAATTTAAAATTTTTAAATTAATTTGAAAAGGCAAGTAAGAGGTTGTAACACTAATGTTTATTTTATATTCATTGATAACTAATACAAACTATTCAAAAATTTAAACTAAATATTTTTAACTAATTAATTTATATTAAATTTATTTTAGAAGTGTGAAATTTTAATAAAATGTATATAAAAGCGGTCGGAAGCTGTTGGAAGCTATCATTAACAAAAGCCATCGAAGGTCGTCGAAAGTCGTTGGATAACACGAATATATAGAACCTTAGCCGAGACCAAATTCATTGCCTTATTCTCCACAAAATCCTAGCTTTCTCCCCCAAAATCGCCACTTTCCATCTAAGGCCGCTGCACTCTGTCTGCAACCACCAACATCTTCACCAACTTCCACTCTTCGGCTGCCTACGCATTGATTTCAACCTAAAACATGTATTTTTCCATAAACCTAATTTATTCCAATATGTTAAATTATTGTTAACTTCTTGTTATATTTGATGGTATTAGGCCCTTGATTGTTTACAATAGTATATTGATTGATTGGGATATGCTAATTACAGTTATAATTGTATAAATTTGATAATTAAAATATAATTAGGGCTAACTTGGGTTAATTAGTTTATGTTCTGATTAGTGTAATAACTTAGAGTTAATTAGTGAATGTGTTAGCTAAAATGACGATAAAAATAATTTGTCTACACGAATGTTGATGGCACACGCTTTGTGCGTGAGTAGTTTTTACTATAAATTGTATATCTTTAATAAATTCAAAAGAAAAATGTTTTGCATAAATATGTAGTCATATGTTTGCACGGAAATCATGTATAATTAGATTGGAAATTTTAAGGTGCAACATTTAATTTTCATGTTAGTTTGAATTTTTATTTGCTAGATCCTATTTTTACATGATATTAAGATTTGATAAAAAGGTAAAAAAAGAATAATATATTATATAATTAATAGAACATCAAAATTTATAAATGAATTGTGCTAACATATATTATTTAATTAATAAAAATTAAAATGTACAGTGGTAATATATAAACAAATTGGTGTATAATATACTTTATTTTTTTAAATCTCTTAGAGAGTTTTTTGCCTCGTTTGACAAGTATTGTATATGATCGTTATATGGATATATTTTTTCTTCATAAAATGGACATTAATATTCATCTAATATAATATTTTTCGAATTTGTCCCTATAATATTAGATGAGTTACAAACACAATAAAGTAATTACATTATGCAAATCATTTCATCTTAAACGGTTCATAAAATTTCGACAATACTTCTTTTTTGTTCTCTGTATACATGCATTTGTGTACGATACAGGGAACAGAGGAAGTTTTATCGAAATTATGTTGAATCGTTTAAAATGAAATGATTTATGAAATGTAATTATTATTTTGTTTATAATAGGAAGTAGGATGACTGACAGTCAAAGTAGAAAACAATAAACTAAAATTTTAATATTATATTCATAATTTGTTAAAATTGAAAAATATAAGATTTTATAAAAAATTAAAAAAGATAATATATTTTATAACTAATAAGACATTAAAGTGTATAAATGAATTGAAAAATAAAATGTCAATCCGTAAAATGATCGATACTTTTTTGAATTTCTATCATATTTTTTAAATAGGAAAAATGGTCATATATTTTGTTGATCGGAGGAGCTGGATATATCAACAAAAGGGATTAAGAGGCGCAACAAAAAACATTTTTATAATGATGTGCACATATTTATTGAACTCGCTTTAAATAATAATGAAAACGACAAAAAAATCTGTTATCTGCATAGTAAGTGCGAACATTTGAAGCATTTGATGCCGGATTAGGTTAAAGTTCACTTATGCCAAAATGGTTTCATGTTAGGTTATTATATATGAGATCGTCATGGAGAATTTGTAGCACCTAATCCTATACGGTTAGAGGAGGAGGTGGGTAATGACATTGTTATGGCGAATCCCATAGAAGATATGGTTGACGATGTAGCATGATCAATGTTCCTCATGGTTGAAGTTGATGATGATGATGTAAACGTTGAAGAACAACCAAATATTGAAGCAAAGAAAATATATGATTTATTGGATGCTGCTAAGAAACCCCTTTGGATGGCTGCAAAAGCGGCACCTAATTATCGATAACTACAGAATATATTGCAATGAAATTAAAATATAACTTCACAGAAGCCAGATTTGCAGCTGTTGTACAAGCTGCAAAACAGCATATGCCATGCGATAATTTAATGTGAAAAAATCATTATGAAGTGCTAAAATTTATGTCTCCTTTTGGTTTGTTGTATCAAAAAATAGATACATGTTTAAATGGCTGTATGTTTTTATGGAAAGAGGACATCAATCTTAGGAAGTGTAGAATATCTAAAGAAGAAAGGTACAAACCAAGAAAAAAGTAGGTAAAGGACGTTCCATACAAGTGTATGTATTATTTACCCATCATTCCTAGGCTTCAAAGGTTATATGCATCTTCTGCAACCGCGCTTCATATGAGATGGCACTATATGAGAACACAGGAAGAAGATATGTTCATGCACCTAGCTGATAGAGAAGCATGGAAGCATTTTGATAAGACATATCCAACTTTTGCAGCGAGAGCCGTATGTTAGACTTGGTTTATGTATGGATGGACTTTTCCCTTTCTATCAATTTGGTTCTAAATATTCATCTTGTCCTATTACCATTACACCTTATAATTTACCTCCATGGATGTGTATGAAAACTACATATATGTTTCTCGCTATTGTCATCCCTAGCCCTGATGATCCGACACAAGGAATTGATGTTTATTTACAACCATTGATTGAAGAGTTGAAAATATCATGACATGAAGGGAGTTGAAACATACGACATTTTGAAAAAAATAATAATTTTAATATATTCACTTCTTTGTTATGAACTATTAGTGATTTTCCAGTGTATGCAATGCTTTCGAGTTGGAGTACGATCGGTTGTGTAGCTTGTCCTTATTATATGGAAGAAACACGAGCATTTTCTTTACCACATGTGAAGAAAATTCGATGATTTGATTGTTATTGGTGTTTTCTCCATATTAATCTTCTTTATAAAAGAGATAGAAAAAACTTTACAGCTAATAGAGTAGAGACTATGCAACCATCAACGATTCAGTCAAGCGAAGGAATATTTGAACTTGTAAAGGACTATCCAAAGATACATGAAACTGGAGTATAAATTAAAATTCCAGGTAAATCGATTCATAATTGGTGAAAACGAAGTATATTTTAGGAGTTGCCTTATCAGAAAATCTCCTACTTCTTCATAATATTGATGTGATGCACAGTGAGAAAAACATGTTTAATAATAAGTTTAATATAATTTTGAATGTTAAGGGAAAGACTAAGGATAATTTGAAATTAAGATGTGATATACAAGAAATGTAAGCACCCTGAGCTTTATATCAAGCCAAATGACACTAAATAACCCAAAGTGTGTTATGAGTTAGACAATAACCAAGTTAAAGTTGTGTTAAAATGGATGGAAGGATTAAGATTTCCTAATGGGATTTCTTCTAATCTTCATGGGTGTGTCGACTTTAAAAAAGGTAAACCGAATGGGATGAATAGCCACGATTGTCATGTTACGGTGGAATATTGTTGCTCGTCGGTTTCAAAGAACTATTGCCCATAAAATTTTGGATAATTATAAGAAACTTAGTTTCTTTTACAAAGAGCTTTGTTCGACTCGTTAAAAGTTGAATGTTTATGTAAACTGTAAGTAGAAATCCCTACGTTGCTTTGCAAACTGGAGAAAATTTTTGATCTAGGTTTCTTTAATGTAATGGAGCATTTACCCGTTCGTCTTTCATCTGAAGCACGTCTTCGAGGTCCTATGCAATATGGATGGTTGTGTTCATTTGAGAAAAATATTAATATTGAGCATGTTAAATATTAGTTTAATTACAGATATAGGTAAACTATAATTTGAAATAAATTTTAATAGGTACTTAAATCATTTAAATAAAAAAGCTATACAAAAGCATGAGTTGATGATTCAATTTGCATCATATATCGAAAAAGAAACTTCGTTCTTTCTCTCTCATTATTTAAATGACCATGTGAACTTATCATTTGAAAGTGTTCCGCATAATGATGAAGGCTTGAACAAGATTCTTTTTAAGCAATGTTAGACAACATGACCAACCTTTTAGAAAATGTGCGGAACTATGGTTTAATGATAGGGATCACCATATAGCATACACATATATTCTTCTTAATTGTGCTAAAGTTTCACCATTTGTTAGGTAATATTAATAATAATTATCAATATATTTATTTCACTAATACGTGTATAGATTATAATGCAATATATTATCTTATCTACAGTGTTATTGAATCACAAAATTCACGCGACGATCGCAATAAAGAACTCATTTTGGTTTTCGAACTAAGTTTATGACCCGAGAAATTGTATGGTCGACAAAGGATTGAAACATCTTGTGTTAGGACCAAAAGGAAATGTCAATGAAAATCCAATATTCTGCATCAATGGATATAAATACAACATCAAAAAATATGGTGCTGAAAATTTAACTAATAATATCGGTCTATTTGTTAAAGGTAGTAATGATCCAGATAATCATATAAATGATTTTTATGGTGTGTTAACCTAGGTTTTGTAATTGACATATTTCACACGACCCGTGGAGGAAATATTTTTTAATATTGTTTCAGCAATGTTCTAGGTCCTGGAATCAATGTGCACAAAGATTATAATCTTATTGAAATAAGGTATACCTTGAATTATCATAAGTAGGATCCTTTTATACTAGCCAAACAAGCACTATAAGTTTATTTTGCTCCTTATCTATCTCTAAAAAGAGATAAAGCAGATTAGTCAGTTGTTTATAAAACAAAAGCAAGATTTACATTTAATGGAAAGAATACTCCAAACGGACAAGCTTATCAGGCAGATCTTGAGCATAATAGCAAAATAATAGTAACCAACGATCATTCTAATTTTGGACCTCTAAACAATGAATAAATGCTTTAGTAGAAACCTTTAAGACTATAGAGGAAAACAATATAGATTACGAGACCGAATCTAAATCAGAAAACAGTGAGGACTGAATAATAATGTATATTTTGATATAAGATAATTTTGTGTGATTATTAATGTTACATTTTTCTTATAAAAAAATTTCTCACAATTAAATGGTATGTTATACCATAATAAAATGATATGTCTGTGGTGGGTTTTAAATTATTTCGACGTTGGAGTTCTTCCCATTCATCAGGTTCCCCTTCTTTTACTCATAGACGGACCGACGTAGGAGATGATGGCAGCGGCCCATCACAGCAGGCATAGCGCCCCATAGTGACATTATTTAGCAAAGCGAATGGGTAGGTATTAAATTTATTTCAGCATCATAAATATTTTATATATGACATATTAGTGATGATTTATTAAAGGTCTGTATCATATTTAACACAAAGGATTTGAGCTGAAGCCGTCATAAGTTGTTCTTGATGTTTCCAAGCTTGCTTACAGGAGGACAATGAGCGCATGTTGGCCTAGGTGGGATAGTTCCCACCCCACATCATAGAGCGTATCTTGCAGGACTTTCTCATAAGCGTAAATTTGTATATCGTTATATATAATTACCGTACAATTTGTTGACTAAGTATAAATGTGTAAGTTATTTTTTTAACGTGCATGGGATGGTAGACTTGCAAGATGCTGACCATCTTCTTTGCTGAAACGACTAGATGAAGAAAATGAGGAAGAACTACCATGATATGATGTCGATGGTAAAAGAAAGCAGGGAAGAATTCTGGCTGGATGGACGCAAGCATGTGGGAAGCTTGGATTGCTCACTGGAATACCGATAAAGCAAAGATGAGTTTACTAATCTTGTTAAATATTAATATTGAAGTTTCATATACAATCTATCACATATATTATATAGAGTATATTTCGATAAGTCAAAATATCACTTTAACTTGTTTTATATATAATATATACTTTAAAAATGTAAAAATAATGTTCAATTCAAATTTTCAAGCAGATTCAGAGGGAAACTCTACAAATGCAAATAATAATTCAGTCACACACTATGGTGGTTCTAACTCATTCCACCGTTACCTTAAAGAGATGGTAAATTTATTAATAGCCATTGTAAACAGTTATTACATTATATAATTTTATATATATTAGTAACACATAATAATTATTTTAGAAAAGAGAATGTCAAGGTCCCGTCTCCTACATGGACGTATTTGCACGTACTCATGACATCGAGTATGAAAATAAAGATGGTATAGTCACATACACATGGCATGACTCAAAATAACAATAGGCCCATGTAAGCGTATTTTAAGTTAAAAGTTATTAATAATCGGATTAATTAACTAGTTATAAAGAACTAACATAATGTTATGTTAATTTCAATTATATTTTTATTTGGAATTGCAGAAAAATATTATGCAACAACGAGAGAAGATGCTTGAGGGAAAGAGATGAGATCGGTTGACTGCTAACTAGGAAGTTGTAATTTTTGAAGTTGTCATGGATCCAACAACGTAGAATAGGCACTATATCTTTCGCAAGCAAGAGGTAATTAAAGTATGTTTGGACTGTTTACTAGTCTCTCGACTGTAATGAACTTGAAATTAATTTAGATTATTTTGGCCTCATTCCTTTTGGGTTTAAGGCTGAAAGTCACTTGTGTTGCTTACTTGCTTTTAGTCTTCTATATTTGGGTTCTTAGACTTGTATATTAGTTGAAAGTTTAATAATAAGGCAATAAACAAAGGTATTTCTTTAATAAATGTTTTTTTTCATTATAATAACCACTTGACCGCCTAATTTATAGCAACTTACGCTTTAACATATAAATACTTGATATTAAAAGGAAACAATTTTTTCATCCAACAGATTCCAAGAATATAATATCGGCTATATTTTACCTTTGCAAGATATTAAAGGATTCTTACAACTTAGTTAACCAAGTTTCAATCAGTGTTTCGAAGTCACACCTGTTACATAAATAATGTGCTAGTTTAGGCTAAGTAAACAAAACTTAGATGTAGCTTATAAAATCACTTTCTTATATGATCTTATATATCACATTGTTATAGTGGCTGCTAAGCCTATGTTTTTTTGCTAGCTAGTTGACAAAAATCCCTTCTTAAATCATATAAGTTTGCAGGCTAGACACAAGTAGAGCGCCTACAAAAAAGCTCAAGATGTATTAGAGATTCAGGACTAGGGAGCTAGAGCTGCAGAGCTGGAGGAACGAGATCACAGTCGTGCTGTGGAGATGACACGGTTGGACAAGTGCACTGCTGCGTATATGCAGCAACATGGATCTTCATCACCTGCTTTTAGAGATAATCAGTAGTGATAGGTATAATTTTTTTAGTTTGTGTTGGGATATTGTACATATATGGACTTGGAGATGGTGAGGATGATTTGTTTTGATATGTTTGATTCATATTGAGGGGATGCTGGATGTTTGAGGTTGATTTGACTGTTTTGATATGTGTTGGGTTTTTTTGACATGATTGATACATTTTGAGATGTTGGAGGTTTATTTTGGGTATGTTGTTGGAATGTTTGTTGTATGGTGGATTATTTGAGTTTGATTTATTGTAAATATTGATGTTTTTTATTTTTGATGTTTTATATGTGATTTGAGCTTATATATAAATGATTTATATATGTTAAATTGAGTTTCCATACATATTGATATGTATGTTCCATATGGGAGATGAATGGCAGCATAAAAAAAACAGTCCAGATTTATGATGGCTACCGACGGCTGGTTGGTAGACAATGACTAACGGCTACCGATGGTTAATACCAACGGCTTCCGATGGCTTTCAACATAAATATGGTTAAATCATGACTTTCCACGTGTACGGATGGCGGTTAGAAGCCGTTGGTACTTACCGTTGGGAACCATCGGAAAGTAGTTGACGACGCTATCGAAAAGCCATTGGAAACAAATTTGGTGATGATATTCTTTCCCACTGTTTTTTCCAATGGCTACAATCGCCTTCCGATGGCCACCGATGGTTTAAAGCCTTTGGAAATTGGCTTCTTCCTTGGAGTGCAATATCAATATCCGAATGGAGTTAAGCATTGCTATCGGCGAAAACATTTCATGCAACGACCCAAAAATTTGACGATGTTAATATTAAATAAATTGAAAATGGAGTTTTAATTAAAATAAAATTTAAGTATCGTGTTTATAACTACTACGAAGGACTTTCAAACTGATCTGTTTGATATAAATTTGTTAATGGATTTAAAGTTGCATTTTGTGAAATAGAGATGACATAGTGCTTAAATAGTGTATGTAACTGTTTCGAGCCAAATCGGGTACACAACCCATAACCTAACCTAATGACTATATAAGTAAGGGCATGAAGCCCTATTTGTCACCTCTATCTTTCGATCTTCCTTTCTAATCCCAAAGCATCCTAATTTCTCTCTAATGGCGATTAGCAAATAAATTAAGAAGTGGTTAAAAATTCAAAGAGTCGAAACTCTATCGAATTATATATGCATTAAAAGATCTTAATAATTAAAAGAGGCATTGGAGATTTATTTTCCATTAGATGCTCCAGTTGATCAAAAATTGATGATTTATCTACAACCATAGAATCTAGTTTTTTCAGATCAACGATTGATAGATTATGATTGGACAATCGGAAAGCACTAGAGCATAGAGGTGGCTAAGAGGGGGAAGATCTGTAGTCTTAGATCATGTTAAAGACATCCAATTAGGCAGAAAAATTCAGAGAAGGTGGTGAAACCCTAGGTGTAGCAGTGGTTGGCAATGGCACCGCAAGTGGTAGTGCTGGTGGTGTTCGATGGGGAATTGGATGGGGAGGTGGCTGGTGTGGTTGGATCGAGATAAAATGTCCTAAGCGGCGATGAAATGTTGAAGAAGGCAATGGCCTAGCAACTTAAAGAGTGAATGGGTTAGTATAAAGAGGTGAATAATATTATTAATTTAATTATTTAATCATTTAATTACCATATTACCCATATACCTTCTAACCTCAATAACTTCTACATTCGATCTCTGATTCACATGTGTTTTCCTCCGTTGGACTTGTGGTGGAATTCCAAAAATTTTAGAACTTGATTTTCTAGGTTTAGAGACTATTAGAAAAGCATATTGGTATGGCTAATTTAATGTAATTAATTGAATTTTAAAATACTAAATGCTTATCCATTAGGAAAAGTTATAATTATTTATATGTGTTGTGATATATTGGTGATTATTTGGATTATAGATATGTTGTGTCTTGGGTTGATTGTTTATTGTTAATTGTTGTATTACTAGATGCAAGGTTGTAAAAATTGCAAGGGGATGTTAGGCGTTAAGCATGGATTAGGGATTAATTGCCTCGATGGCGATTAATCGAGGATTAATCGAAGCTAGATGTTTTTAATAAACTCAGTGTTATCCAGCCTTTTGACCAAGCAGCATCTAGACCGACATAACGAATAGAAATTGAAAGCTATCGAGGTAGAAAGCCTAATGAGATAACTGTAAATTCCAAAAAACATGTACAACTAAGACTACAACATGAAGACAGGATCAACCAACAAAAGTCCAAGGCAATTCCACCAACTCTATGGATCGGTGTCGATCTATGGCAATGGTTCGGTACCGAACGGTAAGGCTGTACCTAAACAACTCTATTTTCCTCCTACAACCAAAGTATTGATGGTAGAAGCCTATTCACAACTCCATGGATCGTTTGCATGCCATAGGCTATCAAATGCCCAAACCACCAGAAATCAACAAGTCTATTCCTCCACTGATTCATCCAATTGACCAAAAAAAACAAGCCTATAGCAATGCAAATAAGTCAAGAAACATGAATTTGATGATATATCACTTCGATCCAAAGTGACTAGAACCATAAGTCAATCTTATGGATTGGTATTGAAACACGCCTATAGTTGTTTGCTGACTTGGCTACGTTTCCTTGAGAGAAATTGCTGCTAAATCATGGAGAACGTGGAGGAAGACATGTTAGAGCTTTTCCCGAAGATCTACAGCTATAATAGGTATGGAGGGGAATCATTTCAAGGATCTTTTAAGCTCTCTAGCAATATTTTACATATTTCTTGTAATTGGCTAGCAAATGGTAATGAATCATAAGAAAACACTTGTAAAATGGTAATATCATTAATAAAATATTCAAGTGTACGTAGGCTAAGATTAGTTGAACCACTATAAATGTGTGTTGTTCTACTTTTACTCATTTTGATTTATTTTTCATCTTTTTTATTCTTTGCTCAATCTACTGGGCGTTGATTCCATACTTTTTTTATTAACACTCATGTATTTTAGCTAAATTGTAGTATTTTGTTTAGTATTAATAGATCGACAATGGGATATCATGGATTTAGATGGGTTAAAAACAACTATGGAGATAAAATCGCTTGAAACAAACATTTTGATACTTAAATGAGGCATTGAACCTAAATTGGTGCATAGATGGTGCCTATAAACCTGTTTATATGTTTGATAATACAGTAAGTCTCATCTAGACGGACTAGGTAAAAACCTAGATGGTAATGCTAGCCTAGCACCTAGACGAGGCATAGACTGGAGCATAGAAGGATTTTTACAATAGAGACTAGATGTAATTGTAATCAATTATGGATTTTAAAATTGAATATAATTAATTAAAATAAAATGGGTAAAACTGCATAATAATAGGAAAATTAGACAAATAACTGATAGGCGTGATTATTTACATTTTTCTATAATTTTTGTAAATAATGGTGATTTAATGAAATAAAATGAAATTGATGATATAAATTAAATAAGATTATTATGTATAAATTTTTGGGGAAATTTGTAAATAATAATAGAAGATATATATTAAAGTAAAATTTTGAAAGGTTTATTATTATTTAATATAAAGTGGTATTTTACATAATATGGTTTTTGGGAAATTATGATGTTCTAAGTAAGTGACGATTAATAGATTTTTTAGTGTTTATTGGAAATATTATTATTATTTAAGTAATAAATAAATGTATTTTGAAATAATGATAATACTAGTAATAGTAAAGGTATGTTTTAAAAGAGTGTTTTAGGTTAAATTATTAGTATTTTGAGGTAAGTAGAAATAAAAAGGAGCTTGGTGATTTAAAATAAATTGTTGTATTTTCATAAAAAAAATAGTGATAAATTAGTTTTGAAAAGTATTAAAGAGGTTTAATGTATATTATTATTTTTATGTAAAATAATAATAATAGTATCATTTTAAAAGACGATTTGATGAAGTTTGCTATTTTATTTAAAATATGGTGTTTTTAAGTATTTGAAGAAATGGAGTAAAATATAGGATTTGATGAGTATATTATTGTTTTTAAAGAAGTATTATCGATTTTAGATGCAATAAATAAATGAAGCTTTTAAAATAAGCAACAACAAAATGATTTTTATAGTTAAAAGGATAATGGATGCAAATATATTATTTGGATGATTGTTGAATGTGTGATTAACTGTTGATTGTAATTATCACAATATGTTTGATATGGTATCACATTTTAATGAGTATTCGATATTTTACCATTATTTCTATTGGTTGATGGTCAGTTAATTATGTTTATTAGATGTTGGCTGGTGTTACTAATATTGATTGGATTGATACATATTTGATGATACTGATGATTGCTTACTATTATGGAGTGGTTAGTATACACTATGCACTGGATGATTTATACTTACATTGATAATGTATTATTATAGCTGATAATTAATAATTTATGTAAGTATATTTATGTTGTCATTTCCTTATTGTAAGTATATGTATGTAAGTATAGGCAATGACTTTACCCTTCTACATCAACACAGCTCCCAATCTAGTTCCACATGCGTCAGTATACACCACCAACACTTGATTTCCATCTGGAACTACCAGCACCGGTGCATTGGTCAAAAAATGCTTTAACTCAAGGAATGCTTCCTCGCATTTGTCGGACCAAACAAACTTCACTTCCTTCCTGGTAAGCTCAGTCAAAGGCGCTGCTAACCGTGAGAAATCCTGAATGAATATTCGATAGTAGCCAGCAAGTTTAAGAAAACTTCTAATCTCGGTCGCCGTCTCCAGTCTCTTCCAATTATTAATAGCTTCGATCTTATCTGGATCGACTGACAACCCTCTCTCTGAAACCACGTGACCAAGGAACTTAACCTCCTTCTTCCAAAAATGACACTTGGAAAACCTTGGCTTTAGCTGATTCTATCTCAGCGTCTCAAGCATCACTCCAAGATGATCTTCATGCTCTCTCTCATTCTTAGAGTATATCAAATTGTCATCTATAAATACCAAAACGAATCTATCCAAATACTCTTGGAAGACTCGGTTCATTAAATCCCCAAAGAATTCAGGTGCGTTCGTCAAACCGAATGGCATTACAAATCACTCATATGAATCATATCTAGTTCAAAATGCAGTCAAAGGAATGCTGTCCTCCACCACTCTCAACCGATGGAACCCTGTCTCCAAATCCAACTAGGAAAATACACTGGCTCCACTCAACTGATCAAACAGATCATCTATCCTCGGCCGAGGGTAGTTATTCTTTATCGTCCTTTCATTCAACTTACGATAGTCGATACACATTCTTAACGACCAATATGATTTCTTCATGAACACCGCGGCCGCTCCCCAAGGCGAACTACTTGGTCTGATAAACTTCCTTCCTTCTAGATCCACTAGCTGCACCTTCAATTCCTTCATCTCGGTCGGTGTCATCCTGCTAGGTGGTCTACTTACAGGTTCAGCTTTTGGCATAAGACCTATTCGAAACTCAATAGCTCATTTTGGTGGTAGACCTGTGACTGGCTCAAAAATATCTGCAAACTCTTTTGCTATTCGAACCTGACATAGATCTTCTTCCACTTCCATTGCACTTAACAAAGCACAACTACTCCGGTCAGAATTATATACTGAGAATATGATTCGGTTATGACTATCAGGGTGTCTTAGTGATTCTCCCCATCCTAGCAAAATGTCCTGGCATCATACCTTCTCAACCAATCCATTCCCAAAATGATTCCAAAATCTATGAAATTGAAAACATACAGACTGCATGCAAACATATGACCTAACAAAACAAATTCTAACTAGTCACATCTCATCTCCAGAGTTGCATACCCTCCTATTTGATTCGCAACCCTTAAGGAAGCAACAAGAATAAATGATTGTGATGCCCCGGTATCAAATATTACCCTAACTAGCATACTTTAAATCAAAAACATACCTTCCATCACATTCTTTCCTTTACATGTTGTAGTTGGCTTAGCAAATGATCCAACAGCAAAAACTTTCCCCTTATACGCTCTGACTAGCTTTGGACATTGGTTCTTATAGTGCCCAACTTGATCACAGTTGTAGTACTTCAGATTTTTCTTATCTCCAACCTTATTCCCTTTCCCTGACCAGCAATCATGAGCATAATGACCCCTCTTGTCATACTTGAAGCGCACTAGATCAGCGTTTGCCTTTTTCGTAGTATCCTTTATCCGGGGTCCTTTCTTCTTAAAGATTTCATCTTCTTTACCTGAGGACTTTGGGATTTAACTGGTTTCTCTCTAGCAGACACCACAGGCATTTTTTTGTGGCGAATGGCCATATCCACCATCACATTACAAGGTTCTCGAATATGGGTCATGGTTATTCTAGCAAACTCAGATCTCAGTCCTCGAACGAATCTCTCATTCCTTCAAATGTCAGTGTCAACCATAGCATATCCATATCGAGACAGCTCATCAAACTTAGCAGCATACTCGATTACTGACATCTATCCTTAAACTAGATCCATGAACTTTGTCATTAATGCCGCCTTCGCAACCTCAGATAGAAACCTTTGCTCAAACCTCCTTTTGAAATTAGCCCAAGTCAACTGTTCCTCTAGAACTCCGACGTCATACTATTCCATTAATGAAGCACCGCCCCTTGCAACTGCCTAGAGGCCAGCCTTCTCTTTTGCCTCTCATCCAATCCTAAATAATTAAAGACCCTCTCATAGTGTAATTGCCAATTCTCAACCTCAACGGCATCCTCCGTTCCAACAAACTGCTTTCCACCCAGACTAGTGTAGTATCTGCTTAGCATAGCATAGTCATTCCCAACGGGAGTCACAGGATTAGCTCCTCCAACATTACCAGTAACCCCAGCTTGCAAAAGATTGACCAACAACTGATACACCATCCCCACTGGCAGATTTTCAGTACCTATATTGGCTTCAACATTTGGGATAGCATTAGCCCGTCGACCTTGGTTCCTTCTAGTATTAGGTCAAGCATTTTCATTAGTTGTGGTGCTTCCTCCACCTAGATTTTCTCTTCCGTTTCCTGCTTTCGTATCTTCTTTCTCATAAATATGAATACGAGCCTTAGTAAGATATAGAAAAATGGTCTAAGAGAGAAGGGAACATGTACATATATATATATATATATATATATATATATCAAATACAAGTATGTTACTATAGCGTTAACCCAAATCCCAATCATATTTTCAAATTCATTAGATTATGTTTGACTCTTTTAGATTTAACTTTCTTTTAAAGTTTCATAAACCTTTACTCTGATACCAACTTGTAACATCCCCTACTTGGAGGTCCGAAAATAACGACTACTAATGCTGCAGTCATTCATAGTTATTAATCTTCAATGACCAAGTACGGCGGTATTAGATTCATTGATACACAGAAACACGTGAATATTGAAAAATTTTAAACTTCAAACAAAATCATACTCCATTTCAAAATATATTTCCAATTCATTACATAATCCCATAATAGTTAATGACATTCGGAGAAAATATATTTATTACAACATACACCAAGAGCGACATATGAAGATGCCCACTTGGATGATCAGAGTATATAAAGGAAATATAACAATTTTCCATTATAAACAATACAGTGGAAGCAAATAAAAGAGAAAAGCATATTCATCTAATGAGGTACTTGAAAACCTCAACTCTCAAACTACACAAAATCAATTAAGCTCCCGAGAGTTTAAGGGGAAAACGTAAACTTCGAGTCAGACATAAAGCCTGGTATGAATAATAATCTACCTGTAACGACCCGTAAATTTTCGATAATTAAAATAGCTAATTTAATAAGATTTCGTGTTTTGTGTTAGAAAAAAAATTGTAAGTTGTTTGGAATAATAATAAATATTGAATTCATTGGGTATAATAGAGTAATAGATTGATGAGTAAAATCTATTTAAAATCAAATATTGAATATTGTACAAGTAAATTGTTTAAATTAAATATTTGGAATTTATTGAATAATTTAATAATGGGAATTGAATAACCGTATAATGGAAAGGGTTGTTCTATAAATTTTAATTTGTTCAAAAGTTAAATTTTTAAATTCGTTTTGAATATTTCAAAAGATAGTGATTTAAGAATAATCCAATTGTTTAAAATTTAATATTACAAATGTTTGAATAATTAAATTCCGAAGTTGATATGATTAATTTGATATTGAAATTCAATATATGAAAATAGAGTGAATAATTGAAATTTGATTTAATATGATTCAAATTGGTTTCCAAAGTGAATGTAAGTTATATTGGGATTATAATAGAGTTAATAAGATTTTAAAATTTAACATTATTGGATAATTGAATAACGGGTTTAATATGATTAAAAATGATTTGTAAAATTTTATTTTATCATATTAAAGTGAGAATGATATTGTAGAACTTTTAAAATTGAATTAAAAGTAAATTTGTGAAAATTGAATATTTTAATATTTAATTATCGACTGGAAAATAGCCAAATTTTGAACAGTCTCAGAATTTGACAAAACTAGTTCCATTGGATCCGTAATAGTTAGTTATTGTCGGATTTCAATTTTCGTAGCAATTGGAGTGGTCGTTTGACCGTGGCAGCTCGAAACGCGTTGAAATTATTTTAATATTAATTTGGCGAGTTAAAATAGTCATTTTTTTAAACAGTCTCGTATTTCGACGAAACCAGTTTCATCGGATCCTTAATGTTATATTATTTTAAGATTTCAAATTTCGAGTCAATCTGATTTATCGTTTGTCTGGTGCAAGCCAAAACGCCTAGAAAATCGTTTAATCGGTTTAATTTAAATTTGATCGTTTATTTCCGTAACTCGCACAGATGATCGAATTAGCTCCCGAAACCTATTCCATTGTGTTCGGAATGCGGGATAAACCGTAGGAACGTCGGTCACCGCGAGTAATTCGGAGTTTGGAAAAGTCGGATAAATAGTATTCGTCGTTTCCTATAAATAGCTCTTTATTCACAAATTAAAAAGAAAATAAAATAACTAGGGTTTGAGCTTTGGGAGCCGCCAGTTTTAAAAACAATGGCTGAAAATCATTCCTTTTCCTCTTCAATTATCGATCAATCCACTGGGTTTTAGAAGATGCTCCCAACTGGAAAGTCGAAGATCACCTCAACATCTACCTTATCCAACGGTGCATCTCGGCTATCGTCGTCGTTTGGAGGGAACATGGAGCTGCGTTTGTGGCCGTGTCGTGCGTATTTTCGAGATAGAGGGGGGGCCGAGCTCCACCTTCTCCTGTCCGAAGGTAGAGGAGGGTGAGGCCGTCGATTCGGCATCTTCTGATCGTCGTCTCGACTAGGTTGGTGGCGGAAATCTCGAGCCCTAGTTTTTGAAGATGGGTTCTTTGTAGCATGAGGTTTACTGGAGCACGAACGAGAGAATGGGAGGATGATGCGCACGGTCTCGATTGGCTTGATGGAAGCAACGGTCCAGATTAGCCTATAGGGTTTTGAAATTAAAATTTAAATGTAAATTGATTTGTAAATGTTTAAAATGATGTTTCTCTTTCGTACAAGGTCGGATTCGGACGAAACATTTTGCGTTGGGATCGTATGGACGAGCTCTACGCTATGGAGCTGGATTGGAACCATTGGGAGCTAGAGAAAATTTTGGGTTAAATTGAACGTCGTTCGATTTGATTTAAAATCGTAAAATCGAGGTGAGTGTTTTATAACGCTCACAACGTACTAAATATCTTTATGCTAGTTAAATTTGATATTATGAAGTGACATGAATTTTAGTTGTCGTTGTTTGATAGAATTTAATTGTCATTTGAATTAACCGTCGAAAAGTAAATTGACAGTTAAATTTGAAATTAAAATTGAAATTGAATTGTGATTTAATTACCTGACATCGATAACTATGAAATTGCCATGAATTGTATTGCCTATTGGATGATGTATTGCGATGGATGCTATTGGTTGATATTTGAATGTTTGGATGTTTATTTGCTTATATACATCATGTTATGCATACATATGATACCGTGATTTAATTTAAGTGAGATATATTCATCCCTGACATTTAATTGAAATAAATAATTACTTGGCCATAGGATAGAAAATTATATACGGACACCGAATTGGCTAAATTAATAATTTTGGAATTGTCGATTTGAAATTATTTAAATGTTTTGATTTAAAAGTTATAAATAGAAATCGATTTATAGAAATTGAATTCATCGAAAAATTTGAGTTTGGAATGTTGAAATAAATTTTGGTTAAAGAAATTTTGTTAAATAATTAAGTTGAGACTTTGAAATTTGAAATTGGATATGATTGAATGTCGAAAATTGATTTGTTGAAAGATTTAACCTTAATTCGCGCTTTGAATATTACTTAGTAAAAGTGTTATAAAAATGATATTTTGAAATCGAGTTTGGAATTGAATCATATTTGGAATTTGGATTTAAACTTGAATATTGTTGGAAATTTTGTTAAGTGTTATAAATTGATATTTTGAGAAATCAAGCTCCAAATCGATATAAATTGAAATTGAATAAATTAAAGGTGAATGAAAAATTGAATTAATTCGAAGTAAAAAATTGACGTTGATTGAATTGAAATCGAAATTGAATCGGTAGAATGGAAATTGGGATTGATTTTGAAGCTGTTTTAATTTGTTTTCCAAATTACTCTGTTATATAAACCATTTTGAATACTTAAACTATTTTAATCTATTTTAAATCTACTTAACCCAATTTAAATTATTTTAAACTAATTTATCTATTTTAAATCCATTTTTAAAGATTTTTTTTAACTATTTTAATTATTTAAACTACTTAAAGCTATTTTCTAAAAAAAAAGATTTCAAGATGGTTAATAAGGTGAAATGTTTATATTTAAATCTTGAATTTAAATACGAATTGAGTTAAATGAAGTTGCAACCTAAATTTGAAATTTGAAATGATTTTGAAATCGAAACGAGATATTGATGCGAAAAATGATTTGTAACGTCCCGCCTTTTCGCACGATTTAAACCGACACACGTGCCAATTCAAACCGTACAGAAGGGCGGATTGTTATGGGGTAAATAAGAAAACAGAGAAGAAAATAAAACAAAACAGAATCTCACAGCGGAAGGATAAAATACAATAATAAATATATAGTTCGTAAACGGTTTACAAAACACTTGATTCTTCTTTATACAATAAGTATCAGAGTTACACATACCAATACAATCAATGCAGCGGAACAGTATGAGTGTGGTGCAAAACTATAAATAATAATAATACGGGTTCTTCGTCTTCGTCCTCCAAAGCTAAAGTCTTCGATCCTGAAACGCCCGGACTGACCCGAGCGAATTGAAAAGACAAAACACTCGAGTCAGAACTAAAAGATCTTATGTGAGTTAAATTAACAGAAATAAATATGAGTGCAGTAACTCAAGAGATGCTCGGGATTTACATCTCCTAAGGATCCGTTAAACTATTTACTATGTAGTATATTGCGCTATTATAATAGTGTCTATTTGTAAAATAAACTTACTTTTTAATAGCGTTAAGGGGTTACCCATATAGCCCTTAACACAGAATATATTCCCATAGTCTATACAGTACCGTAATCTCCCCCGTACTGGGCGTCGTCAAAGGGCACTCCATAGGTATGGTACAAAGCCAAAATCGTATAAGGCGCGCTAGGGTAGGTGACACGGCACAACTAGGCAATGCCAGGGTAGATATACCAATTACGCTTCCGGGCCGATGGTAACGCGTAGCCGCAGCTACCGCCCACCTCGAACAAACTCCCCCAAAAATCAAAGTAAAAGTGGCCACTGAATCAATCCAAAGTCAAAGTATAATATCGAAGAGGAGTGTCCGATCAGAGGAATGACCTCATTAACCCGTCGATCGCTCCTGTTTTAGCCACCTTATGCCAACTCACGGGAGTCGGGTCCACGTATTTACCTTACAGGAAATGTCGCCACCAACCTACTTCATTCTGGAATCTCCACCGCGTACACTGTTAGTCAAAGTGGTTTTCGGTATCGACAGAGAGTATGTCCATATCCGATCCCGGTCTCTTTGCCAACCCATCGTTATTATAACACCACGGTCATTTAAAAAATAGTTTATACTTTAAAACCAGAATAAAATTTTCCATTTCAAAATTATGAATACGATATCATTTTAAAACCTAAAACAATATGATATCATTTTATCCAAATATAATTCTTTCCCAAAAATCATACTGCTTTAAAATCTATAATATCTGGAAACCAACATTTGAATTATATTTTCAAAGCATAATATTTCGGAAATTCATAGTTTTAAAACCATAACTTCTAGAACTTGAATGGTTTGGATATTCAACGGTATATAAAATAAATGGTTTGACTTTAAGGTTACTTTTTAAAGAAAAATATTTTCCATGGCTTTACAAATATATTTCCTTATTTAAAGTCTAAACCATAATTTAAATATCACTTTCAAGTTCCAAAACCATTTAAATTTCTATATATATATATATATATATATCGATTTGGAGTATTAATATTTCAAAACTAAAGTTGGAATTTTATTCTTTCAACAAATCAATTGTTCTATTATTTAGTCTTGAATATTCACATAAAATCCATAAATACAACTCCAATTTCTAGAAATTTAATATTTCCTTAAATTTAATTATACTAGAATATTCATTTAAATTTATCTTGGAAAAACTCCAGTTATAAATATCATACCTTAAAATTTCCAAACTTAAACATATAATATAAATTATCAAATTCCATTTTCTAAATTTTTTTCCATTTTTATTTAACAGATTTATACACAGCCTAAATTCAAAATTTTTAACTTCATATGTATATATGTAGAAGAATAATATTTATAAAATATCAAAACTTAAAATTTTTATAAACCGTATCCCATCCAAACCATAGAAATCACTTTAAAATATTTATATATATAGACCGCGGTGCCTGTATAAAATTTTCTATCCTATGGTCAAGTATACGGATATTTATCATTTCAATCCGCAATTTAAAAAAATAAAATTTTGCGGTTGTATATCATTTCAAACCACAATCCCGAATGAAACGAAAAATGCATGATAACTTGCAGTTAAATGATATAAAATAAAACATCCATTCATCCATCATCATCCATCATCCAAATCAAAATCATCATCCAATACTAAATCAATATCAATATATATCCGAGAATATATGACCTGTAATAACTGGCAGTTATATTCAAAAATAAATTTAACACTATTAAACTAACAGTTTATATGCAAATAAATAACTATAACTGTAAATCTATATGCAGTAATAAAATTAAATGAACAGTTATATTAAATAAATGCGATTTAACAGATATGATGAATAAAACATGCCAAACAGTCATAACTAAATTTCTACTCATATCTAAAATGAATTTAACAAACATAAAAACTTTTAGAAGTTGTGAGTGGGTTACAACACTCACCTTTTGAATTTAAATTGAATTCAAATTCAATTTAAACCCAAAAATTTGATGGTTTCCAAATTCATCCAAACTAGCGTCATCAGGTCCGGAATTAAATTACGATCCTAACAAAAAAAATCTCGTGTGAATCGAATATCGTATGAAGAAGTTATAGCGAAAATTCGAGTTGAAAATCAAAATTAAATAAAAGAGGAAGGTACACAAACATACTCCATATCCAATCCACGTCAGCATCCACTAACATCGCACTGTTGCTCTCCAGAAACCCACCTTCATCGCATGAATATGCAGACCACGCACACGAGCTGCCACCAGATTCATAACATGCTCGCCTCCTCGCCTGCACGAGACCGCACTACCCAGATGAAGCCACCTCCCCCTCCTCGACACGCCATAGTCCATGCGCCATGTCTCGACGTCGACCAATGTCGCACAAAGCAGCAGCCGCCCCTAATATTTAAAACCCTAATCCAAAATCTCCAACGATCTGACCGTCGAATCACCAGATAAACTGCATAGATGCAGTCCCCTCGGTCCCCTCTACAATACCCAGAAAGGGTTTCTCCATCCGACGAACTTTGTTACGGCGCTGATGAATGGCCGAAATTGATCTGAATTTTTCTGGACAAACGCTAGCTCCAATCGAAAAACGGATTGTACCAGCAGATTACGCATCTTGAGAACATCGACATATATTTTTGTGGAATTTTTCTGGAGAGTTTGAATTTCCATTGAATTTTGAATTGAAGTAGATCTAGGTTTTGCAACCATTGAGGAAGAGAAAGAGATGAAGAAAATGAACGTACAGCCAAATGATAATAGAAAGGAGGCTAGGGTTTATCCCGGCATATTTATAGGCAAATAGAAGAAGGCTAGGTGGGCACGAAATACGAACGTGCAAACAGAAGTGGTCCCAAAAGGATATTAATTATACACGTTGCGGATTAAATTATTTCTTTCTCAACATTTACATTGCATTATAAGCGTATTCACACATGTATAATTAGATGCTTCATTTAAATTTCCATATATATATTCACAATTCCATAAATTTCCAAATACATAGATAAATTTCCAATTTCAACTAATTTCTAAATTACTATAATAATTACAGATTAAATTTCTATCCATTCTCAATAGATTTACGTTTACATACTAAAATCCACATTTCTATGTACATTTGAATTCCATATTATACATATTTTATTTATCTTAATTACTTCCAACTTAAATTTCAATCAACATAAAACGTTTTATTCAGTTTCCAATAATTTCAATCATGCTTTAAATCCAAATCAATAAATAACTTAATTCCCATTTAAGCATTTTTCATTTGATTTGCAATCAACCTTTTATGATCAATTAAATCCCGATATATTAAATAAACGTTATTTCCATCATTCTTTATCCTATGAAGAAATTTAAGTTATTCACACCTATTACTAAATTTCATATTAATGCACACTAATTTACATTTATTGCAATGGTTACCAAATATTTCCCTGCAATAATTCATTCCCCTATACATACTTACAATTCCACTTAAACTTTACTATACCCATTTATTTTCTCAACATTAAAACCAACGTTACCTCAATTCCACTAATGTACACTTATTCTATTATCACTTACTAACCATTCAAATTTTTATTAACAAATAGGCAGGTAATTCATATGTTACAAATTTTTAATTCATCCTAATCCCTTACTATTGACATACATTTGCATTACTTACATATCATTTAGAATGTTACCCAAAATCTCTATCCATTGTAATTAATACCTTAAATAAGTTTCAATTTATATTCAAGTGAATACATTACCCTTTTTCGTTATGTCATCCATTTTTCACAAGAAACGTTTTATCGTTTCGACAACATTTTATTTCTAATTACCTACATTGATTTGTGTACGTCTCTACTATTTAAAGCATTACCATTCTCACCTTCATCTAAATCTTCATTTATGAATATTTAAAAATAAATTTCACTTATTTCCTATTTATACACTTATAAATTCCAATTCCAAATAAATAGATAAATCTCCGTTTGCACTACTTAAATCAAAAATCAGCGATTATCCTATCTATACATTTTAAGTGGATGGATCAAATGTTGTATTCAAAAATCTACTTCTTAATATTCTTAGATTTAAACTCAACTCTCTATTAACAGAATATTTAGATGTTTAAACTTCTTTTATTACCATTAACTTATTATTATACATTAAACTTAAATATACTGACAAAGCTTGTTTTTGGTACTCTTTTCATTTCCATAAATAAAATTAGCAGTGGATTCATACCTTATTATGTAATTAACTTTAATTCCACCTAACTAAATATTTACATAATCTTTTATTTGCAATAAATCAACTATTTTATATTAATTAAATTTAATCTTCCTGGTTTACTTATTCATAGTATGTAATTCAGTTACTCACCCTAACCTATTTATTTGAAATCCAATCCAGATTATTTTTACTAAGTTCCAATTTCCAAAGGTTACTGCAATTAATCCAATTAATTGCAATAAATTCTAATAAATTTGATTTTATTGGATTACAACTCAAAATAAATCAATTATTACTCAACCACACAGTTAACATTTTTATGATTCATTACAGTAATATTTCCCAATTCTCATCTTTATTTTCATAAGTTACTGGATTTCAATTTAATTGAAATCTTATTAACTTTACACATAAATAAAAGCTTAAACCTCAATTAATTCATTCCTAAGATCACACTAATTATTATATTATAAAATGGACCTTTCCCTTGGTTACATCTTATTTATTCTCTTACCAATATTCCACACTAACTGCAATAATTTAGTGCATTAATTGAAATTGATCAAAATAAAACTTAACCAACAAATAGAATAAATACGTACAATAATTATTGTCATTAAATCTATTTCATAAGTCTACACTCAATTAATTCCTTAAAATAAGTTTTACGTTTATAAATTTACCTTCACACTTCCCGTTACTATTTTAATAATTACTAAAGTAACATTTTCATAATAACAACATTTAAAATCTCTCAATATTTAGATGAACTTTATTTCCAATACACACTACCAAATTTCAATCACTTATGTTCTATCCAACATTCTTTTAGATTTTATTTCCGTCAATTAGTTCATCCAATATTTTCATCCATTTATTAACAAATTTTCCATTATACAATTTCAATTCTTCTTATTATTATTTCATTAATACTACTACCAACTTTTATTACTTTTAGTATTAATTAAACAATCATATTTAATTAAGAGGTTATAATGTTGTATTCACTATTCCCATTTTCACTCCAAAACTCAAACAGCCGTTTCAATTGCATTTGGATTTGCATTAAATTGGTTATCCATCAACTGCCATCTATATTACCACCTTAATTCACATACAATTACAGTCCTTTTTAATATATTAATACATAGGTAATTTAAATTTTGTCTTTATTTCTTTAATTTACATTTTATTCAAGTGCGACAATTTACGCTATTTCTTTATTGATATTTTACCTAACTTTCAACGATTAAGTTAAATACCCGTTTCTACAATTCATTGTTAGTTATAAATTTAAATCTCCTTTATTTATTCAACTTACACACAGGTATACATCTTACACTATCTCAATCATTGGATTTTCATTTAGCGTTCATTCCAGCATAAATTCTATCTCTTTTATATATATCTTTATTTTTCTTTACAAATTTTTTTTATTACATAATCCCTTTTTAACTAATATTTAATCGTCGAAATTTACGGGTCGTTACACTCTCCCCCACTCAAAACTTTTCGTCCCCGAAAAGGAAAAGAAGGGAAAAGAAGAATTTCGAAATCAATAATTTAAATTTACAAAATTAGTTAATTTAGCTAAAATATACAAATTTAGATACAGTGAAATATTTAAGTGATTTCACCATTAATCAACCAAATCAAATAACAACCATCAACCTTACAAACAGCATACATACACAAGACAAAGCAACCATTTATCCAACAAACAAGAAGTTGTTCGGGTTCAGAACTTGAAATTTGTATGGAATGAAAATAACTATCAAGTGCATCCTTTACTCAACAGTCTTAGATGGAACAAAGATAGATTATTTATTCATCCAACAACTTCACATTTCTTTACCCAACCAAACATAAATCAACCAATAATAATTTCAAAACAACGACCAAATTCACTTATTATACATTGATTTCATGCTTAGTTGTTTGATTTCCTTTTATGATTCATGTAACCTTTAAATTTCATTTACTCATTAATGTTTGTTTCATTAATTTACTTATTACTTATAATTATTCCTTTATACTTATTTGTTAACAAATAGCTTCAATCTTTTCCCAATGTTTATTACTTTCATGAACTATTTACTAAAATTTCATGATCTTATTTATTCACACTTTAATCACTTGAGTTTAAAATCATCTATCTATCATACTTACCTTTTTATTATATTTACTCGATAGAATTTCAATTATAACTTAAATTAATAACATTAAATTCTCCTTAATTATAGCAAATTCATTGAATTATTCATTTCCTCAATCTTCACTTGTAAGTTTTCTCTTACATTTCCTTACTAACATTGCAACTTTTATTATATGGTAAGTTATATATGTTTTAAGAATGTAAGTGAAATTTATACAAGTTCTTCTCGATTTCTTTAATTAATTAATGGTTAAATAAATATATTCATTTTATAAATTTCAATTTCAACTTACCTTTAATTTCATTTATTTATTTAAAGGTTTACGTTACTATTATATTTAATAATAGTAAAATTTAATTACACTAAATTTGCTACCCTATAACATTAATTCTTATAAATAAAGAAGTTTACTAATTCATTTACTAATGTTTACAATTGTTTATTTACATTTCTTATCTTCCTATGGTATTAAATTTTCTTTAATTAAAGGTTCACATTTTCTATACTAAATTGAACCATTAATTAACTGGAATTTTAAGAACCAAATACCGGGTTTAATTCCAAATTGTTTAAAATAGTAGATATACATATTCTTTTTACTTATATAACTTTAATTATAATCAAACGATAAAGTTCTCTTAAACAAATTTGCAGTAAATTTCTACAGTGGCCTTTCCTCTTCGAAACTCGAAAATGAATGTCGATGATGCGTGCACTCATCACCGAAATTTATTTTCCAGCGACAGAGAGGAAAGTACAAACTTATTTTCCAAAATCTTCCTTTTAAAACAATTCTTCAAAAATATATTGAAATACTTATATTAGAAAATACTTATAAATAATATTATTATATTCCAAAATTTATTCGAAAGAATTTTCAAAACCCCCGGAACTTCAGTTCTAATTTTCCAAATTCATTTATCTATTTTCTTCAATTTTATTTCTATTATTATTTACTCTATTTCCTAACAACCAATCTATAGCAACTAATTATAGATATAATTTGAAAATTTTATTTTATATATATAGAAAATAGATTAGGCAAAATTATTTCATTCGCCTATATTAAAACAAATATTATGTCGGTATGTCCTATTAAGTGTTTAGAAACCCCTATTGATGTCACAGCGTCCCATGCATCAACCGGAATGTATAAATACAAAACGGAACAGATTAACACAATATAAAACCTTTTATAAAACTAACAAGTACGCTCTCTCATATATATATATACACTCAGCGACTCCCATAGGGTATTACTACCCTATTAACAAAGAGTCAAACCCCACAAAGCTAAGGTTTATCGCTAAACCAAAGCTTTGATACCAACTATAACGTCCCGCCTTTTCGCACGATTTAAACCGACACACGTGCCAATTCAAACCGTATAGAAGGGCGGATTGTTATGGGGTAAATAAGAAAACAGAGAAGAAAATAAAACAAAACAGAATCTCACAGCGGAAGGATAAAATACAATAATAAATATATAGTTCGTAAACGGTTTACAAAACACTTGATTCTTCTTTATACAATAAGTATCAGAGTTACACATACCAATACAATCAATGCAGCGGAACAGTATGAGTGTGGTGCAAAACTATAAATAATAATAATACGGGTTCTTCGTCTTTGTCCTCCAAAGCTAAAGTCTTCGATCCTGAAACACCCGGACTGACCCGAGCGAATTGAAAAGACAAAACACTCGAGTCAGAACTAAAAGATCTTATGTGAGTTAAATTAACAGAAATAAATATGAGTGCAGTAACTCAAGAGATGCTCGGGATTTACATCTCCTAAGGATCCGTTAAACTATTTACTATGTAGTATATTGCGCTATTATAATAGTGTCTATTTGTAAAATAAACTTACTTTTTAATAGCGTTAAGGGGTTACCCTTATAGCCCTTAACACAGAATATATTCCCATAGTCTATACAGTACCGTAATCTCCCCCGTACTGGGCGTCGTCAGAGGGCACTTCATAGGTATGGTACAAAGCCAAAATCGTATAAGGCGCGCTAGGGTAGGTGACACGGCACAACTAAGCAATGCCAGGGTAGATATACCAATTACGCTTCCGGGCCGATGGTAACGCGTAGCCGCAGCTACCGCCCACCTCGAACAAACTCCCCCAAAAATCAAAGTAAAAGTGGCCACTGAATCAATCCAAAGTCAAAGTATAATATCGAAGAGGAGTGTCCGATCAGAGGAATGACCTCATTAACCCGTCGATCGCTCCTGTTTTAGCCACCTTATGCCAACTCACGGGAGTCGGGTCCACGTATTTACCTTACAGGAAACGTCGCCACCAACCTACTTCATTCTGGAATCTCCACCGCGTACACTGTTAGTCAAAGTGGTTTTCGGTATCGACAGAGAGTATGTCCATATCCGATCCCTGTCTCTTTGCCAACCCATCGTTATTATAACACCGCGGTCATTTAAAAAATAGTTTATACTTTAAAACCAGAGTAAAATTTTCCATTTCAAAACTATGAATACGATATCATTTTAAAACCTAAAACAATATGATATCATTTTATCCAAATATAATTCTTTCCCAAAAATCATACTGCTTTAAAATCTATAATATCTGGAAACCAACATTTGAATTATATTTTCAAAGCATAATATTTCGAAAATTCATAGTTTTAAAACCATAACTTCTAGAACTTGAATGGTTTGGATATTCAACGGTATATAAAATAAATGGTTTGACTTTAAGGTTACTTTTTAAAGAAAAATATTTTCCATGGCTTTACAAATATATTTCCTTATTTAAAGTCTAAACCATAATTTAAATATCACTTTCAAGTTCCAAAACCATTTAAATTTCTATATATATATATATATATATCCATTTGGAGTATTAATATTTTAAAACTAAAGTTGGAATTTTATTCTTTCAACAAATCAATTGTTCTATTATTTAGTCTTGAATATTCACATAAAATCCATAAATACAACTCCAATTTCTAGAAATTTAATATTTCCTTAAATTTAATTATACTAGAATATTCATTTAAATTTATCTTGGAAAAACTCCAGTTATAAATATCATACCTTAAAATTTCCAAACTTAAACATATAATATAAATTATCAAATTCCATTTTCTAAATTTTTTTCCATTTTTATTTAACAGATTTATACACAGCCTAAATTCAAAAATTTTAACTTCATATGTATATATGTAGAAGAATAATATTTATAAAATATCAAAACTTAAAATTTTTATAAACCGTATCCCATCCAAACCATAGAAATCACTTTAAAATATTTATATATATAGACCGCGTTGCCTGTATAAAATTTTCTATCCTATGGTCAAGTGATACGGATATTTATCATTTCAATCCGCAATTTAAAAAAATAAAATTTTGCGATTGTATGTCATTTCAAACCACAATCCCGAATGAAACGAAAAATGCATGATAACTTGCAGTTAAATGATATAAAATAAAACATTCATTCATCCATCATCATCCATCATCCAAATCAAAATCATCATCCAATACTAAATCAATATCAATATATATCCGAGAATATATGACCTGTAATAACTGGCAGTTATATTCAAAAATAAATTTAACACTATTAAACTAACAGTTTATATGCAAATAAATAACTATAACTGTAAATCTATATGCAGTAATAAAATTAAATGAACAGTTATATTAAATAAATGCGATTTAACAGATATGATGAATAAAACATGCCAAACAGTCATAACTAAATTTCTACTCATATCCAAAATGAATTTAACAAACATAAAAACTTTTAGAAGTTGTGAGTTGGTTAAAACACTCACCTTTTGAATTTAAATTGAATTCAAATTCAATTTAAACCCAAAAATTTGATGGTTTCCAAATTCATCCAAACCAGCGTCATCAGGTCCGGAATTAAATTACGATCCTAACAAAAAAAAATCTCGTGTGAATCGGATATCGTATGACGAAGTTATAGCGAAAATTCGAGTTGAAAATCAAAATTAAATAAAAGAGGAAGGTACACAAACATACTCCATATCCAATCCACGTCAGCATCCACTAACATCGCACTGTTGCTCTCCAGAAACCCACCTTCATCGCATGAATATGCAGACCACGCACACGAGCTGCCACCAGATTCATAACGTGCTCGCCTCCTCGCCTGCACGAGACCGCACTACCCAGATGAAGCCACCTCCCCCTCCTCGACACGCCATAGTCCATGCGCCATGTCTCGACGTCGACCAACGTCGCACAAAGCAGCAGCCGCCCCTAATATTTAAAACCCTAATCCAAAATCTCCAACGATCTGACCGTCGAATCACCAGATAAACTGCATAGATGCAGTCCCCTCGGTCCCCTCTACAATACCCAGAAAGGGTTTCTCCATCCGACGAACTTTGTTACGGCGCTGATGAATGGCCGAAATTGATCTGAATTTTTCTGGACAAACGCTAGCTCCAATCGAAAAACGGATTGTACCAGCAGATTACGCATCTTGAGAACATCGACATATATTTTTGTGGAATTTTTCTGGAGAGTTTGAATTTCCATTGAATTTTGAAGTGAAGTAGATCTAGGTTTTGCAACCATTGAGGAAGAGAAAGAGATGAAGAAAATGAACGTATAGCCAAATGATAATAGAAAGGAGGCTAGGGTTTATCCCGGCATATTTATAGGCAAATAGAAGAAGGCTAGGTGGGCACGAAATACGAACGTGCAAACAGAAGTGGTCCCAAAAGGATATTAATTATACACGTTGCGGATTAAATTATTTCTTTCTCAACATTTACATTGCATTATAAGGGTATTCACACATGTATAATTAGATGCTTCATTTAAATTTCCATATATATATTCACAATTCCATAAATTTCCAAATACATAGATAAATTTCCAATTTCAACTAATTTCTAAATTACTGTAATAATTACAGATTAAATTTCTATCCATTCTCAATATATTTACGTTTACATACTAAAATCCACATTTCTATGTACATTTGAATTCCATATTATACATATTTTATTTATCTTAATTACTTCCAACTTAAATTTCAATCAACATAAAACGTTTTATTCAGTTTCCAATAATTTCAATCATGCTATAAATCCAAATGAATAAATAACTTAATTCCCATTTAAGCATTTTTCATTTGATTTGCAATCAACCTTTTATGATCAATTAAATCCCGATATATTAAATAAACGTTATTTCCATCATTCTTTATCCTATGAAGAAATTTAAGTTATTCACACCTATTACTAAATTTCATATTAATGCACACTAATTTACATTTATTGCAATGGTTACCAAATATTTCCCTGCAATAATTCATTCCCCTATACATACTTACAATTCCACTTAAACTTTACTATACCCATTTATTTTCTCAACATTAAAACCAACGTTACCTCAATTCCACTAATGTACACTTATTCTATTATCACTTACTAACCATTCAAATTTTTATTAACAAATAGGCAGGTAATTCCTATGTTACAAATTTTTAATTCATCCTAATCCCTTACTATTGACATACATTTGCATTACTTACATATCATTTACAATGTTACCCAAAATCTATATCCATTGTAATTAATACCTTAAATAAGTTTCAATTTATATTCAAGTGAATACATTACCCTTTTTCGTTATGTCATCCATTTTTCACAAGAAACGTTTTATCGTTTCGACAACATTTTATTTCTAATTACCTACATTGATTTGTGTACGTCTCTACTATTTAAAGCATTACCATTCTCACCTTCATCTAAATCTTCATTTATGAATATTTAAAAATAAATTTCACTTATTTCCTATTTATACACTTATAAATTCCAATTCCAAATAAATAGATAAATCTCCGTTTGCACTACTTAAATCAAAAATCAGCGATTATCCTATCTATACATTTTAAGTGGATGGATCAAATGTTGTATTCAAAAATCTACTTCTTAATATTCTTAGATTTAAACTCAACTCTCTATTAATAGAATATTTAGATGTTTAAACTTCTTTTATTACCATTAACTTATTATTATACTTTAAACTTAAATATACCGACAAAGCTTGTTTTTGGTACTCTTTTCATTTCCATAAATAAAATTAGCAGTGGATTCATACCTTATTATGTAATTAACTTTAATTCCACCTAACTAAATATTTACATAATCTTTTATTTTCAATAAATCAACTATTTTATATTAATTAAATTTAATCTTCCTGGTTTACTTATTCATAGTATGTAATTCAGTTACTCACCCTAACCTATTTATTTGAAATCCAATCCAGATTATTTTTACTAAGTTCCAATTTCCAAAGGTTACTGCAATTAATCCAATTAATTGCAATAAATTCTAATAAATTTGATTTTATTGGATTACAACTCAAAATAAATCAATTATTACTCAACCACACAGTTAACATTTTTATGATTCATTACAGTAATATTTCCCAATTCTCATCTTTATTTTCATAAGTTACTGGATTTCAATTTAATTGAAATCTTGTTAACTTTACACATAAATAAAAGCTTAAACCTCAATTAATTCATTCCTAAGATCACACTAATTATTATATTATAAAATGGACCTTTCCCTTGGTTACATCTTATTTATTCTCTTACCAATATTCCACACTAACTGCAATAATTTAGTGCATTAATTGAAATTGATCAAAATAAAACTTAACCAACAAATAGAATAAATACGTACAATAATTATTGTCATTAAATCTATTTCATAAGTCTACACTCAATTAATTCCTTAAAATAAGTTTTACGTTTATAAATTTACCTTCACACTTCCCGTTACTATTTTAATAATTACTAAAGTAACATTTTCATAATAACAACATTTAAAATCTCTCAATATTTAGATGAACTTTATTTCCAATACACACTACCAAATTTCAATCACTTATGTTCTATCCAACATTCTTTTAGATTTTATTTCCGTCAATTAGTTCATCCAATATTTTCATCCATTTATTAACAAATTTTCCATTATACAATTTCAATTCTTCTTATTATTATTTCATTAATACTATTACCAACTTTTATTACTTTTAGTACTAATTAAACAATCATATTTAATTAAGAGGTTATAATGTTGTATTCACATTTTCACTCCAAAACTCAAACAGCCGTTTCAATTGCATTTGGATTTGCATTAAATTGGTTATCCATCAACTGCCATCTATATTACCACCTTAATTCACATACAATTACAGTCCTTTTTAATATATTAATACATAGGTAATTTAAATTTTTTCTTTATTTCTTTAATTTACATTTTATTCAAGTGCGACAATTTACGCTATTTCTTTATTGATATTTCACCTAACTTTCAACAATTAAGTTAAATACTCGTTTCTACAATTCATTGTTAGTTATAAATTTAAATCTCCTTTATTTATTCAACTTACACACAGGTATACATCTTACACTATCTCAATCATTGGATTTTCATTTAGCGTTCATTCCAGCATAAATTCTATCTCTTTTATATATATCTTTATTTTTCTTTACAAATTTTTTTTATTACATAATCCCTTTTTAACTAATATTTAATCGTCGAAATTTACGGGTCATTACATGATTTTTGAAAGGGAACCTTATATTTTGAAAGATGCGATGATAATTGAAATGGATTTGATTTTTGAAGCGAACATGATATTTTGATATCAATTATGAATCGATTTGAAATGTAAAGAGCCAACGGTGTAATAATACGTGGTTATTAAAGAGACCGGGATCGGATATGGACATACTCTCTGTCGATACCGAAAACCACTTCAATAACTATTATACGCGGAGTGTTGATCCAGAATGAAGTTGATGGTTTGGTGAACGCGTTGATTTAAGAAAGAGAATTGGATGACCCTTGATATGACTAAAACAGGAGTCGCGCCGGGCCATTGAGGTTCGCCACCTCTAGCGGACACACTTCTTCGATACCATATCTATTACATTTGTGATTCGATTTGGGTGCACCCCTTGATTTGGGAGTGTTGTTTCGCGGTGTTGGGGTAGCTGCTGGCTGTGCCCAACATCAGTCCGGATCACGCAACTACTAGTATCCTAGTTGGCATCGCCTCATGTACCTTGTCATACTGATTATCCTATTCGCGACCACTACGTTTTGTTTTGTGTTATACCTATGGGGTACCCTCTGATAACCACCAGTTTACGGTGGGGCTTACGGTGCTGTATAGATTATGACATTATAAAAATGTGTTAAGGGGGATTATGGTAACGCCTTAACGCTATTTTGATACTTTACATTACTGATAGGCATTATCTACTTAGCATACATTACTACATAGTGGATAGTTTAACGGATCCTTGAGAGATGGAAAATCCCGTAACATCTCTTAAGTTATTGCACGCACGTTGACACTGGATATGAGATGTAAAATCTCGTAAACATCTCTGACGTCGTTACACTCACATTATTTACGATTGATTTAACTTTCATAAGGATATTTTAGTCCTGACTCGAGTGTTTTGTCTTTTCATTTCGCTCGGGTCAGTCCTGAGTTTTCAGATTTTTGAAGATCTATTCTGGAGGATGAAGACGAAGATTTGGTATACTATTACTATTATTACCCTTGCATCATGCTATCTGCTGCATTATTTTAATTGTTCTGTTGTATATGTATAACTCTGATAAATGTTGTATAAATAATTGTCAAAGTATAGTATACAGCTTCATGAACTGTTTATTTGACTATTATATTTTATCGTTCCGCTGCGAGATTCTGTGTTGTTTCATTTCCTTTATTTCTCTTTCTTTTCTTTTCTTATTTACCCCAATAACCATCTGCCCTTTTGAATGGTTTGGAATCGACATGTGTATTTGATCGTCGGTTTAAACTGTCCAAAAGGGCGGGTCGTTACAGTTGTTATCGGAGCTTTGGTTTAGCGATAAACCTTGGCTCTAGTGGGGAATAACTCATTGAAATAGAGGTAAACTATATGAATGAGTTGAATGTATATGTGAGAGCGTATTTGTTAGTGATATAAAATATTTTATATTGTGTCGGTTGATTTGTCGAGTGGCTTATGGATTCTGGTCAATACGAGTAATTAACGTCATTGACAGGGATCTCTAAACACTTAAACAGAACAATTCGACATAGTATTGTTTTGAAATTGGGTAAATGAAATAATTTTGCCCTAATTATATTTTGTATATAAAGAATTTATTTCAAAATTTATTGTGATCAATCTAGCTTATTTGGTTGTTGGAAATGAAATATTGGCTATTAACATTAATCGGATATTGTAATTTAAATAAATAAGGTGAATTACAAAATGAACAATGATAAAACACTTGTGGGATGTTTGAAGAAAGAAAATCCTATAAGAATATTTTATAAAGGTGACTTATGAATTAAAAATAGAATTAAATTGGAAAAAAAATTTGAATTTAAGACCCGGAGATTTTGAAAATGGTTCTCAAAGTTTTGAAGAAATATATGGTAATATTAGTTGGAAATTGTTTAAGGAAATATTTTGAAAGAATTTTTAAGAAGGAATGAATATAGTACTCCTCTCTTATGTCGCTGGAAAATAATTTCGGTGATGACTGCGCAGCATCATCGACGTTCATTTTCGAGTCTCAAAGTGGGGGAGACTTCTAAGAAGCTTTGCTTTTCTTCAAAAATTATTTTGGGTAAATGGGTTTTGGTTTAAACTCCAAAAGTATGATTTGATATATTAAAGATATAAGTATATATGTTTATTTCAAACGATTTGGAAAAAAAACCGGGCATTTAAAATTCTAAGTTCTGTTAATTAATAATTTTCAAATTATTTGAATGAAATGTGAATAACCAGAATTTATAAAATAAGAGGATTGAGATATCTAAGCTATTGTTTGGGAAAACTTTAAAGTTGATAGGTAAAGAGGATTTAAACAAATTAAATTTGTGAATATTCTAATTAAGTGAAATGAAATTCTATAAATTTGTATAATACCAATATTACATTCTGATAACATATAACAAGACTTACCAAATGTTAAAAGTTAAAATGATGTTTTGGATATGTAATGAGATACTGTACAAATAAGCAGAACCTGAAAATAATTGAAGCATACAAGTAAGGAAAACTCAAAAGGAATTAAAATGTATATAAATGAAAATTTGGTTGTGATAAAAATGTTATATACTTAAATATAACATGAAATGATGAATGGATAAATGGTATAAGTAAGTGAACTGAAGAAAGAAGATAAATGAATCGTATTATATCTTTGTAAATTGGTTATAGAAAATAATATAAATTGCAAAGGGATTGTAACCTGTAAGATAACTGTAAACTAAGAAAAGTCATTTATGAAAGGTTAGACTTTTATAGGATGATTAATAAACTAAAGTGCCGATTAATAAAATGTTCCACAAATGAATTCGTTACTAACTGAAAGTATGAAAATGCAATAAATGAAAACAAAGGAATTTCTTATAGCTAAGAATCAAGTAGAAAATGAAATTGGATTTAATTAAATGATATAGAATGTTTAAAATGAACTTGAGTAAACAAATTCTTTGATATGATGTTTAAGAAAAGATAATGTTGAAGAGTATGCCATGTAAAGAAATAGATATATTAACTAAACAATGGATTGTGAATAATTAATTGTAAATAAAATGAAAGTCAATAAAATAATTTAATATAGATAAATTGGATAGAAATCCATTGAAAGGTAATACGTGAGATTGTACGTATATTATTTATTCGCATAACGATTTGATCCAAATCGAGCACAAAATTTCGAGATGATTTATATCAATCCAAGTAAGGATTTTTCACTCGATTTTCGACGGTGAACCCTATATATGGATTTTTAGTTTGATTCTGAAATTCTCTATCATAGTATATGGCTATGCAAGAAGAGTAATAGTTTCCAATCAAGGAACCAAATCTGAGTCCGCACTAGAGAGTCGTGTGAACGATACTAGTTTGGAAGCGAAATTGTGTGATCGAATAAGCGATTAGATTGATATTGCTCACGGATGATATATGTACAGCTTACGGACTTAATTAAAGTTAATATTGGAAATTTAAGATGCCAAATATAAAATGATTCTTTTAAAATTATATAACATGATATATATATAAAAGAGATAAACCAAATTGAATGTAAAATTAATAATTTGGTTATATTGGGTATGATTTGGTTGTTATATGATGGGTAGTTGATTTTATATATAATTCATTAAGTGTTAATGAAATTGAAAGCTATAAGTTATTGAAATCAAATTGGAAGTTAAATGAATTTAAATAGAATTTAATTTGATTCAATTTGGAAGTGAACTAATGTAAATATAAATTATTGAATGTTAACTATTGAATTGAGAGTGAATGTTAGTAAAATCCAACGTTAATGAATCAACTGTGATTAGAATTGAAACCCAAGTGAATAAATAGTAATGAGAAGTGAATTTATATTGATTGGTTATGGATTTGTTGGATGATAGTTGATTGATGGTTGCATATGTTGTTTGTTGCGTTTGCTATGTTGGTACATGTAGTTGTTATGTTGCTATATGATGTATATTGATATTATTTTCATAATATGCATGTTCTCATGGTTTGTTGAGTGTTTAGTAGGTGCGGATTGCGCTTGCTTCGCATTTGGAGCTCGCTTTCGCACTATATTAGTCGTATATGCTCGCTAATAAAATATAAAGTACATGTTTATTTTGTCATTGTAATTGGTGATTTTTTGATGAGTGCTTTTGATTTTCTTTTGTTGGTTTGGGGCCCGTAGTGGCGTTTTGTAGTTGTACCGATCGAGCCGCGCAAAGGAGACTCTGCCGAAATTTTCCGTAAATCCGGGTGTTAGAAAAATTTTCAAGTTTTAATTTTTTTTATATATATATAACTTGTTTTGATAACTAACTTTTAAAGTTAGAAAGCCGTTCGGAGTAACTTAGTGGTAGTGTAGTAACGATTTATAAATGAAATTTCATTGTTTTATAAGTTGCTAACTTTGAATAAAATATATCTAATGTTGAATTCTATACTTGGTTCCTTTCCCTTCTTTTTCCTTTTCGGGGACGAAAAGTTTTGAGTGGGGGAGAGTGTAACGACCCGTAAATTTTCGATAATTAAAATAGCTAATTTAATAAGATTTCGTATTTTGTGTTAGAAAAAAATTGTAAGTCGTTTGGAATAATAATAAATATTGAATTCATTGGGTATAATAGAGTAATAGATTGATGAGTAAAATCTATTTAAAATCAAATATTGAATATTGAACAGGTAAATTGTTTAAATTAAATATTTGGAATTTATTGAATAATTTAATAATGGGAATTGAATAACCGTATAATGGAAAGGGTTGTTCTATAAATTTTAATTCGTTCAAAAGTTAAATTTTTAAATTCGTTTTGAATATTTCAAAAGATAGTGATTTAAGAATAATCCAATTGTTTAAAATTTAATTTTACAAATGTTTGAATAATTAAATTCCGAAGTTGATATGATTAATTTGATATTGAAATTCAATATATGAAAATAGAGTGAATAATTTAAATTTGATTTAATATGATTCAAATTGGTTTCCAAAGTGAATGTAAGTTATATTGGGATTATAATAGAGTTAATAAGATTTTAAAATTTGAAATTATTGGATAATTGAATAACGGGTTTAATATGATTAAAAATGATTTGTAAAATTTTATTTTATCATGTTAAAGTGAGAATGATGTTGTAGAACTTTTAAAATTGAATTAAAAGTAAATTTGTGAAAATTGAATATTTTAATATTTAATTATCGACTGGAAAATAGCCAAATTTTGAACAGTCTCAGAATTTGACGAAACTAGTTCCATTGGATCCGTAATAGTTAGTTATTGTCGGATTTCAATTTTCGTAGCAATTGGAGTGGTCGTTTGACCGTGGCAGCTCGAAACGCGTTGAAATTATTTTAATATTAATTTGGCGAGTTAAAATAGCCATTTTTTCAAACAGTCTTGGATTTCGACGAAACCAGTTTCATCGGGTCCGTAATGTGATATTATTGTAAGATTTCAAATTTCGAGTCAATCTGATTTATCGTTTGTCCGGTGCAAGCCAAAACGCCTAGAAAATCGTTTAATCGGTTTAATTTAAATTTGATCGTTTATTTCCGTAACTCGCACAGATGATCGAATTAGTTCCCGAAACCTATTCCATTGTCTTCGGAACGCGGGATAAACCCTAGGAACGTCGGTCACCGCGCGTAATTCGGAGTTTGAAAAAGCCGGATAAATAGTATTCGTCGTTTCCTATAAATAGCTCTTTATTCACAAATTAAAAAGAAAATAAAATAACTAGGGTTTGAGCTTTGGGAGCCGCCAGTTTTAAAAACAATGGCTGAAAATCATTCCTTTTCCTCTTCAGTTATCGATCAATCCATTGGGTTTTAGAAGATGCTCCCAACTGGAAAGTCGAAGATCACCTCAACATCTACCTATCCAACGGTGGATCTCGGCTATCATCGTCGTTTGGAGGGAACATGGGGCTGCGTTTTTTGCCGTGTCATGCGTATTTTCGAGATAGAGGGGGGGCGAGCTCCACCTGCTCCTGGCCGAAGGTAGAGGAGGGTGAGGCCGTCGATTCGGCATCTTCTGATCGTCGTCTCGACTAGGTTGGTGGTGGAAATCTCGAGCCCTAGTTTTTGAAGATGGGTTCTTTATAGCATGAGGTTTACTGGAGCACGAACGAGAGAATGGGAGGATGATGCGCACGGTCTCGATTGGCTTGATGGAAGCAACGGTCCAGATTAGCCTGTAGGGTTTTGAAATTAAAATTTAAATGTAAATTGATTTGTAAATGTTTAAAATGATGTTTCTCTTTCGTACGAGGTCGGATTCGGACGAAACTTTTTGCGTTGGGATCGTATGGACGAGCTCTACGCTATGGAGCTGGATTGGAACCATTGGGAGGTAGAGAAAATTTTGGGTTAAATCGAACGTCGTTCGATTTGATTTAAAATCGTAAAATCGAGGTGAGTGTTTTATAACGCTCACAACGTACTAAATATCTTTATGCTAGTTAAATTTGATATTATGAAGTGATATGAATTTTATTTGTCGTTGTTTGATAGAATTTAATTGTCATTTGAATTAACCGTCGAAAAGTAAATTGACAGTTAAATTTGAAATTAAAATTGAAATTGAATTGTGATTTAATTACCTGACATCGATAACTATGAAATTGCCATGAATTGTATTGCCTATTGGATGATGTATTGCGATGGATGCTATTGGTTGATATTTGAATGTTTGGATGTTTATTTGCTTATATATATCCTGTTACGCATACATATGATACCGTGATTTAATTTAAGTGAGATATATTCATCCCTGACATTTAATTGAAATAAATAATTACTTGGCCATAGGATAGAAAATTATATACGGACACCGAATTGGCTAAATTAATAATTTTGGAATTGTCGATTTGAAATTATTTAAATGTTTTGATTTAAAAGTTATAAATAGAAATCGATTTATAGAAATTGAATTCATCGAAAAATTTGAGTTTGGAATGTTGAAATAAATTTTGGTTAAAGAAATTTTGTGAAATAATTAAGTTGAGACTTTGAAATTTGAAATTGGATATGATTGAATGTCGAAAATTAATTTGTTGAAAGATTTAACCTTAATTCGCGCTTTGAATATTACTTAGTAAAAGTGTTATAAAAATGATATTTTGAAATCGAGTTTGGAATTGAATCATATTTGGAATTTGGATTTAAACTTGAATATTGTTGGAAATTTTGTTAAGTGTTATAAATTGATATTTTGAGAAATCAAGCTCCAAATCGATATAAATTGGAATTGAATAAATTAAAGGTGAATGAAAAATTGAATTAATTCGAAGTAAAAAATTGACATTGATTGAATTGAAATCGAAATTGAATCGGTAGAATGGAAATTGGGATTGATTTTGAAGCTGTTTTAATTTGTTTTCCAAATTACTCTGTTATATAAACCATTTTGAATACTTAAACTATTTTAATCTATTTTAAATCTACTTAACCCAATTTAAATTATTTTAAACTAATTTATCTATTTTAAATCCATTTTTAAAGATTTTAAGTATTTATAACTATTTTAATTATTTAAACTACTTAAAGCTATTTTCTAAAAAAAAAAAAGATTTCAAGATGGTTAATAAGGTGAAATGTTTATATTTAAATCTTGAATTTAAATACGAATTGAGATAAATGAAGTTGCAACCTAAATTTGAAATTCGAAATGATTTTGAAATCGAAACGAGATATTGATGTGAAAAATGATTTTTGAAAGGGAACCTTATATTTTGAAAGATGCGATGATAATTGAAATGGATTTGATTTTTGAAGCGAACATGATATTTTGATATCAATTATGAATCGATTTGAAATGTAAAGAGCCAACGGTGTAATAATACGTGGTTATTACAGAGACCGAGATCGGATATGGACATACTCTCTGTCGATACCGAAAACCACTTTAATAACTATTATACGCGGAGTGTTGATCCAGAATGAAGTGGACGGTTTGGTGAACGCGTTGATCTAAGAAAGAGAACGATATTGGATGACCCTTGACATGACTAAAACAGGAGCCGCGCTGGGCCATTGAGGTTCGCCACCTCTAACGGACACACTTCTTCGATACCATATCTATTACATTTGTGATTCGATTTGGGTGCACCCCTTGATTTGGGAGTGTTGTTTCGCGGTGTTGGGGTAGCTACTAGCTGTGCCCAACATCAGTCCGGATCACGCAACTACTAGTATCCTAGTTGGCATCGCCTCATGTACCTTGTCATACTGATTATCCTATTCGCGACCACTACGTTTTGTTTTGTGTTATACCTATGGGGTACCCTCTGATAACCACCAGTTTACGGTGGGGCTTACGGTGCTGTATAGACTATGACATTATAAAAATGTGTTAAGGGGGATTATGGTAACGCCTTAACGCTATTTTGATACTTTATATTACTGATAGGCATTATCTACTTAGCGTACATTACTACATAGTAGATAGTTTAACGGATCCTTGAGAGATGGAAAATCCCGTAACATCTCTTAAGTTATTGCGCGCACGTTGACACTGGATATGAGATGTCAAATCCCGTAAACATCTCTGACGCCGTTACACTCATATTATTTACGATTGATTTAACTTTCATAAGGATATTTTAGTCTTGACTCGAGTGTTTTGTCTTTTCATTTCGCTCGGGTCAGTCCTGAGTTTTTCAGATTTTTGAAGATCTATTCTGGAGGATGAAGACGAAGATTTGGTATACTATTACTATTATTACCCTTGCATCATGCTATCTGCTGCATTATTTTAATTGTTCTGTTGTATATGTATAACTCTGATAAATGTTGTATAAATAATTGTCAAAGTATAGTAAACAGCTTCGTGAACTGTTTATTTGACTATTATATTTTATCGTTCCGCTGCGAGATTCTGTGTTGTTTCATTTCCTTTATTTCTCTTTCTTTTCTTTTCTTATTTACCCCAATAACCATCTGCCCTTTTGAATGGTTTGGAATTGATATGTGTATTTGATCGTCGGTTTAAACTGTCCAAAAGAGCGGGTCGTTACATCTCAAATCATGTAGATATTTAGTAAGACCATGACGCTTAGTGGAACAAGTTTTCCCTCACTAGTATCTTAAAACCTTTATAAAACCACATATTGTGCTCCTACATCCTCAATTGTTAAAAACATAATCATTTCAAAATATTATGATGATATGCAAACATGTTAAATCATACTGGATTTCCCATCCTCTGTTTAATTGACTCTCAGTCCTATTTATAGTTTCTAGGGTCGCTATTAACCTATTAGTTTTCATAGGCTTACAAATAACCTTTATAATATATGAATTCGCTGTCCCATTTCATAGTTTTCATGGGTGCACTATGAACCTATTGGCCCTTACCAATTAACTTAACACTACCATTCTTGTGGGTTTAGTTGACTCATGGTTTCCTTTGAACCTATTGATTACTCCAATAACTCCTCTTTTATCCTATTTTTTATGGGTTGACTAGGAACCAATTGACATCTGTCAATAACTTAATCCAGATATAGTTTTCATGGGATCACTACCCCCATCGAAAGGCTTAAAGTTACAGAAGGATTTCAACTTGGTCGAAACTACCCCTTCTAAAAGCTTCAATTTCAAAAACTAGTAACTCATTTAGAAGCTACTTCTTTAAAAAGGCGGCAGCTCTACTTTGAAAACTTGTTTTAAAATACCCTTTCGCAAGCATTGGTTTCGATTCCTTCGAAACCTCTTTGTAAACAGGCAGACGCTTTTCTTTAGAAAATAAACCAAGGATCTCGACCCCTTCGAAAGCTATGTTTTGACACCCTACCTTCCGCTTTTCTCCAATCTACTATGTACCATCTTTGTGATAACTTATGTATTTGTTTTGGCTTAGTTGGCTTCGACTAGGTTAAAGGCGGAAGCTTTGTGTCGAAAGGTACTTCTAAAGTAGGCGAAATCATCTTTTTCGAGTAACCTGGTTTTATACTAATTTAAGCAAACCTTTTTCTAACTAACCTATGTGAAAACACCAGATTGGTTTCCTTAACTTTTCAAATTCTTTACTAAGATAAATGCCGCTAATTTTCAGATCTAAACCATGGTTAAGCTAAGCAAATAAGCCCTTCCATTAAGCAAAACTAATTTTGCAAAGCAGTCCCTCTTCTAAAATAATTTAACTTGCATAGCAAATCACTTTGGAAAAATCCCCAAAATTCCATAAATTCAATTTAATCACGTTATCTAACATATCAAAATTCCAAACCCAAATTCTTAATATAATTTTTGAAATAAATTTATAAACCCAAATAACCGTATATTCCTTTGAAAATTCATAGCAATCTTAACACAAAAATTTTCCATGAGTTTAAACATCAATATAAACTAGTTTTACCCTAAAACCATGTGTAAATCCATTTAAACAATCTTGTTTAAATTAAACAAATCAATATTCTAGCAAATCATCGTCCATTTAAGCATAAAAACGAATTTACCCTTAAATCCAAAACATATGATTCAGAATAAAATAAAGATGGAATTATTATTCATCTTCATTTAGATAAAGAGATTGGATTTAGATTGATTTCCCCTAAGCTTTATTCTCTAGATTTTATTTGTATTCCTCTTGTTAATGGCCGGCCCCTCCTTCTTACATTTTGTTTTCAAAATGACATGAATTGGAGTAAAATAGTAGGAACAAAAATATATAAGGGTAAGGGTTATGGGCAGCAAATTCCTAATATATCCTTATGTAATTTAATTAACCAAAAAACCATTCTTAGGCATATTAGGCCCGACCTTAATTAGATTTATTCAAATCTCAATCCCCTTATCACTTAACATTTACATTATTCTGTTTAATTTATCTAATTAAATCTCCTGAATAGTGTTATCAAAATTAGGAGTGTTACAGGCTCCCTCCTTAAAGAATTTCGACCTCAAAATTCAGTAAGGACTAAATACTACACATAGCAATCATCTGTAACGACTCCTAACACCCGTACTAGTCTACCTGATTAGGAATTATCTATATAAATCTAATATAGACGTACCCTCAAAGAAGATCAGAATAAGTATCTAGAATCCTATACTCTATCTCCTAAGTAAAGTCCTTTTTGTTGTCGCTGCATCGAACTTTCATCAACTTGACTTTCTTGTTCCTCAATCTTTTCTCATCTCTCGCAACAACCGAACTGGTTGTCCAAAAAAAGTAAAATTAGGCTTTACTACTAGATCTTCCAACCCTGTCGGAGGAATAGTGGCCTTTGGGTCTATGTAATTAAAGCGCTTGACAGATTCAATACGGTGGAGGTGCAAAAAGTCATGGTGGAGATACAGCGAGGATATAGCGGGATGTAGCCGATGATTCTTGTAACAACCCGCATATTTATCGATTTTTATATTTAAATATTTTATTTAAATATTTTATCGTTAATCGGATTTTGGTCCGAAGCTACTTTTTGCAAACGGTCAAATTAGGACTCGAGACCACTTCCATTGAGTTCGAAACGTCGTTTGCAATCTTCTAAGTATAAACATTGATATGTTTGGGGTTAGTGGAATTTCACCGCTTTTTCACTCGAGCCTTTGGTTTGGACTTTTAGCCCATTAGGCCCAAGTTCCACCCCCCTTCTTCTTCATTGCTTCATTTCATTTCCTAACACTAAAGCTTCAACAAAAATGGTGAATGGAATGAGAAATTAAAACTCCAAAGTCTTTGTTTTATTGCAACTCCAACATTCAACTCCAAATTCAAGAAGAAGACATCGGATTCAAGCTTGTGGTTGCTTCTCCATTTGCCTTCAAGCTTTGTTCTTCATTTTCATTGGGTTTTGGAGCAAAGGTGAGATTTTTATCTCACAATTCTAGTCTATAACTATATTGGACTGTTAGGAATGATTCCCCATCACTTTAGCATGTACATTTGCATTTGATTTGGATTGGATTGGCGAAAAACTCCATTTTTTAGTTGTTTGGTGAATTTCCTGAGCTTAGGTCGCTCTGCCTAGGTTAGGTCGCTCGGAATCATTAGCTCGCGTGCGTGGAAAAGTCACGGCCTGCATATTTTGTTCGCCTCGGATTTAGGTCGTAGGTCGTTGGACTTTAGGTCGTTCGCGTATAGGTCGCTCGCGACCTAACCCTTAGGTCGCTCGCGTGTTATCGCGCTAGGTCGCACTGCCTTGAATCTTCACTTCGGAGTTAGGTCGTTTCACTTTAGGTCGTAGGTCGTTTCTGGCCTTAAATCCCCCCTGCAGCGTTAGGTCGTTAGCCTCGGAATTAGGTCGTTTTCGACTTTATATCACAAGGCGGCTCTAGATCGCTCGATCCTGCTAGGTCGTAGGTCGCGCATCACTTTAGGTCGCTCGCATGTTAAAACCTTAAGTCGCTCGTGTGTTAAAACCTTAAGTCGCTCGCGTGTTAAACCCTTAGTTCGCTCGGCCGATGCACGCGCTAGGTCGCGAGTATTTAAGTCCTTAGGTCGCTTGGCATTGTGACCACTTAGGTCGCACGACCTTGTTAGGTCGCTCACCCTTAGCTCGCGTACCTTCTTAGGTCGCGCATCCCACTAGGTCGCTCGACCCTGTTGTATTTTTAGTTCGCAACCATTAAGTCGGTCGACCTTGCCTAGGTCGTTAGGTCGGTCGGTCCTATCCCTTAAGTCGCGTGACCGTGATAGGTCGCTTACCTTTAGGTCGCATGACCTATGGCCACTTGCTCCAGTTAGGTCGCTCGGCCACTTTGTTAAGTCGCCCACCTTTTTAAACTTAGCTCGCATGACCCATTAGGTCGCATGGCCCCTTAGGTCGCATGGCCCCTTAGGTCGCTTGGCTTCACTAGGTTGCTTGTCTTCACTAGGTCGTACCGTTTTGGACGGGGCGCTGCCCCGCACCCCGCCGGGGGCGCTGCCCCTTGGACCCCCGCGACCTGACCGGGCAGGTCGAACCCCGTAAGCGGTGGCGTTGCCCCCGCACCCCCACCTTGGGGGGTTGCCACCCCCCCTGGACCCCCCCTCCGTAGGGGATCTTATCTGAAAAACATTGAGCTGATTTCCTTGGATTTTATTCACATCTCCGTATGCGATTTTTGTGACTGATTGTTTCTACAATTGCTTCTGTTTTTGTCACTTTATAATATAAAGGTTTCAATACTAGTAGTAAATATCAAAACTTTTCAACAAACAATTTCAACTCTATTTTTAATAACAAAGCTCTTTTCTTAAACCGTTTTCCAATCTATTAGTATATACAAGCCTTTACCTCACTCGGATGAGAAATCTAATTAAACGACTTAGTAAAACAAGTGGTATGAAACGCTTGCGTTCACTTCGTCGGTTAATTCTTGGACTTGTTCGATTGAACCTCTTGTGACAATTTTATTAGTGAAGATTTACAGTTTGTTCGTAAATATTTAAGTTAAGCAAGTGGTTATGGGACATGAAGCTAAACTTCTATATTTACTAGCTTAGTGTAATTGACACTTCTCGTTGATCTTGATGATCGCTTTATGAATTAGACTAGCAATTGCGTGATGTCTCTTTCATTGCAAGGTTAGACTAGACACCACTTGTGTGATTCCATTCACACATACCTTTCTGCTTTTTGGTTAGTCTTGACCTCAATCTGTGTGATTCCACTCACACATGTGGGGTAGCTCCCCATGGTCTTCGGACCGTCATGTGATAGGCCTCTTTCCCTTTTATGATTTCTGGATTTCTTGTGTTGATTTCTGGAATTTATCTCTTTGACTTGTCATGAGTACAAGTTTAGGGTATGATGCCCTCTTTGGATCTTTGAGAAGATTCTTGTGATATTGATTTATCTCTTATCGGTTGATCTCCTGTTGATCATTAATTGCATACTTATAGTAGTATGTCAGTATGGATATTTTATGTTTATGCCATATCTTTTATTTTATATCATGTCATCTGATATTTATAGCTAGACTGATCCGTTTATTATTTTCTTATAAATAATACTCGGGTCAGGCCGAGATGTTACAGGTGCTACTGCTTGACTCCTCCCCCAGTGATTCACTACTCAGACTTTTGGCTACTTGTTTAGATTAGCAGCTTTTGTTGTTTACACTTGAGATATAGACTCATAGTTGTATTCTTTTGTATAGCACGCGTTGCTATTCTTTTGTATTATCGTGGATCTTTTTAGACCACTACTCTGATGTACACTTTTATGTGATATATATTCATATCTCTTTCCGCCTTTGTGATATGGATATCTATGATTGATTCGCATGTTATGCTTACTTCTATATTTGTTTCCGAAGATCATTTTATAGCCACCGTGTGATAAGAAATTACACGGATGGTCGCTCCTCAACAGCCTTATTCTCCGTGCTAGTTGACAGCACTACACCGTAGTGTTCTTGGCTAGCGTGGGTATAGAGGTGGGGCGTCACAATTCTTAAATAGCATATAAAACACATACTTAATGTTTTCACAAATACATAAATGGTAATTAAATAAAAAATCAACATTCGATTAAATCATAATTAATAGACAAATAATTTTAAATAGAAACATGTGCGAATATACTATAAATAAATGTAAAACTGTTATATGACATAATTGAATTTAATAAATTATTAGAGTATTTTTATTTCTGAAAATATATTAAAAAATTAGACAAATTAATTTCATAATTTTTATGATGGATTAATGTTATTTTTAAATTCATTTCTTTCAAAAAAATATAGCAAAAATAGTAGAATATAGAGGGAATAACGAGATAGGGCGGAAATAGCGGGACTTAAAGCGAAAAGGCTATATTTTAGGTTATATGGAAAAATCATAGTAGTAGAAATCCGCTATGAGATATAGTGGGGAGATAGCGGGACAATAGCAGGGTATTAACTGCATATCTCTTGATCATGCACATACTTGCGAAGATGAGACATATGAAATACACTATGGACACCTGCCATACTTCTCCGCAACTCTACTATGTATGCAAGCTTTCCAATCCTTTCTACAATCTTGAATGGACCAACATATCTTGGTGTCAGTTTCTCTGACTTCCCAAACCATACCACACCCTTCATCGATGATACCATAATAAAAACCATGTCTCCAACTGAGAACTCTAGGTCTTTACGCCTCTTGTATGCATAAATTTTTTGTCTGTAATGAGCCTTCTTCATCCTTTCTCAGATCAATCAATCTTTTCTGACGCTTCCCTAGCCAAATATGGACCTAAGACCAATCTGTCTCTAGTCTCCAACCAACATACGGGTGATTTGCATGGCCTTCCATATAAAGCTTCATAAGGCGTCATTCATATACTAGTCTGGTAAATATTATTATAAGAAAACTCAACTAAATGTAGGTGATCCTCCTAAGATCCACCTAAATCTAACACACAAGCTCTCAACAAATTTTTGAGTACCTTGTTGACTCTCCCTATCTTCCCATCCATCTACGGACGATATGTAGTACTCATCTTGAGCTTAGTGCCTAACACATCCTAGTCAATAAAGCATCTATATCTCTGACTATGCTACTAGGAACTCCATGAAGTCTAACTATTTTCTTCATGAACAACTTCGCCAAAACAAGTGCCGTCCTAGTCGACTTTATCAAAATGAAATGGCCACTCTTGGTCGACCTATCCATAATGACCCATATACTCTCATTTAATCTGCTTGACCTTGGCAGCCCATTTATGAAATCCATGGATATCGAATCCCATTTCCAAACTGGAATCTTTAGAGGCTAAAGCAATCCACTTGGCTTCTGATGTTCGGCTTTCACTTGTTTAAAGGTTACACACTACCTAACCCACAAGCCAATACCGCTCTTCATGCCTTCCCAATAGAGGATCCTTTTCATATCCTGATACATCTTGGTCTCTCCAGGATGAATCATTAACTTGGATCGATGACATTCCTTAAGAACTTCTCTCCTCAAGTTCTCAACGTTTAGAACACATAATCGCCCCTTCTTTCTCAACCATACTCTTTGGTCAAGACAGAAATCTTTCAAACCATCAGTCTCAGTTCCAACCTCAAGCCTTCTAATCCTCTCGGCTAATAATGGATCCTAATTCAGCTTAGAAGCAATTCTCTAGATCAACAATGGTCGAACCTCTAAACAGAACAACGTGGATGTACTCTGACTAGAACTAGAAGTCGATCATAACTGCACACTACAACTAGCCAAAGCTTCTAGATCCTTCTATTAACAAGAAACTTACCAACATCCCCAATGTTATTTGTAAGGTGATTCAACTCAAACGAGATCAAATTATTGAAAAGATCTACTCCTTTGGAAGTATTCCTTTCGATTAGATTAAAATAGTCGAAAGGGTCTAAAGTGTAGGCTCTACCCCTTGACCAATTTGACTTAATTTAGAAGGATTGATAAAGCTATCTCAACCTTTCGACCAACTTAGCTTCGTTGAAAGGTGTCAAGGAGTTAGCTTTGGAATGTAGTTTTGAGAATTACATCTGGTTGAGTCTTATCTTCCAAGTGGGTTAAACACAGTTGGTTGTTCATATTCAAAATTCGTTCACATTGAAAGGTCCCATTTACTACCTTCCTATTATGTCGAAAGGGGTTCTTACTTCATTAGTATGATTTTACTGCTTTCTACTCCATAGTGTCATTACTCTTGTTATGGACACTCTTCGAAAGGGTCACTTGTATGTTTTGGGGTTCATCACCTTTGAATGAGTTCCACTATGATTGTTAGCCAATTATAAACTACGATTCCTTTCAAGAATTCCCCTTTCGATTAGGTTGAGAGGGGTTTTTTCTTTTCGAAAAAATCCTAGCTTACTTTTGCCTACAATCCACTTAATTTTCCTTATATAATATCGATCTAGGCATTTCCAAGTTTCTTGAGCTAAACATGGTCGACATCCTATCATCTCTTTAGCTTTTAGTGTTAAGTACAGGCTCCGATGATGATGTGCATCGATTAGAAACGCCTTAGTCAGTCTTATATATAGCATGGATAAAAAGAAATCATGAGAAAAGTTTGGAATCATATGCAATTGATCGTTAGTCTAGCTAATGATCTGAATGACCTTCCTCTTCGCCAGTATCCATAATGATCAATCCATCTCCCCTTTTATTCATAAATCAAAATGAGTTACAGGATATTAAGTTTTTTTCGTAATCTGATTTCGGGTTTCTTGAGAAAACAATTCTCACAAAGAAAGTACAGTAAATAAATTGAATTCAAGATAACCGAATCTGATCCCCAAAACTGGACCCCTTGGGTCTTATTTATAGATGTAGGTCAGCCCCCTTCTACGCCTTTGCTTTCGACTAGGTCGAAAGGTCCCCTTTTTATATGCCGCTTCAAACCTTTCAACTTGGTCGTAAGGTTATGAACCTTTCGATGTTGTCGGAAGGTGTCCTCCAGTGATTCTTGGTTTACTCTCTCGCCTTCTTTATCTTTTTCCAGACCTTTCGACTGAGTCGAAAGAGGCCTTTATCATCCTTTTTCCTTTTTTGACTTTTGAGCACCGCTTTCTTCACAGCACCTTTCGACATTGTTGAAATGTCTTCTGAATACATCTCCTTCTTTGTTGTTATTGGAAATAAGTTTGAAGCTTTTGACATTGTTGATAGGTCGATTATATTGGTTTCGAAGAAATTAAAGTGTGAATGGTTTTGATGAAGTTGCATAGCCTTGAAAAGCATGACTTAGGACTGAGGCAGAACCTTCTCTTAAAATTATGGGCCTCGGTCGGTACGAAAGTCTTGTTTATGCTTTCGAAAAGGTTGTGTTAGGGGAGAAACCTTTGACTTTGAATGGTATGACATGTAAGTGGAATAACATCATCTATTGCCTTCAAAAGGGGTTCCAAAGCTGTCCTTGCAATTTTATCTATGTCGAAAGTTAATAGTAGTTGAGGGGTATATCTGTTTCCATCTGGATCGAAAGCCTTTGCACCGTGTGAGTAGTCGGTGTTTTCGACCTCTTCGATACCTACTTAATGCCTTCAAAAAATCCTCTTACAACCTTTATGATGTCTAGATCTGTTTCTTCATTGAAACCTCCATCTTAACCTTCTTTCATACTTCTACTCTTAAGTGGATTTCATGGCTAACATCCTCCCCCCGTATGAAAGAAGCTTTTGTTTTTTAGGACAAAAATTCCATAACCTTCAACATTTCCATAACTTTATCTTTCCTGCAAAATTCAAATTTTATGCCATTTGCTATTGCTAGTTCAATAGCATACCTACATATGTGTTTAGTGATAGGTCAACATATTTACGTCTTTACATTTAGGCAGTTAATCGATTATAATTCTGGCTTATCAAATATGTGATGTGTTATTAATAACTACTAATGCACATAGTTGATATGGTTTACGCGCTTCCTATGGGAAATAGAAGATAGCGACAAAAAGGGAATATGAGTTATTATTCAAGAACTTTATCAGAGACTTTAATTGATTCTAAAGCCTTCATTCATCTGTTTGCGGGCATCATTTAGACTTAATAAACATCATTATAACTATAGCATTAAGAATGCCAGCTTGAAACTTTCAGTTACCTGCGATAATTCCAATTCTTATTGCATCATATTCCTAGTTTAGGATTTGATAGAGATTAGGAAACAACAAAATTTAACCCAAACTAGGGTATTGATTGTGAAATTTGGAAGTTGAGAATATGACATCCAAAATCCAGATGACAATATTCAAAAATAGTCCTCCGTGTGGCGTTTCTAATCCCAGATTCAGATTTTCATGGTAAATTAAATGGGAACTAGAAAACATTGTCTATGTTTCAAATCTCTATCCTAGATTAGGGTATATGTTAAACGATAATTTTTGCAAAAGAATCTTCGACCTAGATTAGGACTCTTATTGCATAAGCAGACTTCCATAGCAGTTGTTGTTAAAATAGAAATCCTTCACCCATATTAGGGCATATGTTAAATAACCAGAAAACTGTGGAAATTATCCTTTGGATAGGAGCCATAATCCCAGATTAGGGAATTAAAGTGAAATTGAATACTAGTCTCGAAATCCAGATTCAACTGACCATAGGTGATCGATAATGTCCCGATAACCAGATTCAGGGATTTGTGATAGATAAATAGAATTCCATTATTGAAATTTCACACCCAGATTAGGGTTCAGACGAGTAGCTGTATCATTTCTCAGATTTAGGTATATTACGATAATTAGTGGTTAATAGAGACCCAAAATCCAGATTCAGGTATTAAATAATGAAGTTCTAAAATGAATATCCCGAAACACAGATTCGTGCATTAATTGACGAGATTTAGATATAAAAGGCTCAAAACCCAGATCCGGTATTAATGGATGAAATTTCAGTATGAGACACCCGAAATCCAAATTCGGGTAATTTTTAGATGATGTTCAGAAATGAAAGTCTCAAAACCTAGATAAGGGTATTTATAAGTGGAGCTCTGTTCTACTCCTGTGATGTGTGAACACTTCAGTTCTTTAGAGAAGTAATTTATCTAGTTGCCTCTTGAGCTTGGATGTCTTCATTCGTAATTTGAAATGCCTCTTTTAGAGCTTGAACGTCTTAGTACATGATCTAGTGAGCCTCTTCTCAGGCTTAGACATCGTAGTCTATTGCCGAATATGCATCTCTTCGGACTTGGACATATTATCCCATTGTTGAATGAGCCTCTCTTCGGGCTTGGACATCTTAGTTCATTGTGATTGAGCCGCTTCTTGGGCTTGGACATCTTAGTCCATTGTTATCCAGTGCTCTTGGTTAGCTCATCCTTGAGACTGGAACCAAGAACATATCTGACCTCCCTCCAGGAGGCGCCCTGCCTTGGCCATTTTGCGGTGCATACAGAAGCTTGTTTGGTGCTTTACCCTGGCCATCTTATGGTGCGGATAAAGGCTTACTCCATCCTCCCTCTAGGAGGTGCCTTTCCTTGGCCCTTTTATGGCGCGGATAAGAGCTTTTCAACTTTTTACCCTGGTCATCTTATGGTGCGGATAAAGGCTTACTCCGCCCTCCCTCCACAAGGTGCCTTGACATAACCAGAGGCGTGGCCAAGGGCTTGTCCAGTGCTTTAACCTAGCCATCTCATGGCACTGCTAAAGGCTTACCCACCCTCCCTCCAAGAGGTGCTCTGCCCTAGCCATATCGACGTGGATAGAGGTTTTTCTACCGTCTTAAGTAGGCTACCATCTTAGGTAGTGTATAAATATAAGCAGCATTTCACTCCCAACCGTGTAGATTTTCTCTTTTCAAAAAGTAGCTCTTTATTGATTCATCTTCGGAAAATACGGCCTTAAATACTCAGTATTCCATGTTCTAGGCACCATATTGTCGTTTGGGCGACACTATTTGTAGGCTTCCGGAGGGATTACTTTGCAGACGACTAATGGTCCTTCCTAGTTCGGTCCTAGGGGTCCATCAATAGGATTCTTTGTATTGGCCATTACTTTACGGAGTACCAAATCGCCCTTTTGAAATGATCGAGTTCTTACTCTTAAATTGTGAAACTTTAAGATTTTTCTTTGATATTCAGCAGTTCTTACAACTACTACATCTCTTAATTCATGTATCGAGTCTAATGATTCTTTTTTCAGCTCTTTATTTTTATCGAAGGCGTAGGAAATCCTTCGGTGTGAGGGTATCTCAATCTCGAATAGTAGCATCACCTCACACCCATAGGTTAAAGAGTAAGGGGTATGTCCAATTTTGGAAGACGTTCTGTAATCCCATAGCACTAGTGGCATCTCTTCTACCCAATTTCCTTTTGCCATGTTTAGCTGATTTTTCAAAATTGTCTTATGGTTTTATTCGCAGCCTCAACTGCCCCCCATTAGCTTTTGGACGTGCGATAGAAGAAAAACTCTTAAAAATCTCATTCTTATGGCAGAAGAGGGAGAATTCTTCGCTTTCAAATTGGGTATCATTATCAGAAATTATTTTCTGAGGAATTTTGAACCTGGTTATGATGTTCTTGATAACAAATCTTGGTACTTTCCCAGAAGTGATTTTCGAAGACGGTTCCTCTTCAACCCATTTGGCAAAATAGTCAATGGCAACTACGACATACTTCGCCCCTCCCTTCGAAACTGGCAGTGGGACAATTAAATCTATTCCCCATACATCAAATGAGCCATGGACTTGTAATTGGAGTTAATTGACTTAGGCGCAATCTAGGTATCTTTGAATATTTTGACACTTTTTGCATCTTTTCACATAGTCTATGGCTTGGCTTACCTTATGGGGCCAGTAAAACACTTGCCTCATTATTTTCTTCGCCATCTTTGTCCCATTTGAACGGTCTAACAAAACCCTTCATATACTTCATTCATTAATTTTATTCCATCATCCATGCTCACACATCTTAAATAAGGAAGAGCATATCCCTTTTTATAGAGAATCATGTCCATTATTATGAAGGTAGGAGCTTTTCTTTAGATTCTCCTTACTTCCCTTGTTATTCCTTTAACAAGGTATTCAACAATAGGTGACATCATGGTTTTATTGTATGTGTTACTTGGCCTTGGTTGCTTCGCCCTTTCATTGTTAATTCTCTACCATTCTTTTTTCCACTCCCCTTTGAGACTTGGCTTGAGATTTTGTCATAACCAATAATTCCTTTACTTGCTCGGATGTTTCTTTTTCAATACTTGGATTTTTCTGATATTCGACTGGGACAATTCGTGTCTCTAGGGCTCCCCTTGAACTGGCTAATTTTGCTAAGGAGACTGCTTGTGTTTTTTCTGCTCTCGGAACTTGATTTATTGAAAAATCATCAAACAAAGCAAGCATCTGTAATATCTTCTTCACATATAAGGATAGCTTGGGCCCCTTCGTCTGATATATCTGCTTTACTTGATTCACCATAAATTGAGAGTCGCTATAGATCTTTATTCATGGCATTTTCAGTTCTAGTGCCAAGGTTAATCTTGCTACTATTGATTCATACTCTGCCACATTATTGGTTGCAGGAAACCCCAGTTTCATGCATAATGCAAATGATGTCCATCTGGGATTATGATTATATATCATGCTCCAGGCCCTTGTTCATTTAATGCTCCATCCACAAATAATTACCACATAGGCTTTTGATCCTTTTCTTTTTCCGATTCTTCCTCAATAAAGCTAGTGCACTCATTGACAAAGTCTGCCAGTGCTTGCCCTTTGATTGCAGCTCACGGTTGAAATTCTATGTCGTATTAACTGATCTCAACATCCAATTTCACCAATCTTTCCAAAGTTTCTGGCTTACTAAAACTTTCTTAAGAGTAAATTTGGTCAATACCCTGATCGAGTGTGCCTGAAAGTATGCTATGAGATTTCAAGCTATGAGAATCAAGCAATAGGCTAATTTTTCTATAGCTGGATACCGAATATTTGTATCCTTTAATCGCCTCCTTGCGTAGTATACTGGAAGTTGTGCCCCATTTTCTTCTCTAATGAGTATCGCACTGACTGCATGTTTCGATGCTGCCATGTATAGGTACAATATCTCCCCGCTCTCGGGACTTGAGAGTATCTGTAGTCTTTCCAAATGGCTTTTTAATTTTAGGAAAGCTTTCTTGCAATCCTCTCCCTATTCAAAGTTCTTCTTTTTCTTAATCGCATCGAAGAAAGGTATACACTTATCAGTAGCTTTTGAGATAAACCTGTTGAGGGCAGCTACCCTTCCGTTTAAGCTCATTACTTCCTTGTTGTATTTAGGTTCGGCCATATCCTTTATGGCTTGAATTTAGTCAGGACTTGCCTCGATTCCTTGAGCACTTACTAGATAGCCTAAGAAATTTCCGGATTGGACTCCAAACGAGCATTTTTGCAGGTACAACTTCATTTGGTACTTCTGCAATATTCTAAACATTTCCTCTAGACCCTTAAGATGGTTCTCAGGCTCGCTAGACTTTACCAACATTTCATCAACATATACTTATTTCTGCCAATTTGTTCCTTAAACATTTGATTATGTAATCTCTGATATGTGGCCCCTGCTTTCTTAAGCCCAAATAGCATTGCCCTATATGAATAGATTCCTCATTCAGTTATGAAGCTGATATGACCCTCATCTGGCTTGAACATTGGTATTTGGTTGTATCCTAAATAAGCATCCATAAGGGATAACAATTTGTGTCCGCTAGTTGCATCCACTAATTGATCTATCCGTGTAGCGGGAAGTAATCTTTTGGCATGCTTTATTTAGGTCCGTGTAATTGATGCACATTTTCCATTTTCCATTTGACTTCTTTACCAAAACTAAGTTGGCTAACCATTTGGGATAATATATCCCTTGAATTAATCCATTCTCAAGTAGTCTATCAACTTCTTCCTTTAGAGCATATGATCATACTTTGTCCAATTGTCTCTTTTTCTACCTTACAAGGGTTGCTCCTGGATTAATATTAAAGGCATGTCACATAACAATCGGATCAATTCCCAGCATATCAGAATGTGACCAAACAAACACAACCTTTTTGACCTTGAGGAACTGAATCAAGTCTTTCTTTAAATCATTATCAAGATCCTTTCCAACCTCAACTGTTTTAGAAACATCATCTAGATCTATGCGGGCTTCCTCAAGATCTTCTATGGGTTTTATCCTCTCTATTTCGCCTTGGTAGTCAAACTCTATGACTATAGGACCCTCCTCTATTGAATTAGCATTAATTCTCTTTATCTTGCTTTCGACAGGGATGTACCTTTGATACATACGTTCTTTATACTTTTTAATGTTAATCTTTTCTCTGAATGTTGGAAGTGAAAGTCCATCATCCGAAGGCTGTAAAACAGTAGAAGATTAAAGTAAGCAGAATACTCCCTTTTGTATTGGTCAAGTGTAGCAAAGTACCTTTCTCGAGAGCTAAATTGTTCCTCCTGTACAGTTCCCCGGCCTCGCTTTGTCAGGAATTTTATCATAAGGTACTTTGGGGATACAAAAGCATCGATCTCATCTAGGTCTAGTCCGCCAAAGAAGGCATTGTAGTAGGAAGGTTTATTGATTATCACGAAAATAGTTTCAAATGTTCGGCAAGTCGGTGACACTCCCATTTGTAGTTAACCCTTTGTTGTTGAACCCAAATATGGGCTTTGTGCTCGGCTCCAATTTATGCTGAGGGATGTTCATATCATCAAAAGCATGTTTAAAGATTACATTGATTGCGTTGCCATGTCGACCAAAATCTTAGAGACAACAGATAGCCCAATTCATGCAGTAATCACGAAGGGATCATTATGAGGATGATGGACCCCTTCACGTAGCACTTGTGAAGTGACTAACATATTAGGCAATTGGATGTTAAGGCATGGGTTTTTCGTTGGAGGTTCTTCTTGAACATAATAGATCCCTTCTTTAGCCTCTCTAATATATCTGCTTTGGGCCCCTTTCTACTTCATGCTGGATGTGGCCCGTCATGGATCACATCAATCCTGTAGATTGGTGGGCTTAAGCTTAGAGGATCCTCATCTTCTAACACATTCATAGTGTTGCTTGGGCGCTTCTATGGAGCATTTTCTGTTTGTTGGGTATTACGTTGGTCTTGAACAAATTCTTTTAGACGGCCTTCCCAGATCAATTTTTGGATTGTTCTTGCCAAAACATTGCACTCATCAGTCTTATGATCAATAGCTTTGTGATAAGCGCAGTAATCCCCTCTTTTCCTACTCTGGATTATTCTTTGCTTTGAAGGAGTTTGGAAAGTTGAGTCTTTCCCCAGCTACAACTTATATGTAAGATAGTGGCTTGTTTAAAGCAACAATATTAGCAACTGGTTCCTCCCGTGTGGTCCTTTTGTGGCTACAATCCAGTCCAAATCTTCCCCCTTCCTTCCTGGGATAAATTTGTCCTCCTGGCATAGTAAAGCTCATCCATCCTAATGAACTTGTTGGCTTGAAAGTGAAAGTCCTGTAGATCTTTGCATCCATTGACAAAGAGATGCTTTCAGAAAAGGATATTCTCAATCAATCTTGAATGGATAGCTATGAGTTTACCACGATCATTCATACCCTAGGACTTTAAAGCTTCAGTGTTGAACGCCCTCATATATCCCCCAAGGACTCTCCCTACCTTTGCTCTATATTTTCCAAGACTATATAATCAATAGTAGGATCCTCGTAGATGTAGAATTAGGCTGAGAACTCGTAAGAAATTTATTTCTATTAGTAGATGGTCTTTTCTCTGTATTGCCTGTACCATTTGGTTGCCGCTCCCTGGAGAGTAATGGGGAATAGTCAGCATCTAACTACCCCAGAAGCATTATACAAATCCATATGGCTATCAAAAGCCATAAGATGTTCATCGGGGTCCATAACCCCACGATATTTCATGGGGTTTTTACATATAGAGGTATTATTGTGGCCATGATCTCGTCGGTGAAAGGTGGCAACCTCTCATTGTCATTGGCGTTTTCATCCATAATTCTTTTCCCTTGGAATTCATAGCATCTTTGATAGCCTTCTCAGCAGCATCTTTCAGAAAAGCTTCAACATTGTCGTAATTCTTCTAACTTGGGTGGTACTCTTTAGACTTTGAACAACCAAACTGTTCCAATGATTTGTCGACAACTCTTCCCTGATGATTGGCTCTTGTTTGGGGAAGTTCCCTCTTTTTCGAGGAGGTCAAGTTCGCTTTGTCTTTGCATTCTTTGGAATTAGTCTTTAGATTCCTCCTAGGAGAAACCACTTCTTCACCTTGAGTCTGTCTTGGGGTCTTTGACGACTTTTAAGATAATGTCATTTTCAGCAACTCCTGCATTTCTTGTAATTGTTGTTCCCAATGCTTGATTTTTGCTTTGTTTTCATCTTGTCATGTCGAATGAAGTTTGCCCTGGAATGACCCCATCCATGTTAAATGATGGAGCTATATTTTCTTCCAAGGAGAGTGTGTATTACTTCTCCCATAATTCCACACAAATGTTTTGACCTCATTTTTCCCATGTAAGAGAAATGAACCACAATTACTCTGTACATAGTGACAAGGTCGAAGGCTCAAACCTTCCTTCTAGCGCCAAAAATGTTAACAAGAAAACTTTCCAACATCCCTAATGATATTCATAAGGTGATTCAATTCAAATGAGATAAAGTTATTGAGAAGATCTACTCCTTCAAAAGCATTCCTTTCGATTAGATTAACATAGTCAAAAGGGTCTAAAGTGTAGGCTCTAGCACTTGACCAAGTTGACTTAATTTAGAAGGATTTATAAAGCTATCTCAACCTTTCAACCAGCTTGGCTTAGTCGAAAGGCATCAAGGAATTAGCTTTGGAATGTAGTTTTGAGAACTACATCTAGTTGAGTCTTATCTTCCAAGTGGGTCAAATGCAGTTGGTTATTCATACTCTAAATACCCTTCGATCACGTCGAAAGGTCTCATATACTACCTTCCAAATATGTCAAAAGGAGAGCTTACTTCATTAGTATGATTTTACTGCTTTCTACTTCATGTATCATTACTCTTGCTATGGACACTCTTCGAAAGGGTCATTGGTATGTTTTGGGGTTGGTCCCCTTTGAATGAGTTCCACTATGATTGTTAACTAATTATAAACAATGATTCCTTTCGAAAATTCCCTTTCGATCAGGTTGATAGGGTTTTTCGAAACAATCCCAACTTATTTTTTCCTATAATCCACTTAATTTTCCTTATATAAAATTGATCCAGGCATTTCCAAGTTTCTTGAGCGAAATATGGTCGACACCCTCATCATCTCTTTGGCTTTTAGTGTTAAGTACAGACTCCAATGATGATGTGTATCGATTGGAAACACCCAAGTCGGTCTTATATATAGCATAGATAAAAAGAGATCAAGAGAAAAGGTTAGAATCATGTTCAGTTGATCATTAATCTAGCTAATGATCTGAATGATCTTACTCGTCGCTAATATCCTTAATGATCAAGCTATCTCCCTTTTATTGCTAATCAAAATGATTTACAAGATATTAAGCTTTATTTAGGGTTTCTTGAGAATAAAATTGTCACTAAGAAAGTAGAGTAAAGAAATTGAATTCAGGATTCTTGAATCTGATCCCTAGAACTTGAACCCTTTGGTCTTATTTATGGATGTAGGTCAGCCCCCTTCCGCACCTTTGCTTTCGATTGGGCCGAAAGGACCCCTTTTTACATGCCGCTTCAAGCCTTTCGACTTGTTCGTAAGGCCATGACCCTTTTGATGTTGTCAGAAGGTGTCCTCTGGTGCTTTTTGGCTTACTCTATCACCTTCTTTATCTTTTCCCAGACCTTTTGACTGATTTGAAAGAGACCTTGATCATCCTTTTGCCTTTGTTGAGTTCTAAGCACTGCTTTCTTCACAGAACCTTTCGACATTTTCGAAAGGTCTTTTGAATACATCTTCTCCTTCTTTGTTGTTTTTCAAAGAAAGTTTGAAGCTTTCGACACTGTTGATAGGTCAATTATATTGGTTTTGAAGATATTCAAGTGGGAATGGTTTCGATGAAGTTGTGTAACTTTAAAAGCATGCCTTTGGACTATGTAGAACCTTCTCTTAAAATTATGGGCCTCGACTGGTTCGAAAGGCTTGTTTATACTTTCGAAAAGGTTGTGCTAGGGGTGAAACCTTTGACTTTGAAAGGCTTGGCATGTAAGTGGAAGAACATCATTTATTGCCTTCGAAAGGCGTTCCGAAGCTGCCCTTGCTTGTTTATTTATGTTAAAAGGTACAAAGCAGCAGAGGGGAATATCTATTTCCATCAAGGTCGAAAGCCTTTGCACTGTTTGATTAGTTGGTGCTTTCAACCTCTTCGATACTTGCTTAATGCCTTCGAAACATCCTCTTATAACCTTTATGAAGTCTAGTTCCGTTTCTTCATCGAAACCTCCATCTTACTTACCTTCTTTCATCTACTCTTAAGTAGATTTCATGGCTAACACCTTCCATTTGTCCAACATAGCCAACAACACATTCTGATGTCTTCTGCTAAGAGCATCGGCTACTTTATTACCTTTCCCTGGTGTATATTCTATACCAAAACCATAGGCAGCTAAAAACTCCAGCCACCTCTACTGTCTCATATTCAACTCCTTCTGAGAGAATAAATACATTAAAGACTTATGATTGGTATATGGCTCAAATCCCTCCCCTTAGAGGCAATCTTCAAGGCAAAAATCACCGCATTCAACTCTAAATAATGAGTGGGATATCTTACAACATACAGTCTAAGCTGCCTAAATGCATAGGCAAATGACTTTACCCTTCTGCATCAACACATCTCCCAATCCAGTTCCATATGCAATAGTATGCAACATCGATCCTTGGTTTCCGTCTAGAACTACCAGCACTGGTGCATTGGTCGACAAATGCTTTAACTCAAGGAATGCTTCCTCACATTTTTCGGACGAGACAAACTTCACTTCCTTCCAGGTAAGCTTAGTCAAAGGCACTGCTATCCGCGAGAAATCTTTGATGAATCTCCGGTAGTAGCGAGCAAGTCCAAGAAAACTTCCAATCTCAGTCACCGTCTCCGTTCTCTTCAAATTATTAACAGCTTCGATCTTATCTGGATCGACTGACAACCCTTTCTCTGAAACCACATGACTAAGGAACTTAACCTCTTTTTTCGAAAATGACAATTGGAAATCTTTGCCTTTAGCTGATTCTGCCTCATCGTCTCAAGCACCACTCTAAGATAATCTTTATGCTCTTTCTCATCCTTAAAGTATACCAAAATGTCATCTATAAACACCAACACGAATCTATCCAAATACTCTTGGAAGACTTGGTTCATCAAGTACGCAAAGAAAGTTGGTGCGTTCGTCAACCGAATGGCATTACTAACCGGTCATGCAAACCATATCTAGTTCAAAATACTGTCAAAGGAATGTTGTCCTCCATTAGTCTCAACTAGTGGAACCCTATCGCCAAATCCAACTGGGAAAATACTCTGGCTCCACTCAACTTGTGACGACCCGCCTTTCATTCCTTCCCTCTTAAAGGAATTTCATCCTCGAAATTTAAAAGCAAAGACAATTTAATAATCTAGCAAAACTTTTATTCAAACAACAAAGCATACATCAACCATACACTAACAACCATAGAAACTAATTTATTCAAACAAACAATTCTAACTATCCTGACACAATTCAGAATAGGACTTCCTAATACTATCTAGAGTTTCCCAGGTACAATCACTGGGATCCTCTCTCCATTGATCCTTAACTAGCTACACCACTTTGATCCTCAACTTCTTCTCAACACGATCTATAATCTGAACAAGATGTCTGACCACAGTCAAGTCCTACTCAATTTCCAAATCCTTCTAAACAGCTGGTTCTATAACTAGTGATGAGTCATTCATGATCTTCCTCAAACGAGATACGTGAAATATACTGTGAATCCCAGCCATCCGAACTGCAATTCAATCCTGTAGGACAAAGTACCAATCCATTGATCGGAGAGAACTTGAAAAAAATCCAAATCTCCAACTTCAAATTCCAAATTCCTCCGTCTCTTATCCACATAACTCTTCCGCCGATCCTGGGCTGCCTTCATCCTTCCTTGATCAGCTCCACCTACGCAGATGCCTCTCGAATCAAATCAGACAATCTTCAGATCCTACCCAACAAGATGGTCCTCCCAAGATCCATTGAAATCCAAACACAAGCTCCACTCCACAAGCATTAGTAGACTTCGAACTTACTTCCCCAATCCCAAATGTCATCAGACACAAATGTGCTCGCATGCACGTGCATGGTCGAACGATGCTCCTCTGACCAACTTCCCGGTCCTCGACAAGTCATCGACAACCCCACCGTCCTCCTTCACCTCCCCGATCAACGAATTCAACCGCAAATCAAAATCGAGCCCATCAATCAAAATCTAGAACCAAACCTAATTGGAAAAACCACCATTCATCGACGAACCCGTCCTCGAGAATCCACGCCGACCACACCAAAGCTTCGTCTCGAACCCAAGCGTCAATTCCACCCCTCGCGATCGAGTTAGATTCAAGCTCAATGCCAAAGAAACATCGAGAACCTCATCGTCCCAATCAAGTCATCAAACCCTAGTTAAAATAAAAGAAATAATTTTCGACCCTCGATTTTTCAACGCCCGAAAATCAACATCAATACATCCACTGTACTAAATGCCGAATGATCGGATGCCGTAAAACCGAACCGTTAGGATTAAAGAAGAAGGTAGTAGAAGAAGAAATAGAAAACAACATCAGAATCTCACAAACGCGGCAGAATAATATATAATAGATAAATGACTAATCTTTAAAACAAAAGGAATTATATCTGTTTATATATTACCTCATCAGAGTAAACAAATTCATAGCACACTACTAGACAATTATCAGAACCCGTCCTTACAAAACTGACTATATAGTAAACCATACATAGCAGATAATACATAATACATGTGATACGTCTCGCCATCCAGCACATCCCTTGAGCTCCATAGCAGTCCATCCAGAATCTGTATGCTATAATACTCGGTCTGACCCGAGCAATATAGTTAAATAACGCCTAAGTCAGTCTGGAAAACCAGCATAAGAAAACACACTCAATTGGATTATTAAAGTTTTCAAAAATCCTTTGAAATCAAAGGTATCTTATAAGACCGCGCATTAAATAAACATGCCGGGTTTTTACTTTACGAAAACCAAAACATTTTTATCAAATCTGTTTGACATTATAATAGTGTCTATAGAAAGTAAAATAGAATCTAGCTTAAATGCTTGCATCTTACGTTTCAGCATAGTTGGGCACAATAAAAACCGTATAGGCGCTTATTGGAGATTGGATTCCATACAACGTCTTGGCTACTGGGGTACCGACCGTCACAGTACGTAGTCTAGATCACCATACCGAAGATCCACCTTGATCCCTGCATCACAAGAGCGGAGCTACCCTATACTGGATAGTCGGTTGGGATCAGCAACCGCCCACACAGCTAAAATAAAGGGTCATCTAGACAGAGGTGACCTTACCCTAATTAGTTGCTAGCCACTTAGCCTTGTGTGAACCTCCACTGTTTTAGCCATTCCCGGAGGCTCGAGGCTATGCGTTACCTTTTTAGCACACATTCACTTAGAATGCTCATCGTCCTCCTGACGATGTTCTAGTAGCATTCGTCTATACAAGTCCATTCCGGGTTCAAACGAAACCGAAGGCACTACTTCTACTACATCCATTTTGGAATCACCCTCAGGATTAGTAGCGACTAGCCCTTGCACTTCACTACTCCATCTTCGACTCCAAGCTCTTGTCTTCCTCACGAAAACATTCAAACCAAATCGAAGTGGTTTTCGAGAAAATAAATCTCAATCCCGGTCTCTTCGAAACGATCGGCGCATTGGCCAATATCGATAGTCGGTTATTTAATTATCAATTAACATCCACAACAATCATCTAGTCATAATAAATTCCCAAATTATTTATTAATTTCAAAATATCTTCGCAAGATATATTTTGCTGTACTTCAACTTTTTGAAATAGTTTTCAAATCTCTTTCTCTTTCGGAATGAATTTCCCAAATTACTATTTATTTCCACCGAAAATCACCAAGTCTAAATATTTAGATTTTAAAATAATTTAAATCACTTTATTCTAAAAATAAACTTTAAAACATTTAAATTAAAACTACTTAAACACTTTATTCAAAAATATATACTTTAAAATTATTTAAATTAAAAACTACTTAAAACACTTTATTCAAAATGCTAGTTATGAAAGTTTATACTAAATTTCCAAGTAAAACTTAAGCCATAAACCATTTTTAAAAATAAATAGAAGTTTTATATAAGTATAAATATTAGAAAATCTCTTTTAAAAACATTATACTAATTTAACCTTTAAGTAATTACGACTAAAATAAATTTGAAAATTATTTACTTTAAATTTATAAAACAATTAAAAATAATAAATTTACTAAAGCATTTTTTTAAAAACAAATTTTTAAAACCTTAAACTTGTACATAAAAAGTTTCCTTTAAAATATACTTGGCTTTCTAGGGAAATTCACTTCCCATTTCCACACCTTTAAAAATAAACCACTACTTATTTTTAAAACAAATTACCCATTCCTTTGTAAATTCCCATTGTGAATTTATACTTCTAAATATCCACTGATGTCTTATTTTACTTTATAAACCCAGTTTATAAATCTCATAATCTCCTCCTTCTTTAATACACAGTTTCAAACATTAAGTCGATTTCCAAATCGATTTCAAAAATTTACTCCATTTTAAAATAAATTCCTCTACTATTAAAATTTATTTCAAAACCCATTAATTTCAAATTTAACTTCTTTAATATGGTTTAAAATCTTATTTAAACTAAAATTCAAATTTCGTACTTTCCAAATTTCTCCTATATTTTTTCCAAACAAATTTAAACCTTAAATTTTTAAATAAATTCTTTACTCCTTTAAAATAATATCACTTAAGTTTAAAAATCCACTTATTCCTATTTATTCAAAAATCCTCTTCCCCATACTTGAAATTTATTTATTAGAATTTAAAAATCAACTTTTATCTTTTTTTCTAAATCATTCTTTAATTTATCCAAATTCTCTATAATTATTTTACTTAAAAGTTCTCTCTTTTACTTTCCCTTCAAAAATACAATCTATACATTTTGACAACTCAGTATACCCAAATATATTCAATCAAACCATAGCATCCATTATCTCCAATTACCAATGTAATCTATCATATATTATCCAATAAATCATAACACAAAATATTTAAATAATCTAAATATTTTTGAGGAATCCAGTTGGATCCCTCCAACCTGTTTCCCTGCATCCACAGGTGTTAGCATAATATAAAATACCAATCCCACTTCGAGGTGGAATATCGCGGTATATGGGGTCATCCGTTATTATGCGGGGCGCATAGGGTCTCATCCGCTATATAATACGGGAAATCAATCACTCCAATATATATACTATATACTACTATATATATACTATCACATCCGGTCAATTCAATCCATCAACCAATAATTTAAATTAACTATTTAAATTTACCAGAAATCCGAGATGAGTGGGATTAACTCTCCTTTTATTTAGCTGTTCGCAATCCATTCCAAAAGGGATTGTTTCCATGATTTTAAACCTTGTATAAACTTTATTCAATTTATTAATATATGAATTAATTTAATAATCAATTTCCACTTAATAATTTTAATTTACCAATGATATAATTAAACTATTAATTTCCCTTTGAAACTACACATACACTAATAAAAATAAATTATAGTTTTTCAAAAATCTACTTTTATAAATTCGCAAACATTTTAAAACCCCTATATATTTTCAATATCTTTTCTTTTTATATAATTAACTAAGATAGGCATGTGTATATTATTTTTTCTATACTACAAATTTTCTCTTCTACCCTATATATATATATATATATTAATAAAAATAGAAATCTGATTTTATATAAACTGCTCGGCATTTAAAATCACTATCTTTGCCAAATTTTTATACTTATATTAAATAGTATTTCCTTTTTAAACCTTTCTGTAAAATATATCCCTCTATCTGCATTTTTCTTCTGCATGTATATATACACATATATAAATTTTAAATTAAATTTAACTAAAAATGAATACCTTTATGCCCTAGATTCCACTGCTCTGTGCAAGATAATCACTTAAGCCTGCTACCCACTGTGCCATAGCCTCGGGGCTTTGAGCTCCCCAAAGCCTCACTCGAGCCCTAGGTGAGCGGCTCCCCGATCTCCTGCCCTTCTCTGCTGAAATCGATGACTATAGACATGCGACCACCACCACAAGCTCGCCGACTACCACTGACCAACATGCACGCAAGAGCTTCGACCCAGATGAATTGAACGGCAACTCGAGATCCACACTTCGCCAAGCGTTAGTTCTCTCATAATCGAGAAGGCTTCGGTTCACCCTGCCTGAGTTCAAAGCGAACCTCACGGCACTGAATTCGATTCAATTTTCCATACAGTTCAACGAAAAGAGGTCTTGTTTGAAACTGAAGAGAGGAGGAAGCATTCGTTCTAAAATAGAAGGATTTTATTAGGTCCTTATTTAATTTTTGAATTGAAGGGGAAGTCGATTTTATTTCAAAATGCTCGACTGAATAAAAGGAAAAGGAAACATTTGTACACGATTAGCTAAGGGCAGGTACCACATTTCAGAAGACACTGTATGGTGGCTGAAGACACTGTATGGTGGCTGAAGAAAAGTAAGAAAAGATGTTGACGTGAATTTGGTCAAATATTATATACAAATATAAATTTTAAATCATCTCAAATTACGCAACTCAAAATCTCGACCTCCTATCGATGCAGGCCGCCAGGCATTTATAATGTTATACCCCTATTTCGAACACAATGGAAAAAGATTCATGTCCTAATTCGATCATATGGAGAAGATAGCTTATTGAACCCAGTTATTATATTAAATTTTCGACATAGATTTCAATGTGTTTTCTTATCATACGATCACACAACAGCTCCAAACAGTATAAAATTGAAATCTGATAATAATACACTATTGCGGATCCAATGGAACTAGTTTCGTCATATTCGAAGACTGTGCCTCAGAAGGCTATTTTTAAATATCAATTTAAACGATATATTCTCAAAACAGAACAGAACATTCCCAAATTCAAATTTAAAACTTCTATTATCTCTAGTATTATTAATATAAATTTTTCAAGCCCTTGAAATATTTTTAACCAGCTTAAAATCCAAGATTCACTATTTTAACCAATTTCCAATTATTAAATTTAATACTTTAATTGCTAAATAAACGGTGATATTTGAAATTCAAGTTAAACTAACTTCCAAATATTTAAAATCAATTAAATATTTCGATTTCAAATATCCAGAAATTCCGGGTCTCCACATTCCTCATCGCTTAAGAGAATTTCGTCTTCGAAATTACTAGCTAAGAAGAATGGTCCAAGACCCATTTTCTATTTTCCCAAAACCAAACAGTTTTAACCACTTGCCAACACAAATCTTTTTATAAAAGACCCACTATCACTTCTACTAACTTCCCAAAACCTTCCATAGTTTCCAACCAATATCACTTACCTAACTATTCAAATTTAAATTTAATATCAAATTTTAAATAATCAAAATTTCTCAAAAATTTTCTAACTCTAAATTTTTGAAAAATTTCGCCTGCGTCTCCTTTGCGCGGCTAGCTCGGTAGAACTACAAAATGCCTCTACGGGCCCCATATTTCAAAAGAAAACAAAAGGCTAAGTGGCTAGATAAAAAATCATCAAATTACATATAGAAAATTTAAATACATACCTTTCGTCGAGCAATTTAAATTTATCTTCTGAAATCAAAAATCCCAATTTCCTTTTGCATTTAAAACACATGTATATCCTACTATTAATAACGTCCAATTACGTCATTTAAAATCATTGTGCACAATTCTTTACCAAAGTTTCAATATCTATTTCATTCAAATACGTATGATGTACTTATATTATACGTATGCAATACCAACTCTGGTCGCTCACTCGATCACGCAATTTCATTTCCGAACTAGTATTGTCCACTCGACTTCCTAGTGCGGACTCAGATCTGGTTTCTTGATCAGTAACCGTCATTCTCCTTGCATAGTCCTAAACAATGATAGAGAATTTCCAGAATCAACCAAGAATCCATATCTAGGTCTCGTCGTCGAAAATCGAGTGAAAAATCCCAACTCGGATCGATATAACTATCTCAAAATTTCTATGCTCGAATCTGGATCAAATCACTATGCGAATAAAATAACATACGTACATCCTACATATTTATCTCAATTGATTATTATCTATATCAATTTTCTTTTATTATTCACATTTATTTCAATTTATATTCACTTACCCATGCTTATTCCATTCCACAACTTTACTTAACCTTTATTCAACATTAACTTAGAATATATTCCCCATACCAAATTTTACTTAAGAATTTCTTCATTTCTTAAGTCAATATGAAGATTTTATATACTTCTTACAACTACTATAACTACACCACTTAAGCTTCACATCTAATTTCATTTAACTGAATTTCCAATTCTCTTTCTGAATTCGATTCACCTTCCATTTTAAAATATTGAATTTAATTCATTTCAAACCATTTTTTATTTGTCATTTATTTAGTTAGCTTCCACTTATTAATTTATTTTTAGTCTTAATGGACTTTATTTCCAAACCCTTATTATACTATGAATTAATCTTTCAACTTCACTTACCTTACTTCACCCAACTTAAACTAAATATCATTCCAATATTCAATTCCAGTTCATTTACTTACCCACTTAATCAATTAGTTTACATACTAATTTTTTTATTTTCATCTTTTGTTTTATTTAGTCCAACTCAACCATATTTTCCATTTTACTTTATTTAACATCATTCAAACTAATTTCAATATCCAGTTTCAATTTCATTTACTTAAAATATAAATTCATCTATTTATTCACAAATTTATTTCCAACAAATAAATTTTATTTTCAATAACTTATTTTATTCATTCACTTTTTATTAATCTTGGTTTAGTTACATTCTAATTTAATTCAGCTTTCAAGCTTTTATAAATTCTCTAATTATTTACCTTCCATTGGCTAACTTCTTTTAATTCACTTCAAATAATTAGCTTACCTTTCAGCTTATTTTGTTTTCACACCTACTTTTATTTACTTTTTATAAGTTAATTCCATTCCAGGCAAATTTAGAAACTTATAAGTTTCCAAACCTATTTATAATCCATAAACATTTAGTCAAACTTCCAGAGTTCAACCCAATACTTAAACACTCGAAACATTTTAATCCAATTCCAGAGTCTTCAACAATCATTTAAGTATTTCAAAATCATTTTGAAATCAATTATATCCAAAATCCTTTGGTACCAAATTATCTTTAGAATTTTAAAACCAAACTTAGTTTTGCAAAAACTCCATTTCAAAACAATTTGGTAGTAATTCCTCTTTTGGAAACTTGAAAATGAATAGTGATGATGCTATAGTCATCATCGAAGTTATTTTCCAACGACCAAAAAGAGTTTAGTGCTTTTACTTCCTTAAAATACATTTCAAATATTTTTAAATTCCAAACCTCACCAGATTTCAAATCCAATTCAAAAATATTTCTGAAATAATATCACTACTATTTCTCCAAAACTTTTTGAAAACCATTTCCAAATTCAAAAGGAATTAACTTTTCTCAAAATTTCAAATCCCAAATCCTTTCAACTCATATTCAAACATTACTCTAGAAGTTTTTTATTTTTATTTTTAATTATAAATCACATTTGTAATTTACATTTCAAAATCCATTCTAATAATGAATTTATCTTCTCGACCTTTGATTATTATCTTAACTTCTTATTCAATTTCACACTTAAATTATAATAATTTAATACTATCACTTCCTAACAATCAAGCAACCATATATTATAATAATTTACAAAAATTATTTCTTTATATACAAAAATAATTTGGGTAGAATTATTTCATTTACCCTATTTTAAAACAATGCTATGTCGGTTTATCTTATTTAAGAGTTTAGAAACCCCTATCGATAATATGGCATCCCACATATCGACCAGTATCTATAAACACTCAACCGATAAGTCAACATAATATAAAAACAATTTTTATATTCACTAACAAATACGCCCTCATTTCTATTATTACACTCAAACTTATTCTAGAGTACTGCGGACTCTATTCCTAATGTGTATTCCCCACCAGAGCCAAGGTTCTCGCTTAAGCTACAACTCTGATACCAATCTATAACGGGCCGAGCCAGTGGCGACCGGTAGGCTTTTCAACCATCCCAGACCCACCGTGGCATACATTGGTACCTTGAATTTTCTTTTACAGCCAGCCTCTCGACTCGTAACAAACCCTCGTAGGGACATGTAGGGGTAAGAGTCTCCTGCTCGCCACCAAACACGAAGCGAGAACCCCTTATCATGCTGTAATTAAGCAAAGCTGATCCCCGTACCGAGGATCCACCCTGATCCATTGCATCATAAGATCGGAGCTACCCCTAACTGGATAGTCCGAATAAGTCGTATCAATGAATTAATAAGGGTTAATTAATTTATGTTAATAATCGAAGGATTAACTACTTAATGAAGGTAATTAATGGATAGTTAATGAATGTAATTAATTTAAGGATCATTAGCTAGTGATTAAGAGATAATTGATTAATGTAATTAATTTAAGATAATTAATTAATTTAATTAATTAAAGATAATCACTTAATGAAATTGATTAAGTATAATTACTTAATGTTATTAATATAGTGTAATTACATAGTCTAGGTAATTAATGGATAATTACTGAATGTAATTAATTTAAGGGAAATTATTTAATGAAAGCAATTAAAGGGAAATTACTAAATGGAAGTAATTAAGGATTAATTACCTAGTGTAATTAATTAAAGGATTGATTAATTAAGGTAATTAATTAACGGGTTAGTTAATTAATCAATTTGACTAATTAAAAGATAATTAATCAATGTAAGTGATTGTACAATAATTAATTAGAGTAATTAATTAAGGATCAATGTAATTAATTATAGTTAATCAATCAATTGGTTTGTAATTAATTTAATGTTAAGTAAGCAGGGTGATTCCAAAACGAGTTTAACTGTGATAGTTCCTTCGATCGAGATGAAGATTCAGAGTGCAAGGGCTATTGTCTTTAACTTTGAGGGTGATTCCAAAATGAGTGTAACGAAATAATGCCTTCGGTTTCATTCGAACCCGAAACTGACTTGTATGGATTGAATGCTTTCATAACATCATCATTGGAGGACAATGAGCATTCCAAGATATGTTTTCTAAAAAGGTAATTGTAGCCTCAAGCCTCATCAACCGGGAATGGCTAAAACATGGGAGGTGCAGCAAGGCTAGGTGGGTAGCACCCAAGTAGGATAAGATTTCCCCTATCTAGAGGTCCCTTATTATTCGGCTGTGTGAGCGGTTGATTGCGCCAACTACGGGGTTGTCTTATTCGGGATTATCCAGTAAGGGATAGTTTCGGTCTTGTATTGCAGGGGATTAGGTTGGATCCTCTGTACTTTGATCCAGACCAGGTACTATGACGGGAGGTACCCTAGTAGCCCTGCCATTGTATGGAATCCAATCTCCAATAAGTGCCATATGTTTTGATTGTGCCCAACTATGTTGGAACGTGAGATGTAAGCATTCTAGCTATTTTCTATTTTACTTGAAAACCCTAGACACTAATATAATATCACTGGATTTCCTATCAAATGTTTTGGTTATCGTAAGGTAAAAACCCGACATGTCTATTTGTGGCGTGGTCTTACGAGATACCCTTTGTTTTCAAATGATTTTCAAAGTTAAACAACTTTAACCCGTTTACGCACACCAGACCCTTGTTTGACCAAGAGTTTATTTTCTGTTTTCTTAAACTCTAGGGTACTCAAATTTTTACGAGTAGCCAAGGGATTCAGGTTAGCTTTGATGAATTATGGAGGAGATTTAGAGCAGGAGGCTTCAGCGTATGTAGATATATGTGTTCCGCTGTGTTGAGATCTGTGTTGTATCTTGAGGTGTATGATAGACAGGTTTTCATGATTGTCTAATATGTGATGTATAAGCTGTGTAACTCTGATGTTTGGTGACTTTTATGTAAATGCTTATGTGATGTAATATAATTTATTTGTTCCGCTGTGAGATTCTGATATTGTTTTGTTCTTTCTTTCCTACCTTTTCTCTTTTCTATCCCTTTCTTTCTTATTAATGATGCGTCTTTTCGTGCAATGAAAGGCAGGTCGTCACAGTTATATATATATATATTATAATTTGGAATATATGTTTTAAATTCAATGTATTAATTTTCAAAAAGTTATTTAATAATAAACTCTATATTTTCAAACATTTAATATAGTATATATATGTGCATTTATTTATTAATTTACAAAAAGTATTTTAGCTTAATAGGATTTGTTATAAAAATTTAGTACATTTTCTTTTAAAATTTAAAATGAAATTTAATAAAAGGTTTAAAATATTCTTTCTTTTTAAATACACATGAATTTAGTATATATATAAAGAAAACATAGAACATATTAATATAAAAGCATAAGAAATTTATAAAGTAAAGATTTAAAATATGTATAAACATAGTACATAATCTATATAAAAACATAAGTAATTAAGAAAATATTTAAATACTTGTTATAACATTTGTAAGATAAATAATTCATGTATTGACATTTGTAAGAGAGTATAACATGTGTAAGCTTAGTGTATCTTGAGATTAACAAATGACAAACAATTTTCTTTATTAATTAAATTATAAATAATAAGTATTTAGTAGAAAACCAGGCTATGAACATAATTTCTCAATCCTTTCTTTCTTCTTCAACATAAAAACAAAAATCCTGAGAAGAAAATAAAATCAAACAACATCAGTTTTCACACCTTCAACCTGAGCAAAGCAATTCAAAGATTCAAATCAAACTGTTTCAACTCAACAGCAAGCTTAAAAGCAGTAGATCAAGCAAGTTCAATTTCAACTCAATATAAATAGTTTCAGAATCAAGTACAGATCTAAATCAAAAGCAAGTTTCCAGATCTAGAAAATAAAACTATGTTCCCTCTGTTTTTCATTTTCAGGTGAGTAAACATCTTTTAAAATGTAAAAAAAATGTGTTTATACATTGATGTTTTTGCTTAAATCTGTAAAGTAATATTTCATATATGATCTGCATGAATGTTTTTAAATTAGAATATAGTTGAATATACTCTGAACATTATATGCATGTCTATGTGTATGTGTGTGTGTGTATACATATATATACATATGTGTGTGTGTGTGTTGGCCTCTATTGTTTTCACAGGCTCAAGAATAACCTTCAAAATATTCAAATCTTCCCAAAGAATCACCGTTAAACTATGATCATTAAAAGGAAAACGATTATAACAATGTAAATTCATTTTTAAAAATAGTTTAAAGTAGAATTATTTAGTTAATATTTTGAAAATAGGATTTTACTGTAAAAAATAAAATTTAAGTCAAAATTGATGATCATAATTTCAAGTTTGGATTTTACCACTAGATTTGTAGTGGAAAATAATGAATTTTGATAAAATTTCAAAATATTTAAGTGTGTGAATGTTGAGTTATCTTGAGTTGATCAGATTTGGCACTTTCGTAAATTTCGGACGAACGGCGACATGTTGAGGGTCATGTTTGATACTGGAGGTAGAGGGAAGGATGATGATCACAGAAAAAATAGTAAGGAATTTTTCTGTTGATCGGAGTAGCTAGGCGAAGTCAAACTAGGGTTCGATGACTTGATTGGGACGACGAGGTTGTCGAGGTTCCTGTGGCGTCGAGGTTGAATTGGACTCGATCGCGAGGGGTGGAATCGACGCTTGGGTTCAAGACAAAGCTCTGGTGTGGTCGGCGTGGATTCTCGGGGTCGGGATCGTCAGTGAATGGTGGTTTTTCTGATCAGGGTTCCAGATTTTGATCGATGGGCTCGATTTTGATTTTGCGGTTGAATTCGTTGATCTGGGAGGTCGAGGAGGACGACAGGGTTGTCGACGACTTGTCGAGGACTGGGAAATTGGTCGGAGGAGCGTCGTTCGATCGTGCACGCGAGCGATTTTGTGTCTGGTGACGTTTGATAACAGGGAAGATGGTGGTAGCTCGGGTCGATCTTGAGACATTTGAGAGTTAGTCTCGAAGCAGAGTGAGTTAAAGTGTAGCCCGGGTTTTCGCTCGGGTATTCTTGTGGTTGGCTCGACTTTGACAGCTTGGGCTAGGTATAACGACCTGCAAATCCGTACCCCTTGAGTCAACACTATTCTACAACACTTAGCTCAAGTTGTACAGAAATACGAACCATTTGGGTTAAAGAAGAAGAGGTAGAAGAAGAAAATAGGAAACAACAACAGAATCTAACCATCGCAGCGGAATAAAATATAATAGGTAATGAATAATTTTACTCAAAAATTAAATATCTCTGTTTATATATTACATCATCAGAATACATCAATCACAGCTCAACATCAATATCATACAATGGATACACAACAACTCAAGATACACAACAACTCAAACACAGCGGAATATATATATATATGTATGTATGTATGTATGTATGTATGTATGTATGTATGTATGTAAACAAGTACGGAAGTACGTATTGTCATCTTTCTCGTCTCCTGAGCTCGACAGCATCATATCCTGTATCCTATAATACTCGGTCTGACCCGAGCATGATAGTTAAATAACACCCGAGTCAGTCTGGAATACCAGCGTGAGAAAATCACACTCAATTGATTATTAAAGTTTCAAAAATCCTTTGAAAACAAAAGCATCTCGTAAGACCATGCCACAAATAAACATGTCGGGTTTTTACCTTACGATAGCTAAACAATTTTTATAGAAATCCTCTGATATTATAATAGGATATATATACAAATACATATAAAATAGCCAAAATTGTTACATGATTAAATTCCAGCTACTAGCCACAGAGTGGGTAATACAAACAAAACTCGTACAAGGCTCGTAGGGAGAATGGATTTCCAACTAATGACTAGGCACTGGGGTACCACCTGTCACAGTACGGGGCCTAGATCACCGTACCGAGGAGTACGCCCTCTCCCCTGCAACACAAGGCCGGGACTACCCCTTACTGGATAATCCCGAGTGAGATCACCCCGCGGTTGGGATCAGCAACCGCCCACTAAACCGAAATAAAAAGGGACATCTAGACAGGGATGACCTCACCCTGCTTGGGTGCTACCCAACTAGCCTTGCTGCATAACCCCTGATTTTCAGTCATTCCCATTTGATGAGGCTTGAGGCTAAGCGTTACCTTTAAGAACATATCCCTTAGAATGCCCATCGTCCACCTGATGATGTTTCCGCAAGCATTCATCTATACAAGTCCGTCCCGGGTTCGAACGGAACCGAAGGCACTATTCCTACTACATCCATTTTGGAAGTATCCTCAGGATTAGTAGCGATTAGCCCTTGCACTTCAACGCTCCATCCTCGAATCCAAAATCGTTTTCATGAAACATACAAACTGGATCGAAGTGGGTTTCGAGAAACAAATCTCGATCCCGGTCTCTTTGAAACGATCAGCGCATTTTTGTCCAATATTGATAGCCGGTTATTTAACTATCAATTAATATGCACAAACATCCATCAAACAATAAAAAATTTCCTAAATTATTTATTTATCTCAAAAATATCTTCACAAGATATATTTTTACTTTTCAAATTCCTTTGAAAACTGTTTTTCAAAACTATCTGCCTTTCTCAGAATAAATTCCCAGTATTTCTATTTCCACTGGAATCACCAAGCACAAAAATTTTGATTTTTAAAATAATTTAAAACACTTCACTTCTAAAAATATACTTTAAAACATTCAAGTTAACATTACTTTAATATTTTGTTAATAATATATACTACAAGAATATTTGAAAATAAGGTTACTTAATAAAATATAAAACTAGTTTCTACTTTTTAAAAACAAAATACTAAGTTACTTCTTAATAATTACTGCTGAAATAGAATAAAAGAAAATGCTTACTTTAGACTTTAAATATTAGAAATAATAAATTTTACAAAACTTGCTTTCTTTCAAAACAACTTAAAAACATTTAATTTATATTTAAAAAATTACTTTTAAAAACATGTACTTGGCTATCCAGAGAATATTCCAACTTCAATTACTTAAATCAATTTCCCCAAAATGATTTTCAATTTATTTTAGTTGAAATAAATTCTTTTACTTATCGGTTCATTTCCAAATTCAGTAGTTATGGATTTTATTATTATCTTTTCCCATTTCTTCTTCACTCTTTCAATAATTCAAATCTTAAATTCTAAATAAATGTTTGTTCTTTTTAATTGATAATACTGCATTTTAAAATTCATTAACTTCCTGTTTATTCAAATTTTCCTTTCCATACTCAGGATTCGTTAATTGGAATTTTAAAGTCACTTTATTTCTTTTCCAAGTCATTCATAAATTTATTCTATAATTACCAAAATCAAGTTTATATTTTTGGTAATTCATTATACCCAATTATATCAACCAAGCCAGAGCATTCAATACTTCCACATAATTCCTTATAGAATTTCAAGTAATCAGAACAGAGAATATTAAATAATGTAAATAAAAGTTGAGGGGTCCAGTTGGATCCCTCCAACCTGTTTTCCCTGCATCCACAGATATCAGCATCACATAAAATGCCAATTTCAAATTATATCATACTATATCACATGAATCAATTCAAGCATTCAAACAATTATTTAAATTTAATCATTTAAATTTAAATTTAAACTGAGTGGGATTAACTCACCTTTTTCCCTTTTAAATTTGCCATCCTATCCATCTCGACTTGTTTTCATGACCTTTAACCTTGAATAAACATTGGATTCATTTTGTTAATACCCGAATAAATCGAACCTAATTTCCATTTGCAAACTTTAATTTAATTAACAAACAATTTCATTTAAACTAAATCTCGTCTAATACTTTAGTTTTAGAAACTAAAATAAATTAAATATGTTAATAGAACAAACTAATCGCCTTACTAATTTATTTTTAACATAGACCAGTAAATTTAAAAATTTTAAACTAATAAATTTTCTTCAACAAATTGTCTTTAGTAGCCCAATAATTAAATGAGTTAATTAAATAATTTAGTCACCAATTCTATTATTTTTAAAATAAACTAGTAATATAAAAAAAAATTAAGAGATGTATAGTTATTTTATTTCTTCTTCTTTGAAACTACTTATCAAATATCTGTATAGGTTTAAAATCCCAATTTTATAAAGATTTTACAACATCCTAAAATTCCTATATTTCAAACCTGTCTATATATAAATGCTTCAACATTTAAAATTTCAATTTTCAAACCTTATCCATTTTGTTTTCTGTTTTACTGTTTATCAATTTAAATTAAAACAGAACCTATATCTTATGGTAAAAATAATGTTTTTCGTTTCCTGTATACATTAAAATTAAATTGAGGACAACTTAAAATTCAAAAATTACTTGACAATTAAGATTTCCTTTTTACTGTAAGTAAATATTGTATGTAATATATACAGATAAATTCAAGAAAAATAATAATACCTCACACCGAACTCGAACAAGATCCTCCCTTCACCGCAACCTGCTGATGTTCCCAACCCAACCCTGCGAGTTCCCCAAAGTCGACCATCGCGACTTCCAAACTACCGAACTCCAGATCAACGTCGCTAGCTCGTCTTCGGCCTCTACAAGTCGCGACCCCAACTACTAGCTTCTCCAATTGACTCGCCCATGCCCACATGCCGCCACGACCTCGCCTCCAAATTCCAGATCCAAACCCCCCTCGAACACGAGAAGCCCTCGCCTAGCCTTCCCCTCTTGCGCGCGCACGCGGCTCTCGATCACGAGTTCGAGCTCGTCCCTAAATTCTGCGTCGCCATCGAACAATCACCTACGATTCAATTTTTTTTCTCTTTTTTTATTTGAATTTGATAACTGAAAAGTAGAAGTAAAAGGAAAGTGGCACTTGAAAGGAAAGGAGGGGAAGAAATTGCTCGGTTATGTTCTCGAATGGAACGAAGGCTCGGGATAAATATCAATGTAAGCGTGTTGGAGAAGCTATGGGCCATAATGGTTGACTACAGTGCTTTGAGGTGAAAGAAAACGATGATGTGAAGAAAAATTTCGACTGAAGGTCGACTGGTTAAACAATGTATAAATTTAATTTCAAATTTCAATTTAAATCGACCATTATCAAAGAAATTTCAGAGCGTTTATATTTCGTAGACTCACACACTAACTCCGATCAAAGCGAAATTTGAAATCCGATAATAATTCAATATTACGGACTCAATGGAACTGGTTTCGTCGAATTCCTAGACTGCGCCTCGGAAGGCTATTTTTAAATTCAATTTAAACAGTATAAATTTTAAACTGAATAAATCACTTTTAAATTTAATTTTTAAAACTTATATTATCTTCAATATTATCAATATAAATTTTATAAGCCTTCAAATTATTTTTAACAGACTTAAAATTCAAGATTCAACAATTTACTCAACTTCTAATTATTAAATTCTATTATTTAATTATCAAATAAATAGCGATATTTGTAATTCAAGTTAAAATTACTCTACTGAATATTTAAAATCAATTAAATATTCCAATTGTAAAGGTTTAAAAATTCCGGGTCGTCACATTCCTCCCCCCTTAAAAGAATTTCGTCCCCGAAATTACTAGTTAGGAAGAATGCTCCAATACCCGTTTTAGTTTTTCCCAAAATCAAACAGTTTTATCAACTTGCCATAACATATCTTTTATTAAAGACCCATTATTACTTCAACCAACTTCCCTAAACCTTCTACAGTCTTCAAATAACTTACTTGTTCAACTATTCAAATTATAATTCAAACTAAATTTTGAATTATCAAAATTTCCTCAAAATTTTTCTAACTCTCTAAATTTCCGAAATTTTTTGCCAGCGTCTCCTTTGCGCGGCTAGCTCGGTACAACTACAAAATGGCTCTATGGCCTCCTAAATCCAAAAAGAAAACAAAAGGCCAAGTGGCTCAATCCAAAATGCAAATCAAATTTCATACCAAATTTAAATACATACCTTTTTGTCGGGCAATTCAATTTATCATCTGAAATCAAAACCAATTTTCCTTTTCCTTTTTATAATACCTGCATATCCTGTTTAGCACCAATATCCAATCACAATATTCCCAAAACATTTTATCGACTTTCTTACAAAATGTCAATATCTATTCATTTCAATATTATCTTAGATTATATTTGTAATATCAATTTACAATCTAGAATTTACCATTCCTTTCTTAAGTTAGTATAAACATTTTATATGCTTCTTATATTTATCCCCACTTTACCACTTTAGTTTATATCCAATTCTATCTAAATTGATTCTTTCATTTCCATATGAATTCAATTTATCTTTAACTCTGAATATTTAAATTTTATTTTTCATTTATAACTAATTTATGTCATAACTTTAATCGGTTTCATTTACTAATTAATTTCAATTTCCAATTTGAAACCGTTTGTCGTTCACAAAAAATTTCCAAAATTTTGAAAAAAAAATTCTAACTCCCAAAATTTTCGAAAATTTTTGGCAGAGTCTCCTTTGTACGGAGGAGCTTTGCAATTTGACAAAAGATATAAATATATATACGTCGACCCACACGGTCGGAAAAACCAAAAACAGTTCATATTTCCTATTTTTATTGCGTAGGCGTACCTTATTTAGCATTTTAAGCAAACAGCTTATTAATTTAGCAGTTAGCGTGCCCAAAATCCAGCCACACAGCTTCCCAGTACCTGAACTTACTCAATTTAAACATGTAAGTGCCAAATATATGCAGTTTTATCAATATTTCACTTAGTTGCAATAATTAAACATATGAATTCTAAAAGAAATGCCCATTAAACACTTTTATAAGAATTTTAAATATTCTAACATTAATTTTAATTGTTTAAAACCAATCATATATTGTTTCACTTAATCCGAGTGGTTAACAACTCACAAACTTACATTTAATTTATTTTTAAGAAAACTGAACTCATATTTAATTCAACTGCTCTCAAGATCAATTTATTTTAACCTTATCAATACATAGAATTTTAATTACTTCCATTTACATCCAACGACAATTTATTCTATGCAATTCGACGAGATTTATGTGAATAAATAAGTATTTATGTTTATAACCAAATTAAATTGATTTCAACTCAATTTATACTTAATTCTATTCCAAACTATTTTATTTAGCTCAAAAACAAACCAGGCTATTTCATTCAATAATTATTTCTCAACACATTTAAACCATACTCCATTTTGAGTTCGGATTTTATTCAACACTTACTTAAGTCAATAACTTAAGTTCATTTCCATTTCCTTTTATAATAAGTTCTACTTCCATCTTTCATTTGATTCTTATTCATTCTATCTATTTATTTATTCAATACAACTAGTTTATTCACATTCACTTAAACCATTCTAGTAAACTTGAAAGATTCTATTTTCCTTATTGTCTCAAGTTATTTCAATCCCTTAATAATTTAAATGGTTTACAATTATTTATTTAAGAATTTTCATTCCATTAAATATTATCGGTAACTTACCGAATTTTATTTCGATTAAAATTTGTTTTCACACAATTTAAATTTATTCCAATATCATTTAACTTTGTTTAAGTTGAATTAAATTCAACTCTCTTCCATTTGTTTAGTTTTAAGTTAATTCACTTCAATTTATTCAAATCTTTTTTTTTATACTTAAGCTCGTTTCATTTTGCAAATAAATTTCTCTTTTCAGTTTAACTTGATTCTATTTTAATCCAATCCCATTTCAAACTACAAATTTATTTGATCAGTTATTATACATTTTAACTTTTTAGATTCAGCTCATTCAATTTATTACAAGGCCATTTCCAATTTATTTCCACTTATTTGGATTTTATTTGCAATTCATACCATTACTATTTTAATCCATTTACATTTTATTCGATACATTTCAATTATATTAATTTGTTAACACTTCACGTTAAATTTTAATTTATAACTCAAGTTCTGAATCCACTATCCAATTTCAATTTACCACCAAATTTCATGAACTCACAATTCAGTTACATTTACTTTATTGACAATTCAAGTCGAATTCAATTTATAACTTGAGTTTTATTTCCAAACTTCATTATTATCTCACAATTCATCTTTTATTTAACTGCATTGGGTTCTCATTACATATTTCATTATCTAAATAGTCTTTCCCCAACTTATAATCCAGAACTTGATTTTAATCTCAAAATCTCTTCATTTAAATTTTCTTAAGTTCAAATTTATTTTATAATTCAAGTTTTGATCCTCATTCTATTTTTCAATTCATCAAAAATATTTATTTTGGGTTTCTATCCCACTTTTTCAAATTTTATAAGTCATAATTTGTTATTTACACAATCCCATGCATCCTAGGTTTGAATGTATTCATCTTTTATTTTTAACTCAAGCCTTATGCTTTTTTTTTATAACCCAAGCATATTTTTATTCCATGCAACTTAATTCTGATTCTTTTATAAGTTATTCTAATTTATTTACTTCCATTCCAATCCTTATTCAATTTATTTCCCATTCGTTCAGGTAAGAATTTAATTCTATTCATTAATTCAATTGAATTCTCATCCCAATTCAATTAAATTTTAACTCAGATTTATTTAATCTCAATTCGATTTCAACTTAATCCAAATACAACTGGATATTATTTTCAGCCTACTCAATTACTTCAATCCAGTTAAATTTTATTTCCCAATCCAAGTTAATTTCATTTTTAACATTCCCTTTAAATTTAAATTCCAACATTCAAAACTTATATTCCCTTCCTGATTTAAAAATCATCTCCATATATAAGCTTACAACTTATCTCATCAGGATCTTAAACACCCGACTTTTAGTTTCCAATCATTTTGAAATCTTCAACATCTCAAATCACATTTATTAAAAATTTAAACCAATCCTGGTTTTATTCCCCAACAAACTTCCCTCGAAATTTAAAAAACAAACAGGTTTTCTTGAACAAATCAATTTGGCAGCAATTCATCACTTAGAAACTCGAAAATGAACATCGATGATGCTGCAGTCATCACCGAAATTATTTTCTAGCGTCTGAAGTGAGTTCAATGCTATATCCCTTCCAAAAATTTGTTTGAACCTATTTCCTTTCAGAAATACCCCTAAATACAACAATGCTACTATTTATATTCAAAATACTTCCAAAATCTCCGGGTTTAAAGTCTCGAATTCTGTTTTAATTCAAATTTTAAGTATAATGCATTTATATAGTTTATGCTTATACAAATTCCAATTTAATTATATTTCAATTTATAATTTACATTTATAATTCATATTTATGAATTTCATTTTATAATGAATTTATTGTCCTAAACTTTGGTTATATTTTCAATTTCTAGTTAAATTTTCACTTAACAACGATATACTTTAATATTATTCTTCCTAACATCCACATAACCATATATTAGCTAAAATAGTTTACAAGAACTTTTCTTTATATAAAAATATATTTTAGGTAAAATTATTTCATTTACCCACATTTTAAAACAATACCGTGTCGATTGTTCTATTCAAGTGTTTAGAAACCCCTTCAATACAGTTGTGCAGACTGTGTCGACGAAGGTTCATATGCCACTAAATAAACCAACCAACACAATATCAAAAAAATTTATATTCACTAACAAATACATGCTCATATCTATTAATACGCTCAGACTCATTTTAGAGTACTATAGACTCTATTTGAAATGAGTAGTTCCCACCAGAGCCAAGGTTATCACCAACCTATGCTCTGATACCACTATAACGACCCGCAAATCCGTACCCCTTGAGTCAACACTATTCTACAACACTCAACTCAAGTTGTACAGAAATACGAACCATTTGGGTTAAAGAAGAAGAGGTAGAAGAAGAAAATAGAAAACAACAACAGAATCTAACCATCGCAGCGGAATAAAATATAATAGGTAATGAATAATTTTACTCAAAAATCAAATATCTATATTTATAAATTACATCATCAGAATACATCAATCACAGCTCAACATCAATATCATACAATGGATACACAACAACTCAAACACAGCGGAATATATATATATATATATATATATATGTAAACAAGTACGGAAGTACGTATCGTCATCTTGTTCGTCTCCTGAGCTCCACAGCATCATATCTTGTATCCTATAATACTCGGTCTGACCCGAGCATTACAGTTAAATAACACCCGAGTCAGTCTGGAATACCAGCGTGAGAAAATCACACTCAATCGATTATTAAAGTTTCAAAAATCCTTTGAAAACAAAAGCATCTCGTAAGACCACGCCACAAATAAACATGTCGGCTTTTTACCTTACGATAGCTAAACAATTTTTATAGAAATCCTCTGATATTATAATAAGGTCTCCATACAAATACATATAAAATAGTCGAAATTGTTACATGATTAAATTCTAGCTACTAGCCACAGAGTGGGTAATACAAACAAAACTCGTACAAGGCTTGTAGGGAGAATGGATTTCCAACTAATGACTAGGCACTGGGGTACCACCTGTCACAGTACGGGGCCTAGATCACCGTACCGAGGAGTACGCCCGCTCCCCTGCAACACAAGGCTGGGACTACCCCTTACTGGATAATCCCGAGTGAGATCACCCCACGGTTGGGATCAGCAACCGCCCACTAAGCCGAAATAAAAGAGGGCATCTAAACAGGGATGACCTCACCCTGCTTGGGTGCTACCCACCTAGCCTTGCTGCATAACCCCTGATTTTCAGTCATTCCCATTTAATGAGGCTTGAGGCTAAGCGTTACCTTTAAGAACATATCCCTTAGAATGCCCATCGTCCACCTGATGATGTTTCCGCAAGCATTCATCTAGACAAGTCCGTCCCGGGTTCGAACGGAACCGAAGGCACTATTCCTACTACATCCATTTTGGAAGTATCCTCAGGATTAGTAGCGATTAGCCCTTTCACTTGACTGCTCCATCCTCGAATCTAAAATTGTTTTCACGAAACGTACAAAACGGATCGAAGTGGGTTTCGAGAAATAAATCTCGATCCCGGTCTCTTCGAAACGATCAGCGCATTTTTGTCCAATATTGATAGTGGGTTATTTAACTATCAATTATTATGCACAAACATCCATCAAATAATAAATAATTTTCCAAATTATTTATTTATCTCAAAAATATCTTCACAAGATATATTTTTACTTTTCAAATTCCTTTGAAAACAGTTTTCAAAACTATCTGCCTTTCTCAGAATAAATTCCCAATATTTCTATTTCCATTGGAATCACCAAGCACAAAACTTTTGATTTTTAAAATAATTTAAAACTTCACTTTTAAAAATATACTTTAAAACATTCAAGTTAAAATTACTTTAATATTTTGTTAATAATATATACTACAAGAATATTTGAAAATAAGGTTACTTAATAAAATATAAAACTAGTTTCTACTTTTTAAAAACAAAATACTAAGTTACTTCTTAATAATTACTGCTGAAATAGAATAAAAGAAAATACTTACTTTAGACTTTAAATATTAGAAATAATAAATTTTACAAAACTTGCTTTCTTCAAAAACTACTTAAAAACATTTAATTTATATTTAAAAATTTACTTTTAAAAACATGTACTTGGCTATCCAGAGAATATTCCAACTACAATCACTTAAATCAATTTCCCAAATTGATTTCCAATTTATTTTATTTGAAATAAATTCTTTACTTATCAGTTCATTTCCAAATTCAGTAGTTATGGATTTTATTATTATCTTTTCCCATTTCTTCTTTACTCTTTCAATAATTCAAATCTTAAATTCTAAATAAATGTTTGTTCTTTTTAATTGATAATACTGCATTTTAAAATTCATTAACTTCCTGTTTATTCAAATTTTCCTTTCCATACTCAGGATTTGTTAATTGGAATTTTAAAGTCACTTTATTTCTTTTCCAAGTCATTCTTAAACTTATTCTATAATTACCAAAATCAAGTTTATATTTTTGGTAATTCATTATACCCAATTATATCAACTAAGCCATAGCATTCAATACTTCCACATAATTCATTATAGAATTTCAAGTAATCAGAACAGAGAATATTAAATAATTTAAATAAAAGTTGGGGGGTCCAGTTGGATCCCTCCAACCTATTTTCCCTGCATCCACAGACGTTAACATCACATGAAATGCCAATTTCAAATTATATCATACTATATCACATCAATCAATTCAAGCATTCAAACAATTATTTAAATTTAATCATTTGAATTTAAATTTAAACTGAGTGAGATTAACTCACCTTTTGCCCTTTTAAATTTGCCATCCTATCCATCTCGACTTGTTTTCATGACCTTTAACCTTGAATAAACATTGGATTCATTTTGTTAATACCCGAATAAATCGAACCAATAATTTCCATTTGCAAACTTTAATTTAATTAACAAATAATTTCATTTAAACTAATTCTCGTTTAATAATTTAGTTTTAAAAACCAAAATAAACTAAATATGTTAATCGAACAAACTAATCGCCTTACTAATTTATTTTTAACATAGACCGGTAAATTTAAAATTTTTAAACTAATAAATTTTATTCAACAAATTGTCTTTAGTAGCCCAATAATTAAATGAGTTAATTAAATAATTTAGTCACCAATTCTATTATTTTTAAAATAAACTGGTAATATAAAAAAAAGATGTATATTATTTTATTTCTTCTTCTTTGAAACTACTTATCAAATATCTGTATAGTTTTAAAATCCCAATTTATAAATATTTTACAACATCCTAAAATTCCTATATTTCAAACCTGTCTATATATAAATGCTTCAACATTTAAAATTTCAATTTTCAAACCTTATCCATTTTGTTTTCTATTTTACTGTTTATCAATTTAAATTAAAACAGAACCTATATCTTATTGTAAAAATAATGTTTTTCGTTTCCTGTATACATTAAAATTAAATTGAGGACAACTTAAAATTCAAAAATTACTTGAAATTAAGATTTCCTTTTACTGTAAGTAAATATTGTATGTAATATATACAGATAAATTCAAGAAAAATAATAATACCTCACACCGAACTCGAACAAGATCCCCCCCTTCACCGTAACCTGCTGATGTTCCCAACCCAACCCACGCGAGTTCCCCAAAGTCGACCATCACGACTTCCAAACTGCCGAACTCCAGATCAACGTCGCTAGCTCGTCTTCGGCCTCTACAAGTCGCGACCCCAACTACTAGCTTCTCCAATTGACTCGCCCATGCCCACACGCTGCCGCGACCTCCTCTCCAAATTCCAGATCCAAACCCCCCCTCGAACACGAGAAGCCCTCGCCTAGCCTTCCCCTCTTGCGCGCGCACGTGGCTCTCGATCACGAGTTCGAGCTCGTTCCTGAATTCCGCGTCGCCATCGAACAATCACCTACGATTCACTTTTTTCTCTCTTTTTTTTATTAGAATTTGATAACCGAAAAGTAGAAGTAAAAGGAAAGCGGCACTTGAAAGGAAAGGAGGGGAAGAAATCGCTCGGTTATGTTCTCGAATGGAACGAAGGCTCGGGATAAATATCAATGTAAGCGTGTTGGAGAAGCTATGGGCCATAATTGTTGACTACGGTGCTTTAAGGTGAAAGAAAACGATGATGTGAAAAAAAATTCGACTGAAGGTCGACTGGTTAAACAATGTATAAATTTAATTTCAAATTTCAATTTAAATCGACCATTATCAATGAAATTTCAGAGCGTTTATATTTCGTAGACTCCCACACTAACTCCGATCAAAGCGAAATTTGAAATCCGATAATAATTCAATATTACGGACTCAATGAAACTGGTTTCGTCGAACTGCGAGACTGCGCCTCGGAAGGCTATTTTTAAATTCAATTTAAACAGTGTAAATTTTAAAACTGAATAAATCACTATTAAATTTAATTTTTAAAACTTCTATTACCTTCGATATTATCAATATAAATTTTATAAGCCTTCAAATTATTTTTAACATACTTAAAATCCAAGATTCAACAATTTACTCAACTTCTAATTATTAAATTCTATTATTTAATTATAAAATAAATAGCGATATTTGTAATTCAAGTTAAAATTACTCTACTGAATATTTAAAATCAATTAAATATTCCAATTTTAAGGGTTTAAAAATTCTGGGTCATCACACTAGGGTTGTTCTTGTTTTAGTAACCAGGTTTTAAATTTTTTTAAAGTGAAAATCATGACCAGGTTTTAAAATGTAAAGTAAATTTTGTAATCAATTTTTTAAATTAAAGCATGATCAAGTTGTTAAGTTATAATATATATATATAAGATGATGCAAGTTTATAACAAATTCATAACATGTTTTAAAGCAAAGGTAAATCTAGTTAATCGAGTTTCAAAAATATATTAACTAGTTTTCAAAAGAAATGAAAATGGAAGTTTTCAAAAGTAAGTTTTCAAATATAAATTAACCAGGTTTTTAAAGTAGCAAATGTGAATTTAGTTTCCAAAGTAAATTTATTTAAAACAAGTTTTCAAAGATTTAAAACGTTAAAGTAAATGTTTAAAATTTGTTTGTTTAAAGGTAATTATATTAGGTTAATTATGTCATTAATTCCTAAATGTTTTGAAATGAAGTTTAATGATGTAATTAAGAAGTGGTTAAGATAAAATGTATCAATTTTAATTAATCAAGAGTTTCAAATGATTTTTGTATAAATTAATTTCAAGCATTTAAGTTAAATAATTTGCATAAATTAGTATATTTATATGTGGTTGCTTGGTTGTTTAGAAATGATAATATTAAATATTATCACTATTGCGTGAAAATTGAAAATAAGAAAATAATGTTATAACCAAAAAGTTAAGAAAGTAAATTCATATTACATGATTAAATTATGGATGTGAATTATAAATGTGATTTATAATTTAAAATAAAATTCTAGAATAATATTTGAATATGAATTGAAAGAATTTAGAATTTGGAATTATGGGAAAAGTTTAAATTCCTTTGAGTTTGAAAATGATTTTCAAAGGTTTTGAAGGAGTAATGGTGATAATGAGAAATATTTTTGAATCGGATTTTAAATCTGGTGAGATTTGGAATTTAAACATATGTGAAGGGGTTTTAAAGAGATAAAAGCGTTGAACTTTTTTCGGTCGCTGGAAAATAACTTCGGTGATGAATACAGCATCATCGATATTCATTTTCTAGTTTCTAGGTGAGGAATTTCTGCCAAAATGTTTTAAATTGGAGTTATTTGCAAAAATGGGTTTGATTTTAAAATTCAAGATATACATTTGATATCCAAGGATTTTGGGTACAATTGATTTCAAAAATGATTTTTGAAATACGTAAGTGATTGTTAAAGACCTTGGAGTTGGTTTAAATCTTTATGGAGTATAAATAAGTTTGGAAACTTATAAAATTTGGAATGGTTAGTATGAAATTTAACTTGAAGAAGAGCTAAATTAAAACTAGCTAGAAAACGAAATAAGTTAGAATGTAAGCCGATTAAATGAAGTAAATTAAAAGAAGTAGCAATGGAAAGTAAATAAGTTGGGAAACTTAAAGAAGTTAAACTTTTTTGAGTTAATTGAAGTGTCACTGAATCAAGTAAAATAAAAGTGAATTTAAAAGAAGAATCTATGAAGACTAAGTAAAGTGGCCATTGAAATAAATGTGGGAATGAAACAAACTAATTTAAATTGTAAGTAAATAGAATTTAAACCGAATAATTGAAATTCAATTTGTATTATGTTAAGTAAAGTAAAATTTAAAAAATATAGTTGAGTTGGACTAAATAAAACAAAAGATTGAAAATAAAAAATTAGTAAGTAAACTAATTTATTTAAGTGGGTAAGAAAATGGAATTGAAGTTGAATATTTAGAAGATACTTAATTTAAATTGTGCAAAATAAAGTGAAGTGGAAAAATTAAGTCAAAGTAGACTAAAAATAATTAAAATTTGGAAATAAAATTCATTGAGATTTAAAATAAATTAGTAAGCGGGACTAATTAAAGAAAATGACAAATTAAATATGGTTTAAAATGAATTGAATTCAATATTTAAAATTGAAAGGTAAATTGAATTCTAAGGGAATTGGAAATAAATAAGTGGATATAAAGGCTAAAGTGGTAAAGTAAAAGTGAATATAAGAAGTATATAAAATACTTACATTGAACTTAAGCAATGGATGATGAATTTCTTAGGTAAATTGGGTATTGGGAAAATATTCTAAGTTAATGTTGAGTAAAGGTTAAGTAAAGAATAAGTGTGGATAAGTAAATAGAAATCAATATAGATGTGACTAAAAGGAAACTGATATAGCTAATAATCAATTGGAAATAAATACATAGGATGTAGCGCATAACGAATTGGTCTAGATTCGAGCACATAATTTTGAGATAGTTATGTCGATCCTAGTTAGGATTTTTCACTCGATTTTCAATGGCGAAACCCGGCTCTGATACCAATTTATAACGACTCGATTTTACGATGCCCAAAAATCAACATCAATACGTCCGCTGTATTAAATGTCGAACAATCGAATGCCCATAAAACGGACCGTTAGGGTTAAAGGAGAAAGAGGTAGAAGAAGAAAATAGAAACAATATCGGAATCCCACAATCGCAGCGGAACAATATATAATAGATAAATGACTAATCTTTAAAAAAAAAAGAACTATATCTATTTATACATTACAACATCAGAGTACAACATCATCAATAGAAAATACTGGACAATTATATTAACTTGTCCTCACAAAACTGGCTATGCAGTAATCAGACACAACGAAATATACATCTAATACGTGTGATACGTCTCGCCATCCAGCACATCCTATGAACTTCATAGCAGTCCATCCAGAATCTGTACGCTATAATACTCGGTCTAACCCAAGCATTATAGTTAAATAACACCCGAGTCAGTCTGGAAAACCAGCGTGAGAAAACACACTCAATTGGATTATTAAAGTTTTCAAAATCCTTTGAAATCAAAGGTATCCCGTAAGACAACGGCACAAATAAACATGTCAGGTTTTTACCTTACGATAACCAAAACATTTTTATCAAATTCGTCTGATATCTCTACTACTAATAAAGAAAATTCATTTAACTAGATTACTTGGTATCCCTTTGAAATTACAAAAATACCCTTCATTCTTCTTACGGTCATACCCGCCGTTCTCATTATGCTCTCCTAAAACCTAATTTGTTCCTCCTAAATCCGTACCTTCCTGTTTGAATCCGTACTCCTCATCCTCCTCTTCAATAAATCAATGAAAAATGGATGATTCAACTAAGCAATCAGCACACAAACCTCTGTAGCTTCTCTTCGTCTTCCTTTCCTACTCTAATTACCGTGAATCCTTTTGGCAGTAGTACATTTTCATGTCACGTCTATATTCTTCTAGTCATACCCGCCATTCTCATTCTCCACTCCTAAAACCTGATTTGTTCATCCTAAATTCGTACCTTCCTGTTTGAATCCATACTCCTCATCCTCCTCCTTCAATAAATCAATTAACAATGGATGATTCAAGTAAGCAATCAGCAACACAAACGTCTATAGTTTCTCTTCGTCTTCCTTTCCTACTCTAATCGCCGTGAATCCTTTTGGAAGTAGTACCTAACTATGATGATGATGATGCCCTATGATTTTGGTTATTTTATTCATTTATTTGAACTTTTCTAAAATCCGATTGATTGATGTCAAGGATCGAATAGGATGAGATGCGTTTAAAATTTATTTTTCTACTTCCTTTCTTCTTCAACCTCTCATAACCCTGGGTCTTCTCCTTCCCCAACAACTATCTCCTTGCATCATCTCCTCTATACCGAGTCAAAATAAGGGCAAGCTTTACTACAATGGTAGTTTGTATTCAGATCATCAAAACGATGTGGCGGTTGAGGGTATGAAGAGATCTGGTATTACATGATTTTCATTTTACCTCAAATTATTCAACAACTTAATTCATAAAGCAGTTAGACATTTATCAGGAAAGAATGAAATCACATATGTATATATGGAGGAACAATTATTGGTTAGTACGAGTCCGAACCTAAAATTGACCATTAGTTTTATTCAGAATGACTCCTCTAACAAACTTAGAAATGAGGGAACAGTTTTAAGTTCAAAAGTTGCTAAAGTATATGATCTAAATATTCTTGCGGAAAATGTTCAGGTTAGTAACATTTATTTTATTCTTTATATATATGAACTAGGAAATGTTTCTACATGTCTTAAAAATGATTAAACTGTGATTTTTGAATGACTGACAATTTAACTCGATTTCTGATGTTGGCATGAGAGCCAATTATTCCAGATGTTGGTAAACAATTCAACACATGCTCTCTATTAATATAAATAATTTTTTTAGACTAATACGAATATAGGTTTACATATGGTTTCATTTTCAGAGAGTGGAGCATTCTCACTAGAAGGGCTTGCTATTTTTTTCCATGAGAGATACTAATCTCACAAAGGTATGATTAACAATTTTTAGTATTGGTTTTTTTTTAAAGCATTTATTGTCTCCTTTTTAATTTTTTGACTTAATCACGGATTGAAAGTCATCTTTGGTTGGAAAAGCCTTCTAATGCGGCAGAAAAAGGAGGAAATGGGCCTCAAAAGTTATTGCTAACAAAAATAATAGTCATTTCTTTTTTAATTTATTGGTTTATGAACACTATGATGATTTCATTTTTCAAATATTAATCATAAGTAGGTACTTCAAATGTCTCTTCTATGTTGATTTTGAAGTAGTAATAGTTTCATGGAATGCATAGAATGCTCTTGGTCATTTAAAGGTATTATTTTGAAAATAACATGAAAAGAAAATATTATATTATGTAAACCGCTAAGCAAATGTTTCGTATTTTCGGGCTTGAGTAATACATATAAACTAAACACAATTAGTTGAGATGTATGTCTTCTTTTACAAAATTTTCCAGAAGTTTCAAAATTTGTCTGGAAGCCGTGTGTAATCTGACTGTATATTCTATACATACCCATCAGTTTCCTTATTGTGTGATCACACAATGTCCCATTACCTAGATTTGAGCATGAGGCTAAAGTTTTGGAGGTAGTGACCGTTACTTTGTACTATTATATATGTATAAAATGCATAGGGACAGACTCATTAAACTTGCCTTCTGTATGCAGTTACAATTTCTTAATCAAATTAAAATAGTAATGGTATGTCAGTTATATAGTTCCCTATGCAAGTTGTTATCATAGAAATTGTATCTTACATCGTATACAGAGAAATGAGTACTTCATGTGATAACTCACATGCATAACTATATTTTAGGCATGTCGACGGATACTTTCGGATGCGATTAGTGAAATATTCGTATTCTTATCCGAAATCATTTTCGATATCGAATATCCGCATATATGGATACAAAGGGATATTGAATGATTATTCTATTCGTCAATGAGTGATAAATCAAGAAATATAAATATGAAAATTTAGTTTAATATAACTTTTTTCAATCCACTAATTATCAAAGTGTTAAATATAAACAAATACGATGATAACGTATAATTTTGAGTAGTTAATACGTATTTATTGTTTATAATATGAACTTCTGCCTTAATAAAATAATAAATAAATATCTTTCATTGTTCTAAAATACACATAATTTAAACTATAATTTTTAAAAAAACCAGATGGATAATTTTCGGATGCGGTATCTTCGTATCCGCATCCTTTTTTTTGAATATCGGATTTTTATCCGCTTTTCGGATATTGATGCGAACGGATTTGGATTTTTTGAGTATTGATTAATAGCCCTGCTATATTTGAACGTATGAGAAAAACATCACAGTAAAGACTGGAATATATGGCATACTAACATGCAAGTCTTTGATATTCATCTTTATATTTAGGACGTACGTTAATATGGCTGCCGCTTTCGGTCTAATCAAATTTTGAGGCAATGGAGCTTTACTGATTGGATAATGTAGCCGACTAAACACATATTGGTAAAATGAAGCACTGTAATGCTTTTTTTCTTCTTTTTTTAAAGGGTAAAATAGAATCCATATTGAGTTGCATTCACAACTAGAATCCATACACTTGATATATTAATAAAGATAGCTGAGGAGTTGTAATTCATTTCAATAGAAGAGGCATAACAGAATTTACATCACTGAATTAACATCAGTGCTTATTTGGTATAATAGATCTGAAAAGGACTTTGTGTCCAATATAAAGATGGTGTTTGTAATGATGGTAAGTAGCATACTGGAGCACTAGACATGGAATAGCCAAGATTGAAAAACTTAAGTGGAAAAGCGAGCATTTGAAGTTATTAATGGCAATGCAGTTCAGTCTGGGGTTTAGAAGTTGACTGCATTCTAACTTTGCTAACAATTAAATCTGGGCATTTTAACTTGGGTCTGGAGCTTGCGACCGAAGCCTGAATACGTCATGGTATGCCATACATGATATAATACACACACAATTAAAAATGGTTATGTTAACGTATTCGATGGAGATATGAAACAATACGTGATATAATACACACATACGTATGTCTATGTGTGTGAACATGTGTGCGTATGCATGCGTGCGCACAAAAAAGAGAGCGGTTTGATGTCATGAGAAAAAAGTGATGATTTTGAATCCTATTTTGTAATATTGGCAAGTTTAGAAGGCATAAAAAAATTCATCTATGTAAAAACCCAAAAATTTTATTAAATATTTTAATTCATTTTATTTAAAACTTTGGTGTTTAATTATCCAAAATTTGAATTTTGGAAATTTTCCAATAAAGTTTGGATTTTTGTGTGATGACCCAGAATTTTGAACATTTGAAATTGAAATATTTGGTTTATTTTAGATGTTTGGAAGTTATTGAAACTTGAATTTCAATTTTAACTATGGATTTGGCAATTTAATTATTGAATTTAATTTACTGAAGTTGGATAAAAATTTGAATCTTTAGTTTTAAGCTGATTAAAATTATTTCAATGGCTTAGAAAATTTACATTGACAATATTGAAGATAATGGAAGCTTCAGAATTAATTTTGGAAATGATTTGTTCATTTTTGAATTTGTATCGTTTAAATTGGTATTTAAAAATAGCCTTCCGAGATACAGTCTCAGAATTCGATGAAACCAGTTTCATTGGATTCTAATGTTGTATTATTATTGGATTTCAATTTTCCTAGTGTTTGGAGTGATCGTTTGGCCGTACAATAAGCAAATGCGCTGAAAATTTTATCGAAATTTAATTTAATAACTGGTCCAAAAAGCTATCTTCTCCATACGATCGAATTTGGACTCGGAACCTTTTCCATTGCATTTGGAATAGGCGTATAACATTATAAACGCCTGGCGGCACGTCTCGATTGGAGATCGAGATTGAGAGTTGCGAAATTGATACGATTTGAATTTGAATTTAAAATTTAAATATAATACATAAGTTTATTTTAATATAATTTCATAAGACCAGTTACACGTTCCATTATCTCAAACACTTGGCAAATTGAAAGGGACACGCGTTCGTTTGAATTAAAATATTGAGGTAAAAGAAATTTAAAGAAATAAAAAAACAAAACACACAGAACCAAAAAAAATCAAAGAAAAAAATGAACGAACAAAATTTTCTCGTTCCAGTTTCACGAAATCAAAATGAAATTCAAAATCAATGGTCGCCTCTACTATTCACTGAATCGCGAAGAAAAAATAAAATAAAGGATAAATTTAAATGGCAGAAGCCCTCTTCCTCAGTTAATAAAAAAATCAAGATCGATTCGTTCAATTCTAATTTCGAATAGAGGATCAGCGGCGGCGTCGATAGCTCGAGCTTGGCAAACGAAGTATGGGGGGAAGTAATGGCATGGGTGCGGCACTTATCGACGCAGTCGATGGCGATGGGGGTTTCAGGCGAAGCGTGCGCTTAAGCCGATGTAGAGGGAGGCGATGGCGACGAGGCTATGACAGTGAGGTGGCAATGCAATTTAGGGTTTTGATGGCCAGGGTTTCGGCGATCACTCAAGGGGAGGAGTGCACGTACGTATGAGGTAAGGCGGCGGCACGTGCTGCAGCAGTTGTTCGAGGTCAACTTCGGCGAGGGCCGAGGCGGCTGTTCGAATTGAGGGTTTCAGGAATCTCATGCTCGACCTAGGCAGTAAGGTACTAACTATGTAATTTGAATGTTTTAATTTAATCATAGGTAAAAAACTTTAATCTAACTTATTTTCAATTAATTAGATTATCAGAATTACAGAGAAAAAGAAAAGAAAAATATTTTTTTAGATTGTATTAATGATAGCTTAAGGAGTTTTTACTAATCTTGAAGCTCACCTGTTAATTTAAAATATCAGGAATAGTAATAATATACATACAAGGTTTGGAAAATATAGGATTTTAAAATATCAAGTTGTTTATATAAAATTAGATTTTTAATCTATACAGATTATTTTTATAAATATATAATTCAAAACGAAAAACTATTCATTTAATCTATTATCAGAAATTTAACAGCGAAGTAAAAAAAAATTGGAACTTTATTAACCCAGTATATTCAAATTTAAAATGAATATTAATGGTGATTGATTATTCGATTATTTCGAATATTAATAAATTGTAAAAATATTTATACAAGGTTTGAAGATCGTGAAAAACAAGCTGGAATGGAAATGGATTGCAAATTCAAAAGCGAAGGTGAGATCTTCTCATTTAATCAGATTTTTCTGATTTAAATTTTAAATAGTTAAATTTAAAATTGTTGATTGTGTGCTTGAATGATAAATTATTTTCAGTTGTATTGGAATAGACCCTATGCCCCGCATAATAGCGGAGGATATTATATATATTAATCCCATATACCGCGATGCTTCACCTCGAAGTGGAATTGGTATTATATATGTATGTGGAGTGATTGATTTCCAGCATTATATAGCGGATGAGACCCTATGCGCCGCATAATAGCAGATGATGTTTTATAAATCCCATATACCGGGATATTCCACCTCGAAGTGGAATTGGTATGTAATTGTTGTGCTAACGTCTGTGGATGCAGAGAAACAGGTTGGAGGGATCCAACTGGATTCCTCAAATAATTGAATTTGTTTCAATATTGTGTGTTGATTTATTTATGATCTATGTTGTGATTATATTTGTGATTGAAATCGTTGAAGGCCATAGTTTAGCCGAATATATTTTTGGTATCGTAGGATACCAGAAATGAATAAAATTGGATTTTTGGAATTTAAAGTAGAAAATCTACAGTAAATAAATTTTGAAAATTTGATAAATTAAAAAGAATTTTAAAAGGTTAAAGTTTTATTTTTGAAATCCTATTGAATAAATTCCAAATTATGGGAAAAGATTTTAATAAATGGATTTTGAGTAATATTGCTTAATAGTTGAAGAATTTATTTAAAATACGGATTTTAAATAGTTTGAAAGAAATAAAGGAATTTATTTTAAAAGAAAAAAATTTGGAAATCAATTTGGAAATTTATTCGGTGTCCGAAAATAAATCTTTAGGAAACCGATTTAAAATTGATTTGGTGTTTAAAAATAAAGTTTGGGAAATAAATTTTGAAATCGATTTGGTGTTTGAAATAAATGTTTGGGAAATCAATTTGGGATTTGATTTGGTACTTGAAATAAATTAGAAAATCAATTTGAATATTGATGTACTGTTGAAAGTGAATATTTGGGAATCGATTTGAAAATCGTATACCAGTTGATATTTGGAAATCTAAATTCACAATGGGAATTTTTAAAGGAAAGGGAATTTTTCGAAAAATAAACATTGGGTTATTTTTAAAAGTGTGGAAAGGAATTTACGGTTTTGGAAACGTAAATTTAAAATAAATCGAGAAGGGTTTATTAATTGGTTTAAATGGATCATTTTGAAATGGAAAGCGTATTTTCCCTGGAAAGCCGAGTATGTTTTCAATATAGTTTATAAATATAAATTGAAGTTGTAAAGATGGTTTTAAGGAAAGAATATTTTGGAGACATTATTTTCTTAAGTTATTTCGAAAATCTTTATAGTAAAGATTTATTTAATTAATTATAGAGGTAATCATTTAAAGATTAAATTGATATTGTTTTAGAAAATGGTTATTTAAATAGTTATACCCTATCTACTAATTTTATTTTAAAGTAAGTTTGGACTTGATGTTTTATATGAGATATTGGTATAATATTTTCATAACTAATATTTAAATAAATGTTTTAAAATAGTTTTATCTAAATGTTTCCAAGTATATATTTTGGATAAGTGATTAAAGTATTTTAATGTATTTGAACTCGACAGACTTTCAGTGGAAATAAATAATATCGGGAATCTTATTCCGCGAGTGAAAAGTGATTTGAAATTTGTTTTCAAATGGTTGAAGTGTTAAAATTATATCTTGCGAAGATATTTTGAAAATAAATAATTTTGGGAAATTATTTGAAATCTGGTGATTATCGTGAATGTTGATTGATAGTTAAATAATCGACTATCAATATTGGCCTTTAAATGACATTTGAATTTCGATGCGACTGGGGATTGGATTCCAAATGGATATTCGAAAACCACATCGAACCTTTGTGATTGTGATGGACCTTTTGTTTAAAAGATCAAAGTGGAAATCTGTTGTGATTTGTTTGAAATCTGAATGTAACACTTATTTTTAAAATAAGCGCTCGTTATTCGGATTAATCGGGAGAGGACTTTATGTCATAAAACCCATTCCGATAATGATACGATGAAATGGGATTTCATTTGTGATGGGTATTTTTGACCGGGTATTTTTGAAACGAAAGGATTACCTATCGAATGTCACTGCACCGAGTTGCTCCGGTATAGAGATTTTTATCACCCTTTGTGATGGGGATTCCGGACGTGATTAGTGAATATCCGGATTGCAAGGGCTTATTTAGAAGTGCCTTCGGTTCCGTTCGATCCCCGAATAGACTTATATAGATGTGTGTCTAACATTACACTTTGAGATATAAAGCTGATTTCTATTAAATACATTTCTGTTGGTGGCGGAGAATTTATTCTCTTAGCTTAACACCCTTCTCTGAGACGTACGAGTTCAGAGGATATGTAGTTGATGGTTATTAGTAATATACTTCCAATTTGGTAATGTGACATACAAAGTGCTGCTGATCATTTGTTGATCGAACAATGGCTTTTGTGAAAAGCGTAGCTTTGTGGACGAGACTTCGTCGGACCTCTCAACCCGGAATGGTCGAAACAGGAAAGATGCAGCAAGGTTATTTGGGGGTAGCGCCCCCTGTGGGTATGTCATTTACTTCTGGAAAAGGTTAGTATCATGGTATGGAGCCCAGATATTTTACATATGTTGATGCTGCAAATTTATAACTTTGTAATTGTTGGTGTTGAGGATCCTCGGATAAAGGTCGCAAACGACCGGGGGATGACATAATCGTGTCAGTGGTTACTTAGTTACAGAGGTAACCCGGCCTTGTGTTGGCAGAGATCTGGTTAGGTTCTCGAGGCGTCCCACGAGAGGCATACGCATATGGCCCACGAAGTTCCTTAGCCTGATCGTTTGTTGGAAATCCAATCACCAATACGCGCCTTGTACGGTTTTAGTTGTAGAACCTGCCATCTAATATGGTAGCTATAGTAGGCATACTATATGCTGGCTAAGATTAATATTATACTTGCAAATTGTAACGACCCGCCTTTTTGGACAGTTTAAACCGACGATCAAATACACATGCCGATTCTAAACCATTCAAAAGGGCAGATGGTTATTGGGGTAAATAAGAAAAGAAAAGAAAGAGAAATAAAGGAAATGAAACAACACATAATCTCGCAGCGGAATGATAAAATATAATAGTCAAATAAACAGTTCATGAAGCTGTTTACTATACCTTGACAATTATTTATACAACATTTATCAGAGTTATACATATACAACAGAACAAATAAAATAATGCAGCAGATAGCATGATGCAAGGGTAATAATAGTAATAGTATACCAAATCTTCGTCTTCATCCTCCAGAATAGATCTTCAAAATCTGAAAAACTCAGGACTGACCCGAGCGTAATGAAAAGACAAAACACTCGAGTCAGGACTAAAGTATCCTTATGAAAGTTAAATCAATCGTAAATAAATATGAGTGTAACGGCGTCAGATATGTTTACGGGGTTTGACATCTCATATCCAGTGTCAACGTGCGTGCAATAACTCAAGAGATGTTACGGGATTTTCCATCTCTTAAGGATCCGTTAAACTATCTACTATGTAGTAATGTACGCTAAGTAGATAATGCCTATCAGTAATATAAAGTATCAAAATAGCGTTAAGGCGTTACCATAATCCCCCTTAACACCTTTTTATAATGCCATAGTCCATACAGCACCGTAAGCCCCACCGTAAACTGGTGGTTATCAGAGGGTACCCCATAGGTATAACACAAAACCAAACGTAGTGGTCGCGAATAGAATAATCAGTATGACAATGTACATGAGGCGATACCAACTAGGATACTAGTAGTTGCGTGATCCGGACTGATGTTGAGCATAGCCAGCAGCTACCTCAACACCGCGAAACAACACTCCCAAATCAAGGGGTGCACCCAAATCGAATCACAAATGTAATAGAAATGGTATCGAAGAAGCGTGTCCGCTAGAGGTGGCGAACCTCAATGGCCCGGCGCGTCTCCTGTTTTAGTCATGTCAGGAGTCATCCAATATCGTTCTCTTTCTTCAGTCAACGCGTTCACCAAATCATCCACTTCACTCTGGATCAACACTCCGCGTATAATAGTTATTAAAGTGGTGTTCGGTATCGACAGAGAGTATGTCCATATCCAATCCTAGCCTCTTTAATAACTACGTATTATTACACCGTTGGCTCTTTTACATTTCAAATCGATTCATTATTGATATCAAAATATCATATTCGCTTCAAAAATCAAATCCATTTCAAATATCATCGTATCTATTTAAAATGTAAGATTCCGTTTCAAAATCTTTTTTCGCATCAATATCTCATTTCGATTTCAAAATCATTTCGAAATTCAATTTAGATTGCAACTTCATTTAACTCAATTCGTATTTAAATTCAAGGCTTAAATATAAACATTTCACCTTATTAACAGCTTGAAATTTTTAGAAAATAGTTTAAGTAGTTTAAAAGTAGTTTAAATAATTAAAATAGTTAAAAATACTTAAAATCTTTAAAATGGATTTAAAATAGATAAATTAGTTTAAAATAATTTAAATTGGATTAAATAGATTAAAATGGTTTAAGTATTCAAAATGGTTTATATAACAGAATAATTTGGAAAACAAATTAAAAAAGCTTCAAAACCAATCCATTTCAATTATAACTTCCCAATTCAAATAAATTTCAATTTCCAATTTACCGATTCAATTTCGATTTCAATTCAAATCAATGTCAACTTTGACTTCAAATTTATTCAATTTTTACATTCACCTTCAACTTATTCAATTCCAATGTATATCGATTTTTAGCTTGATTTTTCACAATATCAATTTATAATACTTAACAAAATTTTCCAATAATATTCAAGTTTAAATCCAATTTCGAATATGATTCAATTCCAAGCTCAATTTCAAAATATCATTTTTATATTGCTTTTACTTAGAAATATTCAAAGCTTGAATTTAGGTTCAATCTTTAAACAAATCAATTTTCGAAATTCAATCATATCCCGATTTTTAAATTCCAAAGTCTCCACTTTAATTTTTAACAATTTCTTTTAACCAAAATTTATTTCAACATTCCAAACTCAATTTTTCGATAAATTTGATTTCTATAAATTCGATTTCTATTTATAACTTTCAAATCAAAACATTTAAATAAATTTCAAATCGATGATTTTGAAAAATTATTAATTTAGCCAATTCAGTGTCCGTATATAATTTTCTATCCTATGGCCAAGTAATTATTTATTTCAATTAAATGTCAAGGATTAATATATATCACTTAAATCAAATCACAGTGTCATATGTATGCATAACAGTATATATAAGCAAATAAACATCCAAACATTTAACTATCAACCAATAACATCCATCGACATACATCATCCAATAGGCAATACAATTCATGGCAATTTCATAGTCATCAATGTCAGGTAATTTAATCGCAATTCAATTTTAATTTCAATTTAACTGTCAATTTAAATTTCCAACGGTTAATTCAAATGACAAGCTATATGACAATTAAATTTTATCAAACAACGACAAATAAAAACATAACACTTCATAATGTCAATTTAACTAGCATAAAGATATTTAGTACGTTGTGAGCGTTATAAAACACTCACCTTGATTTCAATGTAGTTCCAGCGCTTTATTTCGAATAAAATTAAACGAGCGTTTAATTTTACCCAAAATTTTCACTATCTCCAAATGATTCCAATCCAGCTCCATTGCGTAGTGCTCGTCGATACGATTCCAACGCAAAAAGTTTCGTGCGTTTTCGACCTCGTATGAAAAAGTTATGCTATTTTAAAGATTACACGAATTAATATAAATATAATTTACAAATCTTAAACCACAGATCCATCATCACCGTTGATTCTCCCAGAGCTAATCCAGGCCGTGACTTGCTTTCTTCCTTACGCGCGTTCATGCTTCAGAAATTAGCCGTGCTCAAGAACCTAAACGTGCAAACTAGGGTTTAATTCTACACCCTCCACGATCGCTTCCAAGACGATCAACCAACGCCAAACGAACGCGCATCACAAGAGCCACCTGCGCCTGCCATGGGGCGGAACTCGGCCCCCATCTCTCCTCGAAAAACATGAAAAACGCAGAAGCTATGAACGTGATTTCCCGCTGATCCGTGGCTCCGTTTTCGATCTCCACCGTTGGATAGCTAGATCTTGATGTCCTCTACAACTTTGTAGTTGAGAGTTTTTGCTAATTGTTGATGGATTGAGAGGGAAATGAGGAAGAAGTTTCGAAATTTTCTGGCCATTGAAATGAAAGTGGCGGCTAAGGGCTGAAACCCTAGGATTTATGCAAAACAAAGAAAGTGGGGGTCCTTTTATTGAAAATCGCCAAAACACTATTCATCGAAAATTTTCCGAACTCCAAATGAAGCATACCGGCTAGGGTTTCTAGGGTTTACCCCGCATTCCGGACACAATGGAACAGGTTTCGGAAGCTAATTCGATCGTATGTTTGAGTTACGGCAATAAACGATCGATTTGAAATTAAATCGGTTAATCAAATTTCTGTGCGTTTGGGCTCGCCCCGGACAAACGGTAAATCCGATTGACTCAAAATTTGACACCTTACAATAATATGACATTACGGATCCGATGAAACTAGTTTCGTCGAAATCCGAGACCGTTTGAAAAATGACTATTTTAACTCGCCAAATTAATATTAAAACAATTTCAATGCGTTTCGAGCTGCCACGGTCAAACGAAAACTCCGATTGCTATGAAAATTAAAATCCGGTAATAACAAACTATTACGGATCTAATAGAACTAGTTTCATCAAATTATGAGATTGTTTGAAAAATGGCTATTTTAACTCGTCAATTTAATATTAAAATATTCAATTTTCACAAATTTTCTTTTAATTCGATTTTAAAAGTTCCACAACATCATTCTAACTTTAATATGATAAACTAAAATTTTACAAATCATTTTTAATCATAATAAACTCGTTATTCAATTTATCCAACAATTCCAATTTTAAAATCTTATTAACTCTATTATAATCCCAATATAACTTACATTCACTTTGGAAACCAATTTGAATCATATTAAATCAAATTTCAGTTATTCACTCTAATTTCATATATTAAATTTTCAATATCAAATTAATCATATCAAATTCGGAATTTAATATTCAAACATTTGTAATATTAAATTTAGTTAAATTTGGTTATTCTCTAGTCACTATCTTTTAAGATATTCAAACGAACTTATAAGATTTAACCTTTAAAACTAATTCAAATTATAGAACAACCATTTCCATTAATCAGTTATCCAACTTCCATTATTCAATTATTCAATAAGTTTTAAATATTTACTTTAAACAATTTACCTGTTCAATATTCAATATTTGATTTAAATAGATTTTACTTATCAATCAATTACTCTATTATACCCAATGAATTCAACATTTATTATCCTATTCAACTATTGATTGCAAAGGCATTCACTAAGTAGCATTTATTTTTCATTACTTGGATAATTATTGTTGCAATTCATTCCAGTTATTATTATTCCAAACGAACTACAACAATTTTTTTTTTACATTAAATCACGAAATCTTATTAAATTAGCTATTTTAATTATCGAAAATTTACGGGTCGTTACACTCTCCCCCACTCAAAACTTTTCGTCCCCGAAAAGGAAAAAGAAGGGAAAAGGAACTAAGTAAAGAATTCAACATTTGATATATTTTATTAAAAATTATCCACTTACAAACAATGAAATTCCATTTATAAAGTCATAACTTCGCTTCCACTAAGTTACTCCAAACGGCTTCCTAACTTTAAAAGTTAGTAATCAAAACAAGTTATAAAAATTTTTAAAACTTGAAAAATTTTCTAACACCCGGATTTTACGGAAAATTTCGACAGAGTCTCCTTTGCGCGGCTCGATCGGAAAAAAAAATGACAGTATATATATCACAAATATACATCTCATCAAGTGATGAGGCATCCCGCAGGCAAAAAGTGTAAAAGTATGGTATGTAATCCGAGATATGTACCTTATATATTGTTAGCGAGCATATACGGCTAATATAGCGCGAAAGCGAGCTCCCAATGCGAAGCAAGCGCAATCCGCACCGACTAAACACTCAATAACTAAGTTAGAACCATGCATATAAAGATTGATCGATATACTTAGCCTACACAACATATATATAACATATTTAGCTTCAAAACTGAGATTCCAATTTCAGGACAGCAAACAAATCCAAGTTTTAGGTCACCTAAACGATAAAATTCGGCAACAGAATCTAAACAAAAGTTGTTGCATTCATTTCAGGCTTTCCGGAATGTCCAAAATCATCGAATTTGGACCATAGTTCAAAAATTATGGCCGTTTTACTTAGAGGATACGCCTCAGCCTGGGCAATGAATTGCGCAGGTCAGCGACGTTCACCCACGTTTTCGACCTTCTAAACGACATCAAAACATAAAACACTTAAAACAAAAGTTTTAGCTTAAGTTCTTAGCTTTCCATAAAGTGCAAGATCATCAAAATCCGATGAACCAGTCAAAAGGTATGGTGAAAATACTAAGGGTGTATACTACTGATTTTACTTATTTTTACACAGGACAGCGAGTAACATTCAAGTTTTTAACCTAGTAGATGAAGGAATTTTCTCAAGTTATCTAAAAAAAGTTGTGCTATAGTTTCTAAGCTTTTCTAAAAGTCCAAGATCATCGAATTCCGTTCAGCCATTTAAAAGTTATGGTTGTTTTCGTTTCAGCATATATTGGACAATTTTGGATTTTTCCCAAAAATTTGCTTTTATTATTTCAAAGTACAAACCATCAAAACTTCAAATTTTATAAAGAACAATCATAAATACAAAGTCATTTATTTTTTTATTCATCCATACAATAGGTTTACATTCAATTTGTTTCCGATTTATTCAAGTTTGTTTCATTCACATTTTAAATTCAAGTCAATTTGCTTCAATTTAAATTGAATTCAATTATATTTAATTTCACTTTGCTTCAAATTTGAATTTTATTATTTAATATTTTATTCCATTTATTCAATTCCATTAACACTAATGAATTCTACTTAATCAATTTTCATCCATCTAACAAACAAATGCATACCAAACATTAACAACCATCCAGAATCTACACTAAATCAATTATACATTTCCAAGTCAATTTTTAATTTCATACACTTCCAAGTTTATTGACATTTAGTTATATTCAAATTTAATTAGTTTCCATTTACCAATTTTATATTTCATTAATTTTAAATTTTATTCATTCACTTATATATATTATTCATTTTACAGCTTAAATTTCTTTTATATTTACAACTATCAAAAGATCTTCACATTTTATTATTCACTCTCACACTGGTATATTATTTCTCTACTTATCCTTATTAGCATTTTAAAGCTTTTAAGTATTTGGTAAGTTATAGTTATGCAAATAGAATGTAGTTAAACAACATACAACTTCCTTTCATTTAAAGTTGAATTTTCAATTAATTAATTCTTAAGTCATTACTTAAATTTCACTATAATTTAATTTCACATTTTCATTCACATATAGTATTTCCATTTTATATTAACATAATTGTGAATCACCTTTAAATGTTAATTTAAATTCCAATTATTTACTAACAATTTTATTTATATTTGCAAACCATTAATTAAATGCATATTTCATTATTCAAACCTATACTCGTATATTATCCAGTTAACAATTCATATAACATTTTTGAACTTCTTAAATATTTTGGTAAGTTATATCTATGCTATAGAATGAAATTTAATACTATGTGATTTTTACCGTTTCAATTTTATTTTAAGTTCATAATTTCCTAATTCTAAGGATTTCTACTTCAATTGATATTTTCACTTAGCTCTTAGGTTCATTTCCCATTTCACAATTCAGAAGTTCCTTAATGATTCAAGTCTAAATTCATTTCAATCATACAAAAAAAATCATTAATTATTAAAGGACTTAAGAATTCCAATCCCGGTTTCATTCCAAATCAAGTTTTGAAATAATATATACTTATATAATTTATATATCAAATCATACTATAGAGAATACAAAATAAAATAAAATTTGAATCAAAACAAGGTTTAGACAAGCTATTAAGTGGTCTCCCTCACTCGGACTCTCGAAAATAAACGCCGATGATGCGTGCACTCATCACCGAAATCAATTTCTAGCGTCAAGAGAAGGGAATATAACACTTATCATTAAAAAAAATCCTTCGAAAACTGTGACGCCCCACCTCTATGCCCACGCTAGCCAAAAACACTAAGGTGTAGTGCTGTCGACTAGCACGGAGAATAAGGCTATTGAGGAGCGACCATCCGTGTAATTGCCTCGTGCGAGCACCGATATGCCAGATAGTAAAAACGTGCATTTCATTTCAGGAGGAAATCTGACATGCCGATGCAAACTCAAAGCTACCACGCAGTGGTTATAATAGTCTAGGACAAAAAAATATAAAATAATAACACAGATAATATAAATGCGGAACGCAGATGAAACAGAAAGTCTCATATATATATAATAACTGATGTCATTTACAATACATTTACACGGTACATGTGATACAACTACAACAGTCGACTTAGGAAGTTACATATACAAGTACACTAACGTATATAATATGCATGAATACATATCTTCCAATACAATTACCCTGACTACTAAAACCGACGACGACAGCTCCAAAAGATATGAAAGGACTTCATGGCTCAAGCAGCATCCCAAAGCAGAATATCTACAACCTGTAATAACTCGGGTCTAACCCGAGTATTACATTCAAAAGAAAATAATACCCGGGTCAGTCTAATTCAAACTCAGTTATTAATGCACAAAAGCAATAATAATCAAATAACGAATAGATGACAATCACAATAAATCTCGTCTATCCAATCACTAATAAGGATGAATTGGACAAAGGAAACAATCAAGTAATTGGAAACATCAATTAAAACGTCAACTCGGGTAGGGATGCAGTATACGCAAGCGTATACTGCCTCGCCACTACAACATATGGAATACGAAATAGTTCCATAAATCAAAAGCAAAAGAAATAACAATAAAACCAATACCGTGTGGTTGCAGTTCACGCTTGCGTACACTGCCCTGCCACACAGTGACGATGTACCCAATGAATACCATTTGGCTGCAGTTCACGCTTGCGTGCACTTCCTTGCCACTACAGTGATGATATACCCAATGAAAATTCACAAGCAAACACAAGATCAAACCCGAGTCACCGAATTCAACTCAAGTGAATTTAAAAATCAATCCAAATGCACATGGCAGTGACATGATGAAACAGTGCTAACAAACAACTAAAGGCAGTGGTACAGCAAAGTACCAGTCCAAATTTAGGACGAGACAATGGTGTAACACAATGGTGCATACAGATGCAATAGGGACAGTAAAAGAAGTGCAGTCCAGAGCTGCATAGGTCGAAGAACAAAAGCAGTTTAAGCATGTACATCTGTATGTATATATGTATACACAATCATAGGCATCAAATTCAGTGATGGCATCAAAATCAATGGACTAAAAGCAAATGTGAACTAAGTGAATATATGAAACAATTTAAGTATGCACACGGTTTAGGTCATCAAGTACAAGTGAAAGTGCAGTTCACACAACCAACTAGAGAACACTGCTTGTCAACATTAGTTGTCAGCAAACCAAAAGGTGAAACATCAATCTCAAGTAGTGTAAGTTAATCTTAGGCAACAATGCAAAAAAAAAAAAATCAAGTCAGATGCACAACGGCAGATGATACAAACTACATGAAGGCAGTAGAATGAAGGTGAGGGCACCAAAATTATGGCACCACAGCACACAAACAAATAAATACAATCGACCAACTGCAATTGAACACAATGCATCAATGCAATGTATCAAACTCGAGCACAACAAAGGCGATATAATTCCAACTACGCAAACTGGCAACTATCAAATGGTTTTTAACTGGGCCTTAAATGAAGTTATGACCAAGACAGTAACTGTTCATAAGGTTCATGGTGAAGTCAAAATGAATCTTCAAGGAAATACACAATTACACAAGGGCCAGAGTACCGAAAAATGAAAACAGGCTAGAGGAATTACAGTGTACTAGGGATGATCCACTACATAATGCAGTAGATACTCATGAATATAGCAGATTCAATGTGCACATAAATGACTTCAAGCATGTAAGTATTTCAACTGTGAAGCCCTAGACAATTACAAGTTCGAGCAATGGAAAAAAAAAATCGAAAACATTACCAAGTCAGAGCCGAGTTTGACAGTGTCAAACATCGAAGTGTAAAACCCAAAGACACGGACCACATCAAGTTCACAGGGGACATGATCGAGACAGTGGCCAAGGTGAACAATCGAGTCCGAGAACATCTGCAGTGGTAATACTCCAGTGTTTAGCAGAAGTCAAGTCCAAAGTCACAAAAGGAATCAAAGCTCAGGTCATAAACACGCGACAAATTCAAGTAAGACACAGCAAGAGGTTCAACAATCAAAGTGACAGAAGTCAACCAAGAAAATCGAATTCGTGATGGTCACGAAAAATTAAACTGCCCAAAAGCAAAGCCGAGATAACCAATCATCACGAAATTACACGAATTTGACAAAATCAGAGAAAGCATCAACAACAAAACCAATTCATACGCAAAGCATAATACTAAGTGGACTTAGATGTGAGTAATAAAGATTACTCACAGATGTTTCGAAGCAAAGCAGCCGTTGGACGAAGCATCTTCGATCGAGATAATTGGCGCCCTTGTTTTCGCAAAGCCCTAATTGGTGAAGACGAGCAAGCAACAGATGAAGCCGCCATTTTATTTTTATTTTTTATTTTTTTTCTTTTCGTTTGGGGTTTCGAATAAAAAATGAAAATGAGAGAGGGGGGATCAGGTATTTTGCTTTGTTACCCATCACGGCAACAAAAGAAAGGGGCCAAAACAATTTTTAAAGCCCATTAAAATTCTTAAACAAATTTATGAAAAGAATTTTAATTCAAATTTAAAAACTTCAATTGGTAATTAGCGAAAATATTAATCGTTTAAATGTCGATTATAAACAGACGTGAAATACCGGGTTGTTACAGACTCCCCTCCTTAAAAAAATTGCGTCCTCGCAATCGTAAGGAATAAATGGACAAAAGGTAACAACCATAAGAGCATATCATCACAAGATGAAGAAATTCGAAATAGGAAGTTCACCATAAAGAGCATGAAGGGGCAAGCTTGAACGTGTTTTCTCAAAGTCAAATCTGGTGAAACTTCAATTTCTTCAATAATACCGGGCTCAAGAATAAAATCGGAATCCCTAAGGCATTTCCGTAGAAGGAAGACGCGTGAAACACGTCATGAATAACAAAAAATTGAGCCGGTAATAAGAGGCGATAAGCCAAGAAACCAATACGTTCAGTGATAGGAAATGGCCCAATATACTGAGGCACTAACTTTCCCGACCGACTGAAACGCACAACACCTATCATAGGTGAGACACGAGTAATTTGGAACAACAGCGTAGTACAATAACGATACGCCAGATGAATCAAAGCTTCATTGATTCGGAACGCCGACGTAGTACAAAAACGGTACGTCCAGTGAACCGATCAACCTAAAAGAACATCAGACGTAAGTCCATAAAAGGAGTGAGACGAAGCTCAATAAAACGAAGTACATCGAAACGTCTGATGAACTTGGTAAAAAGATGATTCCATACGGACATCACCAAAGAAACAACCACTTGTGGCCTACGACAAGTGCATCGGTAACAAGATTTTCCCTTCCGGGAGTGTAAAGAATAACAAGATCATAAGATATAGGGAACTTGAGTCAACGTGGTTGACGAAAATTAAGTTCCTTAAGAGAAAATAAATATTCCAAAGATTCAAGCTCAGGGTAGAGAACAAATTTCTCACCCAAAAATAATGATGCCAAATTTTGAAGAACAAAATCAATAGCTAAGAGCACTAGATCATGAGTGGCATATCTAGTCTCAATAGGCATTAATGATTAAGAAACACAAGAGACAGAACGTTCTCTTATGCAAGAGAATGGCATGCAAACCAATACGATTAGCATTGGTACAAACGATAAAGTCTTGGTTCCCCTCGGGAATCACAAGAATAGAAGTATCGGAAAAGAGTTGTTTTAAATAATATTCTTTCTCGAAAAGCTAAAACTTTCAAAATTTATGATTTACTTTATGTAATTATCTTTTCAGACAAATTTACATTTTAAAATTCAATTTACTGTGTCTGATTGTCTCATCAAAGCGTCTAGGAGATTCCTATCGATAACGTTGATTAAGCGCATCGACCAGAATTCTTAAAGCACTCAATGGGCAATACAATCACAAAATATTCGATTATCAAAAACGATAACCAAAAATCACAAATATTCAATTAACAAGTCCGGAATTAACCGAAATAGCAAACGCACAAGTCCCATAACCACGAGTTTTAATAAATCGTTTAATTCACTTCATCGTTTCCTTGAAAGTGTAAAATTGTGTATTTTAAAAATAACATTTCACATTCTCAAATGGACAAGTCCGGAATTAAACGAATCAGTAAAAGAAAGGGGTCATAGTCCTCGATTTTGCTGAAACGTTTAAATCGCTTCCTCATTCTTTTGAAAGCGTAAAATGTAAAAATTTTGAAAACAATTTTTATTTTAAAACAATTTTTAAAACACGTGATTAAAACAGCGACATCAGTAGCAACTTCGATAAGTGGATTTTCATTCATCAAAAATGTCACAAGAATATTCTCAAAGATAGAAAGGGATATCATACCCTAAACTTGTATTCATAACAAGTCAATGACACACGAATTCACCAATGCACAAAAATTGATAAAACTTATCAATAGAAATCACGAAAATTGGTGAAGCAGCAATTCCAGAAGACTACACAAGAAATCCAGAAATCACAAGATGAGAGTATGAAAACTTGAATGGGAGTATGAAAACTCGAACGGGAGTATGAAAACTCAAACGGGAGTATGAAAACTCAAATGGGAGTACGAAAACTCACCTACACGTGAGCATGAAAACTCATCAGCACATGTAACGCAAAGCGAGAACGGGAGCATGAAAACTCACTTACACGCGAGCATGAAAACTCATCAGCACATGTAACGCAAAGCGAGAACGGCAGCATGAAAACTCACCTACACGCGAGCATGAAAACTTATCAACACGTGCAACGCAAAGCGAGAACGGGAGCACGAAAACTCACCTACATGCGAGCATGAAAATTCATCAGCACGTGCAACGCATAACGAGAACGGGAGCACGAAAACTCACCTACATGCGAGCATGAAAACTCACCAACACGTGCAATGCAAAGCGAGAACGGGAGCATGGAAACTCACCTACACGTGAGCATGAAAACTCATCAGCACATGTAACGCAAAGCGAGAACGGGAGCATGAAAACTCACCTACACGCGAGCATGAAAACTCATCAACACGTGCAACGCAAAGCGAGAATGGGAGCACGAAAACTCACCTACATGCGAGCATGAAAATTCATCAGCACGTGCAATGCATAACGAGAACGGAAGCACGAAAACTCACCTACATGCGAGCATGAAAACTCACCAACACGTGCAATGCAAAGCGAGAACGGGAGCATGGAAACTCACCTACACGTGAGCATGAAAACTCATCAGCACATGTAACGCAAAGCGAGAACGGGAGCATGAAAACTCACCTATACGCGAGCATGAAAACTCATCAACACGTGCAACGCAAAGCGAGAACGGGAGCACGAAAACTCACCTACATGCGAGCATGAAAATTCATCAGCACGTGCAACGCATAACGAGAACGGGAGCATGAAATTACACAAATGGTGTCTAGACAATCCTCAAAGCCCGAGAGATATGTGTGAGACGAAATCACACCGATGAGGCCTAGTCTAACCAAGCAACAAAGAAATATGTATGAGACGAAATCACACAAATGGTGTCTAGGCTAACCAAAAAGCAAAAAGATATGTGTGAATGGAATCACACAAATGGTGTCTAGCCTAACCAGAAAGCAAAAAGATATGTGTGAACGGAATCACACAAGTGGTGTCTAGGCTAACCACAAAGCAAAAAGATATGTGTGAATGGAATCACACAAGTGGTGTCTAGCCTAACCAGAAAGCAAAAAGATATGTGTGAACGGAATCACACAAGTGGTATCTAGGCTAACCACAAAGCAAACATAGAGACATCGCACTATTGCTAGTCTGAATTATAAAATGATCGTCATGATCAACGAGAAGTGTCAATTACACTAAGCTAGTAAATATAAAATTTTAGCTTCATATCCCATAACCACTTGCTTAACTCAAATATTTACGAAGAAACTGTAAATTTCCACTAGAAAATTATCACAAGAGATTCAATCGAATAAGTCCAAGAATTAACCGGCGAAGTAAACGCAAGCGTTATATACCACTCGTTTTACTAAGTCATTTAATTAGATTTCTCATACGAGTGAGGTAAAGGTTAGTATATACTAGTAGATTGGAAAACGGTTTAGGAAAAGAGTTTTGTAGTAAAATAGTTTTGTAATCGTTTGGAGAAAAGGGTTTTGATATTTACTACTAGTATAGAAAACCTTTATATTTTTAAAGTGACAAATCACAAAAATGATTGTAGAAACAATCAATCACCAGAATTCACATACAAAGATGTGAATAGAATCCAAAGAAATCGATACTGTACCCATCAAATGGTAAGTTCACGAAAATCCCGAAGAAAATGTTATCAAAGTTGCTAATAAATGATAGCAACAAATCGGGGAATTAACAAGAATCGATTAAATTTGGAAACCAAATGAATTCACTAAAATTCACATTCGAAGACGTGAATTAAAATCCAAAGAATTCGATTCTAAATCCATCAAAGTAGGAATATCCAAAAATTCCAGAAATAGAAGTTATCAAAGTCGACAAAGGAGATAACAACTAATCGGAAAAGAAGAATCGATCAACAATTGGAAAGACAAAGCAAAACGAGCATAAATGCATGAATGACTTTAACAAAAGTAAAGTCAAGTCAATGTCGATATCGACAAGGCAAAGTCAAAGACAATTTCTTTTATACCAAAGAAATTTTAAAACTATCAGAGAGAGGCACATGAAAACCAAAAACCATGGATAAGAAGACAGAGTCGACAATTGAAATGCAATTTGTCCCAAAGATTGATACCCAAAAACCCAATTGTATGGAGACTGCATTAAGTACACGAATCAGAGATAAGAATGCATATATACAACAGTTCGAATAAACAATGCGAGCTCACATCGAAGTGGGTACGAGTTGCAGCAATATGCAACTTGGTATAGCATATACACAAGATTACTTAGCAGTGCATACTCGAATGAGCAAGTGCAACAGAGAATAGCAGCAATGCTCATGAATAAGCGTTAGGAATTCATTCCTAACAATCAAAGATGATCTTAGATAAAGATGTGAGATAAAACATCGACAAATAGTTGTAACACATGTTCCATCTAAGTTATGTTTTATATTCTTCCTAAATCCTAGGCTCTGATACCAAGCTGTGACGCCCCACCTCTATGCCCACGCTAGCCAAGAACACTACGGTGTAGTGCTGTCGACTAGCATAGAGAATAAGGCTGTTGAGGAGCGACCATCCGTGTAATTGCCTCGTGCGAGCACCGATATGCCAGATAGTAAAAACGTGCATTTCATTTCAGGAGGAAATCCGACATGCCGATGCAAACTCAAAGCTACTACACAGTGGCTATAATAGTCTAGGACAAAAAAATATAAAATAATAACACAGATAATATAAATGCGGAACACAGATGAAACAGAAAGTCTCGTATATATATATAATAACTGATGTCAGTTACAATACATTTACACGGTACATGTGATACAACTACAACAGTCGACTCAGGAAGTTACATATACAAGTACATTAACGTATATAATATACATGAATACATATCTTCCAATACAATTACCCTGACTACTAAAACCGACGACGACAGCTCCAAAAGATATGAAAGGACTTCATGGCTCAAGCAGCATCCCAAAGCAGAATATCTACAACCTGTAATAACTCGGGTCTGACCCGAGTATTACATTCAAAAGAAAATAATACCCGGGTCAGTCTAATTCAAACTTAGTTATTAATGCACAGAAGCAATAATAATCAAATAACGAATAGATGACAATCACAATAAATCTCGTCTATCCAATCACTAATAAGGATGAATTGGACAAAGGAAACAATCAAGTAATTGGAAACATCAATTAAAACGTCAACTCGGGTAGGGATGCAGTATACGCAAGCGTGTACTGCCTCGCCACTACAACATATGGAATATGAAATAGTTCCATAAATCAAAAGCAAAAGAAATAACAATAAAACCAATACCGTGTGGCTGCAGTTCACGCTTGCGTGCACTGTCCTGCCACACAGTGACGATGTACCCAATGAATACCGTGTGGCTGCAGTTCACGCTTGCGTGCACTGCCTTGCCACTACAGTGATGATATACCCAATGAAAATTCACAAGCAAACACAAGATCAAACCCGAGTCACCGGATTCAACTCAAGTGAATTTAAAAATCAATCCAAATGCACATGGCAGTGACATGATGAAACAGTGCTAACAAACAACTAAAGGCAGTGGTACAGCAAAGTACCAGTGCAAATTTAGGACAAGACAATGGTGTAACACAATGGTGCATACAGATGCAATAGGGACAGTAAAAGAAGTGCAGTCCAGAGCTGCATAGGTCGAAGAAAAAAAGCAGTTTAAGCATGTACATCTGTATGTATATATGTATACACAGACATAGGCATCAAATTCAGTGATGGCATCAAAATCAATAGAGTAAAAGCAAATGTGAACTAAGTGAATATATGAAACAATTTAAGTATGCACACGATTCAGGTCATCAAGTACAAGTGAAAGTGCAGTTCACACAACCAACTAGAGAACACTGCTTGTCAACATTAGTTGTCAGCAAACCAAAAGGTGAAACATCAATCTCAAGTAGTGTAAGTTAATCTTAGGCAACAATGCAAAAGAAAAAAAATCAAGTCAGATGCACAACGGCAGATGATACAAACTACATGAAGGCAGTAGAATGAAGGTGAGGGCACCAAAATTATGGCACCACAGCACACAAACAAATAAATACAATCGACCAACTGCAATTGAATACAATGCATCAATGCAATGTATCAAACTCGAGCACAATAAAGGCGATATAATTCCAACTACGCAAACTGGCAACTATCAAATGGTTTTTAACTGGGCCTTAAATGAAGTTATGACCAAGACAGTAACTGCTCATAAGGTTCAAGGTGAAGTCAAAATGAATCTTCAAGGAAATACACAATTACACAAGGGCCAGAGTACCGAAAAATAAAAATAGGCTAGAGGAATTACAGTGTACTAGGGATGATCTACTACATAATGCAGTAGATACTCATGAATACAGCAGATTCCATGTGCACATAAATGACTTCAAGCATGTAAGTATTTCAACCGTGAAGCCCCAGACAATTACAAGTTCGAGCAATGGAAAAAAAAATCGAAAACATTACCAAGTCAGAGCCGAGTTTGACAGTGTCAAACATCGAAGTGTAAAACCCAAAGACACGGACCACATCAAGTTCACAGGGGACATGATCGAGACAGTGGCCAACGTGAACAATCGAGTCCAAGAACATCTACAGTGGTAATACTCCAGTGTTTAGCAGAAGTCAAGTCCAAAGTCACAAAAGGAATCAAAGCTCGGGTCATAAACACGCGACAAATTCAAGTAAGACACAGCAAGAGGTTCAACAATCAAAGTGACAGAAGTCAACAAAGAAAATCGAATTCGTGATGGTCACGAAAAATTAAACTGCCCAAAAGCAAAGTCGAGTTAACCAATCATCACGAAATTACACGAATTTGACAAAATCATAGAAAGCATCAACAACAAAACCAATTCATACGCAAAGCATAATACTGAGTCGACTTAGATGTGAGTAATAAAGTTTACTCACAGATGTTTCGAAGCAAAGCAGCCGTTCGACGAAGCATCTTCGATCGAGATAATTGGCGCCCTTGTTTTCGCGAAGCCCTAATTGGTGAAGACGAGCAAGCAACAGATGAAGCCGCCATTTTATTTATTATTATTTTTTCCTTTTCGTTTGGGGTTTCGAATAAAAAATGAAAATGAGAGAGGGGGATCGGGTATTTTGCTTTGTTACCCATCACGGCAGCAAAAGAAAGGGGCCAAAACAATTTTTAAAGCCCATTAAAATTCTTAAACAAATTTATGAAAAGAATTTTAATTCAAATTTAAAAACTTCAATTGGTAATTAGCGAAAATATTAATCGTTTAAATGTCGATTATAAACAGACGCGAAATACCGGGTTGTTACAAAAACAATTTCAACTCAATTATACTATCATATAATACTCATATTATATTTTTCAAATTCTTGTAAGTCAATTTCAAACACTGGAATTTAAATTCCCAAATCCATGTTAAAATTCATTTATATTCAATATCAATTGTGTTTACAAGATTTCATTTTCCTAAATCCATTGTTATTTAATCAATTGTTGTAAATATTGACTGATCAACGATAACGATAATAATCTAATATTATCATCTCCTAACAATCAATTCAATCAAAATGAATAAATATTCAAATAACTCTTTTATATAAAATATATTCCAAAACGATATTGTGTTGGTTTGTCCGATTCGAGTGTTTAGAAATTCCTATCGACGCCTTGGCGTCCCAAGTATCGACCAGAATTCATAAATACTCAACGGAACAAAGTTAACACAATATAAAACCATTTTATATCAAACAACAAGTACGGTCTCTCATATACACTCAACTCATTCATATAGTTTACCTCTATTTCAATGAGTTATTCCCCACTAAAGCCAAGGTTTATCGCTAAACCAAAGCTTTGATACCAACTGTAACGACCCGCCTTTTTGGACAGTTTAAACCGACGATCAAATACACATGCCGATTCTAAACCATTCAAAAGGGCAGATGGTTATTGGGGTAAATAAGAAAAGAAAAGAAAGAGAAATAAAGGAAATGAAACAATACAGAATCTCGCAGTGGAATGATAAAATATAATAGTCAAATAAACAGTTCATGAAGCTGTTTACTATACCTTGACAATTATTTATACAACATTTATCTGAGTTATACATATACAACAGAACAAATAAAATAATGCAGCAGATAGCATGACGCAAGGGTAATAATAGTAATAGTATACCAAATCTTCGTCTTCATCCTCCAGAATAGATCTTCAAAATCTGAAAAACTCAGAACTGACCCGAGCGTAATGAAAAGACAAAACACTCGAGTCAGGACTAAAATATCCTTATGAAAGTTAAATCAATCGTAAATAAATATGAGTGTAACGGCGTCAGAGATGTTTACGGGGTTTGACATCTCATATCCAGTGTCAATGTGCGTGCAATAACTCAAGAGATGTTACGGGATTTTCCATCTCTTAAGGATCCGTTAAACTATCTACTATGTAGTAATGTACGCTAAGTAGATAATGCCTATCAGTAATATAAAGTATCAAAATAGCGTTAAGGCGTTACCATAATCCCCTTTAACACCTTTTTATAATGCCATAGTCTATACAGCACCGTAAGCCCCACCGTAAACTGGTGGTTATCAGAGGGTACCCCATAGGTATAACACAAAACCAAACGCAGTGGTCGCGAATAGGATAATCAGTATGACAAGATACATGAGGCGATACCAACTAGGATACAAGTAGTTGCATGATCCGGACTGATGTTGAGCATAGCCAGCAGCTACCCCAACACCGCGAAACAACACTCCCAAATCAAGGGGTGCACCCAAATCGAATCACAAATGTAATAGAAATGGTATCGAAGAAGCGTGTCCGCTAGAGGTGGCGAACCTCAATGTCCCAGCGCGGCTCCTGTTTTAGTCATGTCAGGGGTCATCAAATATCGTTCTCTTTCTTCAGTCAACGCGTTCACCAAATCATCCACTTCATTCTGGATCAACACTCCGCATATAATAGTTATTAAAGTGGTGTTGGGTATCAACAGAGAGTATGTCCATATCCGATCCCGGTCTCTTTAATAACTACGTATTATTACACCGTTGGCTCTTTTACATTTCAAATCGATTCATAATTGATATCAAAATATCATATTCGCTTCAAAAATCAAATCCATTTCAAATATCACCGTATCTATTTAAAATGTAAGATTCCGTTTCAAAATCTTTTTCCGCATCAATATCTCATTTCGATTTCAAAATCATTTCGAAATTCAATTTAGATTGCAACTTCATTTAACTCAATTCGTATTTAAATTCAAGGTTTAAATATAAACATTTCACCTTATTAATAGCTTGAAATTTTTAGAAAATATTTTAAGTAGTTTAAAAGTAGTTTAAATAATTAAAATAGTTAAAAATACTTAATATCTTTAAAAGTGGATTTAAAATAGATAAATTAGTTTAAAATAATTTAAATTGGGTTAAATAGATTAAAAATAGATTAAAATGGTTTAAGTATTCAAAATGGTTTATATAACAGAGTAATTTGGAAAACAAATTAAAACAGCTTCAAAACCAATCCATTTCAATTATAACTTCCCAATTCAAATAAATTTCAATTTCCAGTTCACCGATTCAATTTCGATTTCAATTCAAATCAATGTCAACTTTGACTTCGAATTTATTCAATTTTTACCTTCACCTTCAACTTATTCAATTCCAAAGTTTATCGATTTTTAGCTTGATTTTTCACAATATCAATTTATAATACTTAACAAAATTTTCCAATAATATTCAAGTTTAAATCCAATTTCGAATATGATTCAATTCCAAGCTCGATTTCAAAATATCATTTTTATATTGCTTTTACTTAGAAATATTCAAAGATCGAATTTAGGTTCAATCTTTAAACAAATCAATTTTCGAAATTCAATCATATCCCGATTTTTAAATTCCAAAGTCTCCACTTTAATTTTTAACAATTTCATTTAACCAAAATTTATTTCAACATTCCAAACTCAATTTTTCGATAAATTCGATTTCTATAAATTCGATTTCTATTTATAACTTTCAAATCAAAACATTTAAATAAATTTCAAATCGACGATTTTTAAAAATTATTAATTTAGCCAATTCGGTGTCCGTATATAATTTTCTATCCTATAGCCAAGTAATTATTTATTTCAATTAAATGTCAAGGATGAATATATATCACTTAAATCAAATCACGGTGTCATATGTATGCATAACAGTATATATAAGCAAATAAACATCCAAACATTTAACTATCAACCAATAACATCCATCGACATACATCATCCAATAGGCAATACAATTCATGGCAATTTCATAGTTATCAATGTCAGGTAATTTAATCGCAATTCAATTTTAATTTCAATTTAACTGTCAATTTAAATTTCCAACGGTTAATTCAAATGACAAGCTATATGACAATTAAATTTTATCAAACAACGACAAATAAAAACATAACACTTCATAATGTCAATTTAACTAGCATAAAGATATTTAGTACGTTGTGAGCGTTATAAAACACTCACCTTGATTTCAATGTAGTTCCAGCGCTTTATTTCGAATAAAATTAAACGAGCGTTTAATTTTACCCAAAATTTTCACTATCTCCAAATGATTCCAATCCAGCTCCATTGCGTATTGCTCGTCGATACGATTCCAACGCAAAAAGTTTCGTGCGTTTTCGACCTCGTATGAAAAAGTTATGCTATTTTAAAGATTACACGAATTAATATAAATATAATTTACAAATCTTAAACCACGGATCCATCATCACCGTTGATTCTCCCAGAGCTAATCCAGGCCGTGACTTTCTTTCTTCCTCACGTGCGTTCATGCTTCAGAAATTAGCCGTGCTCAAGAACCCAAACGTGCAAACTAGGGTTTAATTCTACACCCTCCACGATCGCTTCCAAGACGATCAACCAACGCCAAACGAACACGCATCACAAGAGCCACCTGCGCCTGCCATGGGGTAGAGCTCGGCCCCCATCTCTCCACGAAAAACGTGAAAAACGCAGCAGCTATTAACGTGATTTCCCGCCGATCCGTGGCTCCGTTTCCGATCTCCACCGTTGGATAGCTAGATCTTGATGCCCTCTACAACTTTGTAGTTGAGAGTTTTTGCTAATTGTTGATGGATTGAGAGGAAAATGAGGAAGAAGTTCCAAAAAAATTTGGCCATTGAAATGAAAGTGGCGGCTAAGGGCTGAAACCCTAGGGTTTATGCAAAACAAAGAAAGTGGGGGTCCTTTTATAGAAAATCGCCAAAACACTATTCATCGAAAATTTTCCGAACTCCAAACGAAGCGTGCCGGCTAGCATTTCTAGGGTTTACCCCGCGTTCCGGACACAATGGAACAGGTTTTGGATGCTAATTCGATCGTATGTGTGAGTTACGGCAATAAACGATCGATTTGAAATTAAATCGGTTAATCAAATTTCTGTGCGTTTGGGTTCGCCACGGACAAACGGTAAATTCGATTGACTCAAAATTTGAAACCTTACAATAATATGACATTACGGATCCGATGAAACTGGTTTCATCGAAATCCGAGACCGTTTGAAAAATGACTATTTTAACTCGCCAAATTAATATTAAAACAATTTCGATGCGTTTCGAGCTGCCACGGTCAAACGAAAACTTCGATTGCTATGAAAATTGAAATCCGGTAATAACAAACTATTACGGATCTAATGGAACTAGTTTTGTCCAATTCTGAGACTGTTTGAAAAATGGCTATTTTAACTCGTCAATTTAATATTAAAATATTCAATTTTCACAAATTTTCTTTTAATTCGATTTTAAAAGTTCCATAACATCGTTCTAACTTTAATATGATAAACTAAAATTTTACAAATCATTTTTAATCATAATAAACTCGTTATTCAATTTATCCAACAATTCCAATTTTAAAATCTTATTAACTCTATTATAATCCCAATATAACTTACATTCACTTTGGAAACCAATTTGAATCATATTAAATCAAATTTCAATTATTCACTCTAATTTCATATATTAAATTTTCAATATCAAATTAATCATATCAAATTCAGAATTTAATTATTCAAACATTTGTAATATTAAATTTAGTTAAATTTGGTTATTCTCAAGTCACTATCTTTTAAGATATTCAAACGAACTTATAAGATTTAACCTTTAAAACTAATTCAAATTATAGAACAACCATTTCCATTAATCAGTTATCCAATTTCCGTTATTCAATTATTCAATAAGTTTTAAATATTTACTTCAAACAATTTACCTGTTCAATATTCAATATTTGATTTAAATAGATTTTACTTATCAATCAATTACTCTATTATACCCAATGACTTCAACATTTATTATCCTATTCAACTATTGATTGCAAAGGCATTCACTAAGTAGCATTTATTTTTCATTACTTGGATAATTATTGTTGCAATTCATTCCAGTTATTATTATTCCAAACGAACTACAACAAATTTTTTTTTTACATTAAATCACGAAATCTTATTAAATTAGCTATTTTAGTTATCGATAATTTACGGGTCGTTACACAAATGTTTTTCCACTATGCACTAATGATAATATTAAAAAGTGTTTTTGCATATCAAGCATGTTTGACTATCATAAGGAGAAATCTCCCCCAAGTGTGCGATCGCATTGTGTGTGTGCCGGGAGGCCTTATGATAGTTTCATTTTCCAAAAGCATAGCGGATTTCTTTTCTTTTTCTTTATGAAAAATAACTATTTTTGAGATCTCACACCAGTCACATGACTGGCCTAGAGTTTATTGTTCCCTTTCTAAACTCTGGATGCCCATAATTTTCCACACGGGCAGCCTAGAGTCAGGTTATCAGTTATTCGGAAGCAAAGTCAAGAAGTTGCTGTGGAGATCTGGAGTTCAAGCTGGACGAGATGTATCATTTATACTATGTAGTGTCCGCTGCGTTGGGTTTGCTGCAGGTTCATTTTTAATATGGATTAGTTGTTGTAAATGCCTAGTGTTGAATGATGTCGTTGTAAACTATGATAATGTGATGTATGCAAAACTGATATACTTCTTTGTTTTAAAGATTATTCATTTATCTATTATATTTGTTCCGCTGCGAAATGTGAGATTCTGTTATTGTTTTCTGTTTCTTCTTCTATCTTCTTCTTATTTAACCCTAAAGCTTCGATTTTCCGACATTTGACAGTGCAACATTGGATACGGTGGACGTATCGGTGTTGACTTTCGGGCGTCAAAAAATCGGGTCGTTACATTTTGGTATCAAAGCATTTGGTTAAGCGACAACCTTGGCTCTGTTGGGTGTTACTCATTAGAGATAGAGTCAGTAGTACTCTAGAATGAGTTTGAGTGTAATAATAGATATGAGCGTGTATTTGTTAGTGAATATAAAAAAATTGTTTTATATTGTGATGATTGGTTTGTTGAGTGGTATATGGATTCTGGTCGGTATAGTCTGTACAACTCAATCGATAGGAATCTCTAAACACTTATACAGAACAATTCGACACGATATTGTTTTAAATTAGGGTAAATGAAATAATTTTATCCAAAACTATTTTATATATAAAAGGAAATAATTTTTGTAAATTATTATAGTATATGGCTACTTGTTTGTTAAGAAGTGATAATATTAAATTATTATCATTGAAATTGAATAAGAAATTGAAATCATAATCAAAAGTTTAGAAATAAAATCCATATACAAATGGGATTTGCAAATGTAAATTGTAAAAGAGATTTATAATTTGAAATAGAATTCCAGAGAAATGTCTGGAAATGTTTTTGGAAAGATTTAAAATTTGAAATTTTTTGGAAATTAAATCCCTTTTGATTTGAAAATGATTTTCAAAGGTTTTGGAAAAGTTTTTTTTGAAGGGATGAAAGCACTAAACTCTTTTCAGTCGCTGGAAAATAACTTCGGTGATGACTGCAGCATCATCGATGTTCATTTTCGAGTTTCCAAGAGAGGAATTGCTGCAAAATTATTTTAAATGGAAGTTGTTTGCAAACTTGGTTTGGTTTTGGGAATTCAAAAGATAATTTGAATTGATTTTAAAAATGATTTTGAAAAGTTGGAAAGCCTCTGGAATCCTATTTTAAACATTTATGGGATTAGTAAATGAGTTGATAACTTATACAATTTGACTTTGATAGAATGAATTTAACTTAAAGAATGGAGTTAAATTAAAATAAGTATAAGTGAATCAATTAAATGAAGTGAATTTAAAGAAAAGTTTAAGGAGACTAAGTGTAATGATTGCTTAAATAAAATTTATTAAGTTAAAAATAAATTTGGGGTTAAGACAAATGAATTGGAATTGAGTTTGAACTATGGAAAACAAAATGGTGAATGAATAAATAAATTTACAATTGCAGGTAAATGAAAATGAAATTGAATGTTGAAATTCATTTCGAATTTGTAAACAAATAGAATGGAATTGGAATTGAAATTGATTTATGGTAAACAAAGTGAAGTATTAAAATGAAATTAGGAAGTAAAACTAATTGAAGGAATGACCAAATGAATAAGGTTTGAAACGAATTGAATTCGATATTTATAAATGGAAGGTAAATTGAATTCATATGGAATTTGAAATCCAGTTTAAATATAAGTAGATATGAACCAAAGCGGTGAAGTGAAATTCTTAAGTAAAAATTGGAGTTGGGGAAATACTCTAAGTTGATAAGTGAATGAAGATTAAACTGGAAATTGTGAAATGGTAGTTGTGAATAAGGGAATGAAAGATCAATGTGAATAAAAGAAAATTGATATAGCTAATAATCAATTATGAATGAATACGTAGGATGTACGTATATTATTTTACTCGCATAGCGATTTGACGCAGAATTAGAGCACAGAATTTCATGATATTTATATCGATTCAAGTTGGGATTTTTTAACTTGATTTTCGACGGAGAATCTAGATATGGATTTTTGGTTGATTCTGGAAATTTTCTATCATAGTTTATGGCTATGCAAGGAGAATGACGATTTCTGATCAAGAAACCAGATCTGAGTCCGCACTAGGAAGTCGGGTGGACGATACTAGTTCGGAAGTGAAATTGTGTGATCGAGTGAGCGGTCGAATTTGACATTGCGTATGAATGGCATGTGTGCATCGTATGGGCTTAAATGAATATTGAAACTTTGGTAAAGAAATATATGAAATAATATTGAATGTCGTAATTAGACATTATTTCTAAATAGATACACATGTATGTTAAAGGAAAATGGAATTGGGATTTTGATTTTGAAGATAAATTTAAATTGCTCGACAAGGTATGTATTTGAATTTCTATATGAAATTTGGTGATTTTCTTGTCCAACCACTTGGCTTTTTGTTTTATTTTTCGAAATATGGGGCCCGTGGTGCTATTTTGTAGTCGTACCGAGCTAGCCGCGCAAAGGAGACGCTGGCGAATTTTTTCGAAAATTTAGAGAGTTAGAAAATTTTTGAGAAAATTTGGATAATTGAAATTTTGAATTTAAATTTGAATTGTTAAGAAAACAATATTGTTTGGAACTATAAATGGTTTGGAAGTTAGTTGAAATGATAATGGATCTTAAATAAAAGGATTTGTTTTGTCAAAGTTGTTAAAACCGTTTTGTTTTGGGTAAATGATAAACGGGTTAAGGATCGTTCTTCTTAACTAGTAATTTCGGGACGAAATTCTTTTAAGGGGGAAAGGATGTGACGACCCAGAATTTTGAACATTTGAAATTGAAATATTTGGTTTATTTTAGATGTTTGGAAGTTATTTAAACTTGAATTTCAATTTTAACTATGAATTTGGCAATTTAATTATAGAATTTAATTTATTGAAGTTGGGTAAAAATTTGAATCTTCAGTTTTAGGCTGATTAAAATTATTTCAAAGGCTTAGAAAATTTATATTGACAATACTGAAGATAATGAAAGCTTCAGAATTGATTTTGAAAATGATTTGTTCAGTTTTGAATTTGTATCGTTTAAATTGGTATTTAAAAATAGCCTTCTGAGGCACAGTCTTGAAATTCGACGAAACCATTTTCATTGGATCCGTAATGTTGTATTATTGTCGGTCAATTTTCGTAGTGTTTGGAGTGATCGTTTGGTCGTACGATAAGCAAATGCGCTGAAAATTTTATCGAAATTTAATTTAATAACTGGTCCAAAAAGATATCTTCACCATACGATCGAATTTGGACTCGGAAGCTTTTCCATTGCGTTTGAAATAGGCGTATAATACTATAAACGCGCTGCGGCACATCTCGATTGGAGATCGAGATTGAGAGTTGCGAAATTGATACGATTTTGAAATTGAATTTAAAATTTAAATATAATACATATGTTGATTTCAATATAATTTCCTAAGACCAATTACATGTTTCATTATCTCAAACACTTGGCAAATTGAAAGGGACACACGTTCGTTTGAATTAAAATATTGAGGTAAAAAAATCTCGTTTAAAGAAATAAAAAAACAAAACACGCAGAACCGAAACAAAATCAAAGAAAAAAACGAACGAACAAAATTCTCTCGTTCCAGTTTCACGAAATCAAAATGAAATTCAAAATCAATGGCCGCCTCTATTATTCACTGAATCATGAAGAAAAAATAAAATAAAGGATAAATTTAAATGGCCGAAGCCCTCTTCCTCACTTAACTAAAAAAATCGAGATCGATTCGTTCAATTCTAATTTCGAATAGAGGATCGGCGGCAGCGTCGATAGCTCGAGCTTGGAAAACGAAGTATGAGGAGAAGCAAGGGAACGGGTGTGGCACTTATCGACGCAGTCAATGGCGAAGGGTTTTCAGGCCAAGCACGCGCTTAGGCCGACGTGGAGGGAGGTGATGGCGACGAGGCTATGACAGTGAGGAGGCAATGCAGTTTGGGGTTTTGATGGGTAGGGTATCAGTGATCGCTCAAGGGGAGGAGTGCGCGTACGCACTTGTGTACGTGCGAGGTAAGGCGGCGGCATGCGCAGCAGCAATGGTTCGAGTCAACTTCGGCGAGGGCCGAGGCGGCTGTTCGAATTGAGGGTTTCAGGAATCTCATGCTCGACCTAGGCAGAAGGTACTAACTATTTAATTTGAATGTTTTAATTTAATGGCAAGTAAAATAAACTTTAATCTAACTGATTTTCTATTAACTAGATTATCAAAATTACAGTGAAAAAGAAAAGAAAAATAGATTGTATTAATGATAGCTTAAGGAGTTTTTACTAATCTGGAAGCTCACCTGTTAATTTATAATATCGGGAATAATAATAATATATATATAAGGTTTGAAAATTATAGGATTTTAAAATATCAAGTTGTTTATATAAAATCATATTTTTAATCTATACAGATTATTTTTATAAATATATAGTTCAAAAAGAAAAACTATTCATTTAATCTATTATCAGAAATTTAACAGTAAAGTAAAAAAATTGGAACTTTATTAACCCAGTAGATTCAAATTTAAAATGAATATTAATGGTGATTGATTATTCGATTATTTCAAATATTAATAAATTGTATAAATATTTATACAAGGTTTAAAGATCGTGAAAAACAAGCTGGAATGGAAATGGATTGCAAATTCAAAAGCAAAGGTGAGATCTTCTCACTCAATCGGATTTTTCTGATTTAAATTTTAAATATTTAAATTTGAAATTGTTGATTGTGTGCTTGAATGATAAATTATTGTCAGTTGTATTGGAATAGACCCTACGCGCCGCATAATAGCGGATGATATTATATATATTAATCCCGTATGCCGCGATATTCCACCTCGAAGTGGAATTGGTATTATATATGTATTTGGAGTGATTGATTTCCAACATTATATATCGGATGACACCATATGCGCTGCATAATAGCGGATGATGTTTTATAAATCCCATATACCGGGATATTCCACCTCGAAGTGGAATTGGTATTTAATTGTTATGCAAACGTCTGTGGATGCAGAGAAACAGGTTGGAGGGATCCAACTGGATTTCTCAAATAATTGAATTTGTTTCAATATTGTGTGTGGATTTATTTATAATTTGTGTGTGATTATATTTGTGATTGAAATCGTTGAATGCTATAGTTTAGCCGAATATATTTTTGGTATCGCAGGATACCATTAATGAATAAAATTGGGTTTTTGGAATTTAAAGTAGAAAATCTATAGTAAATTAAATTTTGAAAATTTGATAAATTAAAAAGAATTTTAAAGAGATAAAGTTTTATTTTTGAAATCCTATTGAATAAATTCCAAATTATGGGAAAAGGCTTTAATAAATGGATTTTGAGTAATATTACTTAATAGTTGAAGAATTTATTCAAAATACGGATTTTAAATAGTTTGAAAGAAATAAAGGAATTTTTTTAAAAGAAAAAAATTTGGAAATCATTTTGGAATTTGATTCGGTGTGTGAAAATAAATCTTAGGGAAACCGATTTAAAATTGATTTGGTGTTTAAAAATAAATTTTGGGAAATCAATTCTGAAATCGATTTGGTGTTTGAATAAATGTTTGGGAAATCAATTTGCGATTTGATTTGGTATTTGAAATAAATTTGGAAATCAATTTGAAAATTGATTAAGTGTTGGAAGTGAATATTTGGGAATCGATCTGAAAATCGTATATCAGTTGATATTTGGAAATCTAAATTCACGATGGGAATTTGTTAAGGAAAGGAAATTTTGTTTTAAAAATAAACATTGGGTTATTTTTAAAAGTGTGGAAAGGAATTTATGGATTTGGAACGTAAATTTAAAACAAATCGAGAAGGGTTTATTAATTGGTTTAAATGGACCATTTTGAAATGAAAAGCGTATTTTCCTTGGAAAGCCGAGTATGTTTTCAATATAGTTTATAAATATAAATTGAAGTTCTGAAGATGGTTTTAAGGAAAGAATATTTTGGAGAAATTATTTTCTTAAGTTATTTCGAAAATCTTTAAAGTAAAGATTTATTTAATTAATTATAGAAGTGATCATTTAAAGATTAAATTGATATTTTTTTTAGAAAATGGTTATTTAAATAGTCATACGCAATCTACTAATTTTATTTTAAAGTTAGTTTGGACTTGAAGTTTTATATGAGATATTGGTATAATATTTTCATAACTAATATTTAAATAAATGTTTTAAAATAGTTTTATCTAAATGTTTCCAAGTATATATTTTGGATAAGTGATTTAAAGTATTTTAATTTATTTGAACTCGGCAGACTTTCAGTGGAAATAAATAATATCGGGAATCTTATTCCGCGAGTGAAAAATGATTTGAAATTTGTTTTCAAATGGTTGAAGTGTTAAAATTATATCTTGCGAAGATATTTTGAAAACAAATAATTTTGGGAAATTATTTGAAATCTGGTGATTATTGTGAATGTTGATTGATAGTTAAATAACCGAATATCAATATAGGCCTTTAAATGACCGTTGAATTTCGATGCGACTGGAGGTCGGATTCCAAATGGATATTCGAAAACCACATCGAACCTTTGTGATTGTGATGGACCTTTTGTTTAAAAGATCAAAATGGAAATCTATTGCATTTTTTTTTTGAAATCTAAATGAAACACTTATTTTTAAAATAAGCGCTCGTTATTCGGATTAGCCGCGAGATGACTTTATGTCATAAAACCCATTCCGAATAATGATACGACAAAATGGGATTGCATTTGAAGATGGTGTTGAAGACCGGGTATTTTCAAAAGCAAAAGGATTACCTGTCGAATGTCTCTGCACCGAGTTGCTCCGATATAGAGATTTTTATCACCCTTTGTGATGGGAATTCCGGCCGCGATTAGTGAATATCCTTATTGCAAGGGCTTCTTTGAAAGTGCCTTTGGTTCCGTTCGATCCCGGAATGGACTTTTATGGATGTGTATCTGACATTACACTTTGAGATATAAAGCTGATTTCTATTAAATACATTTCTGTTGGTGGTGGAGAATTTATTCTCTTAGCTTAACACCCTTCTCTGGGACGTACGAGCTCAGAGGATATGCAGTTGATGGTTATTAATGATATACTCTCAATTTGGTAATGTGGCATACGGAGTGCTGCTGATCATTTATTGATCGAAGCATGGATTTTTTGAAAAGCGTAGCTTTGTGGACGAGACTTCATCGGACCTCACAACCCGGAATGGTCGAAATAGGAAAGATGCAGCAAGGTTATTTGGGGGTAGCGCCCCCTGAGGGTATGTCATTTCCTTCTGGAAAAGGGTAGTATCATGGTATGGAGCCCATATATTTTACTTATGTTGATGCTGCAAATTTATTACTTTGTCGTTGTTGGTGTTGAGGATCCTCGGATAAAGGTCGCTAACGAACGGGGGATGACATACTCGTGTTAGTAGTTACCTAGTTACAGAGGTAACCCGACCTTATGTTGGCAGAGATCTGGTTATGTTCTCGGGGCGTCCCTCCAGAGGCGTACCCATGTGGCCTAGGAAGTTCCTTATTCTGACCATTTATTGGAAATCCAATCACCAATACGCGCCTTGTGCAGTTTTAGTTGTAGAACCTGCCATCTAATATGGTAGCTATAGTAGGCATACTATAATGGTACGTATGCTGGCTAAGATTAATATTATACTTGCAAATGTGTTTCCATTATGCAATAATGAAAATATTAAAAAGTGTTTTTGCGCATTAAGCGTGTTTGACTATCATAAGGAGAAATCTCCCCCAAGTGTGTGATTGCATTGTTTGCGTGCTGGGAGGCCTTATGGTAGTTTCATTTTCCAAAAGCATAGCGGATTTCTTTTCTTTTTCTTTGTGAAAAATAACTGTTTTTAAGATCTCACACCATTCCCATGACTGACCTGGAGTTTATTGTTCCCTTTCTAAACTCTGGGTGCCCATAATTTTTTACACGGGTAGCCTAGAGTCAGGTTATCAGTTATTCGAAAGCAAAGTCAAGAAATTGTTGTGGAGATCTGGAGTTCAAGCTGGATGGCGAGACGTCTCATTTATACTATGTAACGTCTGCTGCATTGGGTTTGCTGCAGGTTCAGTTTTATTATGGATTAGTTGTTGTAAATGCCTAGTGTTGAATGGTGTCGTTGAAAACTCTGATAATGTGATGTATGTAAAACTGATATAGTTCTTTGTTTTAAAGATTATTCATTTACCTGTTATATTTGTTCCTCTGCGAAATGTGAGATTCTATTATTGTTTTATGTTTCTTCTTCTATCTTCTTCTTCTTTAACCCTAACAGTTCGGTTTTCCGACATTCGACTGTGCGACATTGGATGCAATGGACGTATCGATGTCGACTTTCGGGAGTCGAAAAATCGGGTCATTACATTTTGTTTGTAATTTCCTTTCCAAATATAATAAATAAGTAATTTCTATATATATATATATATATATATATATATATTTCATATATATATATATATATATATTTCATATATATTCATCTCTATTTTATCTTTCTATATTTTCCTTTTTTGACATTCATTTTATTTTCGAATTGTTATGTGTATCTCTTATTTATAGCTTGGAAAAAAATTCCAATGGATATATGTTATATTGTCTTAAAGGCGTATCTTTTTAAAATTTTATTTGTTTTGTTTATTGCATGTTCCTTTGTATATACCTTTTAATTAATGGCAAGGAAACAAATCAAATTGACGTATGTTACTATGCTTTAATTTGGCATATGTTACATTTGCTTTATTTCTTACCTCTTTATTTGCCTATCTATTTATTTCCTACCATAGTTGTTCATAACTTATGTTATTTTCTATTTGTGCGTATACACTTTAATTTATTTATTTGGATGTTCATTTGTATATTTTGTATTTAATAGTTGGGAAACGAATCAATTAGTTGTACGTTACGTTGTTTTATTTTGGCATAAGTTTCTTTGGCTTTATTTCTTGCCTTTATTTGCTTAAGCCTATTTATTTACTGCCTTAGCCATTCACTACCTATTCCTAAAATCCTAGCCGCCTTCTACTCATCAAATCACGTATAGAAACAAAGTTTCCCATCTCACTTCCATTTGCATCTCCAAAGAGAAAATATTGTAAGTTTTATGGCGTCTTCCTCCTTTCTTTTTACTTTTTTCTTTTATTTTTATTGTGTTTTCTTCATGGAATTCTCGGCCTCCACCCCTATTCCAACCACCATCTCCTCTCCTCCTCCACAATGACCTACCATCACTCTTCCACTCAGGGCCATGAAACCCTAGATCCCAATATCCATCACCAAGTCAAGTAATAAACACTAGCCGAGCCTATGGATGCAAACCCCTCCTTGTTTGCCTTGAAACCCTAGCCCAACCACCTCCACCTTGCTTGGTCGTGACTATCTCCCCTCCTAGCCATGCTTTAGATCTGATTTGACCCAAGTCTAGCCTTAGGCCGAGCCATTTAGACCATAAGCCTAGCCAAACTCCACTTGATCCATGTTATGCCATGCCTTGCTTTGCCTTCCCCTTTCTATGTCATGGCCGTACTTTATGACCCTATAATATAGCCTAACTTGAATCTAAACACCATGGCTGAGCCTATGGGTGATGAAGGCGAGCTTATAAGGGTTGTGGCTAAGCCCACTTGATGATTCATCCCTTGTTGTTTCACTTTAATTCATTTTGTGCTTTGATTTGATAAAAATTTGTAATGAATTTTGTTCTCATGGTTTAATTCATATTGTTTTGTGGTAAATCATATGTTTATAATTGTTTTATTAATTTGAATTACAAGATCTGAATTTGGTTTTAACCTCTTCCCAAATCTTGTTGTGCCTTCTCGTGTTTTGCGGTGTGTGGATCGTTTTGTTTTAATTGATCTCTAGCTTCAAAAAGATGAATTATTCACTCTAGACATTACGTACTTATATTATTGTGAAATGATGACAAGTGGATCTGTATGAATTGATATATTATTCATATATGCCTGGGATGTGATTTTATGATGTTAAATCCTGTTTATAAAATTGTTGTATCATCTAATATGAGATATTGTATTTACTGTTCATTTTACTTCTGCATCTCACACTGCAAGTTCCCTTATCACTATGGGTTGAAATGATACATACCGAACGGACTTTAGAATAAGGAAAAATCATTATGGGATGAAATGATAGGCTCGAGTGATTTTTATTGTATTTATTTTTCTTGGGATTGCGGGTTTGAAATGATAGAACCCGGATTTTTCTTTTAAATTACAGATTGAAATAATATATTATCCGTATCACTTGACCTAAGTTAGAAAATATTATACAGACCCATGGTTATTTTTAAAGTATTATTTTTGAAGTATTAAGTATTTTGAAATATTAAAATATGAAATTTTAGCTTAGATTGGATTTAAATGATTTAAATGGATCATATTTTTATTTTCTATAAGTTAAAGGTATAAATGAATAAATGGAAAAAGTGTATTTTTTTTTAATATGACTTAACTTGGGATTTGCAAAATTAGGTTAAATGAAAATATTAAGTTAGGTAAAATAAACGGAGATTTAAAATTTAGGAGATGGGTATGTTAAATAAATTATGAAGTTATCGGTTGAAATAAAAGTTAAGAAATTTGTAAAGTTTTGACTTAACAAATGAAGTTATATTAAATTGGATATTTATTTATAAAAGGTTATTTTATTAAAATTTGTAAGTTAAATAATGTCCAAATAAAATTTTAAAAGGTGGAATAAGTTTGTTAAGTTAAAAATAAGAAAATTTGAAATTATATTGCTTAAAGAGTATAACAGAAATTATAGCAATTCTGAAATGTTGTGGTTAACTGAACTATGGCTGGAAATACACTAAAAAGACCTATAACAGCATTTCTGAAGTGTCGTAAATTCCGAAAATTTGAATTGTGGCTGGAAATACACTAAAAAGATCTATAACTACATTTATAAAGTGCTATAAATTCTGGAAATTTGAACTATGGCTTGAAATACTCTAAAGGACCTATAACAGCATTTCTGAAATTGTTGTAGTTGCTGAATTTGAACTATGTTTTGATATATACCAAATACACCTACCGCAGCACTATATAAATGCTGTAGTTTTGAAATTTACAATGTTGAAATGTTGAAATTGAACAAATGAACCTAGAAATTTCTGAAATTCTGGAATTTGTATATTGGATTTGGAAGGATAATTATTTCATATTTAAATGGTTTAAAGGAATTGTTTTGATTTGGAATATATACCACTTTTTGAAATTTATAACCATAGGTAATAATAACATTGGTTGTTAAAGAAACTGGGATTGGATACTGGCATACTCTCTGTCGATACCGAAAACCACTTTAACAACCGTGTACGCGGTGGAGGTTCCAAAATGAAGTAAGATGGTGGTGACGTTCTGTTGAGGTATGTACATGGACCCAACTCCCGTGAGTTGGCATAAGGTGTATAAAACAGGAGAAATTTTCGGGCTAAGGAGGTAACATCTCTTATTGGACGCACTTCTTCGTATGTCATTCTATTACTTTGTGATTGTTTGGTGCGCACCTCTGATTTTGGGAGTGTGGTTCGAGGTAGGAGGTAGTAGCTGCTACGCATTACCACCGGTTCGGATGCGTAATTGGTATATCTACTATGACATTGCCTTGTTGTGCCATGTCACCTACCCTAGCGAGCCTTATACGGTTTTGGTTTTGTACCATACCTATGGAGTGCCCTCTGACGATGCCTAGTACGGGGAGATTACGGTACTGTACAGACTATGGAAATATATAAATGTGTTAAGGTGGAAAATGTAAAGCCTTAATGCTATTTTAAAGTAAGTTTATTTTAATATAGACATTATTATAATAGCGAAATATTACTGCATAGTAAATAGTTTAACGGATCCTTAGAGGATGGGCGGTCCCCCAAGCATCCTCTAAGTCATTTGTACCTTTATATTACATTTCACTTGAGTTGGTCTACATTGTATAAGTATGTATATCCTGATTCGAGTGTTTGTGTTTATTTCTTATGCTCGGGTCAGCCTAAGTGCTACAGCTTGGACCTATCTTCTGGAAGCTAGAGAATTTCTGGAGTTATTTGCTTATCAAGTTATTGTCTATTTCAGTTTCAGTATTCCCATTTCAGCTCATGTATTAGAGATATATATATTTGGCTTTTTCCACTATATTTGTTGCAGAACTGTATTTTTTCAGACTTTGTATTTGGTACTTATTTTGAGACTGAGTTGTAGTGGCTTCATGAACCACTATGGTTATTTTTATTTCCGCTGTGAGTTATTCTGATTTTACCGGTGTTTGTGATTCTGGGATTGGTTTTATTTTCTCCAAATTATATTACAATCTTCTGTTTTGAATTATTCAAGTCAGACATGTGTGGATTTATTGTTGATTTGAATGGTCCAAAATAGTGGGTCGTTACATTTGGTATCAGAGCGAGGTTTTAGGCAAACCTTAGCCTGCGGAGCAAAAACTCATTAGAGAGGGTAGAAATACCCTAGAATGAGTAAAATAAATCTTAGAATCCTTTCTTTGTGAGAAAACATATTTTAAAGTATAAAATGATTTTTCAAATGATTTTTCAAAGGATTTTTAAAAGAGTATTTTGATGTAAAAATCTTCATGTTTTGCAAAGTTTTCTAACTTCTTCCTTTCTTATCCACCTTAATGGAAATTTCATGGTTCGGGATATTTAATTCCTGCTGAATCTTATCTAACCTTGCCTTTGTTTCTCAATAACCTCTGTCCTAAAAATTCATTCTTAATTTCTCAGGATGAACCGTAGGAATGCCAGAGGTAGGGGCCGTGATGTTGCCTCAGTCAGGTTCACTAAGCTTTGTAAGGAATACACCGAGCTTGGTGGCACCAAGTTCACAGGATCTGAAAGCATTATTGAAGCTCAACAGTGGTTGAGGGATTTGGAGTGAACCTTCTCCGTTTTTGAGATCACTAATGCCCAGCAGCGTCAGTTGGTAGCTTGGAAATTGAAAGTAGCAGCTTTGGATTGGTGGCAGTCTGTCACGGCTCTCACCGCTGAAGTTGACATTTCTTGGGAACAATTTAGGGAGACTTTTCTTGTGAAGTGGATGCCCGAGGCAGCAAAATCTCAACTGTATCGGGAATTCATGGATCTGAAATAGGGTGATATGTCTTTTGCTGATTATGACAGGAGGTTCAATGAGCTATCGAAGTTTGGCCTTAATCTGATTAACGACACGCCTCTCAAGAGGAATGAGAAGTTCATTGCTGGTGTACGTTCGGAGTACTATGACCGCCTCATCACTCATGTGCATAGTCCTCTCACCACTCTAATGGATATGGCCATTAGATACGAGAATCCTACCTCTAGGGATCCTCTTGCCGATCAGTCTGCTTCATCTCAGTCGTCTTTTGGCAATCCGAAGAAAAGGAAGCCCAACTTCCACCATAAGAAGAACCAGAACAGAACTCCAGGGTTAGGATCATCTTCTTCATCTCAGACGCAGTCGATTAACATGTCTGCCATTACTTGCTACAGATGCAATCACAAGGGGCACTTTGCTAATAGATGTCCTACTTTGGGAGGTGCTTCTATTCCTCCAGCTCAGCTAACCAGACGTGATCTCTGTCATATTTTTCTGCAGCCTGGCCATTTCAAGAAGGACTGCCCTACTCAGAAGAAGGGCGAGGCATCGGGTATTTTTGTTGTTACTTCTGCATCTTCTCCTGCTCCACCGCCTGCACCTGCACCTGTTCCTGCTCCTGCTCCTAGTGTTTCCCAAGGTACACTTCAAGGCACTTTTACTTTGTTTAAATCTCCTGTTTGTGTTTTATTCGATACCGGAGTTTCCCATAACTTTATTTCTTTGGATCTCTATAATAAATTCGAGCATCGTCTTTTTCCCGAATTTTCTTATGTGCCTTTGTGTGTTTCAAATCCTATTGGCGGTCCTGCGAATCTTAGTAGGATTTGTAAGCAAGTATAGCTTCTCTATCTTGATCACCGTTTCATTGGTGATTTCTATGTTATGGGTTTTGATGCTTTCGATCTATTGCTTGGGAGTGATTGGCTGAATAGTCATGATGCCCATATCTCTTGTAGTTCCCGAACTGTTTCTCATATGGATGATTTTGGTGATTCTTTGGTGATTCGGTGTAGTTTTCCTTAGGATTTTGCTGGCAGCTTTATTTATTCTCTTGATGCTTCTTCTGGTGATATTCATTCGACTCCTTTAGTCAATCTCTATTCCGATGTATTTGGTGAAGTCACTTATTTACCTCCTAAGTGAGAAATTGATTTCCGTATTGATCTTATTCCTAAAGCTCGACCTATTGTTCTTCCTTCGAGAAGGATGGCACCCCGTGAGAAGGTTAAGTTGAGGAAGCAAATTGAGGACTTGTCCTCCAAAGGTCTGATCAAACCTAGCTTTTATGAATGGGGGGCAGCAGTGGTTTTCATCACTAAGTCTGATGGTTCTTTAAGGATGTGTGTTGATTATAGGGATCTGAACAAGCTCACTATGAAATACAGATATCCTATGCCTTGCATTAATGATATGTTTGATCAGCTCTATGGAGCTACTGTTTTTTATCAGCTTGATCTTGCTACAGGTTTTCACCAACTCAGATTTGTTGAGGAAAGCATTCCCAAAATTGCTTTCCGTACTGAGAATGGTTTCTATGAATGGTTAGTTATACCTTTTGGTTTGACTAACGCTCCTGCTTTCTTTGTTGATTTGATGAATCGTGTATTTCATGATGTGCTTAATAAATTTGGTCTAGTCTTTGTTGATGATATCCTTGTCTTCTCCAAGACAAAGGAAGATCATGAGTCACATTTGAAATATGTTCTAGAGACTCTTCGAAATCATCATTTGAAGGCTAAACTCTCTAAATGCCATTTCTGGAGAGATGAAGTCCGATTTCTCGAGAATATTGTTTCTAGTGATGAAGTTTATGTTGATCCAGTTAAGATTGCTGCGATCAATGTAAGTCTTTCTCTTTCTCTTTTTGAAATTTGATCTTTCTATCTTTTCTGTAGCCCTTATTTCTCCCTATTCTATTACAGGATTAGGAAACTCCTAAGACTCCAACAGATATTCGCAGTTTTCTGGGCCTTGCCGGCTATTATCGGAGATTCATTGAGAATTTTGCTCGGATTTCTACACCTCTTACTGCTTTGACTCACAAGAATGCTAATTTTATATGGGATGATAAGTTTAAAGCTGCATTCAATGAGTTGAAGCATAAGCATTCTTCCGCACCAGTGCTTACCGTTCTGAATGGAAACGAGGGATTAACGGTATATACTGACGCTTGTCCTGAGGGTTTGGGAGTTGTTTTGATGTAAAATGAGAAGGTGATTGCTTATGCTAGTCGCCAGTTGAAGACCCATGAGGCTAATTATGCTGCTCATGATTTAGAGTTGCTTGTTGTAGTCTTTGCTTTGAAGCTTTGGAAGCATCATCTTTTGGGTACCAAGTTGAACTCTTCACTGATCATCAGTCTTTGAAGTATAACTTCTCCCAAAAGGATTTGAATCAGCGGCAAGTTAGGTGGCTCTAGTTCCTTGCTTCTTACGACCTCGATATTAGCTATACCCTTGGAAAAGCTAATGTTGTGGCTTATGCTTTGAGTCAGAAGAAGGCTATGTTATGTCAGCTTGTTGTATCTCCTTCTCCTCTTTTGGATCGTATCATGGCTAAGCAAAATGAGTGTAACATCCCGCAAACCCGTACCCCTTGAGTCAACACTATTCTACAACAATCAACTCAAGTTGCACAGAAATACGAACCATTTGGGTTTGAGAAGAAGAGGTAGAAGAAGAGAAAACAAAATCAACATCAGAATCTAACCATCGCAGCGGAATAAAATATAATAGATAATAAATAATCTTTACTCAAAATCAAATATTTCTGTTTACATATATTACATCATCGGAGCACATCAGTCACAGTTCACATCAATAACATACAATGAATACACAACAACTCAAACAGTGGAATATATATATAACAAGTACGACTATACGTATCGTCATCCAGCTCGTCTTCTGAGCTCCACAGCATCATATCCTGTATCCTATAATACTCGGTCTGACCCGAGTATTACAGTTAAATAATACCCGAGTCAGTCTGGATTACCAGCGTGAGAAAATCACACCCAATTGATTATTAAAGTTTAAAAATCCTTTGAAAACAAAAGCATCTCGTAAGACCACGCCACAAATAAACATGTCGGGTTTTTACCTTACGATAGCTAAAACAATTTTTATAGAAATCCTCTGATATTATAATAGGGTCTATATACAAGTACTTATAAAATAGCCGAAATTGTTACATATATTAAATTCCAGCTACTAGCCACATAGTGGGTAATACAAACAAAACTCGTACAAAGCTCGTAGGGAAAATGGATTTCCAACAATGACTAGGCACTGGGGTACCACCTGTCACAGTACGGGGTCTAGATCACCGTACTGAGGATTACTCCCTTCATCCCCTGCAACACAAGGCCGGAACCACTCCTTACTAAACAGTCCCGAACAAGATAAACCCCGTGGTTGGCGCGACCAACCACCCACTAAGCCGAAATATATAAAAAGGGAAATCTAGACAGGGGAAATATCTTGTCCTGCTTGGGCATGACCCACCTAACCATGCTGCATATCCCTTGATTTTCAGTCATTCCCGGTTGAGGCTAAACGTTACATTTAGAACGTTTTCACTTAGAATGCCCATCGTCCACCTGACAATGTTTCGCAAGCATTCGTCCATACAAGTCCGTCCCGGGTTCGAACGGAACCGAAGGCACTATTCCTACTACATCCATTTTGGAAATATCCTCAGGATTAGTAGCGACTAGCCCTTGCACTTCACTGCTCCATCTTCGACTCCAAACACGTTTTCGCACGAAACGTACAAACCGGGTCGAAGTAGTTTTCGAGAAATAAATCTCGATCCCGGTCTCTTCGAAACGATCAACGCATTGTCCAATATTGATAGTCGGTTATTTAACTATCAATTAATATTCACAAACACCCATCAAACAATAAATACTTTCCCAAATTATTTATTAACCGCAAATTATCTTCACAAGATATATTTCCATTTTCAATTCTTTGAAAACAGTTTTAAACCCATCTTCCTTTCAGAATAAACTTTCCCAAATATTTTATATCTCCTCTGAAATCACCAAGCACAAAACTAGATTTTTAAAATAATTTAACACACTTCACTTTGAAATATAAATATATATATACTTTAAAACATTTAAGTTAAAAACTACTTTGATAGTTTGTTAAAAATATATATACTATATAAATATTTGAAAATAAGGTTATTTAATAAAATATATAACCAGATTTACACTTTAAAACAATATTAAATCACTCTTTAAATAATTATTTCTATAATATATTGAAAGGAAATATTTGCTTTAGGAATTAAATATTAGAAATAATAAATTTTACAAAACATACCTCTTAAAACAACGTTAAACTTTCAATTTATATTTTTAAAAAAATTACTCTGAAAGCGTACTTGGTTATTCAGAGAGAGACTTCCAATCTCAATCACTTAAATCAATTTTCCGAATTGATTCCCAATTTATTCCATTTGAAATAAATTCCTTCACTTAACAGTTCATTTCAAAATTCATTAATTATGGACTTTATTATTATTTTCAGTTTGATTTTTGACTCCTTAAGCTGAAATATACAAATCTCAGGTTATTCCCAAATTTTTTTCTTTATTCTTCTTAAATAATTTAAATCCTCAATTTAAAATAAATGTTGTTCTCCTAACAATAACATTGAAATTTAAGTTTTATGAACTCTCTGTTTATTTAAAATTTTCCTTCACATACTCAAGATTTATTTATTAAAATTTTAAAGTTACTTTATTTCCTTTCAGTTCATTTATAATTTTATTCAACTTTTCTATAATTATTTTACTTAAATTTTACTTCTTTTATTTTCATTTTCATTACCAAACTCAAATTATATATTTGGGTAATTCATTATTTCCCGATTTTAACCATCGAGCCATAGCATCCAATACTTCCACATAATTTATTACAGAATATCGAACAATCAGAACAGAGAATATATAAAATAATTTAAATAAAAGTTGAGGGGTCCAGTTGGATCCCTCCAACCTGTTTTTCCTGCATCCACAGACGTTAGCGCCACATAATATGCCAATTTCACATTATACTATACTATATCCCATCCATCAATTCAACCATACAATCAGCTATTTAAATTTAATCATTTAAATTTAAATTTAAAAATCAGCTGAGTGAGATTAACTCACCTTTCGTTTTGTTTTGCAATTCGATCCAACCCGGCTTGCTTTTATCAGATTTTGACCTTGTATAACAATCATACAATTTATTAACACTTTGAAATAACTTGAACCCTTTATTTCCATTTATAAATTTAATTGATAATTAAATTAACTAGTGATTTAGTCCTAAATTTGGTGATTAAATTTTAAACTAATTCACTTTAACGATCTCTAGAATAATCAAATGAGCTATTTAAATAAATTCATAAAAATGCCGCCGATACTTATATACATATACATATAGATATATATATATATATATATATATATATATATATATATATATATTTCTGATCACCTTATAAAATTACTCAATTGAATATTTAATTGATTTTTTTTTTAACTCTGCATTTGTATAAATATACTTATCCTCTGAGAAAATTTTTCCCTCTGTAAATATCAAATAGAAGTTTACTGTCCTGTGAATATAAACTGAAATAAAGAATTATTATATATGTTATTAAAGAAATTAGAAAAGGGATTACCTCACCACTCTCAAGAATGCCAGCAACTGCGCCCTCCATCGCGCTCACCGTCGCTCCAACCCCCTCCCATCCACATGCTCGAGTTCGCGAGACACCCTAGCACTGCCGCACGTCTCAAATCGATACGCCTTGCTTCCAAGCGCGCGAATTCGCACTGCCAAACCCTAGGTCGACGCCACCACTCGCGCTTTCCCTCCATCACGCTCGCGACCACCCCCCTGCCCAGCGCCACTTGCTTTGAATCTCATGAAGTCGCGATGTCGAATAAGGGAAAGGCGTTCGAACAAGGTATTTGAAAAAGGGGATCTCGCGTTCGGCTTTATGGGATTCCATTTTTCTTTTTAAAGCCTGGTAACGGATTGAAGATAAATGGCTTCGGCCATGAATTAAATTTCAAGAATTCAAAGAAGATAAGCGAGCTCGGCAATCACCTCTGAAAATAAATAAGGATGAAAATAAAAGAGATAAAGCGTATTCGAGAAGGCAAAGGAAGCGTGCTTGATACGGTTCGTAAACAGTGCTTTGAAAAGCTCTGATGTGCTATGACTTAGACCAAATACTTTATTAAATTCGTTTCAAATTTCAGCGTGTTGATAAATCGTACGCTCACACCATGCCTCCAGATGCTACGAAAATTGAAATCCGACAATAATACAACATTATGGATCCAACGGAACTGGTTTCATCGAATTCTGAGACTGTGCCTCGGAAGGCTATTTTTAAATTCAAGTTAAACGATATAAATTCAAAACTCAACAAAACACTTCCAAATTTAATTTCAACACCTTAACCATCTTCAATGTTATTAATATAAATTTTATAAGTCTTCAAATTATTATTATTATTTATTTTAACGGGCTTAAAATCTCAGATTTCATATCTTATTCAATTCAAATTATTTAATTCAACAATTTAATTGTCAAATATATTATGATATTTGTAATTTAAGTTAAAATTACTTTAATTGAATATTTAAAATCAATTAAATATCCTGATTTTAAATGCTTGAAAATTCTGGGTTGTCACATTCCTCCCCCCTTAAAAGAATTTCGTCCCCGAAATTACAAGTTAGGAAGAATGATCCAATACCACTTACTATTTTCCAAAACCAAACAGTTTTTAACAACCCAACAATATTTATTAAAGACACACTATCCATTTTACTAACTTCCCAACTCTTCCATTAGGTTTTTACCAATATCATTGACCCAACCCATTCGAATGTAAAGTTTAAACCCAATGTAAATTTTCAAAAATTTCTCAAAAATTTTCTAACTCTCTAAATTTTCGAAAAATTTCGCCAGCGTCTCCTTTGCGCGGCTAGCTCGGTACTACTACAAAAATGGCTCTACAGCCTCCCAAATCCAAAAAGAAAACAAAAAGCCAAGTGGCTCAATCCAAATCCAAATCCAAATCCCAATCAAATTCCATACCAAATTTAAATGCGTACCTTTTGTCGGGCAATTCAAATTTATCTCTTGAAATCAAATCCAATTTCCTTTTTCCTTTTATAATACCTGCAAATCCTGCTTAGCACTAATATCCAATCACAATATCCCAAAACATTTTATCGACTTTCTTACAAAATGTCAATATCTATTCATTTCAATCTTATCTTAGATTATATTCGTAATATCAATTTCCAATCTAGAATTTACCATTCCTTTCTTAAGTTAGTATAAACATTTTATATGTTTCTTATCTTTATTTCTCTTTACCTCTTTTAGTTTATACTTATTTCTATTCAAATCGATTTCCACATTACATATGTATTTCATTTATTTTCAACTTGACTTTTTAAATTTTATCCTTCATTTATAACTAATTTAAGTCATTACTTTAATTAGTTTCATTTACTACTTATTTTAGTTTCCAATTCCAAATAGTTTTGTCGTTAACAAAAATTTCCCAAAATTTTCAAAAATTTTCTAACTTTCAAAATTTCTGAAAATTTTTGGCAGAGTCCCCTTTGTATGAAGGAGCTTTTGCAATTTGACAAAAGTGATAAATATATATACATCGACCCACACGGTCGGAAAAACCAAAAACAGTTCATATTTCCTATTTAATTGCGTAGGCGTACCTTATTTAGCATTTTAAGCAAGCAGCTTATTATTTTTAGCAAATAGCACAACCAAATCCAGCCACACGGCTTCCAGGTTCCTGTACTTACTCAAATTAAACATGTAAGTGCCAAATATATGAAGTTTAACAGCATATCACTTATTTGTATTAGTTAAAACATATGAATTCTAAAAGAATCTCATACCAAACATTTTTTTTCCGTAAGCAATTAATATAGTTTCATGCTAATTCAACTGTTCTAATTAATTTATAAACCATTCTCATCCAATGTGAATGTTTTTCAATCCATTTGTATATAACTTCATTAATTTGAATGGTTTAAAACTCAATTGCTTACATTTAATTTATGTTTAAGCAAAATGAACTTTAATTCAATTGCTTTCAAAATCAATTTACTTTACTTCCACCAACTCATAGAATTTTAATTACTTCCATTTACATCCAATGACAATTTATTCTACGCAATTTGACAAGATTTATGTGAATAAATAAGTATTTATGTTTTATAACCAATTTAAATGGATTACAACTCAATTTATATAAATCTCATTCCATTTTAAATTTATTCACAATCCAAGCCTTCTCATTTTCATTGCATTTTAAATTCGAATCCATTCACTTGCATTTCTTTGTTAACCATACCAGTTTCATTCAAAACCATTTATAAATTCCAATAACAACTATTTAACCATTTGCTTAAGTTAACACTTAAGTTCATCCCCATTTCCAATTAAATTTCCTTTTTATTTTAATTCATTTACAACCATTTATTTAGCTCGACATATTCCATTTCATATTTGTTTATTCCAAACTATTTTATTTAGCTCGAAGACAATTTAAGCTATTTCATTCAAAACCATTTCAATTTTATTCATGATCTATTCATTTGCGATTCATTTCTTATCCGCATTCACTTATCCATTCCATTTACTTAAAAACATTCTATTTGCTCATTGTCACAAAGTTCTTTCAATTTCTTAACAATTTAAATGGTTATTTTATTAAGCATTTCATTCCATTAAATATTATCTATATCACACCGAATTTTATTTCGATTCAAATTTATTTTCACTTAACTTAAATCCAACCTAATATCATTACGCTTAGTTCTTAATTTGAATTCAATTCAACTCTCCCATTTGTTTAGTTTTAAGTTAATTCACTTCAATTTATTCAAATCTCTTTTTTTTTCTATACTTAAGCTCATTTCATTTTGCAAATAAATTTCTCTTTTCAATTTAACTTGATTCTATTTTAATCTAATCCCAGTTTTATTCAATACACTTCAATTATATCTAATTTGTTGACACTTCAAGTTAAATGTATAACTCAAGTTCTGATTCTACCATTCACTTTTTTATTTACCATCCAATTTTATTAACTTACAATGCAATTCCATTCTTAATTCATTTAATTAATTTCAAGGCCACTGTCAATTATATTTCTTCACTCATGATTCAAATCGAATTTGATTTATAACTTGAGTTTTATTTCCAATCTTCCTTATTAGTTGATTACAATTCAGCTTCTATTTAACTATAATAGGTTCCATTTACACCTTTCATTAACTAATTTATTAGCAAATTAGTTCTTCCCTTATTTATAATCCAATACTTGAATTTTAATTCCAAATATCACTCCATTAAATTTTCTTAGTTAAATTTTAGTTTATAATTCAAGTTTTGATTTTTATTTTATTATCCAATTCATCAACAATATTTATTTTGAGTTTTCTATCCCATTTTTTTTTATTAATAAGTCACAACTTATTATTAACATAATCCCATTCATTCTAGGCTTGAATATATTCTTCCTTTATTTTTAACTCAAGCCTATGCTTATTTATAACCCAAACATATTTTATTCCCAAAGATTTTTAATTCTTTTATAAGTTATTCTGATTTATTTATTTCAATCCAATCCTTATCCAACTTATTTCCCATTTATTCCAGTAAGAATTTAATTTCATCAATAATTCAGCTGAAACTGTATTCCCATTCAATTTTATTTCGTTTTTAACTCTTCTCTTTAAATTTAAATTCCATTATCCAAAGCTTAAATTTTTTTTTGATTTACAAATCCTTTCCATTTATAAGCTTACAACTTATCTTATCCGGATTTTTGAACACCCAGCTTTGGTTTCACATTGTTTTAAAATCTCCAACATCTCAAATCATATTTCACAAAAATTAAACCAATTCTGGTTTTATTCCCAACAAATTTCCTTTGAAATTACAAAAACACAGGTTTTCTGAACAAAAAATTTGGCAGCAATTCATCACTTAGAAACTCGAAAATGAACATCGATGATGCTGCAGTCATCACCGAAGTTATTTTCCAATGAATGAAGTGAATTCAATGCTATCTCCCCTTCAAAATCCATTTTTAAACAAATTTCCTTTTAGAAATACCTCCAGAACAATAATACTATCATTTATCTTCAAATACTTCCAAATCTCCGGGATTTTAAACTTCTAAAGCCTGCTTAGATAAATTTTAACTATAATTCATTTGTATACTTAATTTGTACCAATTCTTATTTAATTGTATTTTAATGCATAAATTACATTTATAATACATATTCATAAATTTCATTTTATAATGAATTTATTTCCTTAAATTTTAGTTACATTTCCATCTCTAGTCAAATTCTCACTTAACAATGATAATGCTTTAACATTATTCTTCCTAACATCCAAGCAACCATATATTAGCTAAATAGTTTTCAAAAACTATTCTTTATATAAAAATATGTTTTTGGGTAAAATTATTTCATTCACCCATATTTAAAACAATACCGTGTCGATTGCTCTATTCAAGTGTTTAGAAACCCCTTCAATACAGTTGCGCAGACTGTGTCGACGAAGGTTCATATGCCACTCAATAAACCAATCAACACAATATTAAAACAATTTTTATACTCACTAACAAATACGTGCTCATATCTATTAATACGCTCAAACTCATTATAGAGTACCATAGACTCTATTTTAAATGAGTAATTCCCACCAAAGCCAAGGTTATCACCAACCTATGCTCTGATACCAACTGTAACAGCCCGCAAATCCGTACCCCTTGAGTCAACACTATTCTACAACAATCAACTCAAGTTGCACAGAAATACGAACCATTTGGGTTTAAAAAGAAGAGGTAGAAGAAGAGAAAACAAAATCAACATCAGAATCTAACCATTGCAGCGGAATAAAATATAATAGATAATAAATAATCTTTACTCAAAATCAAATATTTCTGTTTTCATATATTACATCATCAGAGCACATCAGTCACAGTTCACATCAATAACATACAATGAATGCACAACAACTCAAACAGCGGAATATATATACAACAAGTACGACTATACGTATCGTCATCCAGCTCGTCTTCTGAGCTCCACAGCATAATATCCTGTATCCTATAATACTCGGTCTGACCCGAGTATTACAGTTAAATAATACCCAAGTCAGTCTGGATTACCAGCGTGAGAAAATCACACCCAATCGATTATTAAAGTTTAAAATCCTTTGAAAACAAAAGCATCTCGTAAGACCACGCCACAAATAAACATGTCGGGTTTTTACCTTATGATAGCTAAAATAATTTTTATAGAAATCCTCTGATATTATAATAGGCTCTATATACAAGTACTTATAAAATAGCTGAAATTGTTACATCTATTAAATTCCAGCTACTAGCCACATAGTGGGTAATACAAACAAAACTCGTACAAAGCTCGTAGGGAAAATGGATTTGCAACAATGACTAGGCACTGGGGTACCACCTGTCACAGTACGGGGTCTAGATCACCGTACCGAGGATTACTCCCTTCATCCCCTACAACACAAGGCCGGAACCATTCCTTACTGAACAGTCCCGAACAAGATAAACCCCGTGGTTGGCGCGACCAACCACCCACTAAGCCGAAATATATAAAAAGGGACATCTAGACAGGGGAAATATCTTGTCCTGCTTGGGCTTGACTCACCTAACCTTGCTGCATATCCCCTGATTTTCAGTCATTCCCGGTTGATGAGGTTTGAGGCTAAACGTTACCTTTAGAACGTTTTCACTTAGAATGCCCATCGTCCACCTGACGATGTTTCGCAAGCATTCGTCCATACAAGTCCGTCCCGGGTTCGAACGGAACCGAGGCACTATTCCTACTACATCCATTTTGGAAATATCCACAGGATTAGTAGCGACTAGCCCTTGCACTTCACTGCTCAATCTTCGACTCCAAACACGTTTTCGCACGAAACGTACAAACCGGATCGAAGTGGTTTTCGAGAAATAAATATCGATCCCGGTCTCTTCGAAACGATCAATGCATTGTCCAATATTGATAGTCGGTTATTTAACTATCAATTAATATTCACAAACACCCATCAAACAATAAATACTTTCCCAAATTATTTATTAACCGCAAATTATCTTCACAAGATATATTTCCATTTTCAATTCTTTGAAAACAGTTTTAAACCCATCTTCCTTTCAGAATAAACTTTCCCAAATATTTTATATCTCCTCTGAAATCACCAAGCACAAAACTAGATTTTTAAAATAATTTAACACACTTCACTTTGAAATATATATATATATACTTTAAAACATTTAAGTTAAAAACTACTTTGATAGTTTGTTAAAAATATATATACTATATAAATATTTGAAAATAAGGTTATTTAATAAAATATATAACCAGATTTACACTTTAAAACAATATTAAATCACTCTTTAAATAATTATTTCTATAATATATTGAAAGGAAATATTTGCTTTAGGAATTAAATAATAGAAATAATAAATTTTACAAAACATACCTCTTAAAACAACGTTAAACTTTCAATTTATATTTTTTAAAAAATTACTCTGAAAGCGTACTTGGTTATTCAGAGAGAGACTTCCAATCTCAATCACTTAAATCAATTTTCCGATTTGATTCCCAATTTATTCCATTTGAAATAAATTCCTTCACTTAACAGTTCATTTCAAAATTCATTAATTATGGACTTTATTATTATTTTCAGTTTGATTTTTGACTCCTTAAGCTGAAATATACAAATCTCAGGTTATTCCCAAATTTTTTTCTTTATTCTTCTTAAATAATTTAAATCCTCAATTTAAAATAAATGTTGTTCTCCTAACAATAACATTGAAATTTAAGTTTTATGAACTCTCTGTTTATTTAAAATTTTCCTTCACATACTCAAGATTTATTTATTAAAATTTTAAAGTTACTTTATTTCCTTTCAGTTCATTTATAACTTTATTCAACTTTTCTATAATTATTTTACTTAAAATTTTACTTCTTTTATTTTCATTTTCATTACCAAACTCAAATTATATATTTGGGTAATTCATTATTTCCCGATTTTAACAATCGAGCCATAGCATCAAATACTTCCACATAATTTATTACAGAATATCGAACAATCAGAACAGAGAATATATAAATTAATTTAAATAAAAGTTGAGGGGTCCAGTTGGATCCCTCCAACCTGTTTTTCCTGCATCCACAGACGTTAGCGCCATATAATATGCCAATTTCACATTATACTATACTATATCCCATCCATCAATTCAACCATACAATCAGCTATTTAAATTTAATCATTTAAATTTAAATTTAAAAATCAGCTGAGTGAGATTAACTCACCTTTCGTTTTGTTTTGCAATTCGATCCAACCCGGCTTGCTTTTATCAGATTTTGACCTTGTATAACAATCATACAATTTATTAACACTTTGAAATAACTTGAACCCTTTATTTCCATTTATAAATTTAATTGATAATTAAATTAACTAGTGATTTAGTCCTAAATTTGGTGATTAAATTTTAAACTAATTCACTTTAACGATCTCTAGAATAATCAAATGAGCTATTTAAATAAATTCATAAAAATGCCGCCGATACTTATATATATATATATATATATATATATATATATATATATACATACATATATATATATATATATATATATTTCTGATCACCTTATAAAATTACTCAATTGAATATTTAATTGATTTTTTTTTATTTAACTCTGCATTTGTATAAATATACTTATCCTCTGAGAAAAAATTTCCCTCTGTAAATATCAAATAGAAGTTTACTGTCCTGTGAATATAAACTGAAATAAAGAATTATTATATATGTTATTAAAGAAATCAGAAAAGGGATTACCTCACCACTCTCAAGAATGCCAGCAACTGCGCCCTCCACCGCGCTCACCGTCGCTCCAACCCCCTCCCATCCACATGCTCGAGTTCGCGAGACACCCTAGCACTGCCGCACGTCTCAAATCGATACGCCTTGCTTCCACACGCGCGAATTCGCACTGCCTAACCCTAGGTCGACGCCACCACTCGCGCTTTCCCTCCATCACGCTCGCGACCACCCCCCTGCCCAGCGCCACTTGCTTTGAATCTCATGAAGTCGCGATGTCGAATAAGGGAAAGGCGTTCGAACAAGGTATTTGAAAAAGGGGATCTCGCGTTCGGCTTTATGGGATTCCTTTTTTTTTTAAAGCCTGGTAACGGATTGAAGATAAATGGCTTCGTCCATGAATTAAATTTCAAGAATTCAAAGAAGATAAGCGAGCTCGGCAATCACCTCTGAAAATAAATAAGGACGAAAATAAAAGAGATAAAGCGTATTCGAGAAGGCAAAGGAAGCGTGCTTGATACGGTTCGTAAACAGTGCTTTGAAAAGCTCTGATGTGCTATGTCTTAGACCAAATACTTTATTAAATTCGTTTCAAATTTCAGCGTGTTGATAAATCGTACGCTCACACCACGCCTCCAGATGCTACGAAAATTGAAATCCGACAATAATACAACATTATGGATCCAACGAAACTGGTTTCATCGAATTTCGAGACTGTGCCTCGGAAGGCTATTTTTAAATTCAAGTTAAACGATATAAATTCAAAACTCAACAAAACACTTCCAAATTTAATTTCAACACCTTAACCATCTTCAATGTTATTAATATAAATTTTATAAGTCTTCAAATTATTATTATTATTTATTTTAACGGGCTTAAAATCTCAGATTTCATATCTTATTCAATTCAAATTATTTAATTCAACAATTTAATTGTCAAATAAATTATGATATTCGTAATTTAAGTTAAAATTACTTTAATTGAATATTTAAAATCAATTAAATATCCTGATTTTAAATGCTTGAAAATTCCGGGTTGTCACAATGAGGATAAGATGCTTAGGCGCATGAAGGGGAGTGTTCGTAGCAGGGTTGGTGGTGTTAGACCTGGTGGTAGCGGAGCTCGGATCGATGATAGAGGGATTTTGAGGATTAATAATAGGATTTGTGTCCCGAATGTTGATGGATTGAGGCAGGAGTTACTTTGGGAACATCATCGATCCAGACTTTCTATTCATCCTAGGGTGACGAAGATGTACCATGATATGAAGAAGCTTTATTGGTGGAAGGGTATGAGGCGTGATATCTCTCTTTGTTAGTAGGTGTGCGACTTGTCAACAAGTCAAGGCAGATCATTAGAAGCCCCCTGGTTTGTTGCAGCCTCTTGAGATTCCCAATTGGAAATGGGAACAGGTTTCCATGGATTTTATTGATGGTTTGCCGAGCTCTAGGAAGGGTAATGAGAGTATCTAGGTTATTGCGGATAGACTGACCAAGTCAGCTCATTTCATTCCAGTCAAGTTTACCCGTTCTACTTTCGATCTGGCTGAGATTTACATGGGAGAGATTGTTCGTCTCCATGATGTTCCTATCAGCATCATTTGTGATCGGGACCCTATCTTCACCAGTCAGTTTTGGAAGGCTTTTCAAGAATCTTTAGGCACTCGTTTGAATCTGAGCACTGCTTACCATCCACAGACCAACGCTCAAACGGAAAGAGTGAATCAGATTCTATAGGAACTTCTTCGTGCTTGTGTTTTGGATTATGGAGGATCTTGGGAAGATCGTCTCCATCTTGTTGAATTCACCTATAATAATAGTTATCAGGTATATTTTCAGTCTTCTATTTTGATCCCATCCTAATCTTTATCTATCTCATTCCATCTTTGAACTCAGGCTAGTATTGAGATGTCTCTGTTTGCTGCTCTCTACGGAAGACCTTGTAGATCTCCTTCTTGCTGGATTGAATCCGGTAATCATTTTGGTTCTTGGTCCTGATATGATCATTGAAGCTTCGAAGAAGGTTGAGGGGATTAAGAGGAAGATAAGGATTGCCCAGGATAGGAAGAAGAAGTATATGGATCGTCGTAGGAGGAGCTTGGATTTTTCTGTTGGTGACTTGGTTTTCCTTAAGGTCTCTCCCTAAAGGAACGTGATTCGGTCTAGGCGTAGGAGGAAGCTTGCTTCTAAGTTAGTTGGTCCTTTTCGTATCTTGGAAAGGATTGGTTCTCTAGCTTATCGTCTGGATTTTCCTGAGAAATTTGCTGGACTACATAATGTATTCCATGTATCGCATCTTCGTCGGTATCTGCATGATCCATCTTTGATTATCCAGCCTTCTGCTCTTGATAGTTTGGATATTGAGCCTAATCTGACTGTTGAGAGGAAGCCACTTTGTATCGTCGATCGAGGTACGAAGCAGCTAAGAAGGAAATCTGTCAACCTGGTCAAATTACAGTGGAGCACTGATGATCGGGATTGTACCTGGGAGATGGAGGAGAGCATACGTGCTTCGAATCCGGAATTGTTTGTTTTAGGTACTTTTGCTTCCTTTGTTTCATTCCTTTTCGAGGACGAAAAGTTTTGAGTGGGGGAGAGTGTAACATTCCTTTTTTGACATTCATTTTATTTTTGAATTGTTATGTGTTTATATCTCTTATTTATTGCTTGGAAAAAATTTCAATAGATATATGTTATATTGTCTTAAAGGTATATCTTTTTAAAATTTTATTTATTTTGTTTATTGAAAGTTCCTTTGTATATATCTTTTAATTAATGGCAAGGAAACAAATCAAATTGACGTGTGTTACTTTGCTTTAATTTGGCATACGTTACATTTGCATTATTTCTTACCTCTTTATTTGCCTATCTATTTATTTCCTACCATAGTTTTTCATAACTTATGTTATTTTCTATTTGTGTGTATACACTTTAATTTATTTATTTGGATGTTCATTTGTATATTTTGTATTTAATAGTTGGGAAACGAATCAATTAGTTGTACGTTACGTTGTTTTATTTTGGCATAAGTTTTTTTGGCTTTATTTCTTGCCTTTATTTGCTTAAGCCTATTTATTTACTGCCTTAGCCGTTCACTACCTATTCCTAAAACCCTAGCTGCCTTCTACTCATTAAATCACATACAGAAATAAAGTTTCCCATCTCACTTCCATTTGCATCTCCAGAGAGAAAATACTATAAGTTTTAATGGCCTCTTCCTCCTTTCTTTTTACTTTTTTTCTTTTATTTTTCTTGTGTTTTCTTCAAGGTATTATCGGCCTCCACCCCTATTCCGACCACCATCTCATCTCCTTCTCCACCACGACCTACCATCACTCCTCCATTCACAGCCATGAAACCCTAGATCACAATATCCATCACTAAGTCAAGTAATAAACCCTAGCCGAGCCTATAGATGCAAACCCATCCTTGTTTGCCTTGAACCCTATCCCAACCACCTCCCCTTTGCTTGGCTATGACTATCTCCCTCTAAAGCAATGCTTTAGATCTGATTTGACCCAAGTATAGCCTTAGGCCGAGCCATTTATACCATAGGCCTAGCCAAACTCCACTTGATCCATGTTTGTGTCGTGTCTTGCTTTGCCTTCTCCTTTCCATGTCATGACTGTACCCTATGACCCCATAACATAGCCTAACTTGCATCTAAACACCATGGCCGAGCCTATAGGTGGTAAGGCCGAGCCTGTAAGGGTTGTGGCTAAGCCGACTTGATGATTCATCCCTTGTTGTTTCACTTTAATTCATTTTGAGCTTTGATTTGATAAAATTTTGTATTGAATTTTGTTCCCATGGTTTAAGCCATATTGTTTAATGGTAAATCATATATTTATAATTGTTTTATTTATTTGAATTACAAGATCTGAATTTGGTTATTACTTCTTCCCAAATCTTGTCATGCCTTCTCATGCTTTGCGGTGTGTGGATCATTTTGTTTTAATTGATCTCTAGCTTCAAAAAGGTGAGTTATTCACTTTAGACATTACGTACTTATATTATTGTGAAATGATGACAATTGGATCTGTATGAATTGATATATTATTCATATATGCCTGGGATGTGATTTTATGATGTTAAATCCTGTTTATAAAATTGTTGCATCATCTAATATGAGATATTGTATTTAACTGTTCATTTTACTTCTGTATCTCACACTGCAAGTTTCCTTATCACTATGGGTTGAAATGATACATACAAGAATGGACTTTAGAATAAGGAAAAATCATTATGGGCTGAAATGATAGGCTCAAGTGATTTTTATTGTATTTATTTTTCTTGGGATTGCGGGTTTGAAATGATAGAACCCGGATTTTTCTTTTAAATTATGGATTGAAATGATATATTATCTGTATCACTTGACCTAGGTTTAAAAATATTATACAAACCCGTGGTTATTTTTAAAGTATTGTTTTTGAAGTATTAAGTATTTTGAAATATTGAAATATTAAATTTTAGCTTAGATTGGATTTAAATGATTTAAATGAATCGTATTTTTATTTTCTATAAGTTAAAGGTATAAATAAATAAATGGAAAAAGTGTATTTTTTTAATATGACTTAACTTGGGATTTGCAAAATTGGGCTAAATGAAAATATTAAGTTAGGTAAAATAAATGGAGATTTAAAATTTAAGAGAAGGGTATGTTAAATAAATTATTAAATTGTCGGTTGAAATAAAAGTTAAGAAATTTGTAAAGTATTGACCTAACAAATGAAGTTATATTAAATTGGATATTTATTTACAAAAGGTTATTTTATTAAAATTTATAAGTTAAATAATGTCCAAATAAAATTTTGAAAGGTGGAATAAGTTTGTTAAGTTAAAAATAAGAAAATTTGAAATTATATTGTTTAAAGAGTATAATAGAAATTATAGCAATTCTAAAATGCTGTGGTTAAATGAACTATGGCTGGAAATACACTAAAAATCCCCATAACAGCATTTCTGAAGTGCTGTAAATTCTGGAAATTTGAACTATGGCTGGAAATGCACTAAAAAGATCTATAATAGCATTTCTGAAGTGGTGTAAATTTTGGAAATTTGAACTATGGCTTGAAATACACTAAAAGACCTATAACGGCATTTTTGAAATTGCTGTAGTTGCTGAATTTGAACTAGTTTTGATATATATCAAATATATCTACAGCAGCACTTTGTAAATGCTGTAGTTTTGAAATTTACAATGTTGAAATTGAACAAATGAACCTAGAAATTTTTGAAATTCTGGAATTTGTATATTGGATTTGGAAGGATAATTATTTCATATTTAAATGGCTTAAAGGAATTGTTTTGATTTGGAATATAGACCACTTTTTGAAATTTATGACCACGTGTAATAATAACGGTTGTTGTTAAAGAGACCAAGATCGGATATGGGCATACTCTTTGTCGACACCGAAAATCACTTTAACAACCGTGTACGTGGTGGAGGTTCCAGAATGATGTAGGATGGAGGTGACGTTCTGTTGAGGTATGTACATGGACCCGACTCCCGTGAGTTGGCATAAGGTGGCTAAAACAGGAGCGATTCGTAGGCTAAGGAGGTAGCACCTCTTATCGGAAGCACTTCTTTGTATGCTATTATATTGTTTTGTGATTATTTGGCGCGCACCTTTGATTTTGGGAGTGTGGTTCAAGGTGGGCGGTAGTAGCTGCTACGCGTTACCACCGGTCCGAATGCGTAATTGGTATATCTACCCTGACATTGCCTTGTTGTGCCATGTCACCTACCCTAGCGAGCCTTATACGATTTTGGTTTTGTATCATACTTATGGAGTGCCCTCTGACGACACCTAGTACGGGGGAGATTACGGTACTGTATAGACTATGGGAATATATGAATGTGTTAAGGTGGAAAATATAAAGCCTTAAAGCTATTTTAAAGTAAGTTTATTTTACTATAGACATCATTATACTAGCGAAATATTACTACATAGTAAATAGTTTAATGGATCCTTAGAGGATGGGCGGTCCCATGCATCCTCTAAGTCATTTGTACCTTTATATTATAGTTCACTTGAGTTGGTTTACATTGTATAAGTATGTATGTCCCGACTCGAGTGTTTCTGATTATTTCTTACGCTCGGGTCAGCCTGAGTGCTACAGCTTGGATCTGTCTTCTGGAAGCTAGAGAATTTGTGGAGTTATCTGCTTATCAAGTTGTTGTCTATTTCAGTTTCAGTATACCCATTTCAGCTCATGTATTAGAGATATGTATATTTGGGATTTTCCACTATATTTGTTTTAGAATTGTATTTGTTTTCAGACTTTGTATTTTGGTACTTGTTTTGAGACCGAGTTGTAGTGGCTTCATGAACCACTATGGTTATTTTTATTTCCATTGTGAGTTATTCTGATTTTACCTGTGTCTGTGATTCTGGGATTGGTTTTATTTGCTTCAAATTATATTACAATCTTCTATTTTGAATTATTCAAGTCAGGCATGTGGGGATTTATTGTTGATTTGAATGGTCCAAAATAGTGGGTCGTTACAATCTAGATAATTTCGTTAGAATTAGATGATTTTTTATGAAGTAATAACCATACAATTAACAATGACTATAATGTAAAGGCACAATCTTGCTAGATATACGTAGTATATAGGAATTGATCACTCTTTTTCATATGAGTTATTTGGCATTATAAGTTTTTCTTTAAAATTTAGCACCATTCATCACTCCATTCAGCACTCTTGGTTGAATAATCCTGCAACTCTGCTATAGTTTTTTTATTCAGCTGTGAATATCTGCATTTATCAAAAAAATGTAGATATTTGTTATTTCAATTTTTCTGATCTTTTTCTTCTAATTTCATTTTACTTATGAATTTTTTAACGATTACTTTGCTTTTAATTGTAGGAGGTTTTGCTTTTTACAATGAAACTTTCGTAAGATAATTTTATTTTGATTCTTTAGCATTTGATTTCAATTTTTACTAAGAATTTTATAAGATTATTTTGGTTGTTATTTTCAGTGGGTTTGATTTCATTTCATTGCTTTGAAATATTCTAAAGTTGTTAGCTCAGAGTTATGACTCCTTAATATATATATGGTTGACATATATTCATGACCATTGATAGTTTAGTTCACGATGGGAAACTAAAACCGAAAGACATATGCAACATAGGAATTTTTTGTGGGGTAATAGCATGTAAACGGATACTTTCGGAGGTGGATAGTTTCATAACCGCATCCGAAATCATTTTCAGATATCAAATATTCATGGATACTAACGGATTAGCATATTTGCTGAAAATCGATAGATCAATAAACATAAATACAAAAATTTGATTTAATATTTATTTTCTAATCGCACTAATTATTAAAGTATGCAAAATCAACACATACAATGATAATAAACAGTTTGAATAGTCAATATGCATTAAATGCGTAATAATATATTTAACATAATTTTGTTTGCATGCACAACTCAGTTTAACATGGCTGCCTAGCGATCATGGAACAAAGTTCCTTGAGTTTGCAGGTTCGAGTCCTAGAAACCTGCACTGTGTAACCCTTAAAACGTGAAGCGGTTATCCCCAATATCTATCAATGGAATTTCTCTACCAATTTATCACTGCACTCCTAACAAAACAACTTAGAATAAAAGTTTTGTGACTACCAAAATATTTACACTTACAACATACATTTGTTCACTCTATTTTTAATTAAATAAAATGTAAATATTTCTAACTATGAGATGCACATACGTACAACTTATTAATATTTCTAACTATTAAATAAAATAGTAATTTGTAAGCATAAAAAATAGAAATGTACAAAAAAGTGGTAAAGAAACAATTAATCACTGATGTGTTTAGATACATTTTTGCTCACAGTCCCATTAACTAAAAAGCATATGCATGTAAAAGTACAAGTATTATTTACATTTCCAATAGTATAAATTAAACTAAAACAAAAGAAACTAATGATAAACCATGAATGCTTTCAAGTTACTGGTTCCATGAATATTCTTCAGTTATCTCCGTCTTTTCGAGAGTTGCTTCAAGTTTAGTTTATGCTTACAACGGTACTGCCAAATCTACTTCCATGGGTACAACTATAAATGCACGACATTGTGATTAAATCCAGGCCCAACTGGGCGTGCGTATATACTCGTTATAATAGTGTCTATAGAAAGTAAAATAGAATCTAGCTGAAATGTTTGCATCTCACGTTTCAGTATAATTGGACACAATCAAAACTGTACATGCGCCTATAAGAGATTGGATTCCATACAATGGCAGGGCTACTGGGGTTCCGCTCGTCATAGTACGTGCTCTAGATCAACGTACCGAGGATCCACCCTGATCCCCTACATCACAAGACCGGAGCTACCCCTTACTGGATAGTCCGAATTAGTTCACCCCGTGGTTGGGACCAGCAACCGCCCACACAGCCGAAATAAAGGGACAGCTAGACAGGGGAGATGTGATGTCCCGGAAATTTCAAGTAAAATTAAATGTGATAATTCCCTTTTCTAAATTATTTTAAATTGATAAAATTGTTATTTTCAAATATAAATAACCAAAATAATTAATAATATGATGATTTTAAATATAGTTATAAATAGATTATTTTTTAAATGGGATAACTATTTTCAAATTTAATTGGTGTTGTTTTATAAATAGATTTTAAAAAAGATTTATTACTTTCAAATTTAATTTGTGTTTGTTTAAAATTAATATATATTTGAATTGATATTAAATTAGATTTTAAATTAAATTTGAATTTAGATTTAATTTTGAATTTAAAAGGACATATATCTTGAAATTATTTTGGATATAAAATATATGAATAAGTTTTTATTTAAAATAGGATTTTTGTCCTTAAAAGAATTTATTTTTATTAATTAAGATAGTGTTTATTAAATTGTGAAATAAATACCAAAGGGTTTATATTAACATTTTAAAATAAATTAAAAATATTGTATATGATTTTATTTCAACTATAATTGGTTTATACTTTATTTCCTTTTAAAGATTTTAAATTTAGAAAACATTTATTAATTTAGAAATGTATTTATTAATTTGGAAAATGAATATAAAAGCTTTTAAAAACCATTTAAAATAATATAAATAACATTAATACAAGTGTAACCTTTAAAACAATGTTAAAAAAACACATGTAGGTTAATTAATAATGGTAATGACAAGTGTTGACTATTGTAAACAAGTGTCAAATTTATTTTTATTTTCTTTAAATTCTAAATTAAATCCTAATTCACATTTATAAACTCACCTCTCCTCACTTTTATTTCTTTTCTCATTTTCAAAGACTCAACCATGTTCAACTCTTCAATCCTGAAACTCTTCCCAAAAACCAGAAATGCTTGAATCAAACCTGAAAATTCTTTAAACCTGAAACCTTCTCATACTCAAATCAAACTCAAGCCTGAAGCCACTTTCAAAACTATGAGCAATGCAAGCCTGTAATCCTCCTCAAACCAAAAATCCACCTCTGTTCAAAAAAAATTCAAATCAAAATCCTAAAAAATGTTAGCCTGAAACCATTTCTTTTCAAATCTTTAGCCAGACCTGTAAACTCCTCAAATCAAAACCCTATAACCAATTTCTTTTCAAATCTGAAAGCCTGTAGCAGATTTTCTAATGCAAGCCTGTGAACACATTTTTTAAATCTGTTAGCAAGTCTGCAGCCTTCTTAGACAAGAAAGCGACCTGAAGAACATTGTCATGTAATCTTCTCAACAACAATTAGCTTCAGCTTGCAGTAATCAAAAGCCTTCCAGTTTTCAAAATTTCTAGCATTCTAGCCTCTGCCTCTTTAAAAATCTATGAGTAAACTTTTTAAACTTAAAAGCTAAGTAAACTTTAGACGGTTTCTTGTGAAAATGCCTGAGATGGATGATGCTTTGTTTAATACATGAATGATATCTCTGTGTTTATGAGTGTTGTATGTGTGCATGCCTATTGTATTTTAATATCTCCGTTATTGGTTTAGGGAATAAAAGTTTTGATCAAAAATTAAAATCTAATCATTAAATCTTTGTTAGGCTTAGAGATTCAAACATTTTATGTTTGTTTAATCATAAATTTAAGTTTGAAATTTATTTAAAACAATATAGGTTTGAATTTTGTCCTGGAACCAAGAAAATGCAGTAGCAGTTCTAAATGCTTCTTAAATAAAGTATTATAATTTGATAATCCAGTTATATAACCTGAAACATCTTTGAAAAATATGATTTTTAAGGTCAAAATCATAATTTTTAGTTTAGGATTTCATGTGAAATTATCAGATGACTGGAAATTGGTTTTTGGGGGATCTCTTTTGATCGGCTGTCGCTGAGTGGTTGGGGCTTTGTCTGGAAGTAGAGGGATGCACGGTGAGATTTGGAAAAATAACTGGTGGGTTGTCTGATCATCGAGGTGTCGACAGCGAGTTTAGGTTTTCATACCCAATTGTGGTCAGGTATGGTCACTGGGACATTATGAGTCCCCTGGGTGATTGAGTGTCATCGTGTTCTGGTATTAGCTGCATGGAAGTGAGGTGAAGACATAGCCGGGGTTATAGCGCTCAGTTGATCGGAGGCGTGTGATCGAAGAGGATTTTGGTGATGCTTTGGAATTTCATTTTCATCTTCATGGCTCGAATTTGATTTAAGGCTTGTGTATGTGTTTGGATGATCGGGAATTGATGTTTGGAAGATGGTCGGGGTATCGGAGGGTACGGCGCTGGTCATCGTCGTCGCTAGTGGTTGTGCCGATGCATAGGGAGGTTTGACATCTGATGTTTTGGTGTAGAATTTTACTCGATGCATTGCTCGAGTATTTGGGCAGAAGTGTCGAGTATGAACTCAAGTGAATTTAGGTGTTAAGAGCTTCAAGTTTTCAAACTTAAAATAAAATCTAAGTTTTCGAAAAAATTGGGTAGAAAGGAAGGTTTACTTGGGATTTAACCTGAGTTGTCTTCAAGTTTGACCCAAAGCTAAGAAAAGAGCAGATTTTTAAAATGTTTTAAAAATCAATTTGTTTTTTTTAATTTATAAATCTAGTTTAAATTTTCTTATTTTAACTTACTCTTTTTATAATTGTTTTCTTTAACAATTTGTTAAGAGGTTTTGAAAATTGGTTTAATTTAATTTGTAAAATTTAAAGTGATTTTAAAACTTAATGAGATTTTTATAAAGCAAGTTTTAAAATACAAATTGAAATTAGTTTTTTTTTTAAACTTCCACTTGATAATGTTTTATGTTATTTTAAGGATGTTAAGTTTTGTTAACTTTAAAATTATCAAGTTAAATGATTATTTTATTCCAAAAATTAATTATATTTAATTAAGTAAAGGTAATCATACTGATAAAATGTTTTAAAATGATAATGGTAATAAGGCATTAATAAGATAAAATTTTATCTTAAGATAATTAAGGTTTAATTCCTAGAGATTAATTAAGTTGATTAAGAAATTTAGGTATAATTACTTAATTTAATTAAAGTAATTATGGATTAATTAATTTGTATTGAGAGATACTGATTAATAATTAAGGTTATTAATCAATAGTTAATGGATAATTAATCAGTTAATTAAAGGTTAATTAATTGATTTTAAAAGTAATTAAGGATTGATTACTTTGTATTGAAGGAGATTAATTGATAATTAAGGTTTATTAATTAATAATTAAAGAATAATTAGTCTATAATTAAAGATTAATTAATTGGTTTATAGGGTAATTAAGGGATGAATTACCCAGTTATATTTAATGGGATGAATGTGATTAATCAATTTGTTGATTAATTAAAGATGGTCACTTGGTAATTGATTAAGTATAATTACTTAATGAGATTTATAGGTGAAATTACTTAGTGAAGTAGTTGATGGATAAATTACTGGATGTAATTAATATAAGGGAAATTACTTAATGGGAAGTAATTAAAGGTTAATTACTTAGGAGAAGTAATTAAGGATCAATTACTTGGTGTAATTAATTAAAGGATTAATATAATTAATTAAGGAGTTAATTAAGTAAGGTAAGTAATTACAGAATGGTTAATTACTATTATGATTGATTAAGGCCGATTAATGGAAGTAACTAATTAATGTAATTAATGAAAGTAATTAAATATTAATTACTGTAAATGGTTAAGGATAATTAATTTGTGTAATTAATTGAAGGATAATTAATTTATCTCTACTAATAATGCAAATTCTTTACTTTGGTGAAGCTTTTTTGAACTTCGCAAACAACCCATCTCTCTATTACAGCCACAACTACATACAAATAAAGGGAAGAGGGCGTATGCATCCTTTCTCATACCCATGTTTTAATCCCACTAAAATTTCAGTCGTTTTCATTCATTCTCCCCACTTTCTACTCTACCCACTTTCTCCTCCCTTTGTTTTCTCCCCCAAAATGTCAACCGCCTTTCCTGAACCCTACTCCACCTCAACCGCCTCTGACAGCCTTCTCCTTCTTCCCTTTCCTCCACAACCTAAATCCGTCTTCTCTTCGACAAACTACTATATCTTCTCTCCCCACTTTCTCCTCCCATTATTTTTCTCCGCTTACATGTCAACAGCCTTCCCTGAACCTAAATTGATCTGCGATTTTTTTTGGTTCAGCGACGTAGGGACTTGGGTATCATTTGGTTTTCCCTTTTCTGGTGTGCTGATGTCCGGATCTTCTGCTTGCCGAAGTTACTTGCTGTCTCAGGGTGAACAACGGTCGACGAAGTTCATCAATTAGTACCTAAATCATCCACCTTTACTATAGGTTAGGGCACAACAACGAAGTCATTGACTTCCAGATCCCTTGACGTAGTCGACGTGAAATTCAGCTTTTTCAACATAACTGTCTAATCTCCTTGACAAAGTCATCGACATTTGGTAATCCTGTTTGACTACGACGCAATTACAGAGGTAAACGATGTCGCCTCTCCACCTCAATGTAACTGCTAATCGCCACCACTCATGTCGTCGTCAGTTCGACAATCATTACTGCCGGTCTCGCTCAAGGTATGAGATTTTTACTGTAGATTAATAGTTTTTACAAAATTGAGGAATTCTACATCAATTTGATTTCATAATCCACTTAAGTTTGTCATCGATTTTTAGTGTCTGAATTTTCAACCCGTATCTGCATATATGTTTTCATACATAATCTTGAAAGTTTTACATAGGATCAATTACCGTATGTATTTCACATTTACTTTCGAGCATTGTAATTTACAAATCTAGAAAACCAACAAGCTCCAACCTTATCTTCAAATTAACTGAACTTTCTGTAACAAATATTATCAGTAGAAAATGATAGTGATTTCCACACGAATTCTTCAATATGTGAGAAATAATCATGTTTTAATATTGCAGACTGATTACTGATTTTTTTTCCCTGCCTGCACAACTGCTAATTATTCCTTATTACCAAATTGTTTACTTCGGTGGTAAACAAAATTTTATATCATGTGTTGTTCCATCACATAATTAAGATTCTGAAAATTTATGTTGTTGGTCTGCTGAATATTATTGTGACTAAATTATTGTAAATTTGATTTCATAAGCCTCTTAAGTTTGCCATCGATTTTGAATGTTTGAATTTTCAACCCGTATTTGCATATATGTTTTCATTTATACTTTCAAGTTTTACATGGGAAAGGATTCATACGTGCACTTTGGTTTCAAACTGACTAAAGCCTTAATCTTTAAACACGTAACTTGCATATATGAACTTTGGTTTCCATATCTTACTGGATTAAACTGTTGTTCCGAGTTGGTCTACTTTTATCTACACATATAAGTGCAGTTTCATATATTTGGGTTTATAAATTTACAACAGTCAAATTTACACAGTTTACTTGTAGGCTCAGGGTGAAGGAGGCTCGACGAAGTTCATCGATTGCTAACAAAATCGTCCAGGTTTAGTGAAGCTTACGGAGCAACACCAAAGTCATCAACTCGTTGACTTCCACATCCCTCGACGAAGCCGAGGCAAAATTCATCTTCACCATTAAACCTGCTTAATCTCCTCGAAAAATTCAAAGAAGATCGAGTAACATCAAATTCATCGAGATTCTTTAATGGTTTTTGAGTTCGAAGTTATACCCGATGTCGCTGCTAGCTAATTACGGAGGTAAACTATATCGCCTCTCCGCGTCAATGTAAATGGCGACCGTCGCCGCTCATGACATAATGAATTTGACAATCAGCTATGCTGGTCTCGCTCAAGGTATGTGATTTTTACTGGGAGTTAGGTAAATTTTTAACTACTCTTAAATGTTTAATTTCACTTCAAATTCACTTCATTTTCCACCGAATAATATGACAATGGATAGAACCATATTTGACATAAAATTTATTAGACGTAACTCAAAATTTGAGGAATATCAAATATACTGTCTATTCTATATATTGCTATAGGTAATCATATAGTGTTAAAATGTTGCATGTTTAAAAACATATTTTAATCTCAATATATTTGAAAATGTACAAGTGCATTTTGATTACTGTACACATGTTTTATCATTTTATCGTTGTTTTTTCCTCTCTTCTTAATGTTTCCACAAAATTTTATGATCCCAAACTTTTATGATTTAAAGCTTAATTTTGATAATTTACATTTACCAAATATCTTAAAGTTTCCACAAAATGACTCTTTAATAAAGATCCAATTTTTTGCCGGAACCATTATAAAATTGGAAAATGAAAAAGCCTACGCAAATGACTAAATCCATTATCTACATGATTTGATTATCAATAGGAAGGTTTACTCAATGTTATTCCCACCCCTTTAATGGTATGTTAAAACATGTTTCTACCTTTGTGGCCATTGTGTGGATTCTTTAAAATTTTGTATGCTACACTTGATGCTGCTTCTATCAACAAAATCATAAATAGGTAAAGCATTTATATCCTTCCGAAATAGTTTTACAATTTCCATATCTAATAACTAAATTTCCAGTTGCACTTATATAGCTTACAAATTTTTAATACATGGCACATACTACTATTGTTCAAATAATATCATTTTTTCCCTAACTTAACTGCATTTTGATTGGATAAAATCCAATTTGTGCATTTTTTTTCATATACATTTTCTATTTAAGAGTCCTTGCTTAACACTTACCATAACATGTCTTACATAGATTTTTGGCTTAGATGACTAAATATACAATGAAATATTAAATATTTTTTCCTAAACTTAACAAAATTCTCATTGAACAAACTTCTTTTTGTGCATTTCCATTTCCAAGTATTAAATATACATTTTTCCCAAAATTCCTATTTGGTCGTTGTTTATCCTTATTATTACTATTTTAAGTCAGCTCATGGTTTGTCAACAACTCATTCATTAATCGTGCCTATGCTATATTGAGTACGGTCATGAAAAATATTTCTAATGAGGGTGAAAAATCGTAAATTTTCCATAATTTTAATCCATGATCCTCTCAAATTCTTGACGTAATCCCTATGAATTCATATGCTTTAACTATCTACGATTTGGAGAAAGTTTTGTTATTATGATTTTTCAGTTAACAGCCAGTAGCATACTTATTGAAACTTATAAATATTTATCCTTCTTTTGTTTTCCTTTAAAATTCTATTTGAGCTCCAAATGTGCAAGCTACAATCGATACTTTCCATCCTCATGGATTTATTTATAAGCACGTCCACTACTATATTTTGTATAGAATCTTTCTTTTTACAATCTTATAACATTTGGCATTAACTCTGTCGTCTACGTGTTTTGGTTAAATTTTGTTTGTACTCCAACAGTACATAACATTTCAGCGCAGCGTTAGTTTACTTTGATGTTCAACCATTTGCCTACTAATTACCAAAACTGCAGTATGCAGGAATGGCAATTTACTGATTTTTTGGCTGTTCAGCAGCCTCCAACTAACCTCTGACAAATATTTCACTATTTCAGTTACTGTACTTTGACTTATTCCGCTTTCACATTATATCTATTTTACTGATTCAAAATCTAAAATATCTGCTACTTTTTTTCTGTTTTGATCTTTACTATTTATCGGTTTTCTCATTTACTTACTTTAAAATTCAACTGTTTTTCCTACTTCTCAAATGTCCCAATGCACACTCTACTTTCAGGCCACATATTGCAAAAAATAGCAGTTAATCCCTGCTGACTTTTTCCACTCTGAACATTTTTGTTTTTTTACCGTTCAAACACCAAAAAATCTCCTTCTTCTCTTCCTACACTGACTACGTACACAAATATCAAGTTTATTTAACCTCTGCATCCCCCTCGTCTGTTCACACGTTTCCAAACTTGCACCACCTACGCATTCCCCCCTCCTTCCCTGCTTACATCACTGCTCCACAGTTAATGTCTCTCCTTTCACACTAACACTGTCCTCCATCGCTTTTCACCCACTGTTCCACAACACCACTTTTTCAATTACACCAACCTTACCTTGCCTGATTACCCTGTATATTCATCACTTACTCAGTCACTCATTATTTTCCAGCTCTGACTACCAAGCAGATGGATTCTGAGCAACGTGAATACCGTCGGTTGGCACAACGAGCCAGACGACAACGACTGTCCAACGATGCAAGACAACTTCAGCTGGCTAACCATAGACGACAACGACGTGCACAACAGCTGCTGACATCAGAATTGCACCTACCATCTACATCAGGTTTGTCTTTTGATCTTCTCCATTTTTCTTTACTTACAACTCTTTTCCCATGACGATACTGGGTCTGCATTTCGTGCGTTTTTACTTCACCTTCATCCCATACAGTCCATGCATAGGTCCAATAGGTGAGGTGGGGTCTGGTGGTTCGTTACTGACCGTTGCATTTCAAATTTTGGTTGACTCGGTTCATACGGCAAAATTGTCTTTGGGTTCAGTTGCTACGGTTAACGGTTTGATTGCATGTACCGTTGAAAGGATCAAAGCTGCAGTCTCGGTCGAGACTGCGCACAAATGAAATGTCTGTAGCTTAGTGAAATGGAGAATAGGAAGGAGAGCTCAAGGTTTTCTTTTGTGTTAATGTGTGAAGTCAAGAACGCACCTCAGGTATCTCCTTGCAATGTGTTATGTTTGATCTGAAAAAGAAACTGGCGGAAGTCCAACTTAGGAATTGGAAGGAAAAAAGAAAACACACCACGATGCAAGGGTGTTGGTTCCGTTATTGACTTCTCTCTCTTATAATATCTATCTCTCTTCTCTTTCCCTTTCATGGATAATTAATTTAGTGTTGTTATTTTGAATGGTAAAAATTGTCATCCTTTCTGTAATGTAGACAGACATTAATGTTATGTTATTGTTGTCTATGACAAATTTTTTGAACGTTGTCTTGGTTGATTGCTTGGAATTCAAGTTAAGTTTTGGTAAAAAAAAGATATGTACGAATGCTACTGCTTACAGAATTTAACTTTCTAATTTAATGTACATCTGACTTTCTTTTACTGCTACCTTTGCATATAATTGTATCCAATGCTCAACTGACAACAAATACTATAACACAGCATGCATTAACACCACCCCTTTTAAATATGTTAACTTCTTTTTCCTATCACCCAATGTCAACCATCCAACCTTTCCACATCCATCGGCTGTACTACTTCCAAAGCTGCCATACTGTACCGCACAACCCCATATTTTGCATCCACTATTTACCAAATGTTGTTCAAATGTACGCATACAACCAATTCAACCTGTCCTATTCCACCTCCACTACTTACTTCCCACCACATGCTCCATTTCTCACCATACAGCAGTTTCCGTTCACTTATTGTTATTAGTATATAAGCTCCACTTCCTTTTCATCTACTCCTTCATAATCTACCAGCATTATTTGTCCCAAGCATTATGACAAAGGTTGTTCTCTCTTGCACCTCATCTTATTTTTTTACCTCCTTACACCATCGCCAACACACAACACACTTCCCGTCATTTTCAACTAGCACTTAAAATTCCAGTGTGCACATTTTGTATACCCCACTCTACATTTATCTCGCCGCTAACATACACTTTTTGCCTCGCAGCGTAAGTCTGTCCTTCAACAAAAAGATGCTGCAACAGCCATCCACAGAAAAACGAGAACGAAAAAGCACACGTCAAACAAAACAGACGCACTCATTTACTGATGCTAACGTTGGACTTTCAAACACCGTCAAAAACCACACTACGCCTACTCCATCGAAAAATGATACCGACTACAACAACAACATTTCTCCTCCTCTACGACCGAATGCTCGAAAAAACGTGGAATTAAATGACAACTACTCTGACATTTCTGACGATGATGTACACGTACCACTAACTGCTGAACCGCACTTCTTCCCCACTGTTCTGACAACTATGACTAGGATACTTTTTTACCCCTGAAGTGGTATGCTTCAATGCATCTACTTTTTCCTTCATTCCCACCAGCATATGTTCACCCAAACACACGCATATATACATGTTTGTTTACTAATATATTCCTATATGTTTTTAACTATTTACATCTACTACTCTACCCCACTAATCTTAATCGTCTAACACCTAATCATAATTTTCATTCCTCATGCAGATTGAACAGTGTGATAAGATTGTGGATCATTTTCTAACTGATCGTTCGTGCTAAAGCTCTTACGACGTCCAACTTTTTAACATTTTTGGCCACCGTTTTGTATTTGCCTATGTACCTTTGTCCGCTACTGCAGCATTATGTTTTTTTTTCTACTTCAGCAATGTAATTTTTTTCATTCCATTCTCTTAATTATCATTTTATTTCCTTTTGTCTGTTCCACTTTCCTCGGGTAAATACATTTTAAATTTTATATCTTTGCCCCCATCACTACTTTGCGGTCCGCACATATCATCAACTTCACCATTAATACTGCCTCGCACATACACGCGTCCTCCACACACAACACAACATCTGCTGTCTACGTGAACATATACGTGTAATTTACTTTCTGCTTTTTACAAAATCACTTTTACGCAGACGTCCGAATCCACTTGCCATCTCCGACAAAAGCACCAATACCACTATTGTACCTCCATATTCAACGGAACATCTTTGTACTACACATGACAACCAAAATTTTCCCACAAACCTGTTGTACGTCCCAACGGATTAGTTTTAAAACGTCCATTAACTTCCGTCACAACATTATTACCCACTCTATAATTTAAGAAGATATTTTACATATTTCAAACGGACATTGCCAAACCTTTATTCATTCAACTCTATTTTTCACACCTGTATTCGACTAAAATAACATCTGTTATCACGCCTGACAAAGATACGAGCTAACTAAACTACGGTACTTTCCTTTCAACATTCCCCTAACATATTTTCTACACGACAACTGACAGAATATGCATACTTCACAACAAAATAAATTCCCACCATAATATTTTTCCTCCTCGTTAAACATTTCCTCTGGCTCTCTTCACACCCTACTAATTTTACAACAACTTGCCTTACTCACGTCCATCGGACGTGCCTTCATACTTGTGTAATTAAAGATAATTAATCAAGGATGATTAATTAAAATGGATAATTAAAGTATGATTAATTAATTTATTTATAATTAATTAATGTTAAGTAAGCAGGATTAAGGGTGATTGAAGTAATTAATTTAATTTGTTTAAATTAATTAGAAATGGTATGACTAATTTAACTTGCTTATGAATGATTGTATAATATTGCATGCCTTAGATTGATTAATATCTTGGATATGTGATTTGTGATGCTATGTGATATGATACGTTGGGTTTAAACTGAGATAATGTGGTTATCTATCGATGATGAATTAATGTGTATAGGTGACACCCTGTATTTGAAGTTTGAATTGTGTTTCATTTGAATAATTTGGGATAAGATGGTATTGAATTTGAAGAGACCGGAGTCGGATATTAGTAAATACCCGAAACCACTTCGATTCTTTATAGATTGATATGTGAAATCAATAGGCTGGTATGGAATGATTTAAGTGAATTGGACCATTTAATCTAAGTTTTGGTACTTAGAAAATGATATGAGAAATAAGAGATGTCTATAACAACTTGTGAAGTTGTAAATTGATACAAGTTACCCCGGGTATATATAAATTGTATGCATTTGTATTCCATGTTAGATGGGTTTACTCACGCTGGTTTCCAGCCTGACTCGGGTGTTACATTGATGTAATACTCGCGTCAGACCGAGCATTACAGATTTCCAGGTAAGGACGCTCTGGAGCTCAGGAGGCGAGCTGAATGGTAGAAACGTATGGAGTGTATTCCGCTGTGATATATTGTTATTTATCTAGGACAAGTTATTTTAACTATCCAGTGATTGTGTAAATATTGTAACTCTGATGTATTAAAGTGAAATTTGATAAGTACAATTTTCCTTTGTATAACTGATATTATTTGTTATTATATTTTATCCGCTACGAATGTGAGATGTTGGTGTTTCTATTTCTTCTTTTTCCTTCTATCTCTTTTCTTCTTTTCTCCAACTATATGGAATTTTCGAGATTGAAAATTTAGGGTCGCTACAGGTGACCTTACCCTAATTGGTTGCTAGCCACTTAGCCTTGTGTGCACCCCCTCTGTTTTAGCCATTCCCGGTTGATGAGGCTGTAGGCTATGATTTACCTTTTTAGCACAATTTACTTAGAATGCCCACCGTCCTCATGATGATGTTCTAATAGCATTCGTCCATACAAGTCCGTTCCAGGTTCGAATGGAACCGAAGGCACTACTCCTACTACATCCATTTTGGATTCACCCTTAGGATTAGTAGCGATTAGCCCTTGCACTTCACTGCTCCATCTTCAACTCCAAGCTCATGTCTTCCTCACGAAAACATTCATACCGGATTGAAGTGGTTTTTGGAAAATTAATCCCGATCTCGATTTCTTCGAAACGATCAATGCATTGACCATTATTAATAGTCGGTTATTTGACTATCAAATAACATCCACAAACAATCATCAGATTTAAATAATTTTTCAAATTATTTATTTCAAAATATCTTCGCAAGATAATTTTCCGTACTTCAACCCTTTGAAAACGGTTTCAAACCACCTTTCTCTCATGGAATAAATTTCTCAAATATTGTTTATTTCCACTGAAAACAACCAAGTCCAACCACTTTAGATTTTAAAATAATTTAAATCACTTTATTCTAATTATACCTTAAAACATTTATATTAAAACTACTTAAACACTTTATTCAAAAATATATACTTTAAAAATATGTGAAATAAAACTACTTTATAAAATATAAAACTAATTTTTAAAATAAAAGTTAAGCCGAACTAAATTTTAAAATAAAGGTTACGAAATTCTATATAAGTTTCCAAATAAAACTTTAACCAAACTATCTTTAAAATAAAACTATTTTATAAAATATAAATATTAATAATTATCTTTTTAAAACATAATACCAATTAACCTTTTAAAATAATTACTACTATAAATATTTAATAAATCTTTACCTTTAAAATTTTAACAACTTAAAAATAATTTCTTAAAACATTCCTTTAAAACAACTTTAAAACTTTTAACTTATGCTTAAAAATCTGCTTCGAAAACGTACTTGGCTTTTCAGGGAAATACACTATCCTTTCACACTTTTAAAAATAAACCATTATTTATTTTTAAAACAAATTACCCATTCTTTTATAAAGTCCCAGGTGAATTTATACTTCCAAATATCCACGATATCTTATTTCACTTTATAAGCCCAGTTTATAAATTTCATAGTCTCATCTTCTTTTAGAAAAAAATTCAAATTCTAAATCAATGTCCAAATTGATTTTCATATTGTACTCCATTTTAAAATAAATTCCTTTACTTACTCAAATTTATTTCGAAACCCATTAATTTCAGATTTTACTTTTTTATTATGATTTAAAATCTTATTTAAACTAAAAATACGAATTTCATATTTATATCAAAATTCTTCTTTTATTCCTTCCTATACCATTTAAATTTTGAGTTTAAAAATAAATCTTTATTCCTTTAAATATTATCACTTAAGTTTAAGAATTCATTTATTCCTATTTATTCAAATATCCTTTCCCACACTTGGAATTTATTTATTAGAATTTAAAAATCAACTTTTATCCCTTTCCAATTCATTCTTTAATTTACCCAAATTCTCTATAATTATTTTACTTAAAAATTCCCTATTTTATTTTCCTTTAAAAACTCAATCTATCTTTGACAACTCAGCATACCCCAAATATATTCAACCAAACCACAGCATTCAATATTTTAAATCACCAATATAATCTATCTCAGATTATTAAATAAATCATATCACAGAATATTAAAATAATTTAAATGTTTAGAGGAATCCAGTTGGATCCCTCCAACCTGTTTCCCTACATCCACAGATGTTAGCACAATATAAAAATACCAATTCCACTTCGAGGTGGAATGTCGCGGTATGTAAACGGTCACCCGCTATTATGCGGGGCGCATAGGGTCTCATCCGCTATATAATAAGGGAAATCAATCACTCCCATATATAATATATATACTATTATATAATATACCATATCCAGACAATTCAATCATTCAACTAATCATTTAAATTTAACTATTTAAATTTAACGGGTATTCCAAATGAGTGAGATTAACTCACCTTTGTCCTTTTAATTTGCAATCCGATCCAAACCGGCTTGTCTCTCCCCAATTTTAGACCTTGTACAAACATTGTATGATTTATTAATATTTGAAATGATCTAAAAATTTACTTTCTTTTAATAATTTAATTTAACCAAAAATTTAATAAAATAATTTCTTTTCTTTTTTTTTGAAACCCACATTTATAAAAATTAATTTATATAGATTCAAAAATCAAATTTTATAAAATCTTTCAAACATTTCTAACTCCCATTTTTTTAAACTAGAACATGCATGTGGATATATATATATTTACTAAATTAAAAACAAATTATTTTATACCTTACTAAATTAAAATTTCTTTTGCATAAAGATTATCAAAGTAAACATTTATATAAATTTATTGAGATGACCCACTTTCTTTTAACAATTTTTTTTTTTTTTTTTTTTTTTTGTTGTATATGCTTATTTTTATTTCAGTGGTCATCTATTTAAGAGATCATCTCCTCCATTATCTCTTCTTTCCAGGATCTTTCAATCAATAAAAATATTGATATACTCAAATTATTTTGAACATTCCTATCTGAAAACATGTGTGAATAATGTTTAGTGTTTTAAATCAGAGTTAGGAAGCTTGGGGAACCAAAGGAAATTTACTTTGTATTTCCCTGTGTGGTTTTCTTCCCCCCCATAGCAAAGTAATTTCTAAAGTGTTTTTCTGTCTTACTTGTGTTCATACAAGTTTCTGATTTAAAATTTCCTAGTCTTAGCATATTTTTTTTCTTTTTTACTCTCCTATAATTTCAGTTTATATATATACTATAACTGTTGCCTATGCTTGAGTGTACATGTGACCTCTGCATGTATATTTCTTTGCATATAACCAGTGCCTGTTATTCATTATCATCAAAATAGCTAAATCTGCCATAAGTCTCTGGGTTATTGAATTTTAATTATTTGAAGATGGTTGAACCCAGGCTTGTAAAAGTGGTCAAGTAAGCCCTATTTCTTTTGTATGCATTTTGCACATATTATCAAATTGTCTAGAATTCTGTTTTGGCCAGTTCTTATATTTCTGTTTAGCAAATTTTTCCTTCTTAAGACCAGAGTTTCCTACATACTACTAACTACCATTTTCCTTGCAATTTCATACATTACTGGCATCTCAAGTTTTATATTTTTCAATAGAATCATTGCATGAGTTAAGAAAAGAAACTTCCATACTCAGAAAAACATTTTCTAAAAACAAACTGTAGTTCTAACTGAAACACACAATTTCCCCAGTTCTTACAAACAAAAGACAACATCACTTTCTTTCTAAATAGTTTTAGCAACATAACATGCCATAAGTTTGGCTTAAACATTCATTTTTAATATCAGAAAGTATATAACTAATGCATCCCAATTCTTAGCAGCCAACACATCCAGAGCTAGCTCATTGCAGTGCTTATCTTACCTGCACAATCACCATAGTCTGCCTCATAATTTTTATGAGACACCCAATGGTGAACAAACACACAAAGGGTCAGACAAAATTGTCTGGTATGAGCAATCTACTGCAATCATATCATAATTCTAATTTTTCATTTATTTATTACTTGAGTATTCTTCATGGACAATAAGTGGATTCAGTGTCCTTTCTATGATGTTGCTATAAGACTATTACTTCATATCAATGCAAACTGGTTAGAGGTGATTTGTGCAATCCAATTCAGGAAAACAAACATAAAATCCAACTAATATACATCCAATACAAGCTTAAATACAACCATTAAGTCACTTTTCAAATTTTCCTTTCACTAGCCATCCAGGTTGTACCCAACCCCCATTTGACATTACTCCTATTGTTTTTCATACAATATCAGTTTAAGATCAGTAGCTACATTCTCATGTTTAATACACACATTGTCTGGGACCAATCTCTGTTAACCCAGCACACTCAGGCCCCTGGGTATAAACATACCATGTGTGAGCTTGCAATATTCCCCTTGCCAAGCCATCTTTTGTAGCCCAAAGATCCTTAATTCTTAGTTGTCTTACTAAGTGTTATTCCCTCTTTCCTTAATCATGCTAATTTCCCCCTATGGATCCCATTTCAATCAGAGAAAAGAATACATAATACAGCCATTAAGCATGAACTCCAGGCATAGTGGGTCCTATTCTCATAAACATAAATTTAATTACACAATCTAGCATATATTCTTAGTACACACATTATTCAGATCATGGATTTTGAGTGAATCATGTTTATAAATATATGGTCATACATATTATATAATTTTTTTCTCTGTTGCATCCAATTGCCTCTGGGTTAATCAGATACTCACAGATTCATGAGATCTGGCTAAACCATAAGCATTTAATCAAATCTGGATTCATTTGTAAATATGGAAGTTCAGCACATGTATCTCATTGCACTTCTATATTTCATTTTTTTTTTTTCATGGGACATAAGCAACAACAATTCCATGCTGCAGTCCCATTTTCTTTTCCCTTTTAGACCATAGATTTATAACACAATTACTGAGATCTTAAATAAATATTTATGTAGAAAAACTCATAAAAGCAATCACTTCATTTCAAGATTGATCCATACTCAAATGATCATTTAAACAAGAGACCCACAAACCATATTTTCAGGGTATCAATATAAAGAGTTAAACACCTAACAGATCAGCAATACCAAAATAAACACAAATTATATAAATAAAATATAACACTATTTAGGCTGCCTTGATTTTTTTTAGGACTTAATGCCAGATTTACCAGTGAGATTACTCACCTCACTTTCTTCCTTAATCCTTCTATTTCTTCTTATCCTTAATGGTCAGTGTTCCTCATTTCCTCTGGCTTGTATTTCCATTGCTATGTATATATATTTTTTTTTTCTGTTTTTAAAAAAAAATAATCCCAGATCATACTATCCCTTAGGCCCTCTTATACCAGACCCTGGTTGCCACTAGGGTTTTGAAAATTTACTTAATGTCAATTTTACCCTGTCACTATGACCAGTCTCTCATTCTGTTTTTAGAGAAAATGGGTAAGTGGTCCCTATTCTTATTAACAGAAATTTTTCCTTACTACCCCGGTCATCTTATTTGCATGATCTGTGATTTTCTTTTTCTCTTATTTTTTTTTTAAAAGATAAAACCATATCTGCAATATCTATATTTACTTACTTGTTCAATTATAACTTATTCATTCCAACTCACAAATTAATTACTGCTTATGTCTCCTTACAGAAAGTTATGTGTATGTGTGTGTTCCATACTGCATATATATTGATACTTATACAATGCATTTGTAGTCAATCTATTATACATGCATTTATTTTTAGCAACAAAATTTTAAACAAGCATGACTAAATTAAATTATAAAACTTGTCCATAAAATTGTTTCATAAAAATCAGGGTCATCACATACACCCTTCCTTTTAGGAATTGTGTCTCACAATTCTTTTCATACTTAGATTAAGCATTATCAATTCAGAAATGCAATCATTTTCAAACTAAACAGTCAAAATTTAATGCATGCCTAATCTAAACATCTATCAGTATACATATATCATACCTTCCATTCAATCAAATAATTGTGGATAATCATTTCTGATTTTATCTTCTACTTCCCATGTGCAATCATTTGGGTCAAGACTCCATTGCATTTTTACCAGTCTTATTTCTTTGTTTCTCAATTTCTTGATCTCCTTTGCAACTATGCCTACAGGCTTCTTCTCATATATCATTCTAGGGTCAATCTGCACATTCTCAGGGGATTTTAAAATTGTTCCTTCATCATGAACCCATCTTCTTAATTGAGATACATGAAAAACATCATGTATTGCCCTCATTTCTTCGGGTAATTCTAGCTTATAGGCCACATTCCCAATTCTTTCTAGAATTTTATATGGTCCTATGTACCTTGGAATCAGTTTTCCTTGTTTTCCAAATCTCAAAATCTTTTTCATGGGTGATATCTTAATAAATACATAATTTCCCACATCATACTGCACTTCTTTCCTCTTCTGGTCTGCATATTTCTTTTGCCTATCTTGGGCAGAAGCAATTCTTTTTCTAATCAAAACTATTTTTTCAGAAATTTCTTTTACATTTTCTGGTCCTAAGACCACCTTCTCCCCTGATTCAATCCAACTTGAAGGTGATAAACATGGTCTACCATATAGTGCTTCAAAGGGTGCCATGCCTATACTACTGTGATAGCTGTTATTATATGCAAATTCTGCCAGAAATATGTGATCTTCCCAACTTCCTCCCCAATCCAAGATACATGCTCTCAACATGTCTTCAAGTAATTTATTCACAATTTCTGTTTGACCATCAGATTGAGGGTGATATGCTGTGCTCAAGCATAAATCAGTCCCCATTGCCTTATGAAAACTTTGCCAAAATTTTGAAGTGAAGATGGTATCTCTATCACTTACTATAGTCTTTGGTATTCCATGCAACCTAACTATTTCTTTAATAAATAACTGAGCTAATGTGCATGCATTCCTATCTGATTTCACTGGTATAAAATGAGCTGATTTAGTTAGCCTATCTACTACAACCCAAATACTATCATTTCCCTTCCTAGTTTTGGGCAAACCATCAATGAAATCCATTGATATCTCCTCCCATTTCCACTGTGGTATTTGTAAAGGTTGGAGCATTCCTGAAGGTCTCTGGTATTCTGCTTTTACCTGCTGACAAATCATACATTTGGACACATATAATGCTACTGCCCTCTTCATACCACTCCACCAATAATTCCTCTTGAGGTTATGATACATTCGGGTGCCCCCTGGATGTATGGTATACTTGCTTTTATGGTAAGCATCCAAAATTTCTTGCTTCAATTTTTCAATAGCAGGAACACATATCCTATTTCCCTTCTCCAAATGGCCTTGCTTATTCAATTGAAATCCTTCCACTGCCTCACCATTTAATATCTGAGTTTTCTTCTCAAGTAAAAATGGATCTTGGTCTTGTAGCTTGACAATTTTATTTTTCAATTCTGATCCCAAAGTAACAAAACTCAACTTTCCTATTTCCTCTTTCTCACTGCATATGTTCATATTTTCCACATTATCCCTTTCTACCTCTGAATCAATCAGTAATGATAAAGTATTAAATTCTTCTATCATCAATCTAGCCATTTTGGCATGTTGTCTACTTAAAGCATCTGCTACTTTATTAGCTTTGCCAGGTGTATACAATATTTCAAAATCATATGAGGCTAAAAGTTCAATCCATCTTTGCTGCCTCATATTCAATTCTTTTTGTGAAAACAAATATTTGAGTGACTTATGATCTGTGTATACTTCAAATTTAGCCCCTAACAAATAATGTCTCCATAACTTAAGAGCATACACTATAGCAGCTAATTCAAGATCATGTGTAGCATACTTTATCTCACTGGGCTTCAACTGTCTAGAGGCATATGCTATCACTTGATGTTGTTGCATCAACACTGCCCCAAGTCCCTGACCACTAGCATCAGTATATATCACCAAATTCTCATTTCCTTCAGGCACCTTTAATACTGGGGCTTGTACTAGTGCTTCCTTTAGCCTCTCAAAGGCTTTCTCACATTCCTCAGTCCAAACATAGGCCTGATTCTTTCTAGTTAATCTAGTCAATGGAATTGAAATTTTTGCAAAATCCCTTATAAATCTTCTATAATATCCAGCCATTCCCATAAATGATCTGACCTCTGTGACACTAGTAGGCCTTTTCCATGCTTGCACTACCATTACCTTATTGGGGTCTACTGATATGCCTTTTTCTGATATCACATGACCTAAAAAGCTTACTTCATTCTGCCAAAAAGTACATTTTGAAAATTTTGCTTTCAAATTTTCCTGTCTTAATTTCTGTAATACTATATGCAAATGATTCTCATGCTCTTCTACTGACTTAGAATAAATTAGTATATCATCAATAAATATCAATACAAATTTATCTAAGTATTTTCTAAAAATTCTATTCATCAAATCAACAAAGTAAGAGGGAGCATTTGTCAAACCAAAGGGCATCACCAAGAATTCATAAAGTCCATATCTAGTATTAAAAGCTGTATATTTAATACTTTCCTCTTCTACTTTCATTTGTTGAAACCCTGACGCCAAATCAAGTCTAGAGAATATTTTTGCACCACTCAATTGATCAAAGAGATCATCAATTCTTGGTAAGGGGTATTTGTTTTTAACTGTGATTTTATTTAACTCTCTATAATCAATACATAATCTAAGAGATCCATCATGCTTCTTAACAAAAACCACTGGTGCTCCCCATGATGAGCTACTAGGCCGGATAAAGCCTTTTTCTTCAAGTTCAACAAGTTGCTTTTTCAGCTCTATTAATTCTTTAGGCCCCATTCTAGTTGGTCTTTTAACTATTGGGCTTGCTCCTGGAATAAGTTTAATAGAAAACTCTACTGGTCTATGATTGTCAACCCCCTTTACTTCACCAAACACATCAGCATATTGATTTACTATAGGGATTTCTTCTATTGCAGGCATGTGCTTTTCACCAGACAAAGTATTAAGGGTGGCTATGTTCCTATTCTTATTTACTTCACAAAGAACAACTACTCTTTTCCCATCAGAAGTTCTCAGAGATATAGTAGAGGTTTCCATGTTTATAACAGCCCTATATTTTCTTAACCAATCAACCCCTAAAATAACTCCTATACCTGGGTATTTCAATACATATAGGTCTGCACTAAACACATATCCCCCTATATTCAGTTCTAGTTGCATACACATCATACCCAAAATACAAGAATTTCCTAAAGGACTTTTAATGAGTAATGGCTTATCAACTATCATGCAATTCAATTTTAGTTGTTGTACAATATCATGAGAAATTAAGGAGTGTGTAGCCCCAGTATCATACACTACTACAAAAGGTATGGAGTGAATAAGCAAAGTACCTTCAACTTGGCCATGCTTCTCCACATTTGGTCCCTCAATTGCCTTGCTTTTTACCTCCAAAGTACTCATTTTTCCTTGCTTAAACTCTGGGCAGTTCCTCCTTATGTGGCCTTCCTTTCCACACTGATGACATTTAAAGGATGCTGGTTTTGGATTTGTACACCTATTTTTCATGTGTCCCTCTTGTCCACAATTATAGCAAGTGAATTTTTTCTTAACTTCAGCAGTTTTGATTTCTTCTGACTTCTTGGTGGAAGCTACATCCGTTTTCTTTTTATCATAAGGGTGAAACTTTCCCTTTCCCTTCTTATTTTGGTTATTTTTAAATGATCTGAAATTTTCTCTGGCTTTATCATGTTGTTCAAAGCTCAAAGCCAGATCCAAAACTTGATCAAAGGTCCTGTCCTTATATGGTAGCATAGCTCTACTAATGTGGGCATTCAGTCCTTGAATATATCTGCCATTTTTAGCTTCTCTGGTTGTAATAAGCACTGCACCATATTTTGCTAGAGATTCAAACTTCTGTGTATATTCAGTTACACTCATAGTTCCCTGTCTTAGTTTAATAAATTCTTCCAGCAAAGATTCTTTAGCTGATGCAGGTACAAATCTCCCTTCCAACATCTCTTTGAATTGGTTCCATGTCACCTCCCCTTCAAGTCTTCCAGCTATAATAACTTCCCACCAATCCAAAGCTGCTCCTCTCAGTTGTCTAGATGCTATTAACCTCTTCTTCTGGTCTTCAACTTGCATATCAGCAAATATTCTGTCCAAAATTCTGAGCCAATTTTGAACTCCCATAATTCCTTCTGTCCCATCAAAAGTCTTGCCTCCAAGATTGGTAAAGGTCTTGAGAAGCTTGGAGAGCTCTTCATGTGGATTTTCTTGCCTATTACCAACTCCATCTCTTATGGCTCTCATAAAATCTTGCATATTCATCATGGGTGGTTCACTTGGTCCTACATCTGGTTGTCTAGGTCTCACCATTGTTCTATGGATACAATACTTAGGTTAGTCCATTATTTATTCCTTTATAAGCTAACCTATTCTAGCTTATTGCCATTTAATTATAACAGATATTGCATCAGTATAAAACAAAGCATTCAAGACAGTCAATTTTTCATACATTCAAAACAAACAAGTTCATCCAAGGTTTTTTTTTTTTCTTTCTGCTATGTTATCTAACAACATAGCTCTGATACCAAATTGAGATGACCCACTTTCTTTTAACAATTTTTTTTTTTTTTTTTTTTTTTTTTGTTGTATATGCTTATTTTTATTTCAGTGGTCATCTATTTAAGAGATCATCTCCTCCATTATCTCTTCTTTCCAGGATCTTTCAATCAATAAAAATATTGATATACTCAAATTATTTTGAACATTCCTATCTGAAAACATGTGTGAATAATGTTTAGTGTTTTAAATCAGAGTTAGGAAGCTTGGGGAACCAAAGGAAATTTACTTTGTATTTCCCTGTGTGGTTTTCTTCCCCCCCATAGCAAAGTAATTTCTAAAGTGTTTTTCTGTCTTACTTGTGTTCATACAAGTTTCTGATTTAAAATTTCCTAGTCTTAGCATATTTTTTTTCTTTTTTACTCTCCTATAATTTCAGTTTATATATATACTATAACTGTTGCCTATGCTTGAGTGTACATGTGACCTCTGCATGTATATTTCTTTGCATATAACCAGTGCCTGTTATTCATTATCATCAAAATAGCTAAATCTGCCATAAGTCTCTGGGTTATTGAATTTTAATTATTTGAAGATGGTTGAACCCAGGCTTGTAAAAGTGGTCAAGTAAGCCCTATTTCTTTTGTATGCATTTTGCACATATTATCAAATTGTCTAGAATTCTGTTTTGGCCAGTTCTTATATTTCTGTTTAGCAAATTTTTCCTTCTTAAGACCAGAGTTTCCTACATACTACTAACTACCATTTTCCTTGCAATTTCATACATTACTGGCATCTCAAGTTTTATATTTTTCAATAGAATCATTGCATGAGTTAAGAAAAGAAACTTCCATACTCAGAAAAACATTTTCTAAAAACAAACTGTAGTTCTAACTGAAACACACAATTTCCCCAGTTCTTACAAACAAAAGACAACATCACTTTCTTTCTAAATAGTTTTAGCAACATAACATGCCATAAGTTTGGCTTAAACATTCATTTTTAATATCAGAAAGTATATAACTAATGCATCCCAATTCTTAGCAGCCAACACATCCAGAGCTAGCTCATTGCAGTGCTTATCTTACCTGCACAATCACCATAGTCTGCCTCATAATTTTTATGAGACACCCAATGGTGAACAAACACACAAAGGGTCAGACAAAATTGTCTGGTATGAGCAATCTACTGCAATCATATCATAATTCTAATTTTTCATTTATTTATTACTTGAGTATTCTTCATGGACAATAAGTGGATTCAGTGTCCTTTCTATGATGTTGCTATAAGACTATTACTTCATATCAATGCAAACTGGTTAGAGGTGATTTGTGCAATCCAATTCAGGAAAACAAACATAAAATCCAACTAATATACATCCAATACAAGCTTAAATACAACCATTAAGTCACTTTTCAAATTTTCCTTTCACTAGCCATCCAGGTTGTACCCAACCCCCATTTGACATTACTCCTATTGTTTTTCATACAATATCAGTTTAAGATCAGTAGCTACATTCTCATGTTTAATACACACATTGTCTGGGACCAATCTCTGTTAACCCAGCACACTCAGGCCCCTGGGTATAAACATACCATGTGTGAGCTTGCAATATTCCCCTTGCCAAGCCATCTTTTGTAGCCCAAAGATCCTTAATTCTTAGTTGTCTTACTAAGTGTTATTCCCTCTTTCCTTAATCATGCTAATTTCCCCCTATGGATCCCATTTCAATCAGAGAAAAGAATACATAATACAGCCATTAAGCATGAACTCCAGGCATAGTGGGTCCTATTCTCATAAACATAAATTTAATTACACAATCTAGCATATATTCTTAGTACACACATTATTCAGATCATGGATTTTGAGTGAATCATGTTTATAAATATATGGTCATACATATTATATAATTTTTTTCTCTGTTGCATCCAATTGCCTCTGGGTTAATCAGATACTCACAGATTCATGAGATCTGGCTAAACCATAAGCATTTAATCAAATCTGGATTCATTTGTAAATATGGAAGTTCAGCACATGTATCTCATTGCACTTCTATATTTCATTTTTTTTTTTCATGGGACATAAGCAACAACAATTCCATGCTGCAGTCCCATTTTCTTTTCCCTTTTAGACCATAGATTTATAACACAATTACTGAGATCTTAAATAAATATTTATGTAGAAAAACTCATAAAAGCAATCACTTCATTTCAAGATTGATCCATACTCAAATGATCATTTAAACAAGAGACCCACAAACCATATTTTCAGGGTATCAATATAAAGAGTTAAACACCTAACAGATCAGCAATACCAAAATAAACACAAATTATATAAATAAAATATAACACTATTTAGGCTGCCTTGATTTTTTTTAGGACTTAATGCCAGATTTACCAGTGAGATTACTCACCTCACTTTCTTCCTTAATCCTTCTATTTCTTCTTATCCTTAATGATCAGTGTTCCTCATTTCCTCTGGCTTGTATTTCCATTGCTATGTATATATATTTTTTTTTTCTGTTTTTAAAAAAAAATAATCCCAGATCATACTATCCCTTAGGCCCTCTTATACCAGACCCTGGTTGCCACTAGGGTTTTGAAAATTTACTTAATGTCAATTTTACCCTGTCACTATGACCAGTCTCTCATTCTGTTTTTAGAGAAAATGGGTAAGTGGTCCCTATTCTTATTAACAGAAATTTTTCCTTACTACCCCGGTCATCTTATTTGCATGATCTGTGATTTTCTTTTTCTCTTATTTTTTTTTTAAAAGATAAAACCATATCTGCAATATCTATATTTACTTACTTGTTCAATTATAACTTATTCATTCCAACTCACAAATTAATTACTGCTTATGTCTCCTTACAGAAAGTTATGTGTATGTGTGTGTTCCATACTGCATATATATTGATACTTATACAATGCATTTGTAGTCAATCTATTATACATGCATTTATTTTTAGCAACAAAATTTTAAACAAGCATGACTAAATTAAATTATAAAACTTGTCCATAAAATTGTTTCATAAAAATCAGGGTCATCACATTTATACATAACAAAATATATAAAATCACTTAACGAAATTTATTAAGTATAATTACTTAATGTACTTAGTGTAAGTAATTAATGGATAATTACTAAATGTAATTAATTAAAGGGAAATAATTTAATGAAAGTAATTAAAAGGAAATTACTTAATGGAAGTAATTAAGGATTAATTATTTAGTGTAATTAATTAAAGGATTGATTAATTAAGGTAATTAATTAAAGGGTTTGTTAATTAATGAATGTGATTAATTAAATGACAATTAATCAATGTAAGTGATTATAGAATAACTAATTAGATTAATTAATTAAGGATCAATGTAATTAATTATAGTTAATTACATAATGAGAGTAATTAAAGGTTAATTAATGTGAATGGTTAAAGGATAATTAATGTAATTAATTAAAGGCTAATTACTTAATGTAATTAAAGAATAATTAATTAAGGATGATTAATTAAGATGATAATTAAAGGACGATTAATTGATTGGTTTGCAATTAATTAATGTTATGTAAGCAGGATTTAAAAGTGATTGAAGTAATTAATTTAATTTATTTAAATTAATTAGAAATGGTGTCACTAATTAATCTGCTTACAGATGATTGAATGATATTGAATGCCTTGGATTATTTGATATCTCTGATATGTGATATGTGCTGCTCTGTGATATGAGATACTTTTGTTGAATTATGATAAAATGGATTTTCTATTTATGTGCATATGTTACTCTAAATACAAATAAAATTGTTTTTAATTTAAACAACTTGGACTTTAAAACGACGTTTTGGATTTCGATGAGACCGGGATCGGATTCCGAATTCGATATCCGAAAACTACATCGATCCAAATTAAACGATAGGTCATGAAATCTCAAGTGAAGATCAAGATGAAGATTCAAAGAGGAAGGTCTATTTTTGTTAACTCTGAGGGTGATTCCAAAACGAGTTTAACGAAGATAGTTCCTTCGATTGAGATGAAGAATCAGAGTGCAAGGGCTATTGTCGTTAACTCTGAGGGTGATGTGTAGCGGGATAGTGCTTTCGGTTTCGTTCAAACATGAAACGAACTTGTATGGATGAATGCTTTCAGATCATCGTAATTGGAGGACGATGAGCATTCCAAGATATGTGTTCTAAAAAGGTAATCGTAGCCTCAAGCCTCTTCAACCGGGAATGGCTAAAACAGGAAAGGTGCAGCAAGGCTAAGTGGGTAGCACCTAAGTAGGATAATATTTTCCCTATCTAGAGGTCTCTTTTATTCCGCTTAGTGGGCGGTTGGTCACGCCAACTGCGGGGTTGTCTTATTCGGGATTATCCAGTAAGGGATAGTTCCAGTCTTGTGTTGTAGGGGACCAGGGTGGATCCTTAGTACTCTGATCTAGACCAGGTACTGTGATGGGCGGTACCCCAGTAATCCTGTCATTTTATGGAATCCAATCTCGAATAAGTGATCTCAAACTTGATTGTATACTTATTATGTATGCTAGAATTTAATGATGTAACAATTTCGGCTATGTGAATATTTATTTGAAAACCCTAGACACTATTATAATATCACTGGATTTCCTAGAAAATGTTTTGGTTATCATAAGGTAAAGACCCGTCATGTTTATATGTGGCATGATCTTACGAGATACCCTTTGTTTTCAAATGTTTTTCAAAGTTAAACAACTTTAATCTCGTTTACTCACAACAGACCCATGTCTGACCCAGAGTTTATTTTCTGTTTTCTTAAACTCTTGGGTACTCAAATTTTTACGAGTAGCCAATGGATTCAGGTTGGCTTTAACGAATTTTTGGAGGAGACTTGGAGCAGGAGGCTTCAACGTATCTAGATATCGTGGTTCCGCTGTGTTGATCCCTATGTTGTATTTTAGCTTGTAATGATAGACAGGTCTTCAAGACTGTCTAATATGTGATGTATAAGCTGTGTAACTCTGATAGATGTTGTATATTATTTAATAACTATGTGATGTTATATAATTTATTCATTCCGCTGTGAGATTCTGATATTGTTTAGTTCTTTCTTTCCTATCTTTTCTCTTTTCTATCCCTTTCTTTCTTATTGATGATGCGTCTTTCTGTGGAATGAAAGGCGGGTCGTCACACGACTAATCAAACAGATCGTCTATCCTCGGCAGTGGATACTTATTCTTTATTGTCCTTTCATTCAACTATCATCAGTCAATACACATTCTTAACGACCCATCTGCTTTCTTCATTAACACCATGGCCGCTCCCTAAGGCGAACTGCTTGATCTAATAAGATTCCTTCCTTCTAATCCATTGGCTGCACCTACAATTCCTTCATCTCAATCGATGCCATCCTGTTAGGTAGTCTTCTTACAGGTTCAGCTTCTCGCACTAAATCAATCTGAAACTTAATAGAACATTTTGATGGCAGTCCTGTGACTGGCTCAAAGACATCTGCAAACTATTTTTCTATTCGAACCTGACATAGATCTTCTTCCACTTCCATTGCACTTAACAAAGCACAACTACTTAGGTCAGAATTCTCTACTGAGAATATGATTCGGTTATGACTATCAGGGTGTCTTAGTGATGTCTCCCTATCCTGGCAAAATATCCCGGCATCATACGTTCTCAATCAATCCATTTCAAAAATAATTCCAAAATATACGAATCGAAAACATATAGATTGCATGCAAACATATGACCTAACAAATCAAGTTCTAACTGGTCACGTCTCATCCCCAGAGTTACATACCCTCCTATTGGATTCGTAATCCTTAAGGAAGTAACAAGGTATGTGGGTTCTAAGCATAACCTATCAACCAAACACTGGGATATAAATGAATGTGATGCACCGGCATCAAATAGTACCCTAACTGGCATACTCTAAATCAAAAACGTACCTTCCATCACAATCTTCCCTTTATTAGCTACAGTTGGCTTAGTAGATGATCCAACATCAAAAAAATTCCCCTTATCCACTAACTGGCTTTGAACACTGATTCTTATAATACCTAACTTAATCATAGTTGAAGAACTTCACATTCTTCTAATCTACGGCTTTCTTCCCTTTGCCTGACCGGCACTCATGAGCATAATGATCTTTCTTGTCACACTTGAAGCATACTAGATCAGCCTTTGCCTTCTTCGTAGTATCCCCTTTATGGGCTCCCTTCTTCTTAAAGAATTTCATCTTCTTTCCCTGAGGACCCTAGGATTCAACTGGCTTTTCTCTAGCAGACACAGCATGCATCTCTTCATGGCGAATGGCCATCTCCATCACCACATTACAAGGTTCTCGAATATGGGTCATGGTCATTCTAGCAAGTTCAAGTCTCGGTCCATTTATGAACCTCTCATTCCTTTTAATGTCGGTGTCAACCATAGCATATCCATATCAAGACAGCTCATCAAACATAGCAGCATACTCGATTACCGACATCTCTCCTTAAACTTTATCCACGAACTTTCTCATCAATACCGCCTTAGTAACCTTAGATAGTAACCTCTGCTCAAACCTCCTTATAAAATCAGCCCATGTCGGCTACTCTTTCGGAACTCCAAAGGTCATATTATTCCACCAGTGAAGCGTTTCCCCTTGGAACTGCCTAGAGGCCAGCCTTCTCTTTTGCTCGTTATCTAATCCTAGATCATTAAAGACCCTCTCACAGTGCAATAACTAATGCTCAACCTCAACAGCATCCTCCTTTCCAGTAAACGCTTTCCGCTCAAACTGGTATACTCTTTGCTTAGCTTAACATAGTTATTCCCAATGGGAGCCATAGGATTAGCTCCTCCAACAATACCAGCAACCCCAATGTGCAAAAGATTGGCCAACAACTGATACAACATCCCCGTATCTACTGGCGGATTTCCAGCACCTATATTGGCTTCAGCATTTGGGTTAGCATTAGCCCATCGACCTTGGTTCCTACTGGTATTAGGTCGAACATTTCCGTTAGTTATGGTGCTTCCTCCACCTAGATTTCATATTCTGTTTCCTACTTTCATATCTTCTTTCTCATAAATTTATAAATGAGCCTTAGTAAGATATAGAAGAACGGTCTAATAGAGAGGGAACATATACTTATATATATGTATGTATGTATGTATGTATGTATGTATGCATGTATGTATGTATATATATCAAATAAAAGTACTTTACTATAGCGTTAATCCAAACCCCGATCATATTTTCAAATTCATTGGATTATGTTTGAAAATCTTTTAGGTTTAACTTTCTTTTAAACTTTCATAAACCTATGCTCTGATACCAACTAGTAACATCCCTCAACTTGGAGGCACAAAACTAACGGCTATGGATGCTGCAGTCATCCATAGTTATTAATCTTCACCGACCAAGTACGACGGTGTTAGACTCATTGATACATGGAAACACATGAATATCGAAAAAATTTAAAATTCAAACAAAATCACATTCCAATTCATTACATAATCTTACAATCGCAAATCACGTTCGGAGAAAATATATTTATAACAACATATGCTAAGAGCGATATATGAAGATGCCCCTTCGATGATCAGAGTATATACAGCCAATATAGGAAACAAATAAATGAGAACTCTAAATAGCTATCATGCCCCATGCACGTCTCCGGAAGCTCATTCATCTAATTAGGTACCTGAAAACCTTAACTCTCAAACTACTCAAAATCAATTGAGTACCCAAGAGTTTAAGTCATACATAAAGCCTGATATGAATCATAATCTACCATCTCAAATTATGTTGATATCTAGTGAGACCACGGCGCTTAGCGGAATGGATTTTACCCTCACTAGTATCTTAAAACCTTTTTTAAACCATATACTATGCTACTGAATCCACAATGGTTAAAAACATAACCATTTCAAAATATTATGAAGATATGCAAACATGTTAAATCATAATGGATTTCCCATCCTCTGTTTAATTGACTCATGTCCTATTTATAGTTTCTAGGGTCACAATTAACCAATTAGTTTTCATGGGCTTACTAATAACCTTTATAATATATAGACTCCCTAACCAATTTCATAGTTTTCATGGGTGCACTATGAACCTATTGGCCCTGCCAATTAAATTAACACTGCCACTCTTGTGGGTTTAGTTGATTCATGATTCCCTTGAACCTATTGATTACTCCAATAATTCCTCCTTTATCCTAGTTTTCATGGGTTTACTAGGAACCTATTGACATCTGTCAATAATCTAATCCAGATATAGTTTTTATAGGATCGCAATGAACCAATTAGCCCCTGCCAAACACTCTTATAACGTACTTTTCATGGGATCACAATGAACCTATTGGTAACTCCAATAACTTCCTAATCATAGTGTAACGACCCAGAATTTATGTTAATTAAAATTTGTATATTTAATTGATTTTAAATATTAATAAGTGAAATTTATAAGTCAAATAATTTTTATATCGAATATCTAGATTTAATTGAATAATTAAATTGATAATTTAATATTGGGAAAATACGGAAATAATTGGAAATTGGGTTAAATATGATTAAAATTGATTTGTAAAATTTTGTTTAATCATGTTAAAGTTAGAATGATGTTATAGAACTTTTAAAATTGAATTTAAAGTTAAATTGTGAAAATTGAATATTTTAATATTTAATTGACGAGTTAAAATAGCCATTTTTCAAACAGTCTCGGATTTTGACGAAACCAGTTTCATCGGATCTGTAATGTTATATTATTATATGGTTTCAAATTTCATGTCAATCGGATGTACGGTTTGTCCGGGGCAAGCCAAAACGCATAGAAAATCGTTGAATCGGTTTAATTTAAAATCGATCGTTTATTGCCGTATCTCACACAGATGATCGAATTAGCTTCCGAAACCTGTTCCATTGTGTACGGAACGTGGGTAAACCCTAGAAACGCCGATCACCGCGCGTAAATCGGAGTTTGGAAAACCCGGGATGAATAGTGTTTCGATAATTTTCTATAAAAGCACCTTTAAAAATTTCATTTGCAAAAAGAAAATTTAAAACCCTAATTCCTATGGCCAGCCACCACTTTCATCTTGAACGGCCGAAATTTAGTTTTCTTCCTCCCTCAATTTCTTCGAATCCAAGCAACAATTCCAGAAACTTTCAACATGAAACTTCTAGAACTCGTCGAGGGCTATCCATCTATACAGAGATGATGGGGGTTCGAGTTATATACGAGGATAAATCGGGGCGCGTTGGTCACCGCTTCATGCACGCATTTCGAGACCTGGGTGAGGCCGAGCTCCACAATGTTCTGGCCGAGCATGGAGTAGGAGGCGCAATTCATGGGGGTGGTGGTTGATTGGAGTGGACGTCGACGAGGGGGCTCGAAAAATTCGAACCCTAGGGCGGCTGTTGGGTTAGATGTCGCATGTTCTTACTGAAGGAGGAAGAAGGATGTTGCGGCCCTGATCTCATGTGGCTGGAATCAATGGCCTGATTTGGTTTAAGGTTTAAAATAAAAAAAAATTGTAAATAAATTATAAATATAAATCGTGTAATATTTAAAATGTTGTATCTTTGTCATACGAGGTCCGTTTTGGACGAAACCAGTTGCGTTGGCTTCGTTTCGTCGAATACTACGCTATGGAGCTGGATTGGAGTCGACTGGAGTCAGTGAAAATTTCAGGTAAAATTAAATGCACGTTTAATTTTATTCGAAATAAAAGCTGGAAACGAAATTGAAAACCAAGGTGAGAACTTCTCACTCGATCGAATTGTTTCGATTTATATTTTAAACAGTTAGATTTAAAATTGCTTGATTGTATGTTTGAATGATAAATTATTATCTGTTATTGGTTGAAATAGACATTATATGCCATTAGTAAGCGGAGGTTATTTATTAAAAACATATACCACGATAATTCCATCTTGATTGGAATTGGTATTATATATGTACTTGGAGTTGATTTCCCACATTATATAGCGGATGAGACCCTATTGCGTCATCTATTAAGCGGATAATATTTTATAAATCCCATATACCGCGATAATTCCGTATTGGAAAGGAATTGGTATTGTGCTAATGTCTTTGGATGCAGGGAAACAGGTTAGAGGGATCCAACTGGATTCCTCACCAGTATTTAATTTATTTCAGATATTGTGATATTTGATTGATTATCATATCGATATATGATGTTTGGATGTCGTGATTGACTATTGGATGCTGTTGCATCATCGGATCCATTTTTAAAGTTTAAAAATAACGATTTTGAAAAGGATTTTTAAAAAATGATTTTTTCAAAGTATACGTTTTACTAAATTTTTGAATTGATTCATTTTAAATAATTAAAACGTTATAAATTTTTATGTTATAAAAATTAAGATTTTTGTGAAATATAACCAAAAGGTGATTTTTAAAATAAATAGATTTATAACATAGTTTAAATTTGGATTTTTGAATTATTATAAAGGATGTATATAAAAGATTTTTTAACATTAATATTTATAATAAATATATATATATAATATTGGAATTATAAAACAAGTTTATTAAGTGTTAAAATGAAGTATAAAATGGATTTCATTAAAAATTGTTGATTTATAAATTGTGAAGATTATAAAAGGAATAGATGTTGTAAAATAAAATATTTATAAGTAATTAACTTATAAACCGGATTTTGGGCATTTAAATGGGATATTAATAGAAATTGTTAATAAAGGAGATTTTATAAGTTGAAGTCGCTATAAAATATAAATGAATCTTATAAGTAATAGAAGTTTTTTAAAAAAAGATTTTGTAAATAAATGAATTATAAGTATTTAACTTATAATATGGACTTTTGGTATATATTTGAGATATATAAATTGAATTGGATTAATAAAGGAGATTTATAAATCGAAGTTTATAAATAGAGATGGAATTTATAGACATTGTTTATAAATTCGAAATCAATGGAATTTGATAAACTGAATATAGATATTTATTAAAAGAAGTATATTCGCGATTTTGGATAGCGAACTATTCTTTATATAAAATGTGTAGAAATATTGAAATTTGGATAGTGAACTATATTCAGGATTTTGGACCGTGAATATATTATTAAATAAAATGGTTATGTTTTGGGAAAGCGATATCATAAAATGAAGTTAATTGTTTTAAAGATGTTTTAAAACGTGTTAAGTATCGAATACATAGATTTCAACATTCATTGTTGAAATAGATGTTTCGACAAATAGGGAAATGGTGGACTATAACACTGTTGTTATAGTAAATGATTTCCGAAAGGAAATGTTTTATATAGTATTGGGATTTATATATCTATCTTAATTTCGAATGCCTATACTAGTGATTTTGAGTTGTCGTAACGATGTTTTACGCAACATTCGTTTTGACCCAAATAAATGTGTTAAGAGAATGATTTCTTTAAAGAATGAAATATATACTTAATTTCGATTTAAGTATATTGAATATTTTTCAAGTGTTGAAAATAAATAGATTTGTGAATTACTTATTATAAAACAAGTATGGAAATGTTTTATAATTTGAAGTGAATATTTTGAGATTTTATCTTGTAAAGATAAATTGAAAATGAATATTAGAAATGATTTGAAAATCGTATGTTCATGGATATTTTGGAATTGTAAATTCACTATGGAATTTGTAAAAGAAAGGGAAATTTGTTTAACAATAAACGTTGATTTATTTTTGAAGTGTGGGAATAAATTTACGGATTTGGAACGTAAATATAAAGTAAACCGGTAAGGATTTATTTAATTGGTTTAAATGAACCATTTTTAAATGAAAGTATTTCCGCGTAAGGAAAATGATTGAAATTTGTTTTCAAATGGTTGAAGTGTGGAAATTATATATCTAGTAAAGATATTTTTGGAAAATAAATAATTTGGGAAATTATTTGGAATTTGGTGATGTTGAGCATGCCAATTGATAGTTAAATAATCGACTATCAATATTTATCGTTAAATAGGTATTTGTTGTGATTTGCTTGAATTTGAATGACACGCTTATTTTTGAATAAGCACTCACTATTCAGGTTAGCCGGGAAAGGACCTTGGGGTCGTATAACCCATTCCGAATATGTGATACGTCGTTATGAATTGCATTTGATGACCGGTGTTGAAGACCGGATATTTGTGAAAATGGAAGGATTGTCGTCGAATATTTATGCATCGGCTGATCTCTGATATAGAAATTTATTACCCTTTGAGATGGGAAGTCCGGTCGTGATTAGTGAATATCCGGATTGTAAGGACTTCTTTGTAAGTGTGACGACCCGGAATTTTCAAACATTTAAAATTGGAATATTTAATTGATTTTAATTATTTAAAGATTAATTATCGACTTAAATTACGAATATCATAATTTATTTGACAATTAAATTGTTGAATTAAATAATTTGAATTGGATAAAGTATGGAACTTGGGATTTTAAGTCTATTAAAAATAATGTGAAGGCTTATAAAAAAAAAACTTATACGGATAACTCTGAAGATAATAGAAGTTGTAAAATTGAAATTAACAGTGGTTTGTTCAGTTTTAACATTTTATTTTTTTTTTAAATTGAATTTAAAAATAACCTTCCGAGGCACAGTCTCAGAATTTGGCGAAACCAGTCTCATTGAATCCGTAATATTGAATTATTAACGGATTTCAAATTTTATGGTAATCTGAGTTGATGTGTGATCGTACGAGACAAAAACGCTTAGACAATAATTATCGATTTAAATTTAAAATAAAATATTCTCATGAACCTATCATCTTACAGCCGAATTTTTATTCACCATCTCTGCAAACCCTCAAATCTTGTCTCCCTTTCTCAGTTTTAAGTACGACAGCATCTATTCTTGTTCCCCCTTCCTTCTCCTGGATGCCAAAATCAAGCCTTTCTAAATCAATTCGCGCATCCTTATCCTCAGTTATTCGAACGAGATTCAGAAACTAATCAATGGCCAATCGTGTATATTCCCTCTCAAATTCGTTCAGAAGAAAATTTATAAAAATAGTTATAGACCGAAGCCTTCTCCCCCTTCAAACTTTCGTTTTCAGATTCACTTCTATAAAAAAAAAAAAAGAGAGAATTCGAATTCGAACACTGTCAAATCTTCGAGCCGATTCAGTTTGTACGCTCGCGACTTGGGACGGTGTACGCGAGATTGGGAAACTCGGTCTCGAATCAAGCCTAAATCCTAGAAGCTCGATCTGAATTGAGGCTAGAGGGGAGGAGACCTCGCGCACGCTTACGAATTGAAGTCGCGTGTTAGGCCGAGTCAAGCACTGCGTAGGCTTCGCAAACTAGGGTTTGGATTTTTGTCTTGATCGAGAATAGTATCGCGATGCAGTTTTCAGTTTCTTCGGCATCTTTGGGGGGAGGGGGCGACCGAAATCGGTTTAGGGAAATCATGTATCGATCGAGATGGCGGCGGTGCTGGGGAGGGAGTCGCGAACTCGCGCACATGGAGAGTTGAATTTCGGTGAGCGATGGAAGTTGCAAGCTCGAGTGGGCTGTCGTCGAGGCTGTTGGCGCGCTAGGGTTGGCGGCGTGCGTGGATGAACTTGGAGTAGGCGTGTGTATTGTTGATGGTGTTTGGTTCGCATGGAGGCAGTAAGGTATCTATTTATTTTCTTACTGTTTTCATATGTGAATATTTATATGCAGAAATATATATATATATATATATATATATATATATATATATATATTTCAGTAGGGTTTATATTTATAAAGATTCGTCAATTTAAATATATACATATAGGTAGATTTAAATAGTAAGATAAAGTTGTGGTTAGATAAACAACTAAAATAAAAATAAAATAAGAAGCAATCCTGTTGTAATTTAATATACGTATATGGGTTTGGAAGGAATTTCATTTAGTTTATTTTAATTCCTAGAAATAAGTTATTAAAAGGGGAATTTGTTTAAAAATTAAATTTATTAGTTTAAACCCAAATTTTTTTTTAACTAAGTAAATTAATAAATGGAAATTTAATTGTTCGATTTTGTTTCGAATATTAATAAAATCATAATATGTTTATTCAAGGACAATAATCGTGGAATCAAAGCGAGAATGAAGTGGGTTTCCAAATTTAAGGAGCAAAGGTGAGTTAATCTCACTCAGTTTAAATTTAAATTTAAATGATTAAATTTAAATAATTGTTTGAATGGTTGAAAATGATTGATATGATATAGTATGATTTTGGAATTGGTATATTATGTTGTGCTAACATCTGTGGATGCAGGGAAAACAGGTTGGAGGGATCCAACTGGGTCCCTCAACATATATATATGTTTATTATTCTCTGACATGCTTTGTGGATATTCTGTGATGAATCATATTAAAATATTGAATGCTATAGCTGCTTGGATATATTCTTGAACTCTGAGTTATCAAATTATATAGCATTGGATTCTTGGAAAGAAATAATAAAAGAAGTAAATTTTTTAAGAAAATAATTATAAAGAATGTAAATAAATTAAAAATGAATTGATAAGAATATTAGTGTTTCCAAAATGCTAATTAATGAATCCTGTATATGGAAAGGAATTTTTGAATAAACAGAAAGTTAAGAAAACTTAAAATTTCAATGTCACTGTTTAAAAGAATAAAACAATTATTTCAAATTTAGGATTTAAATTATTCTAGAAGAATAAAGAAGAAATGGAAAAATAATATGAAATATGTATATTTCAGTTAAAGATGTAAAATAAAAGGGAAAATAATAACAATTATAATTAAGTCAATAATTAATGAATTTTGAAATCAACTGAATAAGTGAAGAAATTTATTTCAAATAAAATAAGTTGAAAATCAATTTGGAAAATTGATTCAATTGATTGAAGTTGGAAAATTCTCCTCGAATAACCAAGTATGTTTTCAAAGCGAGTTTTTAAATATAAGTTAAAAGGGTTTTAAAGTTGTTTTTAAAAAAAAGCAAGTTTTGAAAAAATTATTATATCCAATATTTAAAATTCAAAGGGTAAGTATTTTCTCAAAATCTATTATAGTAGTAATTACTTAAAAGATGACCTAGTATTTTGTTTTCAAAAGTGAAATTCTAGTTTTATATTCTATTAAGTAACTTTATTTTCAAATACTCATATAGTAAGTATTTTTACAAATATTGAAGAAATTTAACTTAGCTGTTTAAAAGTATATATTTCAAATTAAAATGTTTTAAAATTCATTTTTACAGTCTAGTTTCATGCTTGGTGATTTCAGAGGAGATAGAAAACATTTGGAAAAGTTTATTCTGGGAAGAAAGATGGTTTGAAACTGTTTTCAAAGGATTGAAAATAGAAATATATCTTGTGAAGATATTTTTGGAGATAAATAATTTGGAAAATTATTTATTGGTTGATGGTTGTTTGTGAATATAAATTGATAGTTAAATAACCGACTATCAATATTGGACAAATACGTTGATCGTTTCGAAGAGACCGGGATCGAGATTAATTTCTCGAAAACCACTTCGATCCGGTTTGTACGTTTCGTGCGAAAAACGTGTACGGAGTCGAAGATGAGCAGTGAAGTGCAAGGGCTAGTCGCTACTAATCCTGAGGATATTTCCAAAATGGATGTAGTAGGAATAGTGCCTTCGGTTCCGTTCGAACCCGGGACGGACTTGTATGGACGAATGCTTGCGAAACATCGTCAGGGGGACGATGGGCATTCTAAGTGAAACGTTCTAAAAAGGTAACGCTTAGCCTCAAGCCGCATCAAATGGGAATGACTGAAAATCAGGGGATATGCAGCAAGGTTAGGTGGGTCATGCCCAAGCAGGACAAGATAATTCCCCTGTCTAGATGTCCCTTATATATATTTCGGCTTAGTGGGTGGTTGGTCGCACCAACCACGGGGTTTATCTTGTTCGGGACTGTTCAGTAAGGAATGGTTCCAGCCTTGTGTTGCAGGGGATGAAGGGAGTAATCCCCGGTACGGTGATCTAGGCCCCGTACTGTGACAGGTGGTACCCCAGTGCCTAGTCATTGTTGGAAATCCATTCTCCCTACGAGCCTTGTACGAGTTTTGTTTGTATTACCCACTTTTGTGGCTAGTAGCTGGAATTTAATAGATGTAACAATTTCGGCTATTTTATAAGTATTTGTATATAGACCCTATTATAATATCAGAGGATTTCTATAAAAATTGTTTTAGCTATCGTAAGGTAAAAACCCGACATGTTTATTTGTGGCGTGGTCTTACGAGATGCTTTTGTTTTCAAAGGATTTTTGAAACTTTAATAATCAATTGGGTGTGATTTTCTCACGCTGGTATTCCAGACTGACTCGGGTATTATTTAACTGTAATGCTCGGGTCAGACCGAGTATTATAGGATACAGGATGTGATGCTGTGGAGCTCAGGAGACGAGCTAGATGACGATACGTACTCACGTACTTGTATATATATATATTATTCCGCTGTTGAGTTGTTGTGTATCCATTGTATGTTATTGATGTGAGCTGTGACTGATGTACTCTGATGATGTAATATATGTAAACTGACATATTTGATTTTGAGTAAAGATTATTTACTATTTATTATATTTTATTCCCTGCGATGGTTAGATTCTGATGTTGATTTTGTATTCTCTTCTTCTACCTTTTCTTCTTAAACCCAAATGGTTCGTATTTCTGTGCAACTTGAGTTGATTGTGGTAGAATAGTGTTGACTCAAGGGGTACGGATTTGCGGGTCGTTACACTTGGTATCAGAGCTTAGGTTGGTGATAACCTTGGCTTTGGTGGGAATTACTTAAATAGAGTCCGTAGTACTCTAGAATGAGTTTGAGTGTATTAATAGATATGAGCGCGTATTTGTTAGTGGATATAAAAATGGTTTTAATATTGTGTTGATCGGTTTATTGAGTGGCATATGGACCTTCGTCGGCACAGTCTGGACAACTGTATCGAAGGGGTTTCTAAACACTTGAATAGAACAATCGACACGGTGTTGTTTTAAATATGGGTGAATGAAATAATTTTACCCAAAAATATATTTTTGTTATAAAGAAAGTTTTTGGTAAGCTATATAGCTATTATATGGTTGCTTGGATGTTAGAAATGATAATATTAAAGTTTTATCATTGTTAAGTGAAATATTTATTTAGAAATTGTAAATATAATCAAAGATTTAGAAGATAAATCCAATTATGAAATGAAATTTATAAATATAAATTGTAAATGTAATTTATAAATTGAATTAAAATAAAATGGGAATTTGTATAAGCATAAATTGTACAAATGCATTATCGTTAAAATTGGAGTTAAAATAAAAAAAAATCGAAACATTAAAACCCCAGAGATTTTGGAAATATTTTGAAGATAAATAGGAATATTGTTGTTTTTGGGGTATTTCTGAAAGGAAATTGTTTCAATAAATTTTGGGAAGGGATATAGCATTGAATTCACTTCAGTCACTGGAAAATAACTTCGATGATGACTGCAGCATCATCGATGTTCATTTTCGAGTTTCTAAGTGAAGGATTGCTACCAAAAATTGATTTGCTCAAAAAAAAAAGTTAATTGTTTTTGTAAATTTCGAAGGAAATTTGTTGGGAAATCAAACCAGGATTGGTTTAATTTGTGGGAAATATGATTTGAGATGTTGGAAATTTCAAAACAATTTGAAACCAAAGTTGGGTGTTTAAAAATCTGGTTGAGATAAGTTGTAAGCTTATAAATAGAAAGGATTTGTAAATCAGGAAGAAATTTAAGCTTTGGATAATGGAAATAAGTTGGATAAGGATTGAATTGAAATAAATAAATCAGAATAATAACTTATAAGAAAATTAAAAATCCATGAAATAAAAATATGCTTGGGTTATAAATAAGCATAAGGCTTGGGTTAAAAATAAAAGATGAATATATTCAAGCCTAGAATGAGTGTGATTATATGAAATATAAGTTGTGACTTGTTAAATTTGAAGGTGAAATAGAGAATCCAAAAAAAAAAAAAAATCTTTGGTGAATTGGAAAATAAACAGAAAAGCCAAACTTGAATTATAAAATAATGTGAACTAAGAAAATTAAATGAAGTGATATTTGGAAATAAAATCAAGTATTGTGCAATAAAAAGGAGAGAACTAATTTGATAATAAATTAGTTAATGAAATTGAATTGTGAGTTTATGATGAGGTTTGAAAATAAAAACTTAAATTATAATTAAATTTGATTTACATTGTCGATGAAGAAAATATAATTAAACGTGGCCTTGAAATTAATTAATTGATTTGTGAATGAAATTGCAATGTAAGTTAATAAAATTGGATGGTAATTTAAAAGTGAATGGTAATTTGAAAATGGATAATGGATCCAGAACTTGAGTTATAGATTAAAATTTAACTTGGAGTGTTAACAAATTAAATATAATTGGGAATATATCGAATAAAAATGTGATTTGATTAAAATTTTAATAGGATGGTTTGTATTGTGAATAAAATCCAAATATGTGGAAATAAATTGGATATGGCCTTGTAATTAATTGAGTTAAGCTGTGCATAAAAGAGAAAATTTACTTGTATAATGAAAATAAGCTTAAGTGTAAAATTTGAATAAATTGAGGTTAATGGACTTAAGCTAAATGAATGAAGGAAAGTTGAATTGAATTCAACTTAAGACCAAGTTTAATGATATTGGGTGGAATTTAAACCAAGTAAAAATAAATTTGGATTGGAATAAAATTTGGTGGGTTGTAAATAATATTTAAAGCAATAAAAATTCATAATGGATTGAGTGGATAAACTAATTATATTGAATAAATGAATGGATGTGATAAATAAGAACCAAATGGAGTATGGCTTAAATAAGTTGAGAAATGGTTATTGAATGATATGGCTTGGTTGTTTTGAGCTAAATAAAATAGTTGGAATAAACAAATATGGAATGACATGTAAATAAATGGATTGTAAATGGTTTGGATGAACTAGTTTGGTTAATAAAGTGAAATGCAAGTGAATGTATTCAAATTTGATATGCAATGAAATGAGAATATATAGATTGAGAATAAATTTGAAAATGAAATAGAATTAAGTATAAATTGAGTTGGAGTCAATTTAAATTGGTTATAAACATAAATACTTATTTATTCACATAAATATTGTCGAATTGCATAGAATAAATTGTTTTTGGATGTAAATGGAAGTAGTTAAAATTCTATGAATGAATGGAAGTAAAATAAATTTATTTTAAAAGCAATTGAATAAAATATGAGTTCAGTTTGCTTAAGAATAAATAAAATGTAAACGATTGAGTTTTAAACCATTCAAACTGATGAGATTGTATATGAATGGATTGAAAACCCTTTGAATTGAGTGAAAATGGTTTGTAAGTTAATTGAAACAGTTGAATTGGTATGAAAACTATATGAATTGCTTACGGAAAAATGTTTGGTGTGAATTTCTTTTAGAATTCATATGTTTTAACTATTTTAAATAAGTAAAATGTAGTTAAACTTCATTTATATCGTACTTACATGTTTAAATTGAGTAAGTACAGGTACCTGGGAGCCGTATGGCTGGATTTGGGTTGGGCTATTTGCTAAAAATAATAAGCTGCTTGCTTAAAATGCTAAATAAGGTACGCCTACGAAATAAAAATAGGAAATATGAACTGTTTTTGGTTTTTCCGACCGTGTGGGTCGATGTATATATATTTATCTCTTTTGTCAAATTGCAAAAGCTCCTCCGTACAAAGGAGACTCTGCCAAAAATTTTCGAGATTTTTGGGAGTTAGAAATTTTTTGAAAATTTCGAAAAATTTTGTTAACGACAAAGCGATTTCAAACTAGAAAATTGAAATGAGTTAGTAGACGAAACTAATTTAAATAATGACATGAATTAGTTATAAATGAAAAATAAAATCTAAAGTTAGAATTGAAAATAAATTGAATTCGTATGGAAATAAAAAAATCAATGTGAATAAAAATGGGTATAAACTAAGTGATAGGATGAAAATAAATATAAGAAATACATAAATGCTTATACTAGCTTAAGTAAGGAATGAGACATTCTCAATTTAAAATTGATATTTCAAATATAGTCTAAGTAAGTATTTGAGTTAATGGATATTGACATCTATAAGTGAGTCGATAAAATGTTTTGGGATATTGTGATTGGATATTAGTATTAAGCAGGTATGCAGGTATTAGAAGGGAAAAAGAAATTTGGATTTGATTTCAAAAGATAAATTTGAAATACTCGACAAAAGGTATGTATTTAAATTTGGTATGGAATTTGATTGGGATTTGGATTTGGATTGAGCCACTTGGCTTTTTGTTTTCTTTTTGGATTTGGGAGGCCGTAGAGCCATTTTGTAGTTGTACCGAGTCAGCCGCGCAAAGGAGACGCTGGCAAAAAATTTCGGGAATTTAGGGAGTTAGAAAAATTTTGAGAAAATTTTGATAGTTCAAAATTTAGTTTTACATTGAAACTCGAATGATTAAGGAAATAGTATAGTTTGAAACTATGGAAGGTTTGGAAAGTTAATAAGAATGATAATGAGTCTGTTAAATAGGTAATTGGTAAGATGTTGTATTGTTAGAAACTGTTTGGTTTTGGGAAAGGTAAATGGGTTTTGAACCATTCTTCCTAACTCCTAATTTCGGGGACGAAATTCTTTTAGGGGGGAGGAATGTGACGACCCGGAATTTTCAAACATTTAAAATTGGAATATTTAATTGATTTTAATTATTTAAAGATTAATTATCGACTTAAATTACGAATATCATAATTTATTTGACAATTAAATTGTTGAATTAAATAATTTGAATTGGATAAAGTATGGAACTTGGGATTTTAAGTCTATTAAAAATAATGTGAAGGCTTATTAAAAAAAAAAAACTTATACGGATAACTCTGAAGATAATAGAAGTTGTAAAATTGAAATTAACAGTGGTTTGTTCAGTTTTAACATTTTATTTTTTTTAAATTGAATTTAAAAATAACCTTCCGAGGCACAGTCTCAGAATTTGGCGAAACCAGTCTCCTTGAATCCGTAATATTGAATTATTAACGGATTTCAAATTTTGTGGTAATCTGAGTTGATGTGTGATCGTACGAGACAAAAACGCTTAGACAATAATTATCGATTTAAATTTAAAATAAAATATTCTCATGAACCTATCATCTTACAGCCGAATTTTTATTCACCATCTCTGCAAACCCTCAAATCTTGTCTCCCTTTCTCAGTTTTAAGTACGACAACATCTATTCTTGTTCCCCCTTCCTTCTCCTGGAAGCCAAAATCAAGCCTTTCTAAATCAATTCGCGCATCCTTATCCTCAGTTATTCGAACGAGATTCAGAAACTAATCAATGGCCGATCGTGTATATTCCCTCTCAAATTCGTTCATAAGAAAATTTATAAAAATAGTTATAGACCGAAGCCTTCTCCCCCTTCAAACTTTCGTTTTCAGATTCACTTCTATAAAAAAAAAAGAGAATTCGAATTCGAACACTGTCAAATCTTCGAGCCGATTCAGTTTGTACGCTCGCGACTTGGGACGGTGTACGCGAGATTGGGAAACTCGGTCTCGAATCAAGCCTAAATCCTAGAAGCTCGATCTGAATTGAGGCTAGAGGGGAGGAGACCTCGCGCACGCTTACGAATTGAAGTCGCGTGTTAGGCCGAGTCAAGCACTGCGTAGGCTTTGCAAACTAGGGTTTGGATTTTTGTCTTGATCGAGAATAGTATCGCGATGCAGTTTTCAGTTTCTTCGGCATCTTTGGGGGGAGGGGGCGACCGAAATCGGTTTGGGGAAATCATGTATCGATCGAGATGGCGGCGGTGCTGGGGAGGGAGTCGCGAACTCCCGCACGTGGAGAGTTGAATTTCGGTGAGCGATGGAAGTTGCGAGCTCGAGTGGGCTGTCGTCGAGGCCGTTGGCGCGCTAGGGTTGGCGGCGTGCGTGGATGAACTTGGAGTAGGCGTGTGTATTGTTGATGGTGTTTGGTTCGCATGGAGGCAGTAAGGTATCTATTTATTTTCTTACTGTTTTCATATGTGAATATTTATATGCAGAAAATATATATATATATATATATATATATATATTTCAGTAGGGTTTATATTTATAAAGATTCGTCAATTTAAATATATACATATAGGTAGATTTAAATAGTAAGATAAAGTTGTGGTTAGATAAACAACTAAAATAAAAATAAAATAAGAAGCAATCCTGTTGTAATTTAATATACGTATATGGGTTTGGAAGGAATTTCATTTAATTTATTTTAATTCCTAGAAATAAGTTATTAAAAGGGGAATTTGTTTAAAAATTAAATTTATTAGTTTAAACCCAAATTTTTTTTAACTAAGTAAATTAATAAATGGAAATTTAATTGTTCGATTTTGTTTCGAATATTAATAAAATCATAATATGTTTATTCAAGGTCAATAATCGTGGAATCAAAGCGAGAATGAAGTGGGTTTCCAAATTTAAGGAGCAAAGGTGAGTTAATCTCACTCAGTTTAAATTTAAATTTAAATGATTAAATTTAAATAATTGTTTGAATGGTTGAAAATGATTGATGTGATATAGTATGATTTTGGAATTGGTATATTATGTTGTGCTAACATCTGTGGATGCAGGGAAAACAGGTTGGAGGGATCCAACTGGGTCCCTCAACATATATATATTGTTTATTATTCTCTGACATGCTTTGTGGATATTCTGTGATGAATCATATTGAAATATTGAATGCTATAGCTGCTTGGATATATTCTTGAACTCTGAGTTATCAAATTATATAGCATTGGATTCTTGGAAAGAAATAATAAAAGAAGTAAATTTTTTAAGAAAATAATTATAAAGAATGTAAATAAATTAAAAATGAATTGATAAGAATATTAGTGTTTCCAAAATGCTAATTAATGAATCCTGTATATGGAAAGGAATTTTTGAATAAACAGAAAGTTAAGAAAACTTAAAATTTCAATGTCACTGTTTAAAAGAATAAAACAATTATTTCAAATTTAGGATTTAAATTATTCTAGAAGAATAAAGAAGAAATGGAAAAATAATATGAAATATGTATATTTCAGTTAAAGATGTAAAATAAAAGGGAAAATAATAACAATTATAATTAAGTCAATAATTAATGAATTTTGAAATGAACTGAATAAGTGAAGAAATTTATTTCAAATAAAATAAGTTGAAAATCAATTTGGAAAATTGATTCAATTGATTGAAGTTGGAAAATTCTCCTCGAATAACCAAGTATGTTTTCAAAGCGAGTTTTTAAATATAAGTTAAAAGGGTTTTAAAGTTGTTTTTAAAAAAAGCAAGTTTTGAAAAAATTATTATATCCAATATTTAAAATTCAAAGGGTAAGTATTTTCTCAAAATCTATTATAGTAGTAATTACTTAAAAGATGACCTAGTATTTTGTTTTCAAAAGTGAAATTCTAGTTTTATATTCTATTAAGTAACTTTATTTTCAAATACTCATATAGTAAGTATTTTTACAAATATTGAAGAAATTTAACTTAGCTGTTTAAAAGTATATATTTCAAATTAAAATGTTTTAAAATTCATTTTTACAATCTAGTTTCATGCTTGGTGATTTCAGAGGAGATAGAAAACATTTGGAAAAGTTTATTCTGGGAAGAAAGATGGTTTGAAACTGTTTTCAAAGGATTGAAAATAGAAATATATCTTGTGAAGATATTTTTGGAGATAAATAATTTGGAAAATTATTTATTGGTTGATGGTTGTTTGTGAATATAAATTGATAGTTAAATAACCGACTATCAATATTGGACAAATACGTTGATCGTTTCGAAGAGACCGGGATCGAGATTAATTTCTCGAAAACCACTTCGATCCGGTTTGTACGTTTCGTGCGAAAAACGTGTACGGAGTCGAAGATGAGCAGTGAAGTGCAAGGGCTAGTCGCTACTAATCCTGAGGATATTTCCAAAATGGATGTAGTAGGAATAGTGCCTTCGGTTCCGTTCGAACCCGGGACGGACTTGTATGGACGAATGCTTGCGAAACATCGTCAGGGGGACGATGGGCATTCTAAGTGAAACGTTCTAAAAAGGTAACGCTTAGCCTCAAGCCGCATCAAATGGGAATGACTGAAAATCAGGGGATATGCAGCAAGGTTAGGTGGGTCATGCCCAAGCAGGACAAGATAATTCCCCTGTCTAGATGTCCCTTATATATATTTCGGCTTAGTGGGTGGTTGGTCGCACCAACCACGGGGTTTATCTTGTTTGGGACTGTTCAGTAAGGAATGGTTCCAGCCTTGTGTTGCAGGGGATGAAGGGAGTAATCCCCGGTACGGTGATCTAGGCCCCGTACTGTGACAGGTGGTACCCCAGTGCCTAGTCATTGTTGGAAATCCATTCTCCCTACGAGCCTTGTACGAGTTTTGTTTGTATTACCCACTTTTGTGGCTAGTAGCTGGAATTTAATAGATGTAACAATTTCGGCTATTTTATAAGTATTTGTATATAGACCCTATTATAATATCAGAGGATTTCTATAAAAATTGTTTTAGCTATCGTAAGGTAAAAACCCGACATGTTTATTTGTGGCGTGGTCTTACGAGATGCTTTTGTTTTCAAAGGATTTTTGAAACTTTAATAATCAATTGGGTGTGATTTTCTCACGCTGGTATTCCAGACTGACTCGGGTATTATTTAACTGTAATGCTCGGGTCAGACCGAGTATTATAGGATACAGGATGCGATGCTGTGGAGCTCAGGAGACGAGCTAGATGACGATATGTACTCACGTACTTGTATATATATATTATTCCGCTGTTGAGTTGTTGTGTATCCATTGTATGTTATTGATGTGAGCTGTGACTGATGTACTCTGATGATGTAATATATGTAAACTGACATATTTGATTTTGAGTAAAGATTATTTACTATTTACTATATTTTATTCCGCTGCGATGGTTAGATTCTGATGTTGATTTTGTATTCTCTTCTTCTACCTTTTCTTCTTAAACCCAAATGGTTCGTATTTCTGTGCAACTTGAGTTGATTGTGGTAGAATAGTGTTGACTCAAGGGGTACGGATTTGCGGGTCGTTACAGTAAGTGCCTTCGGTTCCGTTCGATCCCGGAACGGACTTGTATGGATGCGTGTCTGACGTTACAATTTGAGGTGTAAAGCTGGTTTCTATCAAATATATTTCCATTGGTGGCGGAGAATTTATTCTCTTAGCTTAACACCCTAGAGGTTATGTAGTTGATGGTTACTAGTGATACATTCCCAAATTGGTAATGTGGCATACGAAGTGCTGTTGAGCATATGTGAACAAAGCATAGCTTTTATATAAAGCGTGGCTTTGTGGACGAGACTTCGTCGGACCTCACACCCCGGAAATGGTCAAAACAGGAAGGATGCAGCAAGGTTATTAGGGGGTAGCGCCCCTTTAGTGTATGTCATTCCTTCTGGATAGAGGTGGTATCATGGTATGGAGCCCAGATACTTAACCTATGTTGTTGCTGCAAATTTATTGCTTTGTGGTTGGAAATCGAGGATCCTCGGATATAAATCGGTTACGATCGGGGAATGACATATTCGTGTCAGTAGTTACCCAGTTAGGGGTAACCCGGCCTTGTGTTGGCAAAGATCCGTTTAGGTTCTCGGGTCGTCTTTCCAGAGGCGTACCCATGTGGCAATGGGAAGTTCCTTAGCCTGACCATTTGTTGGAAATCCAAAGAAACAATACGATCTTGTAGGGTTTTAGTTGTAGAACCTATCATTCACTTATGGTGGCGCCCCACTGTTTGGATGGTAGCTATAGTAGGCATACGATAATGGTCGTATGTTGGCTAAGATTTATATCTTTACTTTCGAAATGATTTTTCCTACACTATGCACTAGTAATATATCAAATGTTTCTTTTTAATGCGTATCAAGCATCTTTGAATATCATAAGGAGAAATCTCCTCCGATTCTGCGTTTGCATTGTATGTGTGTGCGGAAGGCCTTATGGTAGTCTCATTTTCTAAAAAGCATTGCGAATCTATTTTAAAATTATTCTGTTCTTTGTTTAAAAGATAAATAAACTGTTTGAGTTCTCACAACAGTCACATGACTGACTCGGAGTTTATTATTTTCCTTCCTAAACTCTGGGTGCCCACCAATTTCCACACGGGCAGTCAAGAGTCAGGTTTATCAGGATATTTTGGAATTCAGTAGTTGTTGGAGGCAAGTTGGATGGCATGGCGTATTCACTAGTATATAGTATTTCTTTTCCGTTGTTTGTTGTTGTTTGTTGTTGTACACTCTGATGATGTAATGTAATGTGATGTGATGTAATGTAATAACTGATATGGTTCTTTGTTTAAAGATTATTCATTTATCTATTACATGTTGTTCCGCTGCGATTGTGAGATTCTGATATTGTTCTGTTGTTTCTTTCTATTCTGTTCTATCTTTTTCTCTCTTCTTCTATCTTTTTCTTCTTCTTTAACCATAACGGTATGGTTTTCCGGCATTCGATTGCTCGGCAATTGATACAGTGGACGTATTGATGTCGGTTTTCGAGCGTCGAAAAGTCGCAAACGTTACATTTGGTATCAGAGCATATGGTCAAGCGACAACCATGGCTCTGTTGGGTATTACTCATTAGAGATAGAGTCAGTAGTACTCTAGAATGAGTGTGAGTGTAATAATAGCTATGAGCGCGTATTTGTTAGTGAATATAAAATTATTTTATATTGTGATGATTGATTTGTTGAGTGGTATATGGATTCTGGTCGGTATAGTCCGTACAACTCTATCGATAGGGATCTCTAAACACTTGTTCAGAACAATTCGACACGATATTGTTTTAAATTTGGGTAAATGAAATAATTTTACCTCTATTATATTTTTATATAAAGGAAATAATTTTTTCAGAAATTATTAAAGTACATATAAATTGATTGTTTGGTTGTTGAAAATGTAAAAATGTATAAGTCAATAAAAGTTGTTTGAATAAGTTAAATAAAAACAACAGCTGTAAAAGAATGAAATGTATAAGCAAATGAATTATAAGTATGGAACTATAATTAATGTGATTTACATTTGTGAAATAATCTTATATATAAGATGTGAAATTATATAAGTAAAAGATTTGTAAATGTGATTTATGAATAAAAAGGAAAATTATGAAAGAATATTAAGCACTGAATTCACTATTGTTGCTGGGAAATAATAAGGGTGATGACTGCAGCATCATCGGTATCATTTTCGAGTCTATATGTGATGGATTTGCTACCATAGTAAATTGAAATTGAAGTTTTGTTGTGATAAACAAATTTGAAATTAAAATCCAAGTTGAAATAAATTTGAGTTCTCATCAAAGACATGTGATTTGAAATTTAACTAAAGGAAAGTTAAATAAATTGATTTGGATTAGATAAGATATTGAAATTGATGAATATAAGTGAAACGAGTTTTGAACTTATGATATGAGTTAATAAATTTAGCTTTGGTAAAAGTTAAATAGAATTTTCTTCAGAATTGGAATCTGAATTGGATTTATAAGTGAAATTTAAGTTAAGTTAAACAAATGATGTTTAAAAGGGATATAACTTAAATAATGTTGAATAAAGTTGATTTTGGTGTCGAAGTAAATTAACAAGTGAATTAATAAAATGAAGTCATTAAGAATTTGAACTTGAGTTATATAAATGAAATTCAACCTTATATTGTTAAAGGAATTGGCAATTAAATTAATAAATGGATTGAATGTTAATCAGTCGTATGTAAATAAGTTGATATGAAATAATGAATGAAGTGTTAATTCATTGAAAGCTAATGTAATTAGAAGTTGAATAATTGAATGAAAATCAATTAAATGTTAAACCAATTGAAATTAAAAGTGTTGAACCAAATTGAATGTTGAATGTAAATTTAATAATTTGGTTATGTTGAATATACATTGGTTGTTATTTGATTTTTACTTGATTGTGTAAAAATTCATTAAGTGTTAATGAAATTAAATTAGTGAAATTGAAAGCTATGTAATTGAGTTCAAATTGGAAGAAAAATGAATTTGAATAGAACTGATTTTGATTCAATTTGGAAGTGGACTAATGTGAATGTAAATTAGTGAATATGAACTAATTGAAAAAGAAATGAATAAATGAATATTTGTAAAGCCCAATGTTAACAAATCAAATGTGATTAAAATGAAAAACCAATTCATTGAATATTAATGAGAATGAAAGAATATTGATTTGGTTATTGATTTGTTGGATGATTATTGGATGATAGTTGTTGATGGTTGCATTTGTTGCTTTTGAGTGCATTGCTATGTTGGCATATGTAGTTTTTATGTTGCTATAGGTTGCATATTGATATTACTTTCATATATGCATGTTTCTCATGGTTTGTTGAGTGTTTAGTAGGTGCGGATTGCGCTTGCTTCATGTTTGGAGCTCGCTTTCGCGCTATATTAGCCGTATACGCTCGCTAATAATAAATAAGGTATATATCTCGGATTAAATATCGTACTTTTACACTTTTTCCCTGCGGGATGCCTCATCACTTGATGAAATGTATATTTGTTATATATACACTGTCATTTTTTTTTCGGATCGAGCCGTGCAAAGGAGACTCTGGCGAATTTTTCCGAAAATTTAAGGCGTTAGAATATTTTTGAGAAAATTGGAAATTTTTTGAAAACTAAGTTTGGATTTGGAAACTTAGTAAAGATTTTGTAAGAATGTAACAACCCGCATATTTATCGATTTTATATTTAAATATTTTATTTAAATATTTTGTCATTAATCGGATTTTGTCCGAAAAGCTACTTTTTGCAAATGGTCAAATTAGGACTCGAGACCACTTCCATTGAGTTCGAAATGCCATTTACAACTTTTTAAAGTATAAACATTGATAGGTTTGGAGTTAGTGGAATTTCACTTACTTTTCCCGCTTTGGACTTTGGGTTAGATTAGCCATTATAACTCAAACCCACTTCTCTCCTTCTCCTCACTCTTCATAAATTCCTACCAAACACAAACTTTAACATTAATGGTGAGTAGAAAGGAAATTAGAAACTCCAAGCCTAGGTGTCAACTCCAACTCCATCATTCAACTCCAAATTCAAGGAAAAGCATCGGATTCAAGTTTATAGTAGCTTCTCAATTCACCTTCAAGCTTTACCTTCATAATTTGGTGAAAAGGTGAGATTTTTATCTCACAATTCTAGTCTATAACTATATTGGACTGTTGGGAATGATTCCCCATCACTTTAGCATGTACATTTGCATTTGGTTTGGATTGGATTGGCGAAAAACTCCAATTTCTAGTGTTCTTGGCGAATCCCTGCGTTTAGGTCGCTCTGCCTTCGTTAGGTCGCAAGGTCGTAGGCCGTTCACGTGGAAAAGTCGTCGCCTGCTTATAGCTCGTTCTGGTTTAGGTCGCACGAAAATAGGTCGCTAAGTCGTAGGTCGTCTCTGACCTTATATCGCCCGGCTTGTTTGAGTTAAGTCGCGCCTCTTTTAGGTCGCGTCTCTTTTAGGTCGCTCTCCACTGGACCTCGTTAGGTCGCTCAACACACTGTGTCGCTAAGTCGCTCGATTCTAGACTTCGTTAGCTCGCTCGGCCTTGTCATTTTTAGGTCGCTCGCCTCGCTAGGTCGCTCAACCGTCTACCTTTATAAGTCGTAGGTCGTCTCCGACCTTAAACCACTCGGTCGCATTAGGTCGCGTACATTTTAGGTCACGTGTTTCACTAGGCCGTTAGGCCTTTACCTCATTAGGTCGTAGGTCGCTCGACCTTATTACCTTGTTAGGTCGCGAGTACCTTAAGTCGCTCGCCTCTGTTAGGTCGCTCTCTTCTGCTAACTCGCGAACACCTCTAGGTCGCAACCACTAGGTCGCTTGACCATTTAGACCCCTAGGTCGCAACCATTAGGTCGCTCGATCTTATCCTCCCTTAGGTCTTCACTAGGTCGTACCGTTTTGGACGGGGCGCTACCCCCTAGACCCTCGCGACCTGACCGGGTAGGTCGAACCCCGTAGCGGGGGTGTTGCCCCCGCACCCCCACCTTGGGGGGTTGCCACCCCCCCCCCCCCCCACCCCGGTCCCCCCTCCGTAGGGGATCTTATCCGAAAAAACATTCAACAGAACTTGCTTTGTTGAGATGCTGAGTTGACCATTCTTCGAGACAAACTATCTTGGGCTTCTCGGTCGATTTTATGGTATCACGGCCTTGCTAAAAAGGCGGGATAACAACTTTAGAAATATGAGGGTTTCAATACTAGTAGTAAATATCAAAACTCTTTCATCAAAACGATTTTAGCTCTACTTTTACTACAATGCTCTTTCCTTAAACCGTTTTCCAATCTACTAGTATATACAAACATTTTCCTTAAAACCCTTTTGTGACAATCTTCTAGTGAAGATCTACAGCTTGTTCGTAAAAATTTAAGTTAAGCAAGTGGATATGGCACATGAAGCTAAACTCATATATTTACTGCCTTGGTGAGATTGACACTACTTGATGACCAAGACGATCATTTTTTTTTAGACTAGCAACTGTGCGATGTCTCTTTGTCTGCAAGGGAGACTAGACCCCGCTCTTGTGATGTTTCGCCATCGCATTTGTGTGATGTTTCGCCATCACATATGTGGGGTAGCGCCCCACGATCTTCGGGCCATTCGTGTGTCAAAATTAATGGCTTGCAACCATGAGATAGTGTCTCGCTTTGTGTTACACGTGTAGGTGAGTTTTCATGCTCCTATATTGTGATTTCTGGATTTCTTGTGTAGTCTTCTGGAATTTGTGCTTCACCTATTTTCATGACTTTCATTGTAATGATTTTCCAGCTTTTATGTTTTGGTGAATTTGTGTGTCATCTCTTTTTTTTAGGTGAATTTGGATCTTTTAGAAGATTCTTTTGATATTGTTTGATCTCTTGATGATCTTCATTTACATGCTTATCATAGTATGTCTTTATGGTTACTATATGTTCTTGCCATATCTATTGTTTTATATCATGTTATCTGATATTTATAGCTAGACTGATTCGTTTATTATTTTCTTATAAATAATACTCGGGTCAGACCGAGATATTACAGGTGCTTCTGCTTGACTTCTCCCCCAGGGATTTACTACTCTGACTTTTGGCTGACCATTTAGATTAGCAGCTTTTGTCGTTTACACTTGAGACATAGACTCATAGATGTATTCTTTTGTATAGCATGTGTTGCTATTATTTTGTGTATGTGGTCCTTTCATGACCACTACTCTGATGTACACTTTCACGTGTTATTTATATATTCATATCTTTTTCCGCCTTTGTGATATGGATGTCTGTGACTGATTGTGTTATGTTTATTTCTATATTTGTTTTCGAAGATTTATTTATAGCCACCGTGTGATAGCTTTGAGTTTGTATCGGTATGTCGGACTTCCTCCTTAAATGAAATGCATGTTATACTATCTGACATATCGGTGCTCGCACAAAGAAGTTACATGGATGGTCGCTCCTCAACAGCCTTATTCTCCACGCTAGTTGACAGCATTACTACGTAGTGTTCTTGGCTAGCGTGGGTATTGAGGTGGGGCATCACAAAGAAGTTTAAATATGAATTTTGGGAAAGTTAAACACTTAAGAGATTTGTAAAATCCAATTTGAATGGTTTGTTTTGGAAAGTTAATGGATTCTGTAACTTTTTCTTACTTGGTAATTTCGAGGACGAAATTCTTTTAAGGGGGAAGTAAGTAACGACCCAGAATTTCTGTTAATTAAAATTTGTATATTTAATTGATTTTAAATATTAATAAGTGAAATTTATAGGTCAAATAATTTTTATATCGAATATCTGGATTTAATTGAATAATTAAATCGATAATTTAATATTGGGAAAATACTGAAATAATTGGAAATTGGGTTAAATATGATTAAAATTGATTTGTAAAATTTTGTTTAATCATGTTGAAGTTAGAATGATGTTATAGAACTTTTAAAATTGAATTTAAAGTTAAATTGTGAAAATTGAATATTTTAATATTTAATTGACGAGTTAAAATAGCCATTTTTCAAACAGTCTCGGATTTCGACGAAACTAGTTTCATCGGATCCGTAATGTTATATTATTATATGGTTTCAAATTTCATGTCAATCGGATGTACGGTTTGTCCGGGGCAAGCCAAAACGCATAGAAAATCGTTGAATCAGTTTAATTTAAAATCGATCGTTTATTGCCGTATCTCGCACAGATGATCGAATTAGCTTCCGAAACCTTTTCCATTGTGTCCAAAACATGGGTTAAACCATAGAAACGCCGGTCACCGCGCGTAAATCGGAGTTCGAAAAACCCGGGATGAATAGTGTTTCGATAATTTTCTATAAAAGCACCTTTAAAAATTTCATTTGCAAAAAGAAAATTTAAAACCCTAATTCCTATGGCCAGCCGCCACTTTCATCTTGAACGGCTGAAATTTAGTTTTCTTCCTCCCTCGGTTTGTTCGAATCCAAGCAACAATTCCAGAAACTTTCAACATGAAACTTCTAGAACTCGTCGAGGGTTATCCATCTATATGGAGATGATTGGGTTTCGAGTTATATATGAGGATAAATCGGGGCGCGTTTCTCACCACTTCGTGCACGCATTTCGAGAACTGGGTGAGGCCGAGCTCCACAATGTTCTGGCCGAGCATGGAGTAGGAGACACACTTCGTGGTGGTGGTGGTTGATTGGAGTGGATGTCAACGAGGGGGCTCGAAAAATTCGAACCCTAGGGCGGTTGTTGGGTTAGATGTCGCGTGTTCTTACTGAAGGAGGAAGAAGGATGTTGCGGCCCTGATCTCATATGGCTGGAATCAACGGCCTGATTTGGTTTAAGGTTTAAATTTTAAAAAAAAAATTGTAAATAAATTATAAATATAAATCGTGTAATATTTAAAATGTTGTATCTTTGTCATACGAGGTCCGTTTTGGACGAAACCAGTTGCGTTGGATTCGTTTCGTCGAATACTACGCTATGGAGCTGGATTGGAGTCGAGTGGAGTCAGTGAAAATTTTGGGTAAAATTAAACGCACGTTTAATTTTATTCGAAATAAAAGCTGGAAACGAAATTGAAAACCAAGGTGAGAACTTCTCACCCAATCGAATTGTTTCGATTTATATTTTAAACAGTTAGATTCAAAATTGCTTGATTGTATGTTTGAATGATAAATTATTATCTGTTATTGGTTGAAACAGACATTATACGCCGTTAGTAAGCGGAGGTTATTTATTAAAAACATATACCACGATAATTCCATCTTGATTGGAATTGGTATTATATATGTACTTGGAGTTGATTTCCCGCATTATATAGTGGATGAGACCCTGTTGCGCCGTCTATTAAGCAGATAATATTTTATAAATCCCATATACCACGATAATTCCGTATTGGAACGGAATTGGTATTGTGCTAATGTCTTTGGATGCAGGGAAACAGGTTGGAGGGATCCAACTGGATTCCTCACCAGTATTTAATTTATTTCAGATATTGTGATATTTGATTGATTATCATATCGATATATGATGTTTGGATGTCATGATTGACTATTGGATGTTGTTGCATCATCGGATCCATTTTTAAAGTTTAAAAATAACGATTTTGATTTTAAAAGGATTTTTAAAAAATGATTTTTTCAAAGTATATGTTTTATTAAATTTTTGAATTGATTCATTTTAAATAATTAAAATGTTATAAATTTTTATGTTATAAAAATTAAGATTTTTGTGAAATATAACCAAAAGGTGATTTTTAAAATAAATAGATTTATAAAATAGTTTAAATTTGGATTTTTGAATTATTATAAAGGATGTATATAAAAGATTTTTTAACATTGATATTTATAATAAATATATATATATATATAATATTGGAATTATAAAACAAGTTTATTAAGTGTTAAAATGAAGTATAAAATGGATTTCATTAAAAATTATAGATTTATAAATTGTGAAGATTATAAAAGGAATAGATGTTGTAAAATAAAAGATTTATAAGTAATTAACTTATAAACTGGATTTTGGGCATTTAAATGGGATATTAATAGAAATTGTTAACAAAGGAGATTTTATAAGTTGAAGTTGTTATAAAATATAAATGAATCTTATAAGTAATAGAAGTTTTAAAAAGAATGATTTTGTAAACAAATGAATTATAAGTATTTAACTTATAATATGGACTTTTGGTATATATTTGAGATATATAAATTGAATTGGATTAATAAAGGAGAATTATAAATCGAAGTTTATAAATAGAAATGGAATTTACGGACATTGTTTATAAATTCAAAATCAATGGAATTTGATAAATTGAATATAGATATTTATTAAAAGAAGTATATTCGCGATTTTCGATAGCAAACTATTCTTTATATAAAATGTGTAGAAATATTGAAATTTGGTTACTGAAGTATATTCATGATTTTGGACCGTGAATATATTATTAAATAAAATGGTTATGTTTTGGGAAAGCGATATCATAAAATGAAGTTAATTGTTTTAAAGATGTTTTAAAACATGTTAAGTATCTAATACATAGATTTCAACATTCATTGTTGTAATAGACGTTTCGAGAAATAGGAAAATGGTGGACTACAACACTGTTGTTATAGTAAATGATTTCCGAAAGGAAATGTTTTATATAGTATTGGGATTTATATATCTATCTTAATTTTGAATCCCTATACTAGTGATTTTGAGTTGTCGTAACGATGTTTTACGCAGCATTCGTTTTGACCCAAATAAATGTGTTAAGAGAATGATTTCTTTAAAGAATGAAATATATACTTAATTTCGATTTAAGTATATTGAATATTTTCCAAGTGTTGAAAATAAATAGATTTGTGAATTACTTATTATTAAATAAGTATGGAAATGTTTTATAATATGAAGTGAATATTTTGAGATTTTATCTTGTAAAGATAAATTGAAAATGAATATTAGAAATCGATTTGAAAATCGCATATTCATAGATATTTTGGAATTGCAAATTCACTATGGAATTTGTAAAAGAAAGGGAAATTTGTTTAAAAATAAACGTTGATTTATTTTTGAAGTGTGGGAATAAATTGACGGATTTAGAACGTAAATATAAAGTAAATCGGTAAGGATTTATTTAATTGGTTTAAACGAACCATTTTGAAATGAAAGTATTTCCGCGTAAGGAAGATGATTGAAATTTGTTTTCAAATGGTTGAAGTGTGGAAATTATATATCTAGTAAAGATATTTTTGGAAAATAAATAATTTGGGAAATTATTTGGAATCTGGTGATGTTGAGCATGCCAATTTATAGTTAAATAACCGACTATCAATATTTACCTTTAAATAGGTATTTGTTGTGATTTGCTTGAATTTGAATGACACGCTTATTTTTGAATAAGCACTCACTATTCGGGTTAGCCGGGAAAGGACCTTGGGGTCGTATAACCCATTCCGAATATGTGATACGTCGTTATGAATTGCATTTGATGACCGGTGTTGAAGACCGGATATTTGTGAAAACGGAAGGATTACCATCGAATGTTTCTGCATCGGCCGATCTCCGATATAGAAATTTATTACCCTTTGTGATGGGAAGTCCGGTCGTGATTAGTGAATATCCGGATTGCAAGGACTTCTTTGTAAGTGCCTTCGGTTCCGTTCGATCCCGGAACGGACTTGTATTGGATGTGTGTCTGACGTTACAATTTGAGGTGTAAAGCTGGTTTCTATCAAATATATTTCCGTTGGTGGAGGAGAATTTATTCTCTTAACTTAACACCCTAGAGGTTATGTAGTTGATGGTTACTAGTGATACATTCCCAAATTGGTAATGTGGCATACGAAGTGATATTGAGTATATGTGAACAAAGCATAGCTTTTATATAAAGCGTGGCTTTGTGGACGAGACTTCGTCGGACCTCACACCTCGGAAATGGTCAAAACAGGAAGGATGCAGCAAGGTTATTAGGGGGTAGCGCCCCTTTAGTGTATGTCATTCCTTCTGGATAGAGGTGGTATCATGGTATAGAGCCCAGATACTTAACCTATGTTGTTGCTGCAAATTTATTGCTTTGTGGTTGTTGGAAATCGAGGATCCTCGGATATAGATCGGTTACGATCGGGGAATGACATATTCGTGTCAGTAGTTACCCAGTTAGGGGTAACCCGGCCTTGTGTTGGCAGAGATCCGGTTAGGTTCTCGGGTCGTCTTTCCAGAGGCGTACCCATGTGGCAATGGGAAGTTTCTTAGCCTGACCATTTGTTGGAAATCCAAAGAAACAATATGATCTTGTACGGTTTTAGTTGTAGAACCTATCATTAACTTATGGTGGCGCCCCACTGTTTGGATGGTAGCTATAGTAGGCATACTATAATGGTCGTATGTTGGCTAAGATTTATATCTTTACTTTCGAAATGATTTTTCCTACACTATGCACTAGTAATAATATCAAATGTTTCTTTTTAATGTGTATCAAGCATCTTTGACTATCATAAGGAGAAATCTCCTCCGATTCTGCATTTGCATTGGGTGTGTGTGCGGGAGGCCTTATGGTAGTCTCATTTTCTAAAAAGCATTGCGAATCTATTTTACAATTATTCTATTCTTTGTTTGAAAGATAAATAAACTGTTTGAGTTCTCACACCAGTCACATGACTGACTCAGAGTTTATTGTTTTCCTTCCTAAACTCTGGGTGCCCACCAATTTCCACACGGGCAGTCAAGAGTCAGGTTTATCAGGATATTTTGGAATTCAGGAGTTGCTGGAGGCAAGTTGGATGGCATGGCGTATTCACTAGTATATAGTATTTCTTTTCCGTTGTTTTTTGTTGTTTGTTGTAGTACACTCTAATGATGTAATGTTATGTAATGTGATGTAATGTAATAACTGATATAGTTCTTTGTTTAAAGATTATTCATTTATCTATTATATGTTGTTCCGCTGCGATTGTGAGATTCTGATATTGTTCTATTGTTTCTTTCTGTTCTGTTCTATCTTTTTCTCTCTTCTTCTATCTTTTTCTTCTTCTTTAACCATAACGGTACGATTTTCCGGAATTCGATTGCTCGGCAGTTGGTACAGTGGACGTATTGATGTCGGTTTTCAAGCGTCGAAAAGTCGCAAACGTTACACATAGTTTTCATGAAATCACTATGAACATGTCTCCCTAACAACTTCCATATTTAGGCATACTATATTCTGGTCTCCTTGACCTCTTGGATGCAATTCTACTCATCCATGAGTTTAATAAATTTATATTCATTACTAGGTTAACCTAGTTGGCTCTTCAACCCTTTATCCTAAAATACAGTTATGGGTCCATTGTAATGTGGATATATTTATATTTGAAGAAGCAAACATAATTACAAAAAATACCACCTGTGGGTTTAATATAAAACATGGTTAATCCCTTTAACCTATTATTTTATCAAGGAAAGCTTCTTCTTAAAACCATTACAAAAACTCCTTTAACATAGCCATGGGTTTTTCCTTTTAAAAATAGAGTTTACGTTGCAAAATCTTTCGAAACCTTGCTTTCAACTTCATAGGATGACCTCCTTCGAAAGCATTAAAATCTATCTTCAAAACATTAGGCTCCTACTTTTCTAACACTTTAAACCTTCCTTTTGAAACCTTTCGATTATATTAAAGTGTTAACATATAACTTTAGAAGCATAACTTCGAAACCATTTGAAAGTACCCCTTTCATAACATTGAAAGTAACCCTTCCAAAATCATTGAAAGTCTTCCTTTCGAATGCATTGGGTTTATACTTAAAATATTATTTGGTTCAAAGTGAATATAGGCAAAAGTATCTTTTTCGAAACTATCCTTTAACATACAAAAATATTAGGGAAAACAAGATGGCATTGGCACCATCCTTTCGAAAGCATCAAATATCTTGGTTAAATATTGGAAGGTTCGCTTCGAAACCCCTTTCGAAACCATTGTCTTTGAAATCCCTAACCCCTTTCGAAAGCTATTAGAAGTGGCTTATATTTATAGAAACAAAAAGCACCTTTTAACAGCATTGATATCTTCAATACCGTCGAAAGGCTTAAAGTTACATAAGGGTTTCGACTTGGTCGAAACTACCCCTTCCGAAAGCTTCAATTTCAAAAAATAGTAACTCCTTTAGAAGGTACTTCATTAAAAGGTGGCAGCCCTACTTTGAAAACCTGTATTAAAATACCATTTCGCAAGCATTGGTTTTGAGTCTTCGAAACCTCTTTGTAAACAGGCTGGCGCTTTTCTTTAGAAAATAAACCAAAGATCTCAACCCCTTCGGAAGCTATGTTTCGACACCGTACCTTTTGCCTTTCTCCAATCCACTATGTACCATCTTTGTGATACCTTGCATATGTTTTTGTCTTAGTAGGTTGTGACTAGATTGAGGCGGAAGCTCTATGTCGAAAGGTACTTCCAAAATAGGCGAAACCATCTTTTCTAAGTAAACCTGGTTTTATACTAATTAAAGTAAACCTTTTTCTAACTAACATGCCATGTGTAAACACCAAATTGGTTGCCTTAACTTTCAAATTCTTGACTAAGGTAACTTTCGCTAATTTTCAGATCTAAACCTAGTTAAGCTAAGCAAATAAGCCCTTCCATTAAGCAAAACCAATTTTGCAAAGAAGTCCCTCTTTTAAATAATTTAATTTGCATAGCAAATCACTTTGAAAATATCCCCAAAAATTTTAGAAATTCACTTTAATCATGTTATCTAACACATCAAAATTCCAGACCAAAATTCTTAATAATTTCTGAAATAAATTTATAAACCCAAATAAACATATTTTCTTTTGAAAATTCATAACAATCTTTCCATGGCTTGAAAAACTATAAAAATTGAAACCCAACTCCAAAATCATATTTGACACAATATAAAAAATTTCCATGGCATTTGAACATCAATATAAACTGGTTTTACCCTAAAACCACGTATAAATCCGTTTAAATAATCTAGTTTAAATTAAAAAAATCTTTAGTCTAGCAAGTCATCACCCAATTAACCATAAAAATGAATTTACCCTTAAATCTAAAACATATGATTCAAAACAAAATAGAGATGGAATTATTATTCACCTTTGTTTAGATAAGGAGATAGGATTGAGATTGATTTCCCCTAAGCTTAATTCTCTAGCTTTTATTTGTATTCCTCTTGTTAATAGCCATCCCTTCCTTCTTGCATTTTGTTTTTAAAATGACGTGAATGGGAAAGAAATGATGGGAACAAAAATATATAAGGATAAGGGTTATGGGAGGCAAATTCATAATATACCCTTATGTAATTTATTTAACCAAAAAACCATTTTTAAGCCCATTTAATTATTTTATCAAGCACGACCATAATTAGATTTATTCAATTCTCAACCCCTTATCACTTAACATTTACATTATTCTATTTAATTTATATAATTAAATCTCTTGAATTATGTTATCAAAATAAGGGGTGTTACATGTCCACTATTTTAATTTTTTTTAATTTTTATCTATCTATGGTCCACTGCTTTTATTATCTGAAAAATATTGGAAGTGTATTTTGATAATTGATTTTAAATCTTAGAAATAGTGGGTTGTCACATTTCATCAAAATCAACACCTTGAATTTGAAGAAATCCTTTCGCAACTTGCCTAGCTTTGTAAGTCTCTACTTGTCCTCCCGCATTTAACTTTTTGTTACAAATCCATTTCCAGCCGATGGATTATCCCTTCAGGTATGTCAGCCAAAGTCCATACATTGTTTTTATTTATGGGACCCATTCCAAATTTCATAGCTCCAATCCAAAATGCTAAGTCCCTATTCTAAAGTGCTTGTTGGAATGAGAGAGGAGTGTCATCTTCTGAGATGTGGTCCTCTTTCTCGTCATCCATGAGAAAATCGTAATATCTGTCTAGTGCGCGAGATTCCTTATTAGATGTAACACACTTGATTTTTTATAACATTATTCAGGAGATTTAAGTAGCTAAATTAAATAGAATAACGTAAATATTAAGAGATATGGGGATTGAGACTTGAATTAATTAATTAAGACCGAGCCTAATATATAATTAATGGGCTAAAAGAATGGGTTTTTGGTTAACTAACTCACATAAGGGCCTATTAGGAATTGCCATCCATAGCTTCCACCCTTATATATATATATATATATATATATATATATATATATATATAATATATTGTTTCTATCATTTTCTTCCCATTCTCGTCATTTTAAAATGCAAACTAAAAGGAAGAGGAATGGCCGGCCATTAAGAGGAAGAAGAGTTCAAAATTGAAGCTAGAAAATCAATCTTAGCGGAAATCTATCTCAATCCAATCCTTTTTCTAAATCAAGGTGAATAATAATTCTATCTCTATTTTTTTTAAATCATATATTTTCAGAATTAAGGGTAAATTTGTTTTTATGATATATTGGATGATGGTATGCTTGATTTTCGATTTATTTAATTTAAACAAGATTGTTCAAAGGAGTTTGTATATGATTTTAGGTCAAAACCGAGATTAAATAATGACTAAATGCCATTAAAAATTTTATGTTATGAGAAATATAATTTTGGAGTTAGCTTTCAATTTCGGTAATTTTCCAATCTATGGAAAGATTATTATGAATTTTTAAAGGAAAATATGATTATTTTGGTTTATAATATATTTTGATAAATATATTAAGAATTTAGGTCTGCAATTTTGGTATGTTAGATAACATGATTGAAGTGAATTTTTGGAATTTTTGAGGATTTTTCCAAAGTGATTTGCTATGCACAATAAATTATTTTAAAAGAGGAACTTCTTTGCAAAAATTGAAAGGGCTTAATTGATTAATTTAACCTTGGTTTAGATTTGGATTAGAGACGTTTATTTTTGAAAAAGTTAAGGCAACTAATCTGGTGTTGACACATGGCAGCTTAGGTAGGGAAAGTTTACTTTATGAAGAAATAAACCTGGTTTACTCAGAAAGTAGGTTTCGCCTACTTTAGAAAGCACCTTTCGACACAGATGCCTCCGCATTTATCTTAGTCAAAACCTAGCATGCCAAAACCAATACACAAGGTATCAAAAATATGATACGTAGTGGATTGGAGGAAGGCGGAAGGTAAGGTGTCGAAAGCATAGCTTTCGAAGGAGTCGTAACCGTGGAATGTTTTAAAATGAAAAGTACATGCCTTGGTTTTGATTTAGCCTTCGACAGAGTCGAAGCCTTTGGTTTTGAAAAAGGATTTAAAAAGATTTCGAAAGGATTGCCATTAACTTAGGACTGCTTTCGACTGGGTTCCTTACTTATGAAAGAATGTTTTAAAAGTATAGGGATGTTACAAGTTGTTATCAGAGCAAGGTTTATGAGACTTTAAAAGAAAGTTAAACCTAAAAGTTTTTGAAACATAATCCAATGAATTTGAAAATATGATCAAGGTTTGGGTTAATGCTATAGTAATATACTTGAATTTGATATATATATATATATATATATATATATATATATATATATATATATAAGTACGCGTTCCCCTCTCTCTTAGACCATTCTTTTGGATCTTACTAAGGATCGTATGCAAATTTACAAGAAAGAAGATATGGAAGGAGGAAATGGAAGAGGAAATCTAGGTGGAGGAAGCACCATAACCAATGGAAATGCTTGACATAATTCCAGGAGGAACCAAGGTCGACCGGCTAATGTTAATCCAAATGAGGCCAATGTAGGTGTTGAAAATCCGCCAGTAGATGCGGGGATGGTGTATCAGTTGTTGGCTAATATTTTGCAAGCTGGAGTTGTTGGTAATGTTGGAGGAGCTAATCCTATGGCTTCAGTTGGGAATAACTATTCAAAGCTAAGTAGAGGCTGCACCAGTTTAGGTGGAAAGCCATTTGTTGGAACGAAAGATGTTGTTGAAGTTGAGAATTGGCTACTGAGTTATGAAAGGATCTGTATTGATCTATGTTTGGATGATGGGCAAAAGATAAGGCTAGCTTCTAAGCAGTTGCAAGGGGCAGCACTTCACTGGTGGAATAGTGTGACCGCTAGAGTTCCAGAGGAAGAGCTGACATGGGCTGATTTTAGAAGAAGGTTTGAGCAGAGGTTTCTATCTAAAGTTGCTAAGTCGGCATTGATGAGGAAGTTTATGGATCTTGTCCAGGGTGAGATATCAGTGGTCGAGTACGCTGCTAAGTTTAATGAGCTGCCTCGATACGGATATGCTATGGTTGATATTGATGTTAGAAGGAATGAAAGGTTCATTCAAGGATTGAGACCTGAGCTTGCTAGAATGACCATGACGCATATCCGAGAACCTCGTAATGTGGTGGTAGAGTTGGCCATTCGTCATATAGAGAAGCTTGCTATTTTAGCTAGAGAGAAGCAAGTTGAATCCCAGAGTCCTCAGGGAAAGAGGAGGAAATTCTTTAAGAAGAAGAGAGCCCAGAAAGGGGATGTTGCCGAGAAGGCAAAGGCTGATCTGGTATTCTATAAATGTGACAAGAAGGGTCATTATGAAAATAAATGCTGGTCGGGCAAGAGGAAGAAGGCTGTAGACAAGAAGAATGTGAAATACTTTAACTGTGATCAAGTTGGGCATTACAAGAACTAGTGTCTAGAGCTAGTTGAGGTAGAAAAGGGGAAAGTTTTTGTTGTTGGATCATCAGCTAGGCCGATCGCAGCTAATAAAGGAAAACTGTGTTGGAACGTATTCAGAATATATCAATTGGGATAAATTTTTATACTAGTGCATCACCTTCATTTATATCCCAGTGTTTGGCTGATAGGTTATGCTTAGAACCTACATACCTTGTTACTTCCTTAAGGGTTGCGAATCCAATAAGAGGGTATGCAACTCAGGGGATGAGATGTGACCAGGTAGAACTTTATTTTTTAGGTCATAAGTTTGCATGTTGTTTGTATGTTTACGATTTCGTAGATTTCAGAATCATTTTGGGTGGGGATTGGTTGAGAAGGTATGAGGCCAGGATATTCTGCCTGGATGGGGAGATAACTTTGAGACACCCTAATATTCATAACCGCCTTGTATTCTCAGTAGAAAATTCTGACTGGAGATTTTGTTCTTTGTCAAGTGCAATGGAAGTGGGAGAAGAGATAAGTCAAGTTCATATTACAAGAGAGTTTGCAGATATGTTTGAGCCTGTCATAGGATTACCACCAAAACAAGCTATAGAGTTTCGGATGGATCTTGTGCCAAAAGCTGAACCTATGAGTGGACCACCTAGTAGGATGACACTGACAGAGATGAAGAAACTAAAGTGCAGCTAGTGGATCTAGAAGGGAGGAATTTTATTAAACCAAGTAGGAGCGGCCGCGGTATTGTAGAAACCCGATGGGTCGTTGAGGATGTGTATTGACTATCGTAAGCTGAACGGAAGGATGACAAAGAATAAGTGTCCTTTTCCGAGAATTGATGATCTGTTTGATCAATTGTATGGAGCCAGAGTGTTTTTTCAGTTGGATTTGGCAACGGGGTTCCATCAGTTGAGAGTAGCGAAGGACGGTATTCCTTTTACAGCATTTTTATCTAGATATGGTTCGTAGGAGTGGTTAGTGATACCATTCGGGTTGACTAATGTATCTGCTTTCTTTGTGGATTTGATGAATCGAGTCTTCTGAGAGCATATAGATAGATTCCTGTTAGTGTTTATTGATGACATTTTGATGTGCTCTAAGGATGAGAGAGCATGACGATCATCTTAGGGTTGTGCTAGAGACGCTGAGGCAGAATCAGCTAAAGGTGAAGTTTTCCAAATGTCGTTTTTGGTAGAAAGATGTTAAGTTCCTATGGTTTCAAAGAAGGGATTGTTAGTCGATCCAGATAAGATTGAAGCTGTGAACAATTGGAAGACACTAGAGATGGTGACTGAGATCAGAAGTTTTTTGGACTTGCTGGCTATTACCGGAGATTTTTCAAGGATTTCTCACGGATAGCAGCACCTTTGACTAAGCCTGCCAGGAAAGAAGTGATTTGTTTGGTCTAACAAATGTGTGGAAGCATTCCTTAAGTTAAAGCATTTGTTGACCAATGCTCCAGTGTTAGTAGTTCCAGATGGAAACCAAGGGTTGGTAGTATACACTGATGCGTGTGAGACTGGTTTAGGAGTAGTATTGATGCAGAAGGGCAAAGTCATTGCTTATGCATCTAGGCAGCTTGAACCACACGAAGTGAGGTATCTTACCCATGGCTTGGAATTGGCTGCTGTGATTTTTGCCTTGATGATTTGGAGGCATTATCTCTTGGGGGAGAGACTTGAGTTATATACCGATCATAAGTCTTTAAGTTACCTATTCTCTCATAAAGAGGTTAATATGAGACAGCAGAGGTGGCTGGAATTTTTAGCTGCTTATGATTTTAGTATAGAGTACACCCTAGGGAAAGGTAATAAAGTAGCAAATGCTCTTAGTAGAAGACATCTGAATATGGTGTTAGCTATGTTGGCAGAATGGAAGGATCTAGAAGTTTTGGCCATTTGTGGTTTGCAGGTAAGATCGACTATTCGTTCTAGTCAGAGTACTGCCATGTTGTTCTGTTTAGAAGTTTGACCGGCGTTGATCGAGAGAGTTTATTCTAATAAAAGGGAGGATACATTATTAACCGAAAGGACCAGAAGCTTGAGATTGGAACTGAGGTCGATGATTTGAAAGATTTTCATCTTGACCAGAGAGGACGGTTGAGAAAGACGGGACGGTTATGTGTTCTAGATTTGGAGAACTTGAGAAGAGATGTTCTTGAGGAATGTCATCGATCCAAGTTTATGATTCATCCTGGAGGGACCAAGATGTATAAAGATATGAAGAGGAGCTTCTATTGGGAAGGCATGAAGAGGGATGTTGGCTTGTGGGTTAGGCAGTGTGTAAACTGTCAACAAGTGAAGGCCAAACATCAGAAGTCAAGTGTGTTACTTCAGCCTCTAGATATTCCAGTTTTGAAATGGGATTCGATATCCATGGATCTTATAGATGGGTTGCCAAGGTCAAGGAGCGGAAACATGAGTATATGGGTTATTGTGGATAGGTTGACCGAGAGTGCTTATTTTATTCCAGTAAAGTCCACCAGGACGACACCTATTTTGGCGAAGTTGTTCATAAAGAACATAGTTAGACTTTATGGAGTTCCTAGTGGCATAGTCAGCGACAGAGATTCTTTATTCACTAGTGAATTCTGGAGGAATCTACAGGATGTGTTAGGCACTAAGCTCAAGATGAGTACTGCATACCACCCATAGACGGATGGGCAGATGGAGAGAGTCGATAAGGTACTTGAGGATTTGTTGCGAGCTTGTGTGTTGGACTTTGGTGGATCTTGGAAGATCGCCTGCATTTGGTTGAATTTTCCTATAATAATAGTTATCAGACTAGTATAGGAATGGAGCCTTTTGAAGCTTTGTATGGAAGGCCATACAAATCCTCTGCATGTTGGTTGGAGATTGGGGACAGATTGATCTTAGGTCCAGATTTAGTAAGGGGCATCAAAGAAGATTGAGTTGATCCGAGAATGGATGAAGGAAACTCAATCCAGGCAAAAGAGTTACAGATAAAAGGCGTAAGACCTAAAGTTCTCAGTAGGAGACGAGGTTTTCATTAAGGTATCACCGATGAAGTGTGTGGTACGATTTGGAAAATCGAGAAAGTTGGCCCCGAGATATATTAATCTATTCCGGATTATAGTAAGTATTGGAAAGCTCGCATAGAGAGTTGGATTGCCGAGCAGTATGGCAGGCGTCCATAATGTATTTCATGCATCTCATCTTCGCAAATATGTTCATGATCCAAAGGCTACTTTTCCTCAGACGGAGTTGGAGGACTTAGTAGTAGAGCATGATTTGACTTTTGTTAGACAATCAGTTCGAGTTGTAGGGAGAGATGAGAAAAGGTTGAGGAACAAGACTGTCAAATTGGTGAAAGTTCAGTGGAACAACAACGAGAAGGACTATACTTAGGAGATAGAGGACAGGATTCGAGATACTTATCCTGATATGCTCTGAGGATATTCTTATATTAGATTTATATAGATAATTCCTAGTCAGGTAGACTAGTATTAGGAGTCGTTGCAGATGATCGCTAAGTTTAGTATTTAGTCCTTACTGAACTTCATGGACGAAATTCTTTAAGGAGGTTAGCCTATAACCCTTTATTTTTGATAACATTATTTAGGAGATTTAATTAGTTAAATTAAGTAGAATAATGTAAATGTTAAGAGAGAAGGAGATTGAGACTTCTATTAATTAATTAAGTCCAAGCCTAATATATAATTAATGGGCTAAAAGAATGGGTTTTTGGTTAATTAAGTCGCATAAGGGCGTATTTGGAATTTCCATCCATACCTTCCATCTTTATTTATATTTCATTCCTACCATTTTCTTCCCATTCTCGTCATCTTAAAATGAAAAACCAAAAGATAAAGGAATGGTCGGCCATTAAGAGGAAGAAGAATTCAAAACTATAGCTGGAAAATTAAGCTTAGGGGAAATCAATCTCAATCCAATCTCCTTATCTAGATCAAGGCGAATAATAATTCAATCTCTATTGTATTTTAAATCATATATTTTCGGATTTAAGGGTAAATTCATTTATATGATAAATTGGATAATGATATGCTTGATTTATGATTTATTTGAATTATCTTGTTTAAAGGGTTTTTTATACGGTTTTAGGTCAAAACCAAGATTAAATGATGATTAAATGCCATGGGAAAATTTTATGTTATGAGAAACATAATTTTGGAGTTGGGTTTCAATTTTGATAATTTTTCAAGCTATAGAAAGGTTATTATGTATTTTCAAAGGAAAATATGGTTATTTGGGTTTATAATTCATTTTGGTAAATATATTAAGAAATTTGGTCTGCAATTTTGGTATGTTAGATAACATGATTAAAGTGAATTTCTAGAATTTTTGAGGAGTTTTCCAAAGTGATTTGCTATGCAAAATAAATTATTTTAGAAAAGGGACTTCTTTGCAAAAATTGGGAAGGCTTAATTGTTTAACTTAACCATGGTTTAGATCCATATTAGTGGCAGTTAATTTTGAAAAAGAATTTGAAAAAGTTAAGGCAACCAATCTGGTGTTGACATGTGGTAGGTCAGTTAGAGAAAAACTAAACCAGGGTTACTCAGAAAATAGGTTCCGCCTGCTTTAGAAAGCACCTTTCGACACAGATGCCTCCACCTTTATCTTAGTCGAAACCTACCATGCCGAAACCAATACACATGGTATCACAAAGATGGTACGTAGTGGATTGGAGGAAGGCAGAAGGTCAGGTGTCAAAAGCATAGCTTTCAAAAGAGTCGTAACCTTGGTTTGTTTTTAAAAGAAAAGCACCTGCCTTTGTTTTGATTTAGCCTTTGACAGAGTTGAAGCATTTGGTTTTGAAAGAGGATTTGAAAAGGTTTCAAAAGGGTTGCCATTACTTAAGATTGCTTTCCACTGGATTCCTTGCTTACGAAAGAATGGTTTGAAAGTAGTTGGATGTTACATTAGACCTAATAGGTTGCATGTTCACGTATAATGGCAAATTTGCATCTCCTACTGGATCAGGGTCTTTATTCGTTTCTCAAATCTCGTTAAGTCTACAAATTCGCTATTATTTTTTTGACAGAAATTCCTTTTGTAAAAGACAGCATATGTGGAAACAATAACCTTTTATTCCTAGGTGTTGTAGAACCCCTAGCGTTCTTGGGTATCCTATAAACTTGCATTGGGCTTATCTTTCCTCAAGTTTGTTGGGTCCGAAGTTCTTAATATAGGCAAGACAACCCTATACCTTCAAATAATTAAGGTGAAATTTCTTCTTATGCCACATCTCATATGGATTCTTAGGCATAGATTTTGTAGGTATTAAATTCAACATATGCATTGCGGTTCTAGCACATCCCTAATAAGAAAGAGGTAATTCAGCTTTACTCATCATGGAATGATTTATATCAATATGGTTTGGTTCCTTCTTTACGAAAAACCATTTTGTATTAAGATACGACTCACGCATGTCAAATGATTTAGAATTAAAGGATGGTAGAAAACCTTCGGCTTTGAGTTTGTGTAGTCATTTCACTTATATGACCCGGCCTGCAATGCCATATATAGTTATTATTAATGTCAATATTAGAAGAATTATTCACAACAAAACATAACTAGAATAAAAACATAAATGGAATTATCCAAAACACCCTTGTAGATTTTGTTTCTATTCAATATAATTTTTATAACATTATCAACACAATAAAAAATATCCAGTCTCAAACAATCTAGATATTGAAATCATTCGACAATAAAGATTTTAACATAATTGCAATTATTTAAAATTAATTCTGATCCATTCACCAAAGCCAAGTGATAGTCTCAAACTGCAGTTGAATCTACTAGAGATCCATCAGCAACTTGAAGTCCCATCTCACTAGTTGCCAAATGATGCATATTCCCAAGTCTTTGTAATATATTACAGATATGAGTTCTAGATCTAGTATCTAAAACCTAAGATAATTTATTGATTGCAAATCAATTTGAATCATAAATACACCTATAGGAGCGACATAACCATTATGTTTCTTCTCTTTGACAATCTTTAGGTAATTAAGGCAATTTTGTTTCCAATTTCCTTTCTTGTGACAATGATGATTCACCCTTGTCGTTCGGGACAATATCCTTATTCTTCTTATTAACCCATTTCCTCTTCTTTGAACCATTCGAAGATGATTCTTTCCTTTTTATCGTGTTAAACCCAAAAATGGATCAACACCCTAAATTGAGTGTGAAAGCACCAGCTCTATTCTTATAGAGAAATAGTATGGAAAGTAAATGTAAAAAGAGCAAAAATAGTTAAAAGACAAGAATATTTACAGTGGTTCGGCTGTTAATGAAGCCTACATCCACTTTCTAACTTTCTATTAACTGACTACTATTACAAGTTGAATAGGATTACAATATGATTGAATCTTATAAGCTAGATCAAGTCACAAGTACAAGAGTTCACTGAAGAATCATAATGAACCCCTAGATGACTATTGTGTCGGAGGAGAAGAGTGAAGAAATCTCTACAGAGGTCCAGTAGCCAGTCTAGAAGATCATGTTTATGTTGCAAGTAGGATTGTATTTATAGGGGTTGGAGAGCTATGGCTAGGCTACTTTGCCAGAAGCCTGCATATGATGCCATGAAGGAGTTCTGAAAGTTCCACGGTGTTATAAGACATTTTGATGGATCTTTAGCGATCCATTGGGGATGGATTGCTAGCGATCCATGCCCTTGACACAATTATAAGCCAACCCTGTTGGGTTAAGCTCCTTGCTCTATGTAGTTGTCCTTCATGTAGTTTCGTAGCTTGTTGCCTTGTTTGAGTGATGGTTCACACATGGGTTAGATTGTTCTACAACTTGAATCGTATTAATGTTCACTTCTCGAAGTAGATTGCTTGGACTATTATGAAACTTTTTGGAAATAAGGTGTGCTATGGAAGTAACTACTTTTGAGTTTCCATTTTTTGAAATCTAGTTGATCGTGTCGAGGTTATCATGCGATTTTGGCTTCGATTATTCATCCTTCTTTTGAGTTTTCAATGTGAATCATTGTCGCTCCTAAGAACAAATCAATTTCGACCCCATTACTTTCAAGATGCTTGTAAACAACATGTAGATCACACTGGTAAGTTCAGGGAAGATCAATTGCCACTGATGGATTGCTAGTGATCCATAGACTTGAGAAAATTTTCAAGAAACAATTCCCTGTTTAGCTTTTCTCCAGCCGACCCTTCTCACTTGCCTTTTTCTTCTTGTGTTTCCCTTGCGATCCAAACCAGAGAAACACAAAGCGACCTGAACTACTTCGCCATCCCAGATCACCGCCATTGATCTCTACTACCAATGCCTATTGTTGCCGATTAGGTAACCTTGCCATCACCCAGAGCCAAACCTTAGCACCAGAATCACCGCTTTTGGGATTGTTATCGACCCTATAGGTCGCTAGCCCAAGCCTGGATCGCCATGAACCTAAAATTGAACCTGTTTGCTTTTGATCCAAGGTTAGTGATGGCGTGGTTATTGTATTGGTGGTGACATCTAGTGAATTTAGGAAGATCTATGAGGATGGTGAATAAAACGAGTTGCTTGCGATTTATTAGAGGCAAATAGTGTAGTCATGTCTTGCACTTGACGCATTCTACTATCTTCATCCAATAAATCAAAATCGACTTGCGCATGGCCTTAATGGTTCTTATGAGGTGGTTTACTATGGACTTGGTCATCCTGGATAAGTTTAACTATTGCACTCTCGACGTACTTGAGAATAGAAAGATCTTTCCATGTCGTTTTGGACAACGGATCGGCTATTGATCGTCGATCGATACCGGGTAACTGTAGATGGAATAACTTCAATGAATGACATGAAAAGCTTTTTTATTTTTCTACTGTAAGTGAGCTATCTACATAGGACAGGGCATTCATAATGTTCAGTACACCGAGCTTATCTCACATAGATAACACACTGCACATTCCCCGGTCAATGTTTGGAATCCGTTGAACTGGCGCAACTCAATGTCTTTTCGGATTCAGGCATTAAGCATACGGGATTTCTAGTTAAAAATAGAGTTGCCTGACCATATTGGATATGAATTCTATTATATCGAATGAAGCGTCCGTCATCTTGACGTAAATCCAATAGAGGAAGCATGGTACTCTCGGAAGCTGAATCAACATCAGTTATGCCTTCGCAGATGATTCTAGAAGCACCTTCTTCTTTGGTACCTCGATCTCAATACGATCAATTGGTGTCGATTGGTCCATTCGTCGATCGAACTCCTACGAACTTTAGACCTTTACATAACCCTCCAGAGAGAGCTTCTACTATCAAATCTGCTAATGTCCTGAACAGTATTTTTTTACAACACGGTATTCCAGATGATGATGTGCACCTTCCACTGAAAAATGAGTTTGCATACGGGCAACCTCTATGGTACACTGCCTGCCATCGGTACACGAAGTTGAATGGTGCAGTGCTCCAATTCAACCATTTCTCGAGAGATGCACTTTTGAATTTGGAAATAGCCCCATTTCATATTTATCCCAAGGGTTATGCAATTTGAACTTGTCTTTATGTTTTTTTTATGCGGACATTCAACCATGCCCTAAGCTTTAACGAATTCAGATACTTCCTTTCATTCAAGAAGAGAGAAGAATGTCCGTCTCTTGCAATTATTGAGTCTTCGAGAAATTGCAAAATTGTGTTGCAACTCAAAAGCAAATTATCCCAGTTCAAGGCCTAATATTTCTTTGTTATTTGTCCTGAAGGGTTTAATCGTCTTTGGATAAAAAGGGTAAGTTCTCTTCTCTCATTGAGATCTATTAGATGGTGCATGGTTTTCATAGACTGGATGCTTCTTACAATAATTCTAAGGCTAAATAAAGATCCAACACTTGAACCTATGTTCCATCCTCTGAAGCCATAGATGCTAGAGAAAGATCGGACAAACTTTTGCTAACGGATGAGAATTTGCATCGGTACGGATTGTTACATTCCGGGAGGTCTGCCGTCACTATTGAGGTTCAATCCCCTACTCGTTCTAGGATTAGAATATGCTCCAATTCTTCATCGCATGATTCCGAAGAGAGCAGTCTACAAGGAGAAGAAGGTCCATTCGGTGGATCAATTAAGGAAATTTGTGAAGAAAAGGGCATTAAGACCAAAGCTATTAGTCCGAATAGGATGCCCCCGATCCTGGAAAAAAAAGGGAAGAGGAGTTCAAACAATGAGAACGCAAGGGTGCGATGATCATAGAAAAAGAGGAAGGTGAAATTGAGGGCAGAAGTGACAATGACCTCTCCTCTAGCGATGAGGAGCTTGATGCACATTATAGTGAAGGAGATCTTAAATCATGTGATGAAACTCCAGGAATGAGTCACATTCTCCCAAATTCACCTCCTCAAGAGGTTATTGCTAAAGATGATCCCCCAGCAACAGCACGATTTCATGGTTCTCCACCTAAACTTCGAGGACATGAGCAACATCTATAAGGACATTGCAAAACTCACGGGAGATGGTTCTGAGTCCGAGGGATTGTCTTCTCACTCTGATCACACCATTTCCAGAATTAGCCTGACTACCACTGTAGTCGCTTCCTGACCCAGTTTATAAAGTCCGTTTAGGGCGCCTATGATATGTTACATACTCTACTTGGGTCACGTACACTTATATATGCATTATTTGAGCTCATTTTTTACCACGAAAATTACTTCATTTTTTATATTAGGTACTATGGGAGGTCGTGGATTCTATGAAGATCTTGAAAAATTTACGGATGCACAACGTGGATCGAAATGGACTTCACGCCGATACCTGCCCTGAGAAACTAAGGAAGAATGGAGGAGGAGAAAAGATTGGGAAGCTTAAGCTCGTCGTCAGGACGACGGGGACCATGGCAGAGCTCCTTATGAGTGGCTATGAGAAGAGGAAGACTCACGATGATTGGGGAGAGCCATCCAAAAATTCGAAAGTAGATCGTGATTATTATCCTTTCAAGCACCAAACATCCTCCTCGGCTCCATTTTTTACCGTAATTTAAGGTTCCGACTTCTACTATTTAGGTTGCTCCATCAACCCAGATTCTATCAACTCATGTTGGGCCTACTTATGGTTTTTTATGCCCTCGCAGGAGGCCTGCTTATATTCTCCTATCAGGTCCACCTAAACTTGAAGCCGCATTACCTAGTTGACACTTAAAGGGAGTTAAATTCGACCATGACCTGAGTCCAATTTGTAAGGATTCTTATACAACCCATCTATAGGCAATACAGAGTGACTTGGATTAAGCTGAACGATGGGAGAAATTATGTAAGCAGCTGGTGGACATAAACCGTAACAACTATCAAAGGATTCTTTCTTTCAAGTCGGAGATGGATGATTACGAAAGGATGTTGATAGAATATGATGCCAAAATGAGCAATTGACAAAAGAACGAGATGCTACCATTCGAGAAAGTAAGAGTAATGCTGGTTTGCTTAAGGAATTAAAGGAGGCTCATGAAAAAATTGAAAACTTGTTCAGAGATGAAATCAAGAAAGCTCATGCTGATGAAGTCAAGCTAAAAAAGAAGCTCGAAACTTAAGATGAGATCATCGAAGCTCAAAGGTGAACCATTGCTGGTCATGATGAAACTGTTGAAGCTCATAAGAAAACAATTACTGATATGCGGGGATGGTGGAATCCCAAGATAAGACCATCTCAAACCAGGCTCAAGTAATTGCTTCGCTTAAAGAAAAGTTGCACAACTCGATGTTGGAAAGACCAAAGTCGAAGTTGAGAAAGCCGCCATAATGGCGGGATACTTGGAGCAGCAAGAAACCTTCAAAAAGAAGACGGAGAAGATAAATAACTCCGTCTTGAACTTCTATTTCAACTCCATGTTGCATCAGGGCAGTTTCTATTATCTGGGCTCCAAATTCCCATGACTCTTGCTCTGGTTTGGGAAGAAGTCCTGGCTGGTTTCCAAGAAGATGGGGATGTGTACATAGAACAAGTAATAGTAGATATGCATATGAATGAAGAATCAAAGAGTGTTTGGTAGAGGGCCAAGAGATTATTCAGGTCGAAAGGAAACTAGAAGCCGTCGCTGCTGCCGCAGCTGCAACTTCTAAAGAACTATTAGAGCCTTTCGGGTCTGGACCTGGCGAATCATCCAAGCAGCCTCATGATCAGACAGAAATCATTACTGCTTTGATCGGTCCTGCTTTATTGTCTGCCCCTTCAACTGTTTTCTCCAAACCCTTGGGTGGACCTGAAACTTCGCCTAAGGTTGTGCAACTATATAAAGAAGGAAATGGTGGGGAGTATGAGGTTGAGATTCACGGTCATACTTCTGAATTAGGTAACTTTCTTGTTTCTTCCGAGTTTGAGGACTTCTAGTTCACGCCGCAAGAACAAAATGCTAAATGCTTTCCTTTTTGATCTTATAGGTCCGTCGTCTTTACCAGTCGAACTACCAATTTCTCCAGTCCCTGGGCCTATTTCTATTTCGACCACTTCAACCTTGTTTTTGTAGCTTCTTTGATCATCATTCTCGTGTCTGGCTCGTATTATAGGCCAAAATCTAAGAAGATCGCTGCATTGCATGGCCTGGATGACCCCCTCCGTATCTCTAGAGGGCGATCTAATAACAGCTGACCCTCGAGAGCAGATAGACCAAGCTAGTCGGCCAGGTAAAACTAAGCAGCGTGCTAGTTAAGAAGGAAAAGGTAGAGGATAAAATGTCTTCAAGGAGCTCCCTCAAGTCCCATAGCACAAGACACAAGGGCAGTCTTTCGAGGGGGTAAAGAACAAGAAGGACACATGGGCATGGAGCCTATAATCGATATCTATGGTAGCGATGTGACTCTGGGTTAAGATGTTGAGGGGAAGAAGAAACTTGCGACCAATGGTGGGAAAGGAAGTGGTGGCAAGAAGCATTAACGGGCCTGAGCGATAGTGGAGCTAGATTTTGTAGCATTTTTACTATCTAACATGTATTTTGTACAAGTCCAGAGTCTGCACTTATTACTTTTGTTGTTGTAGCATCTGTACTTTTCTTTTTGTTGGTCGATATTGTCTGGGTATGGCTCCCAAATTTTGACTTTGTATCGAGAATGTTATGAGAATTGAAAATATTAATGTTTCTACTACTACCACTTTTGCGTTCTTTCTTATTTATCACGTACTTAGCTTGTTTTTAACCACTTATGTGTATACATGACACGATCGCTTGTTTTGCATTTTCTACACTCCATATTGTTGTGCCGTGTTTGTGGTATACGATGCCCTGATTCCATAATTTCATGCATTATGTATGCATTTTTTAGTTTTATAACTAGATCCATTATGATTACCAAATTCTTTGTTCGGCATTATAGGACTATGGAGTACTTTTCCTTTCAACCAAGTGTAGGTGTATGCCGCCTACTTTATAGGGCTGCTTACTTCGAACACATGATAAATGACCGATTGTCCAAGCGATTCCTCGGATGTTTATAGCCAAATTTATTTTTTAGGTCCTATCTTCGGGAACTTGTGACTCAAATGTCTTGACTCCAGATATTTTGTTGGTCAACGATCGGAATTCTTTACCAATTTCTAATTTTGCAACATTGCTGGATTCACGTCGATTCTTTTTTTATTGTGGGAGTTGACTCTTGTTAGTCCTGCAAGAGACAAGTTTTCCAGCGTTGTCAGGACAACACCGGCACTAAGAAAAGCTTAACAGGTTGCTAATGCTACCGGAGCAACATCAAGTAGTGCTTCCACAGCTTATGAAATACGTGGCTTATGAGAGTGCATGGGTTATGAAATGTGTAGCTTTTGAGAATGCAAAGATTATGAAATGCGAGGCTTTTGAGAGCGCAGGGCTTACAAATTGCGCGGCTTTTGAGAGTGCGCGACTTACAAAATGCGTGGGTTTTGAGTTTGATTCGATGAACTTCCATCGACTTGGTGAGTAGGCGGAGCATATTTAGGTGTGGTTTCACTTTCCTGAGCAGTTAATGAATGATTTTGAGTCAGTTTTCTTTCGTCAACTCGGTGAGTAATTTATATGAACACGTTTTTATTAGTTCAAGAAACTATAGAGATTTCATTGATAAAACGTAAAGTAGAGCAAATTCTACCTATTCACAATGCCATAATGTAGTCAGACGGATTATTTGCAAAAATAGGAAATACATAAATAAAAGCTAAATAAAGTAATGCTGAAGTGAGTGCTATTCCAAGCACGGGGAATTCGAATTCCATCGCCTGTGGTCAGCGTGAAAATGCCATCTCGGAACTTTTTCTTGATTGAGTAAGGCCCTTCCTAGTTCGATCCTAATGTTCCTATAGCTGGATAGATCCGTTTTAGGATGAGATCACCCACCTTGAAAGTACGGTTGCAGACCTTGGAGTTGAACTGTCGTGTTACACTTTTTTGGTGAGCCATGGTCTTAGCTCGGCTTCCTTCCATTTCTCATCAATTAGATCAAGTGGCTTGAGCAGGAGTTGCTCATTCTCTTTTGATTGAAGTGTCGTTTTCAACAGAAGGGAACTTCAAATTCGACCGGGATCATTGCTTCAGATCCATATGCTAGAGCGAATGGCGAGTGTCCAGTTGTTGACTTGTCCGTCGTCCGGTAAGCCCATAGTGCAAGTGGGAGCTCATCAACCCAGTTTCCTTCGACTTTCATCAGCCGTTTCGTAATGGTGGACTTGATGATTTTGTTCACCGCCTTCACTTTCCCGTTTATTTGAGGGTATGCTACTGCGGAGAAACTCTTTTTGATGCAGAAACGCTTGCAAAAGTTCTTAAATTCGGCACTTTCGAATTAAGTTTCGTTATCTATGATGATTTTTTTTGGCACTCCAAACCTGCAAATAATATTTTTAGCGACAAAGTGAATTGATTTCTTATTGGTAATAGTAGCCACCAACTCCGCTTCAACCCATTTCGTGAAGTAATCAACGGAACTGATAACATATTTGGCTCCTCCTTTAGCAATCGAGAGCATGCCGATCAGATCAATTCCCCAGACCATGAACGTCTATAGGACCAACATTAGCGTAAGTTCTATGGATGGGGTTCTCTACATTTTAGCGAACTTTTGGTATGGCACACATCGCTTAGCGTAGTCCGTTGTGTCATGGTTGATGGATGGCCAAAAATAATCGTATCAGAGATCTTCTTTGCTAGAGTCTACCCAGTAATGTGGTTTCCACACTCGCCTTCATCGACTTCCTTGAGGATCCTTTTGGCTTCATTGTTGGTTACACATCGGAGGTGAGAAGTAGAGAATCCCCTCTTGTAAAGAATTCCATCCTTCGATACGAACCGTGGTGCCTTCCGGAGTAGCTTCTTTCGCTCGTTCTGATCCCTAAGGAGTGTAACTTTGATCGGGAAATCTTTGATTGGCATCATCCATAATTGCTCTTCCTCTAAGGTTTCCATAATCCAATTGATATCCATATCATCTATGTTGGGTAATGTAAGCATTTTGATTGGAGCCAATCCCATTGACTTAGCTTCTCTTGAACTGGCTAGTTTGATTAGAGATCCGCTTGCATATTCTATTCTCTCAGAATGTGAATTAAAGTGTAGTTCTCGATGTCCTGCAGTAATTCCCATGCTTTCGACAGGTAGAGGGCGAGGTTGCCCCTTGCCTAGTACTCTCCTTTCACTTAGAAGTTGACTAGCTGAGAATTGTTGCAGATATACACCGCTTTTATTCCTAATTCTTTAACGAATTTTAATCCTACCATCAAAGCCTATTATTTGGCATTATTATTGGGCGCAGGAAATTCCAATCTTAGAGCGTAGCAAATAGATCGTCCTTCAGGGGTTTCGAGCACTGCCCCTACACCTGAATAGAATTCATTTGATGCACCATCAACAAACAACTTCCATTGTGGCACCATGTCTAAAGTGCTTTCATCCTTACCATCCCGCTTGGTAAATTCGTCCATGAAATCTACCACTACATGTCCATTTATAGCTCTTCGAGGGTGATAAGTGATTTCATATTGGCTTAACTCAAAATTCCATTTTAGAAGTCGATATAATGTCTCTGGGAGATACAGTGCTTGTTTTAGAGGTTGATCCATCAACACCTTGATGGGATGAGCCTAGAAGTACGGTCGTAGCTTCCTTGACGTGATCACCAAATAAGAGGCGAGTTTTTCAAACTTTGAGTAATTCTTTTCAACTCCAGTGAACCACTTACTAATGTAGTAGATGGGTCACTGGACCCTAGCCTCTTCACATACCAATGTTGCACTCAAAGCATGGGTTGACATAGTGAGATACATAAACAAATCTTCCCCATTTATCAGCTTAGATTAGACCGGTGGGGTTCCCTATGATGGACTAATTCTTCAAAGGCCGTCTAGTAGGCTTCGTTCCATTTGAAATTCTTCTTTCCCTTCTTCGATGCATCGAAGAATTATATGCATTTGTCAGTCGCTCGGGAAATCAATCGGCTCAATGCTGCGATCTTTCCATTTAGATTTTGCAATTCCTTTTTGGTCATGGGGGCTTTGATGTTCCCTAAAGTGGTAATCTATTCCAAATTAGCTTCAATGCCCTTTGCATTCACGATGGAACCAAGTAATTTGCCAGAAGCAACGCCAAAAGTGCATTTCAATAGGTTGAGCTTCATTCCATATTTCTACAATATTTCAAACATCTCTGCAAGATTGTCTAAGTGATTCTCTGATATGCATGATTTGGCAAGCATGTCGTCTACCCATACTTCCATCGCTTCCCCGATCTGATCTTTGAACATTGTGTTTACCAGTCATTGGTAGGTTGCCCCTGCATTCTTTAGTCCAAAGGGAATGACTCGATAACAGTATAATCCAAGGTCGGTAATGAAACTAGTATTCCCTTGATTGGGTGTGTGCATCATGATTTGGTTGTATCCTACGTAGGCATCCATAAACGATAATAGCTCATGGCCTGCCGTGGCTTCAACAAGCTGATCGATCTTGGGTAATGGAAAATCCTTTGGGCGGGCTTTGTTCAAATCTGAGTAGTCAATGCAAGTTCGTCACTTCCCATTGGACTTCTCTACCAAAACTGAATTTGATACCCATACTGGATAGGTTGCATCATGGACGAAGCCATTTTGCAATAGCTTATCCACTTCCTCTCTTAGTGCAGTAGACCGTTCTGGTCCTAGAGTGCACCTCTTCTACTTCATTGGAATGCACTTGGGATCGATGTTAATTGCTTGACGCGCGACCTTCAGTAGTATTCCATGTATATCGAAATGCGTCCAAGCGAACACGTCCATGTTAGCACGAAGAAACTTGACTAATCCTTGTCACGTCTTGGTTCCAAGATGTGATCCTATTTTTGGTACTCGTGTTGGGTCATCCATGTCTACAGGGACAGGCACCGTAATCTCTGCCGGTGTTACCTGTTTCTCCCCTGAATCTTCTCTCTAGGGCCCATAGCCTAATCAATTAGGTTATAGTCCCCAAGCCAAGGGAGATTCTGTAGTTGCTATGCTTACGGTTTGCGAATGTGGAGAATTTTCTCCATATTCTTCCTTTTTTCTTTCTTTCTTATTTCACGCAATTCGGCGATGTAGGATTCCTTTGCGACACTCTGGTCTCCCTTTATCACTCCAACTCCATTTTCCATAGGGAATTTCATAGTGAAACACCATTATGCCAGGATAATGTGAAAATCAACAAGGGTCAATCATCCCAAGAATGCATTATAGGCCAACATCTCGTCAATTATCACAAAAATTTTGGTGAAAACCACTCTTCGATCTCCTATTTCGAGTTTAACAAATAGATTGATTGTGCCAATTGGTTGTAGCAGATGACCGGTGAATCCTTGGATTTTGGTTCGACATGCAGAGACATACCTCGTGTTAAGCTTTGTTTAGTTGAACGTACATCGAAATAGAATGTTTACCGATCCTCCGGTATCAACCAACAACTGACGTATGACAACGGGTCTGATTCCTATCATCACCGCCATTGTATCGAAAGTTGGAGCTTATATTACTTCACTATCATGGTTTTGGAATACGGTGTCATTAATAATAATCCTCTACTGTTTAGTGGGTGTCTCGTTTTCGATTGCAAAGAAAGTTTCCTCTGGAGCATGTTTGAGTCTACTAGCATATCTTTCCATCTCTCCCCAACTTTTCTATGCCGGATGAGGACGAAATGGTATTGATGACAAGTCTTTTTTTAGCTCATTTGGATCCATCTCTGCTAGATCTAGACTGTTTCCTCGTGTATTAGGAGCTTGAGGTCCGGTTGGTTTATTGGAATTTAGAGGCTTCATCAAATACTATTGGAGCTTGTTTTCTCTAATCAGTTCTTCGATCACGTTCTTCACTGATACTCGTTTGTGTTATGGTACTGGGTTTCTTGGAAGTGACAGAACTTCCCCAACTTCCTTTATTGCTCGGACACTTCTTTCCGAGTTAGCTTCGGACACTTTTTATTCCCTAAGTTGCCAGGTAAATATTCGCCAAGTTGTCATTCAATGGAGTGTATTCTCCGCATTTCAGACCTTTAAGTTTCTTTCCCCCACCATTGTCCTTACTGGTGTTCTAATCTTGGTTCTTCCTTTTGTGGTTACTATCTTTTCCAGCAGTTACTTTAGAATTCTTGCCATTTTGATTGACTGCCACAATACTCTGAATTGATTCATTTGGTCGCATATTAGTATTTTTACCTTCTAACATATTTCCCTCTTCCAATCTCAAGTACTAACCAGCCTTTCAATTTAATTCTTTCATGGTGGTCAGTTGCTTCATTTTAGTCCATCCCCCAAAGTCTATCCCCAAATGGATCGAACAAACTAAAACCATGAAAATCATATCCTTGTTTAGATTGCTCACCTAAGTGAAGGCTATGTTAAAGCGGTTCATGAACGATTTTAGTGATTTATTAGGTCCTTGGAAGTAACCGGATAGAGACATCACATCCTTTGGTTGAGCTGTATGCAATCTAAATCGATTCAAGAACTTCCTGGCTAAATCATCAAAGGTTGAGATAGATTACGGAAGGAGTCTGGTAATCCACATAGAAGGAAACTCCTTCCAAATAGACGGGGAAACATCTACAATGAACTGCATATGTTGCCCTTGCACCATCCATATTTCAAATGTACATGTACAAGTGTTGTTAAGGGTCAGTGGTTCCATTGTAGGAGGGCATGGATGGTGGCATGGTGAATTTCTTATGGTTCTCTACCCATTGGATACTATCAGTGAAGGGAGTTCGACTCGAAGCGAAACCTAAATCATTATCCTTCATATCCTTACTTTCTTCCATCAAGCGTCTGACCATGTCAGCAATGTATACCTCACTTGTCTGTTTATTCGCAGGTCGGCTGTTAGTAGCTGTGCTAAGTGTTTGACTTTACAAACGGTCTTATTGATTGGCTAAAGCCTAGGCTCTCCAGTCTTTGGGTGAGTCACTCCTGTAGAGGTCCGTTGGCAGGCGGTTGGTCTTGCAGGTGGAGTTTGATCATTTGAGCTCAATTCACCTTCCATAAGTTATTCGCCTTCCTCATAGTTGGTATCAGCTACTAGTATGTCATCCTGTGGACTTTTCACTCCTAAATTCAAGTTTGTAGTGGGATCTTTTATAGTGGGCGGAGTGCTAGCATTTTCCACTATTGTGACGTCTGGAGCTTCATCCATTACTTCATTTTGCTTTTGTTTTCTTTTTCATCTACTTGAGCCAGAAATAGAAGAAATCCCTTGCTTCGTTGCAGCCACTACTTCGAGTGCTTCTCTAAGAGTAGTTAGCGATTGGTGCGCTAAGAGAGCATCTATCTTTTCCAAAAGAGCCTTTTGAATGTTTACCATTTTCTGGTCAATTTCATCAACCATCTAGTTCAATTCTCCCATATTCACAACTTCATGCTTATTGGAGGATCCTGACACTTGATCTCCAGTGTTAGCCCCAATTCGTAGGTTGTTGGGGTTGTTGACTTCAACTTGCTAAGGACTTGTTTCTTCTCTAGCAATAGTAGCTACTAATGGATCTTCCGATGGTAGTTCTCTTCCTCCCTAATGCCATTGGTTTTCAACAAAAAAAATCTTCCAAGTAGAATTTGATGATCTAACTTCTAGACCTATCTACTCAAAAGTAGAGAGCTAGATCTGAGCCTAGATTCAGGGTTCTCAGTGAAAGCACAAAAATGTTCACCCAAAAAATGGGTCAATACCCTGGATTGAGTTTGAAAGCACCAACCCTATTCTTACAGAGCAATAATATGGAAAATAAATGTAAAAAGTAGAAATAGTAAAAAGACAAGAAGATTTTTATAGTGGTTTGGATGTTAATGAAACCTACGTCCACTTTATAACTTTCTCTTAACTGACTGATGTTAGACGTTGAATTGGATTACAATATGGTTTAATCTTCTAAGTTAGATCAAATCAAAAGTTCAAGAGTTCACTGGAGAATCATAGTGAACCTCTAGATGACTATTGTATGGGAGGAGAAGAGTAAAGAATAATCTCTATAGAATTCCAGCAGCCAGTCCATAAGATCATGTTTATGTTGCAAGTTGGATTGTATTTATAGGGGTTGGAGTGCAATTAGGCAAGGCTGTTATGCCAAAAGCCTACACATGATGGAGGATTTCTGAAAGTTCCATGACGATCTAAGACATTTTGATGGATCGCTAGCGATCCATGCCTTTGGCACATTTTTGAGCCAACCTTGTTGGGTTGGGCTCCTTGCTCTATGTAGTTGTCTTCCATGTAGTTTCCTAGCTTATTGCCTTGCTTTGGTGATGGTCCACACACGGGTTAGATTGTTTTACAGCTTGAATCAGATGAGTGTTCACTTCTTGAACTAGGTTGCTTAGAATACTATGAAACTTGGCAAACATCCCTAGAAAAGATATTGATTCATGATGCAAGAGGCCTAAACGACCCATGAAGATTCTTTATGGATCGCTAGCGATCCATCCCCTTAGTGGATTTTTAGGTAATTCTTCTTGAATCCCTCTTGGCCTATTTCTCTGGTCCTTTTAGTTGGGTCTTGAGTTGTTTTGGCTTGGCCTAAATGTTCTAACTCATCTGGATTCCTGCTTGGGTAAAAACCCAGTTAACATACCCCATGCCTTAATCCTTGGGTGAAGACTCGGTTGATCTCAACATATTATATAGCTCCATGAGGCTTACATTCAACAGGTTCATATTATAGTTTGATATAAAAGGCTTAAATTATGGATTAAGGGACCCTAAGATCAAGTCCATTTGCAGCTTGTTGCTTACCATCATGTCTAATTAAGCAAGTATATCAATAGAGTCTTTCACCATTAAAACATACTCGTCCACTTTCTGCCTTTCGATATCTTCGTATTGAACAAGTTCTTAGTAATCTCGTAGCTTGCGGAAGGGGATTGCTCCTCAAAATGTGCTTTGAGGATATCGAAGATTTGGTGGGCAGACATTCTTTCATGCTACTTTTCCAATGTTTTGTCTAATGAAGAGAACACATGAACTTGGATGATTTCTAGGTCTGCAACCCATTTTTTATAAACAATTATTAGTTCGGGGTTCGCACCTTTGGTGGGTCTAACTCCAAGAGGTTTGGTTATAGATGACCATAAGCACTCATATGTAAGTACTATTTTGATTGCTCTTAGCCAATCAATATAGTTAGGTCTGGTGAGTTTGTCAGTTTTAGAAAACACTTTTGGTGCAGGCCTTTTTTGGAAAATATAATTTAGTATATTAGGACATTTATCTCATAGCAAATGTTCTTATAATATTAGTAAGGCTAAAAGTTTTATTTCATTTTACTAATAAATTCCAACCAGACTTTTATGCTTCCCAAAAGCCTAAGAGGAAACATAGAAATCTTTGATTTCACTAGTGGGTGTTAGGACTCTCATGCCTTGTGATTTTGACCTTAAGAAAGTTCAATACATCATAGACCTGCAAGCAATGAATAATGTAACGACCCGCCATTTCAATCCTCAAAAGTCGACACTAACATATCCACGGTATTCATTTGCCAAGCATCCAAGTACCAAAAAGATAGATTGTTAGGAGAAAAGAGAAAAAAGAAAAGACAGAACTAATTTCATAACTGATTAATAATACATAATATCTAAATTATCTATTTACAATACCCATCAGCCTGAATAGTTAAAACAGCATGTTCTTACAAATGCTGATAAACATAATTAATAAAACGTGGCAGAAATAAAATATGGAAATGTGACTTGGCATCCAACTCGACTTCGAAGGCTCCAAAGCTAATTCAGGAAAAATACATGGGTCTACGTGAGCATTATAAGAAAATAACACCCAGATCAGTTTGGTAAACCAGCGTGAGAAACTCAAATCAAATGGATTGTTATTTCTTATAAAACCTTTTGAAAATAAAAGGTTTCTCTTAAGACCATGCCCCAAATAAACATGGACGGGTTTTTACCTTACGATAACCAAAAAATTTTTATACAAAATCCAGTGATATAATAATAATGTCTAGGAATTAAAATAAATTATGAATATAATTAGAATATTTGCATCTCACGTTCCAGCACAGTTGGGCACGCTAAGCCCGTATGGCTCTTATTGGAGTATGGATTCCATAGAATGACAAGGCTACTGGGGTACCGCCTGCCACAGTACACCTCTAGAAAAATGTATTGAGGTTGAATATATCAACCTCTACAAATCAAAACCAATCTACCCCATACAGGATAGTACCGAATATGTCATCACCTTAGTTGCTTTGCAACCTTTTCCCAAGAGCTCTCATGCACAACCAAATCACTAAATGTATATATATATCTAGGAGGGTGATGACAATAACCTAATGGGTGCAACCCACATAGCCCTGTAGCATATCCCATGTTTTAGTCATTCCTGGTTGATGAGGCTTAATGCTACTCTTTACCTTTTATATAGCGATCCTACATAAAAGGCTAACACTGCCCTCCAAGTAGTAATGCAGTGCCAGCATTTGTCCATACAAGTTGTTCAGGATATAATCAAACCGAAGACACTATTTCTATTATAAATCACCCTCAGAATTAGTAGCAAGTAGCCCTTACACTTCAAAAGAGCTCTACTTTCACTTCAATCATCTTCAAGATGCTTCCAAATTAAATGCTTGAGTTGGTTCGGAGTAGTTTTCGGATAATTCATACGTGTCTGATCCCGATCACTTCGAACCAACATTTAATAGTTTATGGTAAACTCAACTCCGTTCCTTTTTGGAAACAAACAGACAATACATAAGAGCGGTGATCAATCCCTAACCATTTAAGTGGATGGATCTCCTTATCATTTGTCCTAGAAGAACACAACAAATTTATACGTACGGTTGCATCAATAAAGATCACCATACCATATAATTCCCGTGGTTCCCCTAGATATTTCCAGAGTTAAAAATTTATCAAGATTTAATAGTCGGTTATTTAACCATCAAATAAACAAACGACCCACACATAGATTTAATTTCGTATGAGATCCACTAAGCCTCTTTTAATAATCCTCATTAATAAATCTCTTCCATTATGTACCAAAAAATTTATGAACCAGTATAAGTATATTCTCAAACCATTTACTTCTATATTTAGGAGACCTTTCTATATACTTATACAATGGTATAAGAATATTCATAAAATATTTAAGAGTGACTTCTTATTTCGAGGTCATAAAATGGATTAAAACAATGTTATTCAAAAAATTGGTTTTACCATATACTCAAACCACTAATCCTTCGGTGTTAGGTATAGAAATGTCTCCGTGCCACCAAAATTAAGAAGGATTACTTGATTTATTTTTGTAAATGATCAAATTCATATGAGATCAAAGTTTTCTAAACCCAAAACTTCCTTTCCAAATTCCAAGATATCTTTCCAATTTATCTTTAACAAACCCTTCATTTAAAAATAATTCTCTTTATGAAACAATTTTATTATTTTAAACACTTCTTATTTAATAAATTGATTACCTTTAAAACCTCCTAAATAAACAATTTATTAAGGTTTAAAACATCATTTGTAAATAATTAATTAACCTTAAATCATTATTAATACATAATTAATAAACTTAATCACTATTAAATACATGATAAATTAGCTTAAACCATTTATAAATAAAAAATAAATTTTCAAAAACATCATTATTAAACAGTTAACTACTTAAACTATAATAATAAAATAATTAATCTAACTTTAAAATAACTTAAATAATTTAATTGATTATCCTTTAAAAATACTTTAATAAAATTATTAAATAATTTGCAACTTTAAAGCATCATTAATCAATAATTAGTTATCTCTAAAATATTATATTTAGAAAATTACTAACTTGACCATTTAAATATAGAAAATACTTTACTTCAAAATAAATCCAAATCCATTTCCTTTCGAAATTTTGGAAAGAGGCTTAGCAAACACACTGGCCCTTAGACAAGTTGTCACTAATTTCAGTTTAATAATCCTGATCATATCACTGATATTTACATAAGCAACATATATGTAAATAAAATTCATAATTAACACACGATGGATAACACATCATCTGCCCAAGTCAATTGGCCTACTAATAAATGTCCAAATTAATAAAATGGCAGAACGATGATTTATTCTGCTAAATAGATGCCAATAAAAATTTATTAAATTTAAATATAGCAGTACGGTGTTTTGTTCTGCTAATGGAATGTCAGTGTCACAATATAATTAACTAACTAAGTAATCATTTTCTAATGCTATTTATTTATCAATATTTTTACTTTAACAAATCTGTCAAACAATTGTACGAATTTGTTCTATCAGTTAATATGAACCTAACATGGAAATCCTCGGGTCATACGGACTTCGTATGGATATGTTATGATTTTTCAAAGCTTAACTTATTTAAATTAAAAATCTTAATTAACTTAAACCCTACTATCTCACTACTTAGGCCCAACCCACTAGGCCCAATCCCAAACCTCAAGCTTCTTCTCCAAAACACCAGAACCCAAAATCAAGTACCCAAACTCAAAAATCCCAACCAAGATCCAAAAAAACTGCTCCACCCCTTTCATGCATGCTCATGCATGCCCCCACCATGACTGTCGATCATCATTCTGACCCCATCTACAAGTTTGCCTCACCTAGAATGACTCGGCTGACCCAATACCATCTGCTTCGATCGCCACAACCCAAAATGACCCTTCAACCCGAAAGAGAAGCACGAACAAGAAACAATTTAATAGGGAGAATCTACCCATCATCATCGTTTCATCGCACGAGAGTGTCCACCACCACTTCCATCAGCTCCGTACTTCACTGCAACAACTCCCGACCAAGCCTCCCCGAGCTCGACACCTCTATATGTCGCCATTCCATTCGCGTTCGATCCGATGAAACGCACTTCCTAAAACCCTAATTCGACCTTGACAGCCAACCTCTGACCACTACACAGCCTACGACCGCCCCTGTAGATCCCCCATTCTAGCAGGTTGCTCCAACTCCGGTCGCTCCGCCCTAAACCACCACGATCACTGGAATTTCAACTATGAACCAAAATAGATCATCTCACCACCACGACTCCATCCGACACTCTAAAATCCCATGACATGATTTAAAAATCTCAATTTGCCACAACGAACGCGACTATATATTTCGTTTGTTAAATTGCACTTAACGAAAAACTACCACAACTAGATCACTTACTAGTTTAGACCCATATTTCCCACCTTATTCGATGAAACCATTTTCAACCATTCTAAAAAGAACTAGACACTTAATCCTACAATTTTATAGTTGAAATATTTGGCTAATACTCAATGGATTTGAAGATAATATTTTTGAATCCAAGACAAGAATATTTACTTCATTTTTTTCAAAGAATAGAGAAGGGAAAGAGATGTAATAGTGACTCTATATTTATATTTGTATTAACAATAAGCATATTCCTTCATTCTAAAGCAAGTATAAATAAAGATAATATTTCTAAAAATAATCACTTAAACATGAGATTGAAAAGAAAATCACAATTCAAATTACAAATAAATTTGCACAACACCTACCTAAAAATATTTAAACAAGAATTGAATGTCTCACCTTCCATATAGCTTAAAAAGCTTCAAATTTTGATCTATATTAAAAGAAGAATTTGAGTTAAAATTGAGATTTTTTTCAAAATAAACAAAAGTAGAAAGATAGAAAAGTGGATAATGAAGATAAATTTTCAACTCTTGATCCTAATTTTCAACTCTTACATCATTTCAAAAAGTCATCCACAAGAAAATATGTTGGAATTTAAGGGAATACTTGTACCTTTGCTACGTTGCACACTTAAGGAATCTCTTCCTTTCAAATCCATCATTTCTTATTTGAAATTTAGACATATTTTTCATTTTTTAATCCTTATTATTATTATTTTATTTATACAGTTTCAAAATAAAATGTTTAAAACATATAAGTTTTGTTTTTAGTTTATACCAGGGTATTACAACTTCTAACAACTTGTCACTTGATAAAAATATGAAAATCCAAAAAGCGAATTTCGATCACATTTTCAGTTTTCCATCGAACTACCTATTTATGTAAACAGAATTCAAAAAGGAATTTTCTATCTTTTGTTATAAATTTAAAAAGAGAGTTATTTAATTATTAAAACCTTCAATTGAATGGGTAAAATAAATTAAATGTTCACTAATAAAAGTGATAAAAATCTAAGTCATTACATTCTCCTCTTAAATGAATTTCGACCCCGAAATTCACTACTAACAAAACAAAGAAGAAAACAAGCCAACATAGAGTACTAACATTATTCGTAAGCCCGTACGGTGTACTTAGATCATCCTTACGCAATATCTGATTCAATAACTTGCTCGAATACATAACTTCTCTTCCGAACTAGTATCGCTCACCTGACTTCCCTAGTACGGACTACAATTAGGCTCCTTGATTAGAAACCTCTATTCTCCTTATATAGCCATATTCTATAATAGAAAGCATCGATAACGTACTAAGAACCCTCACCAACTGTTTGCCTTAGGAATTGAGTGGTAAATCCTTATTCAGGTCGATGTAATCGCCTCAAAGTCATGTACTTGAATTTTCAAGAATTGTGCAAAGAAGTGATCTACGTACAACTTACGTACTTATTCTTCTTGCTTCTTACTTATACAAAACTATTTATACCTTTAAGATCATTTATGAAAATATTTCATAAAAACCTAACTTAAGTTTAACTTGTGTAATACCATACCATATCCTGAGAGCTTATATAACTATTTCATTCAAACATTTTATTTTGAATTTGATTTGAGAAATAAATTCTCGGTTTCTTTTCAAAACGATACTATATACTTTAGTCATAAAATACAAACACATACACAAACACACACACATATATATAGCCCGAGTAACCCCAAAATGAAACTAAGAAATTGGGTGCTACCAAATAGTACCACACAACCCCTTCTACTAAGAAGGGTAATAGTTAAGAGAAGTGCTTTCCATCTAAACACATCTCCAACCCATTATTAGTCACTTTCGAGCCACTTGAACTGGTTAAGATAAAAAAAATAAACTTCTTCTTTTTCGAATTTCATTATGAAATGTTACTTTGTTTACTTCTATATACAAGTAAAGACATAGCTTTAGTACTTCATTCACTGAAACTTGCTCCAGGTTTGTTTGGATTCAAACTCATTTCTATCGCATAATGGTATAGGGAATAATTTACTAAGCGCACTTACAACATTCGTCCAATCAAACATGCTATCATCACTTAGAAGATTGTTTAAATTACCACAAAACAAATCAAGAGGTTTTCCCGAACTATCCAAAGAAGATATACCTTACTGAAAATTTCTCTTTTAAATCTTTATGCTTATAAATCCTTTAAGTAATATTAATATTGCCCTTTTTACAAAAATCATTTGAAAATTTTTTTAAGGACCCCATGATTTGAATTCTCAAAAATCCCTTTTGTCTTTATAAGTCACATCTTATACATCAAATTTACATAAACTTATCTTTATGTAATAACTACTTTTTATTAGGGTAATCCTTTTAACAAAGTAAACTAGTTAAGCCTACCTTATTAACAAACGCCTTATGGTCAAACCATTAAACCGAATTCACAAGGTGCTCGTGTCTAATTAAAAAAAGTAGGTGCTCGTAAACTAGCGGAGCATAAGTAAGAAACCAACAATGTTGGTAATTAAATATCATCACTTCCTAACCAATAATCACGACAAAAATAATTATGTTAGAAATTTAGAAGATTATTCTTTTTTTATAAAATATTATCCTAAGTAAAATTATTTCAATTACCAACTTAAAAACAATACTATGTCGGTTTATCTCGTTCAAGTTCTTAGAAATCCATATCGATATTGTTGATCAGACGTTCAACTAGAATTCATAAGCCACTCAACAGACCAATCAACACAATATAAACGTTTTTATAAAGCTAACAAATATGCCTCTCACATGCATGCACAAACATGCTCAACTCATTCTAGAGCGTCACTTAGCCTATCCATACTGACTTTATCCTACAAGGGCTGAGGTTCTCACTAAATCTTCAGTACCAACTGTGACGACCTGCCTTTTTGATCTTCGAAAGTCGATACTAATACATCCACGGTATTTACTTTCCGAGATCCAAGTGCCAAAAAGAAAGATTGTTGAGAGAAAATAAAAAAAAAAGACGGAACTAAATCTCACAACGTGATGAATAATGTATAATATCCAAATTATCTATTTACAAAAGAAATTCCTTAATACTCAAACAAAATCAGAGTCTAACATATCATTGGCCTGGACAATTATAACAACATATCCTTACAAATGCTGATAAACATAACAAATAAAACATAGTGGATATAAAATACAAAAATACGTCTTGGCATCCAACTCGACTACTAAAGCTCCAAAGCATCGAAAACTAATTTTGGAAAAGTATTTAGGTCTAACACGAGCACTATAAGAAAGTAATATCTGAATCAGTTTAGTAAACCAACGTGAGAAACTCAAATCAAACGGATTGTTATATCTTTTAAAACCTTTTTAAAATAGAAGGTATCTAGTAATGTCACGCTGCATACAAACACAGAAAGGTTTTTACCTTATGATAATCAAACCATTTTTATAGAAAATCTAGTGATATTAATCATGTCTAGGGTTTAAAATAAATTATGAATACAATTGGAATTCTTGCATCTCACGTTCTGGCATAGTTGGGCACAACTAAGTCTGTATGGCGCTTAGTGGAAAATGGATTCCATATAATCACAAGGCTACAAGGGTACAGCCTGCCATAGTACACCTCTATAAATATGTACGAAGGTCGATCCTATCGACCTCTGTGAATCAGGACTAGCCTACATCTTACTGGATTGTACCAAATATGGCATCACCCCAGTTGCCTTGCAACCTTTTCTCTGAGAGCTCTCATGCACAACAAAATCCATTAATGTATATATATCTAGATGGGTATTGATAATACCTTAATGGGTGCGTCATACATTGCACTTAAGCATATCCCATATTTTAATAGTTCTTGGCTGATGAGGCTTGAGACTTCGATTAATTTGTATATAAAAATCCCACTTGGAATGCTAAAATTGTCCTCCAAGAAGCAATGCAGTACCAGCATTCGTCCATACAAGTTGGTCAGAATATGAATAAACTAAAGGTGCTATTTTTACTACATCCATATTGGAATCACCCTTAGCTTTAGTAGGAAGTAGCCCTGGTACTTCAAAGATCTCGCCTTTACTTCAATCATCTTCAAGATGCTTCCAAATCGAACGCTTGAGTTGGTTCAGAGTGAGGATCACCTCCTAACCGTTTAAGTGGACGGATCTCCTTATCATTGGTTCTAGAAGAACACAACAATTTATACGTACAGTGGCATCAACAAAGATCACCGTACCATATAATTCTCATGTTTCCCCAAGATATCTCCAGAGTTAAAAAATTATCAAGATTTGATAGTCGGTTATTTAACTATTAAATAAAAAAACAACCACTACATAGATTTAATTCCATATGAAATCAGCCTCTTTAATTAATCTTCATTAATAAATCTCTTCCATTATTTACCAAAATATTTATATAATTATCTCACCAGTATAAGTATATTCTTATACCATTTACTTTTATGTTTGGGAAACCTTTTATATTCTTATACAATGGTATAAGAATATGCATAAAACATTTAAGAGAGATTTCTTATTTCAAAGTCATATAAAATGGATCAACACAATGTTATTCAAAAACGTTCTTTTACCATATACCCAAACCAATAATCCTACGGTGTTACATACGGAAATGTCTCCATACCATCAAAACTAAGAAGGATTGCTTATCTATTTCATAACTAGATTTATTTTTATAATTGATCCAATTCATATGAAATCAAAGTTTTATAAACCCAAAACTTCCCTTCCAAATTCCAAGGTCTCTATCCAATTTATCTTTAACAAACCCTTCATTTAAAAATAATTCTCTTTATATTTTTTATTAAATAAATTAATGACCTTTAACACCTCCCTAAATAAACAATTTACTAAGGATTAAAACATCATTAGTAAATAATTACTAACACATAATTAATAAAATTAAGCAATATTTAATACACGATAAGTTAACTTGAACTGTTTTTGATAAATAATAAATAAATTTTCGAAAACATCTTTATTAAACAATTAACTATAAAAATTATCATTAATAAAATTTTAATCTAACTTTAAAATAACTTAAATACAATAATCGATTATCCTTTAAAACAACATTAATAAAATTATTAAATAACTTCGAACTTTAAAACATCATTAATAAATAATTAGTTACTTTTAAATATTATAATTAGAATAATATTAACTTAACCATTTAAATATAGAAAATACTTTACTTCAAAATATTTTAAATTCGAAATAAATCCAAATCCATTTCCTTTAAGAATTTTGGAAAAAGGTTTATCAACCACACTGACCCTTAGACAAGCTACCACTTATTTCAGTTTAACAATCCAAATCATATCACTAATATTTATATAAGTAACATATATGTAAATGAAGTTCATAACTAATTCATGACAGATAACACATCATCTTTCCAAGTCAACTGACCTATCAATGAATGTCCAAATTAATATAATAGGAGAATGGTGATTTATTCTACTAAATAAATGTCCACAATAATCTATTTAATTTATATATAGCAGAATGGTGTTTTATTTTTCTACTGGAATGTTAGTGTTACAATATAATTAACTGGCTGCATAATCATTTTCTAATGTTATTTATTTATCAGTATTTCTTACTTCAACAAATCTATCAAACAATTATACGAATGTGTTCGTTAATACGAACCTAACTCGAAATCAATGGGTCAAACATACTTCATATGGATGTGCTATGATTTTTCAAAGCTTAATTTATTTAAATTAAAAACTTAATTAACTTAAACCCTACCATCTCACTACCTAGGCCCAACCAACTAGACTAATCCCAAACTACCATCTCCTCTCGTGCACGTGCACGCCGCATCATGGTCGTCGATCGTTGCACCGACCCTACCTGTAAGTTTGTCTCCCTCAACACGACTCGGTCGACCTACCACCATGAGCTTTAGTCGCCATAACCCAAAATGACCCTTTATCCCGAAAGAGAAGCATGAACCGAAAATAAGGTAGCAGGGAGAATCTCCCCACCGCTGTCGCCTAACAGCACGAGAGCCTCCGCCAGCATTTCCATTAGCTCTATACTTCGCCGCCCAAAATCAAGACTAAGCCTCTTTGAGCTGAATGCCTCTATGTCTCACCATTCATGTCACGTTAAAACTAATGAAACACACTTACTAAAACACTAATTCAACTCGACAGCCAATCCCCGAACACTCCACGACCACCCCTGTAGCTCTCCCATCACCTTAGGTAGCTCCATCTCCAATCGCTTCACCCAAACCACTACGATCGCCAGAATTTCAACTATGAACCAATAGATCATCTCATTACCATGACACCATATGACACCCTAAAATCCAACGACTTGATCTAAAAATCTCAGTTTGCCATGACGAATGCGACTATATATTTTGTTCATCAAATCACGCTCGAGGAAAAACTGCCACAACTCGACACTTACTGACTTAGACCCTTATTTCCCATATTATTCAAGGAAACCACACTTCCGACTATTTTAAAAAGACTAAAGACCTAACCTTACAAGTTTACAGTCGAAACTTTTGGCTAATTCTCAACGTGTTTGAAGATAGTGATTATTGAATCCAAGATGGGAATGTTTACTTCATATTTTCAAGGAATAGAGAAGAGAAAAAGATGTAACAGTAACTCTATATATATGTTTGGTATTGACAGTAAGCATATTCATTCATTCTAAAGCAAATTATAAATCAAGATAATATTTTTAAATATAATTACTTAAGCATGAGACTCAAAAAAATCATAATTCAAGTTACAAATAAATTTGCACAACTACCCAAAAATATTTAAACAAGAATTGAACATCTCACCTTCAACGTGGCTTAAAAAGCTTCAATTTTTTATCTTTAGTGAAGTAAGAATTTGTGAGTTCAAAAATGAAATTTTTTTCAATATAAACAAAAGTAGAGAAGGTGGAAAAGTGGAGTTATGAAGATAAATTGAAAATGAAGGATAGGATGAAAATGAGATAAATGTTTATTTTTATAAATATAAAACTATTGACCATAATGCCCTTACTCCTAATTCTCAACTCTCACATCATTTCAAAAAGTCATCCATAAGAAAATATGTTGGGTTTTAGGGTAATCCTTGTAACTTTGCTAAGTTACACACTTAAGGAATTTTTTCCTTTCAAATCCATCATTTCTTTTTTGAAATTTAAATATATTTTTCATTTTTAAATCCTTATTATTATTTTATTCATAAATTTTCAAAATAAAATGTTTTAAACATATGAGTATTGTTTTTAGTTTATATCAAGGTATTATAACTTCTAATAACTTGTTCGACAAAAAGCTGAAAATTCGACAAGCGTGTTTCGATCACATTTTTAATTTTTTGTCGAACAGCCTATCTATGTAAACATAACTCAAAAATGAATTTTATATCATTAGCTATAAATTTAAAAGGAGAGTTATTTAATTATTAAAACCATCAATTGAGTATTTAACACAAATTAAATATTCATAGATCAAAGAGATAAAATTCTGGGTCGTTACAGATAACGCCTTGTCGGTGTATCATATACAACTTCTAACCTTGTAGTATTTGTCCTAGTCTCATATTTACCTCTAGGAAAACTCAACAAGTAAAGAGTGATTATTCACTTGCCATTTTGTGATAGCCTAAGCATAATATGTACATACATTGAGGAAATCTCAACAAATATGTGCATGTATCTTACCTCACCTATTGTATATATTTATAATACTACACATAACATCTCCAGCTCAACAAAAATGTGTATGTATCTTACCTATCTATTCTATATATTAATAATACTGCACATAACATCTCTAGCTTGATGAAAGCTCAACAACTAGAGAATATGAAAGTATTTTATTAATATATAAATGGTAGAGGAAAACACTTATTTAAAAATTCATAATATTTAATATATTGACAAGTGATATCACTTATGAAATAATGTATTTCTTATGAAATACCCTCATATTTCAAATGTTGGACACATCTAAAGTTACGGTATATGTACTATATGTATGTATTTATTCCTTAAATATGATTCAAGTTTATTACAGTTCCACCTTTCATTATACATTCATATTAAACGAATTTAATTATTGTATAGCGGCTTATATTTTTAATTAAATTATACAACAATCTTATGTGTATCATATTAATTTTATTAACAAAGTATTATTTATTTAATTGAAATTTTAATTAATTTAATTTTATTTATTTTAAACATTTTAAATTGAATATGTATACTATAACATTTATAATAACACACTATACCTTAATATATGTGTTAGCAACTAAGATGTTGATTTTGATGACAACAACCTTTTTAACTTATTTTATTATAAAATATATACTAACACTGTTGTTTAGATAGATATGTATATGCAGGATATATATATATATATGCAGGTATTGATTACTGAAGACTGATGAGTATGAAGACTCAAGACTCAAGATTCAGAATGGAGATATCAAGACTGAAGACTCTAGAGTATCAAGACCAAGATTTCAATAAATGTGTCTATTTTTGTTAAAACTTCATAATAGCACGAAAATCTTTATACCAAAATTCATTTGGGATGGAACCCATTTCTACCTTCTTAATGGCTTACAAACCTACAACAAGTAGCTTACAAACCTACGACAAGTGGCTCACAAACCTACGAACATCCTGGTTAGGTACAAGTTCTCGAGTCCTGATGTGATGAGATATTCTGTAGGAAGAAGCTTGTAAAGCTACTTTAAAATGGTTTTTCAAAATGATTTTCAAAACTGCTTTTCAAAATGTTTTAGCCTTAAAAATTATCTTTTCAAATGATTTTCAAAAGATGTTTTGGCCTTTAAAATATTCTTTATTTTTTTTTAAATAAACACTTGTTTTAAACTTCGTTTGTTTTTAAAACTATCTTCTGAGTTTTAAATATTCTTTATAATATATATATATATATACTTGAGATTTAAAATCAAATTTATATATACATTCTAAAAATATATTTTTCTACTCTTCTTTGTTTTAGAACATAGGAAAATTGTTTTATTTTACTTCAGAATCATTTTATCTTGTTTTTCCTTCAAAACCATTTTCAAAAATTTTTTTTACTAACGGATGTCGACATCATAGGATACCCTATGTCGACATGGTGGCCGTTGAATTCAAAAGTTTCAATTTTCAAAGAAGTGTCTATTCGTCTAAATCTCTTCACGAATGGTTATGACCATTGGTACTCTATAAATAGCCTTCAAAAATGAATTTTTTAACTAACTATTTTCTTATTTTCTTCACTCCTTCTCTACAAATTCATATTCTAAAATTTTCATATTTTTCAAATCGTGCCGAAATTCTACCAAATTCTCAAGTGAATCAAATTAGAATCGCACTCTTGTTTGATTCTCTATCTTCTCTCGAAGATCAAAGTGCTATTTGGAGTTATAGGATTAATTTGTAATCAAAAGTTTATCGAGTCTCTCTATAAGATGTGGTTGTGCTTGGAAATCAATTGGGTGATCTTGTGTCCCGTAAATCAAGAGAGTTTGCCCCGGACTCGTGAGACGGGAGGGTACTTCAAGGCCTTTAAAAATTGAGGGTTGAAATCTCAACATTGGTATAATAAAAATTTGTATGAGGTGCTTGCCTTGGCATAGGACTGGATGTAGGGTAATTCCGAACCAGTATAAAATCCGGTATGTTCTTTCCTTTTACTGCTTTTTATTTACTTTCTGCATCTATGTTTGATTTTGTGATTGTTCTATGATTAAGTTCTGCATTTGTTTGTATCATAATTTTTAAATTAGTTTGTGTGAGTCTTAGAATCCATTAAACACTTTTCATCCCCCCCCCTCTCCCCTCTGGTGTTAAATTAGCCTTAAGATCCTTAATCTGCACTCCCTTTCAATTGGTATCGGAGCATTGGTTTTCATCGTTTTCATAATCTGAAACTTGAAAATTGTTTTAATGGCTACCAACACTAGTAATGTCAACTCTGGCACTAGTTTTGTTAACACGAATACTAGTTCATTTGTAGAAGGTCGGTCTACTGTCAGACCACCATTTTTCAATGGCAGTAATTATGCATATTGGGCTTGTGGAATGAAAATTTATTTACAATCAATAGGATTAGACACTTGGAATATCACATAAACCGAGTGTTGAACCAACTACCAATTTTGCCCAGTGGACTGCTGAGTAAAAGGGTGTTGCACAAAATAACTCAAAAGCCATGAATATATTATTTCGTTCACTAGATAGGAATGAGTTTAATAGAGTGTCTGTTTGTAAGTCTGCATTTGAAATCTGGAAAACTTTGCAATTATATTTAGATAGAAATAAATTAGACTAGGTTGCAAAAAAATAGTTTTTTCATTACGCCGAGAAAAGATTTTAAGCCAAAAGAGTCCGTTAGGCACCTAATCGTTATGTCATAATAGATCCGAACACTTGCCTCGGATCGACTTCAATATCATAATTGCTCTAGTGAATAACTAAAATAAATAGCTGAATGGGAGATAGGGAAAGAAGGAAATTACTCATGAAGGAACAAGCAAAGTTAAACAGACTAAAATTTCCATACTAACTAATCAGTTTCAATTGTTTAAAATGCATGCAAATGAGTACATTTCCGACATGTATTGTCGATTTCAAGATATTGTTCATTCACTAATCGCACTGGGGAAAAGCTTTTCGAAGGAAGACCAAGTTAGAAAAATTCTAAATTCACTCACTCCGGAATGGGATCAAAAGACACTTGTAATCGAAGAAGCAACGGTTTAATGAAAATAGAAGAATTGATTGGTAATCTGATGCCTTCTGAAGTTCAATTGCAAGGAAGAAGAGAAAACAAGGCTATAGAAAAGAGGTCATTGGCATTCAATGTAATAACTGAAGATTTAGAACCAGACAGTAATGAGGAGATTGCTTTCATGACAAGAAACTTTCGGAAATTCCTAAAATATAGAAAAATGAATAATTACAAAAGAAATGATCAAAGGAATTCCAGAAATAATACGGAGAACGTCAACAATGATAGATGCTACAATTGCAATAAAGTCGGGCATCATAGGAAAGATTGTCCATATCCAGATAAACGGTTGTTCCCTCCAAACAATGATTCATCAAGGAAAAGAAAGAAAGCATACGCAGCAACTCTTGATGACTCAGACTCATCATCTAGTGACGATGAAAAGAAGACGGATAATTCAAATTTGTGTTTCACTGCTATTCATGAATCAGACGATGATGGGAGTATGGATCTAAAAATAGGTACGCATTTACATTATTTTTAACTTTTCTTATTTGAATGGATGCTTGTTTGTTTACTTGATTATTTTTTAAAACATTCTTGAATTTTAAATTCAAAAATAATATTATTTTTATAATATTTTAAATATTAAATTATTAATATTTAATTTTATTATATTTAATTTTATCACAAGAATTATATAAGTAGAATATAGGATGTAACATATACATTTATTAGAAATTAGGAATAGAAACTTGTCCTTTGATTCAATAGGTACATGTCGACGTACCCGGATACCCCATGTCGACATGCCCCTCAGAATTTGATTTCAAAATTTGAATTCAAACTTTTGAATTTTCCTCCACCTTTTCACCAACTTCAATGCTCTGGAAAGATGCCTTTTAACCAAAGAACATGTCTGTAGAATCTCTATTTAATTCACTCTCCTTATCATCACTTTTCACTTTTATTTCAAATTTCAAATTTATCCTCGTTATCTTCAACTCCTCTCAAACGTCTTCAATGGCCTCTTCAAGCACTCCTAAAACCATTAGGCTTCCAAAAGCTATCAAAAACTTTTTTTTAATGACCCAGAAGCTATCAATGCTAACATCAACTATGTAAACTTTGGTAAAATTCATACGGGTAAATTTGCTATTTTTGAAGATTTTCCTTCTTATGAAATTGAAAATTTTTTTCAACGATGTTCTATTCTTAGTATAGTAGATAACAAAAAAATGATTTTGTATGTTATCCAAATCTTGTTAATATGTTTTATGCGAATTTGAATCGTGGTTTGTACGATGGGCAAGATGGACAAATTTGGAGTAGTGTTAAAGGAACACAAATAGTTTTGGATTGTGAAATTTTAAGAAATATTTTGGGTTGCAATTATATCGGAATGAATCTCTCGGAATTTCAAATAAATGAAAATGATCGAGAGACATTCCATCACATCTTTGAAGGGGATGATAATTTTGAACTCAAAAATCGTTATTTTCGTCCAAAAGCAAGAATTATTAACCGTCTTATTCAACACACTCTTATACCAAGATCGGGACACAACAACCCGACTTTGAAAGTTTGCAAAGATCTTTTTGCAATATTTGGAAATTATGATATCGATTGGGCTCAAGTCATTTTGGATGAGCTAAGGCCCAAGAATTTTACTATGGGTGAATATACATTATATCATGGAATTTATCGTACTCGGATTTTTAATTACTTTGGAGTTGATTTCAAAAGGGAAGAATTTATAACCAGAAAAATGTTCAACCATGGAAACATTTCCCTTATGGAAATTCCATTATTGTTTCAACCATATGAAACACTTGTGGAAAAAGAAGAAAGGTTGCTCACGAAGAGATGGAAGAAATGGAGGAAGAAGAAGAAGAGGAAGAGGAAGGAATGGAAATTGAAGAGAAGGAAGAGGAAGATCAAGAAACTTCCTTAGAGAGTATTGAATATCCTACTAATCCCACTAATCCATCAATTAAGACCATTCTCAATAATTAAAGAATTATAGTGGAAAATCAAAAGACACTCAAAAGATCAATGAGTAAGAAAACAGATAATATTTCCACTAAAATTGACAAGTTATTCGGGAAAATTAGTAGAAAGCTTGGACTATCATCTTCTTCATCTTCATCTAATTAGTTTTAGTTCATGTTATCTTGTTTACTTCAAGTCCTATCCATGTATTTTCTTTAATGTTTAGTTAATATTATGTTATTTTATGTAATGTTGACTAGAATCATTAATGAAATCTTTTATTTCCTGTTATTCAACTTCACTTGTCTCTATAATTGCTTTTTTTTATATTATACAAATTTTTGTTGCATAGATTTGTTCATAATATTCAAAACAAAGCAAATTGTCACTTTAGGCAGAGGCATATCGACATCTACCATCCCCCCATGTCGACATACGACGGGCAGAAAGTACTTGCACTTTCAAATTTTAATTTCATGTAACTAACTTGTGTCTATTCATTCTAATCGACTTTCTACCCCTATTTACACCTATTTCTTCTAGAATAAATTATCAAACTTCATTTCTATTCACTCCCTTTCATAGTTCTTCCTATTTCTTGAAATTATGGCTTCTTCAATTAAGAATTTAAGTGAATCTTGAAGAAACTCTCACTTCCTCTAAGAATATTCTTACATTCATACTTCGTAATTAGCGCCACTTAGAATTGAGTCAAATACAGATGATCAAGGAGCAAGAGAGACAATTCGTACGCCCTTCGTTGGATGATCTTAGCTCTTAACACGGACGATCTCGAAGGAAATCCACAAGTCACTCTCGAAAAGATAAAGAAGAATGGGATGCCATCAAAGCAGACCCTATATTTGGAGAAGATGGATGGGTGGAAGTACCAAGGAATGTCTAGTTATTCTATATGATATTTGTTTGATTTGATTGATGTGTTTTAAACTTGATTAACTTGACTTATTTAACAACATCTGGTGTAGTTTGTATATATGATTGGATTGAGTAATTACTATAAATATGATTGGATGAGGATTGATTTACTTCTGGATTACACTTATAATCACACTCATGATCACATTTCACATTTATGATCACATTTCATACTTATGGTCACACTTAGCACTTATTACTCTTATATATAGATTACTCTATTATACTACGGTCGATTATCTTATATCAAGTTCAGGGGATTGTTAGTAAGAAGTTTTTGTTGATAAAAAAGGGGAGAAGTTATAAAATAGAAGTTGGCTTGAAGTAAGGGGAGTTATGATTGGAGTAAGGGGGAGGAGTAAGAGGGAGTTATGATAGGAGTCATGGTATGGTAAGTATATTTTATAAATACAGGTTGTCATCATCAAAAAGGAGGAGATTGTTAGGAACTGAGGCGTTGGTTTTGATGACAACAACCTTTTTAACTTATCTTATTATAAAATATATACTAACAAGAACTGCTGTGTTTAGTTTGGATAGTAATAGTTGTGGATGCCCAGATGGTTATAATGCACATTTCATACAACAGAGTTGGAATGTTATTGGTATTGATATTGTTAAAGCAATTCAATTCTTTTTTCTTCATAATAAGCTTCTTGTTGGTCTATCTGCTACTGCTATTTCATTAATTCCTAAGATTGTGAATCCAACTTCAATTGCTGATTTTAGGCCAATCTCGTGTTGTAATATCATCTCAAAGATTTTAGCTAATAGAGTACAATTTGTCTTGCCATTCATTATCTCCAATAATCAAGCTGCATATATAAATGGCAGATCAATTAGTGATAACATTCTTTTGACTCAAGAATTATTGTTTGGTTATAAGAGGAAATACATTTCACCAAGATGCATGTTAAAGTTGGATATTAAGAAGGCATTTGACTCTATTGATTGGAATTCTATTTTAGCTGTTATGTCTAAAATGAATTTTCCAAACCATTTTTAGCTTGGATTTATACATGTATATCATCACCTATGTATTCTATTTCGAGGGAGGGTGGTTTGTATGGATATTTTAAAGGTGTACAAGGTGTTAGGAAAGGTGATCCTATCTCAGCTTACTTGTTCATAATTGTTATGGAGCTTCTTAATTCTATTCTAAAGGATCTTGTTGTTGAAAAAGCCATTCAGCTTCATCCCAAATGTAAGAAACCTTTAATCACTCATCTTCTTTTTGCTGATGATTTGGTCATTTTTACAAAGCCTACTAATAATAATATTCAGTGAATTATTTCTTCTCTGCAACTCTTCTATTCCATCACTGGTCTTCAGATAAATCTATCTAAATCTAATATTTTGGTTGCTGGTTTGATTTCTTTGGAAAAAAATGATATCATCAAATTCTCGAGAATTATCTAAAAGTTCTTTCTATTTGGGTTTGCCTTTGATCAGATCTAGAATTACCAAGCAAAATTGTACGCCTCTTTTTGAAAAGATTATTGAAAAGCTTCTGATATGGCCAACTGATAAACTATCACAAGCTGGTAGATTAACTATTATTCAATCAATTGCTGTGGCCATGACAACTTATTGGACTAGGCATTATATTCTTCCAATTAAGTTGATTAATATGATATCTAGTGCTCTTAATAAATTCCTATGGCATGGTGATCCTTTTTCAAGAAAACTTATTCCTATATCTTTCTATAAACTGTTTGATGCTAAAAAGCATGGAGGTCTTGGAATAACAAATATTTTTCAATGGAATAAAGCTGCAATTTCTGTGTATTTCAATAAGATTTTTACAACTGACAAGATTCTATGGTCTCGATGGGTTAATCACAATCTTATTGGTAAGAGAAATTTCTGGACTATGCTAATACCACAAAGCTGTAGTTGGAGTTGGAGGTGTATTCTTAAGCTTAGAGAATCATTTATACCTTTTATACAATGCAATTATGTACTGATTAGAGGATTGTCCTTCTGGCATTCTCCGTGGGCTAAACAGGGTTTAATCTTAAGTTCTATTGTTGATTATAACTTGAGAAGAAATTCTGGAATTTCAGAAGAGGCTAAAGTTGATGAATTTATTCATGATGACTGTATAGTTTTACCATATTCCAGCTCATTTCATCTTAGGAATTTATGGAATCTCATTTCTAATAATCCTATTATCAATTCTGACAATGCTCTAATCTGGTCTGGGAAGAAGATTAATCATTCTATTAAGCTTGTTTACAAGTCTCTCTGTGAAAATAGTTCACAATTTCCCTGGTACACTAGAATTTGGAAGACAGGTTGTAGTGCAAAAGAAAATTTGTTGCTATGGAAAGTGATGGCTAATGCTTTAAATACCAAGGATAAACTTTGTAGAATTGGTATTATTTCATAGGATTTATGTGTTTTTTGTAAATCTGGAACAGAATGCAATACTCATTTATTTTTTGAGTGTCCATTTGTATTTCAAATTTGATATAGGCTGTTATCTAATGGTGGATTTTATAAGCCTTCTCCTGTAAGTTCTATTGAGTGGTTTAATATTTTCAAAGCAACTAGATGGAAGTCTCGTGAAACTAGGCTTTTGTTAAAGTTACTTAAGAGATTGATTTATGAGGTTTGGCAAGAGAGGAATAATAGAATATTTGGTATAGAAATGAAGAATTCTTCTCAGCTGTATAATCAGATTCATGGTAATATACTCAGATTTTTGAAGACTGTTGACAATTTAAAGTGAGATGGTATCAATTATTGCTGCCATGAGAGCTTCTGGATAATCTGATACTTTTGCCTTAGCTTGCTTTCATTTCAGGTCCATTTGAGTTAACTGCTATTTGACTTGTAGTGACTATTGTTTGTTTTAGTTTATATATGAAGCTGTCTCTGTTGATGTAATTGTTTGTATTATTGCTATTGATAACAGTCAAGTTAATGTTCATTCTAGTTGTAGGTCTGTGGAATTGTGACTGTGTTGTAACTGGTTGTAAGTCAAGTTTTTGTGTTTGTAATGATACTTCAGTGAATAAAGTGAGCTCTCTGCTCTTGCCTTTCAAAAAAATGTTGTTTAGATAGATACGTATATATATATATATATATATATATATATATATGCAGGTATTGATAACTGAAGACCGATCTGTATAAAGACTCAAGACTCAAGATTCAGAATGGAGATATCAAGACTGAAGACTCTAGAGTATCAAGATCAAGATTTCAAGATATGTGTCTATTTTTTGTTAAAACTACATAATAGCATGGAAATCTTCATTCCAAATTCATTTGGGATGGAACCCATTTCTACCTTCTTAGTGGCTTACAAACCCATGACAAGTAGCTTACAAATCTACAACAAGTGGCTTACAAACCCACGAACATCCTGGTTTTGTATGAGTTCTTGAATCCTGATGTGATGAGATATTCTACAGGAAGAAGCTTACAAAACTACTTCAAAATGGTTTTTCAAAATGATTTTCAAAACTGCTTTTCAAAATGTTTTAGCCTTAAAAATTATCTTTTCAAATGATTTTCAAAAAGATGTTTTAGCGTTTGAAGTAATCTTTGCTTTTGTTTTTAAATAAACTATTGATTTAAACTTTGTTTGTTTTTAAAACTATCTTATGATTTTTAAATATTCTTTATAATATATATATACACACACATACTTGAGATTTAAAATCAAATTTATATATACATTCTAAAAATATATTTTTCCACTCTTTTTTTTTATATAACATAGGAAAATTAGTTTATTTTACTCCAGAATCATTTTATCTTTTTTTCTTTCAAAGTTGTTTTTAAAACAAATTTTACATTGTTTTTATCTAAGGGATTTCAACATCATAGAATACCCCATGTCGACATGGTGGCTGTTGAATTCAAAAGTTTCAATTTTCAAAAGAAGTGTCTATTCTTTTAAATCTCTTCACGAATGGTTATGACCGTTGGTACTCTATAAATAGCCTTCACAAACGAATTTTTTAACTAACTATTTTCTTCACTCCTTCTTCTCCACAAATCCATATTCTAAAATTTTCATATTTTTAAGATCATGTCGAAATTCTGCCAAATTCTCAAGTGAGTCAAATTAGAATCTCACTCTTGTTTGATTCTATGTCCTCTCTCAAAGATCAAAGTGCGATTAAGAGTTATAGGATCAATTTGTAATCAAAAGTTTATCGAGTCTCTATAAGGTGTGGTTGTGCTTGGAAATCAATTTGGTTATCTTGCGTCCCGTATATCAAGAGAGTTTGCCCCGGACTCGTGAGACAGGAGGGTACCTCAAGGCCTTTAGAAATTGAGGATTGTAATCCCGACATTGGTATAATAAAAAACTATATGAGGTGTTTGCCTTGGTACAGGACTGGATGTAGAGTAACTCCGAACCAGTATAAAATCCGGTGTGTTCTTTCCTTTTACTTCTTTTTATTTACTTTCTACATCTATGTTTGATTTTGTGATTGTTCTATGATTAAGTTCTGCATTTGTTTGTATTATAATTTTTAAATTAGTTCGTATGAGTCTTAGAATCCATTAAACACTATTCATCCCCCTCTAGTGTTGAATTAGCCTTAAGATCCTTAATCCGCGCTCCCTTTCAATATGTATATTATGTTATTTATTAATTAACATATAATTTATTCAATTAATTAAAATAATTTAATTTATTTTAATTTATTTCAAAAGTTATATATAAAAGTTACCTTAAACAGTTCAAAGTATACATTGATCTATATATATATATATATATATATATGTTATTTAATTTAATTAATTAAGTTTTAATCAATCATTTAATGAATTATCTAATTAGTTTTTAGTAAATTTTTAAAACTAACTATTTAGTTTTTAAAATAACTTTAAGAATATTTTATAAAATTTATATATCATTTCTTATATATTTAGGATTTAAGTTTTTAAATTTAAAATATCATTTGTAATTTCCAACAGATTTCAAAAATTAGCCAAAGGCCAAAACTTCTATACTAGATACACTCAACCTTCGATATTTTTCTAGACACCCTACTAAACGGGTAGAGTTTAATAAGTTAGCCCTAATACCGCTAATTTAGACTACATAGGCTATCAGGTTTTGATATTATTGACGAAATTAGGCCGGCATACAACGGATTAAAAATGAATTTAAAAAAATCCATTATTAGATCTTATTGTGCCTAGATTTAGATCCAATCTAAATAATTTTATTTAAAATCTTTATTTCATTTAAATAATTTTATATAAATATATATATACATATATTTGAAATTTTGTCAATTTTATTTCTGATATGCAAAAAAGCCCAAGTTCCAGTACAACATACACACAGAGTGAGAACAGAAGTATAGAAAAATGATAATGATTACAACACCGCCTTGAAAAGAGTAAAAGACTCTGACATATAATTCATTATACTCCCACATTTTAACTTAGCTTTATATATGTACATATGTGTGTGTGTTGTACATAATGTATATGTGTATCAAATACACGCATAAGTGTAAAGTGCACGTGCAATAACATATAGATGTGTATGTAGCTCAATGTGCTCATATATGCGCTAGGATTTACACTACAACGGACACATTGGCCCCTTTATATACATATTTGATGTCCATAATTGATTCATTAAAATATATATTTATATATAAGCATAAACAAATATATATATAACATCTAAAGATTTATTTATTTATTTATTCATCCGCGGCTTTAGTGGAGTTAGTAGGGGTTCCCAACTCCCCAACTGAAGGAGAGGGCTCGAGCCCTAGTAGCTACACTTTAGCAGTATGTTATTCATTGAGGCATGCAATAAGCCCTGTTGAAAGGTATAAAATCTACACGATCAAAAAGTGCCACCATGGAGGCATGGCTAAAACGGGGGTGGGATTGGGGCGGGCCTTCCTACATCCCTAACCTAGAAAAGTAGGTTTATATATATATATATATATATATATATACATATATAGGTTTGAATATATCGACCAATTCAACTTAATATTTAAAATATCTTAAGATAGATTTAAATTTAAAAACAGATCTAGACCTAGAATAAAAATCTGATTGAATTTAAAATTCAAATTTCAAACTTCGATATATGTAAATATAATTGTATGCAAATATATATATATCAAAAAAATTTGAAAATATTATCTATAAAAATTTAAATTTTATTTATAAATTATTAATTTTATAGAATAAACTTTAAAAAATCAATTTTTTTAAACTTCGGTCATGGTCTTTTTACCAATTTTTTTAAAAAAAATCTATGTGGATTTGTAAAAGAATTTTTTTAATATATAATATCCATACGGATTTTATATATAAAACTCTTTTTTATAATAAATCCGTAAGGATTTATATTCCAAAGAAGTATATTATATTTTTAATTTAAAAGGTTTAGATGCATTCGTAAATTATTATTTTAATTTTGAATTAAATTACAATTGCATATATAATTTGTTTTTTTTATTTTTGGCAAAGCTAAGCGGGGTGAACTATGCCCCTACCAGTTTATTGCAAAACAATAAAGGTGAATATGCTCCGTAACAAGCTATGGAACATAGCAAGAAAGGAGAGAAAGGGAAAATCAAAATAAACAACAGTAACAACAACATGAAGCCTAAGTTCATGTAGAAATGATGGCATCCCCGAAATCAAAAGAGCAAAATCTAATACTAGAGGCAATCTCTTGCCTTACATCATTCCAAATGCCAATACGGAAGAAGTCTTGCCCCTTAAAAATCTGTAAGTTTCTATGCTTACATGTAACAAAGATAAAAAATTTAAGTACCAACAACAATAGCATGCCTTCACCATTCCTCCACCTTGTAGCTTTATAAATGTGACTCCCCTCAAAGTTGCTGACACTGGAAATATTAGATCGATCCATCAAGAGCATGAGCTGTTGCCAATGTGGAAATAAAAATTTGCAATTGAAATACAAATGGATATTAGTTTATGTATCCTTAAGGCAAAAGATACATAGACTATCAATTAACATCTCGACATCAGCAAGTTTAGCACGAATGAGGAGAGCATTCCTCATCACCTTCCAAAGAAGTAAATTATCCTTCTCCCTCACAGTATTATTCCAAACTCTATGATACCAAGCAAACTGATATGAGTGAACATGTAACCTCATGGAGTTGTAGACAATAGAAACAGAGTGAGGTTTGAAATCCAATGACCACATCACACTGTAACAGAAGGGTAATGTTATTGCTCGGTATCATGTCATATGTTCCTGATAGTATGGTTACTGAAGGAAGGGACATACGGCCATTAAGAATGTAATCACTTGCACCTGCATCAGCAAAAATCCTAGATTGAACTCTACGATAATATGGCATCACATCAGCAAGGATCAACCCATGCCTAGCCCAAGGATCATACCAGAAGCTTAAATGGCTATAAGAGGAAGCCATGATAGTAAGATGAGGCAAGAAATCTCTTCTGAGCTTGAGGATTGATCTCCCTATCCAACTGCAATGTTGAGGGATGTCCGTATTCCAGAAATGATTGTTTTTTAAGATTGTGCTTGACAGTCCAAGTAACCCATATGTTACTCTTCCTGCTTATCGGTTTTCAAAATGAGCACTGAAGGCAGCTTTATTCCAAGTGTGAAGGTTAAGATACCCAAGCTGCCACATTTCTTGTACATTTCAATCTTCTAAAATCGTATAGGCTTTAGTTTTTTTGAAAATATTCATCCCTGCAAGAGGAAATGGCATATATCTCTTCTAATCATCAGAACAAGTTTTTCAGGTAGAATAAAGGTTCTACACCATAGGTTGTGTAAGCATGTAAAATAGACCTGATGAGTATAAATCTACCTGCTTGAGAAAACATACGATTGGACAAGCAATTCATCAACCTGGTAATCTTAGCATATAAACCAAGGCATTGAGCAGTGGTAATGGTTGAAGTGGCAAGAGGAATTCCCAGGTAGTTAGATGAATCAGGAGGTTGAGAAAGACCAGATATAAGCCTTAAAGAAGAAGCAGTGTCAGGAGGGACTCCAATAATATGCATACTAGACTTGGTGAGATTAAAAGATAACCCAGAGAAAGAATGAAATGTGCTTAAGACCTCCACGATGGAAGAGATGGATTCTGTATTAGGTTTGGTAAAAACAATGATATCATCCGCAAATATAAGACAAGTGACCAGAGACTCCTTACATTTAGGATGAATACATATGAGTTTACTTGCAACTTTTTTGTTAAGCATGGCTCTAAAGATTTCCATGACAAGAATGAAGAGGTAGGGGAACAATGGTTCTCCCTGCCTGATGCCTTGCTTACTACTGAAGTATCTAGTGGCAGAACCATTGAAACAAAGAGAGAAATGAACTTTAGACAGGTAAGTGTAAATCCAAGCAGCAAAATGATTAGGAAATCCCAATTTAGCTAATATCCTAGTGATAGTTGTCCATTGCAAAGTGTCATAAGCTTTCCTAATATCAAGCCGAAGCATAGCACGAGGAGAAATATACTTCCTATTATAATATTTTAGTAATTCATGGGTCAATAAAACATTATCAAGAATGCTTCAACTATGGAGGAAAGCAGCTTAGTTATTGGAAATGAGGAAAGGTAAAACTGCCTTGAGTCTAGAAGCAACGATTTTAGCAACATATTTATAAGGTATGTTGCAGTAGGCAACAGGCCTAAATTCAGTTACTATAGATGTAACAATCTCGGTTTTTGAGTCAAATTTAATTTGATAATTAATATAATATTTTGGATTTAATTGTGAAATTAATTGTTAATTAATATGAAAATTCCAGAATAAAGAAAAAATATGTATTTTAAAATAGAATATTTGGTAATAAAATTTTATTGTAAATAGAATGTTGAATTGGAATTCAACATAAGTATTTTAAAAAAATAGTATTTGAATTTTTCAAATTTAATAAGATGTATATTTATCTATTTATATAATTGGAAGTTTGATTTTGAATTTGATATAATAAATTTTTAAAGGCCATTTAAAGGATAAATTTTAATATAGTTTGTAAATATAGAAGAAAATGTGTGAATATAAATATATAAAAAATGATTCTTAATATATGCAAAAGTATAAGTTTGTAAATATAATAACAAGAAGGTTTAAAACAAATTTTACAAAATAATTCAATAATAAATATTTGGTAAATAGATTAGATTTAAAATCTCTATATATTTGAAACTAATAAAATCTTATTTTCTAATTCTAGCAAATATGCATTTTGATTTGAAAGTTATATTTTGAGTTGAATATGATAAATTTTTAAATGTTATTTAAAGGTGTAATAGTTTTAATTTAATAAAAAAATGGATTTGATAAAAAGGTTAATATTCTTTTCAAATCTTATATATGGTATCGATTTAGTTTACATCTATGTATACACCATAAAAAAACACAGATTTTATAAAGGGTTCATTTCTTTTGCTTTCTTTTAAAATAAACATAGTTGTACATATAAAAGTATATTTTTATAAAATAAAAATGTATACATGTATAAAACATAAATACTTAAATTAAAATGTTTGAACATAATTTTTAAATTAAATGAAGATGAGGATTTGAACATAATTAAATCCAAAGTGACATTTGTTAAGTAAGGAGATACATACATTCAAAAGTGTAGATAATTTAAAGCATGTATGAACAAGTGTCGTCTTTTAAATATTCTTTTCATTTTTGAATTTAAGAAATGAGGAAAAACTATTATATTCTTTTCAATTTTGTTTCATGCATTCAAAAACAAAAGAAAAAACTCAAATTTAAAAATAAAAAAAAAATAAAAAAAAAGCATAGTTCAAAAAATCAAAACCGGATCAAAATCTGAAACTAGAAAAGGATCAAAAGCTATGCAAAGAAATCAATAATCAATATAAAACTTCAGATCATCTCAGCAACATTCAAGTTTTTCAAGCTCGAATTTGATGATCAAGCTTCAATCTGATTCAAACCTTAGAGCAAGAGCATTTCCGGTTTTAAAAGCTAAAAATAAATTCAAAACTGGAAAACAAAGAAAAGAAGCAAAAGGGATGTCAATTTCCAGGTTCAAATTCAAAACAACAATCATAGTTTAACTCAAACAATTTGCAACCTGGAGCAGTTCAAAATAAAGTGTCAGATCAGATACAAACAATTCAAAATAAATACAAGATTCAACCATTATCATCATCTTAAGTACTTGAAATCATATCTGTTTGCAAGCCTGTAAACGAATCAAAGTCAAGATCCAATCCCTGTCCTTTGTTCTTCAAACCCAAGGTGAGCAAACCTTATTTTTAAACTAGGGTTCTTTATTTCTTTTACCTGTGAGTAACATTTTAAATCAAAAACTAAGTAAATAGATGTCTGCTTGCTTGTGAAGTTTTGAAAATCATGACGCTTTGTTATGCATATATAAATGATAACTCTGTGTTTATAAATATATAGTGTGCATGTTGTGCATACCTATGAACTCTGTTCTTGTTTTATTTTTCCCAGGCTCAAAATTTCATTCAAATTCGTTACCACTTGATCTAGTTGTTGTTAGGGCTTAGGACTTAAATAAAGTGGGTTTGTTATATGATAAAGTAATAAAAAAATATTTAAGTTAAAATAAATGGAAATTGTTATGGGAATCAAAATAAACAGTAAAGTTTGAATTTTTAGTAAATTTCAAACACTCAAGATTTTTGATTCAAGCTTGTAATCTGGAACTTCATCCAGAAAACATGATTTTTAAGACCAAAATCATAATTTTTAGATTTAAGTTGATTGTGCATTTCAAGTTAGTCAGTATTGGGGATTTTGGTTGCCTCTGGCAATATAGTTGATCGGAGTGATCGGGTTTCTTCCTAGAGATGCAGTGATGGTCGGAGTGTTTGGGAAAATAACTGGGTGAGGATCAAAACACTATGGCGATGTCAAGAGGTGGATTTTGTTTTTAACCCTAGTTTTGGGTGATGGTCGAGGAAGTGGTGAACTCATCACCTCTGATGGATCAAGCTCCACCATACTTTGGGGTTCGATAGCTTGTAGGTAGGAGAAGGAGTGGCTGGAAGGTTCGGCACTCCGGTGGTCGGAATTTCAAGAGCGAGTTGTTTTCCAGGCTTGAGTGATGTTCCAAACTTCTGTTCCAGGTTTGGTTTTGGAACTCGATTTCGACTTCGAGTTTATGGTGGCAATGTGATGATCGTGATAGGGTACGAGGTTGATCGGTGGCATGTAGAGGTCATCAGGGATGGTCGGAGAGGACGCGTCGTGGGTGCATGTGCTCGGTGCACGTTTTGAGTTCTGATGAAGTTGGGTTAGAAGAGGAAGGGCTCTTGGGTTGTCTCGAGTATTTTGAGTGAGTGACTCGAAGTATTGTTTGATTTGCCTCGGGGATTTTAGAATTGGCCTCGGGTCAATTTTGTTACAGGTTTTAAACCGTCTAGGTTTTTAAATTTTAAACTAAATTACAATTTAAAGCAAGATTTTTAAACAAAGTTAGAAATCAAGTTTAGATATAAATTCAAATTTAGTTTTATATCCTAGTTTTGAGATAAATAAAGTTTTATCAAATTTAAAATGTTTTAACAACTTTAAAATGTTAAAGTGTAGTTTAAATTGATTTGAATTTAAAAATGAATTTGGTTTTAGAAATTCTTTTAAATTTCTTTTATAAAGTATGTATTTCTTTAACATGTGATTTTAAAAAAGGGTTTTTGAATTGTGTTTTAAACTTTGTTAAAGTTAAATTGTATTCATTTTAAATCCTAAATTTAAAATGAAATTTGAAAATAAATTTAAAGGTAAATTGTTTTTAAATGCTTTTGATATTGATAATTTAATCATTAATAAGAATAATGTTTCTTAAAGTTAATTAGAGTTTAATGATTTATGATTCATTAAATTATTAGGATAATTAAAGCGGATAGTTAATTTATTTAATTAATTCAAATCATTAATTAAACACTAAGCAAGATTTATAATTAAGGTTAATTATTTAATAATTAAAGGTTAATTAATTTATTAATTAAGGTGCATTAATTAATAGTTAAAGGATAAATTAATTTATTAATTGAGGCTAATTAATAAATGGAGAAAGGGTAATTAGTAGAAATGGTTTGTTATGAATTAATTATTAATTAACCATGGTTAGCAAATTCATTCATAGGTAAATGATCTGATTTAAATTAATCAGATAATTAATTGGCCTTATATATGAATGTTTGGATTCTATGGGATGATGGTATTGTTTGATATCCCTGTTATGTGATTGTGATGCTATTTAATATGAAGTGCTTTGTGCTGAGCTGTAATATTTGTGATGAATATATTGCTGTGTGAATGTGAAAACCTTTGGGCCCGTAAAACGGCATTTGAATTTCGATGCGACAGGGAGTCGGATTCCATTTGGTTATCCGAAACCCACATCGAATCGTAATGATGAATCTTTGTGATTGATAAATTTACTTTATTTGTGAATCTGTGAATGAAGATAAGCGTTATGGATTTTACCGCTTATCGATATGGATATGATTGAATCTGTTATGATTGATAATGTTGCACTATTGTGTGAAGCCTCTGGACTACACCTTACACACACAAATATGGATCGCACATGGAAATCGGTTAAGTCACAAATATTTGAATAAAATATTTTAAAATGATTTTAAAGTTAAATTTTGAATTCAAATGATTTTTTGGAAATGGAATGGAATTAATATGAAAAGCTTTTGAAAAGGGATTTCAAAAAATAAAAGTTATTTTGAATAACTTAATAAAGTTTTTAAATTTAAATGATTTGATTTGAATTTGAATTCAATATTTGAAATTGAATTCAATGATTTGGAAATTATGGTTTAAAAAGATTATACAAGTTATAGAGGTGTTTATATGGCTTTTTAACCATTTAAAAAGTATTGTTTTGGGAATTTAAGTTTAAACCCAAGTTTTATACTTGAATGGATTTAACTTATGTAAATGTAATCAGTTTTTCCCAAAATGAAAACTATTTGTTTCAAATAATAAAAGCTTTCACATAAGGAAAGGATTTCCAATTTGTATCGAAAGATTTCAAGTTTGAAATGAAATTGCGAATTGTTTTGAAAGCTATGAATAAATCTTTGTAAAAGTAATTGAATCTTGTTTTGAAATTGAAGAAGATTTAAAAGGTGTATCTTTTGAATAAAAGATTTGAAAAGAAAATTGTTTCTAAAAAGCTACGAATTTTTGTAAATGGTTTTGGAAAATATGAATTGAGTCTTTTATTTAAATGATTGGATGAGTTAATCCAGTTTAAAATTGTTTTGAAAGCTATAATTGAATCTTTGTGAAAGGTGGGTGAACTTTGTGAAATGAATCTTTTTATTTAAAAAGATTTGAAATGGTAATTTGTTTTAAACCATTTAAAAAAAGGTTTTGGATAATAAGTTGTGACTTAACTGAAATCCCATTATCCATATGTTTTAAATATTGTGCTCATTGTTCGGTTTGGCCGGGAGAGGACCTTGTGTCATATAACCCATTCCGAATAATGATACGTCGTATATGGATAAAGTTGAAGACCGGGTATTTTCAAGAACGAAAGGATAACACGTCGATTGTCTCTGCACCGAGTCGTGCCGGTATAGAGATTCCCTAAGTGATGGGAAGCCCGATCGGGATTGTGAATAAACCGGATTGCAAGGGCTTCTTTGGAAGTGCCTTCGGTTCTGTTCTAACCCAGAACAGACTTGTATGGATGTGTGTCTGACATTACACTTTGAGATGTAAAGCTGGTTTTTATCAAATACATTTCCGTTTGGTGGCGGAGAATTCATTCTCTTAGCTTAACACCCTTCTCTGAGACGTACGAGCTCAAAGGTTATGTAGTTGATGGTTATTAGTGATACATTCCCAAATTGGTAATGTGGCGTATGAAGTGTTGCTGATCATTTGTTGATCAAAGCATGGCTTTGTGAAAAAGCGTAGCTTTGTGGACGAGACTGCATCAGGACCTCACAAACCGGAAATGGTCGAAATAGGAAAGATGCGGCAAGGTTATGTGGGTCGCACACTTTAGGGTATGTCATTCCCTTCTGGAAAAAGGTGTTATCATGGTATGGAGCCCAGATACTTAACCTATGTGGTAGCTGCAATCTCATTACTGTGTGGTTGTTGCTTTGTGATTGAGGGCCCTCGGATAAAGATCGCAAACGACCGGGGAGTGGCATACTCGAGTAGTAGTTACCTAGTTACAGAGGTAACCCGGCCTTGTGTTGGCAGAGAGCCGGGTAGGTTCTCGGGATGTCCCTCCAGAGGCGTACCCATGTGGCAATAGGAAGTTCCATAGCCTGACTATTTGTTGGAAATCCAATCCAACAATACGAGCCCTTTACGATTTCAGTTGTATAACCTGCCACCTCAGGTGGTAGCTATAGCTGGCATAATACAATGATACCTATGCTGGCTAAGATTAATATTATACTTTCGAAAGGTTTTTCACTATACACTAGTAATAATATCAAAGACTTTTATCGTATTAAGCATATTTGACTATCATAAGAAGAAATCTCCCCCAAGTGTGTGATTGCATTGTGTGTGTGTGTGCCGGGAGGCCTTATGGTAGTTTCATTTTCCAAAAAGCATTGCGGATTTCAAATTTAAATTCTTTTGTTTGTTTTTAAAAGATAAAACTGTTTTTGTTTGCTCACACCAGTCTCATGACTGACCTGGAGTTTATTGTTCCCTTCCTAAACTCTAGGTGCCCACAATTTTCCACAGGGACGGTCTAGAGTTGGGTTTTTTTAGATAGTCAGGTATAGTATATTATCTGGAGCTAGTTCGGTCTTTGGATTCAAACTGACCTGGATTTGCTTAGTACATCCTGATTGGGATGAGTGATTTCTGGATTGGTGCTTTGGAGATGGAGATTGCGGATATTGGAGTTCTCTTTTGAAGACTATTCTTTCTATTTGAGATCATTGTTATTAGTTTCCACTATTATTATTTTGTCGCTCTGATATTGATGTATATCATTGGATATTGTATTCATTGGAATTGTATATGATATTCATTTCTTTTTCTTCCGCTGTGTTGTTATACTTAATTGTGTTATAAGCTCTGGCGAACCAGATTCGACGTTTGGATCTGCGGCATTTGAATACGAGTGACGTAGTCGGTGCTGATTTTCGAAGGTCGAATCAGGGTCGTTACAATAGAGGTGTAACGACCTGGTATTTTCAACCATTCGCATCCATTATAAGTGTATAGGTAGACACTCATGCCGGAATTGAATTGCTCAAAATACCGCGTTGTAAATAAAAATTTGGCAAATCTCAGGATATACAGTAAATAAAAATCACAGATCACAGACACACAGTATATAAAAAAATGCAGCGGAAGAAAAAGAGATAGTAGTTCATGAAGCTGCTATATAAATATGAGATACATCAGAGTTAAATAAGATACAACAGAAGAGTAACAGGATACATCAGGTACAAATCAGATACATCACTGAACCACTGGATACGGAAACAAAATAAGTGGTTGGATCTTCAAGGAAAGCTCCAACGCCGAAAGTGAATCTGGAATGCTAACTCACTCAATCTGACCCGAGCGTAAAGCAAAACACAAAACCCTCGAGTCAGGACATAAATACTTATAAACTGTAAATCAACTCAAGTGAACAGTAACAAAATGCATCAGTAACTTAAAGGATGCTTGGGACCGTCCATCCTCTAAGGATCCGTTAAACTATTTACTATGTAGTAATATACGGTAGTGTCTAATCGGTAAAGTATAATCATATAGAAAATAGCGTTAAGGGGATGGTGAACCTTAACGCGGTCGGATCTTTAAAACCAAAATCGTAGTGGGCTTGATATAAGGATATGACACGGCAGCGAGGCAATGCCAGGGTGGATACACCGTTTGCACTCCCGGACCGGTCGTGATGGCAAGCCAGCAGCTTCCGCCCACCTCGAACAATACCCCGGAATCAAAGTGGCGCCACCGAATCGAATCACAAAAGTAATAGAATAGTTCCCGATGGAGCATGCTCGATGAAAGGGTGCGACCCTTTGTGTAGCCCGGTATAGCTCCTGATTTAGTCATATATGTCAACTCACGGGAGTTGGGTCCACGTAACATACCTCGAGAACGTCGCCACAATCCTACTTCATTCTGGAATCTCCACCGCGTACACAGTTGTTAAAGTGGTTTTCGGTATTGTCCGACTATAAGACAATATCTGATCCCGGTCTCTTTAACAACCAATCGTTATTATAACCCATGGATATTTATTTCAAATAATTTATACTTTCAAGACCAAAATATCATACTCATTTCAAAACAATATCACAATTGTATCATTTCCATTTCAAAAATAATTCAATATTATATCATTCAAATAAAACCCAAATTTTAAAATCATTGAATATTTCTTTAAATTTATTAAACTTGAAATATTCCTTTAAATTATCATAGCATTTTGGAAATGTTACCTTAAGGAATCATAGCATTTTTGGAATGTACTACTTTCCACTTTACATTGTATATAATCAAAGTATTGATAAGCTTAAAATTTTAACATGTCAATTTATCATAGCCTTATAGTTAAATAAACTTTCTTACTGTAATATACAATTTAAACCGAAATTCTTATGTTAAGTTAAAAGCACCTTATTAACTTACATTATTATTACAATAAAGAAACTTTATTATTTTAATCATTTAAAGTATGCCATTCACATAAATTAAAACTTGCTTATCAAATGTACGTTATCAACTTACATTTTATTATTACAGTAAGTAACATTTATCATTTTAATCAATTTAAAATACACCATTACATTGATTAAAATCTATGTGTCAAATGTACGTTTTAAATTTTATATTCCTATTACAATAATGAACATTTATTAATTTAAATCAATACCACACTACTTAAAACTTTACATGTTTCTTTCTTAATTAAAACTTTACATGTTCTTGTATTAATTAAAACTTTCATGTTCTCTCATTAATTAGGACTTTACACGTTTCTTTCATTAATTAAAAACTTATACGTTTCTTTCATAAATTAAAACCTATACGTTTCTTTCATAAATTAAAACATATACGTTTCTTTCATAAATTAAAACCTATACGTTTCTTTCATTAATTAAAACTTATACCTTTCTTTCATTAATTAGGAATTTACATGTTCCTATCATTAACTAGAACACCATACGTTCTTTCATAAATTAAAACTTATACGTTTCTTTCATAAATTAAAACCTACATGTTTCTTTCATAAATTAAAACCTATACGTTTCTGATTTATATTACCATTTCACAAATTTAACTAAACTTCCAGTTTATTTAATTAATTTAACATATTTAGTTAAAACTCAAATTTCACATTTTCAAGTCAAGTTATATTTTAAAATTTCATTTTCAACAGTCATTTATTCAACCACTTAAATTTATAGAAAATCAATAATTCTTTAATAAATCACTTAAATTCAAATATAAATCAATTTATCATATTTACCATTTTCCAAATAAAATTAAAGTCCATTTTATTCATGTAACTTAAATATCATTTTTAGTCAAAATTCCAAATTTCAAACATAAGTTATATTTCAAAATCCAGTTAATCCATTCATAAATTACATTTTTAACACATAGAAAAATCATAATTTATTTATTTTAAAACCTTTCAAAATCTATTTAAATCAAATTTCATAATTTTATATTTTTAAAATACTTAAAATATTCAAAGCACTTTATAGAATAACCACGGGTCTGTATATAGTTTTCTAACCTAGGTCAAGTGATACGGATATGTATCATTTCAATCCGCAGTTTAAAAGGTAAAAATCCGGGTTCTATCATTTCAAACCCGCAATCCCAAGTTTAAATAAATAAATAAAATAACTCAGGCCTATCATTTCAGCCCATAACATTTTTTCTAACAGGGAACATGCAGTGTGATCATTTACAGAAATAATATAAACAAAGTCAATATCACAATATACAGTCATATATCAGATGTCGGGTGAAAATTAACAGTTTTAACATGGTAATAACATGGAATAGCATATCATATGATCATCATTAACTTGCATAAACATTTTACATTACTAAACACTTGTCATCAATCCACTTTTCATAAGTATATATATCAGAGTGAGAAAGACTCACCTTTTTCAAAGCTAGAGACCAAAACAACATACAAGCACGACTCCAAAGGCACGACAAGCACAATTTCACGAATTTTGATTTGAGTTGAAAGATAGCCAAGATATGATTTTGTATCATCAACCCAAAACAAAACAAACCAGACAATATATAAACATTCAACATAAAATAACATCGAAACAATTTTGAAATACAAAGCGAAATGAACAAGATAGATTGGACCTTGCTTCAACCACTTCAATGCTTGGCCTAAGGGACACTTATGCTTGGCTATGATGATGCTTTGGCTCAGGTATGACATCATATAGGTCAGGTTTAACATCATATAGGCAAGGCAACAAGTGGAGATGAAGGGAATGAGGCAACAATGGTCAAAAACATTGTTTTTAGGCATGTAGGTTGCAATTTGAAGGATTTGGCCACCATAGATGGCTCGGCCATGGTCATGGTTGGTGGAGTAGATGGTGTTGGAGGCATGGAAGAGATGTAGGAGTTTGTGGCTGCGGCTATGGAGAAGAGGCCGATCCAAACTTAGAAGAGAAACAAGGCAAAAAACATAGGAAGGTAAGAAAAGTAGAAAGAATAGAGGGATTTACCTAATTTTTTTTCTTCAAGGTGGAGGCCATGATTTTTAGGGTTTTGGGGCTTCAAAAATTCGTGAATGACAAGAGGAAGTCGGCTGCAAAGGATGGGGAAAGGAATGGCTAAGATGAATTGATGTATTAATGACGGAAGAAACTGCAAAAGAAACGGATAAAACGTTTTTCCGTTTCTTAGCTCTTAACCCTTTCAAATTTCTCATATAAATTTATATACAACCAAATAACTGAAAATAATTAAAATCTAAGTTAAAATTCGAAAATATAACAGATAAACAAAATATTAAAAATTAAATATTAATTAGATATGATTAAATAAGCAAAATAGCACAGAAAAATGAAAACTAGACTTAAGAATTAGAAATAAGTTCAATACACTTTGGAAAAATTTACTTAAATTTAAATACATGTAAAATGAATAAAATAAAGTAAAACACGGCAAATAAAAGTGAGTGCATAAAATAAATAAATAAATTTTAATTATATAATTAAAATAAGAAAATGGCTTAAAATTGTAGACTGGGCTTTAAAATTAGAAATAAATCCAAATGAACTTTAGAAAATCTTCATGGACTTGTAAAATATTTATAACAAAAAAAATAACAAAAAAAATAAAATTTCATTCACAAAAAAAAAAATTATTAAATATAATTTATATGAAGAAAATGGCAGAAAATTAGAAAACAGCCTTTAAAAATAGGAAATAAATACAGTAAATTTTGAAAAAAATTATTATCATTTAAAAATATTTAAAAGTCAAAATATACATAATAAAACATATTATCACATATTAAAATAAAATATAACCAAGAAGAAGTAATTTATACAATTTAAAATAGTCATTGTTAAATAACCATATATACGCACAATATTGTAAAGGGTATAACTTTCACAATTTACATCCAAATTCAACGAAACGAAAAGTGGTGTTCTTATAATTTTATGTACTTTCATAATAAAAGAAAAAAATTAAATTTTTAAACTTTTAAAATTTTAAGTTGAAAGTCACAGTTTGACTATTTTGACCAAAATCAGCATTTCAGGCAAATATTCAAATTACAAAATTTTGGAATTATAACTCATATAAAAATCAAGATTATATTTAAATAATAAATTTAATAATTTCAAATAAGTAAAATAAGTTTTTAAATCAAAATCTTACATTAAAAATAATTAAAATATACAATAAAATAATTACAAAATACAGGGTTGTTACAAAAGGGGTGATCTAACATAGGAATGAGAGAAAGATTCAGAGCATTGATGCCAGAGATCATTCTATTTCTAGAGAAAAAAATTAATAGCCTTGCAAACCACAAGGGTAACTATCTCCCAACAGGAAATGTAAAAGAGAGCATTATGCCCATCAGGTTCACCATAGGAATTTTTGTTCATATTAAAAAAGCATTCCTTGATTTCATAATCAGTTATGGGAGAGGACAACAGGTTTAAATGTTCATGGCTAAGACAAGGAAGCTGAAGGTCATCAATGATATTCAAGTCAGGAATAAAATGAATATGAATCCTAGCTCGTTTGATTTTCAGTCTATCATGGAAGAATTTTGTGTTTCTATACCCATCTCTACTCCAAGTCTGCCTTAACTTTTGTTTATTCATATCTTCCTCCATCAACGGAGCCTTTAGATATTAGATAAGGATCTCATTCTCTATAGTAGCAACATGTTGGCATGAAGGTTGTTCAATGAGTTGGTTTGGGCTTCAGCAGGTTTGGCTTCAAGTTGAGATGACAGCAAATTACCTTTACTAAACAGAAAAGTAGTCCAAGAAGCAAGGATTTTCTTAAGAGACTTCAGTTTTTACTGCAAAATAAATATAGAGGAACCATAGTGATTAGAAAGCCAAGCTTGTTTGATAATATTACAAAATTCTGGATGAAGAGTCCAAGCATTGAAAATTTAAAAGAGGCTTTCCTTTTCATGGCATCGTGGCTTAAAGAGATTAGTTGGGGTGAGTCATTAGATAATAAAGGGGGAGTGAGATAACATGAGATGGATGGCCAACCGGATAAAGATGGGAGATTACAAAAAGAATGATCAATCTTGTTATATAACCTTCTACCAGACCTACTCTTGTTATTCCATGAATATCTAGCACCAGAGAATGAAATACGTAAAAGCTTGGAATGGTTATTGGCTTCATTTAATGGTGTTAATTATTTAATTAAAAACTGGATTGCCACTGGTCCTATCTTCAGAGAATGATAAATAGTTGAAATTACCAGCAATAATCCAATGGTGAGTATCCTATGCAAAATGCTGAAGGTAATCAAGGACATATTGCCTAGATGATGGTTGATTATCATCTTAAATGATAGTCAAGTAGAATGAAGTTGATGAAGTTTTGTGAAAGAGATAACAATGCATGAATTGCCTATTGGAGAGAATGGGAGATAGAGAGAAGGCATTAGGGTCAGAGAATAAAAATTCTACCATACGGAGATTCATACAAATTATGATAAAGAGACCAGGTGGGTTTGATGAAGTTTGCATCTCTCAAAGCAAGTTGGAGATTAAATTTGGTTTCAAGGATGGCAATCAGATGGAGATTGTGGAGACTGATGAGATTCTGAAGTAGCTTAAGTTTCATGTCTTGATGTCCACCTCTAATGTTCCATACTCCTATATAACGCATCATTGAGATAAATCAGAGAGGGTGTTTTTACTGCTTTGCTTGCTTCTGGTTGACAGAGCTATGGAAGCACTAGTTTCAGGAAGGATGGAACTGGATAGACAAATGTTAGGGATATTTAAATCTTTGAGTGTCTTTTTTCTATGATTTTTTTATGATAGTTTTTGATGAAGGAGGAACTGAATTGTTAAGGTCAGAAGGAAGGCATTTTGCATGGTCAGAGATAGGAGAGTGATTTGCATATCTAGGAGGAGAAGGAATGTGAGCAAAAGCATGTGACATGGCAGGAAGAGCAGAATGGGAGGAAGTTTGAACAACAGTTTGATTACATAAAAAGGAGTAGGTGGTTAGGGAGAAGTTAGCTGATCAGAGTTGAGAGGAGGAAAGGAATCAGAGATATTGTGTGCATGCACAGACATGCACAGAGTCTTCCCATGAGGCTTTATATGTACATCAGCTACATGAGAGTTGATTTGAGTATTAGGGACAGTGAGAATTTGATGATTACCAGTAGGCAAGGTATTTGCTACAACCAGACTATCATCAGTCTCAATTTCAGACAGTGAGCTAAACATATTATTACACAAAATACTGTCATGTAGTATCTCATTAGGAGACATGACTTGTTCTCGAAGCTGAACCCCAAGTTGCAAACATTTTTCCATAGAGCAATCAACTATTTCCACTGAACTTTAGGCTCATGTTAACATTACTTACTTCTATAGAAGCAGGCAGCACATTTTCGCGAGTTGATTCCCAAGTAGCATAAAAACTGTCTCGGAGTTATCCATTTCTTATCATAACATCTTCCTCTATGATGCTCTCACCATTCTTTTCATCAGCAACAACTTTATTAGCAGCAGTTTCATTGATTATGGTCAATGAATCAACAGTCTGGCCAGTTATTCCAACTTCAGTAGTACCTATCTTCCTTTTATCCATACTAGTATTCCTCATTATTGGTTTCCTTCTTATAACTCTTTTACATTGCTACTTTTTGTTGTTTCTTTTATCATTAAGCCCAGCTTTACCTGAACCATTTGCATCAGTATCCCTACCCTGAACACTAATAGTATTTTGTTTTGATTTCTTATTATTGCATGTTACTTCACAGTCACAAGTTTTATGACCAAACACTCTACAGTTGAGGCAAATATTAGGTTTCCAAGGATAAGAAACATGAATAAGTTGCTAAGATCCATCCAACGGTCTAACAGGAAAACAATCAATTAATTCCTGGTCCGGATGAACTTCCACCATACATTTAGCATAGTTTATTCGGTCAAGGCGCTCTGTAGCTTCATCAAGGCATAGAAGTTTACCTTTTCTCGAGGCTAACCACTTAATACCAAGGTGAGACCAAGCATCTATAGGAATATTGGAAAATTGTATCCAAAGTGGCATTGCTTTTACATTGCCATAAACATTGCCTAGGTCAGGGGACTATTCTTGGATAATAATTTTTTTTATTTCGCATTATAATAGGATCTCCACGTAAGATTTTTGTTTTATCTTCATCATTAGAAAGAAGAAACATAAAAATGGTGCCATCAGATTTCACCTTAACTGATCCCTTTAACTTCATACTCTCTTAAGGTGTACAACTACTATTGTGAAGGATAATGGTCGATCAAGGTAAAAACCAACAATGTAGTCATTCCAAGCTATTTTGCCAGCTTCAATGACTTCAGAAGGGGGAACTAAGGCATTACCAATGAAGTTCAAAGTAATCGGGATAGGGGAGTAGGACCCAGCATTATGAGGTTTGGACCTGAACAGAGATGAGTAGAGGGAAGCAGGAGGAGCTATAGCAGGAGGGGAAGGCTTGGGAGCAAGAAGGAGAGGAAGCAAAGGATCAAAAACCATAGGAGAAGAAGAGGGACCGGAGGGGAAGAGGAGGAGGCAAAGAAGAAGGAGGAAGGACAGTGGACACAATCGCGGCGGACATTACAGGAGAGGTTTGACCAAAGGTCAGAGGGGATGGGAAGCATAGGATGGCCAGAGGGATGGGTTGGAGCTGTCAGAAGGAAAGATTATATATTATGTACCTACACTTTTTTATATAATTTATTTTTAAAATGTGTATGTATATATATATGAATAAGAACTAATAAATTAATTTGTATGTATCTCTATATATGCACACTGATTTTAAAATTTAAATTTAAATTTAAAATATGAATATTATCTTATTTTTAACTGGTCAAAAATTATATATACATAAAAAATAATATACATGGTTTATTTTCCATTTAATAGATATGTATGTATGTATGTAAATTAGCTAACAAATAAATATACAAATTCTTGATAAGATAACGATCTATTTTACATATGTATATTAACATTGATAGATATATAATATATAAAATACATAAGAAACTACATACATTGAATCCTTGAATGTGCATCTTGAATGTTGAATCATAAACTCTTTCGATAAAATCCTTACTCTTCCAGAAATGCAGTTACTTAAAGATATCACCATAGCTTTGAAATAAATTTTAATTTGATTAAATTTTATTTGGAGATGAAGAAAGGGGGAGGTCCTATTCCTTATGGCTAAAACTAGATGGAGGAGGAGGTAAAAAGGTAGAATAAAAAAGAATGGGGATGACCGGTTTATAGAAGCAAGAGAATGAAGTAAAAGGAGGAGATCTGGATCTAATAATTTACCACTTCTCCTTGCCAATTCAAACCATATGTCTTAAATAAATGTCATCACACTCCCCCCTTGCATGGCCAACCATCATTAAGTGCTAATGGACCCATATACATTTCCAAAAACAACCAATATTTATGCATTTTAAATTTAATTTAAATGTTTATTAATATCACATATCGATACGCACATAAATAACTTTTATATATGCACTGTATTAAATACTAATTCAAAAAATTTATAATTAATATTTCACAAATATCAATTAATTTATAATAATTAAAATTTAGTGGTATGTTAGAGTATTCAACATAATGGTTGTGCGATTCATAGCTGTAAATTCAATCAGCAATCAATGTTGAACGATTTGAATATTAACATTCACACGTCATCTTATCTGGTGATGTGATCGTTTTTTCGAATTCATCGCTCATTTTTCTCAAAACAATTCATTAACCAAAAGAAAAATATCGAGTATGTCATTACACGATTATCTAATAACTATCAGTACGTAACCTTTTGGTACTCCTAACGGCCATGAGTAGTACATCAGTTAATATTTAGAGCATGTTATGTATTCTAGTCTTAACAAATGTATCGATATCTTTTCTCGAAACATCTTACCTGGGAATATTTAAAACGATATGTTATTTTTTAATTATAATAAATTCCCATGATTGCAACACATTGCAATTTCTATCACATAACATACTTTTTATTGATTTTCTATTGAGCATGCTTAAATTAAATTATCAATTAACATAACATATTATGATAATTATATAGTAGAAAGAAAAACACCTTTTATTTCAAGTAAGATTTTATTGCAGAATCAATAATTTATAATAAATTATAGAATTGTCCCTAGGCCATACCCATAACCCTATCACTTCAGTTGGTAGCTTGCATTTTGAGCCAAATATTATATAAGAGCCTCTTACTGTGTCGAATTCCAATGGGGGATTGACATCTTCGTCGTCAATTTATCGGGCATCTAATTTACATATCGTGATTTTGAGTTTGCATTTGATACTTTTGCGCTCAAGTTTTCTATATATGACCTTGTTTTGGGTTATGGATTGGATGGTGGAATGTAGAGGTGTACTTAATTGTGATAGATGAGTGATATGCTTAAGAGATAGCATAAGGTATAGATTTGGCATATTTTGTGAGCCAAAGGGCGCTTCTATGATTAATTACCTATATTCGTTACATGTTTCTCTCGATGAATTGTCCATTATTCCTATTGTCCGAGAATTCACGAGTATGCTTGCAGAAGTTACTAGCCTAACTCTACAATGAGAGATTGAGTTTCATATTGACCTTGTGAAGGATGCCAGATCCATGATTTTATCTATTAGACAAATGGTGCCTAGATAAAACAGACAGTTGGAGGTACATGTTGCAGACTTATTATGGAGTGGTGTTATTTGTTGGATTATTTTCGAGTAGGTGGCACCTGTGGTTTTGTCTACTAAGGCTAATGGAACCGCAAGACTGTGTGTTAATTATAGGGAGTTGAATATGCCGACTAGGATAACAAATATCCTTACCTCGCATAGATGATTTGTTCGGCCTGCTTTAGGGTGCATAGATATTTTCATAGGTAGACATTGCTGCAAAGTTTCATAAGCTTATGGTTGCTTCTAATAGTATTGAGAGGACTGCATTTAGGAGTTTGGATGGATGTTTCAAGTGGTTGGTTAAACATTTTAGGCTAACCAATACACCTGCTAATTTTTTTGATCTTATGAGTCAAGTATTTCAGGATCAATTGAATAAGTTTATAGTTGTTTACATAGATGACATTCTTGTATATACTGGTGATGAGGAGGAGCACAAACTACATCAAAGGATTGTATTAGGGGTATTGAGGAACCATAGATTGTAGACCAAGTTTACATAGTTTCATTTTTCGAGGAGAGGCATTTGTTTCTTAGGACATATTGTGTAAGGGAAGGGGATCACTGTAGATCCGAGTAAGGTAGCTACAGTTCGAGATTGGCGAGTACCTAGGACCACGATCAAGGTCCATAATTTCTCTCGCTTAGTAGGGTAATACTGGAAGTCTATTTAGGACCTTTTAAAGATAGCTACTCCCTTGACACATTTGATTGGGAAGGATAGATGCTTTATTTGGGACTCAAGGTGCGAGCAAGATTTTGTTAGATTGAAGGGGCTACTTACTACTACACCTGTTTTCATTATTCCTTAGAGTTCTAGACCATTTACTATTCATTCAGATGCATGTGGTTTAGACTATGTATGGTCTTGATAAGAGGGGAGAATCGTCATGTATGTTAGCAAACAAAATAAACCATATGAGAGGAATTACCTAACCTACGATTTCAAGTTGGTAGGTACTATGTTTTCTTTAAATAGATGGAAACTATTACTAAATTTTTTCGTAAGTAAGAAGGCAAACTAATTAAGGTATCCTAGCCTGGCTTAGTCTGGTCTAGGTAGATTAGGTCCACGTCAGCTCGTAACCAAACCATAACTGAGGGCAAATCAGCTGGGTTTCCTATGTATTATGACAACCCAAATCCAGCCTAAGCATGTATCGGTTCCTCTGCTTAATTGCACATAAGCATTCTGCTGGCTAAGCTTTCCCATGCAATGGCCCTAGCGAACGCTCGTCCATCAAGACAAGGTAAAAGCCAAGCTCCACTCATCCCTTATTGGCTGACTAACTCCCTCTTTGGCCTGCTTATAACCCAGCTTTAGGCCAGGCAGCTTGATTAAGCATCTCTCCTTCAGTTATCTCCTGATCGACATAGCTTGAGACTGTCTCACGGGTGGGCCTCCATTGATCCAGCTTTGATATCTCCACCTATGACCTATAATATGCCTTATTTCACCTGGCTTAGTGTGCCCTCGACTCTCTACATTTCCTTATCTTCCTTATGGTCTCAACATACCAGCTCAGCTCGTCCTACCACCTAGGCCTGTAGGAGCAAACTGACAAAAGGTACGGCTAGGTGTACCTACTTCTAACAAGAAGCTTGTTCCGTTTTCCACAAGCATACGGCAAGTACAAGCACATTTAATGTAAAGCATAACAAAGCATGACCCTAGTATAGTTCTCATGCTGAACGTCATCTTAGCCACGCATTCCTTTCTTTCACCGGCTATCTCTCATCAGTTCCATATAGATAAATCAATGGCTAAGTGCGCTTCATGCCCATTTTGCACCACGATCTTAGCCGTCCAAAAACCAGTTCAACAATTATAAGAACCCTATGCACGGCCACTTCAAAGGAATTAGGACCCAAATGGTTACCTTTATCTACCACTCAAATCTCCTGATACAATAACTCCTTGAGATTAGTAGCTTCATTGGTCTTACGTGCATCATCTTTTCTTATTATTCTCTTGTGATTCCTTATAATTGTAAGAAAGCCATGTAGTAAGAGAACTTCATAATAGACATATGCAGCTTCATTGAACCACTTTACCTCTTATTTCATTTACCCTTCAATGCTCATTTACCCTTATTTTTCCATCATCAATCCCACCGATTAGCAAGTAACCTTTGCTTTTCACAACGCATTATCATAACACCAAGGTTGACAAAAAATATCGTCAATATTCTAGCACTAGAAGGAGGGGATGATCCTCCGATCTTATAGTTAGCAACCTCCTGTGAAAGCTCTTTCCATGCTTGGTACCTCACATGTAGCATCGGTAATGGCAATGGTGGACATTGTTCCACCGCTTCCTATAGTCACCAAGAAGATTCCCCAACTAACTCAGTTTGGCTTCATGTTGTGCACAGTTATTATGCACGCCCACTTGTCACCCCACATTGTTGCTACTATCAACCAAACTATAAAAACCACGCATGCGCTATGTATGAGGTTCACGCTCAGCCACTCGGAGATCTACTGCCAGAAAGATGTCCTGGTTAGCCCGCTTCGTGGAAAAACCTGAGGGCAGGGTAACTCCTTGCAACCTTAGCCTCCCCCGAGCAACCCTAGATAGAAATCCTAGAGATCAAGCACTTGAGTTAATGCCTAGAGCAGCCCTATACGGGTCGCAAAATAATTCTCTCATTCATCTTCACCCTCAATAGCGCCCGAAAGTGGCTAGACGCCCACCCGCATCTCTCTAGACGACCAGACTCTGCCACTAGTGCCTTTCTCATACCAACTTCTGAGTCCGTAACCTCCTATGAAGAATACAATGAAGACCACAGACCCTACATCAGTCAGCACTTTCATTAAGGCTATCTACCTTATTTGGGGACCTCTCATCTTTGCAGCCTAGGACTGCTAGAGCTCTAGCTTCCATCCTATTTGGCCGTCTATCAGCATGGGTGCATTGTGAAAATTTTATTTCCTTGTCAGGGACTACCAAGAAATCCAACAAGATTAAATCACCATGCATTTAGTTCCTTTCTTAAGAACTGCCCATTGACTTATGAGTTTGGATGAGACATCTCTCCCCTTGTATTAGGGAATATCGATGATCGGATATGCGGTCGTAGTAGATCATACCCCTTGCTCATGATGTCGCTCATCCTCTGTAGAGGATGGGGCACTATTGTCAGGACTGTCGCTATTACCTTGAGTGACACCGAAGTTCATCATTCATAGTATGCCTGCACAGAAATAAATCGAGCCCAGCTCTTTATTGCAGCTTGTCATTTTAGAGAACCTTCAATCCCCTTGGTGCTTTGATTTGAGTTGCAACCTTGCAGCGTGTCACTTTGGGGAACCTTCAAACCCTTAAGCACTTAGGTTTGAGTAGGGATCGGGTATAGCTCTTTATTGCAACATGTCAGCTTAGAGAACCTTCAAGCCTCTTAATGCTTAGATTCAAGCTAAAACTACCTGTATCTCCTTATTGTAGCTTATCACTATGGAAAACCTTCAAGCCCCTAGGCACTTAGGTTCGAGCAGGGACCGCCTATAGCTCCTTATTGCAGCGTGTCGCCTGGTAGAAACTTCAAGCCTCATGCTTAGGTTTGAGCTAGGACCACCTGCAACACCTTATTGCAGCCTGTCACCCTAGAGAAACTTCAAGTCCCTTAATGCTTAGGTTTAAGTTGGGACCGCCTGTGGCTCCTTATTGTAGTGTATTATCCTGAAGAACCTTCAACTCCCTTAATACTTAGGTCCAAGTCGGGACTTCCTGTCATGACTTATTGCAATGTGTTAGCATGGAGAAACTTTAAGCCCCTCGGCACTTAGGTTCGAACCAGGACCACCTATAGCTCCTTATTGCAGCATGTCACCCTAGAGAACCTTCAAACTCCTCAGCGCTTAGGTTCGAGCTAGGACCAGTTTTAGCTCCTTACTGCAACGTGCCACCTTGAAGAGCCTTCAAGCCCATCTGCATTTAGGCTTATACCAAGACCGCATGTATCTCCTTGTTGCAGCTTATCACCCTGTAGAACCTTCAAGCCCCTTGGCGCTAAGGTTGAGCTGGGACCACCTATCACTCCTTATTACAGCATGTCACCTTAAAGAACCTTCAACCCCTCAGCACTTAGGTTTGAGTAAGGACCGTCTGTCACTCCTTATTACATCATGCCACTATGTAGAACCTTCTAACCAAACAGCACTTAGATTCATGCCGGGGCCACCCAACAGTAGGGCGACTCTTAAATCACTACAAGAAAAACCATTTACGGTTGCAAAAAACTGTGGCGTTTTATCATAAATGCAACCAAAAATATTTTTTCCAAAATATGTTTCGTGATTAAAAAATTTTTGTTCCCGCTCCTTAGAAAAATTTTCCACCTAGCCAAAAATAAACGTGACCAGTCATTGTTTTCCATCTCACATATACTTATAAAACTCTCTCCGATCTACTTCTGTAGAATTTTTTTCCCCTTTTCAATCCTCGCGGCAGCCAGCAATCGCTCAAATTTCATCAACTGAAGATTAAGTTCCCATTTTCATCGTCCACCCCGTCCTTGCTCAACGTCCTCGTGGCATTACTCAACACACTCGCGGCAGCCAGCAATCGCTTAGGTATATTTAGGTACGAATCGTCCAAATCTATTTTGTAATTCGATTTTGTGATTCTATTTTGATTTAACCCTAATTTGCATGCATCGTATATTCGAATTTCTGCCTAATTTCCAACTGAATTTGTTGATTCAACCCTAATAATGAAGATCTTTTATTCAACCCTAGTTTACACCTTTATATATTTATGTTTTTTTATTAAATGAATAAAAGCTTGGCTATGTCCAAGGTTAAAATGTGTAATTGTTTTACCGTTTTAACCAAAGTACAAATTTTGTACACCAAGTACGAATAATCACAAAATTGAATTATGGAAGATATTGAATATCAACATGTCTGGACATGGAGAGTCTAGCTACACCCATGATTTTGTCAAAATTATCTGTAATATTAGACCCCAATTTGGAAAATTAGAACAGTAGTGAATTACAAAGTAATACGTAATCTTTTTCTTCATATGTTAAGACTTTTAGAGAGACGTGATAGTTGAGTAAGTCTAATTAAAGGAGTTGCATGATCCATACGTTTACCAATCTGTTAATGTGCAATTAATATAACTTACATCATAGAGAAAGTCATCAATAAGTGTCTTCATCATGCCTTTTGTCCTATAATTAAAAAAACTAGGTAAACGGCAAATGGCAAGTAGCTTTGCATGAAACCTGAAAGTAGTCGGCAAATATAAATCAAAAACAGGGATGCATGTTGCATCTGTTTATATGATGTAAGGTTTTACATAGATTCCACATAGGTCATGTAACAACCCGCATATTTATCGAGTTTATATTTAAATATTTTATTTAAATATTAAATCGTTAATCGTATTTTGCTCCGAAAAGCTACTTTTTGCAAACGGACAAATTAGGACTCGAGACCACTTCCATTGAGTTCGAAATGCTGTTTACAACATTTTTAAGTATAAACATTGATATGATTGGAGATAGTAGAATTTCACTACTTTTTCACTTGAGACTTTGGGTTGGGCTTTTAGCCTATTAGACCCAACCTTCACCCCTCCTCTTCATAACTTCATTTCTATTTGCCTAAGCCTTCAAGCTTCTTCAAAAATGGTGGAGGGAATGGGAAATTAAAATTCCAAAACTCAAATTCAATTGCAATCCATCTTTCTACTCCGAATTCAAGAAGAAGACATTGGATTCAAGCTTCTTGTGCTTAGATAGAAGAGGGATTGATTCTTGCTTGCTTAAAACTTCATTTTCATTGATATTTGGTGCAAAGGTGAGATTTTTATCTCACAATTCTAGCCTATAATCATATTGGACTGTTGGGAATGATTCCCTATCACTTTTGCATGCACATTTGCATTTGGTTTGGATTGGATTGGCGAAAAACTCCAATTTTTAGTTGTTTGGTGAATTTCCTGAGCTTAGGTCGCTCTGCCCAGGTTAGGTCGCTCGGAATCATTAGCTCGCGCGCGTGGAAAAGTCACGGCCTTCAGATTTTTCGTATTTGACCATAGGTCGTAGGTCACTAGCTCGTAGCTCGTATTAGAGCTTAGGTCGTAGGTCACTAGCTCGTAGCTCGTATTAGAGCTTAGGTCGCTAGGTCGCGACGTTTTAGGTCGTTCGAATGTTAGGTCGCTCGGCCCTTATCCCCTTAGGTCGCTAGGTCGCGACGTTTTAGGTCGTAGGTCTTTCGAATGTTAGGTCACTCGGCCCTTATCCCCTTAGGTCGCTAGATCGCGACGTTTTAGGTCGTAGGTCGTTCGAATGTTAGGTCGCTCGGCCCTTATCCAGTTAGGTCGCTTGCTCCAGTTAGGTCGCTCGGCCACTTTGTTAAGTCGCTCGTCCTGTTGCTCCGTTAGGTCGCAACCTCTGTTAGGTCGGCCATGTTGGGTCGCGAGTCATCGTTAGGTCGCGAACACCACTAGGTCGTTTGAACCCATAGACCCCTAGGTCGCAACCATTAGGTCGCTCGACCCTATTCCTCTTAGGTCGTTAGACCTCATTTTGTCTTCACTAGGTCGTAACGTTTTGGACGGGGCGCTGCCCCCTGGACCCCCGCGACCTGACCGGGCAGGTCGAACCCCGTAAGCAGTGGCGTTGCTCCCGCACCCCCACTTTGGGGGGTTGCCACCCCCCTGGACCCCCCCTCCGTAGGGGATCTTATCTGAAAAACATTGAGCTGATTTCCTTGGATTTTATTCACATCTCCGTATGCGATTTTTGTGACTGATTGTTTCTACAACTGCTTCTGTGTTTTGTCACTTTATAATATAAAGGTTTCAATACTAGTAGTAAATATCAAAACTCTTTTAACAAACAATTTCAACTCTATTTTTAATAACAAAGCTCTTTTCTTAAACCGTTTTCCAATCTATTAGTATATACAAACCTTTACCTCACTCGGATGAGAAATCTAATTAAACGACTTAGTAAAACAAGTGGTATGAAACGCTTGCATTCACTTCGTCGGTTAATTCTTGGACTTGTTCGATTGAACCTCTTATGACAATTTTATTAGTGAAGATTTACAGTTTGTTCGTAAATATTTAAGTTAAGCAAGTGGTTATGGGACATGAAGCTAAACTTCTATATTTACTAGCTTAGTGTAATTAACACTTCTCGTTGATCATGACGATCATTCTGATGATTTAGACTAGCAACGGTGCGATGTCTCTTGTTGGGAGGTTAGACTAGACACCACTTGTGTGATTCCACTCACACATACCTTTTTGCTTTTTGGTTAGTCTGGACCTTAATCTGTGTGATTCCATTCACACATGTGGGGTAGCTCCCCTTGGTCTTCGGACCGTCATGTGATAGGCCTCTTTCTCTTTCTCTTTCTCTTTTCTATGATTTCTGGACTTCTTGCATTGATTTCTAGAATTTATGTCATTGACTTGTCATGAGTACAAGTTTGGGGTATGATGCCCTTTCCGAATCTTTGAGAAGTTCTTGTGATATTGATTATCTCTTATTGATTGATCTTCTGTTGATCATTATTTATATACTTATAGTGGTATGTCATTATGGATATTTTATGTTTATGCCATATCTTTTATGTTATATCATGTCATCTGATATTTATAGCTAGACTGATCCGTTTATTATTTTCTTAAATAATACTCGGGTCAGACCGAGATGTTACAGGTGCTTCTGCTTGACTTCGTCCCAGGGATTCATCACTCTGACTTTTGGCTAACTGTTTAGATTAGCAGTTTTTGTTGTATACACTTGAGATATAGACTCATAGTTGTATTCTTTTGTATAGCACGTGTTGCTATTCTTTTGTATTATTGTGGATCTTACTGACCACTTCTCTGATGTACACTTTCATGTGTTAGTTATATATTCATATCTTCTTCCGCCCATGTGATATGGATGTCTGTGACGGATTTGTGTTATGATTATTTCTATGTTTGTTTCCGAAGATTATTCATAGCCACCGTGTGGTAAGAAATTACATGGAGGGTCGCTCCTCAACAGCCTTATTCTCCGTGCTAGTTGACAGCACTACACCGTAGTGTTCTTGGCAAGCGTGGGTATAGAGGTGGGGCGTCACAGCTTGGTATCGGAGCCAAACTTCGGAACAATGTAGAATAACTTGACAAGGATCATCGTCCTAAGTCCACCTTAGGAGTCTTGCTTTAGGATTTTGTTCGGGTCTTCAAATCGAATTCATCCTATTTCTTTTATGATTCCTTACTCCACCTGTCATGAATGATTGATATTCATTTGGTGAATAACTATTTTCTTTCTCTTCTTTCTTTCTTAAGGAAGAGAATGTCTAGACCAGGTCGTCCCAGAGCTGGATCATCTAGTGCTCCACCACCGGATGGAGTTTTTATGACTACTCAACAGTTACTTGATTTAGTAACGAACGCTCAAGCAGCTAGAGCTAATCCGGCACCTACCCACCCAAAGTCGGGGTTTGCACGATTGTGCAATGATTACACCAACCTGGGTGGGAAGCCGTTTAAAGGCTCTGAAACTATCATTGGGGTCCAGGCTTGGCTCAGAACGTGCGATAGGATCTTCTCTCGCATGAACCTCGTTGACCTCCATCGAGTCCAGGTGGCTTCCAGCATGCTCCAAGAAAGAGCATTGGATTGGTATGAGCTGTTAATCTCAGAAATTGATGAAGCGGATCTCACCTGGGAGCACTTCCGGGAACGCTTCGAATCGAAATTCGTGCCCGAGGCTGAAAAGGTAACTTTGGCTCGGCGATTTATTGACCTCGTTCAAGGTCAGTCTTCTGTGGCGGACTACGTCGCATCATTCGAATCTCTTTCCAAATATGGGGTCGAGTATATAAATACTCCCCTAAAGAAGAACCAGAGGTTCGTTTATGGCTTAAATAAGAGTCTTAAGAAGCCACTACTCCTGAAACTAGAAGTTGCATTTGATCAACTTATAGATATCGCTCTTCGTCTGGAAGAGGCTGATAAAGAAATGAGGTGGAGGTAGTAGCTTCTAAACCCAATTTCAATAACAAAAAGAGGCCCAACAAGTTCAAAGGCCCTTATCCCAATAAGAAGAGTAAACAAGCAACTCCTGCTGCAAAGGCTCCTTCTCCTGATATTGTGAGATGCTTCAACTGTGGCGCAGAGGATTATTTTGTGAACAAGTGCTCAAAGCCCAAATCTTGTCGCTATTGTAAGAGCCCAGATCACTTTATACATCAATGTCTCAAACGTAAAGGCAGGAATGAGGGAAAGTTAAATGTGGCTCAAGCCCATGGCAATACATCTCGTGGCCAAGGTATTTCTCATTCCATTCTTGATGGTATTATTTTATTTCATGATCAACCTATTAGAGTTATCTTTGATACGGGTGCATCCCATTCTTTTATATCAAAGGAACTGGTAGACACTTTTTCCTTAAGTGTTACTGCATTGATGACTTCTTTAAAAATTGCGAATCCTGTTGGTGGATCCGCAACTCTTAGTTTGCTTTGTAAAGATGTAGAGATTATTTTATGTGATTTTTCTTTCCTAGCCGATTTGCATGTCATGCATTACTTAGGCTTTGGAATAATTTTGGGAATGGATTGGCTTAACCGTTATCAAGCCCATATCCTATGTCCTGAGCGGACTATTCATCTCCGACATCCACTATCTGTTAAACAGATTTCTGTTAACCTTAAAGATTCAGAATCCTGTTTGGTGGCATCTTTATATTCTTTAAATCCTCATGATGACGATGATGATGATGAAGATGGTATTATTTCTCGTATTCACGTTGTTCGTGAATTTTCCGACATATTCGAGCCTGTTTTAGGTTTACCACCAAAACGAGCAATTGAGTTCAGAATTAATCTTGTTTCTGGAGCTCAACCTATTACTCGTCCTCCTTATCGCATGTCCAATAAGGAAAATGAGGAGATGCGTAAATAATTATCCGAATTGGAGACGAAGCAATTTATTCGCTCTAGTTCCTCACCTTGGGGAGCTTCGGCTATTTTCGTGAAGAAATCCGACGGTACGCTTAGGCTTTGCGTTGACTATCGCAAGCTTAACGATCTGACTATTAAAAATAAATATCCTTTACCTCGGATTGATGATCTATTCGATCAGCTTAGTGGTGCTAAGGTCTTTTCACAATTGGACTTGGCTACCGGTTTCCATCAGCTTCGCATCGCTGAGGATAGCATTCCTTTGACATCATTCCGTACTTGATATGGATCTTATGAATGGCTTGTTATGCCATTTGGGTTAACGAATGCTCCAGCTTATTTCGTTGACCTCATGAATCGAGTTTTCAAAGATTTCCTCGATCGGTGTGTTCTCATATTCATTGATGATATTCTTGTGTATTCAAAAACCGAGGAGGAACATGAAAAACATCTTCGGATTGTATTGGAAACTCTTAGGAGCAATCAATTAAAGGCGAAATTTTCTAAATGCCACTTTTGGCAATCTCGTGTGAAGTTTCTCGGTCATATTATTTCCGAATCCGGAATCTCCGTGGATCCTTCAAAGATTGAAGCGATACAAGATTGGAAGAGACCGGAGAGTGTGACAGAGATTCGTAGTTTTTTCGGATTGGCGGGTTATTACCGTCGTTTCATTAAATACTTTTCTAAGATTGCTGTGCCTCTTACTGGCTTGACTAAGAAGGGAGTTAAATACATTTGGTCGGACAAATGTGAAGCCTCTTTTCAGAAATTGAAAGAACTCCTTTCCGACGCTCCTATTCTTGTTATTCCCGAGGGGAATCAAGATTTTGTTGTTTATACCGTTGCTAGTCACGTTGGTTTGGGTGTCGTTCTTATGCAAAAAGAATGTGTTATTGCTTATGCTTCTAGGCAATTGAAGCCGGCCGAGACTAGATATGCCACACATGATCTAGAACTCGCGGCTATTGTTTTCGCCCTTCGTACTTGGCGACATTATCCATTGGGAGAGAAATTTATTCTTTACACAGATCATAAGTCTTTGAAATATTTATTCTCTCAAAAGGAACTTAATTTACGTCAACAGCGTTGGCTCGAGTTCCTTGCACCTTATGACCTTGATATTCTTTATACCCCCGGTAAGGGTAATCGTGTTGCCGATGCTCTTAGCCGTAAACAACAAGCAGTTGTTTCTATGATGATATCCGAATGGAACGATCTCGAGATTTTATCCACTTGTGAGATTCGAGAGCGCGTATCCGGTTTATGCTCATCGCTTGTTTTATGTAGCCTTGAGGCTCATCCTTCTCTTTTAGACCGCATTCTTGAAGTTCAAGGGCTAGATTCTGAATTGGCTCTTCTTGGCAAAAATGTTAAGGATAAAATTGATATTGAAGGTTTGAAAGACTTTGATATTGATTCTCGTGGCGGCATTCGAAAATTTGGTAGACTTATCGTACCAAATATTGGAGATCTTCGTAAAGATATTTTAGAAGATTCCCATCATTCTAAATTCACCATTCATCCCGGTAGTAGTAAAATGTACGCTGATATGAAGCGACTTTATTATTGGGAGGGAATGAAATCTGATATTGCTAACTTTGTTAAGTGTTGCATGACTTGCCAACTTGTCAAGGCCGAACATCAAAGGCCTGGTGGGTTATTGCAACCTATAGAAATTCCAATTTGGAAGTGGGATCAAATTTCCATGGACTTTATAGATGGCCTTCCCCGTTCTCGTTCGGGTCATGATAGCTTATGGGTGATTGTTGATAGACTTACTAAATCCGCCCATTTTATTCCGGTTCGGTCTAACCGAACCGTTCCTCTTTTGGCCAAACTATTTGTCAAGGAAATTGTAAAATTGCATGGAGTTCCTACTTCTATTGTTAGCGATCGTGATCCATTGTTTACTAGTGGATTTGGAAGAGTCTTCAAAAAGATTTAGGAACGAAGCTTAATTTTAGCACTGCTTATCACCCCCAGTCCGATGGACAAACCGAGCGTGTGAATCAAACTCTTGAAGATCTTCTTCGTGCTTGTGTGCTTGATTTTGGTGGAAGTTAGGAAGATCATATTTCACTTGTTGAATTTTCCTATAATAATAGCTTCCAATCTAGTATTGGTATGGCACCTTTCGAGGCACTCTACGGAAGGCCCTGCCGATCTCCTTCTTGTTGGCTTGAGGCCGGTGAGAAGCTGGTTTTAGGTCCAGATTTTATTCGAGACTCCACAGAGAAGATTGAACTTATTCGACATAGGATGAAAGAAGCCCAGAGTAGACAAAAATCCTATGCTGATAATCGAAGAAGGAAATTAGAATTTTCTGTTGGAGATCCTGTTTTAATTCGTGTTTCACCTATGAAGGGTGTTGTACGTTTCAGTCGATCGGGGAAGTTAGCGCCTCGATATATTGGGCCATTTCCTATCACTGGACGTATTGGTTCCATGGCTTATCGCCTTACATTGCCGGCTCAGTTTTCTGCTATGCATGACGTATTGCACGTTTCTCAATTACGGAAATGCCTTCGGGATTCCAATTCTATTCTTGAGCCTGCTGTTGTGGAAGAAATTGAAGTTTCGCCGAATTTAACTTATGAGCAGCATCCTATTCGAATTATAGCTTCTGAGGTTAAACGACTTCGAAATAAAGATGTTCCGCTTGTGAAGGTTCAATGGTCCTCAAATCCTAAGGATTGTTCTTGGGAATCCAGAGAATTCATCGAGCGTACACATCCAGACTTGCTTACTCCTGCTCCTTGAGGTGAACTTATTTTCAAATTTTTCCTGTGTTAATATGCTTTTATGGTTGTTACCTTTTATTTCCATCTTATATATATATATATTGCGAGGACGCAATTTCTTTAAGGAGAGGAGTCTGTAACAACCCGCATATTTATCGAGTTTATATTTAAATATTTTATTTAAATATTAAATCGTTAATCGGATTTTGGTCCGAAAAGCTACTTTTTGCAAACGGACAAATTAGGACTCGAGACCACTTCCATTGAGTTCGAAATGCTGTTTACAACATTTTTAAGTATAAACATTGATATGATTGGAGATAGTAGAATTTCACTACTTTTTCACTTGAGACTTTGGGTTGGGCTTTTAGCCTATTAGACCCAACCTTCACCCCTCCTCTTCATAACTTCATTTCTATTTGCCTAAGCCTTCAAGCTTCTTCAAAAATGGTGGAGGGAATGGGAAATTAAAATTCCAAAACTCAAATTCAATTGCAATCCATCTTTCTACTCCGAATTCAAGAAGAAGACGTTGGATTCAAGCTTCTTGTGCTTAGATAGAAGAGGGATTGATTCTTGCTTGCTTAAAACTTCATTTTCATTGATATTTGGTGCAAAGGTGAGATTTTTATCTCACAATTCTAGCCTATAATCATATTGGACTGTTGGGAATGATTCCCTATCACTTTTGCATGCACATTTGCATTTGATTTGGATTGGATTGGCGAAAAACTCCAATTTTTAGTTGTTTGGTGAATTTCCTGAGCTTAGGTCGCTCTGCCCAGGTTAAGTCGCTCAGAATCATTAGCTCGCGCGCGTGGAAAAGTCACAGCCTTCAGATTTTTCATATTTGACCATAGGTCGTAGGTCGCTAGCTCGTAGCTCGTATTAGAGCTTAGGTCGTAGGTCGCTAGCTCGTAGCTCGTATTAGAGCTTAGGTCGCTAGGTCGCGACATTTTAGGTCGTTCGAATGTTAGGTCGCTCGGCCCTTATCCCCTTAGGTCGCTAGGTCGCGACGTTTTAAGTCGTAGGTCGTTCGAATGTTAGGTCGCTCGGCCCTTATCCCCTTAGGTCGCTAGGTCGCCCCCGTAAGCGGTGACGTTGCCCCGCACCCCTACCTTGGGGGGTTGCCACCCCCTGGACCCCCCTCCGTAGGGGATCTTATCTGAAAAATATTGAGCTGATTTCCTTGGATTTTATTCACATCTCCGTATGCGATTTTTGTGACTGATTGTTTCTACAACTGCTTCTGTGTTTTGTCACTTTATAATATAAAGGTTTCAATACTAGTAGTAAATATCAAAACTCTTTTAACAAACAATTTCAACTCTATTTTTAATAACAAAGCTCTTTTCTTAAACCGTTTTCCAATCTATTAGTATATACAAACCTTTACCTCACTCGGATGAGAAATCTAATTAAACGACTTAGTAAAACAAGTGGTATGAAACGCTTGCGTTCACTTCGTCGGTTAATTCTTGGACTTGTTCGATTGAACCTCTTGTGACAATTTTATTAGTGAAGATTTACAGTTTGTTCGTAAATATTTAAGTTAAGCAAGTGGTTATGGGACATGAAGCTAAACTTCTATATTTACTAGCTTAGTGTAATTAACACTTCTCGTTGATCATGACGATCATTCTGATGATTTAGACTAGCAACAGTGCGATGTCTCTTGTTGCGAGGTTAGACTAGACACCACTTGTGTGATTCCACTCACACATACCTTTTTGCTTTTTGTTTAGTCTGGACCTTAATCTGTGTGATTCCATTCACACATGCGGGGTAGCTCCCCTTGGTCTTCGGACCATCATGTGATAGGCCTCTTTCTCTTTCTCTTTTCTATGATTTCTGGACTTCTTGCATTGATTTCTAGAATTTATGTCATTGACTTGTCATGAGTACAAGTTTGGGGTATGATGCCCTTTCCGAATCTTTGAGGAGATTCTTTTGATATTGATTATCTCTTATTGATTGATCTTCTGTTGATCACTATTTACATACTTATAGTGGTATGTCATTATGGATATTTTATGTTTATGCCATATCTTTTATGTTATATCATGTCATCTGATATTTATAGCTAGACTGGTCCGTTTATTATTTTCTTAAATAATACTCGGGTCAGACCGAGATGTTACAGGTGCTTCTGCTTGACTTCGTCCCAGGGATTCATCACTCTGACTTTTGGCTAACTGTTTAGATTAGCAGTTTTTGTTGTATACACTTAAGATATAGACTCATAGTTGTATTCTTTTGTATAGCACGTGTTGCTATTCTTTTGTATTATTGTGGATCTTACTGACCACTTCTCTGATGTACACTTTCATGTGTTAGTTATATATTCATATCTTCTTCCGCCCATGTGATATGAATGTCTGTGACGGATTTGTCTTATGATTATTTCTATGTTTGTTTCCGAAGATTATTCATAGCCACCGTGTGATAAGCAATTACATGGAGGGTCGCTCCTCAACAGCCTTATTCTCCGTGCTAGTTGACAGCACTACACCGTAGTGTTCTTGGCAAGTGTGGGTATAGAGGTGGGGCATCACAGGTCACTTTAGGTGTTACGGCCTGCATGACTTCATGCAAGCCTTCTAAGCAAAAAATCAATTTCTTTCTTTTATCTATAGTTGCAATTATTTAATGCATATGTAATCAAGTCTGTTATTCGGAAAGTGACCATCTGATCACACTTCTCATCTTTGTCACTTTCAACTAGTTTCCACTTAGCTGACTTTTATAATTTTGCATCAAGGACGTAGTAGTTTTACATAAGTTAGATTTAATAGTTTCAGAGCTTGAAAAATTGTTGTTTTATTAGTCATATTGTTTGTCTTCCAATATAAATTTAATTGATTTAGACTCTTTATATATTTTATGGCATGTGTAATAAATTTTATGGCCTGTGTAATAAATTTTAAGTCTTATTTTTCTAGCCATGGTGTAGATCAATTTTATGGTCTGTGTAATAAAATTCTATGCTATAGCACTGCGTTGTTTTGACCATAACCTTCAAACCATTTATAGCATGTGTAATAGGAATTAAAAAATGCTTATTTGATAGCACCAAAAATATACATAACCAGTTTTACAACTGTTCCTAAAGCAGAAAAAAAAACCTATTACCATGTTTTAAAATATCGAATTTGCTATAAGTTACACTTCAAAATACCATATTCATTCGGTGTTATTATAATGACTGAACTGATTTTTCAATAAAACCTACATGTATGAAATCACTTACACTTGTTCATAATTTACTAACAAAAATTCATTGAAACGTCATTGAACAAAGTTTTATTTGGCTAATCTTTAGAATGATTGGTGTCTCGATATTAAGAAGTACTGTTAACGTAGTAACTTATTATTTTTTAAATTAGTATCAGACATAGGAAGAGGAGGTGTCACCAACTTCTACGTCAAAGATTGGGAACTTATTTGCCTTCTATGTCGACGATGGAAAAGGATTGGGTTTTTTATACAGGTGATAAAACAACGCTTAACTTAATATGTATTTTGACAATTAGAACATGTAATATAATATTAAAACTCAATTTCTTTTTTATGTTTTTAACTTTTGTCATAGAACTGGCATAAAGTACCGACAAGAAGCAATGAATTTCATGCATGCTGCAAAGAGGAATGTAAGAAGTGTAAAAAAAATTATACCCTTGCAAAGATTGTCGAAATCTTAGTCGTCGTGATGATCACAACATCGTTGAATATTTAATTATTGGAGGAATAGATCCTAAATACATACACGGTGTATGGTTTAACCATGGCGAACAGATAATTGAAGAGAAGAAAACAAATACGTTTGACGTATATGATTTATTTAAGATGATTCACTATGAAGATGAATATTTTTTGAATGATGGTTTTTTTCATCATGATAAAGATAACGTTGATTCTCAGAGTAAAGAGGATGAGTTACTCAAGAACTTGGAAGATGCAGAAACTCTATTATATCATGGTTGCACAGATCATACAAAATTATCTGCCATCACCATCTTGTTTAATCTTAAATGTGAGACTGGCTTGTCTGATAGTGGGTTTGATAGGCCTTTAACTATGCAACATTTATTTTTTTTCGAAGAATAACGTGCTTCCCAAAACCTTATATGAAGTAAAGAAATTTCTTAGAACATTCGACATGGGTTTTGAAAAGATACATGCTTGTGAGAATGACTGTTGCCTTTTCAGAAAAGAATACAAAGATTTAGATATTTGTCCAAAATGTGGTTCTTTGAGATGGAAGAAAAATCAAGATACTAAAGAGGTTATAAAAGGCATTCCAGTTAAAGTGTTGAGATACTTTCCAATAATTTTGAGATTTAAAAGAATGTATAGATCTCAAAAGATGGCAACAGATTTAAGATGACATGTTAAAAATACAAGCAAAGATGGAAAAATGCGTCATCCCGTGGATTCTATGACATGGAAAATGGTGGATGAAAAGTATACATCTTTTTCATCCGATCCACGCAATCTTAGGCTTGGTCTTTCTACAGATGGATTCAATCCATTTTCCATGTTGAGTTCGAAATATAGTTGCTGGCCGGTAATGCTTGTGAAATACAATCTTTCGCCTACGTTGTGTATGAAGAAAGAAAATATTATGTTATCTTTACTTATTCCAGGCCCAAAGCAGCCCGAAAATGGTATTGATGCATATTTGGCACCTTTGGTGGAATACTTGCATTATTTGTGGTGTAATGGAGTTAATGCTTACGATGCATTTAGTAAACTATGTTTAAATTGAATGCAATTTTGCTATGGACGATTAATGATTTTTCGACTTATGGAAATCTTGCTGGATGTCATGTGAAGGGGGAAAAAGGTTGCCCATTATGTGGTGTCAATACCCATTCTGTTGGTTGAATCGCAGTCGAAAGAGCATCTACATGGGTCATAGAAGATTTCTACCTACTTCAGACTCACGAAGGAAACAAAAGGCATTGTTTGATAACACCGTAGAAAAAGGTAGTGCTCCTAGAATTCTTATTGGGAGAAACATTTATGCATTGTTGAAGGATTATCCAAATGATTTTGGAAAAGAAAAGGAAGAGAAAAGTAAGAAGAGAAAGTGTGCTTATGATACAGAATATGAGTATGATATATTAATAATTCTACAGAATTGGAGCTATCAAGGTGGAAGAAAAGATCGATTTTCTTTGATTTGCCATATTGGAAGGTTAGTAGTTAATTTAATTATTTTTCATTGTTTTAACATAAGAAAAACCCAATAATGCATTATAATTTTGGTTTTCGCGGGAACTTCCATTACGTCACAATATAGATGTAATGCACGTGGAGAAAAATATCGGTGAAAGCCTATTGGGCACGATGTTGCAAGGTAATAAATCAAAAGATGAAACCAACTGTAGAAAGGATTTAGAGGATTAGGGAATTCGAAATGAGCTTCATGCACAACCTCGTGGGAATAAAACATATCTTCCACTGGCTCCATGCATGTTGTCAAATTCCTAGAGAATTTTTTTTTTGCAAAAGATTGTACGATTTCAAAGGACCGGATGGCTACTGTTCAAATTTGAAGAATCAGATTTCATTGCATGATTGCAAAATTAGCGGATTGAAGTCACATGATTACCATATATTAATGCAACAGTTAGTGCCAGTAGCATCAAGAGGATTAATGGCAAAGAAGGCAAGAAAAGCAATAATTCTCTTATGTTCTTTTTTCAACAAATTATGTCAACATGTTCTTGATAGAGAGAAGGTAGAACAAATCAATGTTGAGATTATTGAAGTTTTATGCGAACTTGAAAAAAATTTCCACCGTCTTTTTTTGATATAATGGTACATTTGTCCATTCATCTTGGAAAAGAAGCACTTATGTGTGGACTGGTTCATTTTCGTTGGATGTACCCATTCGAACGATATATGAAGACACTTAAAGATTATGTAAAAAACTATGCACGACCAGAGAGATGTATTGCAGAATCCTATCTTGCAGAAGAATCCATGATGTTTTTCAATGAATTTTTGAAAAAATATGGACATATAGAGGAGAAAGAAGCTCGAAATGAAGATTATGAAAGCAATGTAATACCTGAGGGACATCCGATTTCAATGTCCAAGACAGTTACATTGTCAGCTAATGAGAAAGAAATGGCTTATTTAGCCGTGTTAATGGATATGAATATGGTGGAACCATTTGTAGAGTAAGTTTATGTTACATTGTTTTAATCATTTTGATGCATTCGTAATGCTATTTATAACTTATAATCACTTATTTTATACTAGTTTGCATTTGGAGGAATTAGAAAATTCAGACCAGCGCATGAGAAAAAATTCGACCTTACTTTGGGACACACATACAAAAAAATTTGTCGATTGGATTAAAAGGAAGGTTAGTTAGATTCCAAATATATTCTCATTTGAGTACGAATATTACTCTAAAATATTCATGCTAAATGGAATTTGTTGTCGATACCTATTGCCTCCAAGGATCATGATGACATGTTAAGATGGATTGCTTTGGGTCCGAAGAATGATGCATTATCTTACAAAGGATATGTTATCAATGATCAACGTTTTCATATAAAAGATGTAGGGAGAGAAACTCAGAATTGCGGGGTGACCTTTGATGTGACTACTATGCGTAGAGCAAGTGCAAAAGATATGTCCCAAGTGGTTGATGTGGTCACTTATTATGGAATATTGACAGATATAATTTTATTAGATTATCATTTGTTTTATATTCCATTTTTTAAGTGTCGTTGGGCGTATAACGGAAATGGAGTAAAAGTTGATGATGACGGGTTCACTCTTGTTAATTTAGATCAAGCATCATTTTCAAGAGATCCATACATACTTGAATCTTAAGCAAGACAAGTATTTTATTCAAGAGAAAATGATGATTCTAATTGGTATGTTGTAATGAAAGCACCATCAAGAAGTTTTAATGATTTAGAGACACATGATTGCATCAAGAAAGATATCCAAGTCGTGGAAGATTATGAAATAATCGAAATGGATGATGAAGATGTTAGCTATGTTAGGGAGGATTGCGAAGGCATGATTGAGTAGATTATATGTTCACCTACTAAGTCAAATCCATACATTAGACTAATGCATTAGTCATAGTTGTAGACTCATTTTACTCTCCGAATGTCTCTATTTTTATTTTGCAAGTTATGTTACTCATTTTGTATTTATTAAATTCACTATCAAAACTTGTTTTAGTAAGGAATGAAAGCGTGGATTCAGATTTTATTGTCTTGTTACTCATTTTGCTGGATTCATATAATTTATTCACTGTAGAGTAGCAAACAATTCCAGTCCATTTGCGGGTCAAATTACTGTAATATTATGATTTCAATTTGTTAATGAAATAAATTCATATCCACTATGAACTAACTAGATTTAATTTGTGATTGTTATTTGTATGAAGCATGAATATGTGACACAATAAACAACCATCTCAGGCAATTTTGGCCTAATTCATTGTCTGTTATGTGTTGTAATGGAATAGCCCATAACTATTGGTTTTTTGAATTATAATAATCTGAATTATAGCATGCAAATTTTCATCTGATAGTTTTGAACTAATGCTTTTCTGTTCCTGTTTTCAATTGTTCAGTTAGTACTTGAAGAATTAAAGTCGGCAAATTTGGTTCTATAACTATCCCACATCGTCACTCATCTTTGAGGATTTCCAGGCCCCCATTCTGTTCATCCTGAAATCAGGTATTCTTGAATATACTAAAACTTTGCATGGTAATTGTGTCTGTACTTAACCGTGTTGAAAATAATAAATGTGCCTGATAAAAAAAAGTTACATGCATACAGATGATCAACACTGCATAAGATTAAGTGTACATCTTGTTCAATTAACTATTTAATAACCTACTTGAAATTACATCATATTTCTTGTTTCTTTTTTAATTTGTTTACTTCACCCTTTTTGCATCTGATTTGGTCTATATTTGTTTTAAAATAACTCAAGCTTTCATTTGTAATGAGGTGTGGATGTAACAAAAAAATCGGCTGCCTTGGATATGTTTTACTGATTAAGTTATTTTCAATCAGGATGCTTCTATTAACAAAACAACTTGGATGCATATCCTGTTCATAAAGTCTATGTTTATGAGTACTCAATGTTCATAAAATAATGCATATCCTGTTCTACTAGTTTGTTGCCAAAGAAGCACAAATCTTCTGTGAATAACATGATAAACAAGAAAAAAATGCTTTACCATATTTTAAGTTGTGTGAGAGAATCTGTACAGTTTGCTTCATATTTCTAATTATCTTCTTCTTGCTTCCTCAGTTGTTTTTAATTACATATTTCAGTCTTACTTTGCCACCTAATTACTGATTGATAAGATTTCTTTTAAAAGTAACCAAATGACAAGATTATGATCAGATTGAATTTTGTTTTGGATGAATGGCTATTGATAAATCTATTTAATTATTTTAGTACACACTTTAAAACAAGTAAGTTGGCCGAATAATATAAACTCGTAGCATTATTACATATAAGCACATGCAACTCATGTTAGTTGTAAACGTTTCTTTTTATATATAGACAAAAACTTGATGACTGCATTCTTGGAAATTACAGTTATTGAGAGCCATTCTTGTTTAACCATTTTGGTTTTACTAGTGAAATTAGTTAAATCATTTACTATTCTATTTTTAATATGTATTTATGGGCCCAATTTTATTCATTAGCCTACTACAGTTTGTCATGGATGATATATATTTTTCTCATCTGCATAGTCAAAGAACTGATTTTCAAACCATGAACTGGAGCTGGAAAAGGATTGAACTTGCTTAACATGACTACTCTATAACAATTTTTTGTTTATACATATATACTACGTTAATTTTTGCATGTTAACTTACAAGGTCTAGTAAGTTTCTACATAAATTGTTAAAAAAGAATATTGATCTGATTACAAAAAATTAGTCTTTTGTTAATTAATTTGTTCGTTATATTGTTTAAGATATAAAATTAACTTCTAGAATATTTCGAAATATAATGTTAAAAAGATTCAGAGATCATGTATCTGCAAATTAATTATTGGGTCCAGATTCCTCCAGCGAGTAGATGGTAAATAATGAAATTTTTAAGTATCTCATATTTTGTTTCATTTGCAGAAAAGAGATGTTTCCAAGCTCTGTACGTACTCGCAACCAGAAAAAGACTGATGAGGAATCCCAGAAGTATAATTCAAAGCGGAAGTATAAATCAAAGTGGAAGTATAAGATTCCAACAGGTGCTTGCAGTGAAGGCGAAAAACGAGCAGTCAATGCTAAGAAGCAAGCCAGTGTTTGCAATGAAGACGAAGAACAAGCACTACATGATAACCCTTCTGACCCAAATGGTGAAAGGGCTTTATTAGATGAAAAAGACCCAAATGAAGAAAGGGTTTTGTTAGATGAAGAAGAACCCCGCTTAGACAATGAAATTCTTCTTTATCGGACTGATGCTGCTGAGGTGGAAATTGAAAGAGCAGGTGATGCTGAAACCGCAAGTTTGTCTCGGAAAAGAGGCAGTAGAGGTCAAATAAAAGCAAAAAAACTCCCTTAAACAGCCATGATCGAATTGAAGTTGAGTTCAATGGTATAGGCGTACCAATAGGGCCAGGGTCGGTATATTTATCCTCTTTTCTTGGACCGCTTGTGCGGGAGCAGGTTCCATACAGAATTGATGATTGGAGGAATCTAAGTGAAGAGTTAAAAGTTGTTTTGTGGCGATCGCTTCGGGTACGAGGTTCCCTACTATATATGCTAGAGAATCATATCAACATTTGTCCCTGCTTCTGTCTATATTTATTTTGTAGATTTATCAAGCAACTCATCTTTCTTCTTCTACTACCACTTACTTTTTAAAGTATAAATCTGGTTATAGTTTTGCCAATTTGCGGTTTTTAAATTAACTATAATAAACAGGAATTTATATTAAGAAATCCACAAGTTCTAGTAGTTGAATCATGTCGTTTAAATATTTTATCATGACTTCTGTTTAAGAACCTTAATTTTTTAATTTGAATCATCATTAGTGCAGGTTCCTACTGTGGGTTATCCTTCGAAATTCAATTGTTCATATTTCTGGTTTTTTAACATTTAATAGATAAATAAATTAGAAATGAATATTCATATTTCACGGAAAGTTCAGAACAACAGAGATTTATGGGTCCGGATATTTATTTCTAAGGCAAAAATGTAAACATGATTTGAATTATGTGTTACAAATCATAATTGAGTCATCTACTAAAGTACATCAGTACGAATTTGCTTGCTTATAAAATTAGTTAATCGTTTTTTGATAAACTTTCATTTTTTCTAATTATTATTTTTGATAAAATCAGCTGACCAATGATTTCAAAACAATTATTCTAGATTGCAAATGCTATTCTTCAAAAATTAAACAATGCTGTCATAGATTATTGGATAGAATTAAAAAATTTAAACACCAATATCCCCGCTCACTTGAGATTGAAATCATACCAATTTTGATTTTTAGTGACGTTGCTATCATCTTCAAGAGTACAAATCCAATAGATATATCTTAGGCGTTTAATGTCAAGACCAGGTGATTATTTCATGATTTTCATTCAGACATCTTCAAAATTTAGAGACCATAAAGTCATATATTCACCAATTCTGTACTAGCTTGACAGCATTCTGCTTCACCATAGCATGTTTCTTTATATTCACCTACTATTAATATCATGTTTTCTACTGTTAATATCATGTTTTCATGTATTGTTGCAAGTTAGATTTAAATTGGAAGAGGAATGGCAAAGAAAAGCCATATTTCAACAGATATGAGTAATTTGGAGATCCTCAAAAAGCAAATTGGTTCGAAAATTAAATAAAGCGGAGAAAGAAGTGGAAAGACTTAAACTGAAACCTACCAACATCAAAAAATGAACGAATGGAGAAAGTTTGTGAAGGCCAAAAAAAGTCTGGAGTTTAAGGTAACATTAAGATATCTGTAATATGCTTTTGGTTACTAAATTCTAACATCTTTCAATATTTCCATAAACGAAGTGAGAAATATTCGGCCCTTAGGGTTAAACAAGTTCCACACACATCTGGTCGTAGGGGAAGGGCTAGATTGACCGAGGACATGGTTAGTTAGTTAAGTATAGCATTATTTAATATTATTTTATATCTATCAGTTTAATTGTTTAATTTTATTCTAAATTTAGAAAAAAGGAAGTCCAAACCCATCGTCCATAACTAGAGCTGATGTTTGGATTAAATCTCACATTAAAAAAATGGTGAACCAGTAACCGTGGAAGCTGCAAATATTATTGTAAGAACTTTTTTATTTTATCGATATATAAAAAATTGTCCGAAACTATGATGATTTTACCATCGTACATTATCTGTATGTATTTATTTATGTAGGCGGAGATTAAAATATTTGTTAGCCTATCACAGTCCAGCTCGTCACAGAATGTCAATGGAGATGCTCTTGCAAATGTATTGGGACAAGATAAACCAGGACGGTTAAGGGCACTGGGAAGGGGCTGCACCTTAACCAAGCTAGCTGTGGCCCAGTCCAGAGATAAACAACTATCTCAATATCGAGAGGAAATAGCGGAATTGAGGGGTATGGTACATATGCTGGTGGACCAAAAGGTAAACTTTTAAAAGTAATTTATTAAGTAGACATTGGGAAAACATAGGGAATAACATTGGGAAAACACTGGGTACAATGGCTTGAGGCATCAAGTGAATCGAACAATAAGTAACACTTTGTTTTAGTGTGAAAATACCAAGCTTGGTCAAACTCTGCTAATTAAGGCCCCATTGTAGCTGCATTGCTCACTGGGAATAACATGTTATAATAATTGGAGACCCTTAAAAAGTTGGAGGCGTGTTAGGTAGTTGTCTAGTGGCCTAGTCCAGGGCCTACCTTTTCAAATGGTTTGTAAGAGACAAATGTTGAGTCTCATATTCATGAATTCTTTTCGTTATTTATCGATTATAGCAACTTTGGAATGGGTTACTAAACTCTTTATTAAATGAGTCTATTTATCCGTTGGGATATTCTCTTGTATCATGTCTAAATTTATCTTAGGCAACAAGAATGTTTAAGTTTGTTTATCATGGAATGATATTTGTTTTGGTGTCAACTATGTAATAATTTGATGCTTTCTTCCTATTTAAACTAATGATCGATTTCCTGTACTATTTATTTTGGCACACAATTACAATTTACAAAGTTATTTATTCTTATATAGTAGATGAATAAATTCACACTTGCAAATGCAACTTATTCTCCATCTGCTTTTATTAATAAAATTACAATCATATTATACCCGAGAACATTGTAACAGAATTAGTTGATGGGTCATTCATCTTTAGTTTATACCTTCTTAGACATAATCTGCTGAAGGTCATTTTATTGATGGATAAAAAAAATTCTAATGTCGTATGTTCACATAAATCTTTGGCATCCATTTTGAGTATTCAAACAGTATATGTAGTATAGGTGTTCCTGCTTGCTTTTCATTTTTTTCTCAAATAAAACTCTCAAAAAGTTTTGGGTGCATATGTCATCTTGACACTTGATCACTGAACATAAAAGGTAAGTCTATGATGAACAAGGTTTACTGATGCACCTATAATTTATTTCAAATATGCATAGCATCAAAGTATATATAAAAACACTGTAGTAACTGGGAATAACAAAACAGTGCATAACAACTGGTTTTTTGTTATATAATAATTTTGAAAATAATGAATTCAGACATACATGTTTGTAAATGATGCTACAGCAACTGGTTTTTTGTATGTACTCTGCCATTCAAACTTGTTGGAATGATTCTAGTGACATTTTAAGTATTGTGCGTATCCACTTCAGTGCTCCTAAGATTAAAATATCCTAATATTAGTGCTTTGCTGCAAGGTAAAGAAAGTTCGAAACAAGGGAGCACACCTGAATTGGTAAAAATAATAATTATATTACTCAAGAAATAACATTTGGATTTTATTTTTTGATCCAGTAATTTCTATAATTTTCTGTTGAATAATTGTAGAGCAATGACAATGTATGTTCAGTGTTGAATTAGGATGGAACCTCTATAGTTATTGCCGATGGGAGAGTGTTGTCCATGGACCCAAATGAGGTTGTCAATGGCATTCGTCTTGGACCTAATGTTGTGAGCATTATTATAGATTTTATGGAAGAACCAGATGCTTACTTATGGAGGCCTACACCTAAAATGACAGTATTAGCAAACGCTGAGAATAGATAGTAGCATGGCTATTAAATTGCACTAAGAAGGCGCTGCGAGGACAGCTGAATGAAGTCGGTACGGTAAATTTTATAATTCACAATATTTACGTCGATCTTCCATAAATTTAATTTAGAAATATGTCTTGTACAATATTTTCACTTAATCACTAAACTCTTGATTTACACCTCTCCTTTTTAGAGTGACAGCAGCGCCCAAGACGACAAATGCAAGATTTATGGCTGGAATGAGGGTGAATAGTTGCCGAAGGAAGAATCTATGCCAAAGATCCACAACATCTTGTCAATGGTATTTCACTTGGTCCGGCTGCCTTTGCGATTTAGGTGGCCAACGTAATAAATGGAGATGCATATTTGTGGCGACCCACGGTTGATATGTCGTGCGTTAGAGATGCAGTTGGTAGGAAAGTAGCATGGCTAAAATCAAAAGTTGAAGTTAATAAAGATGCAGTTGGTAGGAATGTAAATTGTGCGACTTCTCCCGTGATATCCACACCCATAATCGCGAAGAAACCACAACAACATGTAAGTAAATATGCTGGAAATATTTTGTAGTTTGTATTTTGTTTATTCTGTTTGAAATATGCACCACTGTGTTGTTGCATTTTGTATGCTTTGGTTTCTAAAATAAGTACACAGTTTTCAATATGCATTGTTTGAAATATGCACCATTTTTTTCCAGTCGATTGCAAAGCTGACAAAAGATAATAAATGCAAGTTGATTGATGTGGGTTAAACGAACGAAGTAGTGGCTGAAGGAACTATCGCTTCAACCGATCCAATATCGATGGTCCATTGTCGTCCATTGGGACGTGATGCTGTAAAAGTTTGGGTTGAAATTGTGAGAGTTCCGGATGCAGTGCTATGGAGACCTACATCAGAGTTGACGTGCATGGAAGATGCCTTTGGCGTTCCCACAGCTTGGCCGATAGCAAAAGTCATTATGGAACCAAAATGAAAGGTTTGCAATTCTTTATATAATTGAAAACTTCTTGAAAAATTACCATCATGGATAACTAGTAGCAACAAAATACTTAAACCATCAACTCAAATAATTATAATGCCTAAGTGATTTGAAAAGGGGCTGCCTTCAAAGTTATTTGAAATTTTCTCTAAATTGCCTCATTATAACCTGCTTGTAGATGTGCAATGAGTTGTTCTACTTGAATGATTTATGTGAATATGCAACAATGTGAATAAGTTAGAATTTATTTTGGAATTTACTATGATCAGGCTTATCAAAATATGGTATTTATGTTGTATATATTAACTGTAATTAGTCGGTGGTTTAATCCATCAGTAGCCATAAGTTATATGATCCTAAGTTTCCAGTCATTTTACATACTAGGACCATATTATATTATTATCCCATATTTTTATCAACAAATGCATCTATCATTATGAATTTTTTGAATCTGTGTTTGGCTATATCCATATGGGTCTGGCAGACTTCTTACACCTACCTAATTTCACTATCTAAAATAATTCATGTACACTTATATTTTCATCTGTGTTCGAGTATATGAAAATCTATGTTTGAGTATATGAAAATGTATAGGCAGAGATAAAATGTACAAAACATTGATGACAAATCTTTATTTTCATTTTATTCTTGGCCAAAACTAACATGCACATTATTTTAGTTTTCATATTCAGTTGTGCATATTCAGTTGAATACATGATTGTGCATAACTTCAGTCTCATTGTTTTCTCAGTATTGATGGTCCTGTCATTATTATCTCAGTATTGATTATAAATTGAGTCTCACTATTGATTATATTTTGTCTACAGGTAGGCGTTTCTGAAGAATGAGCAGTAGCAGCACTAGTTTTTCGTACTTGTTAGGTAGTTCGGTTGTTTATTGTACTTGCTTAGTTCAGATGTTTATGGTACTTTAACTGCAGCAGTAGCATATTGTTTGTGGTACGTAGTTCGGTTGTGTAAGCTTCTATGTACGGTCAACCTTTTATCTCGAAACTACGGTTCGGTTGTGTAAACTTCTATGTACGGTTAACATATTGTTTATGTTAGTTCTTTTATTTATGTATTTTGTGGTTTTTAAATGTGTTTATGTTTGAATGTGTATGTGTATATGTATATGTATTTTACGGTTGTTTAATGTGTATGTCTTTACGTATTATGTTATAAGCTATGAACAAGATTAAACTAGAGGCAATTTATAGGCAGAGCTGGAATATTTTTAGTACCGTTTTGAAAACGCTACTAAAAAACGCTACAAAAACTAAAGGGTCGAAGGAGAGCATATATAGTAGCGTTTAACAAATGCGGCTACAGGCTTTGTCAATAAACTATGTCCTCTATTACAGCGTTTAACAAATGCTACCAAAATATTTTTTAGCAGACCAAGTACATTTTGGTTGCATTTTATACACGCTGTAAAAAAAGAATTTAGTGGCGTTTCATAAACGCTGCAGTAAAACGATTTATGGTGGCGTTGAATAAGTGCAACTAAAAATCAGGTATTTTTAGTCACGGGCTTTATAACAGCGTTTATCAAAACGCTGCTAAAACTTTTAGTCGCGTTTTTGGAGCGCTACTAAAAATCAAAATTCTTGAAATGAATAGGTTCGCTTTTTACAATTTTTATCTGCTAAATTCTTGTGAATAATGGCTCTAGCCGCTCGTCTCACCATTATATCACACCCTTACAAGAATGCTCGAGCCAGCAATGCATCCCGATTCGAATAAGGACTTATAGTCAACTAACAAGAGGCGATGAGTCACTTTGGAGAACCCTCGAGCCCCCACACGCTTTAGTTTAACGTGAGCCGATCTGCCACCCCTACACATGACTACCTATCACCTAGCAGAATCCATGAGCCAATATGCACTCCAAGTTAATGCTAGTTTCGCCTTCCACTTGATACCTTACTAGCACTTGGCTCATAGGAATGCCTAGGTTCGGCCCTTTGCATGACAATATTACTACTTAGCATGTATTAAACTAGAAACTTTTTATAAAAATAACGTAGGAACTATTCCTAATCACATGTTTCCTAGGGAAACCTCGAACCACTTAGCACTTAAGTCCATACCTAGACTGGATAATAAAAAAGTAGCACAGTGGAGCTTAACTATCATTTGTTGGCCTCGGCATCTGATAAATGATCGGGTTGCTCAGTTAATGCTTGCTTCTAAATCCATTGACTGGCCGGCCTATCAACTAAAACAAATTGGTCAATCTAGTGCATATGACTTTACTAGCAATCCAAGGTATGCTACCTTACCATTCTCAGGCAAATAACCAAAGACAACAACTAGCTTCATAGACAACAAGTTTGCAACAAAAGATCTATTATTATTTAATTCAGAAGAATAGTGGGGCATGATGCCCTCCCTGCTAAGCGTACAAATATTTTCAATGGATAACAAGTTGAAAAGAAGAAAGGGAGAGAGGAGAAGAAGAAGAAGAATGCCAACAGCGATCTTCAGAGGCAGAATAGTTTGCGCTCTTATTATTTCCCAAATGGTGCTCGGCTACACCGATGGCACTCCCCTGGCACTTCGATTGATCAAGAACATGCTGAAGAAGGGGAAGTATGCTACTATCTTCAAAGCCTTCCATATAGAATCTCACAAGACATTGTGAAAATATTCCAGACAACATCACCAAGGAGCAGACCAAGGCTTCGACTATGGCAAAAGAGGCATGGGGAACAATCACTACTCTTTCTAGCCATGCGTTAAATCGTCCAAACCGACCCGAGGTCGGGAATCTCAAAGCATAATAGCAAGGAAGCCTCCAAATTCGGTTGGACCATTATTCTTAGATAGACATTCGATCCGCACGAACTTTAGCTAAAGGGCATAGGTCCAAACCAATGGAAAGATCATCACAAGAAGCTGAAATCCAAGCAATGGTCCGAATTGCAATCGTTAAACACGGTTCAACACCCAAAGAGCCGCCTCCTTCCTTTCAATCCCACCTAAATTGATAAAAACCCTAGTGCTCATAAGCGATGGGAGAGGAAGAGGGAAATGAACTTAACTTTGTTTACTAATAGACCATGTAGAGTTTAAATTTGGTAAAGAAATTGCATGGAAAAAGCTCCATGGTTTAAAAAGGGAGGAAGATGAGGGTATTTATACACCTCTCTCTTTAGCCGCTGCCATTATGATTAAAAAGGCAAAAATGATCTCAACCATTCAAGATTGATTGGTGACGTATCACACCACGTACATGGGCAGAATGACACATCCCTGCCACGTCTTGAGAAACATAACTTTCATAGCTAATGGTATAACGCCATATGGGTAGTGCATTAATTGCATGGTAGAACCGTCAATCGATGGAGTCTTCATAATTTTACAAGCCCATGTCCGCTCATGGGCATGAACTTGGGGGAACAACTGTTACTCAATTTTCTCATAAATAAGAAGGTGGACTAATAAACGTATCTTAGCCTAGCCCGGCCTGGTCAAGGCTGATTAGGTCCAGGTTAGCTTGCAAGCCAACCATGACTTAGGGTAGGTCGGTTGGGTTTCCTATGCATGATGATAACCCAAATCCACCTAGGCCCACATCAGATCCTCTATTCAATTGCACGTAAAGCCTTCTGCTAGCTAAGCCTCTTTGCGCAGCAGCCCCAGTGACCAACTCACCCATCAAGACAAGGCACAAGCCCAGCTCAACCTATCTCTCCAGGAAAATCTGCTTTCTCAATCATTTCTCCCTCGACTATCTCCCGACCAGCATAGCTTGAGACAGCCTCAAGGGTGGACCGTCATTGATCCATCTTCGATATTGCTAACTATGTCCTCTAATCTAGCTCGTCTCACCTGGCCCATCATCTATCTCTTCTTTGAGATTTAACACTCATTAGTCGAGTGACCATTAAACTAGTGAAACTTTTAGTATTTTCCATTACTTATGGGCTCCTCCTTCCGTCCCCTAACTAAGATAGAGAGCATCGCTGAAATGCCACGCGGTCATGTATGGCAAGGAAAACAATTTCCATGGTTTAGAGTTGCATAATTTATGTACATGGGTTTGAAGCATACTTTGTCATTGGAACACTTTATTCCATTCTCCTATAAATTATTCTTTCAAATATCATCCTCTCTCCGACCTGTTTTTTGCCTCTATTTCTCATCATCACTGTCAGAGATATTTGCCTCCTCTACTCTCATTATGTCATTCTTCCTTTAGAGGAAGCCAGTAAGGGACGAAGAATGATGCTTTTGCAATTCCTTCCACATATGAGATAGATATTTCATTCCTAACAGAGGGCTACCACCAAGCTATTCTTATCGGCCCCTCTTGCCCTTGTTAACTCCTTGCTAATGAGATTAACTTACGAGCAAATGGACTTACTCAGGCCCTGGCTTATCTTTACTAGCTTGCTGGCTATCATTACCCTTGTTTTTTATGCAAAGAAGTGGCCTTAAAGTCAAAATTTATTTGGGCCTAAGAGTGGACATTTATTAACCTGAATTTGTCTTGAATTAACCTGAATTTTATCACTTTGATTTGTGAATATTTAACTAATTTTAAATATTCAATTAACGGTTTTAATGGTCAAATAACCCTATTTTAATTAATAAATAATGATAGTAAATTTGTCTTGAAAGTTTGTTTATAAAAATAGGTAGTTCGGTGAAAAATTGAGAACGTGAGCGAAAATCATATTTTGGATTTTTGACTTTTTATCGAGCGGAAGTTATCGCAACATAATTGCACACATATGCACACTATTGTAACATATACTTATACATCTAATAAGTGATTTAATAATGTAAAAAAGAAATAGCAAAAGTAAGTGTAATTAAAGTTTTTTTAAAAAATTAGTTAAGTTAATAAAGTAAGGAAGACTTTTGTTTTTTATTTTAAGTGCTAAAGTACATAAATTTATGTGCTTCTTGTTGAATGCGACGGAAAGTACTTAAGAACATGGAGGAAGCTTAGAATAGAAGGGTAAGGAAGGGTAAAGGAGTAATTTGGTAAAGGGGTAAGTGCAGTCATTTTCCACCTTTTCAAATTCTATAAAAGAAGCATTCCTCTTTCTCTTTTAATCGCTTTTTATTTCCACTTTCATTTCTCATTTTCCTCCACCTCCTCACTCTCTTCTTTATTCACTTTTCTACTTCAAAAAACTTATTTTCTCCTCCAAACTCTTTCCATAACATTAAAACAACATAGTACTCACCACCACCTGCTCAAAGTCACAAACTTTGGAGCACAAAAGCCCATAACACCCCTAGGCCATAAGCAAGTAATGAAGAGGTTGGCTTGGGCCATGAGAAATGGCATGGAAGGTAGAAGTTTTGGCCCTGGGTTGATGGTAAGCAGAAGTAGTGGCTTGTTGTGAAGTTTCGTTGCATTTGGAAGTGAGAAAACTTACTTTCAAAATGAATTTATTAGTCGTAATAATTATTCATTGTTTTGCTTATGTTGTATTTACATATGTATGTAATATGTATACTTGTTTTGGATTTGGTTTTTTCTTGGTAGCGGATGACATAAATAATCCATTGTTTTGCAAGGGGAAAAAGCAAAGAAAAGAAATTTGAAGTGTTTTCATAGCGAATAGGTCGCTATGGAAACATGTCGAAGAATAGAAATTTTATAGAGGGATCCTAAAGGATTCCTCGCCTTGTTGATTTCACTTTATATTATTACTTATTATATATGATGTAATGAAGTGGATGTTGTTGATAATCGACTGCTTTGATGTTTTGGTTTTATGCGACAATGAAATCCCAAGCTTTTTTTTTAGTGGTTTATAACTTTGTTTTCAAAAGTATATGAAATTGGTTTTTGAACTAGACTTTTGGTTTTCAAACCTTTTTGGAAAAGGTATTTAAAGTGATTTAAAATACAGAAGAAAATGGAGTTTAAAAGCTAGTTGATTTACTAAACAAAGTTTAAAAAGTTACGATTCATATAGTGATAGTCGCATGGGTGCACTTTAGAAATATATGATTTTTATAAAGTAAAGAAAAGAGCTAACTATTTTAGATATTTTGTAAATTCTTTTCGAAGGTGTTTTATAAAAGTGGTATAGGTATTTTTAAAGGGGTTTGAAGAATTTAAATATATTTTTAATAATTTATTTTAAGTTATTTAAACAAGAGGTTTAAATTTTATAAAGGAAAGTGCTTTGTTTCAAAAGTAAAATTCTGTTTAAATAGCAACCATCCTTAAGGGAAGTTTTTAGATACAAGTTCCAAACTTATTTTAAAGAGTTTTAAAAGTAATTCTAAAAGAGAAAGGGAGGATGCATTACAACACAATTATTGAAATTAATAGAGTTAGGGGTACGCCCTAGGGGAAATTATGTAGTTTTGTACATATATTTTACTCGTTGACCAATCTTATTCGAAATAAAACATGTTTTCTTTCTATAACATACTTGATATAATGCGGCTATATTAGTTAAATATTTTAATTAAAAGTATATTTAATAGAAAATCCATAAATGGTATGTTGTGATAGTAGTTACAAAATGTTGTAACCGTAAGTAATTTTTCACAATAGAAATAAACATACCATTTTAAGTGGTCCTACTCAAGATGCATCGAGACTGGACATCGATGTATTCATTAAGACGAGTACGTAATGCTCTTCAAATGTTGGGCAGTGTATTATTCATGCCTGCTGGGTCTACCTAAAGGTTACGTACATATAGTTATTGGATAACTATGAAACGACTCACTCGATAGTTTTCTGTTTGTTAATATAACTAAAATCAAACAAAAAACATCGATGTGCTGATTTACATAGTTTTCTCGACTTTAGAATACTGTGGATCTTTTGTATGAATTTTTTTTAATTATAGTCAAATCATGCTATGGCATTCCATCGACTGACTATAATTTGGTTGAGTGGAAGTATTGGAAGTGAAGCACTATTCAAGAAAGGATTTGTTTACTCAGTTATATGGGGTTAGTATCACAGTTAACTCAAACGACTCAAAGTCCTTGGCCAGAGCATTTTGGTTAATAATTATCATTACAGAAATAATGGCTTTATGTTTGGACTATAGAGTTGAATATGGACGATATTGGAATTTTGACCATTACCAAATTCCAAAAATTCAAAGCGATATAGTTTTGACGAAGAGAATTGAATGTCATAATCAGGTAATGCTTATTAAACTAAAATTGGATTTTACCAAAATTAAGTAAGCAACAATTTGGCCATAATGTCACATAACCTTCTAAGTGATGTGTGAACGTTAATATTCGAATAGTTCAATTTTAATCGCAGACCGAATTTACACCCAAGTGCCACACAACTGGAATGTTGAATTCTCTTTAGACCAAACGATTTAATTAGTTTGTAATTGTTATAAATTAAATAATATTACTGACATATTAATTATAAATTTTGAATATAATTTGAGAAATAAACATTGTTATGTGTGTATTTATAATAGTTATAAATATATCGATCGATGTGAGATATCGATAACAGATTTAATATAACTGTATATATTTAATTTGGGTTAAAATGGGAAAATGGCTATGATGTTTGGGAGAAAAGTAGGCTAGTTTAGCAGGGTTAGAGGTGGCTAAAATAAGGGTTAGAGGGTTGGAGGTGTGTGGTTAAGATTAAGTGAGAAGGAGTATTAGATACTTACATATTTTCTCTCTTATTGATCCATTTAAATAATGATCTCAAAACCTAATTTTTTAATTTTTTTTGGCCGCCATATCCTTTCTTTTTCTTAGCTGAAATCTATCTCTGAAAAAAATCCCTAAATACTCAAATCAAATTCAAGTTAAACTAAGGCTATTCCATAGTGGAAGGTCGGTGATTCCAAACTAGAAATCTGTCGGATCAAGGAACATGCAAAGAAAGAGATTTTACTATTTCAACATAAACGTAAAGGCATCCGTAGTATGTAACATTTATTTATAAACTAAATTTATTATCATGCTTTTATAATATGCAAATCATGTACGCCTGCATATTTATACATATCATTGTTATTTAATTGGTTAGGTGAGATTATTATATGTAGTGTTGTTGTTGTTCCCATGCAGATTAGTTATATATATATAATTTAATGTCCATGTTGATTATTTGTAATTTAATATTATAGGTTAAATAAGTTTATAACTTAATGTTATACATACATATACAAACATACATACATACATCCACACACACACGGATGTGTGTGTGTATATATTAATTTGTGATTAATATACATACACGATTTGTATCAAAGCCAATATGTTTATATATACTATATAATATTAATCTAAAAAATATCTAATACATGTTTATGTTTATTATGAATTATAAGTGTCGAAAATAATTTTTATATTACAATCATATATTAATTATTAATATTTAATAAATGTATGGTTTACTAAATTTATATAAAATTAGTTATGTTCTAAAAATTACATTTTATAACTTTTAAAATTAATTCATTATATTGGAAGCTTTTAGAAAAATAAGAATTTTCCAACGTACTTTTTTATTTTTTAAATTAATTAAATTTCGGCTATTTAACAAATATTTAATAAAAAGGTTTTTTAATTCATAAAAATATAGAATTTTTTGTAACCCCTAAAATGTGATCTAATATTTTTAAGAAATTTAAAATTTGAACTTTTGTTATATAGGTATGTCATATTAATTAATTAAGGTTAAAACTATCAATTAATTTATAATATATGTATATTAAAATACCAAATTCATAATAACTTCAAATTTGAGATGATTTTAAACTGGAAAGTTAAAAAAATTATTTTATATATATATTTGTATTTATATTTATATATATAATATCATGAAGTAATTTACCATTAATTATTATATTTACTATTTATATATGCATATATAATTTAAATAAATAGTTTATATTAATTTGCAGTATTAAAAAATTAATTTATTAAATAAACAAATATACATATACACACACATATTGATTGTTACTTGTAATATAATATTTGATTATATAAATACATAAATACCATATACATATACATGCATATATATAATGATTTGGAATTTATAACTATTTGTACATACACATAATTGGACAGCATACACTACATATAAAATGGCTAATGTGTCTGTTGCGATGTAAATCTCAGCATCTATATACGGGCATGTTATACCCAAACAGATAATTATGTCACACAAACACACACGTATGTGTGTGTGTGTATCTATGATACATGTGTGTGTATGTGTGTGTATTAAGTAAAATCAAAATCAAATAAATTTAACACTACAATTTATAAATTTAAATAAAATACATGATTTTATTTAAATTAATTTTAGAAATATTCTAAATAATTTAGACTTCATATTCCCAATAATGATCCAATATGATAAAAAAATTGAAATTTACCCATACCTTCAGTTGTAGGTTGGCCCAGTTCCAACAATGGTATCAGATCCCAATATCCTATGTAGTCTATATTAGTTGTGTTAGAGTTAACTATTAAGCTCAAAGCTCATAAGGTTATCCCTAGTACAAAATGCCCAATTTAAATTGGGCCTTGGGCTGATTTCAAAAAAAATTGAAATTAAAAATAAAAGTTTTAAATTTTATAGGTTAAATTTAAAATAAGAAATATATTATAAATGTTATAATATAAGTTTTCAAATTGTTTTAAAAATTGAAAACATAATATTTTTAAATTTAATAGTTAAATTTAAATATAATATATACATATTATAAATGTTATAACATAATTAAAATTTTCAAAATGTTTGAAACATAATATAAATTAATTTTTAAATTTATAAAATTTATTAACAAGATTAATAAAATTGATGATATAAGTTAACTGATAAATATATACATGTATTATATATTATAATATACGTTATGCTGCTTTAAAATGTTTAAAATAACATAAGTATACATGTGTGTGTATGTGTGTGTGTGTTAATTGAATTTTTAAATCAATATAATTTAATTAAAATTGACTAATAAAATAAATAAATTAAAAGTCGATTAATTAAATAAATTAAAGCTTAATTAATTAAATGAATATACACATAAATAAGATATTTGTGTGATACTATAAAGGTTATAGTATGTGCTAAATATTTAATATAAATGTTATATTAAAATAATATAAAATTAATTAAAATTTTAGTTAGTTAAAAAAATAGTTCAATAAGATTTAATTAATATGATATTATACATAAGACTATTATATAAGCAATACAAAAGTTATATAATAATAAAACTTATGTAATATGAATGTATAAACTAAATCTGGAACATTAAAGAAATCCTAAACAGACTTAAGGGATAAAGCATATGTATGGTACGTATACCATGATTTTAGATATGTTCAACACTTGAATCACGATGGTATTTCATAAGAAATATATTATTCCATAGGTCAATATCACTAAATATAATATATTGAAGATTATGGACCTTTAATATAAAGTTGTCCTCTATCATTTATATATTAATAGATTACTTGCATACTCTTTGCTTGTTGAACTTTCCTCAAGCTAGGAATGTTATATGTAGTACTATTAATATACTGAATAGACGAAGTAAGATAACTACACATATTTGTTGAACTCTCCTTAAGGTATGTGCATTATACCAAGTATGTGCATTATACCTAGGTCGTCGCAAAATTATAGGTCCGACTGAATAGTCCCACTTTACTTATTGAGCTTTCCTCAAGGTAGTGAGTAGATTAGGACAATGTCCCATGGTTTAGGAATTATATATGATACAATTGATAAGGAGTTATCCATCATATGTGGGCCTATGATTTGCTGAGCTTTCCTTAAGGTTAGAATCCTAAGGCATACGAGTCCTAACACCCACTAGTGAAGTCGAAAAAAATTTATATTTCTCTTGGGATTTGGTGAAATATAAAAGACTATTAGGAGCCTTATTAGAAAAATTAAATGATAACATTTAACCTTTCTAATATTGTAAGAACATATGCTATATAATGTCATAATAATCTACATTGGTAAATTTGTGCATCTAATAAGATTGATAAAATATTTATCAATCAAGATATACAAATGAATTAAAGATTGGAAAAATTAGAAATATAACATATACTTACCAATAAATGGTTATTGCATGTTAACATTTCAACACCCATGCAAGTGCCTGATTTTAAAACTACTAAATACCATTGGCAGTTTGGTCACTTATGCTTTATTTGGTCGAGACTTTGTATTGCATTCTATGAGTTTTGAACTCTAAAAGCAATACAAGACTATGGATATTTGATCCATTTACAATCGCATATAAATGTTATATGGTGAACGGTCAAAGTTTATAATGTACAATATTTCGATGAAATTAATTCATCCAAAAAACTAAGTAAACCTTAGTGTGAGATTGAGTATTCAATTTGATTAATTACAAAAGGATCCTATCACGTTAAATGGAACACTAGACCAAAACTACAATATAAATCAAAGAACTCGATCATTGAAATGTCATTTTAGTCAGTGTACATAACGTGCAACAGATTTGATGTCCTTAAATGTTGAGGATAATCAAATGTGCTTTTGTAAAGAGTTAATTATGATATTATAGCAAGGGTTTTCTTTTGAATGGTTCGATCATTTAGAAAGAAAAATGAATGTACAAGAGTAGATGTAATTTAAGGTACAGTTGGGATGAAGAGAGTGAATAGTCACTTCTGGTTCATGAAAATAAACATCGAAAATGAGAATTGTAATGATAATAATTGATACTTAACACTGAAATGAGAAATACGATTTCTATTCCGAAATGTATTTTTATACAAAAAATTATTTTCTATAAGATTTATTTCTTTGAGTTCAAGATATTTGATCAAAGAACTCTCCACTATAAACTAGTTATAGTACATGAAATAAATTAACTAAATTAAGTGAATGATGGACCTCCAAATTTAGTACGCTATTATAGTGATGACGGCAATAGTGGGGGCATGCTAGATAGCATTTATCGATTGCATTAAATTACGGAAATCGTTTTCCTAAAACATATCGAACATTATTTATGAAATAATGACTATTTTTCAATATCGACTGAAAAATAGAAGTAATTATATTTCAATGTGAATATCATGGTCATCGTGAAATAAAACTTAATATGGTATTTGTTCTCATAACAAAAGTGATCCATTAAAAAGTATAGAAGTATCTAAAATAACTTACAATTATTTGGAATTATAGACTAAGTCGTAGTTTTGAGAAATAATTTTTATTATATGATTATGAATCATATAATAATAGTTAATTACATCTCAAACAATTAAGGGGCCATGCACCCATTTAGTTGGAGAATCATAAGAGTTGATGAACTCTTCGAATTGATTCATATAGATGTATGCAACCGTAAGTCTACTAGTAACAAAACAGTTCAATGTACTTCGTCATATTCATCGATGAGTTATCACCGACATGGGCGTGCATATTTGATACACATGTAATATGTTTAAGATAGATTCCTAGAGTACAAAACGAGAGCAAATAATATAACATGCAATAGAAATGATTCGACTTGATCGAATGAGTGACTATATTAGAAAGAGTTCTGAACGCGCCAAAAAATGAATAAAGATTCAATCTCAAAAGTCACTCCTCCATGTGATATATAATGATGTATTGATAAGGAGTAATCGAACTTTGTTGGACAATTTATGATTAATAGTGAGTGAAGTTGAGTTAGTTGCTTTCTATGAGGCCATGTACTTAAGAGTAGTACAAAAGGCTAATATTATTTCATCTAAATAATTGTTTACAAAATCATACAAGATAAAGATTTATAAGAAACCCAGCATATCCTAGGCTAAGGAGTTGGAAGGTTGTGCGAGTCGAAAGATTGCACGTAATGATCATTCGTGAGGGATCTTGTATGAATCTCCCCAAAAGGATTTTGGGAAAGATTGTCATTGGATGACATATTTATGTTTTGAATATAAGTTTTTTCAATTAAAAAAAATAGTTTTATAAATAAGGAAAATTATAAAATGTTTATGAATACCTATTCTGTTGCACTGAGAAAGAATTATTGTTCCAAGAAATACCAACTTCATTGTAAAGGAATTTCTTTGTGGAAGATTGGTAGTAAAATGAAATTGGATATGATCTATAGATAAAACCAATTAGATGAGATGAAATTAACTAACCTAAACGAACACATTGCATTAGAGTGTCTAAAAAGTATTCTTGCACACTACAGAAAAACTTTGGTTTTCTTATCAATGTCGAGAATAGATAATCCTCAGTTGTCAATTAAGCCATTAAGAGTAATGACTCTACGATATGGTACAATGCGAAAATCCGAAGGATTCCAAGTATGTTATCAAAAATGCAATTTGATAGTCATATCCAAAGGGATATGATCCATTGGCCGCGATTGTGTCTTTAAAAGACTAATACAGTTGGAATTTAATTAGCAACATTGACAAGAATAATCTCGTAAATTTCAATTGTTGAAATTATCGTAATAGATTCATTATTCAATGTACTCAAATTAATTCAGATATACTAGCAAAATTATCGCCTAATATGACTTTAGGTTTTGGTATATATGTGTTAAAGTTAAAAGTTCTAAATATAGATTTAGACTAGACTGTTTGTATATAATAACTAGAGTGTCTCGAAGTCAGTGGGAGTGATATTGAGTTTGTAGGATTTTGGATATGATCCAAGAAATGGTAAAAATTATCATTTTATAAACATCGAAATTGAACAAATTTTTGATAGAAATATCAAATTGTTCGATTGTCAATCAAACTGCAGAGGAAGTGTGTGCTCATAAGAAAGGAAGTTAAAAGGTACATTGATATTTCTAAACTATAAGCAAACAACACGTTGTTGATTTTAACAATGTACTTGTGAAAAAATAAACCTTAGTTGTTTTAATACTCAACGTCTGATTGTAAATGATGTATCTTATAGTGAGTATAAAAGATATTGGGAATGCCTAAAATCAATATGCAAAGACACCTTATTAAATTGTTTAATTTGGAACATGTGAGATGAGTTCCTTATGCATTGGCAATAGGAATTATCATACATATTATGTCTATGATATAATGATTTTGTAATAACCCGCTATTTTGGACCATTCAAATCGACAATAAAACCACACATATCTGACCTGAATAATTCAAAACAAAAGATTGTAATATAATTTGGAGCAAATAAAACAAATCACAGACACAGAAATATTAGAGTAACTCGCAGCAGAAATAAAAATACCATAGCAGTTCATGAAGCTACTACAAACACGGTCTCAAACACAGTCTCAAAACAAGTACAAAATACCATAGTCTCAAAAGTAATTACAACAGAAATCCCAAATACATAAATGTCCACTAATACACAAGCTGAGTAGAAATACTGAATGGAAATAGATAACAACTAGATAAATAGATAACTCCAGCAAATCTTTTAGCTCCAGAAAATGAAATCCAAAGCTGATACTCAACCTGGCCCGAGCATAAAGCAAAACACAAAATACTCAAGTCAGGACATACATACTTATACAATGTAAACCGACTCAAATGAACTGTAATAAAATGCACATGTAACTTAAAGGATGCTTAGAACCCCCATCCTTTAAGGATCCCTTCAATTATTTACTATGTAGTAATACACGCTATTATAATAATGTGTAAAGTAAAGTAAACTTACTTAAAAATAGCGTTAAGGCTTTACATTTTCCTCCTTAACACATATATAGTGCCAATAGTCTATACAGTACTGTCGTACCTCCAGATCGGGAGGCTACCACAAATACTCCATAGGTACGACACAAATCAAAACTCATACAAGGCGTGCTAGGGTAGGTGACACGGCACAACTAGGCAATGCCATGGTAGATATACCAATTGAACTTCCAGACCGGTGGTAACGCGTAGCAGCCACTACCGCCCACCTCGACCCACACTCCCAAAATCAAAGGTGCGCACCAATTAATCACAAAGTAATAGAATGGCATACGAAGAAGTGTGTCTGATAAGAGGAACGACCTCATTAGCTCGTCAATTGCTCCTGTTTTAGCCATCTTATGCCAACTCACGGGAATCGTGTTCATGTACATACCTCAATAGAACGTCACCACCATCCTACTTCATTCTGGAATCTCCGCCACGTACACGGTTGTTAAAGTGGTTTTCGGTATCGACAAAGAGTAAGCCAATATCCGATCTCGGTCTCTTTAACAACCCACCGTTATTATAACCCGAGGTTATAAATTTCAAAATGGTTTATATTTTAGATCAAAACATATTCATTTAAACCATCTAAATTCAATGTCAATATATTTCAAAAAAAATATTCATTTCCAAAGTTGTAGCATTTCTAAGTTCATTCATTCAATTATAACAATTTCAAAAAAACACATTGTATCATAGCATTCGTAGCACTTGGAATATGTGATAATACATATAGTAGTAGTTCGAAAACATTATCCTTCAGAAACAGCAGCACTTAGAAAACGTTACTGTAAGTATAATAGTATTTCAGAAATATTGTCTTTTCAGAAACAGCGGCACTTAGAAAATGTTACTGTAAGTATAATAGTATTTCAGAAATATTGACTTTTCAGAAACAGTGGTACTTAGAAAACGTTACTGTAAATATAACAGTATTTCAGAAATATTGTCTTTTCAGAAACAGCAGCACTTAGAAAACGTTACTGGAAATATAATGATATTTCAGAAAAACAGTATATTTTCAGAAATGGTAGCCCTTAGAAAACACTACCTTAAAACCACAGCATTTTGGAAATGCTGCCAATAAAAATCTAAGATTTATTATAACACTTTAGAAACATTATAATTTTAGTTTTCACCATTTTTAACTTATAAAACATATCTCACGTTTCAAAAATATTTATTTGGGTACCATTTAACTTATGATTAAATAAAATATCCAATTTAAACTATAATTCATTTATTAAGTCAAAAGTACATTATTTACTTAACTTTTTATCTTAACAAATAACTTAATACTTTATTTTTGAAATACCCATTTCATAAATAAAATATTCTTATTACTAAGTTAAGCTTAAAATTTCCCTTTGAAAACTAAATTTTCAATTATCAAGTTAAGTCATATTTTTAAGTTAAATTTTAAACCATTTATTTACTTATACATTTTTAACTTATAGAAAATCACTATAACATTTATTTAAATCATTTAAATCCAATTTAAGTTAAAATTTCATAATTTCAATTTCAAAAATACTTAATAATTTCTAGAAAATACTTAAAATTAACCACGGGTCTGTATAGAATTTTCTAACCTAGGTCAAGTGATATGGACATGTATCATTTCAATCCGTAATTTAAAAAAAATCCAAGTTCTATCGTTTCAAACCCGCAATTCCAAGTCAAATAAAATAAAATAAAAATAACTTGAGCCTATCATTTTAGCTAATAATGATTTTTCCTTATTCTAATGTCTGTTCGGGTATGTATCATTTCAACCCATAGTGATTCTATACTAACAGGGAACTTGCAGTGTGAGAGCAGAAAATAAATAAATGGCATAATATGGCATATCATATCAGGTGATGTAACAAATATATATATCAGGTTATAACATCATGAAATATCATATCACAGGCATATATAAATTATTATCATATCATCAACTGCAATTCACATGCCATTATTTCACAATTATATAAGTACGAATGTCGAGAGTGATAAACTCACCTTCTAAAGTTGGAGATAACAATTCAAGACACACGAACAGACTTCAAAAAGCACGACAAAGCACGAATTAGATTTGGATGGAAGAAGAGTCAAGATTCAATCTTGTAAACAAGTAAATATGAACATACATAAGTACATATTTCAACACAAGATTGTAAATCAAAACAATGCACATCAAAATTGAAGCAAAGTGGCTTAACTCATTCAAGCAGGCCTAGCCACTTCCAATTTAGCTTGATCACACCACTTGTTTGGCCATCATCCAAAACATGGCTCTGCCATAATGGTCTAAAAGCAAGCACGCTCGGCTAAGCCTAGTAAAAAGGCACGGGTAGGGTTTATGAAGAGATGGCAACCCAAAAGTCAAGTGGGAAGGCAAAAAGGCAAAGGCAAGTTGATGTTTGGTTCGGCCATATGCCGCTATGGTCGGCCCTATGTGCTAAGATCTGGTTCAGGTCAGGCCCTTACTTGAAATGACAAGGCTAGGGGGTGCTTTAGGTCACGGCAAGGGAATGGAATGGTGTGGCCTAAGTGGTGGCTAAGGCAAGCAATAGGAGAGGGGATCTAGTGGTCTCGGCTAGGGTTTTCAAGGCTTGTTTTGGTGATGCTTTTGGATCTATGGGATTCACGGCAACAAGGAATGGTGGTAATGGATAAAGGCCGGTCTTAGGTGATGGTGGTGGAGGGAATGAGGTCGGCAAGGAGATCATGGCCGAGCTATGTAAAGAAAGAAGGAGAAGGAGAAAATGGAACTTACTGTTAAATTTTTGTTCAGGAGATGGAAATGAGAAAGATATATGAGAAGAGAAATATTTGAACGTGAATTGAAGAGGAGATGGGAAGTTTGTACGTGAATGAGAAAGTGGGATGGAAGTTAGTACGGCTAGGAATATGGAAAGTGAACGGCTATGCATAGGAAAAGTCACATTAAATAAAAAGAAACATAAGCCTCTTGAATTTCCAAGCCATACAAAAATAGAAAATAGAAACAAAAATCAAAGTCCAAACCAAAATAAAAATAAAAATAGAAAATAACATAGAAAAATAGAGAATAGAAATATAAAATAAAAATAAAATACTGAAAATAATCGCGTGTAAAATGCTGAAATTTATCAGATTTAAAAACTATAAAACAGAATTTGACGAAACGAAAAGCAGAACGAATATCAGAATCAAATACATTTTAAATGAAAAAGATTAGAAATTTAAAATTCAAAATTAAAAATTTTCAACTAAAAGTCAAAGTTTGACCATAGTTGACCAAAATATAAAATTTTCAGAAAATCTTTATTTATTATATTTGGAAAAATAATTATAAACAAAATCCAAAATTACATTGAAAAATTCCAAGCATTCAATATTTAAATGATTTAAAAAATCAAAGTTTTCAAATAAATTGAAATTAAATATTTATTAAAATTATGGGTTGTTACAGATTTGTTTTTATATTTGATACATGAAGCAAACATCAAATCCAAATTGATATCATTAATGGTAGTTTGGAGTGTTCTCATATATTTGCAAAATACTAGAGAATTGTTTACAGAAACAACGAACTCCTTGTGAAGGAGTGTTCAGACTCAAAATTCATAACTAATACTGAGTATACAATAATAAATTCAAGATAAGAATCTTTAAGTTGGAAATGTTCCAAATTGAAGAGATTTTGGCTGATTCATTGACTTGAATGGCACTTTAATAAAAAATGCATATATAATAAATGCACAAAATTATAACTGAGCCCGGAGTGATTCCAAATGTTGAGAATCCCACAATATTGTTATATGATAGCCATGTCGTTGTATAGTTGATAACGAAACTAAGAGCTCATCGAAAGTTGAGTGACATACTCCGAATTGTTCCATATGATAAAGGTAGTTTATCAACGTCAGAAAAAGTTAGATGATTAGGGAAGTTGGAATAAGATTCCATAATTGACCCAAAGTGCAAGTGGAAGACGATAGAGTTAGTGGTATGCCCTAGGGGGAATTATATAATTTGTCACATATATCTAACTCGTTGACCAATCTTGTTCAAAATAAAAGGTGTTTTCTTTCTATAATACACTTGATATAATGTAATAATATTAGTTAATTAATTTAGTTAAATTTATATTTAATATAAAATTCATAAATGGTATATTTTATGATAGTAGTTACAAAGTGTTATAACGTGAGTAATTTATTATAACAAAAAAATTAATATACCATTTTAAATGTTTCTAATCAAGATGCATTGAGATTGGTACCAATGTATCCGTTGAGACTAGAGTATGTAATGCTCTCCAAATGTTAGGCAGTGTATTACTCACGGCTGATAATGGCACCTAGAGGTTACGTACTGATAGTTATTGGCTAACTATGGAACGACTCATTCGATAGTTTTCTATTGGTTAATATAACTAAAGTCAAACAAAAAATATCAATGTAACTAATTTACACAGTTCTCTCGACTTAAGAATATTGTGGATCTTCAGTATGAAGTCTCTACTTTGATTATAGTCAAATCATGGCATGGTGTTCCATTGAGTGATAATAGTTAGGTCAAGTGGAAGTATTGGAAGTGAAGCACTATTTAAGAGAGGATTTGTCTCCTCGGTTATATGAGATTGGTATCAAGGTCAGCTCAAGTCAACTCAAAGTCAAAGCCTCTGACGATAGCATTTTTGTTAATAATAATTGTTATTGTTGAACCAAAGTATTTATGTTGGACTGTGGAGTTGAATATGGATGATATTGGAATTTTGACTATTACCAAATTTCATAAGTTCAAAGTGGTATAATTTTGACGAAGAGAATATGGGGGTAAAAAAAATGTCACAACCGGGTAATGCTTATTAAAATAAAATTGGATTTTATCGAAATTGAGTAAGTGATAAATTTGGCCATAATGTCACATAACCTGCTAAATGATTTGTGAACATTAACATTTGAATGGTTTGACGTTAATCGCTGACCGAATTTACATCCAGAAGCCACACAACAGAAATAATGAATTCTGTTTAGACCAAATGATTTAATTAGTTTGTAATTGTTATAAATTAATTAAATAAATAAAATTTATGAAATACTAATTATAGAATTTGAATATGATTTGAGAAATAAACATTGTTATGTATATATATGCTAATAATAGTTATAAATGTATCGATCGATGTGAGATATCGATAACGGATTAAATATAATTGTATAAATCTAATTTGGGTTAACATGGGCTAATGGACCATGATGTTTTGAGGGAAAAGTCGACTGGTTTAACATGGGTTAGGGGCGATAAAACAAGGGTTATAGGCTTGGAGATGTGTGGTTAAGATTAAGTGAGAATTAGATACTTACCTACTTTCTCTCTTATTCATCCATTTAAATAATGATCTCAAACCCTAATTTTTCACTTTTTTGGCCACCATATCCTTTCTTCTTCTTGGCCGAAATCTGTCTCTAAACAATCCCTAAATACTCAAATCAAATTCAAGTATAAACTAAGGCTATTTGATAGTAAAAGGTCGGTGATTCAGACTAGCAATTTGTCATGTCAAGGAGCATTTAGAAGAAGAGAATTCACCATTTCAACGTCGACTTAAGGGCATCTATAGTAGGTAACATTTATTTATATATTAAATTTATTATCATGCTTTTATTATCTGGTAATCATGTACACCTGCATATGTATACATATCATTGTTATTTAATTAGTTATGTGATATATGCAATGTTGTTGTCTCAATGAAGATTGGTTTTGTATATACAACTAAATGTTCATATTCATAATTTATTTGTAATATGATTATAGGTTAAGTAAGTTTTTAATTTAATGATTTATACATACATACATACATACATACATACATACATACATACATATATATATATATATATATATTTGTGAATTAATATACATACACAATTTGCAACAAAGCATATATGTTTACACATATTATATAATATTGATCATAAAATTTTCTAATATTTATGTTTGTTATAAACTATAAGTGCCGAAAATAATTTTATTATTATTATTATATATTAATTATCAATATTTAATGAATATATGACTTCGTAAATTTATATAAATTTTATTATGTTTCTAAAATTCAATTTTATAATTTTTAAAATTAATTTATCGTGTCAAAAGCTCTCAAAAAGATTTTTGAATTTTTAAACTTAATTTTATATGTTTTTAAATTAATTTAAATTTTGACCATTTAAGAATTATTTAATAAAAATATTATTTTAATTTCGAAAAACCTTGGAAATATTCATAACACCTAAAAGTGTGATCTAAGATTTTTGAAAAATTTAAAATGTTAACTTTTCTTACATAATCATTTTATATTAATTAAGGCCGAAACTATCAATTAATTTATAATATATGTATATAAATATTAAATTCATAATAACTTCAAATCTAAGATTATTTTGAATTGGAAAGTGAAAAAGGCTATTTTGTACATGTATGCGTGTGTGTGTGTGTGTGTGTATAATATTATGAAGTAATTTTCAGTTGATTATCATATTTACTATTTATACATACATACATATAATTTAAATAAATAATTTATTTTAATTTGTAGTATTAAAAAAATAACATTATTAAATAAACATATATATATACATATTAGTTGTTACTTACAATATAATATTTAATTATATAAATACCACACACACACACACACACACACACACACACACATATATATATATATATGCATATATATAATCATTTGGATTGTACATACGCATAATTGGACAACATACACTACATATACAATGAGCTAATATATCCGTTGCAATGTAAATCCCAACATTTATATACATGCATTTTATACCATACACGAATTATTGTGTTATAAAGATCATGGACTGTAACATTTTTATTATAGTAAACAGTCTTGGAAAATTAAAAGAAAGTTTGGTTTATAACACCTTATTATTATTAAATAAGTTGTTTTCTTTGTAAAAAAGAAGAAAGTTAGCTTTTAAATCAAGCTTTGGTTTAAATAAATGATTTTGGAAAATGTTTTTAATAACTAGTTTGAAAGCAAAGACTAGCGATAAGTTATAAAATTGGTTTTCCGTTTAGTTTAAAAAGACTTTATTTTATGTAAGGGATTTCTTTGTTAGTGCCATTACGTAACATAAATAGAATATGATTAGTAGTGCTAAAATGTTGACATGTTTATGGAAAGTAGGGCATAATTATATTTAGCACTAAACTGATGAGCGAACTTTTTTCTATTTGTGAGATCTAGAATCAGAGTGTCTAGGCAAGGCTAGGAGCAACCAGTGCCTTGACTTACCTGGCTTCATTTCTAGGCCAGGGATGGAGAAATTGAAAGGTCGAAAACGTGATAAGCATAAGAGAACTAATTTCTATAAATATGTCATGATTAATTAAGTATATGGAAGGTGTTTCATCTTATACTTAACAATAAATTTCAAGGTATGAAAGGCTGTTTCTATCTGTGAAAGTTTAAGAATGTACGTTAAAGAGTTCTATAACTTGTCTGACTTCATTGTTAATCGAGGGATAGTACGTGGTTGAAATCGAAAAGTGATGATGAGTATATGATGTCCAATTTCCATATGCAAACTATATGCCTACGCTAGATGGTGGTTTGTCCACTATTGGTAACTTGACCTATTTTGACTTAAGAAGAATACGAAAGCTTTAAAACTTTATACGATTTGAGATTCCTTGGGAAGAACTCATTCCAGTGAAATGTCTCTAGCTTTAAGAGCGAATATTCACGATCCCCTTAGGATTGTTATATCGTTCGCTTACTTCTAAAAGAAACAGGATTGAGTCAAATGGGAACTATCAATTGTTGGTTCAAAGAGACCGAGATCAGATCAGTTGGTGAGATTCATGGATGATAGGGGGTTCCCCTTTTATGAACCATGATGAAGCTTAAACTCTTACCTCTATATATCCCTTTATAGGTTGGTTACTGGTCAAGAGGTTGACCGTAAAATCAGATTCGAGGTTACCATTTATAGTCACCTCTAAATGAGGAGGTCGTTACAGTGGTATCAGAGCTAAAGGTTAAGCGAGAACCTTGGCCTCAGTAGGATAAACTCATGTGAGATGGGGTAAGTGACTCCCTATAATGAGTTTAAATGTATATATGAGAGCGCGTAATTATTAGTGCTATTAAAATATTTTATATTATTTGAAATAGGTAACTAAAATAATTTTACCTAGATTTTATATTTTATATATATAAGAATAATTTTCGAAAGATCAACATAGTTATTTTTGTTATGATTGTTTGTTAGGAAATGATGATATTTATTTATCATAATTTGTTGGTTGATTATTTATGCTCGAATAGTTTATGATCATTTGTTATGTGGTTAAATTAAATATAAGCACTTTTTGAATTCGGTTTCACGACTTGACTATAAGGCATTTGTAAATAATGTAGGTTTAACAAGTTTACTTTGTTAAAAGGGTTACTATAATAAAGAAAGTTATTATATAAAGATAATTTTATAATTTGGTTTATAAGATGTGTCCTATAAAATAAAGTGGATTTTTGTGAATTTAAATCCTATTATCTTCGAAAAAGATTTTAAATGATATTGTTTGAAAAAGTATTAATAGTGCTACTTGGAAGTATTCATAAGTGTGAGTATTTTCAAAACGAATTTTGAGTAAGATACATTTTTTGTGGATAATTCAGGAATGAGTCTCGGTTAGTTTTGTGGTGATCTGGATAATCTTTAAAGTGACAAATCAGATGTTTGCTCAGGCGAGCATTGTAGGTTACATAGTAAATTATTCCTTTTGTCACTATACAATCGAAACAACTTCAGATTCAAACGAACCAAAACCAAGTTTTAGTAAATAAAGTACTAAAGCTAATATATATATATATATGAGAAATATATAAAGTATTATTTCAAAATGGGTTATGAAAAAGAAGAAGTATTTTATGGTAACTAGTTCGAGTGGCTTGAAAATGCTATATATAGGCAAGATATGTGTTCAGATGATAAGCACTTCTCTTAAGTATTACCTTTCTTGGTAAGGGGTGCATGACACTATTTGGTAGGACCTAGAAACGGTATCATTTTGCTGCTACTTGATTTATATGTATATTTTTTATAGATTAAAATATATTATATCATCCAAAAGGGTTTTGAAATAAAAACCAGGCATAGTTCTTAAGTTTTCTTAATAAAAAATGGATTCAAAATAAAAAGGTATTTTGATAAAAGAATGTGTTGATAAACGAAAATTTTAACATGCGTTTATATCACTCTAGGGTAAAGAAGAAATAATTTGGCACAAGTTTTTAAATGGATTAAATTTAATAAGAAGATTTTAATAAACTTTCTTTTATTAAAATCGTGTCTCTTGTTTTAACATTCTAGTTGTATAAACTACTTAATGTTATTGGGCCAGCTAATAAACATCTTTACCTTAGTAATATCTAAGGAAAAGTAGACTCTAGGACTGATTTCGGATACCAACATCCTACTCTTCTTAGCTACTTACCAGACCGGATGGGTAAAGTGGTTGAAGAGGTCAACTCAGTTTTAAGACCTAGATTTATTATGGGACTGCATCTGAATTTAAAAAAGGATAAATGATTAAATCAGATAGTTGTATATTCTCTCAAGATGTAGCACGGTATGATACAAGTTTAAAACTTAAGGTTGAATTTTATGAAAAAAATTCGTAAATAATTTTAGAAAGTAAGAGGAATTAGAATGGTATAATTATTAAGTTATCCTAAAGGGATAAAAACCATAGGTTGGACTTAAATTATTTTATTTGCATGATAGTTCTTGATCCAGAGTTCTGGCATATGATTTTTGGATGTCATACACTGACCCGAACTAAGCATTTTCACTCGATTCTTGTATACGAGTACTAGAGATGGATTGATGTGAGTGTTTTCTATCATAGTTTAGGACGATGTAAGGAAATCATAAGTATCAAATCAAGGAACCGGATCAGAGTTTCGCAATAGAAAAGTGAAGTGATCTATGCTAGTTTGGATGAGAGATTTATGAATCCGAACAAGTAATTAAATATTATGTATAGATGATTCATACACATCGTATGAGCTTAAGTATATTTGCCTTTAATATTTTATGCTTTATGAGGAATTGGGTGGATGACTCTTCGATTTATCGCAAGGTAGTAATCGATCGAGTAATAACCTATGGTTGTTAAGCATGAGGTATGCTCAATAGATTGTTTATCATCATTATGTGATGAGAAAGTTGTAAACCTGGACAAACTCTAAGTTTGTTTGTTAGTCATTTATCATTTTGGGGAATGTTAAGAATTGGTATGGCTTGGTTGTTTGTTTGTGAAGAAATTTCGGGACCGAAATTCTTTTAGGGGGTAGAATGTAATGACCCGGAATTTTATCGCTTTGACTTGTGAATATTTTAATTAATTTTAAATATTCAATTAATGGTTTTCAATAGTCAAACGATCCTTTTTTAATAACAAATAATGGTAGTAAACTTGTTTTGAAAGTTGGTTTAAAAAATAGGTCGTTCGATGGAAATTGAAAATGTAACCGAAAAATCTTTTTCGAAATTTCGATTTTAGTCGAACGGAAGTGGTTGCAACGTTGTTGCATCCATATGCACACTTTTGTAACATACACGTATACATATAATAAGTGGTTTAATAATGTAAAATAGAATTAGTAAAAGTAAGTGTAATTAAAGTGTTTAACAAATAATTAATTAAGGTAATAAAGTAAGGAAGGCTTTCTTTCTTATTTTAGGTGATAAAGTACATAAATTTGAGTGCTTCTTGTCGAGATATGATGGAAAGTACTTAGGAACATGGAGGAAGCTTAGCATGGAAAGGTAAGGAAGGGTAAAGGAGTAATTTGGTAAAGGGATGAGTGAAGTCATCTGCCACTTTTTCAATTACTATAAAAGAAGCATACCTCTTTCTCTTTTTTCACTTTTCATTTCCACTTTTATTTCTCATTTTCTTCCTCTCCTTCACTCTATTCTCTTCTTTCTTCATTTTTCTACTTCAAAACACTACTTTTCTCCTCCAAATACCTTCCATAACATTAAAATGACATAGTACTCACCATCACCTTCTCAAAGTCGTGAGCTTTGGAACACAAAATCCTATAACACCCCTAGGTCGTACATAAGTAACGGAGAGGGAAGGCTTGGGCCTTGAGCAATGGCAAGGAAGGTGGAAGCTTCGGACTTAGGGTAATGGTAGGAGGAACAATAGTTTTTTCCAAAGTTTCATCACATCTGGAAGTGAAAAAACTTACTTTCAAAATGAGTTTAATGGTTGCAATAATTATTCACTGTTTTGCTTATGTTGTATTTACATATGTATGTAACATGTCTACTTGCTTGTTTGGATTTGATTCCCGCTTAATGGTGGATGGCATAAATAATCCATTATTCTATAGGGGACAAAAGCAAAGAAAAGGAAGTCAAAGTGTCTTCGTAGCGAATAGGTCGCTATGGAAGCACTTTGAAGAATAAAAATTTTATAGAGGGATCCTAAAGGATTCTCGCCTTATTGATTTTGCTTTACATTAATACTTGCTACGTGTGATGTAATGAAGTAGATGTTGTTAATAATTGACTTGCTTTGATGATTTTTTTTTATGCGACAATGAAATCCCGTGCTTTCTTTTAAGTATTTTGCTACTTTGTTTTCGAAAGTATTTCGAAATTGGTTTTCGAACTTGACTTTTGGTTTTCAAATCTTTTTGGCAAAGGTATTTAAGTGGTTAAAAATATATAATAAAATGGAGTTTAAAAGCTAGTTGATTTACTAAACAAAGTTTTAAAAAGTTACGGTCCACATAATGATAGTCGTTATGGATGCATTTTGAAAATATTTGATTTTTATAAAGAAAAACAAGAATTGACTCTTTTAGATATTTTGTAAATTCTTTTTGAAGGTGTTTATAAAAGTGGTATAAGTATTTTAAAATGGGTTTGAAGAATTTAAATCTAATTTTAAGAATTTATTTGAGTTATTTAAATAAGAGGTTTAGATTTAATGAAGGAAACTGCTTTGTTTCGAAAGTCAAGTTTTGTTTAAAAGTAACCATCTTTAAGGGGTATTTTAAATAGAAGTTTCAAACTTGTTTTAAAGAGTTTTAAAAGTAATTTTAAAAGAGAAAGGAAGCGTGGATTAGAATACCGTTGTTGTAATAAATGTTTCCAAGGAAAGGAAAGAGATCATGGACTATAACATTTTTGTTATAGTAGACATGTAACGACCCATAATTTTTGATAAATCAAAATAGTTAATATGATAATATTATGTAATTTAACGTTGGAAGAAAATAAAATTTATGATGTAGGAATGGGAATACCAATTAGAATGAAGTTTAATAATGTAAATTAACGTAATAGATGACTATTTGAATGTAATCTCAAGTAATTGTAATAATTGTAAGTTACAATATAAATTTAAAATAAGGAATAAATTTAAATGCTATATTAATTGACGAAATAATGTAATTAATTGAAATTAAATAAAATTAGTATTGTGTAAGTTGTTGTAACATTTGATTGTAAATAATAAACTTATAAATGTGATTAAATTTAGAAAATGTGACGATTGTGATATGTTACCTATTTATTTAATCTGTTGAATTAATTTGGAAATAAATTGCAATAAATGTAATAAAATATTGCATTAATATGAATTAAGAAGATAATTGTGGAATACTAACGTATTAAAATGTAAACCAATGCAACTATGTCCACAAATTAATGATTGATTGAATAAAAGTATTGAAATCAAATTAAATCAATTTATTGGAATTTAAATTATAATTAATGGATTCATTGAAATTGAATGCTATGATTTGTGAAATAATTAATGTTGAATTTGACATGGGATATAGGTTTTAGAATGATTGTTAATTTATGTGCAATTAGAAATGATAAAATTTGTTAATTATAAAATTTGAATTGAAAAAATATTTTAATTAAATAGTTATTTATTTAATTAACGTGAAATTAGCCACTTTGGCCACTGTCTCGAATTTCGACGAAACCAGTTTCATTAGATCTGTAGCAATCAGACTTGTCGTTTGATCATACAGGCTTAACACGCAAAGAAATCAATTTGAAATAAGTTGATTTTAAAGCTAATTTCTTCATGCGATGGAATTAGAAACATATTCCATTGAATTTAGAAATATCGAAAACATATATTTTGATATGTGGAATGACCCACTTTCGTTTTGAATGTGAAACGGGCTCTTCGAGTCATTTATCGTTTCAATCCAAATCGAACTGGTTCATCCTTTCTAATTTAGATTTGTCTATATATATGCTGTTATAAACCCTAATTTCTCATATTCTCATCACTATACGTACAATTCTCTCTAGCTTCTCCTTCTCAATGGCAGAAACTCCATTTTTCTAGATTCAAATTGCAAATCAAATCAAATCGGAAAAAAATTATATCTCCTCAAACTATATCGAATTTTATATCATTGGGAAGGTATCAACGAATGGAACCTACGTCTAGTGTTCGTTCTTCGCAACAGTGCACGAATCAACCTCAAATCACGGTCAAAGTCGAATTGAGCGTTTTTTATCGGAGTATGAATCGACGAAATTGGGATATGGGTTTTGTAGAGGGAGCTACCTGGAGTTGTTTGGAGGTTGTCCCATGACCTGGAGATGTTTGTGGTGGCCAGAATTTACGAAATAGGGTGTGGCAGCGCGGCGGCATAGGGTGGCCGGAGGTATAGGGATTTGGCCTGGAGGTGCGGTAGAGGAGCACGGTCGTGATGGAGGAGGTGGCATCGGCTAAGGGGGCCGAAAATGCATGAATTTCATGGTCAAAGTAGGGTCATCGGATGTGTTTTTGGGTTCTAAGGCCAGGTTGCATGCTTGAATAAAGATGACGCATGAAAAGTTCTGACGTGGTACGTGTTTTATTAATTAAACTATTCCTTTTATTTTAATTTAAATCGTGTAATGTTCTAATATGCGTAACTTTTACGTACGAGGTCAGATTTATGCACGGTTTGTTACGTTGCGATCGTATTGAAATTTTGGACATTATGGAACTGGTTTGGATGAATTTTGCGAATGTTGAATTTTGAGCCTTATTTTGGATTTCAAATCGATTTGAAATCAAATGTGAGTGTTTTAATCCACTCACAATTATTATTTTATTTTAGTTAGATTAAATTTGTGATGTGATTAGAAATTGATTGATTGATGTTTGGTATATTTAAAATTGTCATTCTAGTTATATTGAACTTTTATTGCATTTAGTCATCGTTTAATCTAATATTGAATTCAATTGTCAATTTAATACCTGTTAATAATAATCAGTTATCTACTGATGTTTATTGATGGATTTGGGTGATTATTTTGATGTATGTTTGATTGTTGATATTGGATGACTGGATGTTATATTTTTAATTTGTTTTAACACTTCAAGTTCCATATGGGTTGAAATGATACATACCCAAACGATCTATAGATTAGGGAAAAATCGTTATGGGTTGAAATGATAAACCTGAGCGATTATATGCATTTTGCATTTTATGCGGGTTTGCGGGTTGAAATTATCTGTAAGCATATATTTGCGGATTAAAATGATAAATATCCGTATCACTTGACGGTAGGGTAGAAAATTATATACGGTCACCAGATTGATTAAATTAAATTATTTTAAATTCTAAATTTTGGAATCAGTTAAATGATATTTTGAAATAAAAATTTATTTATATAAATTGAAATATTGTTGAAATCCGAGTTTTAAATGTGAAATTGGAATTGTTTTAAATGAATTGTTTAAAGGACTTAAATTTAAATTTGAAAGCTAGACAAGGTCCAGATGTGTTGAAATAAAGGAAATAGTCTAGTTAATATTAATTCATTTTAATATAAATTATGTAAAGAGATATTATGCTAAAAATCCTGGTTTTTAAGGTTTTCAAACTATTTAACTATTTTAATCTACTTTTAAACTATTTTAAACTATTTTAAACTATTTATTCAAATTAACCATTTAATTTATTTCAAATCTATTTTAATTTATTTTAAGTCTATTTTAATTTATTTTAAATCTATTTTAATTTATTTCAAATCTACTTTAATTTATTTTAATCTATTTTAATATATATTAAGTCTATTTAATCCATTTTAAATATATTTAAACTATTTTAAATTTATAAAAACTATTTTAAATCTATTTAAAACTATGATAATCCATTTTTGTAAAAATATTTTAAAGTATTTCAAACTATTTAAAAATTTATTTTTTAAAACTATTTAAACTACTAAAGACTATCTAAACTATTTTTTAAATTCCAAGCTATGCAAAGTGGAAGTGTTTATATTTAAATCCTTAATTTAATAGCGAATATGATTTGATGATGTTATAACCTAAGTTGAGATTTGAAATGATATTTTCTAGTGAAATAACATGTTCTGAGTAAATATGATAATTTTAAATGAGGATTTAACTTATTTTGGAAAGTATGATTTTGAAAGTAAATATGATTTTGAACGTGACATGATTTCAAATGTGATATGATTTCGAAAGTGATTTTGAAAATATGATACTTTAATATCAACTATGAATTTGATTTCTTTATTTTGAAATGTAAAAGAACCATCATGTGTGAAATAAGAGTTTGGTTATTAAAGATACCAAGATCGGATATTGTCGTACTCTCTGCCAATACTGAAAACCACTTTAACAACTATGTATGTAGTGGAGGATCCAGAATGAAGTAGGGTGGTTTGGTGTACGATTATGTATGAGGTATTTACGTAGCTCCGACTCCCATGAGTCAGCATAGATGTGACTAAAACAGGAGCCACGCCGGGCTAAGTGAGGTCTTCCTCCTATCAAACACATTTCTTCAATACCATATTTATTATTTTGTGATTGATTTGTGGCCATCCCTCGATTTTAATTATGGGAGTGTATTTCGAGGTGGGCCGCAGTAGCTGTTATGCGTTAACACTAGTCCAGATTCGCAAATGGTAGAATCTTACCCTAGCATTGCCTCGAGTGCCATGTTCACATACCTTATCGCGCCTTCTACGAGTTTGGTTTGTACCACACCTATGGAGTGCCCTCTAATAGCCCTCTAGTTTATGGAGGAGTTACGGTACTGTATAGACTATGGGAATATATAAAATGTGTAAAAGGGGATATGGTTAACGCCTTAATGGTATTTTAATACTTTACTGTAGACCTGTGCAGTTAATGCCCCGCTATTACCCTGCTATAACCTTGCTATATCTCATAGCGGGTTCCTACCGCACGATTTTTCCATGTAGCCCCAAAATATAGCCTTTCCGCTTTAAGCCCCGCTATTTGCGCTATATCCCGTTATTCCCGCTATATTCCTCTATTACGCTATATCTTCTTTAATAAAGTGAATTGAAAAATTGCATTTGTACATTATAAAAATTATGAAACTAATTTATTTGATTTAATTTTTGATATATTTTCAGAAATGAAAATACTCCAATGTTCTACTAAATTCAATTATGTTATAAAACAATTTTACGTTTATTTAAAGTATATTCGCACATGTTTTTATTTAAAACTATTTATGTATTAATTATAATTCAATTGAATGATAATTTTTCATTTAGTTACCACATATATATGTGTAAAAACATTAAGTACAAGTTTTATATGCTATTTTAGAGCCATCTGTTATATCCCGTTATATCCTCACTCTATCCCCGCTATGACTTTTTGCACCTCCACCGCTATTAATCTGCTGAGCGCATTAACTGCATAGCTGTAGACATATTATAATAGCGTATTGTACTACATAGTAGATAGTTTAATGGATCCTTAGGAGATGGCAATCCCGATCATCTCTTGAGTTATTGCACTTACGTTAGACACTGGATAGGAGATGTCAAACCCCGTCAAAATCTATGACACCGTTACACTCATATTCATTTACTGTTGATTTAACTTGCATAAGATCTTTTAGTTCGGACTCGAGTGTTTTGTCTTTTCAATTCGCTCGGGCCAATCAGAGCTTTTCAGTGTATCGAAGACTGCTTTTCTGAAGGACGAAGGCAAAGATTCATTATTTTTGTTGTTTATTGTATTTATTCTACTGCATCATGTTATTCCGCTACATTATTTATTTATTCCTGTTGTATTTAACTTTGATCTATATTGTAAAGGTATAATCAAATATTATTTGTAAACAGCTTCATGAATTGTTTATTTGATTATGTATTTTGTCATTCCACTGCGAGACTGTGTTTATTTTTCTTTCTTTCTCTACTTCTTCTTATTTATCCCATAACAATCCTACTTTTTGAATAGTTTGAGTCTGATATGTGTGGTTTATTATCGATTTAAACTGTCCAAAAAGGTGGGTCATTACAAAACGATTTCGGGAAATTGGAAAGAAAGTTTAGTTTATAACACCTTGTTATTATTACGCAAGTTGTTTACTTTATAAAAAGGAAGAATGTTACCTTTAAATCAAGATTTGGTTTAAGTACATGATTTTGGAAATTTTTTTAATAGCTGGTTTGAAATCAAAGACTAGCAAAAAGCTATGGAGTTGACTTTTTGATTGTTTTAAAAAAAATTATGCAAGGGATTTCTTTATTGGTGCCATTAAGTAACATAAAACAAATATGGTAAGTAGTGCTAAAATCATTTATACTTACACCAACTATATATTGGGTTGAAATCAAGGTATAGTACGAGGTTGAAACGAAAAGTGGTGATAAGTATATGATGTTCGATTTTCCATATTCTAACTATATATTTACACCATATGCTGCTTTGTCCGCTATTGATAACTTGACTTATTTTGACGTTAGAAGCATATGAAAGCTTTGTTATTTCATATCGTTTGAGATTCCATTGGGAGAACTCAGTCTGGTGAAACGTCTCTCGCTTTAAGGGCAGGTTTTAGAGATCCACTTGGGACTCTTATATTGTTCGCTTACTTCTAAAAGAACAGAGATTGAGTTAACCAAGAACTATCGATTGTTGGTTCGGAGAGACCGGGATCGGATAAGCAAGAGTTATCTAAAAACCACTTCGAACTGGCATAAACGTTCAAATTGGAGACTTCTTAAAGATGATAGGAATCGAAGACGAAGTTGTTTGAAGTGTAAAGGCTACTTGCTACTAATCTTGAGGGTGATTCCAAAAAGGATGTAGTAGAAGTAGCTCCTTCGGTTTTTTCATATCCTTGAGCAACTTGTATGGATGAATACTGCCATTGCATTGTTGCCTGGAGGGTTGTGTTAGCATTCCAAGAGGGATTTGCTAAGAACAAAAGGTAATCGTTGTCTCATGAGCCTCACACTAGGGAATGACTAAAACAGGGGATGTGCTGCAAGGCGATGTGAGTCGTACCCATTAGGGTATGATTATCACCTTTTTAGATCACTATTTATGGATTTGGTATGTACGTGTGCCCTTAAGGAAAAGGTTGTAAAACAACCAAGGTGATGGCATATTCAGTACTATCTAGGAAGGGGTAGGCCGGTCTTGTCATGCAGGGGGTCTAGGCGAGGCCCTTAGTACATTTTATCTAGAGATGCACTATGGTAGGTGGTACCCCAATGCCTTGTCATTGTATGGAATCTAATCTCCAATATGTGCCTTATAGTTTTATTTACAGAACCTAGTACCGTTGTATGTAATTATAGGTAACCATTCCAGATATGTTATATATTTATTACAAACCTTAGACATTATTATAATATCATTGAATTTTCTTATAAAATGAATTGGTTATCCTAAGGTAAAAACTCATCCGTGTTTATGTGTAGCATGGTCTTATGAGACACTTTTATTTTTGAAAGGGTTTTATAAATATAACAATTCATATGATTTGAGTTTCTTACCATGTTTTACTAAATTTATCCAGGTGTTATTTTCTCATAATACTTGGGTCAGATTTGAGTATAATTCTGGATTTAACGATGGACGCTTAGAGCTTTAGGAGATGAGTCGGATGCTTTCTAGACTTGACGTATTTTATTTTCCACTATATTTCTTGTTTTGTATTTATCAGCAAATGTAAGAACGAGCTGCTATAATTGTCCAGACTGATGGTAGGTTAGACTATGGTTGTTCTATGAGTATTAAAGTTTCCTTCTGTAAAGGTCATTTGGATATTATGTATTACTCGTCATGATGTAAGATTCTATTCTGTTCTTTCACCCTAACAATCTGTCTTTTCGGCACTTGGATGCTTGGCATGAGAATATCGTGGATGTATCACTGTCGACTTTTGAATGTAAAAAAGATGGGTCGTTACAACCAAGTTGTAGGTGAAGGAACCAATGGGATGTCGGCCGAGTCAATAGGAGGTACTTTGCATGGTTGGAGATTCTGCCAACATAGGTAACCGAGTTAAAGGCGGTGATATGATCAGATGAGTTTGCGCTCTCATCGTCCTTGTCGGGCAGTAAGACATATCTACGGTGGATGTATGTGCCTAAGATATCTTCATAGAAAAGGTCCTCATTCTCGCTATTGGACCCCTCTTTGTCCTCAGGCCTTTTTGGTTAGATCATGTGTATATACTGACGTAGGGCGACTATCTCTTCTCAAAGGCCAGATTCCTCGTGTCATGGATGATGGTTGATCCTCATAGGGGAAAGATTTCTTGATCATCTGTCTATTGTTTGTGATTTAGAGCGAAAATACAGCGAAGGAGAATGACGACGATTGGCCGGAGTAGGATACCTATTCCTATCCATTGATAGGGACCTAGGTGGATAAGGTCGCCTTTCCAGGGATTTGGGCCGGGGTATCTCTCGATGTGGTCGAGAGTGAACTAACGGTTCTCAAGGCACTATGGCCTTGCCTCGTTCCCCACCACTGATGCATTCAAAAAGGAGATCGTGGTCTCCGTCTGCTAGCCACAAGCGATGGAATACAAACCATCTTTTGAGCGATGGAGATCAACGACGTATTGGTGGTTTAAGTTCTGGGATCTCATGGAAATCGTCTTGCATTAGGATAACACAGAGCTCATATGGTAGGCACAAATCTCCCCAAGTAGGGTTTCCAAGGCTACCATTCCCAAAGAATTAGCGGTGCTCATGAGGTTGTATATGGCTTGGAGGATTGGTTGAGGAGTCTGCTCGATCGTGGGTGGGGCAAAGCTGACCATCGTCTAGGCATCCAGCCTTGTCCTAAAACTGTCCATTTCATGGGTTAAATTGCCCGTGTTTGTCACTTGTTGCACCATGATGCACCATATCTCCACATTGAACCCTGGGATAGAGCAAGTAGTACTGGCGATAATGTTACCGTTAGTTTCATGCTTATTAAAATTATTGCACTTAGGTCTTGGAGCTGGTTCCATGGTAACAAACCAGAACAGACATTAGAGGAAAGAAAGCTTCGGAGGTTCGAGCCTTTCTTTTAGTGCAAAAATATTGACTGTATTCTTCGTCAACCTTGGATTTGCATTTATTGGGAGATATTAGTAAGAATGCATAATTAACATCTTCATTAAGAGATGGGAATTAAGGCGATTCTTGTATGGGAAACAGTAAAGGGACAATGACTTTTAGAGTGGCTCAACTGAAGATGATCTACGTCCACTATTAGAAGCTTATTTTTACTTCCATTACTCTAGTTAAAACAACCCAAAATCACTAGGTTAAGTGACTAAAAATATAAATTGCTCTTTTTAGTCTTAGGCTAATATTTTTTCTTTTTTATTGAAGTGGTAATATATGATATATTTGTAGTGACTGAATTCGATGTTTGGACGATTGAGATTGACCTAAATTAGCCCTGTAAACACTCTGGGCCATTATTGATGACATATAGTTGATTATTAAGCCTGTTGGAATGCCAAGTGGCCTGCATGATATTGACGTAGACAGTTGGCGAACTACACTATGGAAATGTCCTTAAAATGCGGGGGACGATGTGGAGTAGAGGTGGTTGTAGCAGAGGTACTAGGGTGTTAGCAGAATATATGGGAGGGGCTACTGCACAATGGTGCCTCTACCAGATGAGCCACAATAGTGGAGGCTGACCACCCATAATATGGCACAAATGGTGCATCTTTTGTGTCAAGGGAGCTTGATGGTTTGTTGGCATGGTTGAGGGACGTGAGGTAGTTCATATGAGTAGAGGAAGGTTTGGGTGAGGATGACGACGGATAAGGATGTTATTTTTATGGTTTTTTGGTTGGCCAGGTCGACCACCATCGGACCTTATCCTCTAAGTGTAACCCGCCCTGACTATGCCCGCCATTCGTAAGGAAGACCGACCCGCCAATTTTTTCCAAATGGACGAGGACTTTTATGAGTGAGCCTTTCGAGTCACCAGAATAAGGATTATAAGGCTAAATTAACACCGGATGGGGGTGAATAGTGTTTAATTGATTATAAGAATATTTTTCAAATTCTTTAAGATTCTACTTGGAATAATGTAATTAACAATCACGGAAACAATCATAGAATCAAAGTGAAGATAAAAGTAAATGCAGTAAAAGTAAAAAGAAAATAACATACTAGTATTTTATACTAGTTCGGAGTTACCCAACATCCGGTCCTGTACATTTCTTGTATAGATTTCTTTTCAACTAGTAAATGCAAATACAGTGTCGATTTCAAGTCTATGTGACACACCCTCTAGAATCTCGACCTTTGGGTAGAGCCACTTCATTTCTAAGGTACAAGCACATCCACTAAGGTACAAGCACATCCACTAGATTTACGGGCAATTTAGCACACTCAATTGATTTTACAGGCTACAATCACACCCATATATATAGAAATATGATTTGATACAATTTTGCAGACTCAGATCTTTGATCTTGATTGCAGTTGATCCTATAAATCTTGAATAGCACTTTTGATCTTGGTTTGAGTGAGTGAAACGAGAGAAATCAAAAAGTAGATAAAGAAGAATCAAACTAGTGATGATTGAATTTGATAGAGTTTGGGTATATTTTGATTTGAGAGAGTCGAAGGAGGAGAGATGAATAAGAAAACGATGATTAAAATTCATTTGAAAGTCTGGCATATATAGGGAAACAATGGTCAGGTCCATTCGAGAAGAAATACGACAAAAAACACTTCCATCCAAATTTGAATTTTGAAAAACTATGTCGACATACATAGATAGAGTATGTTGACATACTCTTCGCAAAATTGAAAAACATTTTAAAAATATTATTTTGAAAATACGTTGCTTTGTAAAATAATTTGATACTTTGTAGAATTATGTAAATATAGTTTGTACACATTTTAATCAAAATATAACTTAATAAAACTTTATAAAATAATTTTGAAAAATCTAATAAGAGTATTCAATATAATGTAAATAATATATAAAATCAATATAGTTATAAATGATAAGTAAATGTCTAAAATCAAAATATAAATATCAAAAATAAACTTAAGGAAGATGTAAACTAAAATACCAAAAATGTAATAGATTAAAAATACATAAAAACTTAATATAATATCTTTGTAAATATAAAAGGTTAAGAAATTATTTTGAGAAATATTTTGAATAGATGTTTGAAAAGATTATTTTGGAAATCGGGATATTTGAAAAATATTTAAAACAAAATTAGAGAAGGAGAGAGAGATCAGAAAGTGCTATCGAGATTCTAACATAAATTCTATGACTCTATTACTTATTTGGAATATGTTGAAACCTTGAACTCTTCAATACTCACTAGTCTTCATTCTCCAACTCTTGAAACTCTATACCAGAATCTTGAATCTACCGTACAATCTTCTTAATCAATACATGTCTAATATACTGCACTATATGCTATATATAACTTGATAAAACATTAGTATTTATATTTTGTATACCGCCTATAGTTGTTATTATCAAAACCAATACCTATGGTACTAACAAGCCTAATTGGCTGGTAGGTGAAACATAGATCCAAGGGGTTGGGTGATAGATAGGAGGATGCGTGGGCTTTGATGTTGCTATTTGAGCTAGGTCGAGCGAAGAAACATGGCCATCTCGCATTCGGGTCAAGCAAGATAGGGTTGCTTAAGTAGGTTGGACTGTCTCTATATTTTGCGAGAAATACAAGCAACGTCTAATGATCTATATGTGTGGTGTAACATTACTCAAAAAGTCGAATCAATAACACCCATCCATAAACCAATCCAAATGGTCTACCTTTATTGATGATATCAAATAACAAATCATTTATGCATTATTCACCTTTATCACCGACCATTACCGCTATGATAGGGTATGAAACAGTGTGAATATCAACTATTCCAAAATTAATTTATGGATCGATCAACAAGTCAGCTTATATAAAAATAATATTAGATCACCAAGACCCTATGACATAACAAACTTCAGGCCCTACAAAATAAAATTTCTAAGCACATCCTAAATAATTTCAATCGATTGATTAATAGGATCCAATGAACTGAAATTCCAATAACACAAATGCCCCTAAAACTATCCGGCTTTCCAATTTAAAACTCCACTTCAATCGTACCTTCTAAACTTCCAATTTCTTACAAGTATAACTTTGGTCCGACCTCGTTTGTACAAATCTTAACCCATTTATTTTGTTATTAGGTTATCACCTCCTCTATGTACCATTTCAACAAAATAATTTGGACTTAATTCTCTTTAACCAAAATATGATATATATACTTATCAACTTGGAATTTTCCTATCTAACCATCGACACTCTTCTTACGTCATATGCCTAAGTGGCTACTAACGGACCTAAAGAGTTATATTTGCGGAGGAAGATCAGAATATTTAATAAAGGTATATAGGATTCTTATGTTTTATGATGTACAATAATTCATCAATCAAGGGACTATCGGGACCATGATATACTACAAGGTCGTGCCCTGTCCACTTCTCCTCATTCGATCATTGTTCTTATCTCTATCCAATAGCATCCTATAACGAGTCATCCAATCTATTTTAAAAATCAACCCATACCCCCAATAGATTTGATACATACGTGTCGCTAAAGAACTCAATGTCGTAAATAAAAAACTCCTAATCATAGCAATAATGGGTAAATGATTTGATCCTCTTGACGGATTCGACACCACAACAGATTTAAGCACTTTGTGAGATTCAAGGTTCAACCATCCACTATGACAATATATATCTAGAAGTAGCAACTCTCTTTCCATCATGGGTTGCTCTACTTTATCCTCTCTCTTAGGAAGATAATGATATGCTTACACCTAGGACCGCATCCAGTGTGAAGCGCTCAACCATCCGACCTTCCTTATTCACTTGATAATCCATCAAACTTTTTCCTTAAAAAGTTATAATTTAAAGATTTAGAATTCCTTTCCCATATTTTAAAAACAAATCAAATATCTATAAAATAGGAATTCATCAAGTTACAAAATATAAAACTTCCCTTCACCTTTAACATATTACACCATAAAACTTCCCATTTATTTGAGAAACCATAGAGCAATATTTTCATCACTTATTTCACTTACTTTATCATTTTATGTTTTAACCTCTACATCACTTAATTTTCTGTACTTCAATAATTCAATATTAATAACTCAAAATACATTTAAATTTGAAATAGCCATGATTATTTTCTAAAATATTTATACTTCACTTTTTACGACATCGTTCCATAAAATTTATAACCGTTTTATAACATATATGAGTATGCATCGTTTAATTTTATAAATAGCCAATTTCTAACATTTTTAAACAATATGTATTGTATATAAATAGAAGTAAAATCTTAGAATTCATTTGGCTATTAGCTACACTCATTTCAAATTCGAAAACCATAAACTTAAATCATATATTAATATATATGTTCAAAATCTTATGTCACAAAATTTTTAATTTCAAATCTGAAAATACATATATTCAAAATATAAGAATTCCATTTACTTCGAAATAAATCCCTTAGTAAAAATCTTTCAAATGCTTTTGTAGTCGTTGATGAATACAACATCTATTTGTAAATCCCTCTATGAAACAAATTTTATAATCTTAGTTTCAAAAATCAATTCCTTTTTTTAATAATTCTTTAAAATTATTTAACTTTCAAGGCTCAATTTTTCTGTAAAATTCATCACATCCTTGACAAATGTATTTATCAAGAAAATTCAAAAGACTATATTTTTCTTTATAAGTGTTAAGCAAAGCCCACACCATTGAATATGATTCATTTTCAACATAGAGTTTCTCACCTAAACTAGAGAAATTCTTGCACAGTTTTGAGAAATCAATAGCCCATGCTCTTTGGATAGGAAACATTCCTTTTTCAACAGATGCCGGTACTATGGAGTTTTCACCTGTTTGACTTATCATCTACAAACATCGGTGGGACAAAATATGGGAATACACACACCAAAATATCCATAATATCGATTATAGCAAGTTTTGATTTCAACCCCATCAGTACTTATTTTTATTCCAGTTTCTTCCTCTACCATCCTAAATTAGCATTTGTTATCAACTCCCCAATCGATAATTAACTCAATGAGTGCTAGAAAGTGGTGTATGCTTATGTACTCAATATATAATGTGTATATATATATATATATTTTATAAAAATACAAATGTGTTCTTTTAATACGTACCTTGTAACAACCCAAGATTTTTATGTATATTTTAATTTTGACTTTATTTCAATTTTAAATTTATTTTAAACTTGTTTCATTTCTTCATTTTTAAATACAAACTTTGATTATTATGTGAATTATAATTCCAACTGGTATAAATTGAATATTTTACTGAAAAGTGGATTTTTGGTCAAACTGGTCAAAATTTGTTTTTTTTTAATTTCAAATTTAAATATTTAAATTCTTAAATTTTATCTTTTATTATGAAATTAGATTTAATAACTTGAATGCTGCTTTTCGTTTCGTTGAAAACAGATTTAAATTGTGAAAGTTATGTATATTTCAATATTGAAAGCAATCTATTTTATTTAGCAATTTTGTCTATTTTAAATTATATAAATTATATTTTCTTTGTCATATTTTATTTTAAAATGTGTCATTATGTTATTTTATGTATATTTTTGTCTTTTAATATTTTTGAGGTGATAATAAAACTTTTTCAAAGTTTACTGTATTTATTTCCTATTTTTAAAGGTTGTTTTCTATTTTTTCTGCTATTTTCTTCATTTAAATTATATTTAATTAAAATTTATATATATTTTTGTCAACGCATTTTTATTTTATGTTATTATCTTTGTTATAAATATTTTTACAAGTTCATATAAATTTTTCAAAGTTCATTCTGTTTATTTTTCATTTTTCTAGACTGGTTTGTATTTTTAAGCTATTTTCTTATTTTACCTTATATTATTATTATTATTTATTTATATTTTTATATTTTGTTGCATTTTCGAAATTTTTACTGAAATTATTATTATTCTCAGAAATTTAAACTTATATAAATAAATAAAAGGAAATTTGAAAAGTTTATGTCTCTTTAGTTGCTTAAGACCTTTTGTTTTCCCATCTCTTCATTTTTCCTAACCTTCTTGCATTCAATTCTTTTTGGCCGTCCCCTATCATTCTTCAGCTGCATCCAACTTCATTTTCACACACAAATTAGTTTCTCAACTCAAAAAAAATCGGCCATCAACCTGAGCAAAAAGTTTGGTAAAAAATTCTGTTCTCTTTTCATTGTTTTCTTCTTGTTTCATTGTTTTGCTCTAGCTTTCTTCAACCTTCTATGCTCAGCTCCAGCCCTCCTCCATCACCTAAGCCGCCTCCACCACCACCACATCTGGTCACCCCCACCTCCAGCCCATCCCCTTGCCATAGCCGTGCACCATGATGAAGTAGATCTACACAAAAATGAGCAAACTCCACATATATGTCCATAACCGAACTCACCTTGCTTCCATCACCTCCTCCATCACTTTGGCCGACCATACACCACCACCAGCTGCAAATTCCTGACCTGAGCCCACTGCCACATCATCCTCCATCCCACTACAGACCTGGCCGTGCCCTCCTTGGCCTTGGCCGAGCCCTTTAGTGCATAGGAATCCATGATATTTGCCTTGTAGTGTTAATTCATGCTCATATATCTTTGCTCCATCATTTTGCCATGCTAAGCCGACCTTTAAGAACCCAAACCAGATCCAAACCATGCCTTTAGCCGTGCCATTTCAGATCTGGAGTTGAAGCATAGGTAGTAGAAAGCAAGTGCAAACACTTCGGTGATGTTTTGTGTATTCATTTCTAGCTTTGTTTAATTGAATTTGGGTTGAAAACTTATGTTATATTTATTTGTTTTGTCTCATGTATCCAAGGAGAATTAACCTTTTGCTCTTCCACTCATCTTTTTTTCGTGTTATCGTGCTTGTTTGGATCTCATTCGTGCATTCGTCGTTGTGTCTCCAGCTCAAAACAGTGAGTAAATCTCACCAGACTAATATGTACTTATATAGTGATAAACTGACATCACCTGAATCTGTAAATGCATATCATCCTGTATAACTGCTATATTATATTCATATGATGTTCACACATATATTTACACCTGTTATATCATATGTTACTGTTATTTCATGCTATTATGTTACTTTCATCAGTTTATCACACTGCAAGTTCCCTGTAGACTAGAATCACTATGGGTTGAAATGATACATACCCGAACGGACTTTAGAATAGGAGAAAATCATTATGGGCTGAAATGATAGGCTTGAATGATTTTCAATTACTTTCTTTTACTTGGGATTGCGGGTTTGAAATGATCAAACCCGGGTTTTCTTTGTAAATTACGGGTTGAAATGATATATTACCCGTATCACTTTACCTAGGCTAGAAAATGAAATACAGAGCCGTTGTTAAAATATGTTTTTCTAAAAAATTTAAATTATTTTAGAAATGTAAATATTATAATATTTTGATTTAAATTTGATTAAAAATGATTTTTGTAAAGCATTATTGAGTTTCTGAAAATTTATAAGTGAAATAAATAAATGGTAAAGTTAGGAAATCTGAAATGTAAGTTATTTTGGAAATTATAATTTGGTGATAAATGGAATTTAAATTAAGTATTAAAATATGATAAATTTATAATATTTTGAATTAAATGAATTAAAAATGATTTTTATAATATATTAATGATTTTTGAATAAAGTTAAAATGTGAAATGAATGAATATTTAAGTTGAAATTTTGAAATATAACAAAAATTTGGAAATCTGTGAATTTGGCTTAAAAGTGAATTTTAAGTTAAGTAAATAAAAATGAAATTAAGTTATAATTGAAATTTAAACTTAAGTGTTAAGTTAAATTTAATTTAATGAATTTAAATTTAATGTTGGAATTTAATAAGTGAATTATCATTAAATCTTGATTTTTGAATGGAGATTTAACTTTATAAAATCATGAATATAAGGGTATTTAAATGATTGTTTTAAAAGTTAAATTATATGATTTTATAAGTTAAAAATGATTTAAATAAAAATATAATTGTTTGTGAAACTATACTTAATATTTGAAGTTAATTAACTGCATTTCGAAAATGCTATTAATTCTAATGTAAATGATAATACGGTATTTGTAAATGCTGTAGTGGATAATAATGAACCAAATGGCTAAGTTTAATTAAAGGCTATTATAGCATTTTTTTTAATGTTATAATTGTTGAATTTAACTAAGTTTTATTGAAACTGATGTAACTATTTTTAAATGATATCTTTTGTTAAATTGAACTGTTTTGAATGTACTTTCTGTAGCAATTTCTAAATGCTGCGAAAGTTGAATTTCCATCTGTTTCAATAAATTAAGTGAATAAACGAATTTTGAAAGACTAAAATTTTGTAAATTTAATAATTTAATTATTAAATATAATAACTTCATTTTATTATTTAAAATAAAGTAATTTTTTTTGAAATATAAACTATTTTGAAATGTGTTTTGTAATGGTATTTAAATTAAATAAAAATGAATGTGGTTTGGAAGATATTGATATTTTGAAATAGATTTTTGAATGATATTGAATTTTGAAATGATATTTGATTTTGAGGTATAAAATACCATTTTGAAATTTTAACCACGGGATGTATTTAATTTATAGTTTAACTGATTCTTAAAGGATGGACGATCCCAAGCATCCTTTAAGTTGTTGTGTATTTCTACTACAGTTCACTTGAGTTGGTTTACATTATATAAGTATATATTGTCCTGACTCGAGTGTTTTGTGTTTTACTTTACGCTCGGGTCAGCCTGAGTATTTACAGCTTAGCTTTGGATTTCTTTTCTGGAGGTAGGAATTGCTGGAGATTCTGCTTGTCTAGTTATCTATCCATTCAGTTTTAGTTGTTCTATTTCAGCTTTGGTATTGATAAATTGTTATGTAATCGAGATTTCTATTGTATATGTTTTTTTTTCAGACTGATATTATGTATTATGTTTTGAGAGTTTGTTATAGTAGCTTCATGAACTACTATGGTATTTTAATTTCCGCTGCGAGTTATTCTGATATTTCTGTGTCTGTGATTGTATTTCATTTGCTCCAAAATTATTTACAATGCGATATTTTGAGCAATTCAAGTCCGTCATGTGTGGATGCGAATGGATGAAAATATCGGGTTGTTACATACCTAGTCCTTAATTTAAGGAATATTTTGCTTTGATACTAAATGTAACAACCCACCATTTTCAAACCTTTGATTTAATACAACTCTCGATGTACAAACCTCGAAAGACGAAAAGGATGCATCATTGGTGAATGATAATAAGATTCAGAATAATATGTTTTATGCATCTCTTTCTAAAGTCACAGTGGCAGGTAACAAATATACAATATAATCAAAGTATCGCTTTACTTAAACCAAATGATTCAATTATATACATAAGTCGTATACATATCTAGTCCTATCCAGATACACATATATACAATACTAAATATCAAATGGTCATTTAATATACAAAGGTCATATGCATTAGTACGCCATTGTCATCTACACCTTTAGACCTACTTGAAAGAACATACCGGACTCCATCAACCTAGTGATGAAACAAAAAGGGAAAAACATAGAGAGGGTCGGACTATAGTTTGGTGAGTGATGTACGTCACATACTCTAATCATTCTAAACAAACTAAGATAATTATAGCAAACATCATTTCTTAGTTTTGTTTAACCTGCAACCAAAAAGTTAATCGAATAATATAACAAATATGGCTGACTCGTGAAACAATCTTGATGGAGAACAGTTGCAATGGTAAATGACAAGGTTTAACCAACATACAATGTCAATCCTACCCTATTTCATATGGATAAATCACCAAATGGACGTAGTTCAATATACGACTTGCGAACTGTTTTTGCCAACTATGTGCACCTCATAAGAATCCTTAGATGGAAATCATGTTGCCGTAAAAACTAACATAGAACACAATAACCAGTAGTCAAGAAATTACCAACAATAGCAACCCAGTATCTATACGTGTATACACATACATATCTACATATATACCCATATACACTGTTTCAAATCTCGTTTATCTCGCTCGAGATCTCATTTTTAAATTTGAGTGAGACGAGATTTAATGAAAAAAATATTAATTTTGTTAATATCTTATTTGACACTCATTTCATTCAAGATACTATGATCTAAAGTGAAATTCTGGGTAAGATTTCAATATAAGATCTCAACGAAGTTATGTTTTTTTATTTACTTATATCTTTAACTTCTTATGTTAATCAAAAAGAAATATCTCTCTAATGACATTTTGCTAATCCTCTAATTCTGTGTTTTATTATTTAACAAGTAAACAAAAATAAAATACTTTTTATATTCTTTACTTTAAATATTCAGATGAGTAGAATTTATTCAGTTTATATAAATCAATCATACCACTATACTCTAAAAAGAAAAATTAATACTACCATTTTATATAAATTATGTGTGTCAAAAGTTTATATTTTCATAATAATTATTATAAAATTATTTAAAATGTCAGCTTTAGATGGTTAAGTTACTCCAAGGTAGTCCTGATATGGACTTAAAGATCTGAGGCGTCAATCCAGGATGTACACCCAAGATACACTCATCCCACTCGAGATTTCGTCCGATATGAGATATTGTTTATAAAATTCCCAAGATGAAACGTGACCAAAATCCGAGATTTAAAGCCTTGCCTATATATACATCCAATCATTCCATTCAATCAAGATAGGAAATCGCATCAAAATGTTGTCTAATATTCCTCGAAGAACCACGGGAAAACCCCAAAACAATCGAACCAATTCTACATGATTCATTCCTGTTAGGTCAAGCCAAACCTAATCCAACGGGTTGCCACCAATTGACCGATGGTGGCTGTGGTATAGGAGCAAGTGCTCTTGTAAATTTCCTACTTTGTATATCTAGTTTCCAGCTTTTGTTGCTCTCCTTTCTCTCTTGTTTTTGATCCGATTAAGGATCCATTTTCTTTCAAATTTAGATATGTTTCTCTACTGTCTTTCTTCTTTAGGTTCTTAAAAAGTTTGCATCAAAATCGTTTTCAAAAAGCTGTAGAAATCAGTGTTTACAAAACTAGCTTTTAGAAAATCAAAATAAAACTTCTCCACACTATACTTCAAAGTGCCTTTAAAAATCGTAGTAAATTAAAAATAAATTTATATTAATAAATATATATATCATATTGGACTCCATAAATATTTTCATATAGATTAATATTGTATATTTTCATTAAAATCGCAATTTCATACAATAAACATGATATTTTCAAATTCCCTTCAAGTAACCTTTATAAAATCATTAAAAATATTGTTTAAATCATATAAATTTTCTAGAATATATTCTTTAGTTCTAGAAATCAATTCACAACATTTTTACAATACTCTGTATATTATTTTGAATATATTACATACATACACGCTTCTAACTCATTTTCATTGCTTCTCTTTGCTTATGTGCACTTATATACATACATACATACATACATATACATACATATATATATATATATATATATATATATTAGTATTAAATGTACGTACGTGCATCTAATAGTTGGGGATATTTAATTTTTATTTAATAAAAAAAGCAATGGATGGATGTGTGTTATGAGTGTAAAATCTTTGGTAGTCACAACACTTTCATTTTAAGCAATTTTATTGATGGTGTTGGTGATAAGTTAAAAAGAAAATTTCCATTGATGGGTGGTCAGAAAGAGGATGGCGGTGGATGTTGCAAACCGATGGTGAGATTCCATTGATGGATGAGGGTTTTTTGGAATTTCAAAAAGACATAGTAGAAATCTATTCATTGAATTCTCTTATATTAATGGTGTGTGTATAATTTCATTTGGTTTTAAATTTGTATTCTTCGATTCATTCAAATTATCATCATAAACTTCAATTATAATAATCCATGAATTCTAATATAATTATTAGTCTCATATCACCATATCCAATTTGATATTTCATTGTTTAGCCAAACATCATTAATTATCATTTACATTAATTATGAATCCAATTCATTAATTTATTTTCAAATTATATCAATCCTAATTACCGTCCAAACTTAGTAATTACCCATTTAATCCAAAATAAAATCTCTAAACCAAATATTATCACAAAAATTTATGAAATTAACTAGTTATGTTGCAAATTAGATGTAAACTACTCACTTAAACCCAAATTGCTCCAAGATGCTCGTTGTCTGGAATTGGTTCTTCCTTTAAATCCACTTATTTTCTCATCTAATTCGTATTAGAATGTAGATCTCGGCTCGCTTTTTGATTTGATACTTGGTTTATTAATTTTAGTGGAAGATCGAATGATAATTTGATGGTTGAATTGAAAAAGGAGTTTTCTGTTTTTTGAGAGGCATGAGAGGAAGAAGATGTACATAGAAAGAAATAATTTAAATTTTAGAATCCGTGAACAACCTGTTATTTATAACCAAAGAAAAGTGTCCATTCAATTCTATTAGGCTTAGCTCATTTAAAATTAAAAATCTTGAATTATAAAAACAACGATATCTCCACCATGCAGGCCTCGAACTGGACAAACAAATACACAATGCAGACTAGAACAACTAGATGGTCACAACGGTGCAAGATCATCTCCAATTCAAATGTTTGAAAAATAATGATTTGCCCCTTACGTCAAAATTATTAAATTTATTAAATTCCAAATTATCAAAAAATACAGGTTATTGCAACCTAACCCCTGTCTTATCACATGAACTTCTTTCCCACGTCATCCACGATATTTTAGTCCATCTTATTTGTGCCGAACATGTTCATTAGCCATCTCTGGTTCTGTTGGACACTCCTTCAAAGCTTCATTAAGTTATGCAATTTTCTTATGCACTCATTCGTTGTTATTTCACCATAAGTGTTTGTTGTGCATCAGGGAAAGTGTGCAATAGCTACGACAAACCAGACTTTCGGACTTCTTCATTGTTTGCGCTACATTTTTTATTCTGATGGGTTGTTGTAGCAAAAAATGGGTGGAAAGAAGTGGTGAAGAGAGGGGTGTTTATAGGTGGGGAAGCAATAGAAGTGGTGAAGAGGGGGGTGTTTATAGGTGGGGAAGCAATAGGCTGTACAATAGCCGCCGCGAGAGTTTGCGCTGGACAAGTTCGACTAGTCTTTTCCCAATTGTTCATTTTCATCGAAAAATGGAACTGGAGAAATAAAGACTGCGAAGAAGGCCTTAGCCGTCGGTTTCGAACCAACCCGTTGGAGAAGTCCAAAACATAAAGGCTCCGCTTGAGACTTTATTTTCTATTGGTTTTGACTGGTTTGGATGACTATGTATCAGATGTTATCATAATTCTTGTTTGTAAGTTTTTTTTCACACCGTTTATTATTGTTTATAAAATCAGTGAAACTCAATGTACTGCAATTTTAATGTTAATTTTCAACCGATCAAATTATGATGTTTCAAGGGGTTATAATTTTTTTCAATTCTACCCGCGCTAGTTATATGTGTGTGTTTGTGATTTTACTTTAGCAAATAACTTTCAAAACCGGTGTATGTTAAACTCTCAAACATGTTTGATTGGTTATATCAATAATTCATATAAACTAATCAAAACCGTTACGATTATTAAAAGTCCAAAACGCTGCTTTCGACACCATTGCTTGGTTCCACAGAACATCCGAGCGGAACCAAAATCCAGATGTAAGGTGTGAATTCATTGGCCTTTGGATATGGCTTTATATACGACCGACGATCAACAATTAATGGTATCAGCATCCCAATCCAGCTACATGCCCACTTCAATCATCGTTCCCATTTCTCCTTCCGCTTTCTCCAATCGTAACTCTAAAAGCCCCAAATCAAGAAAACCAAATCCACCAGTCTCAATTTCAGCAAACCGGTCTCTTTTAAACCCTACACAACTCCAATCCCTTTTCACGACATCTAATTTCTCGTGCCACCGCTTTCCAATTCTCACTCCCATGAACAAACCAGAACCTGTTAACATTGATAAGCTCAACTTAGCCATCAAACATAGCTACATTGTTGTTTCCGCGTTTTGTAAGAAAAAATATATGAGTAGCGATGGGCGAGATGATTGCTTTATGGGTTTTCTGGGATTTGCGGGTGACCAGGATTTGCAATTGGTTGGTTTCGGGCGTGCAGTTTCAGATGGCGGATTGACAGCTTCCATTCACGATGTTGTGGTATGAATATTTCTGAATTTTTGTTCATGAATGAACACGGTAGTGTGCGCTCCCGACTACACACCGATAAACTACGTTAAATCTTCTAATCGATGAAATTTGAAATCAAATATTTCCCATCTATGTTGTATCAATTATTTGTAAATACTTTGGCACTGCAATGTATACGTGCATAGGTCCTTTTTTTTTTAAGTACAGCATAATGAACTAAAAGTCAAAAGCATACTTTTGCATATAATTTTTGATAAGAGAAACAGTCTACATGAAATATAGAGAATAATTAAAATAAGTAGAACACTAAATTAAAAGATATTTTTGTAATAATAGAATTATTGTACATGAAATATAGCGTGTAAACAAAATTAGTAGATTACTGAACTAATGAATGTTGTACAAAATTGGGAAGAATGTTATTTTTTCCCTTTCTAAAACTGCTTATGATACTAATAATGTATAAACACAAATAAATAGAAAAGACAAAAAGAAATTTTGTCATCTTTGAGATTCAAACATTTGATCATATTTATCTTTACTATAAAGTTAACAAATTTGATGAATATTTCCGTAGTGTTTTTTAAGAGTATGGTATACGCCTTCCCTGGATTACATTTCATTCCAAATTGCTAAAAATAAATCTAATATAAAACATGTTCGAACGATCGTCGAAATATCCACTCATTAATGAAACATCACCATTAGCATCTGCACCATCGACGAGACTATTAGCGCATGTGCCCTTATCTAACCTTTCTTCTAAACCATTTGAACGATTGTTCACATAATCGAAAAACATCATCATCTAAAACTGAAATGAACACTTGTGTGTAGCACGTGCGACCCAGCAAGTATACAAATGATAATTATTTTTAGGATGATATTCAAATTTATAACCTTTCTTAATGAATCATTTTTTTTCACCCAAGTAAAAGCAATATTTTCATTTAGTGCTATGATTCAAACATGTGATCTTATTTATCTGCCTGGAACATTTCTAAAAGTTTATGCTTGTTTTAGAAAATGTGACAACAAAGATAATACAACAATTATTAAAGATTAGACATGTACTTTTCTTTATCTTTTGTCTAATTAATCAACTGTATCTCAAAATAGAAGACCATCATCATTTAACTCTTATTGTTTTTTTTTATAACTAATATGCCTTGTGCATTACTTTAAGCAATATTAAACACACTAAATGAGGAAAATAAACTCTCAATTTGATTTTTTTTTTTGTAGAAGTATATTATATTTTTGAAAGTATTTATACGAGAAATAAGGGTAAAACATTATTAAAATAATATCCATTCTTGCTAGCAATACATAAGAATTTTGTTGTGAAAATATTCAATTTGTTTGCCAAATTAATTTAAGCTAGTTGTACAATATATTAGTATCGAATATATTTACGAATTTATTGGATTTATTTGCAAAATATCTTTTTATAACAATTTCATCTTGGACCTTCAAAGGGATTCTTCTTTTCAATGTAATTAAAAAATAATATCATTATCGGTTGCTTTGATGGATAATGCACATGTAAACTATCTTCAACAATTTGAAAAATGGGACTTGGAGGAAGACTGCATGAAAACTAGTGAGGATGTTGCATGGATGAAAGAATGATTATTGTGAAGAAATAGAAATCAAATATGAAGTTAAACAAAGGCAACCAAGGACATAGGTATGTTTTCTTAAATAGCAGAAGAAGGGTAATACATGTGCCCAAAGATAATTGTACTGGATCTGGATGAAAATAAAATCAATGCTATTGACGAAGTAGTCTCTTAATGCAAACAAGAGAAGGAAAAAGAAGATATAAAGAATGCAGTCGAAGATGAATATGTTAGTATGGAAGTAGATAAAAAGATAACGATGAAGAAAAGAATTATACACATCTGACATCAACATTTGCATGAACAAAATATATTATATAAGTGATGAGTTATTAAAAGAGGTTACAATCGATAACACCTAGAAAATTTCCCACGGTTGTACCAATGATATTTTTAACTTAAATATGATGGCTGGTATTGAAGTAATTGAAAATGAATGCAATATCACTAGAAAATCACATAATAAATATTTTTTACAAATATTATTATACACCGAACAAATTGCAAAAATAACAATATATACTTATGGATCCCCATGAGATATGATGATTGTTATGTAGGGATAACCATTTTCGAAGCCGTACTTTTTTAATGATCTAGAGAACCAAATTTTGTTGTAAACTTTTGAAAAAGTAAACAATACAACTCATATTGTGTTCTTGAAGCCATAATGACATAGAGTAATGATATTACAAAAGTACTTAAAAGGGAAAATTTGATAATAAAAAGTAACTTAATACAGCTAAAAAGAAAAGGAAAATTAAAGTTGTCAAGCTTGTGTGAGAATGAATTTATCGCTTCGACTAACTTTAAATTAAACGAATAACATGATAAGTTGGGATGTGCGTGATAGATACATATTTCAACATTAAAAAGTTCGATCTTTGTAATATGGACTCACTCGATAGATATAACCTACTAATATAACATGATAATAGAATATGTTTCCTAATACCAGTGTAAACAAGTTTAGCAACTCATAGAAGAGTGGATGAAAATTTGCTTATAACGACTCCTAAAATAATGATAAGAATAATTATTATTTTAAAGGACATCGTTGTATAATATATATAATTCTATTGCTTAAGTCGTGGTAATAACATACCTAGGACTGCACGACAGATCAAATCTAATGGATTTAGGTAATAGTCGATTTAATCCAATTTATAGTTATCTTAATCTTTTTTATTCACATTCGATCCACTTGACATATAAATACGATTTGGTTCGATCTAGAATTTCTTAGATTCGATTGGATCAAATATTGGTTATTATTTGTAATAAAATTTTCCAAGTTGATATACTTATGGAACGTCGGTTTGAAACGTTAATTATATGTAGGTCTTATTTTTATCAAATACACTATTTAAAGTTTTTTTTAATGTTTGTTTTTACTATATGGTCTATAATATTTAATTTTTATTGTCTAACTAAATTGTATCGTGGATATGTTATATTATCAAAAATAGTCTTTTGTATTAATGTTCTGAAGTTTGTTAATTGAAGGGATGTATTATCTTCTAGTCACAAATTAGACAAAATTAAAATTAAGTGCAGAAAATAATGTAGTATAAAATTATCCATTTTGTCTCCAACGGAATTAAATTAGAAAGTCATAAATTTTATTTTATCAACATTCAACTTAATTAGAGTAACCGATATACTTGGATAGAAAAACAAACAAGCCAAGTTTGACAAAAAAATACTATATTAAAATATTGAAATAATAGGTTGTTATACCTAACTTTTCCTTTTGAAATTTTGGACTAGGAAAAAGCTATGTTAAATCAAGGAGAAAGGTTACATAAATCAAAGAGAAAGGTTACCATAAACCAAAGAAGGGACGCTATCCTAAATCAAAGAGATGAAGTGATATCGTAAATCAAAAGAGGGATACTATCCTAAATCAAAGAGGCGAAGGGCTATCATAAGTCGAATAGGTGAAAGGTTATCGTAAATCAAAGGAGGAATGCTATCGTAAATCAATGAAGGGATGGAAATCGTAAATCAAAGGAGCGATGCAATCGTAAATCAAAGAAGTGAAGGGCTACCGTAAAACAAAGAAGGGATGCTATCGTAAATCAAAGAGGAGAAATGCTATCGTAAATCAAAAGATGGCGCTGTTGTAAAACATAAAGATAAAGGGCTATCATAAAGCAGGAAGATGGTGCTATCGAAAAACTGGAAGATGATGCTATTGTAAAATAAGGGATGTGGCTTATCGAACATCTATAAATTATATCCAAAACTATCCTAGTTGGCCACGTGATTGTCTCCCACGAAAGAGCAAAAAATAAACCGTGTCAGTTGCCACTTTGACATCATGCCACGTCAACATCTTAGCCGTGCAAATCTAATAGTCACCATATGTCAAGGATCGAACGGTGCACTTCTCCTATAAATAGGCATGTACCCCACTTGAGAAGAGGCGAATTTTGAATTTCTCTACTACCTTATTTTTCATTTGTATTTAAAAGATTTAATAAAAAGCTTGATTTGAGGATTAATGACTTCTTAGGTCAAATCAAAATCTTGCCTTTGTGCTTTAGGACTTGGACAGCTACATAATTGTATAATTGACTTTATGACCTCTTAACTATTTGCGTACTCGCTCAGAGTCGACTCTCTTGTCCAAGTACTTTTGGACTCTTTTGAACCGAGCATATAAGTTAGAAATATTTTTTGACTTAACATTTTTGTTGTTTTCATTGAGATTTGAACTCAGAGATTGTACCAGAAAAAACTATCTGTACTTCCCTTTGAACTATATACATTTCTAGGACATAACAAGGATCCTTAGAGCCCAATGGACAATGACTTGCTTACTGTTTCATCGAACGACTTCACAACATAGTGAGGAACAAATAATAAACTTATGGAATTTACCACTCAAACTATAGCAGAAACAAAACAAAATTGCTTAGGCTAGCCTAAGCAGATGGAGTTTGAACCTAACAGGGTGAAAAACAACTTTTGCCTTAGCATCAGGATAAGAGAAAAATGGAAGTTTTCTTAGAAGGATAGAAGGGTTAGATTAAGAAAAGACAAGTCTTTTGCTCAAATGTAGATGATAATCTAAGGACATGTTAAAGGAACTATTTTTGAAGAAGGAACGATTGGTAAACTTGACCTATTTTCTGAAGAATGAAAGAGTTTTTAACAAACCTTCTCGTGAAAGAAATGACTATGATGATACTTTGAAGAGGAAGCAAAGAAGGAATCAATGATCCCTTTTAAGCAGTTTGAAAACAATCAGCAGAACCATTCACGTAAGAGACCCAAACCAACGACGAGTCCTTTTTTCGAATATCACAGGAAGATGTATATCCTTCTACAAGAGCCAGGTTGAAATATTGGTCCTCCAAGAAAAAGTCTGAAGGAAATGAACCATACAGAGGAGGGGTGTATTGCATATTCCATGGATTGAACGGAAATGGAACAAGCCATTGTCGAGCCTTGACAGGAATGATTGAATACTATGCGAGACGTGGGGAGTTGAAAGAATTCATCAAACTAAGCTAGCCAAAGAAATAGTTGTGGACTTCAGGGAAAGTGAGAAAGTTTTCTATAACTTTGACAAATTTCATCAAAGAAATTCTCTTTCAAAAGAAATCATTTTCAAAATACAACGTTTTACAAAGTTTTCAGTGAACAATAACTGAAAACTGATACCGGGAAGAGTCAATCATAAAACAAACTCCATAACAATCTTCCTAGAATTCGGTTCTTTGATTATACACGAAGAGGCGACCACAGGTTTAAGAAGCACTATGCTCAATAAAGTTTCCGGCCCGACGAGGCTGGTGAGATTCTTTGAGCAAAGGCACCTCTTACACCCGGTGGTGTTGAAAGTCCTTGATCAAGTTCCAAGTTACCTAACAAATTGGTCAAATAAGCCTATAGTCTTGTCTCCAGGTCTTTCCAAAGCAATCGTCTTAAAAAATGATCAATTAAGCTTTTAGTCTCGTCTTCAAGCCTAACGAAAGCAATCGTCTGAAGGATACTAGCGATCAATCAAGTCTTTGGTCCCGCCTCGGGGCCTAGCTAAAGAAACCATCTAAAAGGAAACAAATGATCATCAAATGAATCTTTGTTCCTGCCACTGGGCCTAGTCAAAGCAATCGTCTCAAATTGAATGAATAACAATCGAGAAAGCATTTGGTTCCGCCTTTGGGCATGGGCAAAGCAACCATTCAAATACAAATTATCAAGTAAGTCTTTGGTTCCGCCACTATGTCTGATCAAAGCATCCCATTCACAAAAGAAAATACAAATGGACAACAACCTAAGGAAAAATACAAAAAAAGAAAACAAAGGCTCAAAAGGTAACTAGCTTTCCACAAATCAAACGTCACGCGCTAAGCACACTCAATAAAAAAATGTGGTAATGTGTATTGGTAAAAAAATTTAAAATATGATCATTTATAATGATAAACCGATATGTGCATTTACTCCTTATAACTTCCAAAACAATTTTTACATTCATGGGTCCAAAAACTTATGGTGCTGGCATATATCGGATTAGAAGATGTTGATATACCAGTTCCTTTCTCTTTTAAGAACGTCCAAGGTGCAAGAATGACTTTTGCTTGTTGACACTGCTTCTTTATATAAGGAGGGGGGAACCTCCCATATCTTTAAGTATGTCGAACCTCCATAAAGGAAGAAATGTTGGTATCTTTGATGGCTCGAGATCACAATCTTCCTCAAGCGTAAAAGAACAAGCGTAAATTCTTTTCTGGCCCAAAAAATGAGAAGTCAATTTCCAAATTGAAAGCAACAATTATTTCAACCAGACGATTTGCTAAAAAAATTAGTTGAGAAGCCCTTATGGAAAAATACTGCATCAGTTGTAGCTGATCTTCAAGCTCACTGACCTCTTTTTCCAATGTCTTTACGAATGCGGAAGGTTCAGTACTGTGTTGAACCGCCACTAGCAAGATATTCTTTTGTTTTTTCTCTTTCCTTCATATAATGTTCAAGGGGTTAGCAGGTCAATTCGAGTAATTATTCTCTATTCCAGAGTTTTGTTGGCATCTTTTAACTGAGAATCTTCCATAAGGAATTCTTCTTGTCATTTTCTAAATTTGAACCTTTAAAGTAAATGCATTCTTCTCACGTTCAAGGTCTTTATCTGAAAGCAAAGATTAGAAAATTCGTCTATGAACCTCCTATTCTAGTGATCTTTCAATTTCTTGTTACATTCAAACTTAAATGATGTACTTAATCTGACCAACTCTCCCGACATGTCTTTCGAAGAAGGAGAACAGTTGGCAGCGGCGAAGCATAACGGTTGGTGCCGCCTGTCAAACGGACATGAGAAGAAAAACTTTCTTAGATGAAGCCTTCTTTAGGGAGCAAGCATGTGTAGAAGTGGGGAGTGTGGTTTCTCCTTCAGTCAAAATGAGTTCGTATGATTGACACCGTTACGTGACTTTAACAAATCAACTTCCAATTCAAATATGCATTGGTTAAGTTCTGCAATTTTTGCATCATGGTCTGACGTTGGACCAATGATAAGGGATGGGTTCCGAAGTCGAGTGTTTTGAAGAGTTCGTGAATTACTTCATACTTGAGGGAAAATTTCTTTCAAGTTTTGAAATAATCACTTGAGAAATTTCAAAGTAGACTTAAACCACAAGTATTTGTTATACCACTTGTTTGCTTCCTCATTATCAGTTCATGAATCCAAAAGCAGATCGCAAAGGTTGGTTATCGATATCTTTAACCAATTTAGTCTGAATATTGCTAAGGTGATGAAACAAGTTGGGGGACTCAAGAGATAAAGCATGGCTTGAAACCTAAGACGGGTTGTAAAGCTAAAAGCAAAATAAGCAACTGATAAACTAAAGCAACGCAAAGAAGATGCTATGTTAATGATGGGAAAACAACGGCTTCAATGCATTCCTCAATCAAATAAATCCAAAAGTACATTATATTTAAAATCATTAAATAGTACTTATTATCAAGCCTCAAATGAGCATTCTTAATCCTTTGGTGAGATGTTGGAGAAATAAAAAAAGGTAGTTGTGAATGGAACTTCAAAGCGTGGAGGAGTATTGACTGAAGGAAATTTCTAGTAATTCCATTCCGTAGACAGAGAAAACAAATTAGAAGGTGAGTTGCATAATAACTTTGCATAACTAGTCCAATTTTGTTGAAGAAAATGATCTTTATTATCCCCTAAAAAGCTGAAATTCAAGATCAAAAAAAAAGTGTACAAGCAATGAAGGCCATGAAGGAAGCAATGTCATGCTAAGTAAGATTTCTCAATTAGGTAAGAAGTCTCGTTAAAGGTCCTTTTTAGCTTAGTTTACGTAGAATGGTTTTAGGAATTAGGGACGAAGTAGAAACAGATAAAAATTCAAAGACTTGCATATCAGTGATATGTTGAAGCTAGAAATCACCATGAATCTTATGGCCAAAAGCAAAAATATATTGAGCAAAATGTAAGCATCTTTTACATTAAAGAAAAGATAAGCTAGAGAGGTTCGTAAAGAATAGATCCTTTATAATATTCAAAATAAACGTATTCTTATTAAATTTCACTTTATCTGAAGGAAATGATTCAATGATTATTGAAATAGTATTGACTCTAGGCAAATTCCAGCATTCCTCGGGATGTGGATCTAAGCCGTGTTCGTCAAGATATCTTTTATGTAGTCGTCTAACCAGACCCCCGAAGTCATAATTCAAAAAGGAAAAGTTGCCCATTGAGAATCTGATGTATAATAGATAAATGTAGTTCATGAGTTTGTCTCTATCATCGATGTGCATCTAGAAAAGGGTCGTAAGCTCTTTATTTTCTTTACGGAAATTGGATTGGTGAGCACGGGACTTTCGGTGGAGCGGAGTAAACTGTTTGTTTCTAAAATCTTCTAGGAATCTAAGACACATTAGGAGTTTCATGTACTTATCGTTAGCTTTGTTAAGGTCTTCACAAAATCTTCTTCCCTTTCCGTTAAGCCTTAACACTTCATTTCTATTTTGATCAAACAAAATCTCAAAATAATTTTTATTTTTCCTTGCGAACTGATAGTAAGAATAAAATTTTAATAAACCAAAGAGTTTTGAGCTAAAAGAAAAGGTAGCAAAGTATTAAATCACCTAAGGCAGAGATGTAGAGGGTCTTAGCCCTGAAGAATTTTTTTCTATTCTAAAGAGACGATGGACCAGAACCATCCAAATTAGACGAATGAGATTCATCAAAAGGACCTTTTGGTGGTGGATTATCTCCAACCCTGGGCTTAGCAATAGGAAAGAAAAAGTTGGTGTTGTGGCCAGTTTCACGAGAACAGTCTTTCGTCCCCATACCATGGTCATCATGACCATCATCTCTATCTTTTTTCAACAAATCCCCCCGACACCGTCAGCATCCCCATCATCTTCGTTGTTGTCATTGTCATCTTCTTCTTCGTCTTCATTATGGTTGATTTGATCTCCATCACAATTTTTGTTCTCTTTTTAAACCATCAGAAGGGTCATCATCAAAAATTAAGCAGTATGGAGGATTCACCAGACAATCATCCCCAAATTCTGATGGTCTGTTAAAAAAATTGCTCGAGGATCATGTCAGACTTCCTTTTATAGTCTACCCTGTAGACTACAAAGTTGTGAACAAGTTAGGCCATTTGTCGATATTATCTCTATATGCCACGAACAAAGCACCTTCTGTGTATCGGTCTTGCAAAGATAGAAGAACTTCCTATAAGAAAGAAAATGCTTTGTCCTTGGCATTTCTCAAGCAAGCATTTGTCTTTTCGAATAGTAAATCTTTCTTAGCTAACTTCTTTTTAAGGTTAGCCATTTGAAGGTGAGCTCAAACAATATCTTCTTTTGATGGATTAAGAGCTCCCTTGGCTAACTTTAATTTTTTCCTCCCAAGTTTGAATCCGCTCTTTTTCTAAGGTAAAAAGGGATGAGATACGAAGGTCCTTTACGGACATCCATAGGACTCCTAAATCCCAAGGCTCTAGAGGGTAACCGATTAATGAGATATGTTGCCGTGAGAACAACCTCTCTCTAGAAATATTTTGGAACATTCTACTTTTGGATTGATAATGCACAAGTTTGGTCTAAAAGGTGACCATTTTTCTCTGCAACCCCGTTTTGTTGTGGTGTTTTGACACAAGAAGACTCATGAATTATTTCTTTTTTTGGGCAGAATGGTGGAACGACATGATTGAAATATTCCTTGCCATTATCGATTTAATTCTTTTTATATCTACACCAAACTGATTTTTAATCATTGAATTTTTTTTTTCAAAACCTGTACTCACTTTAGACTTGTGTTTAAGAAAGGAAAACCCTAGTAACACGGGTGCAATCATCAATAAAGATCACAAACCATCTAGTTTCAAAAACATCTGGAATAGGAGATGGACCCCAAACATCAGTATGAACAAGGTGAAAAGGAAATGTACTTCTCTCATTACTTAATAGAAAATATACATGCACGTGTTTTGCAATTTTGCATACATCACAATGAAAACTCCTAACACTTGACCCAGAAAACAAAGATGGAAACATAACTTTGATAACTCCAAAGGAAGGATGTTCTAACCAACAATGAAAAAGCAAAATATTTTCTCTTTTTGAGAGAACAGATTCTGACATGAACAATTGAGGTTGGTGTTTTTTTATGACAAACAAATTTAGTTCCTCAAGAAAATAAAGATCATCCCTTTCTCTAGCACATGCAATCGTCCTCCCCATTTCCTTCTCTTGAAAAATACAGCAATCACTGTGAAAAATCACAACACAGTTTAAGCCTTTTGTAAGTTTTTGGATGGAAACAAGGTTTACATATAGCTTTAGGACATGAAAGGCGTTGCTTAGAGTTATGGAAGGATTTATTAATGTTTTCTATACCAGTTACAGTTACAAGAGTACTGTCTGCAATACAAATTTTCTTATTGCTAGGACAAGGATAATATGTGGAGAAGTGTTTGGATGAGGGTGTTATATGGTCCATGGCTTCGGAATCTAAAATCCAAATGAGGGTAGGTGTTTTTGAGACATTAACTCCGAAATGAAAGTGGAAGCATGACTGAATACGTTAAAGTACAAGTACATGATGGTTTTTCCAGATCGTTGAAAAAGGCTCTCATCTTTTCTATCTCCTAACCAATGCTCGTAAATTCTTGCCTGCTTGCAAAATTTGTTTTGCCTTCTTCATGTTGTTCAATAAAAACATAAACCAAACCATGTTTGCGAGATGACCCCAGAGGGTCCTCCTTTATGTCCAAACTCACGGTTATGAGCCTTACCGTGCAGCTTCCAGCACTTCTCTTGGGTATACCGTGGCTTATTACAATAAGTGCACCATAAATCACCCTTCTTTTCAATATTTTCTTGTCTTCCACCTCTAGGATTTTCAACTATCATAGCTGAACTTTCAATAGATGGAGTATATAGCATCAAGTTTCTTCTACTCTCACTTCGTACGGTGGCAACTACCTCATTTAAGGAAGTAACATCTGGTTTTCCAAAATCTAAATTCTTACTCGATCAAATTCAGGATTTAGTCCCACAAGAAAGTCACAGCCCTATCTTTTTCAATAAACTCCTTAAGGAAAGCTGAATCTGCTGCATCATGAGTCTTTATTACTCTATAATGATCCAACTCTATTCAAAGGGACTTCGGTTGGTTGGCATATTTAGTAACAGATTTATTTCCTTTGCAGCAACTGTTTTCACATTCACATCATAGACTTAGACAACATCTTTTGCCTTTGAATAGGTCTCTTCTATGGCATCCAAAATTTCCTTCGCAGTGCTGAGAAACTATTAAATCGGCATATGTTGGGTCTTTCTTTGCTGATCCGTACCGTTATCTCACCTTTTGGTCAAAGCTGGAATATCAACAAATTAGCAAGGGATGATGGATATCAAGATTAGAGGTCGGTTGTAATCAAGGCTGCAATCGATGGCGTCAAAATTTGGTTGAGCTCCGATCGGGACTCAATTGGTTGGAGATGATGAAAAGGACTAGGAGAGGCTATGTTTTAAATTTCAGGTTAATCGGAGTTTATATGAAGGAGATATGATCGATGCAAGGTAGGAAGAACATGTTGTTCGTATCCATCGTTGTGCAGGAAATGGTTCGTATCGATCAGGGTTGTGTTCGTATCGATACCATTCGTATCGATATCATTCGTATCGATACCGTTCGTATCGATCGGCATGGGTTTGGCTCAGTGAAGTTCGCATCGATCAAGTGTTGGTTCAACTCGATAGTGTTCGTATCGATCAAAGGCAGAGCATGGTGAAGGATTTCGAATCGATACTGTTCGTATCGATCAACATGGACACAGCTCAATGGTTTCGTATCGGTCAGGATGGGAAGAGACGACATGTCTCGAATCGATACTTTCGTATCGATGGCAGAGGAGTTTGGCACTTTCGAATCCATCAGGTAAAGCTTTGTTCGTATCCATCAGGTAAAACCTTGTTCGTATTCATCAGGTAAGGTCTCATTCGTATCCATCCCAAGGATGAGGTTCGTGTCCATTTTCATGACCGCTTCGTATCGGTCCCCCATACTCATTTCGTATCCATCAGCACATATGGAAGCGGTACGAAATATACTCCTGGAGTCGATACGAAGAAAGACACGAGTGGATGGATGCGAACGATGTTATGAGAACAAGCATGAAATGCAGATACGAACAAGGAAGATCCACAAATCAAGGGGATAAGCATTCAAAGCGGTGAAGAAGGCCCACGTCTCCAGGAAAAGAAGCGTTCAACACGGCAAGAAAGGTGGATCAACCCAGGGATTTGGCGACACGTCATTGCACGCGCATGTGCCTCCATCGAATCGAAGGTGATGGATTCGAACAGATGGATTCGAAGACGACAGCCAACGGAAAACCCAAATTTGAATCGATCATAACTCAAGATCCACCGATCCAAATGCAACGAAATTTTCACAGCAGCTTGCGTACAAGGTAAGGAATGTTCCTGTCAAGTTTCAGCTCGATTGGATCATTTTTTGATGGATACGAAATCACTTCATATCGATCACAGATCGAGTCGAAACTTGGTGGGGTCGGTCACGTGGGCCTACTCACGTGCCAGAAGAAATCTCCCAAGTTTGAGTTCGATCCCAGCCTCCTACGCCTATATATAGAGCCCTAGAGCCTACAGAAAAAGGATCTTTTTGGCTATTGGACGTCCAGATTCTGCCAGATTTATTTCACACTTCAATATAACGATTGTACTCGAAATTCTTCATTACTACTGCTGTAATCATCTGTAACCAGTAAGAATAATCAATAAAAGGATAAAACTTTGAAGTGGACGTAGGCCGGAGATAGCCGAACCACTATAAATCTTGTGTCTTTGTTCATTATTTCTGAATTGCTGTTTGTTATTTGCTGAGATCTGATATTTGTGCTTGAATATCGCTGATTTGTGTTCACACACTGGTGCTTTCACGGTATTTGAGGTTTGTGACCATTTTTGGCACAAACACTTTGGTGCTTTGACTGAGAACGACTGACACCCGCTACATTGGACTGAGGTTTGGATTTGAAAAGTTTGAGGAGTTTGGATTTGAAGACAATGATTAGGCAAAATAGTAGAAGACAGAGAGCATCCTCCGGAGCTGGGGAATGACAAGCTTCGATCTACATAACCAGGGATGAAATGGAAGCTATGACCAATTCGTTGCAGGAGAGGTTGTTAAAAAGTTAACAGGAAATGATGCAGACTTTCTTTGAACAGATGAGAGCTGCAGGAACACAGAACCTTGGACCAACTACGGCAGCTACAAGTGCAGGACAAGGAACTAGGGTCGTGGAACCCAATGGAGGACAGGATACAGAGCCAGAAGGCAATCGACAAGGGCTTGGGGGCAGGCCCACAGGATCCAACACAGGAGGACCTTTGGAAGGAGTTCAATAGGCTAGAGCCAACATTGCTGCTAATGAGCCACATGAAGAATATGTGCCGGAGTTCCCTCGGGGGCAACCCCTGACAGACAACGCTGGATTGGTAGAGATAATCAGGAAAACTGTGCGAGGTGGCTTGACCAATAGAGACTTGGAAGGAGTGAACATGAGCCCGTTCGCTCGGGAAATAAGGATGACTCAGAATCCACCTAAGTTTAAGTTACATAGCGTGGAAGTATATGATGGCAAGGCATACCCAACTGATCACTTGATGAGGTACACCAGACACATGGAGGTGCTGGGGGCATCGGAGAAAGTTATGGCCCGATGCTTCTCTTTGTACTTGACGGACTTAGCTGCAATGTGGTTTAGGCAGCTGGGAGAAGGATCTATCATGACTTGGAGGGAATTGGTGGATAGGTTTTTGGGGCAGTTTCGGGTTCATATCAAGAGGCTGAAGAACGTAATGACATTAACATCGGTAAAGCAAAGGATGAATGAATCACTTAGGGTTTTTCTAACCCGATTCAATGCAGCGGTTGCTTCGGTGGATCGGCCGGATCCATCGATGGTTTTGACGGCAGTATCAGGAATCAGAGAGGATTCAGACTTTAAGGTATCTTTGGTACGAGATCCCCTACAGGATCTCGAGGAATTCTTTCACGAAGTCGAAAGGTTCCTTCGGCAAGAAGATGCGAGTATGGATTTAAAGTTGAAGGAGGTAAATGCAACTGAGGATGGAGGACCATCCAGTAGAGGTTCAGATGAAGATAAAGGAAAAAGGAAGTTGGATGATGATTTTGGAAAAGTTAAGAAGCGATGGAAGGATCCAAAGTTTTTCACATACACAGGATTGAATGAGACGTTGGAGCGGATTTACTTGAAAACTCGGAATCGTCTTCCTTACCGAAGACCGGCAAGGAGAGAACCATCAGAACGGGAGAGGGCATCAAGAAGACACTTCCTCTTCCATGATTTAGACGGACATGATACCAACAGCTGCAGACACTTAGACATAATTGAGGAGCATGTAAGGACTGGACAATTGAGGCAGTATGTTGGGACACAGAATGCAGCGGTGGAGCAGGAGCAGCCACCGCCTACCTCACACCATGATGATGTGAGGCCCAGGAATGACGGTCGATTGATTATCCATTGACCAGGATAATATGAAATAAGTAACAAGCTACTGGCAAACGGCAAAGTCATTTACACATGTATGGAGACGGAGATAGCCCCTAGGCATGCTCTGAATGATGATAAACCACGATGCTATGATTTGTGAAATTTGTTTTTTTGTTTTGGATTGGACACTTGATTTTTCTGGTTTGGTTTGGGAGTTTGGATTGAACTCCTGGTTTTGTTCTCTTTCTGATTTGGGTTTTCCTTTGGGCGATTGTTTTCGGTTTTGGATGCTATTTTGAATTTCTGATTTTCTGGTTTTGGTTTGGATTTTGGATTGGATTTTGATTGGATTTTTATCTGGTTTTTGATAAAAGGTCGTCGGGTATGGATTATGCCTGGCAAGGGGTGAGTCGCTTTGCCCGAACGTGGTGAATTGACTCATTCAGGTCGTCGAGTATGGACTATGCTCGACAAGGGTCCGGAGAGACCAGGATTCGGCCTAGGACTTAGACTCTGTATTATCAATTGTTATTTTCAGGTCCCTGGGTATGGACTATGCTCAGCAAGGGTCCGGAGTGACCAGAATTCGGCCTAGGACTTAGGTCCCATATTATCGATTATTGTTTCAGGTCGTTGGGTATTGACTATGCTCAACAAGGGTCCGGAGAGACCAGAATACGGCTTAGGACTTAAGCCATGACATCGTACAACGTCCAGGGACACTGGACCAAGGTCGTCAAGTGTGGATTGCGCTTAGCAAGAACCCAGAGTGGTTAGTTCAACGTCCAGGGACGTTGGACCACGGTCGTCAGGTGTGGATTGCGCTTGGCAAGAGCCCGAAAAGATTATGGATTTGGATATCGACCCGGAGAGGTCCTGCATGCGGTTATTGGCTATTGGATAAGGATGAATTAGGACTCGGTTGTCGAGTCCGAATGGACATGGAATTAGCTATGGACTTCGGATATCGGATTCGGAACTATTCAAAGCACGCCTTCTTATCACAAGGCATGTTTTGAGGGGTAAATGTTATCCCACATTTTGGTCAAGGCTGGAATATCAACAAATTGGCAAGGGATGATGATATTAGGATTAGAGGTCGGTTGTAATCAAGGCTGCAATCGATGGCGTTAAAATTTGATTGAGCTTCGATCAGAACGAAATTGGTTGAAGATGATGAAAAGGACTAAGAGAGACTATGTTTCAAATTTCAGGTTAATCGGAGTTTATATGAAGGAGATATGATCGATGCAAGGTAGGAAGAACATGATGTTCGTATCCATCGGTGTGCAGGAAATGGTTCGTATCGATCAGGGGTCGTGTTCGTATCGATACCGTTCGTATCGATACCGTTCGTATCGATCGGCATGGGTTCGGCTCAGTGAAGTTCGCATCGATCAGGTGTTGGTACGACTCGATAGTGTTCGTATCGATCAAAGGCAGAGCAGGGTGAAGGACTTCGAATCGATACTGTTCGTATCGATCAATATGGACACGGCTCAATGGTTTCGTATCGGTCAGGATGGAAAGAGGCGGCATGTCTCGAATCGATACTTTCGTATCGATGGCAGAGGAGTTTGGCACTTTCGAATCCATCAGGTAAGGTCTCGTTCGTATTCATCAGGTAAGGTCTCGTTCGTATCCATCCCAAGGATGAGGTTCGTGTCCATTTTCATGACCGCTTCGTATCGGTCCCTCCATACTCATTCGTATCCATCAGCACATATGGAAGCGGTACGAAATATACTCCTGGAGTCGATACGAAGAAAGACACGAGTGGATGGATGCGAACGAACGATGTTATGAGAACAAGCATGAAATGCAGATACGAACAAGGAAGATCCACGAATCAAGGGGATAAGCATTCAAAGCGGTGAAGAAGGCTCACGTCTCCAGGAAAAGAAGCGTTCAACACGGTAAGAAAGGTGGATCAACCCAGGGATTTCGCGACACGTCATTGCACGCGCACGTGCCTCCATCGAATCGTAGGTGATGGATTCGAACAGATGGATTCGAAGACGACAGCCAACGGAAAACCCAAGTTTGAATCGATCATAACTCAAGATCCACCGATCCAAATGCAACGAAATTTTCACAGCAGCTTGCGTATAAGGTAAGGAATGTTCCTGCCAAATTTCAGCTCGATTGAATCTTTTTTGATGGATACGAAATCACTTCGTATCGATCATAGATCGAGTCGAAACTTGGTGCGGTCGGTCGCGTGGGCCCACTCACGTGCCAAAAGAAGTCTCCCGAAGTTTGAGCTCGATCCCAGCCTCCTACGCCTATAAATAGAGCCCTAGAGCCTACAGAAAAAGGATCTTTTTGGCTATTGGACGTTCAGACTTTGCCAGATTTATTTCAACACTTTAATATAACGATTGTACTCGAAATTCTTCATTACTACTGCTGTAATCATCCGTAATCAGCAAGGATAATCAATAAAAGAATAAAACTTTGAAGTGGACGTAGGCCGAAGATAGCCGAACCACTATAAATCTTGTGTCTTTGTTCATTATTTCTGAATTGCTGTTTGTTATTTGCTGAGATCTGATATTTGTACTTGAATATCGTTGATTTGTGTTCACACACCGGTGCTTTCACGGTATTTGGGGTTTGTGACCATTTTTGACACAAACACGTACCTATTGATGATCGATTTTACCTTTACTTTTCAACACAGTACAAACAAGTCGATCCCACTTCAAATAATTTTTTCTGTTCAGTCGATAGGCAGGCTAAATACTCTTTAATTCTCCAGACTGGTTATTATTCTGGACTTGAGAGTTTTCTCCTTAGAGCAAACAGATTCACAATATTCTCCTCCATAAATACTAGAGATAAGATTGGACAAAAAAGGGCAAACAGAAGAGTCTGCAAAAAAAAGGAAAGGGAGGTCAAGAGGAAGAACCTGACAACATGTAGTGCCCAGTCAAGATTTGAGGAAACTGCAGCAGAAAATGTCCAGTCAGATTTTTTTAAGAGTTGTTTGCGAACGTAGAATCCTCTAGATCAGGTGCTTTGATACCATGTTAAGATAGGAATGTAGAATTTCTGAATGTACATGAGTGAGTTAGCACCCCGCAGAATTCTTAATTTATACATAAAGATTTACAAGGATAATAATTGTCAAGTACAACTTACAAGACAAGTAATAAAGAAATATCTATTTTCTGAGATGCATTGAACCTATTCCATTTGTTGTATAATGAATCTAAACTACTTGGAAAATGGAACATTAAACGTACTTGAAAAGTGGTACATTAAATGCAGGATTATTTCCAACAAAAGGGATGGTAAGACCCAACTCCACATGCAAGTTGGTTGCAGAATTCTCGTCGGTGAAGACATAATATTGATGTCGAGGTCTTGAGATGAGATGAATACACAACGTTGACAGTGGCAACATTTGTGGAAGCAATAATTAAGGTTTCTGAAGTGGAATTGTCCTGTTTAGATTTTTAAATGGAGGAAAGTTCATGAGGAATCTTTGATTGCTCAGATTCTGGTTGACGTTTCCTGGTCTTAGTAGCCAAAAGAACATCATACTGTGAAAGAAATAGACTAGGTAATTATCCTAGAAGGAGGTAAACAGGGTCTTGCCAAGAGACTTAGCTACAACAGAAAGGTCTGTTGAGTCCTTATCTTTAGTCAAAAATGATAGATTTACCAAGTGAAAGCCTGCACAGTGAAACACAAAGGAGTAAGAAAATGAATAGTAAGCATTCTTCGAAGTGAATGCAATGAATACCTGGAGAGTATCCAGGACTAGAGGAGAGAGTGCATTGAATCATGTTGTGAACAAAGAACGCCTAGTCTCGAGACCAAGAATGATTTGAAGCCATGAGCAGTTTTCTTTATCATTGGAGGTTCACCCAAAAGTGAGGTGAGTTGGTCGAATCAAGCTATATTTTCTTAATTTGTCTTCAGTAAGGAGTCTCAACCAGCTCCTTGAGTAGTCAGGAGCATGCCCAGATTTGTTGATTTTTGTCATCACTTTAGGGGTCAGTAGCTTTGGAAGTAAGATCTGCAAATATAACAACAATAGCAAATCACTGCTAGGGGTTGAGAATTAAAATGAAAGTAATTCTCAGGCCAGAAAATATACTAAGAATTGAAATGGTCGCTCGAGCACTTCACATAAAATAATTGTTGACTCCGGTCTTTTGTCTTGTTGATAGGATTAGATATTACATCATTGCTGGACGAGCAGAGACGGTAGACAGTACCCTATAGTTGGCTTTTGACCTTGAAAGGGTAGTGAGTGAACACAAAACATATGCTTTCAAATCGCCCATTTCAAGGTCTTTAAATAATACTTGAAGGGAAGGAATGTAGCTATATGATTCGGTGTGAATTGGACCGGAGCGATTTTCAAGAAAGAATTTCAAAGATAATGTGATTAAAAGGAAGGTAACATGAGAGCCACATATAAACTAAAGTAAAAGCGAAGTATCCATCCGAAGGCTTATCCATCATATCCGAGGAATCAAGAACTCTAGTTTCAGTCATCGTAATTCCAAAATGATGGAGAATGAAATCTATTTCTTGTGTAATAATAGGGGATTAACAATTGGTGAAATCTTCTTTTCAGAATGTTTTGGATTTCTCTTAGCTTTGGAAGAATCAGTAGATCCGTTGAAGCTACTTTTTTAGTGTTCAACATAGTTCCCAAACAAATAAGAAAAATATTAATTGGTAAAGCAAATAACCACAACGTTGATGAAAGAAATGACAAACACATACATGTGTGTGTATGTGTGCATGTATACATACACATACACACATGTATACATGTACACGTATATATGAGTACATGCATATGTTAAATAGAAGTATAGTTTAAAATTGGTTTTCAACGATAAAAACCACAAGAACACGTAAAATAGATAATTATCCTAAAATAAAAAGGTGGTTATCATAAATGTAAATAGCTATCGTAAAATTAAAGATACATAGATAGCGTAAATGTTACATAAGTAGTTATCATAAAAGTAAAGCATTAAGTAGTTATCATAAATGCGAAGATAGATAACCATCGCAAAAGTAAAAATAGACGGTTATCGAAAATGTAAATATAAATAACTATCATAGATCAAAGATAGATGGCTATCAAAAATTTAAAACGACAGACATCGTATATGTAAAATAGATAACTATTGTAAAAGTAAAAATAAATTGCTACCGTAAATATAAATAGCTATCATAAAATTAAAGATAGATAGCCACTGAAAATGTAAAAAGACGGCTATTGTAGATGTAAAATAGATAGCCGTCGTAAAAGTAAACATAAATGTCTATCGTAAATGCAAATATAAATAGCTATCGTAAAATTAAAGATAGACAGCTATTGAAAATATAAAAAAGTTAGCTATCGTAAAAATAAAGATAAGTAGCTATCACAATGCTTCTCATTCTTAATTTCTAGGGTAAAGAAGTGCATCTGGTAATGATTGCTAGTAAGTCATTGATGGAATCGAATCTCAATAAGTTCTTCCCCTGTGTTGGGTAGAGAATCAAATAATCAATATTCAGCTTATCAAGATGGAATCAAGGGGCCTAAAATGCAATTATCTGATAGATAATTTCTATACCAATGTATCTAATAATATCATTGGCTAGTGATGGAAGTGCTTCTGATCTTACGGGTATATTATATAAAGATGAAAAGCTATCGTAAAAGTAACAGTTGATAGCTATCATAAAAGAAAAGATGAGCAACTATCGTAGAACTTTTTGTAAAAGGATATTGTAAACATCGATAGCTATTTTCAAATCAAAATCGGTACCATCTTCAATAATTCAAAATTTCTTTTAGCGTTGGAAAAATTAGGTTGAAACAAGCAAATAGAAACATCAAAACCAGATTGGACATATATGAATTCGTGAAATCAAAAATCGACGATGAATGCCATAGTAGTAAGACAAGCGATTTACTTCGAAAATTGAAAGGTTTGGAGGTTTGAATATTTTTGGAATAATGAATTGAAACTTTCTTCATTTTCAAGCAATTAAAATGGAAAAGAAGAGTATTTGTGGGGAATCAAAGTGGGTCTTTAACCGTTGGTTAATGAGACGGTTGAATTGATGGATACAGGAGACGCCAATTGTTTTACTTAAAGGAAAAAAAAAAAGGAGAAAACGAAGGAAAAGAAATTTTTTTTATACTAAAATAGAAAAGAAAATATTTTCTCTGGAGGATGTTATACCCAACTTTTACTTTTTAAAGTTTTGGATAGGGAAAAATGCAATTGTAAATCATAGAGAAAAACTATCATAAATCAAGGAGGAATGCTATCGTAAATCAAAGAAGGGATGCTATCGTAAATCAAATAGATGAAGGGCCATTGTAAATCAGAGAAGGGTTGCTATCGTGAATCAAAGAGGTGAATGGCTATCATAAATCAAAGAGGTGAAGGGCTATCGTAAATCAAAGAGGTGAAGGCCTATCGTAAAGCAAGAAGATGGTGCTATCGTAAATCGAGAATGTTGGTTATCGAACATTTAAAAATTGTACCCAAAACTATCCTAGACGGCCATGTGGTAGTCTCTAAATGGTTCAACCATGCCACATCAATATGAAAAAGTAAAAAATAAACCATGCCACTTTGACATCGTGCCACATCAGTAGCATCTTAGCCATTCAAGTCTAATAGTCACCACGTTTTATGGATCTAATGGTGCACTTCTCTTACAAATAGCATGTAACCTGACCTAAGAAGGAGCGAATTTTGGTTTTTTCTTCTTCTTTCTTTTCTTTTGTGCTCAAAAGATTTAATAGAAAGCTTGATTCGAGGATTAGCGACTTCCTGGGTCAAATCAAAATTGTCTTTGTGATTTAGGACTTGGACAGTTACATAATTGTATAATTGAATTTGTGATCTCTTAACCACTTGCATACTTGCTCAATAGTTGATTCTCTTGTCCAAGTATATTTGGACTCTTTTAAATTGAGCATACAAGTTAAGCTAATTTTTGGCTTAAATTAGGTTTTGAAATAAAATAGATATAATCCAAACTCATAAATTTCATACATGCTAATTAGGTAATCATTAAAATATGAAGGCATGAAAGAACATAATGATTTTGAAGTTCAAATTAAAAGAATAAAAATATACAAACCAAATCTAAGCGAGAATTAGAAAACCCTATATTAGAAGTAATTTCATCCAATCAATCAAAAATTTCACTTTTAAAATCAAAAGTGGACATCTAGTTTTTGATAATTTGAAATAAGTTGGATCGGTTAGTTTCGACCATAAATATCCACTGATCGATCGTCCTATTTGTATTTCAATAATTTGAATCCGATCCGATTTTCAAATTTGATTGATTTTGAACTAACATTTTGCGGATTGGATTGGATTCGATCCATTGGATAATCGATTCATGTGCATGCACCCTTGAAAGTAACATCGATGGAATTCAAATTGATGTCACATCTATTTATGCAAGTGGTTGGAATTCCTCAAAAATTATAGTGGTGGAAGACTTCAAATGTACATTTTATTATTGGTAGAGACAGTCTGCGCCGAATGTAAGTTTGTCCTAGGTAAGAAGTTTGAATCGCCTGCAGACATGACATGAGCATATATGTGATGTCAATATTTAGTAACAGGAAAATAATTATCTTCATGTTTCAAAACAAATGATCGGTTCGATCAAATATTCCTAGAAGCCACTAATTAAAGCCTTTCATTAGAGACGTTATTAAGACTAGAATATTATTGATAGTAAAGCTTTAGTAAACAACATTTGATAAAAACACAACATATTGTATACGTATATGTCTATTATAAAATTCTAAGCAATTAAAAAGACATAAAATATGGAATAAAACAAATGTAAAATCATATATGGCAAAGCCACTACAAACGAATGCTCTCCTTAAGCCTTGCTTAGGTCCCGTTTAGAAGCTAAAAAGGGTTGCTGCTTAATCGTCCGTCTAACCCACCTAAGGAAGTCTCACCGACTCATCTAAGAACCCAAATGGGAATCTAGGAATTGGTTAGAAATTAGTTAAGCTTTGACACCTCATTGCAGTTTTGCCTCATTGGAAGCTCTCAAGTCCATCCGAATTTATAAATTTTCAATTTTGATCAATTAATATCATGTTAAATACTAAAAATTTATCAAAAATACATGAGTTATTAAAAACGCATAGCTTCGATTAATCCTCATCTAAACTTTTAATCCCTAGTTCATACTTGTCGTCTAATGATCTTTCTGCAACCTTTAATGAATGTTGTAATACATCGATGTTATTAAATAAAAATCCACTAAGCAATGCTTTATACAAAAAAGACGGAGGTGTGCTGCGGTCTATTGTTGTAAAATTTTTTTCTAGACCCTCCACCTAGGTGTCGACTAGGCGTTACACGAGGCTTGCCGCCTAGTCATCCGCCTAGGTCCGTCCAGACGAGTCTATCGCATCAACTAAGCATGTAACATGTATGTAGGCACTGGCTAGGCATTAGTTGAGGCTTGATGCCTAATGTAAGCATCTATATGTTAGTTTCAAACAATTTTGCCTTATTGTCTGCTTCCAAGCCCGTCCAAACCCCTTAATTTTCATTTTGGATCAATTAATACCAAAATACTAATTTTTTTTTTCTTCAAAATACATGAGCTTATCAAAAACGCATAGCTCTGATTAATCTCCGACTAATCTCCGCATAAACAATTAATCACAGGTCAGTGCTTACTGCCTAGCATCCGCCTAGTGGTTTTTACAACCTTGACTGAAGATGCTAAACTTACATAGCAAACGACATGAATAAATCTAAATCTAAATTCAAAATGGCTATTTTATGTAGGTAAAACTTCATGCATTTTATGCAAGGATTACAACAAAACCAAATACAAATAGTTCAACAAATATTATTGCTAGTGAATGATAAACGGAAGTTTTCATGAAAGATAAAATGCAACACCCTACTAGTTCAAGTGAAATACCAAATTATAACTTGCAAGAACATTTTATTTGATAAACTATTGTAGTCTGCATATTAGATGTTGATATATTAATTGAAATTGTATTAGACGTGCTTACTGGATGTTAATGTTTTTGTAGTTTGCATATGAATTGAAATTGTACTATTCAATGAAAAAGATAGTAGCCTTGGCTAAGTAGTTGTGATGTGTCACGGTCAACGATTAACATGTGGCCATATAGCATAGCATCAAAGTAAATTGGTATATGTTTGTTACCGAATTTAAAAAAAAAATGATAATAGAAAATATAGATATATTTTTTCAACGCTTCAAACATTATTTGACTGTTTCATATGCTAAGCATTTTTTATGTATCTAACAATACAATATAAACATTTTTACATTTGTCCAGTAATTATATATTTCAAATTCAAGTAGTTAGTCAGAAAGTTGAAACACTATCAATGTTGAAACGCTATCTGTGTAGCATGTATATCTTTTATTCGTTTTAATTCAATTTTGCAGGTGATACCTTAACTGCGTATGTTGGTTATTGGTAGTGATATTGATGTGTCTTAGCATATTATAAAAAAAATGATAATAAAGAATATAAATATTCCTTTGTAACACTTCAACCATTATTAGATTGTTGCACATGCTAAGCATTTTTGCTGTATGTAAAAATACAATATAAACATGGATATGCTTGTCATGTATTTATATTTCAATTCAAGTAATATGTTAGAAAGTTGAAAAACTATCACATGGTATGTATATCTTCGATTTGTTTTTATTCAATTTTTTCAGGTGATACCTCAACTGCGTAGATTGGGAATTGGTAGAAAGATCGTTCAAAGAATCACACGGTGTGTGTAATCCTTACTTAGACACTCCAATATTATAAGATTCATGCGATTGAATAGAAATCTATATTTATGACCTAAATGGTTTTGAGAGTTTATGTTGAAATTCAAATTTGAGTTGTAGAAGAAATTAACGTATAAACATAACTATTATAGAAACTTGTTTAACACCCACAAAAATGAAAGAAACAAATATTTATCTGATAGACTCATTTGTTTTCATTATTCAATTTTACTGCTAACTACATAATATAAAAAGATCTATATTATTTATATATATAACAAATCAAATAAGATGTTTATGGACTATAACGGATTTGATAAAATTAATTAATTAATCCGGAAAAGATTGAATTTTTTATGCATGGGCATGCGCATGGGCTTGGGGTGAGAGAGAGAACTAACGAGGTACAAACAGAATTCTTAGGAGTCTTTAAACTTCTTTTCTTGGTATTCTAACATTTAAGCTTCATAGGTATGATCAGATTATATGGTTGATATATAGCATATAAATTTTTAAGCGGTTTTTTGAAATCATAGACATCGATATATCGACCAATATGTGCTGATATGTCGGGCCGGTATCGTATAATATCACTAAAAAACTAAACTTATTGATCCATTAATAAATTATGTTCAGAAGTGAGAAACGGAAAGAACATATTTATCAATATCTTATGATCAAATATGCACTTTGTCATGCTTTTCACTTGAAATATAAATGTTTTATTAATGAAACTCTTATCGAACACTGAAATTCAAATTTTAGGTGAATTATTCTATTTTTGTATTTTTTTTGAACTACTATTGCTCATTGTTTACAGATTTTAACATGTTACCAAGAGCTTCTACCTTTTTAAAACAAAATTGTAATAGGAGTTTCTTTTAAGATTGTATACTAATAATTCTTTTTTGAGCTTCTACCTTTTTAAAACAAAATTGTAATAAGAGTTTCTTTTAAGATTGTATACGAATAATTCTTTTTTAGTTAGTGTTTAAATTCTTGGTCATATTTTTTGTGTGTTTGTAGTCTAATGTTGGAGAAAAATAATAAATTATTTTTATAATATATAATTATAGAAATAATTTAATACATATTTGAAATAATATTGATGAAAATAACTATGTACTTATGTGATTTCTGCAGTTTAAATGTGTGTGTATTTTTTATATTAACATGTATTATTTTGATATTACCCAATTTCTTCTTGGTTGAGTGATACTTTATTCAAGCATAACATTCATTTTGATGTCTCAGCCTTTCAGGGATTCGAATCCATGACCTCTAGAACCTGAGCTAGAGCGTCATACCACTAACCAGTTGAGCTAGTGATTCTTGAGGATTTCACCCGATATTACCTTAAATATCTTTTGAATATCGCATATTAGTACTTCGATATTTGATTGATACCAATATAGGATACTTAACTTGTATATTTTTTTTCTTTTTTAATGTTAAATCTAATTGTTTATTAACCATAAACTTGTCATTATTTCATTTATGAATACAGATTTGTAACATCCACTAGTATTTTTATTGGAAAAATGTTGAGATGCAAAACATAAATTGAGACCTGAATTTCCAGATTGACTGAAGTTACAAAAATTTCATGTGATTGGAACCGGGATCTTGAAACATGTTACTTAGATCATTGTGCTGGTCTGTTTGGATCTATGTTTCGGTCATATGATTTTCTTTACTTCGATCAATTTCAAAAAACTTCGAAATTTCGGCATCAATTTTTGTTTCTGCTTTTAGCATTTTCCTTGTAAAATACATTAATAAATGTTATGTACTCAGTATTAGTTAATTAAAAAAATATGTATAACGTTTTTTTTGTCAATACAATAATTTAATTAAAATCAGATATACAAGCTAAATGGGTGCATGCCATTCATTGATAAATGGCATGTACAATATGTAACCAAACCCATTACCCAAAGAGGTTTCGTCCATTTCATTCCAACTGCAACCAAATTAGGGTTTCATACCCCCAAATACCCCTTTATTTAAAGATGTCATTAGCTTTCCAAATAAATTTCAAAGAGACTCCAAAAAGATTGATCGTTTGGAAATTTTCAGATTTAGGTTGCTCGACTATATCTATACTTTAATGTTGTATATTTGGATTAAATAATGATTTTTTCCCCTTCTTTGATTGTTCTGTTGGAGTTTTTTTTTCTTATTTGTTTTGAAATTATTGTTAGAATTTTGTGTTTTGCGTTTTGAATATACATTTCAAATGAGTGGGAAAGAATGAAGAATTGGAAAATTTTAGTCATACAACAAAGGTGGAAAGGGAAAATATAAGATAGTTTCTGACATTGGAAACCAAGAAAAGTCATTTTTAGATTTACATGTTAAAATCGTTTTCCAAATTGACCGCTTTACACCGACCTCTCTACTCATGCATTTTGAAATATGGGTTGAAAACGCAAAATATAAAACTTGTTTTCAAAACAAATAGGTCCTATGTTTTTGTTGAGATTTCTTATGAAAATCGAAATATACAATTTTTTCCTCGTTTGTACCGAAACCATATTTTCGCTAAGATTCCATCTCGGAGTCCACCTGAAACAAACCAAGAAGGTTGGAATTCTTGGATTCAACCTCAAACTATAGTTAGGAGAGCGTTTAAAGGAACCTTATATACAGGAGAAAATCACAAACACGTTCACTGCATTAGACACAAAAGTCTTCTCTGGTGTCGTAGACACCGAGATTGACTTCTTTTGACTAGTTTCCATGTCGAACACATTAGACTCGTCAGAAGCTTGAACAGGATGAAAGAGGTTGTGAAAGCATCCTTGTACTAATATGGAACATGCATGATTAGAATTCAAAAAACAAAATCTAACTCTTTTGAAAAAAAAAAAAAAAAAACTAGATGTACTTAGATGGTAATATATAGTTATACTGCAGGTCGTATGTAGTTTATCTTATATTATCAGTCAACGTATGTCCAATGGTTTGAATCACGCAAGATTCAAATCTTTGACGTCACATATCAAAGTCGGAGTGCCTAATCACTGGGACAGTGGTGCCAGATGGTTGAACACTGTTATTAATTTGTAGAGCAAAATTATATCTTATGCTACACTAACCTAAATATTTTAAGAAAAGCAGCAACCATTAGTCAAATGGTATAATCATTGGTTGGCGAATGCTAAATCTTGGATTCAATACCCTAGGGCATCAATAACCAATTTCCATAAATTCAAGAAGACTTGATAAAACAAGTGTATACCTACCACTAAAAAAAGGAATTAAAATCAGCACTAGGCTAAAATACATCACAAATATTTTTTATACATAGACAGTATTGTTTACTTATCTGTAACATGATATATATTATTTTTATATAATATGAATCTTGATTTTTAGAGCATGAATTTGTTAAGATAAGAATCAAAATCAAAAAAGCTAAATCCCTAAAAGTAGGGCTTAAGCATACAGTCAACAACAGCCCTTATAATTTAATTATGAACCGGATTATCTTATCAATATCATCAATGATTTCAACATAGAAACTACATTATTCTTCCTAAGAAATTAGAATGGTGGCTAGCTAAAGTTTTGGAATTGTAACTGATGATAATCATTTATACCGAGTAAATGCAAAATTCTTGTGCATGAGATTATGAACCACATATTTGCAAGTTACTCGGATGACAACGACTAAATTATTTTGAGCATTAATTATTTAGCAAAATGTTCCACACAATAATTAAATGAATTTTGCCCTATCTAAGTGCAAGCATTTATCACTAAGAGATATAATGAAAATAAATGGGGATATAGCTGCAAACATTTACTGGTTATGAACATATTGAGAAGGGGCTTTTGGGATCGCATCCCTATTTCTGATAATTATGTAGCAGAGATCCCTGGCTGTAATCAAAATACACTGGAAGAACATATTTTTTAATCCAGTATAATGCACATATGATTTTTCTTTTACCATTAAATAGATAAAGAATTATTGTTTTCTTATGAAATCAATTGCAAAAAAAAAGGGTCGTTATGCCCATAGTTATAAAGGGTACAATCGTTGTTATTGCAGTTTTGAAAACGAAAAAAAGCACATGCTGTGCATTATTCTTAATGGAAAAAAATATAAATAAAAAAGCAAATGTCCACAAAAACTTGCAATATAGATAAACATTGCCTCCATGTAACAAAATATGAAATATACAAAAAAAATACATATTTTAAGAAAATGCAGAAAATATGCACGATTTAAAACACATATAAACTACGAAAATAAAAGTATAGATTGAACACAACTTCAAAAAAAGACTAAATCACAATTATCAAACATTTTGCAATAGAAAGTTGCAAAATAAAAAGGTATTGGACAACTTTGATAAAGATTTAACCTTTATACGTTTTTGAAAGGGAAAAGTTTATATGCCAAAGTGTAAATTGTCTACGGTTGATATATAACTAACACAATTCATCCTACACGTACAGAAAACATGAAATGGGCGTTTTTTTAAGTGCACATATTCTGCATTTTTTGAAAAATATTTAAAAAAAGTGTGAGGTATCTACAAAAACTTGGAATACAACTAAAAAGTTGTATAATTAATATACTGAAAATATACAAATACAAAAAAAGTCATATTTGGAAAAATGCATATATTTTGCATTTTTAAAAAGTGCTTCGAAAATATGAAATCAAAGTGCAAAATATATGTAGTTTGCAAAATTAATTATTAAAGTAAAATTCACACTTTTTACTGAAAATAAATTTCACACATTTTTGAAAAGTTCACACAGTCAGTGCTTGTCATAAACATGTACAAATAATATGCAAAATTGCAAATTGTCCATAAAAACATGGAATATAATTAAAGTTGCATATTACATACTAAAAATATGAAAAATAAAAAAGGTCATATCATGAAATATACATATGTTTTGCATTTTTGGAAGTGCATAAAAAATATAAAATCAAAGACCAAAATATATATTGCTGAAAATTTTACTATTAAAAGTAAAATTCAAACACTTATGCGAAATTGATAAAATTTGCCCATGCATGAAATGTGCAACAATTTTCACTTATCAAAAATAATAATTTATAGTTATTAAATATGAAAATTATTTGTAAATTTTTTTTAGTGTAACTAACAATCACATAGTATAAACATAAAAAAGTGCAAAATATAATATTTTATCATTGAAAATGCAGTAATAAAATAATGCAGAACTTAGGCATTTTCCGCGCAGTTTTAGTGAAAATAAAAATAAAAATGAACCAACAATATTTTCGTAACATTAATGAAACAATATGCGATGGAAAAAAAAAAGTAAATAATGGAAGATGTAAAATAAGCCCTTTCGCTCGATTTTGATTTTGATTATGATTATGAAAATGTAAAAGTAGACCATTGACAGTTGTGTTTTTGAAAAATCAGCGAAGCATTTAAAGTGCTAATCGAGGAATCATACCGCTTCACATAGAATATTGACAATGGTGTCCAAAATACTACCTATTGGTCAAACGGCGAAGTCCAAGGTGTTAAAAACGAGATTAAAATCATATTGTAAAGTTCAAACCTTAAATTAAAACGGAAATCGTAAACCGTAGGTTCAAAAGATTCATATTTTAAGGTTTCGATACACTTTGAAATTTATTTTAATGCTTGAACTTTTACATTTAAACAGAATACTCAGTTTATCTCTTATTCCATTTTTATTTTGTTTGGAAGACATTAGGATTAGAACCGTGGGCCCAAATAAGTATATTGAATATATTAGTATTGAATGATTTTTCTCTATTGCGCCTTTAATTGAGTTAGAATCGGAATGTAATTTGGATTGTAAAGTGAGAGTTTCTAGTTGAAACGAGATTCCAATCATAAAATTATAAGATTTTTGACTATATATCTCTCTTTCTCTCACACACACGCGCGCGCGTGTGTTTGCATGTGTGTTTGCATGTATGGATGTCTATGTGTTTATTATGACATATTTTTTTCTACAGAAATTACTAAATTAGTGTTTTGTTGACAGTGTCAACAAAGTACAAAATTGTTCTCCTGCTTCACACTCAAGTAGTTGCAAGTCATTTTTTCAAGTAGGACAACTAATTTACATCATTGTCCATATCAGCCAACTTATGTAGTGCAATAAACTAAACTCCTAGAAATTGGCCGCTTAGAGGTTGAATGCTCCATAGGAAAATACATCAACACAATATTTGAGTTGTTACTACTATATGATAAATAAGCAATTGGGAATAAAGAAGAAAATTAGACTGGCTTATTTCAGTGCCTAGATTTTTTTATTTTTGTGTATTGTTCTATGTTATTATACTCATCTCATGTTCAATTGTTGTTTAAGCAAAGTATAACAGCGCCGCGGATTGAAAGATGAATCTTCCTTATTTTACTGTATTCTCAATCTATGAACTATTTTAGAACTAGGTGAGAAATATGAATGTGTAATTTGCATCATGCATTCTTAAAATAATTTCTCACCGAACTATATGATTATAAAGTATGATATTATATACTGTTAAACTTCAAAATACAATAAATGTAGTATAACGTTAAAGATTTGCCTTTATTTATTTTTTGTACTTTCGTTGAGTTTTTAATGTTTCAATCATAAAACGTTGAATCAAAAATCTAAAAGTATTTGTTTATAACCATGTGTATAACAGTTTGTTTATATGTTGGTTGTTGAATGTTTTTTTTTTTCAAATAAGATCCCCTACGGAGGGGGGCTCCGGGGGTGGCAATCCTCCAAGGTGGGGGTGCGGGGGCAGCGCCCCCGCTACGGGGTTCGACCTGCCTGGTCAAGTCATAAGAGTCCAGGGGGCAGCGCCTCCGGCGGGGTGTGGGGCAGTGTCCCGTCCAAAACGGTACGTTTTATTGGCAGTTGAATTCAAATTCAACAGCCAACGGTAACAACCGTTAGAATACGGTCACAACCGTTCGGATAGGCACCTGTAGACGAAGAGACACCTCACTCCCTATATAATAGAGCATTCCATCAACGCAGAGAATAACTTTTCTTTTCTTTTATATCTAACTCGTCTGGCATTATTCTTCTGAGTGTTTCTTCTGATCTGTGCAAGTAATCACAACTTGCACTGATAATCTCCATTGTATCATGAAAGAAAGTTTTCATAACACCCGCTGTGATAAAGAAGAGGAAAACATTCTTGAAAGACAACGATACTTTCGTGCCTTGGAGTGATTACTCTTATACTACCCTACATTTATCAACATTGATTCTATATTTGAGTGTAAACTAAACATCGCATAAGGAACGTTTTGTGACACCTATGCTCATTAAGCATGTTGATATGTTTATCACCTTGTTTAGCCTTGCCATTCGCTTAAAGGACATAACTTGTTTGAAATTTGAAAATTAAGGCTTTTTCGCACTATTTTTCACCATGCATTGGCTTCATTTTGTGGTTAGGCTTTGTAGTTATGTCCATGTTTAAATCTAGCATCTAGGCTTAAATTTGATTATTTTCCTCCCCTGATTTTTTCAGTCTTCTCAGTAGCCGTGAGATCTATGACATATCTGCATTGTGCTCTGAAAAGGAAAGGTATAGCTAATGACCTTTTTTAGTTATTTTTTCTTCAATATATAGCATTTCCAACAACATACCCAACTACCGATTTTCTGATTGGTTTGATTCTTTGTTAATTGATAACTTACTTATTAGCTAAATGCATTCGAGTAGAATACTTTTTTATTCCAAAGACAATTTTGTGAGTATCATTAATACTCTTATCATCTGATTAAAACATGTTATTTCGTAGATAAATAACAGCACCAAAAATGTTTTCTTACAGAAAAAGAAATACCGAAAGTGTTTGACACTTGTATAGTTGCATCAGATTATTTTTTGAAGCATGTGGATTTGGGGATGACTCTTTAGGCTCTACCACAATGGTTTATACACGATCTGCCCAAAATATATCGCAAGATAATATGATTTTCAGAAGGGCTGGAAGGTTGTTATTACTTATACCTCCTTCTCGGCCTATTTTGTCCAAGAGGATATCAGGCCAGGTCCATGATTCTGTATGAACTTAGCTGTGCTGTGGCATACACAATGCTAAAGAAGCTTTTTGCAAAGGTGAGCAATGGATGATGAGTTTGTTCAGAAATAAATTGTAGATACCGGCTTGGGTATTAAAAACTTAACCAATTAGCATAATGTTAAACAAAAGTGTGTAAAGTAAGTGAAACACCTAGAGGAAGCTGTGCAAGTTGATAATACAGAATGTACATATATTCATGTAATTCAAAGCTTAAACACTGTAAGATACTGATTTTTTTTCTTCCTCCAAATGTAGTACAAATGGTCTTGTTCTTTATTACGAGGAAGCTGGACAATATGTTATGTTACTCACTGATACATTTGAATTTGTAGGCATTTGTCTCTTACATATTCGGTGATAGAAGAATCCTTCTGGTGTACCCATATTGGGGCAAGATTAAGACCCCCTTGTAAATCCTTCGTACATCTCGTTCGTGTTTATTTATTTATTTATCTTTATTTTTTAGCTAACATAATAAAATCTAGTAGATGAGTTATATTTGACGGTGATATCATTTGTGCAAAATTTTGAACTGTTTCAAAATGTTTCCTTCAAAACCGCAATGCAAGATGAAGTATTGAAAAATATTTATTTGAACACTGATTTGAAAAGCAATTTTTTACGGGTCTTTTGTTTTGAAACGATTCAAAATATTGCATAAATGATTTTTCCCTGGAACATAATATATTAACAAAATTTTACTTTGTTTCAACAAAAAATTACACTTGAAGATGTCAAAGTAATGGGAGGTGAATTTATCCTTGCACTCAAAATTCACTCTCAAATTCATGTTCAAATCAGTAGTTATTCGATTAAGGCAATCACGCGATCAAAATTATTAAAAGGAGAAATACATGGAGATAATTTTAGAAATTGAAGTCATAGTTAATCTTAGCCTTTAAATTTTATTTGAGTATGATTATAAGTATTGGTTTTGAGTAAATGGTTTCCATGCATATATACACAAACACAAAGGTTCAATGACACTCTTTTTTAGAGCAACCATTTAACACTCATACACAAACAGGACTTCCAAAAAAAAATTACTGCAGTTTTAGGACTCATACAAAACTAATTGTAGAAATGTGCCTTCTTTTATCTAACTTGCGATGCGTAAACTATATTTTTTTTAAAAAAAGTTTTTGCATTTATGGACTGTGCAAGCTATACAATTTTTATATATAAAAAATATAGCTTGTGCATCCATAAATGCACAAGCTATATATTTGTATTTGCGCATTTTTTGAAATGCACAAATACATTTTCGAGGCTGAAATAAAGAGCTAACACAAACTATATACCATTCTTATCCTCTTTTCTTTCATTTCAAACCCAATTAATTTCCTCTTCAATTTCTTGTACTTTTCAAAATTTGTTATTAGAAACAAAGAATTTATTGAAATAAAAATGTTTTTGGTTGAAGATTCTCCAAGAAAGGCATCATCTTCTTCTCAAATCAGGGTATTAACTTTGAAATTTTGAATTTAGGGTTTTTCATAAATCAAGATTTTGAATTTAGTGTTTTTATTTTTTTGATAGATAATGTCAGCGATTTCAACTATATATTACTACGATGGAGAATTGTTTTTTTTTTTTTTTTTTTTTTGGAAAAGGTACTTTATTAATAATAGAAAGCATATACTTCCTTGATATGCCTCATTAAAACCTTACAACCCCCCTAACCTATATGGGTGCCTTGTAAGGAAAAAGAGTACATATCAATTCCATATATTAACAATACAAGGAGACAAAATGAAGCTAAGCAGTCAAACAGATAGAGGAGGAACTACAAGTAGAAAAAATCTCAAAACCATCCGTACGAACTGCTAACTTCAGAGGTCTAAACAGCTAACTCCTACCTAAAACTCTTAAACACCAAAACAACCCAAGAACAAAACCGCACCGATCAGGAGACCAATCATAATTGGACACGCAGAAAGAGCTTGGAAAAAGAAAATTAGTTCGATCCCAAAACTCTGAATCAATTTTAGCTTCAGCCATGGAGGTGGGTGAGGATAATGAGCTTCTTCCAAAAGATTGACGAAGTATAGTTCCTCAAAATGCTCGTTCGTACCACAGATACTTACTTCAAGGAGGTCGAAAGGCCTCATGCAGATCTGACACCATAAAAAGATTAGACAAGATAAGTTTTTCTTCCTCGTTTAGCTTGTGGATCTGAATCTTTTGTAGCAGTAGGTGTTTGCTTTGAATGAGAATTTGTTTAATTTTCACTTCTACTGGTTCATTTATTCCATCAAACACCCGTTTGTTGCGTTCGCACCATATATTCCAGATGATGTTGGTACATATAATGCTTGTAATACATGAAATATTTGGTTGCATTTTGCCCTGAGCTTCTTGAATATCAGCCAGAAGTTTGCAAATTTCGTAACTATTTCCCTGAAAGATGTTGAGTTTAGGGATGATGTTATCTATAATTCTTCTTGAGTACGTGCATTGGAAGAAGAGGTGGTCTCTGTTTTCTTTGTCATTGTCACATAGAACACATTTTTGGTCTACCATAGTAGACCATTTGCTAATCTTATCTTTTGTCTGCAATTTGTCTTTGAAGGCCAAAAGAGAACAAATTGACATTTTAGGAGCGCAACCTTTATCCCAAATGAGCTTAGTCCAATCGTGTTCAACGTATTTATTTCTAAATTCCTGCCAGGCTGACTTAAGAGAGAAATTGCCTTGTTTGCTGGGTAGCCACCACCAAAAATCTTGTTGAATATGGTTGTGTATGTTAATTTGTTTAATAACAGTATGAGATTGAGTTGGAATACTATTGAGGTTTTGCTTCCACTTTTTATTATGAATGAGTTCAGAAACTGTTTTATGGCAACCCCTCAAAGTATACATACTGTTCCATCCATATTTATCAATTAAAGAGGAGCCTTGAATCCATGGATCGAACCAGATGTCAGTTGTGTCTCCATTCACAATTTTTCTGTCAATATGGCCTTTGCACCATTGTCTGGCTCTAAGTATGGTTTTCCAAGTGTGGGAAGCGTTATTGTTCATTCTGACAGTCCAAAAATTAATATTATTACAGTATCTGTTATGCATCCATCTTGCCCACAAGGAATTACCATTAATATAATTCCATAGCAGTTTAGTTGCTGAGGCTGTAGCTAAATCTTCAATTCTCCTAATTCCCAAGCCCCCTTCTCTTTTTGTTTTGCATACTTCATTCCAGCTCAATTTATGTGATTTAGATTTCCATAAGAAGTTTGCACATAAAGAATTGATCTTATGAATGATTGTTGCAGGGAATTGTGCTATCTGTAACCAAAATTGCAGCATGGGGTGGATAACTGACTTGATCAGTTCAACTCTACCACTGATATTGAGGAATCTGGTTTGCCAATTATTAAATTTTTTGTTGATTTTATCAATCAACCATCCAAAGTCCCTTGTTTTCAATGCATTATTGGAGAGTGGGATTCCCAAGTAGGTAATTGGCAAATTATCAATTTTGAAATTGATAATTTCTTCAATTTCCTTTTTATCCCTGGCACCTTTACTGAAAAAGATTTTTGATTTTTCAGTATTTAGTTCCAGTCCTGCAAATTTCCTCATCTTTTGTAGAATGTTATGGATAGTATTTGCATTTTTGGTAGTAGCTTTTGCTAAAATGAGGATGTCATCAGCATAGAGTAGATGAGTAATTATTGGTTCTACTTGATAAATTGGGCTGATATTTCCTTTGAAGTATTCAATGTCCAAGTTAATAGTGAGATATTCCATGGCTATAGAAAAAAGATATGGCGACAGAGGGTCACCTTGTCTGATTCCTCTCGAGCTGTTGATAAAATCATGTGGGGCACCCTCTACTAAAACTGAAAATGATGGAGTAGAGATACACTCGTATATAAGATTAGCAAAGGAGATTGGGAATCCCATCGATTTCAGCATATGATGAATAAATTCTCTATTGATCTTGTCATAGGCCTTGTGCAAATCAATTTTTAAGCAAAAATTATTCGAATTTTTCCTGTTAAAACTCCTGACCATCTCATAGGCAAGAAGAGAGTTTTCTGATATAAGCCTGTTTGGGATAAAAGCATTTTGGTTAAATGATATAAGCTCATTCATGTATATTTTCATCCTATTGCACAGAAGATTAGAGAGAATTTTATATGTAATATTACATAAAGAGATAGGTCGAAAATCAGTCATCTTTGATGCTTCTGGAATTTTTGGAATGAGGCAAATGAAAGTGTGGTTAATTTCTCTGATTATTTTGCCAGAATGGAGAATATCATTCATAGCTTTCCAAATATCCATTTTAATTTTATCCCAATGAACTTTAAAGAATTTAGAATTGAGGCCATCTGGTCCGGGAGAGCTATTTTCATTAATTTGGAAAACTGCCTCTTTAATTTCCTCCAATGAAAAAGGATTGCCTAATTGATTCTTTGCATTGTCTGATAAAATTTTCTTGCAAATAATTTTTGGAAATTGATTTTGATTATGAGGCAGTTGAAAAAGATCTGAGAAATAAAGAGAGGCTTCATGAGCAATTTTTTCTGATGCTGAAACCCACATTCCCTGTTGATTAATCGTAAAATGATTTTTACGACATGCTTTGTAATCTGCAATTTTATTGAAAAAAAATTCAGTTGGTCTGTCTCCCATCGTGAGCCAGTTGAATTTCATTTTCTGTTCGTTGTCAATGGCCAATTTCCTCATCATATAATGTAACTTATCACAGTTATTAGAGTATATTTGCAGCAGATTATTATCAGATGGGTTAGTCAGAATTTGTTTATAAGTTTTATTGTTATGATCTTTCAAACTATTCAACTCTTTCTGCAAGTTTGTTTGATTATGAGCCCATTTCTTCAAATTATGCTTCACCTGTTTCAGTTTGCAGAGGAGGGAGTACAGGGGATATCCATCGAAATGAGATTCCAGAGCCTCATTGACTACTGAGGAATAGTCAGAGTAGCAGTGCCAGGAATTTTTGTATTTAAATGGTATGTTTTTCTTTTGTGAATTCTGGACATGTAAGATGATAGAGATCTGTGTGTGGTCACTTATTGAATGATTACCAAAATGTATGCCAAAGTTGTTAAATTGGTTGATCCAAATGTAGTTAACAAAAACTCTGTCAATCTTACTATGAATAGAGAATAAGTTACCTCCTCTCCACGTGTAGAAATTTCCCGAGAATTCAGGTTCCACAAGTTTAGAAGAATTAATACAGTCCAAAAAACTTGAGTCCCCATTAGAGCTCATAATACCTCTGTTTATCCTTTCATTATTATATAGGATAGTGTTAAAATCACCAGCCACTAACCACGGCAGATTAATAAACTTGGATAAAGTTTTGATGTCTTCCCAAAGATACTTACGACCTTCTTCGTCGTTAAAGGCATAGGAAACTGTACACACCATACTTGTATTAGAAGCATTATGAAGAATACAAGTAATGGATTGGTCCGAAGTATGGAGAACGTACTTGTATTAAAAACGATGGAGAATTGTTGATTGATGAAGACGATAAACCTAAGTATATTACTGGTGAACGGAAATGATCGAAAATTAAAAAGTACTGTAGCTTTACAGAGCTTAAACAACGCATATTTAAAGTGAAAAAAAATCTATCATCTCGAATATGATTTAAAAATATTGACGAAATGAATTAGAGATGATGGTTCATCCGCTGTTGATGTGGAAGATGATGATGATATGAATTCTATGTTTTCGGTTGGAATGAGAGATGCAGTTTTTATTATGAAAATAAAACATGTTAATATTGTAGAAACACATCATTCTACACTATCAATGAAACAATCTTTGCCTATTAGACGATATCAAGAAACACAATGTTCGGCGCTTCCTTACGTGACAGCTCATCGTGGCGGAGGGTTCATAAATTTATTAAATAGACATAGCAGAGTGGTTAGAGGATCGTTTAGTCAAGCACAATATGTAGATCATAATTTTGTATATCCAACTTATAGTATTCCAAATAAATCTCAAACAATTACCAAATGAGTAGTTTAACTTTAGTATTTTCATTTTGACTTATCTTCATACACTTACTCTTATCATTATTTTTGGCCATTGTAGTTTCCAAATGAATCAAGTGGAAGAAGCATTCATTGCTCGTGTTGATGATGACGATTACGTTGATAATGCAAATGATAGCGAAGTGCAATTGAATAGCATGCAAATAGCTTGTGCGGATGATGTAGATAGAACTTGGTTCGATACCATGGAAGTTAACAATGAAGCAATCATATATAGGTTGATGATCTAAATGCCGATGAAGATACAATCATATATGAAGAGTCGTTAGCCGATGATCTATATACTGCAACAATAATGGCAAAATCCATTATGTATAACTTTCAATTGGAAGTGAAAGTGTTTGAAAGAGAATGTGCTGAAAAAGGACATCAGATTGGATTAATTTTTGAAACTAAAGAAAAACTCATTGAACAATTATATGAATAAGCGATAAAATGCTCAATTTCTTTTCAAGTAGTGAAGTCGTGTGCAAACCAATATATGGTTCGATGTGATGTGGATGAAAAATGTCATTGGAGAGAGCATGCTGGCCTATCGACGAGAAAAATATCAAAATTGGTGGAAAATAAAAAACATATGGCGGGATCACACTTGTTTAAATGCAACCATCAACTTAAATCATCGACAAGCAACATCAAAGTTATATATAGTAAAATACTTTCCTTAGTTAAATCTGAGACAAATATGAATGCAAGAATAATTCAGGAGACAATGTCGAATATGTTTTGTATAAAAGTAAGTTATTCTCGAGCTTGGCAAGGACTACAAAAAACGGTTGGAATAATTTATGGTGATTGGGAATCATCATATGCAGAACTACCAAAATAACTTAAAGCGCTGCAAAGCAGCAACCTTGAAACCGTATATGATGTTATTCATGTTAAGTTTTTCTTAGGATCTTCACACAACTAGATTTGAGTAAAGATAAGAAACGAAGAAAAAAAATGACATAGATTCCTCCAAACAAAAACCCCTTTATTAATTCACTAAAAGATTACAAGATAAAGTCTAACAATAGAGAAAATATCTTAATTCCTAAAGCCTTAGAAAAATAAAAAATTTCTCAAACATACTTAATGAACTCTTTACATGTCTATTTATAATAGCATTGATAAAATATCTTTTTTGAGAATCTATTGAATACTTTCATAAATCTTTTCCATGTAGAGAATTTGTTGTCTTTTTTAATACAATAAAAGAGACAATTAATCACTCTTCAAAATCTATAAAAGAGACAATGTATTTGAATCACAATTTCATATAGACTCAAATATCTTCAAAATTTACTTAAATATGAAATATTATATCATCAAAATCTAATAATCTCAACGTTGATACGATATTCCATAAATATCATCCAAGCTCCACCTAGAACCTCAAACTCCAAACAATCTCCAATATTACCATGTAAATAAATGTCACCATTCAAAAACTAACTAATCTTCAAACCGTCTAGTTACGATGCCCTTCAATTGAACATGCATATCATTAATAAATCAAAATTGTTTGTAATACCACAATGGACTCCATGCGGTCTTTGTGGCTTTTTGTTTCTACCTCCATCTTAATTCAGATAAATTTGCCTCTTCAACACTACTTTGAGAAGTTCCTTCAATCTCCAATGTTTTCCCAAGCAATTTGCAATCATTGTTGCTTCCTCTTTTTACGCGCAACTCCCTAGTAGTCTTTTAAACCCTTGTAACTCCACCTCGAGTCAAAAAGTTGTAGCATTTTTCTTCCAACTGTCCCACTTTGCCTCATATACATTACTAGATTTTCCCCTTTATTCTCAATAGTTGGTGAAGATCACTGAGATGTAGAAAAGCCTCCATCTCCGTCTTCCATAACCCTCAATTTTTTCCAAGTTTTTCTACATTTGTCTTCTCCATGACCAAACTCTCTTAAAAAAATTGTGCAGTGGACTTTGGTAGCAACAATTAGAATTTTTTCTAAGATCCTTGCACAATTAGATTTTTGAAAAGATAAAAATGAAGAAAAATAATTACAAATAGATTTCCTCAAACAAAATCCTTTATTAATTCATCAAAATATTACAGAAGAAAGCCTAAAAATTGAAAAGATATCTCAATTCGTAAAACCTTAAAAAAATAAACTTCTTTCCAAACACATCCAGTGAACCCTTTACAAGCCTATTTATAATAGTCTTGACAAACTATCTTCTCTGAGAAGCTATTGAATACTTTCATAAATATTTTCTATGTAGATAATTCATTGTCTTCTTTAATGCAATAAAAGATGTAATTAACCATTCTTCAAAATCTATAAAAGTGACTATATTTGAGTCAACAATTCCACCTAGACTCCAACATCTCCAAAATCTACTTAAATATGTAATATTGTATCATCAAAATCTAATAATTCACACTCATAGTGTTTTTGATGGTGTTTTTTGGGCTTTTGAACCGTCAATTGATGGGTGCGCACACTGTCATCATGTACTTCTTATTAATGACACTTATTTATATGAAAAGCATCTAAATACATTACTTGTAGATGTTGGTGTAGGCGCAAACCAAGGTCTTTTTGTGTTAGTCTTTGCTATTGTGCAGACAGAGTCTTGGCAGATGAGCAGTTGGTTTATTCATTGTATGTGGTATTATATTCATTCCTTATGTAACCGATGTATTACATTTCTCAGACCGTATGAAAGGAATTTCACGTGCGTTCAAAGAAGCTTGACCCATTAAATATGTAACGTTGAACTCTAGTCATGTTTATTTCAACAAAATGTAATGATTTTATCGTGGTATTGATGATATACTGTTGTGTATTTGTTACATAGCGCTTTGTTTTGGTGATATGTGCTATGTATTGGTCATATAGTGCTCTATTTTAGTGATATGTGTTGTGTTTTGACGAAAAACGACTCTTTGTTTTTCTAATCTTCAAAATATTTCTTGCGTATTTTTGAAATGCGCATACTTTATTTTTATATAAAACTTACGCATTTTTGAAATGCGCAAGTTTTATTTTGAGCCCAGAAAAATAAAAAGCTGTTTCTGGACTACAAAATTATTATATTTCAACAATATCGCCACAAAATCGTTAATGTCCCGAACACGGCCAATATCACAACATAAGCAATATATTTCATCAAAACATCAACACTATATCACAACAAAATTATCCCACCATCAAAATAAAAAAACGTCTAGAGTTTGTAGCATACCATACAAACATAACAAAAAAAGAACAAAAATCTAGCGCTTCACATGCCATGTCTAACAACTTAATCCTTCTAATTTCAAGCGGTGTTTGTCTTTTCTTCTTCTTCCTTTGGTAAGTGATTGGTTGTGAACTTTGCGATTGGTCTACATCCGTGGAGGACATTCTTATGTTGAGTAGGACCGAATATTAACTTTCTTGTGGCTGTTCTGTGGAAGGAATAACTTGTTTACCTTATGCAAATCATTGTTCGCCTTCGCTCCATTGAGGCCATTCGGTGTCTCGTTGTGTGCCATGTGCCTTCCTTTTTTGCCTTCTTCGGACTTTGTTTTTGGTTTTTGTGCCTCCACTTGTGTATGCATTTCTCGAACCTCCCAACCGGTAGTTACCAAAGGTCTCGACGGTCGATGTAACTTGGTTCTACCTAAAATTGAGTGAGCAAACATCGTAAGTCAATACATTTGCTTTTCACCTTCTCTAGCTCAAAACAATTGTCTTGAATTTCATTAGCCACTTTTAAAGCACCATATAGCTTGCTTACCTATTAAAAAAATAATTTAATTTAACAATTGATATGGTATAAAAAAATGCAAACCGTCAAATACGATAAATTAAAGCACTAACTACTTCCCGCTCTAGTGGAGCTTAAAGAATTTAAGTAACCAATCTCTTAGACGATTGTTTCAAGATGTAACGACGATTTATTTCCCAATATCAATATTCATACACTTACTAATGTAGGATCACGTTCTTGAATAACATGCTCAAATCTTGCATTCCATAGCGTCAAACATTCATTAAGCAAAAATCTCCAATCATGCGGATTTGGATCTATTGGAGCAATATGATTGATCATGTGCTAATGATTAAATCCAAATTATCTCATCACTCGATCGGGAACATAATTTTTGAAGTTTCAAAATAGTATTAATCGACATTTAGAGATTTAACTCGGAAAGAGATATTGTATAAAATGCCCATAAAATGCATGAAGCAACAAATATGGTTCCCAAATTATGGCACATTCGCTAGTAAATCTAACTCGTTATGGTAAAATTGCACATTTTTTGGAGTTCCGCGTCAATTTCTAACAAAATCATACCTACAATCATATGGAGGATCATGACCAAAATTTGCGGAAACCATTACACCTAGACCTCCAACAACTAAATGAGATCAAGACCATAACTGTAACAATGTTGCACAACCACCTAATGATTTTGTTCCTTATAAGGCATCATTTATCAACTCACCATACAAATAACAAAGTACTACATTATAGCCAATGAATGCTGACCACAAAGTGCTAAATCGTCCAAAAATGATAAATATTTCTAGTTACATTGACATTTCGAATAATCCCGAAATCTCCGACAGTTAAAAAAGTACAAAATTACAGCATGACTGCGATAAAGTATCTCAATATCTATCGCATCAACTCCAAATGGTTCTTAAAATTCTTTTTTAAACCAATTGTAACGAACCAGAATTTCAATCATTTGAAATTCGGATATTTAATTGATTTTAAATATTCACAAGTTAATTTTATAGGTTGAATAACTTATATTTCAAATATAATAATTTAATTGGATAATAGAATTGTTGATTTGATATTTAAAATTGTGGAAATAATTTGGTTTTGAATTTAATGTGAATGAAAATGATTTATAAAGTTGAATTAAATTCTATTTAAATTAGAATGATGTTAATAGACTTTTAAAATCGAATTAAAGGTTAATTATAGAAATTGGATATTTTAATATTTAATTAACATGTAAAAATAGTCATTTCTCACACGATCTCGGATTTCGAGGAAACCAGTTTCATTGGATTCGTATTGTTATATTATTGTATGGTTTTAAATTTAATATCAATCAGATTTACGGTTTAGTCGTGGGAGGCTGAAATGCATATAAATTTGTTTAAGTAAATTTTAATTTAAATAATTTGATTCGAAAACCTATCGTTCAAATATGATGGAATTGGCTCCCAATATATATTTCATTGTATTCGAAATTGAGGTAAACATTATAAACGCCAGGCAGCACGCTTCATTTGGAGTTTGAAATTTTTTCAAGTGGATAGTGTTTTTGAAATTTTCTATAAAATGACTTGGCCACTTCAAAATTGCACAAACCCTAATCTATTAAATCCTTGCCTCCACCTTTGAATAAACGACCAGAAAATTCGATTCTTTCCCCCTCAAAATCTCTCAATCCATCGAGAATTAGTAAAAACATTCAAGTACACATTGTAGAGCAAGATGAGATCTTTCAATCCATACGGTCGAGATCAACTATGGTGCAACGATCGAGGAGAAAATGGCTTGTGAAGTCGCGCTTTCAAGTACGAAAATCGAGGCCTTGGTGCAATTGAGTTCGTCCATATTCAGGGTGTAGGTGGAGCTCGGCTAGGGCTTCGAAATGATGGCCTCCGATCATCTTCAAGCGTCGCGTGGAGGTTACGGCAATTTGATGATGATGGCGGCTATAGGTTTCACATACGCACGTGAATGAAGAAGATGAAGAAGCAAACGTTCGGCCGTGATCTGAGATGCAGAAACGTGCGGCCATGATGAGATAATGTATTTTTTAAATAAAAAGAAATTAATTTATATAAAAATTATAATCTTATAAAATGCATAACTTTGTCATACGAGGTCGAAATCGGATGAAACAAGTTGCGTTGGGTTCGTATTCGCAAACACTACACGATGGAGCTGGTTTGGAGTTGATTGAAGCTAGCGAAAATTTTGGGTAAAATTAAACGTTCGTTTATTTTTATTCGGAATAAACACTGCAACGGCTATTGAAACCAAAGTGAGTACAATTCATTCTTTCCGACTTGCTTATATTTTTATATAAGTGAGAATAAATTTATTTATGCTGATTGATGGTTGTTTGGGTGATGTATGATATTATATATATATATATATATATATATATTGATTGGTTTGGATATATTCCTGCCTATTTGAGAAGATGAGACCCTATACGTTCTCATGTATGAGCGGATGACCCTTTGTACGTGCGTCTGCCTCGAAGCGGACATTGTACATACTTTCTAATATGTATATTTGTTGCAGGTGACAGGTTGGAGGGATCCAACTGGATTCCTCACTAGTGTTGATTTTATTTACAGATATTGATATATATGCCGTTATCATGCGATATATGATGTTTGGATGCCGTGATTAATGTGAATCACCTTATTTAGTGCTGTTGTAGCATTGTGCCATATTTTGGAATTTTAAAAATATTAAAGTGATGATTTCAAATTGAAAAGAATTTCAAAGTGATTTTGAAAATAGATGTTTTATTAATTTTTAAACTGTTAAGGAAATGAATTTATTTTAAATAAATAAAAAATATATAATTTTAATGTTATAAAAATTACGACTTTTGTAAAATATATTAAAATATGATTTTTGAAATACGAAGTTTATTATTTTGTAAAATAATTCAAATTGATAATTTTGAATTTATTATAAATGGTTTATATATATGTATAAGATTTATAAATTGATATTTTATGAATAAAAGTAATGGAATTATAAACAGTGTCTTATAAATATTAGAAATGAAATTGTTATCAAATTTGTACATGGATTAGGAATTGGAATTTAGAAATGGATTTATAATGGATTTAATGAATTTATGAAGTTATAAAAAGAATGAATTTGTAAATAAATGATTTATAAGTAAATAAACTTATAATCGGATTTTGGCATGTAAATGAATATAAATGGAATTGGTTAATAAAGCGATATTTTTGGAAAGTGATATTATAAAATGGAGTTTGAATGGTTTGAAAATAAAGTAAATCGTGAATTCACTTATTATTAAAAATAAGTATATGGAAATGTTTTCCAAATAGTGAAATATTGAAATGATTTTAAGAATATATCCTTTTAAAGATAATTTGAAGTAAATATTTGAAAAGTGATTTAATTAATAAAAGATTAATTAAAATGGCCTAGTGATTGCTTATGGTGATAAATATTTATTGTTTGCTTTGATGGTTAAATAATCGACTATCAAATTTGGTTATTAGTTCATCGACTTGATGTGGGAACTATTTAGTCGTACACTTAGTACGTAGCCATCTGTGTAGGCTTGATTATCGTTTGTGTTGAGGATGTTGATTCGTGTAGTGCGGAGTGATTTCTCCAATCTATCGAGCTTCCTTCTTGGCTGAAGGATAGCAAGTTGAAAGTTGGAGATGTGATAAGTCTATGAGACTTAGTTTCTTTGTGAAGTTGAGAAATGCTTTTGCGTTGTTGGTGCAAAGAGACCGGGATCGGTTTATCCGAAAACCACTTCGGACCAACGTATATGCGTTCGATTGTGCAGGTTATCGATGATATTGATATTTAGGATTTTCATAGTGGAGGATTGCTTGTTGATCGTTTGGGGTTAAAATCCCAATGTACATCCAGTAGCAGTAGTCTCTTCGTTATGAAACATCCAATGTAAGGACTATTCGCTATTAATCTTAGGGATTTTCCGACAAGATGTGCTAGGAAAGTACCTTCGAGTTGTCTTGTTCCTGGACAACTTGTATGGACGAGTGTCTGACATTGAATTTCTAAGATTACATACATTGGTTTTTACAAACGTACATTAGTGGTGGCGGAGAAGGCAACTTCTCTTAGCTTAACAACCTCCTTGAGACACGAGCTCAAGGGATGTATTTTTGTGGAAAATAATTAGTAGTCAACGGGAATGGCAATGTGACATTCAAAGTGACGTAATATGTGATATGTGAAAGGTAACCGTTACCTCAAGCCTCATCGGCCGGAAATGACCAAAACATAGTTAGATGCGGCAAGGCTAAGTGGGTTATTCCCAATTAGGATATGATCAACCTCTTCTAGATATATTTCTTCCCACTATGACGTTCGGGATGTAAATTAATGCGGTGGTTTGTATGCTATGACGACCCTCGGAAAGGTCGGTGACGAACGAGGTATGATATATTCGCTACCTAGTTATAGAGGTAGGCCGGTTTTGTGTTGGTAGAGGTTCCTTTGTGATGTCCTCGGTACATTCCTCCATAGATGTGCTGCTAGAAGGTAGTCTCTTCACCTGGTCATTCATATGGAAGTCTAAACTCCATTACGAGCTTGCGGTTTTGTTTGTATTAGCGTAATGAATAGCCCCGAAATGCAATATGGGTAACGATTTCAGCTATGATTAATATTATTTGTATACTAGACACTATCATAATATAAGATGATTTGATATGAAATGTTTTGGTTATCGTAAGGTAAAAATATGTTCGTGTTTATGTGTGAGCGTGTCTTACGAGATACCTTTGTTTTGAAAGAAAAAGTTTGGTAATTTAATAAATTCAGCTGAGTGTGTTTTCTCACGTTGGTTAACCAGACTGATCCGGACATTCTTCCCTTTCAATGCTCAGGTTAGACCGTGTATATTTACAGGTTCAGATTTGGTGCTTTTGAAGCTTCAACAGGAGAGCTGGAGATCTTAATTTTCTTATACACGTATCTGTTTATTATCCGCTGCTTTGTTGTTTAAATTATCAGCAATTGTACACATATCTGTTTATTATCCGCTGCTTTGTTGTTTAAATTATCAGCAATTGTACACATATCTGTTTATTATCCGCTGCTTTGTTGTTTAAATTATCAGCAATTGTAATGACGGGTTATTATAACTGTCTAGGCTGATGGTTTGTGATTAATTGTTTAACTCTGGTTAATGTATGTATATACAGTTTCTATTTTGTAAAGATCATTGATATGATATTATATGTTTTTCGCTGCGATGTGAGATTCTATATTGCTCTGTTTGGTTCTCTTCTTCTCTCTTTCTTCTCTTCTCTTCTTCTCTCTTCTTTTCTTTCTCATGACTTTCCGTCAGTCTGTACTTTTTGGGTCGGACATGTGTGGTTATTGTCGATTTAAAGGGCATCAAATTTGCGGGTCATCACACCAATTGATAGTAATCTCACTTTTAGATTTTTATTGCATTCTCGAAAGGAAATATACCAAGTAACTCAAGGCATAATGTAAAATAATCATACTTCATATTATCAATTATCAATGTATATCAATGGAAGGAAATATGTCAAATAACTCATGACACAATGTAAAATAATTAAACTATATATTATCAATATATATATATATATATATATATATATATATATATTGGGGAACCGTTTGTAGATAAGCCAAATAAATAGTAAACATCACATAATGTGACAGTATTCTCCTACTCTAAAACGAAAAGTATTTGTCTCAAGCCTCTAATGGTCACACGATGCCATAATAAGATGATGATCCAGTCTAATGTATTCAACTTGCATTGCTTTCCAAAAACAAACTTTTCTTAAATTTTGCTCCAATCGAGGATTTTTATAATTTATTTCTTTAAGCTTACTAGAATGGTCTACAGGTTGAACTATTTAAATGCTCTAATCTACAACAACAAATAAAAATCAATATTTTATATTGCATTTTCATTTAAAAACCAATGTATGCAAAAAAATACCACCATTAGCGATTGATTTTCACTCCTTGAAGATAAAAGACACTTGAATCAACAGGTCCAGTGGTAATTTTACAAGAATTAATAATCCAATACATAACCATTAATACCCAATTATCCACTATCAAAATTAAAACTAATGTTTCCAATATCAATTGCCTAGCCAGTAACAATTCAAAGTTAAATCAATTAACTACAACAATGATAATCAAAATAAGTTAAATACGACCAAAAAATTAGTTAACCCCAATTCAAAATTGTTTACCTCTAATTTGAGAAGATGAAGAAAGCCTTCCATTTTGAGATCAAACTAATTATTTAACATTTTAATCCTTTAGTATCAATTACTAAATTTAATAAAGGGTGCTACTATATGTACCCACTTTACTCCTTCTCACACCCATCTCTTTCCTCATCCACCAATATTTTATAATATACTTCTTTCATCCAAATACACCCACCTATTATTTTCTTTGTTTTAAGAAAATAAGCATTCTTTCCTCCATCTTCTTAAGAATATAACTATAAACAACAATCATAAACTCAGATCTTTCAACTTCGATCATTTTTTCTATGAATTTATAATAATTCAATATATTTTTTTTGAAATTTGTAGTTAATTTGATAAATTTTTAAACCTTAATATGGATAGAGTTATAGGTATGTTTATGTGATTTGTTACATGTATTTAACTCGTTGATCAATCTTGTTCGAAAAAAGATGTTTTCTTTCTATTATATACTTGATATAATGTGCTATATTAATCAATTATTTTAATTAAAAGTATATTTAATTAGAAAATTCATAAATGGTATGTTTTGTGATAGTAGTTACAAAGTGGTGTAATCGTGATTAATTTATCATAATGAAAATAAATATACCATTTTAAATATTCCTAATCAAGATGCATCGACCATTGAGACTAGAGTATGTAACACTCTCTAAATGTTGGACAGTGTATTGCTCATTACTACTAGGGACATCTAGGGTTTACGTACCGATAGTTATTGGATAACTATGGAACGACTCACTAGATAGTTTTCTATTATTTAATATAACTAAGGTCAAATAGAAAATATCGATCTGACTAATTTATATAGTTCTCACGACTTGAGAATACTATGGATCTTCAGTATGAAAACTCTGCTTTGATTATAGTCAAACCGTGGCATGACGTTCATTGAGTGACTATAGTTGGGTCAAGTAGAAGTATTGAAAGTGACGCACTATTCAAGAGAGGATTCGTCTCCTCAGTTATATGGGGTTATTAACACGGTCAACTCAAGTCAACCCAAAGTCAAAATCTTTGGCCAGAGCATTTCAGTTAATAATTATTGTTATTATTGAATAAAGTACCTTCTGTTTGGACTATAGAGTTTAATATAGACAATATTGAAATTTTGACCATTAATAAATTCCATAAGTTCAAAGTAATATAGTTTTGATGAAGAAATTGGTGTAAATAAATGTCACAACCGGGTAATGCTTGATAATAAAAAATTGGATTTTATCGAAATAAAGTAAGCGATAAGGCCAAATGTTGTAATGAATGGCCTTTTTGATCCTCAAATGTCGACACTAATACATCCATGGTATTCACATACCGAACATCCGAGTGTCGGAAAGACAGACTGTTGAGGTGAAAGAATAGAAATGACAGAACATAATCTCACATCATGACGAGTAATATATAATATATAACATATCCTTACAAAAGAAAAACTTTATATATATATATGTATATATATATAACAATCAGAGTAACTAACCCATCATCAGCTTGGACAGTTATAAACAGCATGCCCTTACAATTGCTGATAAGTACAAATAAGAAAATACAGTGGAAATAAAGTACGTGAATACATCTTTGAGGCATCCACCTCATCTTCTGAAAAGCTACAAAACATCCATAACTAAATCTGAAAAATTACTCGAGTCTGATGCAAGTATTATAAGAACATAACACATGGATCAGTCTGGTAAACCAACGTGAGAAAAATCAAATCACTTGGATTGTTTAATGGCATAAAACCTTTCAAAAATAAAGGTATCTGGTAAGATTACGCTGCACATAAACATGGATAAGTTTTAACATATGATAACAAATCATTTTATTTAAAAAATCCAGTGATATTATCATAATGTATAGGGTTTAAAATAAATATTAAAATATCTGGAATGATTACCCATAATTGCATTCAACGGTACTAGGTTCTACAACTAAAACCGTAAGGCATTATTGGATATTGAATTCCATATAATGACAAGGTACCAGGGTACCACTTGCCACACTCTAGATAAAATGTACCGAGGGCCCCACCTTAACCCCCCAAACACACAGTCGGCTGCCCCTTTAACATGACATAACAGATTATATCATCCCTGGAGCACCGAAGCTGCAAACATTGCACCCGGATCTACCCATGCGTGCATACCCAATCCATAGAAAACATATCGAATCTAGATATGAGGAATGATACTCCTAATGGTGGCGAACCACATAACTTTGCTTTGTCCTCTAATTTTAGCCATTACTAGGTTATGAGACTTGCGAGACCATGATTACCTTTTCCTCTTTAGAAAATCCTACTTAGAATGCTAACACTGTCCTCCAGGGACAATGCAATGTCATCATTCATTCAAACAAGTTGTTTAGGATATGAACAGACGAAAGGCACTACTCTGTTACATTCATTTTGGAATCACCCTCGGGATAGAAACAAGTAACCATTGCACTTCAAAGAACTCTGTCTTTGATTTCCATCTTCTTTAAGATATCTACCATTTTGAACGCTTATGTCGGTCCAAAGTGGTTTTCGGATAACTTATCCTATTCTGGTCTCTCTGAACCAACAACCGATAATTTTAAAAACTGTTCAAGATTTGATAGTCGATTATTTAATTATCAAATAAACAAACAATCAAATGCAGAGATTAGTTTCATATGAAAACCAATCATGGTTAAGCACATAAGCAACCACTAAGCCTATTTTCATTAATTTTTTCATTAATTAAAAATCACTTTGTAAATACTTGTGTTAAAATACCTTTTTACAAAAGATATTCATAAGTATCCTACTCATTCATTTTTCATCTATACTTTTTCAATGCTCGGAAAAATACTCATATACTTATTTCAGTAGTATAAGTATATCCACAAAACACTATACTTTTAATACTTGGAAATTGTATTTACATATATATCTCAATCGTATAAGTATATTCTCAAATCTTAAGGAAGATATTATATTTTTCCAAACCATTTTAAATTGGGTCAAAAACAGCCGTCATTTAAAAACATTATGTCCTATTAACCCAAAGTACTTTCCTTTGTAGTGCAAGTAAATAGATCATATGGAAATTAGACCCATTATACTTACCACTACTTTCTGATTTCAAATAGTACTATCCCTCGACTAATAATGAAATCGGACAAGCTAGAGAACTATCCTTGCCTCGATATACATTCTTTATTCTCAAGATAGAGATGAGTTTCCACCCCTCAGAATTTGATGTTAAGTATGAAAAGAATACTTTCCATACCACCATAAGTTATAAAAATCATTTATGGAAATCAAATCTCATACACTTGTCACATTTTCGATATTCTGAACTTACCATATCACTCACCTAGAAGAAGCCAGTTAAGTTAGATCATATTCTCAACTTACCATATCACTCACCTAGAAGAAGCCAGTTAAGTTAGATCATATCCAAGGCACTTCGATTCTAGATCTCACAGATAAAGGATCAGTCTACTCATCAGTTTTTAGTGCCAACTATATGACTACTTAATTTCCATAAGTAACCGAGTTTGCATATGGAAATAATACTTAATATAATGAACATCAATCTTTGATTTCAAACTTATATTATCCTTCGAATGATAATAAGGCCGTTCAAGTTGGAATATTATTACCTTTCAAATCTTGACTCGACAACATTCTTATCTTTCAGGATAGGTAGAAGTTTCCCTACATCGAAGCTTAATGTCAAGTATAAGATTTCATAAATTTTGTATACTATTTCATTTAAAACAAAGTCATATAAATCAACTTTATTTTCACTTACAAATTTCACTTAAAAATCCTCAAAATACCCTTTAAATTTTCCATGTCAAATCTCACTTGGAAATCCTTATTTTAATCCAAATTTGATTTTTAAAAAATAGATCATTTTCCTTTATATACAAATAAACACTTACTATGTCAAATAATTCTTTTAAACCCCTTATATAATTAAAAAACCCTTTAAAACAAGTTTCAAAACTTACATTCAAATCATAACTTAAAACCATCACCTTTTAAAAAGAATTCGACCTTGAAAAATAAATCAATTTCCTTTATAAAACCACTTGTTTATACATCTCGAAATAAATCTTTTATATCACAAATCTATTTTAAAATACTTATATAACCTCTATAAACCATATTTGAAAAGAAATTACAAATTATCTAAAATAGATAATCTTTTAAATTTTGTAAAATTCTCATTTCCAAAGTGCATCCATAGAGATTATCACTATATGGACCGTAATTTTCAAACTTTGATTTGTAATTAAAATAACTTTTAAACATGACTTCTTTCTATATTTTAAACTACTATAAATATAGAAAACATTTTACTTTAAAATATTAAAAAATCGAAGTCAGTTTAAATCCATAACTTTTAAAATTCGAAAAGAGGCTTCGCGGCCATTATGGTACTTAAACAAGCTACTATTTGTTTCTATTCTCAAAAGAATTCAACTTTCCAAGTCATATCACTATTATTTACATAAATAATAATATATGTAAATAATTATCAACAAGGCGAGGAATCTATTTTGATCCCTCTATAAAAATCAATCTTTCGAAGTGTTTCCGTAGCGACATATTCACTACGAAACACTTCCGACTTTCATTTTCGTATTCCTTGTAAAAAATTAGACATAACATCCACTTCAAAGTGGGAATCAAATAACATCCATACTACATATGTACACCACTATAGGATCATACACACATATGAGTTAATATTTACAACATCCAACACATTCACTTTTAAAGCTATTGCAAAGTGAGCTATCTCACTTCCATCCTTGACCAAGCTTCTTCGACTTGCTACCACACCATCCCATATGTTTTGGTCTTGCTTCACCTCCTCCAACACCCCACTAGTGCTTGACTACCACCCTTCAAGATCGATGCATCACAACATAAGAGTAACAACATATAAATTATTTCAACATTATACACAAAAATAATGTATAGCTTAAAGTTAAGATCCTCGCTTAAAATTACACCCGAAACCTAATCCTCCCTATTTCTAAACAAGCACTTCTATTATCCAAAATTGGCAAAAGTAGGCTCAAAAATCCCGGTATTTGTATTTCACATAAATTACCAATTGGTGGAGTTTGATACTTCAAGTTTTGATCTTTTTGATGGTAGTAATGTTAGCTAGGGTTGTGGAGGTTTGTTATATGAATTTAAGGCTAAAAGAAGACGTTCATTTACTAATTTGAAAATGATATAGGAAATAAGGAAGACGGTGTTAAAAGAAGAGACAAAACAAATGAAATCTAAAGTGAAAATGAGAAAGGTAAAGCCTCTTTTATAGACAAATGGAGTTGATAATTTACCAAAGCACCCTTACACATTTTCCTTCTATATCGCCACTCAAAAGACCATTTTACCCCAAAAGTACAAGTCGAAATGACAACCCCCTCACTCCTCAAAGTACAAGCCCACATGAAGTGACGATGGAAAAGAAAAGTCTTAGTACTTTCTTTATATGATTTCACACTCAAGGTATCTTGTTTCAACAAAAACTATTAAACCACCCATCTTATCATACTCTGTCTAATACTTATTTTATATTTTTCTTCACTTACTCATGTTGTGTATATGTGTGCAACAACATTCCACAACTTTTCTTTCGATGAAAAGTCGAAAATTTGAAAAATGAATTTCGGTCACATTTTCAATTTTTCATCGTATTATTTATTTTTGTAAACCAATTTTCAAAATGAGTTCACCATCATTACTTATTAATTAAAAGCAGGTTATTTGATTATTAAAAATCATTAATCGAATATTTAAAGTTAATCAAATATTCATAATTTAAAGCGATAAAATTTCATGTCTTTACATTTTCCCCCCTTAAGATAATTTTGACTCCGAAATTTCATCCCAACCAAAACAAAGAAGAAAACAAGCCAACACATGAATACTAAACATTATTCATAAGCTCGTACGATGTGCATGAATCTTTTAAATGCAATATCCAATCACTTACTCGGATACATAAATCTCTCATCCAAACTAGTATAGATCACTTAACTTCTCCATCACGGAACCCTAGTATGGTTCCATGATATGATACTTATGTTTTAATTCCATAGTCCTAAACTCTAATAGAAAACACTCACATCATCCCAAGAAGCCATCTCAAGTATCCACCGTCGAGAATCGAGTACAAATGGCTAGTTCGGACTGGTGTATAACACCTAGAAATCACATTCTCAAACTTTAGATCATGAACTGTTATGCGAATAAAATGATCCAAGTCAACTTATGGTTTTATCCCTTTAGGATGACTTAATAATTATACTACTCCAGTTCTTTTACTTTCCAAAATTATTTATGAAAACATTCCACAAAATATACTTAACTTTTAAACTTGTATAATACTTAACTACATCCCGAGAGTATATATGATTATTTAGTTTAATCTTATCCTTTTTAATTCAAATGCAGGCCCAAAATTGTAGGATCGATTTCACCCTAAAAGGGGGTGAATATGGTGATACTATTAATTATAAAAATTTAATGCGGAAGTATATAAAATAATTGCAACACAGAAATAGTAGAATAATAGCAGCACAGATAATAGTAGAATAATAGTAAACAGAAATAGAACAACACAGATTTACCCAGCTTCGGCAAAACCCTGCCTATTGCTGCCCCCAAGATTTCTACTACAAATTAAGTAGTCACACACTTATACACGTAAACTCACGACACACACTATCGACTAACCTAACTCTACGTAAAATCCTGCCACAACTCAGCCACTGAGTTGCGAATTCTCGAACTACACTACCGTAGTTCGTCCCCTAATCACATGACTAGTAATTATACAGAAGTTTAAAGAAAATTACAAATTAAAAAAACAATTAAAAACGAAAAATCTAATTTAAATAAACTAAAGCCCAAATTAATAAAGGAACCGGCCCAAACAAAAAAACATAGAGATAAAAAATAACCCCCCTCTTTCTTTTATACTATCGGCCCTTTTTCTTTGAAAAAAATGGATGATTCTCATTCATTCTTCGGTCTAAAATTAGGGCTTCTGATAAATTAAATCGCCACTTGTATCTGATTAATCGTAATGATTATCTCCTTTGTTTGACTTGGACAATTGATCCTCTAGCAGTGATGATTTCAGTCGATTCAATTTGATCGAGTTCGAACTGAATTTGGTATGTGTTTTATGCTCTTTGCTTTACTGATTAATTTGATTGAACTCGATGATTTTTTTACGGCCGATGATGATAGGGTTGAATAGTATTCGAATTCCTATAATTTCGTTCACTTGAATTTGTCAGTTAATTTAGCTCGGCCATTGATTATTACTTGAATGCTTGAGATTTCTCTGACTTGTTCAATTCGTATAATTCCTTGCTTGATTATCACGGCTTCAATTTTGGCTTGTTCGATTTCTTGACCACCATGGATTTAAACATTTTGGAATTTGATTTTGTTGACTTGTTCGACTTTTACCCTGTTGTTCCATGACTTGATAAATTCAGATTGAATTCGGCATTGACTTTGGTAATTTTGAAATCTCATATGACCTTGTTTGTTCACTGTGTTACTCTCTAATTTATTTATCGAATTCTACCTTGATTGACCTGCGGCTTGATTTGTGACAATTTGAACTTGTTCTTATCTTGGTCATCACGAGTTTGATTCATTTACTTTGTTTGAAACTGCTACTTCTCTGATTAGTGACTCGTCATCTGGTTGTGCTGCTATATATATATATATTCACACATGTATTTATTCATGTTGTATGTTGCAGACTTGAGTCTTGTGTACTCTGAAGGTTGGTATTGTCTGATTTTTCATTTGTTGTTGCATTTCCTATATATGTATATATGTGTGTATACATATGTGTGTGTGTGTATATGGATTGCGATTTCTTTGTGTAGCCATGCAGTCTGGTCTTGATATCTTCATTTATGGGTTGCTGTCACTATGTCATATGTATTGTTCATTAAGCTAGCTGTTAGAAACAGTGCACATACACACATGTATATATATACATACATATATATATGTATGTATGTATGTGTATGATTATTGTGCCTCTTTCCCTTTCATTCAGTCCTTGTGCTCTTAAGTCAGTCTGGTTTCAATGTGTATGCACACATCTCTGTTGCATCTGTAGTTGCATCAGTCTTCGATGATGTTATGTTCATTGCTTTATGTTTTGGCCAATGTTTTACTTGTAGTTTGGTTTTGGTTTTGGTTTCTTGATGCAGTCTTGTTTTATGTAGTATTTGCTGCACCATGTTTCACTTATTGCCAGTTGAGTTTCTTGTCACTTTGATCCAGTTCATGTTGATCACTGTTAAACTTCATGTATGTTTGGTTGCCAGGTCTAGTTGCTGTTTTGTACTGGTGCACTTGAAATCTTCACCTATGCATGTCACTTTACCTTTCGTTTTCTCTTGAATCTGTGAGCTTGAAATGATTTGTTGTTTTGGTGGAGACTGTGTTGTGTGCCTTTGTGCCATGCCACTGATTTTGATCCGGTTCATCTATATGCTCCAATGTTGGCAATGTACATTCTTGTGTTTCAAATACAGTTTTCAGTTTTGTGATGATGTGCATTTGTCCTTGAAATCGTAGGCTTGATTGTATATTGAACTTTACTACGCAGTCTGACCTTGGTTGATGTTGTTGTCTTTGATCACAGCATTCATGTGTACATTTGGATTGCACCTGTGTTAAATTCAGCTTATAGCTCAGCTTTGACAAGCTTATAGCTCAGGTTTGACCTTATGCTAATATCGTTACTTTATTTGTATTTCACTTGAGTTGAACTCGGCTTTTTATTGGGTTTGACCTTGTGCTCACCTATCCCTGCAGATTTATCAAGTGTATATCGGTATGCACGATCTTGTGGCATGTACAGTGATACACTGTGCATGTCATAAGCTATTCGTGTATGATGAATTCAAAATAAATGATGACGAACAACCCAAATAACCAAGGCAAATTATTTTTTTAAACCATATTTTATTTTAGATTGCAGAAAATATTTCTTTTTCAATTTTACCGCGTCAATGTTTATTTTACAGATCGCTCAGATGCTGGATTCAATCTGGAATAGATTCGAAGATAAATACGAGCGAATGAGTGATATGTAGTGAGGTGCAAATGTAAATTGAAAATTGTGATGTAATCAAATTTGTATTGTAATTGAAATTGTGTATATATATAGTGAGAGCTCAAATTTGTACTATTCAAAAATTGTAATGAATATTTGTTTGAATAAAATATATGTTTGAATTTAAATTCTGTGTTAATTATTTTATTCAGCAAATATTCATTTAATTATGTGAAAAATAAAATAGTACATTAACAAATACATTTAAATGAATGTGTATATATATATATACATGTTTATTATCATCAAACAAAAATGATATACTTGCATATTTAACAAAAATAAATCTGGGTCGTATAATTGAGTCGACCCCTTCAACCTCTTTACCATCCGATTTGGTAGGTAGCTATGAAGAGTAGGATGCCGGTATCCAATCAGTCCTAAAGTCTACTTTTTATTAGACATCTCCAAGGTAAAGATGTTTTATTAGTCGGCCCGATAACACAAATAGTTTGTATAACTTAGAAGTTAAAAAAGATATTATTTAATAAAACAAAGTTTATTAAAATTTTCTTATTAAGTTAACCCATTAAAACATATGTTAAATTATTTCTTCCTTAACCGAGGATGATATAAACCCATATTGAAAATTCCATTTATAAACACATTCTTTTATCAAAATATCTTATTCATTTGAAGCCATTTTCTTTAAGGAAATTTAAGAACTAAATACCTTATTTTATTTCAAAACCTTTGAAATAATTAACTATTTAATTGAAAATATACATATAGATCGAGTGACCCTAAAATAATACCAAGGAACCGGGTCCTACTAAATAGTATCATACATCCTCATATCAAGAAGGGAAATATTTAAGAGAAATGCTTATCATCCGAACACAATTCTTGCCATTTTTAGTCATTTTCGAGCTACTCAAACTAGTTAACACAAAAATACTTCTTCTCTTTCAAAACACATTTTGAACTTGCTTTGGATTCATTCAGATTCGAACTTGTTTCGATCGTACAATAATAAAATGAATAATAAACTAAGTGAATTACACTATTTGTCTAATAAAACATCCGACTGTCACTTAGAAGATATTCAGATTACCACAAAATTAATCAAGACTCATTCCCCGAACTATCCAAAGAAAATGTTTCTTTCTTAAAATTCTCTTTGAAATGTTTATACCTATAAATACTTTCAAGTAATACTTTTATTACTTTTCCCAAAACCATTTGAAATTCCTTTTCAAATACACCAGGATTTTAATTCTTAAGAATTCTCTTCATTTTTACGAAACATATTTTATAAACCAAATTTTTATAAAATTACCTTCATAAAATCATTCTTTCTTGTATCAAAACAACCTTTATAACAATCACTACTACCGAACGCCTTATAGTCATATTTTGAAACTTAACTAACAAGGTGTTTGTATTTAATCCAACCAGATAATAAATGCTCATAAACTGGTCGAGCATAAATAATCAATAACAACCAATAGTCAATGCTCCTAAACTGGACAAGCATGACTAATTAAATAATAAATGATAATAATTGAATATTGTCATTTCCTAACAGACAAATACATCATTTATAACGATATCAATTTTTGAAGGTTATTCTTTTATATGCAAAACATAATTCTGGATAAAATTATTTCATTTAACAATTTTCAAAAAAATACTGTGTTGGTTTGCTTTGTTCAAGTATTTAGGAATCTCTATCGATAACGTTGATCAAGCGCATCAAGCAGAATCCGTAGTCCACTTAACAGACCAATTAACACAATATAAAATATTTTTATAGCATTAGCAAATATATGCTTTCATATATAATACACTCAGACTCATTCTAGGGCTTTACTAACCCTATCTATAATGAGTTTACCCCACCAAGGCCAAGGTTCACGCTTAACCGTTGATTTTGATACCAAATGAAACGAAAGGCATTTTTAACTCTTAAATGTCGACATTAATATATCCACGGTATTCACGTTTTGAACATTTGAGTGCCAAAAGGACAGATTGTTAGGTTGAAAGAAAAGAAAAGACAGAACATAATCTCACATCGTCAACTCAAGTCAAAGTCTCTGATCGGAGAATATCGGTTAATAATAATTGTTATTATTGAACCAAAGACTTTGTTTTTGGACTATAGAGTTAAATAAGAACAATATTAGAATTTTGACCATTACCAAATTCTATAAGTCTAAAGTGATATAGTTTTGACGAAGAGAATTGGTGTAAATAAATGTCACAATCTGGTAGTGCTTAATATTATGAAATTGGATTTTATCGAAAATAAGTAAGCAATAAATTTAGCAAAAATGTCCCATCACCTGCTAAGTGACATGGAAACATTAACATTCGAATAGTTCGATGTTAATTACTGATAGAATTTACACCTGATGAGTCACACAACTGGAATAATGAATTCTCTTTAGACCAAACGATTTAATTAGTTTATAATTGTTATAAATTAATTTAATTAATTAATATTTATGAAATATTAATTATAAAATTTTGAATATGATTTAAGGAATAAATATTATTGTACATATTTACGATAGTTATAAACATATCGATTGATATGCGATATCAACAAGCAAATAAATTAATAATATTTATTTTTGGCTTAAATAGGCTGTTAGCCCATGATGTTAAAATGTTATTTCAAAAGCAATAGGACCCGTAGGAAGCGGTTAAAAAGGCTAGAGGGGTTTGGAGGTGGATGGTTGAGATATGACCCATATTTCTCTCTATTTCTTCACTATAAAAGGACCTCTAACCCTAATGAAAAAAAGACTTTTTGGTTGCTATTTCTCTATGGTTTTTGGCCGACCTCATCAACGAGGAGCTTCAACAAATTCGTTTCAAATCAATTCAAAAGGTGACAACTATTGGATAGCTAAAGATCTACGGTTCAAGGATTAGCAATCAGTCGAATCAAGAAGATTTCAAACGAGGAAGAATTCATCATTACAAGGTGTGCTATAAGGCATTAGTATTAGGTATATATTTACTATACTATATGATTTATAATTTTTGGATAACATAATATATATATATATATATATATCATTATTATATTGCTGGTTATGTGAGATTCTTATATGTATCATTGGTTATATGTACGTTTTAATTTATTTTAAAATAACATTTTTTTTACATAGATTTGAAGTACACATGCAAATAAATTTTATTTTAATTATTAGCATTTATCAATTAATATATATGTGTGTGTGTTAATATACTACCTAATTTTAATTATATAACTTATATTTAATTATATCATCATATCATGTTAATAGTTAAACCTGTATTTTATCAATGCATATCTACACAAATTATATTTTTCGATGGCTGCAAATTAATTTTTAATATTTATTTATTGTTAAATTAGTCAATATACTAATTAAATAAATCATATAAAATAAAATATCTTTCAAGCATTAGATTTTAATTTTTTATATGATCATATACACTCTCGGCCAGAAAATTAAAATTAACAAATTATTTTTAAATTTTTAAAAAATCAATTTAATAAATGGTCGAAATCAATCAATTAATTAAAATATTATTTTAACTCGGAAGATTATGGGAGAAAAATTGTACCTTTAAAATATCATACTTGATTTTCTAAAGATTTATAATTCGAATAATACAAAATGATAATATATTTTTTTATTATTTTGTTGTATTTCAAATAATTAATATATATATATATATATATATATATATATATATTAATGCAATAAAATATAAAAATATTTTTTGTGTATGTTGTGCATTCAATCTGAAAAGGTTTATATATATATTAAATACATAATTAATATATGTGTATATATATAAACACACACATACATATTTAGATATTATAAATATACTTATATATATATATATAAATAAATGTAATAATAACAATTTTGCTATTGTAATTCATACATATATATATATATATATATATATACATGTGTAAAATGGTTTTAAAAAATTTATATTATGTATGTGCATATGTACTTATATATATGTATTTAGTGTTTAATTCAATGGTATATAGATATAAATCATTAATGCTTTATAAGTTATATATACATATACATATATTTATACACACATACACAGTGTTTTTAATATTTATATAAATTACATATTACATATATTTGGATAACATTTAATACATATAAGATGAGCTAATATGTCTGTTGCGATTAATTCCCAATATTTATATACGTGAATGTTATAACTTGCATGAGTTATTATGTTATACGTGCATACACATACATTTATTTATATGATACATATATGTGCTTTTATATTTAACTGAATATAAATTAAATAAAATTGTATATAATTTACAAATTAAAAAAAAAGATTTTATTTGTATAAAATTTAGAAATGTATTGAATAAGTTAAACTTCATAAGCTCAATATAGATCCAATATGGTAAATGTTTTGAAATTCACTCATAATTTCCGTTGCGGGTTGGTCCAGTTCAACAAATATATTATAATATTACACGATTTCATTTAAAATATTTTTCTAAGCGATAAAAATTAAAAATATGGCAAAAATGATTAACAAAAAAGCAATTGCGTAAGTTGATAAATAAATTCAAAGTGGGATTTTTTTGTAAAGTTTGTATAAATTTTAATATTTTGAGTTAATTACAACGGTAAGTGTTTGAAGTGTTTTTTCGTAATTTTTTTATCAAACCGACCGTTAGGGAGGTTTGCTTACTGTCACTAGCCAAAATCAATTTTTCTGAACCCAAAAAAATAGCACGTTGCCCCACCTCGATTTATGAATAGAAACTTTCCTCTGTGATTTAAGAACACAAACTTTCCTACTTCGGCGTATTCCAGGTCATTTGATTAATTCTTCTCCGGAAAAAAGAAAAAGAAAAGTCAAATAGATCAAACCCTAGATCAGCCCGTCATCTATCTAATTCATCATCGAAACAATCGCCAGCGATCATCTATCTTTCTTCAGAGGAAGATTCCGAACCTGAACGATCCGAATCCAAATCCGAATTCGAAGACGATTCTGAAATCGAAGAGAAAAGCAACGTGGAGTCGGATAGGTAATTGATTTTTAGCCTATAATGCTCTTAATTTGCAATGTCTTTTCTTCTTCTTAAATTTCACTTGGATTTGTAGTGATGATGAATACGATGATTTGAAGGGAAATAACACTGATGAACATCGATATTTATCCATCTTTTCAAGGTATATATTGTTTTCATTTGCATAGACGAACTATTATCAGAATTAATTTTAAGTTGATAAATTTGATTATCTTCCTTTCCACTTTTCAGTAGTTTTATGTTTTAATTCTGACATAAAGTAGATCAGAAAACTATTTTTTATACATGTATAGAGACCTTGAGACTGATGTTGTTTTGTTTCAATGGTGATGAGTTTTCTATAGTTTGACGCGGTTTTGTTTGGATTACATATGCATTACCATGTTTTAGTTCTAATGAGTTCCAATTCCTTGATACCCACAGTTTTGGTGTTTTCGGTTTTTACTTCACTCATATTTGTACGCACATGATATGTTCGGGAAAATGTTCCAATTGCTAATGACTTTTGTATATCTTCATGTTCATAGTTTTGCTTCTTTTATTGTTGAAATACAACTGCATACCTAAATGTGAAATCATCAATTTTCATTTTTTATGTTAGAGACATGTTTGAAGGAATCTTTGTCTTATTGCCATGTAATCAAAGTAACTCTTTGAAAATTTAACCGTGTATAATTGTTTTTTGTGCATAATTGTTTTTTGTGCATAATTGTTTTAGCAAATGCATAATCGTTTTAGCAAATGCATAATTGTTTTAGCAAACGCATAATTGTTTTTTGTGCATCATTCATCTCACAATACTTCTAACTTTTTATTATCTTCAGTAATTAGATGTTTGTCATTCATTTAGTTATATTATGTTAATACCCTTCTTCTTAAATGTTAATTATCATTTGTTCCAATTCCGGAAGCAACATCTGAAGCAAAAAACATAGGTTTGAAAGTTGGCATTGGTTACTCATCGCTAAGCTCACGTTCTTGAGCTAGAATATTGATCTGTCTTAGTTTTTGCAGCTATAGTACTAAAATAAAAAATAAAGCCAGTTTCATACAAGGAAGGTTTGATTATGAATCTATCAGGTGGACATAAACATAAATATCTACTAAGAGTATACATCTGATTTTCAAAAGAAACTTAGAAGGTCATGTTTTTACATGGTTGTGTTTCAGAATATATACCTTTCTGACTAACAAACATTATTTGAACTTCGCATCTATTTCTTTGTTCATGCACGTTATAACCTATTTCTTTGTTCATGCACGTTATATGGGTTTAATTCTTGTGACTTTCTACTTTTAAAATAAAGATATATGCTTTTTCGGGCTTCACTTTTCATTTCACATGAACAAAATACTCGTCTTATGCTTAATTTGTTTGCTTGTTAGTTTCTCACTAAAGTACTTTTATAAAGATTATATTATTGCAAACAATTATGATATTATGGTTATTAGATGTTTCCAACCCAATTTGTATCGTTTCTTTATGCAATGATGACCACACATATTTTTCTTGGACCCCTTAGCACTAAAAATGTGATGGAAAATTAACAATGTTAATATGTTTTTCACTTTTTATCCCCTCTATATAAGTATAACTAAAAGATTAGAACTTGTACAAATGAAGGGATGTTACTTATAAAATGAACCATATGAATATTATCTTTGTTGATCAGAATGAGTAATTCAATAACCGTGCCTCCGTTAAATTTAGGTTTTGTGTGTGTACCAAAATGATTTTGTATCTAAAAATGGAAGACAAAGATAATTTATTTTAGGAAATACTTTATTAAGTAGGAGATGGTTTAGATGCTAATTCTTTTTCAATAATGTTTGTTGGGAAAAGAATGTTGATAATTTATTTTATAGCGTCCTTATTTGCCGAGGCTGAATTGTCTTAACTTGTAAATGCAAGACTACGTAGATTCTATATTAACATTCACCAGCACTTTTGGCATGTCCGTTGGACGTGTGCAAAGAAAATTGACAGTAAAATTATTTTGTATATATAAATGATACTTAACACACATAAATATGTTCGGTAAATTCATTTTATTGTAGCCTTGGAAACGTAAAAGGATAAAAAGAGATTAAAAAAAATCAAGATAATAATTTTATACAACGTATATCATTATCATGTTAAATTGTTTCTTACTTATAAATAGAGTCCATAAATAAATATCTTTTGCCACTATTGTAGCCAAGAACCAATTATTGCATATTCATAAGCTGATATAGAAGCATTCAAAAGTTTTGCGCCTTCTAAATCTTAATTACAAAATATATTTAATTTTTTTTTTCCTTTTTTTCGAGAAAATTCATTACGTGATTTGGTATATGTATATTGATAGCAGATACTTAGTATCAAATTGATCTACATTTACAATCCTTATTATAATTGATTTTCCGCATTTTCAATTACTTTCATTTTTTTCTAAAATGCGGTTAATTTTTCATGAAATTATTAATTAAGGAAAAATTTAAACAACATTATTTTCATTCATATTAAATAACACAACGGTCGGTTTTTTCACCGTTGTACGGTTATACTAGTTATCTCTTTTAAGTGGCATTAGAAAGTGTATTGATGGATGTATACAGTTTCATCCTAGATAAATCATTGGTTGAATTTTATGCAAATATTTTATCTTCTCTCGTTAGAATCTCAAATGTTGGGAGTTATGACAAAAGGATTTGCACCTGTGTTTTCCATAATAGTCAGAATTTTTGAATTTTGACAATTTGACGGGTCTGCTCTTCGCGAATTCCTTTACTGTTTCTAAGTTTCATAACTAATTTTTTGATCTTCTTGTAAATTATTATTTATTTTTCTAAAAGATCTTTATGCAAATTCTTGCACCAGTTTCATATCATTCGATTTATAAACTTGATACGCACCAAGTGCTTCAGTCCAAATAACTTTTCTAATTTGTTCTCTCTTCTAAATCTCACTTAATTTGCGTAAGAGAGAGATTGGTCTAAGGGCAAGTTTGAAAGTCCTTGGTAGGGATAGGCCAGCCAATCCGGATCCCCGACAACATGACCTACAGGAGGTAATGGTCTGGGCATATTTATAAGCCAGAGACATTTAATACCACTAATTTAATTATTAGTATTTTTGTGATTTGCGTAGCTACTAAGAGCATCTCCTTGATATGGATGGTTAAGAGCAGCCTCACCTCCCCTAGAATGCAATAGTTAAGAGAGCAAAGTACAAACATCCAAATATATACACGTACCTCAGTTTATGGCATGGAGTTGATCTAAATTGATTATCACTGTAAGATACGTCAATCTAATAGTTCCATTTAAGTTTGTAAAGAATGTCCAACCAAATAAATATAGAAAAAATCGTCCTAAAGACGGGATTGTTCATAATCATCGGTGTTCAATTGTTTTTTTGATCAAAAAGAAAATTAAAAGAAGAAATTATGAACGAAAAGTGATTAGATGTTCATTATATAGATACTCAACATCGAACGTCTATTTGTTATATTTAATAAACGTCTGATGCTTAGACGCCTACTAAATAGACATTTGGTTGTTAGGTACTTATTAAATAAACGTTTGATTGTCATATATCCGTGTAATAGACGCTCAAGTCCAGACGTCTATTACATAAGTGTTTTGTTATTAGTCAAACCCTGAATGCTTATTTTTAAATTGGTTGGAGATGCTTTATGTGATTAAATGCTTAGTTTTAAATTAGTTACAACTTGAACGAATTTCTTAACAAGTTGATATTGGAGAGAACCCAGGAAGAGCTCAAAATACAGAGTTAGATGAACAGACCAACAAACGCTTTCCTTAACAAATTCATTATTTCGTAAAATAAAATACATAGCCAAAATTTAATACTACAAGTGCCCTTAAACCGAGTGCATACTAGATTCGTTGCAAGGATCAAACCGTAATTGTGGATGGCACTGGAGAGACCACAGTAAGCTGTTCCTCAAGGCTGCAACGAGCCAAAGGCGATTTCTTCACGCTAACCAAATCTGCAGTCTCTTTAGCAGCTTCAATAGACATAGAAGAAGATATAATCTCGGGTATAGTTCTCAACTGTGGAGCCCATGACCCTCTCTTACTCTCCGAAGCTTCTCTACTCGCCACCGTTTCCTTGTTAAGTTGAGGAGGCACAGCAAACCCTTTGGATTCGAAGGTTTTCTGGAAATTTGCAAAAGTTTTGCTGCACCTGGCCTGGTCTTCAGGCACCAGAAAGTAGACCCGGTTGGACTCGAGCTCGGCCCCACCCAAGAGCACGGTTCGGTCGGAGTCGAACCGGACCACCCTGTGCCCTGAGTAGGCTAACATCACGTCCTTGGCTTGCACCACTTTCTTCCATTTCAGAATGGAGCCATCTTCTGTCATTATTACGATGACTCTTTCGTTTGAGGCTTCACAGCAGTTGCAAGATATTGAGTTCCCCATTGCTTGTTTGTTTTCAGCGTTTAACGTTGACTGTGTGTGGGGTGGTTTTATATGGTGCAAGAGCCTATTGGTTTTTCTTGTTGGGTTCGTTATATGCTAGGATCTTTGGGAACTGTAGCTTTGGGAACTGCTACAATGGTTAGGAAAAGTCAATTCCTGTTTCTCAAAAAGATTTAAATTATGTACATGCCAATGAGATTCAGGTTGTGATTTTGTTGTCTCGGGTGAAAGTTGTTTTTTTAGCTTGAAAGAGAGAAATTCACATAAAAATCTAGGTTGTGTTGTGTTCAAGAATCAAGATTGTCTTGCTTGTATAAAATACAGTTAACGCTACACGTTTTAATCACTTTAATCATACACTGCAAGCAGTCTATGTTCAACAATTCTTGTTTCTTCTTCTTTGGTGTTTTGTATATCATTTTGAATAACACGGTGTGAAATGCAAGTCATATCATGTTCAAATATAAATAAGATTATAAGCCATTAAACTAAGAAGACATTTGATTTATCTTAATGTAAATAGAATATAATATAAACAAGCTATATTTATAGACTCAGATAAATATGCATATGTAAAGATGATGAAAATAACTGTCTTATTAAAAATACATGTTATTAAAACTCAATAGAAAAAATTCATAAACAAAAAAAAAGTGCAATTTTATCCCATCTCTAAGTAACATATTCGATAATGTTTTGACGATGGTTGTTACTTTTGAATTAAAATAATGTCTCATTAATACTTTACTGATAAAAACTCAGTGAGAAAAATATTAGCAAAGTAAAAAGAATACATTATAGCATACTTCTAAATGATCCTTAAAATTTGTAATGCATTATTTAATTAGTCAACTGATGCGGCGAATGCATATCAATTTTATACATAATCTTCTAAAATGTTGATTTTAGAAGTGCATATATGAATAGATCCGTTGAATTTTCTTATGTCTAGATTTGTTTCACCTCTACCTTATTAACCTTTTGTAACTCATATGTAAAAAAATTTAAGAGAAAAGTATTTGGTCCTTTCGCCCTTGGTCTAACCTGCTTGGATCTGAGCTACGCAAGATACTTTGTCTTCATAAATTAATAGTTGATCCTTCTATAGCTGTAGGGAGTTGACATGTCTTTCGAATATACTCAATTAATGATCTTAGCCAAATGCATTCTCGACTTCATGTAATGCTAATATTTTTGAGTGATTGAATGATGTTGCTACTAACATTTGCTTTATAGATCGCCATGAAATAGGAGCATTACCATTACTAAACACATACCTTGTTTGTGATCTTGCTTAACGTGGGTTAGAAAGGTAGCCTGCATCAACCTAACTAACTAGATTTGGATTATTGCCCATATCAGGATAGAACAAGCCTAAATTTGTTGTTTCACGAAGATGTCTCCTAATATGTTTTATACCATTTCAGTATCTTTTTATTGGTGCAGAACTATACATTGCTAGAAGATTTACTAAAAATGCACTATATGGTATCATGCATCGTACTAAATATAAAAATGCACCAACGACACTGATATATAGTATTTCTGGACCATGTACATTTTGTATTTTCGTCATCTTCTTTTGGAGAGTAAAGGTCCTTATTAGTTTTTAAAGATTTGACGACCATGTGTGTACTAAAAAGATATGCTTTATCCATTTGAAAACGCTTCAGGATTTTCTCAATATAGTTTGACAGATGTATCGGTATGCCATTAGTACCATACTTGATCTACTGGTCAAGACAGTATTTGGTTTTTCCAAGATCTTTCATTTCAAATTCTTTTTTTTTTTTTTTTTTTTGAAACTGGGTACTTATATTTACAAAGTAGGCAGCACACAAGTCTGCAAGAATCATCATGGCGCACAGTTTAATATGCCAGAGGCAGGGATCGAACTGCCGATCTTGTCGTCAACAGCCTGGCGTTTTACCACTGCACCAAGGCCTCGGACATAAACTGTAATTTCTTGTTTCATTAATCTCTTTCGAAGTCCCAATCAAATTTATATCATCAACATAAACTGCTATAGTAGCAAATCCTTTTACATCTTTCCTTATAAAGGCACATGACAAATGATATTGTTTTTTTATTCGGTTTTTACCAAATATTCACTAAGACGGTTATACCATATTTTGCCATATTGTTTCAAGCCATATAGTGATCGTGGTTTCAATGGGTACATCGACTTTGATTTTGCTTTAGGTAAGTTATATCCATTTGAGAGCTTCATATAAATATCAGTATCTAATTCACTACAAAGGTAAACTGTCACAAAATAAGTTAGTCTTGTATCTATTTTTTCAGAACTACAAAGCTTATAATATATCAAAATGTTATGACATCCATAGGAGAGTATGTTTCTTTAAAATCAAAACACAGTCTCTGTAGGAAACCTTGTGCGACAAGTCGTGCCTTTTATCTCACAATTTCATTTTCATTATTTCATTTTCTAACAAACACCCATTTATAATCTACTTATTTAACATTTTTCTGATGTTTTATCTATCGGTCCAAGCGTACCCTTTTTTTTCAAGTGAATCTAGTTCAACTTGGATAACATCGTTTCATTTTGGCAAATCATGGGTTTTCGACATTCATTTATGCTAGTTGGTTCGATATCATTATTCTTATTACAGTGATGACTTTCAGTTATTTTAGTAGCTACTACGAATGAGAATACATAATCGATGATTACTTTACTTCGACCCCACATTTCTCTATGGTTTGTATAAAATATTGAGATCTTATTATTATTAGGTATCACTTTACTTTTGAAAGCTTCTATTATTTCTTCTGGGATAATAGTCCCTTCTGGATTTTTTAGGAGAACTGGATTTTTTGTTCAAGTGATCTTCTTGATCATTTATGACCTCTTCGGGAGGTTTATCAGTTGATGATTTTTTTATTTGATTTTCTTTATCTAGACATGGTATTTTGAATCAATGGGTCTTCTACGCTTGATTCATTTTCTGTTATATTCAACTTTGACTCCTTTTGGGATTTTAAATATAACTGGTGCATTTGCTCTTGGAACGTGAGATTTGGTTATTTTTGCAACATCAATAAATGCATTTGGTGTTTGATTTGCAATATTTTGGAGATGAAAAATATTTTGTACCTCATATTGGCTTTGTTTGGCACGCGGATCCAAATGAGACATAGATGGATTATTCTATGATATTTCACGTCGTTCTGCTGGAACGATATTTTATCCCTATAATGGTGGGAAAATTGTTCCACCACATTTACAATTTGTATATCTTGCAATGAAAACATCACATGTAAGAGGTTCAAGGTAAGGAATGATCGATAATGAATCAAATACAATCTAAATTCCTAGTCTACGTTGAGGACCCATTTTAATACGAAGTGGGGGACTAATGGGTACATGCATGATGCAACCAAATTTTCGTAAATGTAAAACATTGGGTTGAGATCCGATTAAAAGCTATGCAGGTGAAAATTAGTGATAAGATGTTGGTCTAATTTTAACCAATTTTGATACATGCAAAATTGCATGTCCTCAAGCTGAAACTGGTAATTTTGATTGCATAAGCAATGGTCTTGCAATAAATTGCAGACGTTCAACTAATGATTATGCTAGACCATTTTGAATGTGAACATGAGTTATTAGATGTTCAACTTCGATTCCCAATGATAAGAAATAGTCATCATGTACTTCAAAATTAAATTCTCCTACATTATCTAGTTGAATTAATTTAATTTGATAACCAAGGAAATGTGCTCTCAATTTTTTTACTTAAGCAAGTGATTTGCCAAATTCCATATTTCTTATAGAAAGCAAACGTATATGTGGCCAACGAGTTGATGCATCAATCAGTACCATAAAATATTTAAATGATCCACATTTAAGATGGATTAAACTACATATATCATCATGAATTCCTTGTAAAAATGGAGATGTAGAAATGATTTTACTCAATGAAGGTCGAGCAATAAATTTTGCTTGTGCTCGTAGGACAGATAGGTAATCACTTGGTTAATTCAATTGATAAATCGTTCCCATTTAAGTTTTTAGCAATTTTAGCATCATAGTTGACCTAGGATGACCCAAGAATCATGTTAAAAAATCAGTGTCTTTGTATTTGTGAGCTTATGGCTCATGCTTACATAGTAAGATTCAACTACGCTAATTTTCATGAAATGTAATCCAATTGAAATTGTACTAAATTTTTCTAAATAATCTTCCGACTTTAAATTTTAGAAATAACACAAAGATATTTTTTGTTGTTTTCTTTTATAATTTAAATATAGTAAACTTTCATTCTTATATTCTTAAAGCTAAGCAGATTTCTTTTAGGATTGCTTGAGTATAATGAATTTTGAATAAAAATATGTATACCATTTGGTAATATTATATGGGCTCTTTCATACCCTTTAATTATATTAACAGATCCAGCTATGGTGGTATAACGATCCGCCTTTTGGCATCTAAATGACGACACTAATACATCCACAGTATTCATGTGCCAAACACCCAAGTGCCGGAAAGTCAGAAGATCAAGGTAAATAAAAAGAAATGGAATAAGGAACAAGGAAGGAAGGACACAACATCAGAATCTCACAGTGGAACGATAACATATAATATGAAAAGACAGTAAAATCTGTCAATCTAAGATATTCGGTATTTAGATTTATAATCATAAATATTATCATCAGTCTGGATATGTATAACAGTCTATCTTCATAATTGCTGATATATACATTGTAACATCCCGCCTTTTCGCACGGTTTAAGCAGACACACGTGCCGATTTTAAACCATACGGAAGGGCGGATTGTTATGGGGTAAATAAGAAAAACAGAGAAGAAATAAAACAAAATAGAATCTCACACCGGAAGGATAAAATATAATAATAAAATATACAGTTTATAAAACTATTTACAAAATATTTGATTCTTCTTTATACAATTAAATATCAGAGTTCACATACCAATAATATCAATGCAGCGGAATACAGTGTAGTGAAATAAAATAGTAGATAGTAATAATACAAATCTTCATCTTCGTCCTCCAGAGCTAAAACTTCAAATCCTGAAACGCTCGGACTGACCCGAGCGAACTGAAAAGACAAAACACTCGAGTCAGAACTAAAAGATCTTATGTGAGTTAAATTAACAGAAATAAATATGAGTGCAGTAACTCAAGAGATGCTCGGGATTTACATCTCCTAAGGATCCGTTAAACTATTTACTGTATAGTATATTGCGCTATTACAATAGTGTCTATTTGTAAAATAAACTTACTTTTAAATTGCGTTAAGGCTTTACATTTTCCACCTTAACACAGTTATATATTCCCATAGTCTATACAGTACCGTAATCTCCCCCGTACTGGGCGTCGTCAGAGGGCACTCCATAGGTATGGTACAAAACCAAAATCGTATAAGGCGCGCTAGGGTAGGTGACACGGCACAACTAGGCAATGCCAGGGTAGATATACCAATTACGCTTCCAGGCCGATGGAAACGCGCAGCGCGCAGCTGCCGCCCACCTCGGAAAAACTCCCCACATCAAAGAAATCGAAAATGGAGGTGGCCACCGAATAAAATCCAAAGTCATAGTATAGTATCGAAGGGAAGGGTCCGATCAGAGGTGCTACCTCATTAACCCGTCGATCGCTCCTGTTTTAGCCACCTTATGCCAACTCACGGGAGTTGAGTCAACTTATTTACCTTACAGGAAACGCCGCCACCAACCTACTTCATTCTGGAATCTCCACCGCGTACACGGTTAGTCAAAGTGGTTTTCGGTATCGACAGAGAGTATGTCCATATCCGATCCCGGTCTCTTTGCCAACCAATCGTTATTATAACACCGCGGTCATTTAAAAATAATTATTCTTTTAAAACCAAAATAAAATATCCATTTAAAACCCATGTAAATATGATATCATTTATTCTTAAAACCCCAAATCAATATGATATCATTTTATTTTCCAATATATATTCTTTCCAAAATCATAGGGTTTTCAAAGTAAAATATTTAGAAATCAAAACTCTGGAATATAATTTTTCCAAATTATACTGCCTTAGAAATCATAACTTTGAAACAACTTTCCATCTCTCAAATGGTTAAATATTAAATTTCTTTTATAAAACAAAATAGCTTCTTTACATTTCACAAATCAAATCCAAATATCGATTTAAACTTCCAAATACCATTTTTGATTCTTATGTTTCAAAGCTTTAAATATTTCACCATTTCAAAAACAAACTCATTTGACAAACCCATATATATCAAATTCAATTACTTATTATTTAGACTTGAAATGTTTACTTAATGAATTCAATATAATTTAAGTAAACCCTTTAACTTCACATAACTGGAAAATCTTTCAATTTATTAAACTTGATATATCCATTTAAATCAACCTGATATTCATTTAAATCAACCTGATATTCATTTAAATCACTTTACACAAAAATCAAGTTATAAAAATCATATCCTTTAAAAATTCTAATTTTATTAAATTTCAATTTAACTCAATATTCATCCTCCAAATCTTATTCTCATTTAAGTCATAAAAACTCCAGAAATTAGACTTTAAATAAATGCTTAATTGTATTTGATCTTAAAAATCAAACTTTATTTTATACTTCAAATCAAATTTATACAAAGCTTAAAAACCGAAATTTTACTATATATATATATATATAACCAATTCGATATCCCATAAACCATATATATATAGCTTTACAAAACCATAAAACATTTCAAAATATATTATATATATATATATACCGCGGTGCCTGTATAAAATTTCCTACCCTATGGTCAAGTGATACGGATGTTTATCATTTCAATCCGCAATTTAAAATAAAAAAAATGCGGTTATATATCATTTCAAACCGCAATCCCGAATGAATGAAATGCATAGCAACTTGCAATAAATAAAATAAATCATCCATTCATCCATCGAATCATACATCCATTTATCACAGTCATCATCCAATTTCAAACAATCATCAATATATAACAGGTGATAAATAATAGTATCAATTATCAGTTTATACTCAAAATAAATTTAATAACTGTTAATTGGCAGTTTATATGCAAAACAAACGTAAATTTAACTGTTAGTTAATATGAAATAAAAAATTTAACATAACTATGACTGTCAGTTAATATGCAAATAAATAAATTCTAACTGTCAAATTTATATGCAATAAATAAATTAATTAACAGTTATATTAAATAAATGCGTTTAAACAGAAATAATGAATAAAACATGCCAAACAGTCATAAATAAATTTCTACTCGTATCTAAAGTCAAATTAACAAACATAAGAAATTTTAGAAATTGTGAGTGGGTTAAAACACTCACCTTTTGAATTTAAATCGAATTTGAATCCGATTTAAATCCAAAATTTCGACGGTCTCCAAATCTATCCAAACCAGCATCAACAGATCCGAAATTTAATTACGATCCTAACAAAAAAAATCTCGTGTAAATCGGACACCGTATGCAGAAGGTATTCGAATAACATGATTTGAAAATTAAATTAAATTAAAACAAAGTAAATAGCCTAACCTATGCCACGTCACCGTACTGACCCCCTCTCCCTCACACGTTGACCGAAACCTTCGCCATCACGTAACCGAACCCAAAACGCGATCTTCCCAGGCGTTGACCACCACAAACATCACGTCGCACCATCCACCGTTCGCCCTAATACCGCAGCTACCCCTCGGCCCCACCTTGCTCGGCCACGACGACGACAATCAGGGGCGAAAATGCCCAGCCGCCGCCTCCAATTTCATGCCCTAAGTCGAAATTTGTCGACGATCAGACCGTCGATTCGTGAAATAAACTGCACGGATGAACTCAGCTCGAGAATCTCTACAAAACCCAAGAGGGAATCTTCGATCTGACGAAGTTCGTCGCGACGTTGATGAACAACCGAAACTGTTCTGCCCCGATCTGGACACACAGAAACTCCAATCGAAAAATGGATAGCACCAGCAGATTACGTTCTTCGAGAACTGTGACATATAATTTTTCTGGAATTTTTAGAGGAGTTTGAAATTTTTATTGGATTTTGAATTGTAACTGGATCTGAAATTTGTATCCATTTAGGAAGAGAAGGAGTTGAAGAAATGAACGTACAGCAAATGAGCATAGAATGGAGGCTAGGGTTTATCACAACCTATTTATAGACAAACTGCAATAGAATAGGTGGGCACAAATTATAAACGTGCTAAACGGTAGTTGGCCCAAAAAGCCCGTTCTGACCCCGGAACGGAATTTGTTAAACCCATATATCAAAATAGGTAATTTAAAATATTCTGAACGCGATGGAAAAAGTTTCACGTCCAAATTCGATCGTACGGAGAAGTTATGCTGAAAACAAATTTTCAAATTGATTCCAAATTGATTTCAATTAAATCGATTTCAAGGCATTTCGCGTTCGTACGATCAAACGACAAGTCCGATCGATATGAAACTTGAAACCCTACAATAATTCACTGATACGAATCCGATGAAACTGGTTTCGTCGAAATCCGAGTCCGTGACCAAAATGGCTATTTTTATATTGATTAAATAAATTTAAAATGTATAAATAAATTCCAATTTTATATTTAGATTCAAAAATTGACCTATTTTATTACTTTTAAAAATTCTTAATCATTTCAAAATCCCAACAAGTTAAGATGTGAAATTTAAAGAAGGTAAACTTTTAAAGCCAAATATGAATCCTTAATTCCATTAAATTCCCAAATTATAAATAATATCCTAAAATTTCGTTTAGCTAAATAAATTAATTATTATCCCATTCAAAATCTCAAATAGAAGGGTTTACCATTTGGATTTAAGATTATCACATAGATATTTCCCGTATCCAACTTAATTTCCAATTACGTAAAATTTTATATTTAATCTTAATTAATCGCAATAAATCCAAACGATTACATAAAGCTTGATTCCCGTTTAAACATTTATCATTTGATTGCAATTAACCTTTTATCATCAATTAAATTCCGATATATTTATAGACTTTTTTTCCATTAATTGCCTAAATATATTTACATAACATTAAATTTATATTTATTGTAATGATTTCAAATTTAACTGAAGGAATTAAGTATATTACTCAAAATAGTTATTGTAAGACTCTCAATCCCACATTAATTGTTATTAATTAAAGTTGAACATCAATAAATTTCGTTTATTGATTTTAAAATTTTGCTATTCAGTAAATACATTAAATGGGTAAACATAACATTTGAATTAAAATGCATTTCTCATGCATGCTTCATCTTATACAAATTTCCCTTTATTAGCTAAATCATATTAACAAAACAAAATAAATTATATGAATGGTTAAATTTTCCAATTATCTCACATTAATCCTAAATCACCGACTTACAATTTATTTTTAATTACTAGATTTGCATTGATTACATCAAATTGAAATTTAATACGTATTATTTCTCAAATAAAATAAATCTTTGGATTTAAATTCCCAAATCCACAAATTAAGTCCTACCATAAATCTATGCTTCATTATTTACGTTCACACTTCCGTTACTCTATAATTAATCACTAAGTAACGTTATCATAAACCAACATAAATTAATACATTAAATCCTTACATTTATTTCTCTATATCCTATTTGTTCCAACTTTATTTATTAATGCTATTTCCTTATTTTGGTTATTACTTATCAGCTTGCTCAAACCTTACTACCTAAATTTGTGTTATTGTAAACCTTAAATAATTTCATCAAAATTAAATGTAAATTCCAAATTAAATCACCCATTTTAACATGCCACTTAATTAGGAAATTTATACTAATTGTTATCATACCCATAATTCTACGCTTATAACTAAGTCCTACATTTGAATAAATTTATTAAATTGGAATGTTCATTAAAGTTTATACATTAACAACTTGTACTGATTTTATACAATCGCCATTTACTTTACATTTCATTACTATTCAATATATATTTATTCATAAATCAATTCGATATTTATTCTTCTTTCCTTCTATTTGATAAATAACCTAGTATACATTTTCATACATTCATTTCATTCCATTCATTTATGGGTATTGCATTGAAATTTATATATTAACTAATACCAACGTTATTATCATTAATTATAATTGGATTCCCAATTTTGTTCAATACCTTGAACAAATAACATATATATATTAATCAAATCCTTTTTCTACTTAATTCATTTGGATTTTATTCCAATTTCTATAAATAGGTCTTAAGACACCATTTACATAATTAAATTTAGTGTTTAATTTAAAATTGTTTATAATTTAAAGTTTTCTACTAAATTAAATTACAAAACTTATAAATTTTAACAAATTTTAATCCACTAAATTTACGGGTCGTTACATACATGATAACTAGGGCTGTCAATGAGTATCCGAAAAATCCAAAATCCGTCCGTATCCGTATCTGAAACATGAAAAATTAATCCGATATCCGAAAAACGGATACGGATATGGCCAAATCCTTATCCGATAATTATCCGTTCGGTTTTTATCAAGATTATAGCTATTTTTTTATATAATTTAGTACATAAAATGACTGTCTTTTAATATTATATGCCGATAAAAAAAATTAATATGTGTATAAAAATCAAGTTCTACTACTGTAAATTATTTTTCTTAGTGTATTTATTATTTCTATATATTTAGTATAAAAACGAATTTATAATAGATCAATTTTTTTTATTTGTTTGTTTAGATTTATCAGTTGCGAACTGATCGAAAAATATCCGATAAATATCCGATATCCGTCCGCATCCGTGGATATGGATATCCGATATCCGAAAATGACTTTGGATAAGGATACGGATATAGCACTATCCATATCCGAAAGTATCCGTTTACAGGCCTAATAATAACAGTGTAGCAGAAATAAAATACTATAGTAGGCGAATGGAAGCTCCAGCTCGTCTCTTGAAGATTCAAAGAATGTCAATAAAAACATGCATTTCTCAAACTCTCGAAATCGCACTCGAAAATTTAAGAGAAATACAAAACATGAGTCAGACATTAGTCTGGTATGATAAGCTCAAAAAATATGTTATTAGTATATAATAGTACTTTCGAGATCACCTAAACCATCGAAATGTTTTCCCCCTCAAAAGAACTAAACTCATCTAATAAGTACATACGATGATATAATAGATAGTGTCTAGAGTGTAGAACATAAATTAGAAAATAGTTGTATTGCTTGCATCTCATAACACAACAATATTAGAAGTATAACGAAAACCGCTAAGGTATGTTCGCACATGGATTTCCATGGAGGTCTCCTTGGTAAACCAAAAGCCAGCCTCCTATAGAAGTGTCATTCACTACCTTACAAAACCCTGCATATCTCTAGATAAAATATGTCACAAAGGTAAACTTAGCTGATCCATTCCCAAACACGTGATACCGAATACTATCAACTCCTGCATGCCTCAGTCGTAAGTATCTCTAGGTATTTTGATTTGATGTACCCTCATGGGTTAGCGAAACCCCTTAACTAGGCAACATCTTTGTTTCTTTCCATTGCCAATGGTGATGTCAAGTTCAATATTTAAATAAGTCTTCATCACTCAAACAGATCTCGAATCTCTCTCCGGATTGCAACATCTTGAACAGTTCACAAATCTCTCCATGGATCCCAAATTAAATCAGTAGATAAATATTAATGTTGACCACTCCCTTGGACTTATCTTTGGATAGACAATTCAACTCTATATCATCCCACTCCATAACCGCTTCCAAAACATAGAACATGTATATCAGTTTTGAAGTGGTTTTCAAAAAGTAATGCACTTATCCCATCCTGGACTCTTCAAAACTATATTGGTGAATTTCCGGTTAACTCAATTTCGGTTTTTTAAGAAGTAAATGAATGATATAAATGAGTTCTGTGACGACCCGCCCTTTTACTACCAGAAAGACGTATCATCATTAGGAAAGAAAGGATAGAATAGAAAAGAATAGGAAAGAAAGAACAACAACATCAGAATCTCATAGCGGAACGGAACAAAATATAATATATCACATAAATATTACATAGTTTTACATATATCAGAGTTATACAATATCATACACATGACAGTCATACATACATCTGTCACTATATACTTCAGAGATACAGCATACATCAACTACTGACACAACGGAACTATATAGATATCTACACACGTCTGGAATTCTTGCTCCAAGCTCTCCAGAAATCAATATCCAAAACATATCCCTTGGCTACTCATATGAGTACCCAAAAGTTTATGAAAAACAAATATAAACTTCGGGTCAGACATGGGTCTGGTGTGAGTAAACGGTTGAAATTGTTTAACTTTGAAAATCATTTGAAAATAAAGGTATCACGTAAGACTCCCCAGAAATAAATACGGGTAAGTTTTTACCTTATGCTAACCAAAACATTTCATAGGAAATCCAGTGATATTATAATAGTGTTTAGGGTTTTCAAGTAAATAGAAAATAGTCGAAATTGTTACATTCATTAAATTCCAGCTACTAGCCACAAAAGTGGGTAATACAAATCAAAACCGTAGGGTCTCGTAGGGAAAATGGATTTCCAACAATGGCAGGCCTATTGGGGTACCGCCCGTCACAGTACGGGGCCTAGATCACCGTACCGAGGATCACTCCCGACCCTCTACAACACAAGCCCGGAACCATTCCTTACCGAACAGTCCCGAACAAGATAACCCTGCGGTTGTAGCTAGCAACCGCCCATACAGCCGAAATAAAGGGACATCTAGACAGGGGAATATCTCGTCCTGCTTGGGTATGACCCACCTAACCTTGCTGCATCTCCCCTGTTTTAGCCATTCTCGGTTGATGAGTCTTGAGGCTGTGATTACCTTTACAGAACATATCACTTAGAATGCTCATCGTCCGCCTGACGATGTGTTGAAAGCATTCAATCCATACAAGTTCATTCCGGGTTCGAACGAAACCGAAGGCATTATCTCGTCACACTCATTTTGGAATCACCCTCAGAGTCAACGACGATAACCCTTGCATTCTGAAAACACCATCTCGATCTTCATTTCAGAATTCACGACCTATCGTTTAAATTGGATCGATGTGGTTTTCGGATAATCATAAATGACACCCGATCCCGGTCTCATCGAAATCCAATCGCCATTTTAGAGGCCAAGTTGTCTAATTAACTTAAACAGTTTAAATTCAATGATATATTTCACATAGCATTTATCACAGATAATTCATACACAATCATCATAGATATATCACAACATATCAAAGAATATCATAGAATTATCATCAAATAAATATCACAAATCAGATATTCTACATATAAAATCCATAAGCAATCTTCTTAAATTCTCGTTTGTAATTAATTCAATTTAAAATCAATTACTAGAGAATTAATCATTTAACCCTGTTAATTAATCATTAATTAACAGTTAATTACTTATTTCTTTTTCAAGTTATTTAGTTAATGAATCATTCCTTAATCAATTATGAAATCTTAATTATTTAATCAATTATTTCATTTCACTCTATTTAATTAATTACCTTCTTAATCAAATTACTTAATTAACTATTCCTTATTCGTTAATTAATAACCTTAATTATTAATTAGTAAAACTTAATTACTTGTTTGTTAACTGCTAATTACTTAATTAATCATTTATTAATTCTAAATTAAATTACTTAATTATTAACTATTAATTTATATTTAAATTACTTGATTAACTAACTATTAATCATTCATTTATTGACTTAAGTAGTTAATTACACATTTATCAATCACTTAAACATTCATTCTCTAATTGCAATTATACTTTAATTATTCTTAATTACTTAACTACTAACCTTTGATTTATTCACTTAAGTAGTCAATTACTATTTACTTATCACTTAATAGTTACGTAATTCGAACTCTAATTAAAATTAAATTGTTAATCATTCTTAATTACTTTCTAAAAATAATTAACATTAATTATTCAACTTGATTAACTTTTTAAGGAAATTTTCTTTAAATTTTGAGAATCAAATTACTACTAACTGCGAACTTAAATGTTAATCAGTTTCAAATCTAACTTTAAATAATTATTTAACTTTATACTTGACTAAATTGATTACTTGATTAAAATAATAATCAAGGGCTTGAACATCGTTAAGTATCAGCGAAAAAATAATTAAAAACATGTATCAAGCTTTTAACTTAAAACTATTTAACAGTTATTAAGATTACAGCATTAAGCTTGATGAAAATTCTTCACTTAGATTCACTTTTGAAAATACATTACTGCAGTTACAAAAAACCCGAGGTTCCCCTTACCTAGACTCGAGTGTTACTTCGAGTTACCCGCTAGCTTCCCCGAGTCCTCCCCTGTACGCTGCGTGTTCTCCTTCTTCCCCCTTTCTTATATTTTTTCTTGTTTTCCAGTAGTTAATTTTTCTTAACTTACGTTATAAATCAAACATCAATAAACATTGATAATGCGATCGACTCGATACCCCGAAGCAACCCCCAACCAAACTCGCGTACGACCCGAGTGCGATACACGACCACGGCGTCATCGTCCCTTAAACACGCCACCGCTGTCGTGCACTTGCACGACGACGCGTGAGGCTCTGATGATCTTCCAAGATCATCGGTATACCACAAAATCCATTAAAACACGAAATCAAACTCGAATTGCTGCAAAGAAATTCGAGTCGAAAATTTAGGCCTACAGCCGAAAAACTGTAAACTTGACTATCACTAAATTCCCTCGCCACCGCCGCCTAAGCCACTGGAGGCCCTCGTACTTCGACCAAACCACGACCACACAACCCTCTTCCACCTCCTTGAATCGCGTGGAGCTCGATCACACATAGGAGCCGTGCGCGTCTCGTTACAGAGATGAACAAAAATTCAAGTAAAAACCCTAATACGATCTCGTTTCAAAAATTTACACAATAGAAAAAATTTCTGATAATTTTTACCAAATCACAAGTACTTAAACTCGCTTCAATTCAAATTTCAACCTTTTTCATTGATTCAATTTCCTGGAATTGGTGAAAATGTAGTTTTATTTCAAATTCGAACTGCTCATGAATTGCCAATCTAAAAATCTTCGTTTTCGTTTTAAAAATCATGTTTTACAGTAAGAATTTAGATTACGAACTTGAACTAGCTCTTTATGACAATCGAATTAATCAAAAAAAAATTTAGATTACCTGTAAACAAAGTTCCAGTAGAAATTCTTCACTAACTTATTTAATCAGCTTCGAGTTGATTGAAGTTTTTACCATCTTGTTTGATTTAAAAAATGAAAACCTTACCATGATGCAGTTGAAACAAACTTTATTTTTGAATGAAATTCAACCCTGGTCCAAATACAGTGAAGAACAATATGCAGAGCAACAATACATACACACAGAATCATGTTCAAGATAAAACATTTACCAATACCATATAATAAAGAAATCATCATTACTGATTTTATTTTAAACATAAAACTTTAAAATTTGTTTACTAACCTGCCCAATTCCTGAGAACAGAGAACAACTCCTACTTTGAATCTGCAGCTGAAACTGCCTGAAGTTTGCTTTTTTTTTTCTTTCTGTTTTTGTTTTGAATAAATTTGAGTTTGCTATTTCTTTTCCTTTTCTTATGAGCTACCGAACGAACTAAAAGAGATGGACATGATTATATATATAAGAGAAGAACAGGAAGCTCAAGGCAGGTATTAACTAGTTAGGTTGTTTCTTTATTTTGTTTTATATTAATCAGATCTTTCATTACAGAAAAGTAAAGATTTGTAAATATTAGCATAGACCAAATAGTAGGCTGAGTTGATAGTAAGTACATGCTTTGTTACTTAATAGGCTTACATAGTATAATTATGTTTTACTGTAGATGAATATTTGTATGCAGATTTGTACTTATGGCAGGTAAACATATGGCTTGCATATGAAGATTTGTTGTGTAAAGATGTTTTATTTAGAAATATATACTTGCAGGTCTTATACTCTTGAATGAAGACATTTAATTTGAATTGTTAACACTCTTATAATTGCGTTTGCTGTATAGATATTTTATATGTAATTGTAGACTTGCAGGTAGATGTTCTTGTGAAAGAAGGTTGTTTTATTTTATTATTTTCTAGCTTGAATAATTATATACACTTGTCTTATTTTATTTATACTTTGGCCTAGTTTTCATTATATTCTATATTTTGTTCTTAAATTTAATTCTGTATTTTATATTTCACTTTATTTCTTGTTTGTAGTTACATTTTTAATTTTTATTTCCTATTTGTATTTTATTTAAATTATATACATAAGTTTGACTCATATTTTACATTTATATTTTATATTACTAGAATTAGATTTCTAATTTTAAACATTATCATCTATAAATATTTCTATCAAACGTTAACAAAAGAAAGTATTTTAATTTAATGGTATAAGATAAATATTATAAAGGGATTTATTTAAATTTCAAACATTATTATTCATATGTATATTTATCAGATGTAAACAAAGTAAAGTAATTTAATTATATAAGACAAATTTTATTATAAATATTATTAAGAGATTTAATTTTAAATGTTCCAAATCAATCTCCTTTTTAAAATACAAATTTATATAGAGAAAGGGTATATATTTCCAAAATCATATTCATTTTAATATGATCAGTTCACATTTTATTTAATTAGATTAAATGCTTATTAAAATAAATAGGGCCAAAATCCAGGGTCGTTACAAGTTCTCCCTAGAGTATCTGTATATATATTCTTAAAGCAAGAGACAATTCATAGGAATGAGTCCTCATTGTGGGATCTTAAACCGTATTGATACATGATGCTTACGTATACTTTCTAAGCTAATCTGGTTAAATTCGATAATCGACTAACCAAGTACCTAGCATGAAACAGAAAAAATTGCATATGGAAAACAAGTCTCTTATACTTATCAAGTTTTCTACTTTCTCAAATTATACCATCCCTCGATCAAGAGTGAAGTCGGTAGGTTATAGTACTGTTTGCTTCTAAACCCTACTCGAACATCATTCTAACTCCCATAGATAGAACGAGTCTAATTAGTTTTCTTTTAGTGTTAAGAATATGATTAAATACTTTCCATAAAAAAGTAAACATACAAAGCATAATTAAGTCATAGAAGCGACTTCTAATTCCTTTTTATTCAATTTATTCTTTTATTAATTAAAACCCATTTGTAAATACTTGTGTATTTGTTTAAAATACCTTAACAAAAGATATATACATGTATACTATTATTTCACTATTCATTTCTAGTCTTTCACTATTCGTTTCTACTCTTTTCAATACTTAAAAATATACCCATATTCTTATCTTAAATGGAAAAAGAATATTCGCAAATTTTAAACAAGATTTCACATTTACAAAAATATAATTAAATGGATTAAAACAAATGTTATTAAAACATTGTTACTATATACCAAAAACCAATTTACACTTAGCATTACCTTAAACTATTCTTTCTAAAGATCATTACACTTATTAACAATATATACTTTTGATTAACTTCTCAAAACCATTTATTATAACTAAGTATTATAATCATAACCGTCTTTATTCTTTTATAAAATACTTAACTTTTCCGAACTTATATATATAAATACTTGTAAATAGGTTTTAAATATTCATACAAAATATAACTTAAAAATAGCCAATTTATAATTTACAAAATACCTTTTATTATAAATGTTACAAAGTAAACCTTTAAAAATCATATTTGATTATTAAAAAAATATTTAAACTTCTAATCTTTTTTTAGTACTCTAATTCATGTTATTAGACTTCCTAAAAAGATTCTACAACGGTAATAAATTTTAAACCATTTAAATCATGAAAAACTTAAAATGTCGCATTAATACAAAATAGTGCGACAAGCCCAAAAATCCTGCAGTAGGTCAAAGATAGCATTTATAACTGCTATGAAATTTCTGGACAGTGAATACTTAGAAAAGCATCAAAAGTTTTACAAGTTTTCTCTATCCAAATGATTAATTGAAGGTCTGATTTTTTTATAGTAAGAATTATAATTATAGTAGATAATAACCATACAAAGAAACCCCTAAGGATATCTCTCAACTTAACTTTAAAAATCGCCAAACGCAAGGAATTTTCATAGTGCATTCATAGCGATTAATTCTCGCTTCTAACCATTTCAACTTCATTCGACCAATTATAAATAATTTAAACTTTGATATTTTTATAGTAATAAGTACACATATTATACTTGTTAAAACAGCAAAGAAACCCTAAAGATATCTACCAATATTATATTAAAAAATTTCGAACACAAGGTAATTTCAAAGTGCTCATTTGACGACCATTCGCGCTATAATTTTTTCCACTTTGTTCCACAATTTGTACGACTTTCCAAACCATTTATTTACTATCCCATAAACCAAAATATGTGTAGAGAATAACCAAAATACATTATGTCATAATATATTAGCATATCACCAATTTAAACAAGTTTAAAGCGGGGGGGGGGGGGGGGTGGGGGGTGGGTTTCAAAATGTACTTATAGCGATTATCGCTACACATACACTTTCATATTCACTTCTATTCAACACAAAAGCCAATCAAACATGTAAATACAAAGTCTAGACCATAATACATGTTTTACAAGGTAATAGAAGTGATGATATTACATATAAAGTTGTCACTTGCTTTCAAAAGCAAGGGGGTCCAAAAAGTGATAGCTTGCATTATTATTTACTTAACTATATATTTCAACAACACACATATATACTCATTCAATGGTGAGATAGCTCACCACACAACTAAGCTAACATAAGCACAAGCACACAAGTACATAGAACCACGTCCTACCATCAACAACATGCCAAAGATTCAACCCTGGCCTTCATAAGTCCTCGGCCAACCCTCCTCTTCCTCTTTTTGCTCACAGCCCATATGGGATTAGGGGTTTGTGCTCTACTTATTCATCATTTGGGTTTCTTTTCCATGATAATTTGATGTCCTAAGACCTTGATGAAACTTTTGAAGGATTTGAAGTTGGTTTGATATGATTTCATAAGATTAAAGAGGAGAAAAAGGAATATGAATAAGCCATCCTTTGATGTCCCAAACTTTCGGACCATATCAAAAATCCATCTCAAGTGTTCGCCTAGAGAATCGAGTGAAAATCCTTGTTTGGATTGGTGTGAGTCACCTAGAAATCATGTACTCAAATCCTGGATCAAGAACAATCATGCGAATAAAATGGCCTACGTACAACTAACGTTTGTTATCCTATTGCTTTCTTAACTATACCAATTACTATTTATATCACATTCGTCTACACAATTAGTATATCTTATTATATACTAAAACCATTTATGAAACATTTCATAAAAACATAAGTTAAGTTTACAAACATTTTATAAAGACACATCTCAAGTTTATAGACATTTTATAAAGGCAACTTTATTTATAAAACTTTTCATAACAATTTACTGTTATTACTCTTATAACACTCTATTACATCCTAAGAATATAAAGAATATTAATTCATTTTACTTATCATGATTGTTTAACAAATTTAAAACTTGTTTTAACTTACTACATTCTTAATTAAAGTGTCATCTAAACTCATCTTTGTATTTTTAAAATACTTAATTTCAAGTTCTATAACGATTCAGAAGTTTCAGGCTGTCCAAAATCGTCGAAAAATCCATTTCATTCCAACAAATGGAAACTATCAAACAATCATATCATAACAAGATGAACCTATCACGCTTCCTTAATGCATAGGATACATGCGTCAATAAAACAACTTATCAAATTTTCACTTATTTATTAGACACACTTTACTATAAAGTGAACAGAAAAAGGTTTCTTAATTATTTATGTTATGCCACTACCACTCGAGCACCCTACATAGCATACATACAAATCTTTTCTACAGGAAGTTTATATCAAAATTCTATCTTATCTAAAACTACTCTATATTTTATATACAATTTCTTCATAGAAAACTTTAGAATTAAACTTTGAGTACTTATCTCAATTTATTTGACATAAAAGTATATACATATATCTTTTATATCAAATCATTCATAGGATTAAATCAAAATCTGTTTTACAAAACTACTATACAACAAACTATTCCTGTAGCGTCCTCTACTTCGAGGCTCGAAAATGAATGGTAATGATGCTGTAGTCATTGCCAGAATTATTTTCGAGCGATATAAATGAGTTCAACACACACAAATCATACTTTGGATACTTAACCAAAATCACTTTTCAAACAGTACCAAATACTTCGTATAATAGTACTAAGTACCACAATCTTAATTTCATAAACCAATGTCCTATATATTTACCTTAAAATCTTTAGAAAATATACATATAAATCCAGTAGCACAAAAGTGATACTATGATAATGGGTCCTACTAAGTCAAACCATGTATTTCCTTACTAAGAAGGGTTATGCCCATGAGAAGTGCTTACCATCTGAACACATCTCTTGTCCATTTTTAACCACTTTTGAGCCACTCAAACTAGATAACATAAGAATACCTTATTCTCGAATTGGTCCGTTGATTCTGAGAGCAACAACACGAACAAATTTTAATATAGCGTTCACAATAATTTTAAATAATAGTGCTATTATTTTCCAAAATCTTGAAAAACATTTTCTAAGACAACGGGATTTAAATTTTCAAAATATTAGTTTTAATCCTCTATGTTTATAAACTATTATTTATAAACCAGAAAATTTATACTAAACTTCTTTTATTTGAATAAACTTCTAACCAACATTATCACCGAACTTCTTATAGTCAAACTGTGAAACTTAATTCAAAAGATATTCATTTCAATGCAACCACAATTATTGTCTGTCCAATCGATGTAGTAAAAAGGTAAACTACTCTTAAACTAGTCGAGCACAAATCAATAACCAATAGACGATAATAAATGGTCATAAACTGGTCGTGCACAACTAACCGATCTACAAATGATAACAATGCTCATAAACTGATCGAGCATAACTAATCAATCAACAAATTGTAACAATGTTTGTAAACTAGCTGGGCAAGACTAAGCTAAGGAATCTACAATTGATAATTATGCTCGTAAATTGGCTGAGCATGTCAAATCAATTTACAAAGGATAGCAATGCTCATAAACTGACCGAGCATGGATGAACTAACCATTGAGGGATAACGAATGAATATCATTAATCCCTACATTAATTAAGCCATGCTTTGTTAATTCATACTTATATATATTACCCTGTATAAATTCTTTAATTTTCACAGTTGAAATACCTTTAAGGCATATGTTTCTAACAAATACAAATACGATCCCATATGTGTAATACACTCAACTCGTTCTAGGGAATCGCTTATCTTATCTCTAATGAGTTATACCCAACCAAAGCGAAGGGACTCGCCTAACCTTCAGCTCTGATACTAGCTGTTACGACCTGCCTTTTTGACCCCCAAATATCGACACTAGTACATCCACGGTATTGATGTGCCAGGAACCTAAGTGCTGGAAAGATAGATTGTAGAGAAAATAAAAGAAAAGGAAAATGAATAAGGAAGAACGAACACAACATCAAAATCTCAAAGCGGAATGATAACATGTGATATCAAAAGACAATATGAATTGTCACTCCACACAACATTTCAAAATTACAATCTCAAGTACTATCATTAGCCTAGACAGTTATAACATCTTCTCGTCACAATTGCTGATATACATATATAATAATAGTGTAGTGGACATATTATAGTAGGAAAATAGAAGCATCCATCTCGTTTTCTGAAGCTTCAAAGCATGTCAACGAAAACCCACCTTTCCTAAACTGCTCTAAAGAGCACTTGAAGAATTAAGGAAAACATAAAACCATGAGTTAGACATAAGTCTGATATGAAAAACTCAAGAAATATGTGATCATCATATAATAGTACTTTTGAGACCACTTGAGTCGCCAGAATGGATTTCCCCTCAAAAGAACCAAACCCATCTAATAAGTACATAAGGAGATATAACAGATAGTGTCTAAGGTGTAGAATATAAATCAAAAATAGTTGTGCTGCTTGCATCTCATAATACAATAATATTAGAAGTATACAAGACGTGATACCGAATATCATCAACTCCCGCGCACCTCAATTGAAAGCATCTCTAGATATTTGAAGTTAATGTACCCTCTTGGGTTACCTAAACCCCTTAGCTATGCATCCTAATCTTTTTTTTCCATTACTGATAGTGAAGTCATGTTTAGCACCAAAATACATAAGTCTTCATCACCTGAACAGATCTCGAATCTCTCTTTGGATTCCAACATCTCGAACAGTTCATGAATCTCTCCATGAATCCCAACATAAGTCATCTGACGAATGCTAATGTTGACCTCTCCCTAGGACTTAACCTTAGGATAAACGGTTAAACTCTATAGCATTCGACTCTATAACAGGTTCCAAAACATGCAACTTGTATATCAATTTTGAAATGGTTTTCCGTAAGTAATACATTATCCGATCCCAGACTCTTTGTACGTAAACTGGTGAATTTCTGGTTAACTCAATTTCGTTTCTTTAAGAAGTAAATAAATGATATAAAGGAGTCCTCCCAGGGGATCTCATATATATACATTCTTAAAGCAAGAGACGATTCATACAAATAAGTCCTCGATGGGAGATCTCAAACCATATCAATACGTGATGCTTATATATACTTCCCAAGTTAATTTGGTCAAACTCGATAGTCGACTAACCAACTACCAAGTATGAAATATAAATGATAGCATATGGAAACCAAGTCTCATATACTTAATACGTTCTCGACTTTCCCAAATTACACTATTCCTCGATCAAGAATGAAGCCGATAAGTTAGAGCACTGTTTGCTTCTAAACTCTACTCGAACATTATTCTTAACTCTCATAATAGAACAAGTCTACTTTGTTGGCTTTAGTGCTAAGTACATGATTAAATACTTTCCATAAACAAGTAAACACACAAAGCATTATTAATTCACATAAGAAACCTCTAATCCCCTTCTTATATAATTAATTCTTTTATTAATTAAAACTTCTTTGTAATTACTTATATATATATTTAAAATACCTTAATAAAAGATAAATACACGTATACCGCCATTTCACTATTCATTTCTACTCTTTCACTATTCATTTCTACTCTTTTCGGTACTTGGAAATTTATCCATACTCTTATCACAAACGATATAAGAATGTACACAAGTCTTAAACAAGATTTCAATTTCCAAAAGTATAATAAGAAGGTTTAAAAAAACAAATGTTATTAAAACATTGTTACTATAAAACAAAAACCATTTTACACTTAGCATTATCTTTCAAATATTATTTTTAAAGGTCTAATTACACTTAGTAACAAGATAATATACTCTTGATTAACTTCTCAAAACCATTTATTATAACTAATAGATCTAATTAAAACCACCTTTATTCTTTTATAAAATACTTAACTTATATATATATATATATATATATATAAATACATTAAAATTACTTATAAATAGCTTTTAAATATCTATACAAAATATTACTTAAAAATAACTGGTTTATAATTTACTAAATATCTTTTATTTTAAATAATACGAAGGAAATTTTTTCTTTAAAAAAATCATATTTAATTAATAAAAATATATTTAAACTTCTAATCTTTTATTCATACTATAATCCATTTTATTGGACCTCCCTTAAAAGATTATATAATAATAATGAATTTTAAACTATTTAAATCATGAAAAACTAGTTAAAATGTCGCATTAAAACAAAATAATGTAACAAGCCCAAAAATGCTATAATAGATCAAAGATAGCATTTATAAGTGCTTAGAAAGTTCTGGATAAAGAACACTTAGAAAAGCATCAAACAAGTTTTCTCTATCCAAATGATCAACTAAAGATTTAATTTTTTTACAGTAAGAAGTATACTTATAGAATATAATAACCATGTAATGAAACACCTAAGGATGTCTCTCAAATTAATTTTGAAAATTGCCAATCATAGGGCATTTTCAAAGTGCATACATAGAGACTAATTCTCGCATCTAAAATTTTTAACTTCATTCAACTAGTTATGAAGTAATTTACACTTTGATATTTTTACACCAATAAATAAACATATTATATTTATTAAAATAGTAAAAAAAACCTTAAGGATGTATTCCAAATTAAATTAAAAATCACCGAACATAAGGCACTTTCAAAGTGCTCATATAGCGACCATTGGTGCTATAACTTTTCCACTTTGTTCCACAATCTATACAACTTTCCAAACCAATTATTTACTATTCCATAACGCCAAAATATGTGTAGAGAACAACCAAAGTACATTATGTTATAATATATTAACGTATCACCAATTTAAACAAGTTTAAAGCAAGGGAATTTCAAAATACACTTATAGCAACTATCGTTGTACAAACACTTTCATTTTCACATCAATTCAACATACAAGCTAACCAAATATGCAAACACTAGTTTAGGCCATGACACATGTTTTAGAGGGTAATAGAAGTGATGATATTACATATAAAGTTGTCACTTTCTTTTCAAAGCAAGGGGGTCCAAAAGCGATAATTTGTGTTGTTATTTACTTGCTTAACTTAATATATCATTAACACACATACACACACATATATATAGACTCATTTAATGGTTAGATAACTCGCCCTACAACAAAGCTAACACAAGCACAAGCACATAAGAATATAAAACCACTTCCTACCATCACCATAAACCAAAGATCCAACCTTAGCCTTCCCAAGTCCCCAGCCACCCCCCCTCTTCCTCTTTTTGCTCATGGTCCATATGGGTTTAGGGGTTTGTACTCCACTTCTTCATCATTTGAGTTGCTTTTCCATGATTCTATGATGTCCTATGACCTTGATGAAAGTTTGGAAGGATATGGAGTTGGTTTGATATGATTTTAGAAGATTAAAGAGGAGAAAAAAGTATGAATATGCTATCTTTTTGCTCAAAACTTAGGCAAAAATATTATGAACATATAGGAATATGTTGTGTGGATTTAAAAAGAGTAAAATAAACTCCTTTGGTTGATCAATATATCTCCCCATACTGCCCCACGTGTTCAACTTTACACCTCACTTAACCAAAGTTTCTTCTTACCTTCCATAGTAAATTCCCAATACCCCTCCCCAAAATATCTCCCAAAAGCTACTAGGAGCTTTTAATCTCATGAATTACTTTTAGTTTCTAATTATATAAACATTAATCAATTGAAAAATCTAACAGGCTGCACTTCCTGACATACTGATCCAAAGCCTGGTGTGACCTCTGGACTCGCGCCATGCTAAGAAATACCAACCGTTGGGTTTTAAAAATATTATATACCATAATTATATGGGTAAATTCTTAGATATTCTACACATTCGGATCTTACAATGGATGAAATTAAAATATAAGTAATAAGAAATAGACAGTTCAAAAAACAGTCTCCAAAATACTTTATTTGTCATTTACATTGATTCAAATACAACATATATTTTACAGACTTTTAATACAGTAAATAACTACATGATGGACAACAAGAATATGAGAAATACAATATAAATCTCATTTCTCCACGTACTTTTCTCAATCAACTGCTACCCTATCATTCTATAGTGGGAGAAATGGAAAGGAGGTAGTGGGTCAGACAAAAGTCTACTGAATGAGTACAAGTTTAGTATGTGATGATTATATGTAGTTAGATGACATAGGGTGTGATATAAATGTCCATAATTTCCTAAGTGTAGTTACTTAAATATTCTTGTATAATACATTTCTACACTACAATTTGTGTGGGCTAATACAATGGATTGAACTAACGATCGAATCTCATGCTTAACGATTGGCCACCGCTCCTAGAGTTGCTCAATGCAAATAATGTCACTAGGCTACTAAACATGTAAACACCGCCACAACGCTACTAAACATGGAAACACTGCTCACTTGGTAACTAACCATGAAAACACCGTCGTTAGGCTACTATGAGACTAAATTCTCATTGCTATCACCGCCACTAGGCTACTATGAGACGCTTCCCCTTTCACTACGCTTGGAAAGGAAGAACCTGACATGTCAACTCATTGGAATGTCTGACCATATTGTCGGCCCTTTATTCCGTTCTCTGGGTCCTCCATTTGAACTGTATCACGTGCATCGGAAATCATGCACACATGGACCTCCCATTATGCTGGACCTACTCCATTAGGAATCCGCGCCAGCTACACACCCATCGTTGGAACCTCTTGTGAGTGTCATTTGTGAAAATATATCGCCTCCAGTCGATTACTAAATCCAAAATTGGGTGAAGGACATTTACCCAACATCGTAATGACCGAACTTCCTCTCATAGGGAACTAGCTTCCCTACTGTTCCTAGCATACAAATAAATACTCTTGAATAGGCTCACAGACAATTATGGTTTATGTTAATTTTTATATTCAATTTGGACCTTAAGTCGAGGTTCAATTCCACACATTTGTTTTGGACGGTCGACCGTTGTTGCTGCATATTTCTAATTCCAATCTAAGCATATTTTTAGGGTCGACCGTTCGCGTTGTAAAATTGGGGTTTCTGCATATTTTTAGTGTCGATTGTTTGCATAGTTTAATCCCATTTATAGTAGTAATTAGTGAATTTTAATTCCAATCTAAGCATCATTTTGCAATTCGGTTTAGGGTTTGTCGATTTTAGGGTCTAGCACCCTAACCAATTAAAATAGACCAAACTAGTTATAATAATAATCTTACTAAAATTGTTCCCACTCACCTCAAGCCTAAGCTCTTCTTATTTTCTTTGCTTGAGAATCACCCCTCAATATGCTAGCTTCGCCTCCCCCGTCTAAATCCAATTACTTGTATTCTTCTAAGTTGATTTTATTTTGATTTATGAAAAAGATTCAGGGTTAGAGGAGAGAACATATTTTGACAGAGCTTAATTACTGCAAGCAATTATATGAGAATTAGATTTTGGGTTAGGTTAGTATTTATAGGGACTAGCAATGGATTTTAGGTGTTGATTTGGGTTGGAGAATCTTTGTTAACATCACGTAAGGTCATCAAAACTTAGTCGCCAAGCAACGATTACCACCATCAAAGCAATGCTCAAAAGAAGCTCCAGATTCCTGTAAATTCATGCGCCACGGTCGACCCTAGAAGGCATATGGTAGACCTATGCCGGTCGACCATGGAAAACCTAGGGTCGACCCAAGTTTATTTCTATTCCTTTTCTTTTCATTTTAATTCAAATCTTTACGTGCCCGTAATTTCTCCATACGAACTCTGTTTTGGAAGTGTTATATATGAAAATCGTCCAAAGAATCACTACGATCGCAATGGTGTAAGTTTTATAACCAAATTCTAAATTCTATGGAAAATTTCATTTTAGTCCTTTTTTATTAATTTACTTTTCTTATTAAATCTCCGTTGAAATTCCTATCGATTTCTTGTTAAATTTTATGTAAATTTCATGGGTGTTACATTCACCCCCACTAAAAGGATTTTGTCCATGAAATCTCAAAGGATGGGAATATGTAACCTATACACACAGCAACCAATAACTACAACCATCTACTCATTCATCATACATATATATGCAACATGAAATGCACGTAAACCTATGGCAATGCAAGAAGTAGGTGATTTATTGATCCAGTCGACCTTCTGTCATGCAAATGCTTATGTCATGCACCCAAATGTATGTAACATTTTAAGTAAACTTGTAATTCTACATGTATGTACAACCAGTTCATCCATATGCAACATCCATATGCATGATAAATGACATTCAACACCCATTTGTACCAAATAAAATAAGTCAGACGGTAATGAGGGATGATATGAATGTGTGTACTAAGAGGATATACTGCTTCAACCGTGTAAATGAATACAATCCAAATAATACATCTGAATACATCCGTTAGTATCCATCATCCATAGTACATCCTATTGACATGTTGACAACCATTCTTACCATCCAATGGCCTTTACCTAAGCTAGAACCTATATAAAAAATAATTTCTTCTAACTAAAAATGGAAACGTGCCAAAAAGAGTTCGAGATGGGAAGCTGGGACTTTCTCCTCAAGCTCTCATGTACTCTAAACCAAAAATATGGCTAGGTGTATGGCAAACAAGGGACTTACCTATCCTTTTTAATTTTTTTCCCTAACCGACACGGCTTGAGCATAGTAGCTGCATCGCATAGACACTTCCATAAGTGCCTAACGATGGCTTCGTAATATTTTAGCTGTGTTCTATCTTTCCTTGTGGGATTTCCTACTTGTTTACTTCTTATTATGGACTCAACTCCACGGACTATCCCTCGTGTCTCTTGTAGGTACATGTTTTTTTACCTATCTTGTGCAGTCCTTGCCCCTTTATGAAATAAATCTATCCATATTTTTTCAACTGCACTTCTCATCCTTTACCACTAGCATAAACCTTAAATTCGAATATATATATATATATATATATAATTCTCTACAATCCTTGCTACAAACTCAAATGGTGTCGCATGCACCACGCTAAATAACTTGAGAATAAGTATGCTCACTCAAAACTATAGCCCTATGAAATCACCAATGCACAACATACTACTTTAACCTATCTAGTGATATATCTAATTAGTTCATCTTCTAGATACCAAGAGAGACAACTCGAATGTGTAACAGTGTCTCCTTCCATGGTACTTCTAATTTAACTCTTTGCTATTTCTCTACTTTAACCATAGATTTCTTAACCTGGCGATTTCTTAAATTGTTGAAAATAGTATAACTTCTTTTACAGTTTAGCTCAACTTAATTCGTCTCTCTTTACTTCTAAGCTGTTTTTATTTTTTTTCAAAAATCATGGTGCTTAGGTATCACATTTATAATCCATAGAGATCTATCCCAAGTTTTACAAGTTAGTTCTCAACTGTCTAAAGTTAATTGAGGGCATAACTTAGACTCGCTCTAGCGTTGGTAATAATAACCTAAGCAATACTTTATTAGTGTGCGACTGTGTGCACACAATTGTGTATTCTAAGCTAGTCTTACTTGAATTTCCTTAAGTAAATAGTCTTCTTCCAATCCAAGGAATGATTGAGAAGAATCCTTTTTGTCCCCTCCTTCAATTCTTATCATATATGTTCCAATTTAGTTTACTACGAAAATTGGCTTCGCATTCCCAATGCGTGCAAATATCAATATCTTTTCTTGATATAGATCTAAAACGTTGAATTAACTATCCCTTGACATATTTTGACTACAATCTTATCTAGGATACTTTTTGCGGTTTGAACTTGTAAAACTTTTACCATTTCTTAACGTCTTTCCATAAATAAGACCTTTTTACCAAACATAACCTCTTATCACTTTATTCCAATTATTTCATAATTCAGATAACCCAATATGGAATAATTCCTCCCTATTCTAATGCAATAACCATGATGACCAATGCTTTAGTTTGTACCTATAGGTTCTTGTATTTTAATGCACTGGAACTACATTTCTTCCAAAGGAATGCTGGCTATAATGATGCTAATTTTGACTAACATTATTTAGAATATTTAATTAGATAAATGAAATTAAATAATATAGATATTTAGGAGAATGAGATTTGTTAATTAAGAAGTAGCCATGCGTTAATGAATGTATTAGCAAAAGAGAACTAAAAGTAAGTAAGTAGAAGGAATATGGTAAGGGTAAAATAGGAATAGCCTTTGTTTCTATACCCTAAACCCCTTATTCCTTATTCATTTTAACTATCACAAACAAAAATAAAACCCTAAAGGGACTCAGCCGGCCACATTAAGAAGATCTAAAGGGAAGATAAGCTAGGATTCAAGTAGAAAGCTTGAAGAAATCAATCTAAGGGCAAATCTCAACCTTCTTAACACAAAACCAATGTGAATAACTAGTTTACATCTCACTTTTGATAATGATTTCGGTTTCATGTAGATCTGAACTATATTTCCAATATTACGCCATGTTATGTTTGTTAAAATGGATATGTATATATATATGCTTGTTGATGATTTCTATGGTTTAATATAGATTTTATGATATGTTTGGATTAGAAAACCTATCAAATGGCATCCAAATGAGTTACATTTTTGATATATGATCAAAAATATTATTTTAGAAGTGGGTTTCAAGTTTTATAATTTTCTAAGCGATTGTGGATATATTTTATATTTTCTATGAAAGAAAATAATTAATTTCGGATTTAAGTTATTTAAGGCAATTAAATAATATTTTCAGGTCTGAAATTTATATGTTAGAAAAGGTATTTAAAATGAATTATTATGATTTTTGGAGATTTTTCCCAAGTGTTTTACTATGGTTATTAAATTATTTAATTTAGAGGACTTAAATGTTTTATTTAGGAGAAGGGCTTATTTGCTTAAAATATTTCAATTATTAAATAATGAACTAGGCAGCCTTTTTGAAAAGAATTTTGGTAAAGAATTGGCGACCAATCATATTTTGGAAAATTATGCATGTTAGGTGAAAATGAATTACTTTAAAAAAAACATAAAATCAGTTTTGTTTCGAATTACAACTTCACCACTTCGATTGCTTGCTTCCGTCACATACCCAGTAACCCTTTTACACCCATTCGAAACCAATGCATATGGTATCAAGCAATTAATACATAGTGTATTGGAGAAAGGTAAAAGGAAATGACGGTGTCGAAAGTATGCTTTGGAAAGGGTTGAAGCTACTTTTGTTAGCTTTCGAATCCATTAACTTGCCTTTTTTTAAAAGTAGCTTTCGAAAGGATTACCGCTTTTGAAATACCTTGTCTACAGCATTTATATCTTTCACATTAGTTAGAGGCCACTTTTCTTTATAACCTTAAATCAATGTATACGAAAGGAAGGCTTTTTTCTTCTTAATATTGAAGCCGCCTTCCCAATGCTTTTGAAAGTGACGTCTTAGCCTCTTTTGCCAATTATTCCAGAGGCAATGGTTTCAAAATGATAGCTTTCGAATGTGCCCTCTTTTATACTTTGTAGTTTGTTTCGTTTTCAAACTATTATTTCGAAAGTAATACTTTTAATTGGTTTCAAAGCTATGCTTCCATAACTTCATGCTTGAACCCATTGCCTTTGAAAGGTATGTTTTCAATGCCTTTGAAAGGTATGATTTTAGTGTTTCGAAGGGTATGTTTTTAAGAGTTCCTAAAGAAATGTTTCCAATCCTTTCAGAAGATATGTTTAATGGTTTTGAAAGAGGATGTCTATGGTTTTAAGCAATGATTTCGAAAGGGATGCTTTATATGATTTCGAAAGAGATTGTTTAAAGTTTTATAAAATGGTTCCAAAGGTATTGTTTTGGCTTTATAGCCTAATGTTTTTTGAGTTAAAAAAGGCTTTAGCTTATTTCAATGGGATAGATGACTCTATTGATTTTATTTTTTCATGACATTGTTTTATAAAGCATATATCATCATAGCATAAGTATTTTGATTAAAGCAAAGAGTATGATTTCCTTATTTTATAAAGTTATGATTTCAAGGGTGAATCATTTGTAAAAATTGTTTTCAAGTAAATGAAATTTGAATAGGGTAGTTAACCCTAAGTATATGACTAAGATATTAGAAGGGTCGCACTCTATACTTTTGCTAGTAGTCCCAAGCTAACATAAGTCCAAAATTCCAGTGTATAGGGCTCTGTCACAAGTAAGACTAAAATGTTGTTACACATAGAAAGGAATACACAGAATAGAGGTATGTTATTGGTAAGCCCGCAAAACTATTAGGATCAGCTAACCATTGGAGAAGTAATTTAAGGATAGATCATCCAGCATTGTATCTAAAAGAAGTTAGAATATTTCTTATGTCTGGTAGGCCCGATTCAGCCGGTGGTTAATAGTTAGCCAGATAAAACTATAATGTTCAGATAGATAGTCCATAGATTACCTGATTTATATGCATATATGTTATTGATATTATTGCTATGATCAGTTTGGTTGTCAGATTTTGATTTGCAAAAGTTGATTTTAAAAGGATATTAGTGAGGGGAAATCCGTTCCGCTAAGCTGCATTGTCTCACTTAATATCAGTAAACCGAGATGTAATAGAATTATTCACACCAGACTTTATGTCTGACTCGAAGTTTGTGTTTTCCCCCTTAAACTCTTGGGTGCTCGAATTAAATTTGAGTAGATTGAGAGTAAATGACTTTTTAGGTTTAGTAGGTTGGGTGAATAAGCTTCCGAAGATGTGCAGGAGGTAGATCTAGCTATGTAGAAGTTATTTAGTAGTATTTCCGCTATAATGTATTTATGACTGATGTGTCTATCCATCTAGTACTTGTTATTTAGTAGTATTTCCGCTATGATATTTTCGAAGTCTGTGTTAATTTTATTTCATATTCATGTGCTTCTGTTATTATGGATACCATTAACATTACCAAATTTGGTCACTAGAAATTAATACTATAGATGACCGCAGCATCTGTAGCGCTTTGCCTTGGGCCTCAATGTAGGGAATGTTAAAACTTGATATCAGAGCATTAGTTTATGAAAACTTAAAATAAATTTTAAACTTAAAATGATTTTTGAAAACACAATCCTATGGAATCAAACAAAAGATTGGGGTATGGGATAATGTTATAGTAACGTACTTGTATTTGCTATATATAAGTATACGCTTTATCTCTATTCTCCCATCTCTCTTAGGCTATTCTTCTATATCTTACTAAATCGAATGCAGATTTTGAGGAAATAAGATATGGATGCTAGGAATGGAAGAGTTAACCTAGGTGGAGGAAGCACCCCAACTAATGGAAATGCTAGACCAAACACTAGAAGGAATCTCGGTCGGGCACAAGCTGCTAATGTGGATGTCGGAGCACTAAAAGTTAATATGAGAGCTATGTATTAGTACTTCATCAACATGATGCAAGTCAGAGATGTTGCGGGATTAGTCAGAGGAAATGTTGGAGGAGGAAATTAAGAAGCTCCGGTGGTCAATAACTAAGCAGTATTGAGCAGAGACTATGCTAGGCTTGGAGGAAGCCATTTGTCGACACTAAGAACGCAATTGAAGTAGAGAATTGGTTGTTTCATTTGAAAGGAGTTTTGTTGATTTAGGACTTAGCGATGAGCAGAAAAGGGGATTGGCATCCGAAGAGTTGCAAGGTCCAGCACTGTATTGGTGGAAACAGTGTTACTGTAGGAGTAGCTGAAGAGGCTATGACTTGGGCAGAATTCAGAAGGAGGTTTGAGGAAAGATTCATGTCGGAGATCGCCAAGTCCACTCTGCTCAGGAAGTTTGCTGAGTTGGTGTAGGGAGACATGAAAGTACTTGAGTATGCTAATAGATTTAATGAATTATCTAGATAAGAATATGTTATGGTTGATACAGTTATTAAAAGGACTGAGATGTTCATCCATGGATTGAGACCCGAGCTTGCTATAGTAATTTTACCACATATTAGGGGTCTATGCGATGTAATTGTTAAGATGGATTTGAGGAATGAGGAGATTCTTGCTTTCTTTAATGGTAACAAAACAGTGGAAACTCAAGGTGGGAAGAACCAGAAGAGAAATTTTTCCACAATAAAGGAGCTTAGGAAGAAGAAGGAGCCAAGAAAGGAAAGGCCAATGTAGTTTGCTACAAGTGCGACAAGAAGGGACATTTTTCTCACGAGGGTCGGACGGGCAAAGCAAAGAAGGTTGCTGACAAGAAAGGAGTGAAATACTTCAATTGTGATCAGATTGGACATTATAAGATCCAGTTCAAAGAACCGACCAAGGATGGAAAAGGCAAAGTGTTTGCATTAGAGCCAGCTACCTTAGGACCAACAACAGAGGAGAAAGGAAAAGCTGCGTTGGGAGGTACGTTTTTGATTCGTGGTGTGTCAGTTAGAGTTCTAGTTGATATTGGTGCATCACATTCTTTTATATCTCATTTTTTTAAATAAGCTTAACCTAGAAACTTCATACCTAGTTACATCCTTAAGGGTTGCAAATCCGATAGGAGGGTACGTGATGCTTGGAATGAGATGTGACTAGTTAGAGTTTGAATTGTAAGCTCATATGTTTGCTTGCTGTTTGCATGTATTTGATTTCATATAGTTTAGAATTATTTTGGGTATGGATTGGTTAGGTAAGCACGATGCCAAGATATTTTGCCATTATAGGAAAATATCACTTAAATACCCAAGTTGTAATGATCGGATTATATACTCCATAAATAACCATAGTTTTGAAGTTAATGCTTTGTTGGGTGTTATGAACGAAGAAGATGAGTTGAACCGAGTCTTCGTTGTTAGAAAATTTGTAGCTGTCTTTCAGCCCGTGATAGGACTACCGCCGAAACGAGCCATTGAGTTTTGGATAGATTTAGTAATAGGAGCTGAACCTGTATGTAGACCGCCAAGTAGAATGACACCTATCGAGATAAAGGAGCTAAAGGTACAGTTGGTGGATTTAGAAGGTAAGAACTTTATCAAACCAAGTAGTTCGCATTGGGGAGTAGCCGCCGTATTTGTTAAGAAATCGGTCGGATCGTTGAGGTTGTGTATTGATTATTGTAAGCTAAATGAGGAGATGATAAAGAATCTATATCTGTTACCAAGGATTGATGATTTGTTCGACCAGTTGAGTGGAGCCAAACAGTTGGATTTGGCAACAGGGTTCCATCAACTTAGAGTAGCAGAGGATAGTATTCCTTTGACGATGTTAAGGACCAGATATGGATCATACGAATGGTTAGTGATGTCATTTGGTCTAACTAATGCGACAACATTCTTCGTGGACTTGATGAACAGAATCTTACGAAAGCATCTGGATAGATTTTTATTAGTATTCATAGATGACATATTGATACATTCAAAGGATGAAAAAGATCATGAAGTTCATCTTAATATAGTGCTTGAGACAATAAGACAGCATCAATTAAAGGAAAAGTTCTTGAAATGTCGCTTTCGGAAGAAGGAAGTGAAGTTTCCTGGTCATGTAGTCTAAGTGAAAGGGTTGTCAGTAGATCTAGCTAAGATCGAGGCAGTGAATAATTGAAGAGACCCGAGATAGTGACTGAGATAAAGAGTTTTCTTGGGTAGTTGGCTACTACCAGAGATTCATCAAGACATCTTACAGCTAGCTGCATCGATGACTAAACTAACTTGGAAAGTCGTGAAGTTTGTTTGGAGTGGTAAATGTGAGGAGGCATTTCCAGAAATTGAAACATTTATTGACTAATGCACTTGTGTTAGATGAATCAAGACTTAGTGGTTTACACGGATGCATGTGGAATAGGATTAGGAGCTGTGCTAATGTAGAGTAGTAAAGTGATTACCTATGCTTTTTGACAGCTCAGACCACATGAAGTAAAATATTAAACTCGTGATTTGGAATTAACAGTGGTAATTTTCGCATTGAAAGTGTCGAGACATTATCTTTTGGGAGAAAGATTTGAGTTGTGTATAGATCATAAGTCATTAAGATATTTATTTTCTTAGAAGGAATTGAATATGAGACAACAAAGATGGTTAGAGTTCATATATGCATAGGGCTTTGGTATTGAGTACATACCAGGAAAAGGAAATAAGGTTGTAGATGCACTTAGCAGAAAACCCAGAATGCAGTATTGGCGATGATAGTTGAATGGAAAGATTTAGAAGCGTTGGCTACATGCGGAGTACAATGGAGACCTACAGCTAGTTCTGGTCGAGAAACCACCATGTTATCATGTTTAGAAGTTCGACCAATGATCATCGAAAGGATTGCATTTAAGAAGAAAGATGACCCAATGTTGATTAAGAGGATTAGAAGGCTAGAGGCCAGAATCGAGATTGATGATCTGAAGGATTTTAGTCTTGACTAGAAAGGGTGGTTGAGAAAGAAAAGACGATTGTGTGTCCCGAATATAGAAAACCTAAGGAAGGAGGTCCTTAGAAAATGCCATCATTTTAAGTTCACTATTCACCTGGAAGGAGCTAAGATGTATTAGGATATGAAAAGGAGTTTCTTCTGGGAAGGTATGAAGAGAGATGTATGTTTATGGGTGAGGCAGTGTTTGAACTGTCAACAGGTAAAAGCTGAACATCAGAAACCGAGTGGATTACTTTAGTCTTCTGATGTTCTAGTCTGGAAATGAGATTCTATCTCAATGAATTTCATAGATGGGTTGCCAATGTCGCATAGAGGAAATGAGAGTATCTAGGTTACAGTGGGCAAATTGACTAAGAGTGCACATTTTATACCTGTTAAGTCGACCTGGACAGCACTAGATTTAGCTATGTTATTCATGAAGAATATAGTTAGACTACGTGGAATTCCTAATAGTATAGTAAGTGACAGAGATGCCTTACTCACCAGTGAGTTCTAGAAGAATCTAAAGGAGACTTTACATACCAAGCTCAATATGATTACCACTTACCTTCCACAAACAGATGGAAAAATAGAGAGAGTTAATAAAGCCTTGGTGGATTTGTTAAGAGCTTGTGTACTAAATTTCGAAGGATCATGGAAAGACCATCTACACTTAATCGAGTTTTCATATAACAACTGTTATCAGACAAGTATAGGGATGGCACCATTTGAAGCTTTGTATGAAAGGTTATGCAAGTCTCTCGTTTGTTGGTTAGAGACCGGGGATAGAGTTATTCTTGGTCTGGATTTGATTAGAGAAGTTGTAGAGAAAATTGAGTTAGTTCGAGCTAGAATGAAGGAGGCTCGGTCTAGGCAGAAGGGTTATGCTGATAAGAGATGGAAAGCTTTAGAGTTCTCAGCCAGAGATCATGTTTTCGTCAAAGTATCACCGATGGAAGGGGTGATCAAATTTGGAAAATCAGGAAAATTGGCACCAAGATTCGTTGGACCATTTCCTATTATAGAAAGAACTAGAAAACTCGCGTATAGGGTAGAGTTGCCGAATAGTTTGGCAAGAGTCCACAATGTTTTCTATATTTCTCATCTAAGGAAGTGTATTCAAGATCCAGAGAATACTATTACACCGACTGTGTTAGAGGATCTAGTAGTGGAACCAGATATGACTATAGTTAGAAATCCAGTTCGTATAGTTGCGAGAGATGAGAAGAGACTAAGGAACAAGACAGTCAGATTAGTCAAAGTCCAGCGGAGTGATGATGAGAGATACTGTACTTGGGAAACCGAGAGCAGGATTAGAGACACTTATCCTGACATGTTTGAAGATATGTTTTACCTTCATGTTTGATTGTTGTGAGTACCTTATCGTAATTTCGAGGATAAAATTCTTTAAGGAGGGGAGTCTGTAATGACGCTAATTTTGACTAACATTATTTAGAATATTTAATTTGATAAATAAAATAAAACAATATATATAGTTAGGAGACTGAGATTTGTTAATTAAGAAGTAGTCGTGCCTTAGTGAATGTATCAACAAAAGATAACTTAAAATAAGTAAGTAGGAGGAATATGGTAAGGGTAAAATAGGAATAGCCTTTGTTCATATACCCTAAACCCTTTTATTCTTCATTCCTCATTCATTTTATCTATCAAAAACAAAACTAAAATTCTGAAGGAACTTGGCCAGCCACCATTAAGAAGATCTAAAGAGAAGATAAGCTAGGATTCAAGCAGAGAGCTTGAAGAAATCATCTAAGGGAAAATCTCAACCTTCTTAACACAAAGCCAACGCGAATAATTAGTTTACATCTAACTTTTGATAACGATTTTTGTTTCATGTAGATCCAAACTATGTTTGCAAATAATATGCCTTGTTATGTTTGTTAAAATGGATATATATATATATACATATACATATATATATATATATATATATATATATGCTTGTTGATGATTTATACGGTTTAAAATATATTTTATGATATGTTTGGATTAGAAAAACTATCAAATGATATCCAAATGAGTTGAATTTTTGATATATGGTCAGAAACATAATTTTAGAAGTGTGTTTTAAGTTTCATAATTTTCTAAGTGATTGGGGAATTATTATGAATTTTCTATGTGAGAAAATAGTTAATTTTGGGTTTAAATTATTTAAGGCAATTAAATAATATTTTCGGGTCTGAAGTTTGTATATGTTAGAAAACGTATTTAAAGTGAATTATTGTGATTTTTGGGGTTTCCAAGTGTTTTACTATGGTTAGTAAATTATAAGTTAGAGGACTTAAATGTTTTATTAAGGAGAAGGGCTTATTTGCTTAAAATATTTCAATTGTTAAATGCTGAATTCGGCAGTCTTTTTGAAAAGAATTTTAGTAAAGAATTGACAATCAATCATATTTTGGAAAATTATGCACGTTATGTGAAAAGGAATTACCTTAAAAGTATAAACTGAATCTTGTTTCGAATTACAACTTCGTCACCTCCATTGCTTGCTTTCATCACCATACCCAGTAACCCTTTCGCATCCATCGAAACCAATGCACACGGTATCAAGTAATTGGTATGTAGCGTATTGAAGAAAGGCAGAAGGAAAGGACAGTGTCGAAAGTATGTTTTCAAAAGGGTTGAAGCTACTTTTATTAGCTTTCGGATGCATTAGCTTGACTTTGTTTCTAAAAGAAGCTTTCGAAAGGGTTGTCGCTTTTGAACCCCTTCGACACCATAGCTTCCGCATTTATATCTTTCACATTAGTTAGAGACCCTTTCCTTTATAACCTTAAATCAATGTATTCAAAAGGAAGGCTTTAATCTTATTAATACTGAAGCCGCCTTCCTGATGCTTTCGAAAGGGGCGTCTTAGCCGCTTTTGCCAATTGTTTTGGAGGTAATGGTTTTGAAAGGACAACTTTCGAATGTGCCATCTTTTATACTTTGTAGTTTTTTTTCAAACTATGGTTTCGAAAGTAATACTTTTAGTTGATTTCAAAGCTATGCTTCCATGGCTTCTTAGTTAACCCAGTCCCTTCGATAGGTATGTTTTCGATGCCTTTGAAAGGTATGATTTCAATCCTTCGAAAGGTATGATATCAGTGTTTCAAAAAGTATGTTTTTAAGCATTTCTAAAGGTATGTTTTCGATGCTTTTGGAAGATATATTTAATGGTTTTGAAAGAGGATGTCTAAGGTTTTAAGCAATGATTTCGAAAGGGATGGTTTATATGATTTCGAAATGGATTGTTTAAGGTTTTAAACAACGGTTTCGAAGGTATTGTTTTGGCTTTGTAGCCTAATGTTTTCTGATTTAAAAGGGGATTTAACTTATTTTAAAGGGATAGATAACCCTATCAATGTTATATTTTCATCAACATTGTTTTGTAAAGCATATATCATGGCATAAATATTTTGATTAAAGCAAAGAGTATGATTTCCTTGTTTTATAAAGATATGATTTCAAAGTTAAATCATTTGTAAAGATTTTTTTCAAGAAAATGAAATTTGAATAGGGTTGTTCACCCTAAGTACATGACGTTGATATTAGAAGACCAAATGAGACTGGTCTGAGGTCGCGCTCTATACTTTAGCTCGTAGCCCCTAGCTAATATAAGTCCAAAATTATAGTGTGTAGGGAATTGTCATGGGTTAGACTAAAATGATATTACACATAGAGCAGTGGTAGGTTATTGGTGAGCCAGCAAAACCATAAGGATCAGTTGACTCTTGGAGAAGTAAGTTAAGGACAGATCATCCAGTATTGTATTTAATAGAAGTTAGAATATTTATTATGTCTAGTAGGCCCAAGTTAGCTAGTGGTTAATATTTAGCCAGATAAAACTATAATGTTCAGACAGATAGGCCATTAATTACCTGATTTAAATGCATATATGTTATTGCTATTGTTGCTATAATCAGTTTGATTGCAGGATTTTGATTTGCAGAAGTTATGATTTTAAAAGGATATTAGTGAGGGTAAACCCGTTCCGTTAAGCGGCGTGGTCTCACTTAATATCAAAAAACCAAGATGCAATAGAATTATTCACACTAGGATTTATGTTTGAGTCAAAGTTTAAGTTTTCTCCTTTAAACTCTCAGGTGCTCAAAGTTAAATTTGAATAGATTGAGAGTTAAGAACTTCTCAGGTTTAGTAGGTTGGACGAATAAGCTTCCAAAGATGTGCAAGTGGTAAATGTAACGACCCTGACCCGACCTTCGAAAATCGGCACTAAATACATCACTCGTATTCGAAAGCCGCAGATCCAAACGTCGAATCTGGTTCGTCGGAGCTTATAGTACGTTAAGTACAACAACACAGCAGAAGAAAATGAATATATAATTGATATATAACAGTTGATTACAATAATACAACACATTGATACAATGGATATCAACATCAGAAATACAAAAATAACAGCGGAAGAAAGTCACCAAAAAGATAATATCTTCAGAAGTCCTTAAGATAGATACTCCAATTAACTGTAATACCATTACCAATGCTCCAAGACTAGAAAGACTCCAAACCAAAAAGAGAGAACCACCATCAACACTGAAGTGAAGCAACTCGATCTAAATGCGATTGCCAATATCCAGAGATTGAATGCTATCGAATCTACACCTACTATTTGATTATCTGAAAAACCCAACTCTAGACTGCCCGTGTGGAAACTTATGGGCACCCAGGTTTAGAAAGGGAACAATAAACTCCAGGTCAGTCGTGTGACTGGTATGAGCAAACAAAAACAGTTTTATCTTTAAAACAAACAACAAAATATTTTAAAATTGAAATCCACAATGCTTTTTGGAAAATGAAACTACCATAACGCCTCTCGGCACACACACAATGCAATCGCACACTTGGGGGAGATTTCTCCTTATGATAGTCAAACATGCTTGATACGCAAAAATCTTTTTGATATTATTATTAGTGCATAGTGGAAAACATTTTGAAAGTATAATATTAATCTTACCCAGCATAGGTACCATTACACTATGCCTACTATAGCTATCATTTAAGAATGGCAGGTTATACAATTGCAGTCGTGCAAGGCGCGTATTGGATAATTAGATTTCCAACAATGGTTAGGCTAAGGAACTTCCTTACCGAATGGAACGCCTCTAGAGGTAAGCCCTCAAGAACCAAAACGCTTCCCTATAAACATAAGACCGGGTTACCCTGGCCCGGAAGTAACACCTGCAAGTGAGCCATCCCCGGTCGTTACCGACCTTTATCATGAGATTTACTAACAAATAGCAACAACCACAGTTAAATATCTGGGCTCCAAACCATGATATCACTTTTATCCAGAAGGAAATGGACATACCCTAGGGGCGCGACCCATAAAAACCTTGCCGCAACATTCCTGTTTCGACCATTTTCTGGTTGTAAGGCTCGACGAAGTCTCGTCCACAAAGCTACGCTTTTCACCAAAGCCATGCTTCGATCAACAAATGATCGGCAGCACTTCGTATGCCACATTACCAAATTGGGAATGTATCACTAGTAACCATCAACTACATAACCTCTGAGCTCGTACGTCTCAAAGAAGGGTGTTAAACTAAGAGAATAAATTCTCCGCCACCAAACAGAAATGTATTTGATAGAAACCAGCTTTACATCTCAAAGTGTAATGTCAGACACACATCCATACAAGTTTGTTCTGGGTTTGAATGACACCGAAGGCACTTCACAAAGAAGCCCTTGAAAATCCGTATAATCCCTAATCATGTCCGGACTTTCCATCACAAAGGATGATCAAATCTCTACACCGGGGGCCAATCAGTACAGAGACATTTGATGGGTTATCCTTTCGCTTTCGATAATACCCAGTATTCACCACCTGTCTTCAAATGCAATCCATAACGTCGTATCATTATTCGGAATGGATTATATGACACAAAGTCCTCTCTCGACTAAATCGAATAATGCGCGCAATATTTAAAAACATATGGATATATGGATCTCGGTTAAGTCATAACTTAAAACCTTTCATTCAAATGGTTTAAACTTATTACCATTTCAAAATCTTTAAACAAAAAGATTCACTTCATAAAGTTCACCAATCTTTCATAAAGATTTATTCATAGCCTATCAAAATAACTTCCCTTTCAAATTGGATTGACTCATCCAATCATTAAATCAAAGACTCAATTTATAGCTTTCAAAACCATTTCCAAAGATTCATTCATAACTTGGAAAACCATTTTCATTTCAAACTTGAAATTTTTTCAACACAAATTGGAAATCCCCTCTTTATATGAAAACTATTATTACTTGAAAACAAATAGTTTTCGTTTCGAAAAAATCCGATTACATTTGTACAAGTTAACGTCCTTGGGTTAGATTCAAATTCCCAAAACAATACTTTTAAAATGGGAAAAATACATTTGTCTTAACAAATTATCATCAACAATCTATTTAATAAACTTTAAAATTAATTAAATAAATTTACATTTTTCAAGCTAGTTAACAATTAAACCATTTCTTCTTAATTACTTTTTTTATTGAGTTTATTTAAAATAAAGTTTATATGTATCTTAAACAATTTCAAACTTGGTTAATTAAAAATAATTTCATTTTAAAAATCCTGTTAACCAATTTAAAACTTGGATAACATTTAATATTTACAAAAGAATTGGTTTGTAACAAAATTGTTTCAATAAACTTGATTTTCCTTTAAGGTTTAAAACTGTTTTAATATCAAATCAATAAACCCGGGCCAATTCTCATTTTACCCGAGCCTGACCCCGAGTTAACCCACATCCATTTTGCTTCGAGTATTTTCACGAATTCCTCGATTTTGCCCCTGAGTTACTTCTCGTCTTCCCCAAACCACAATCAACACTGATACGATCGATATCCTATGTACATGCACAGGCGATCAATGAACTTCCAACCAGCACCTCGACCTCCGACAAGTTGCCGATGAGCCTCCCACACTTCCCGATCACCCAGATTAGCAAGATCACCAAAGAATTGAAAACTACCTTTTCGACTCCTACCTGTAACACCATCAATCAACCAAATTAGCTTCGCTACGGCGCCACTTTGCGCCAGAACCCTCACCACTTCCTCAGGACCTCCGCCGATGGCCCTTGCAACTTCTCCCCCAGTGCGATCGCCTGAATCACCGCAACGACGACAAAACTTGTTCGAGAACGAAAGTAACCCAACTATGACTATAAACCCTAAATCTATTTCGCATGGCCACCCCGGTAAGCTAGAATTTTTCTGATCATTTTTTTGATGATCCATGATGCTCGAACCACCTTCCTACCAAAGCACGACGAATATAAATCTGCCGGTCGACGAAAATTGACAAAAGGGCATTTTCCGTTCATCTTGAGATTTCACGATACCTACCTGTTCTAAAATCACGAGACTTGTATCAAAAATCATTATTCCATGATACAAACTTGATTATGTAATCGGATTTTAAATTAAGATGCTCGAATTTTCAGATATTTTATGATCTTACCGTATATTATATATATTCATAGATTTTCCTTAATATTTTTACCTGAATTTATTTTTAGAAATAACTTTACCTTATTGTAAATGTTTTCCTTTTGATAATCATAACTTGAAAGAGATTGAAACAAAAGATTTTGATTTTTTTTCTTAAATTTATTTTTAAACATGAGACTGAAGCAGAGCAACCCTCCATAGGTACAGACATATACATACATCTTCATATATATATACATCTTCATATATATATATATATATATATATATATATATATATATATACACACAAGCAGATTTTATATCATATTTCTAAAGATAATCACATGCATTATATATTTTAACTGATTTAAAATTTAAGTTGGAATTTTGCTCACCTGTCATAGAAACAAAAACCTGGAACCTGTTTTTAATACTTTGATCTGAGGGTTTGATTGCTTTAAACTTTGCTTGAGATGATCTGAAACTTTGAAATGATCTTGAATTCGAATATTGTTTGATCTGGAAAATTATGATTTGGACTGAAGCTTTTATTTTGTATCCAGTTTTATTCTCTAGCTTTAAACTTCCAGGTTTGAATTGAACTTTTGATTGTTGATCTGGAACTTGATTGTTTTCTGATCTGTCGTTTGAATTGAAGCCCGATCTTTGCATTGAGAAAAATTATTGTTTACTTGAATTTAAATTTTCTTTTCAAATAAGATGAAGTTTCAAACTGAAATCACCAGGTTTTTTTTGTTTTATTTGATCTCAGTTTTGAATTTCCTGACCTTTGAATATGAAAGAATTTTGAGGAAAAATGCATTAGCCTGAATTTTCTCTAATTTCCAATGTTTTATATAATTTCAATTTAAAAGAATAAAATGCAACTTGTTATTATTTGAACTAACACATGTAATTATAAGTATACACTTGTGAATATATGATGTTAATCTTTCTACACTTGTTCATACGTGAATTCCTAAGCATACAAATGTCTTTAACCATAAAATTTATGTCTAGATCCCTCCTTTAGATAATGTTATAAACTTTGTTTTAAACATTTTAATCTTATGTTTTACATGTTTATATGATTTACATTTGTCTTTGTTTACATGTATAAATGTCATGTACTTAAAAATTAATTTATATATATATATATATATATATATATATATATATATATATATACACGAACCACTTTATGATTTTGAATATTCCATATAGACAAATTACACTTATCTCATGCTTAACTTAATAATTTCAAAAGAGATATAAATTTATACTAGCTAAAGAAAATTTATTTAAAATCAATTTATACATTAATAAACAATCACATATATTTTATACATACGGTTTTAACTTAAATTATTATTTTTTGAAATTTATTATATTAATCTCAAATTATAACTTCCAAATATAAATATACTTACATACACATGTATTGAAGTTAGAAAACAACGGTTATTAACTTTAAAATAAAAACTTTAAATCCAATTCATCTTCAATACATTTTGAATTTCCCAATCAAAATTTTATTTACAATCCAATTCTATTTAAAATATTTATTTTGAGTTTCAACCAAGTTTTTTTTCTTCTTACATTTCCAATCCAAATTTACTTTCAATATATATATTTTTACCAAATTCTGTTTTACAATATATTTTATTTTAGAATTCCCAAATTAAAAATTCTTTCTACAAATTTTATTTTTATTCTCAAATTTTCAAATTAATTCACAATTTTATTCCAAAAATTAAATTAATCACTTTATTATATTTGGCTAAAATCCAGGAATGTTACAGATTCCCCCCTTAAGAAAATTTTATCCTCGAAATTTGCCAGGGAGACAACAAAAAACAGATGAAAGATAAAGAAATATATTTCCAGATCAAACTGAATATTTATTGTGCATTTGGCTTACAAAATCAGAATTTAATTCAAGAACAACTTGTTCAATACTTCACAAGATACTCGGGTCACCAGATCTACGAAGATATATAGGGCATTTGTTAGTTCGAAGGAATAACTAACCGTTCGTAGCATATATCTAGACCCTACAGAATAGAAAAATGGATTCAATTTTCCACAATTCTCAAATACTAGTTACGGATTCCAAACTCAGGTCGGAATACCCCAAAGTTTGCACCGGCTTGTCTCTCTTCGGACTTTGATTCTCATAAGAAATTAAAATAGAGTTTCAAATTTGGTTTTAATCAAAATTGTTTTATCGATACAAATCTTCATATTTTATTCATCAATTCATTTTAAATAGAATTTAAAATTCATTAAAGTTTAAAAAGAAAAGCTGATAGGTAACTGATGTAGAGAATACGAAATAGGAGTTTTCTACAACGTTTTGCAAGGCCATCATCACGCCAAAGCTTCTTCCTCGAGCTACTACGAAGCAATAAAAGAATTGATGTCGGATGATCAACAAAGAGATTGATAGAGGAAGTTGCTTCCATTGTTGCAGGGATTGACCATAGTGGTATTTCCCCGTCCCCTACCTCGTTCTCTTCTAGCACTCATACTTACTATCAGTGAATAGTAAGAGAATTTACTGAGGCATTCGGACGAATATCTTAGAGATATACTTCACCCTATCTCTAATGAGCTACCTAATGTGTTATACTCCTAAACTAAAGTTCAACCTTCAGCTTTGATGCCAAATGTGTTCGAAGAGGTCAAATCTTTACCCCTATACAGAGAAATTGAATTCAGAATTGACTTAGTACGCAATGCTCGTCCTGTCGTTCACGCAAGTCGCAGGATGGCACCCAAGGAAATGATAGAATTAGTTAAGCAAACTCATGATTTGCTAGAGAAAGGATTAATACATCCTAGTGTTTCTGAATGGGGTACAGCCGTGGTATTCGTCGCTATGTCTGACGGATCTTTAAGATTGTGTATGGACTACCGCGATCTCAACAAACTAACGCTCAAAAACAAATTTCCTTTACCTAGAATTGATGATCTGTTTGATCAACTGCACGACGTTCGTTTCTTTTCGAAGATGGATCTATCTCAAGGATTCCATCAGCTATGAATTGCCGAATACTATGTTTACTTGACTGCTTTCAGGGGTCCAGACATTTTCTACGAATGGTTAGTCATGCCTTTCGGACTAACAAATGCTCCCGCATACTTCGTAGACTTAATGACTCATGTATTCCGAGAAGTATTGAACAAATTTGTTCTTTTGTTTATTGATGATATCTTGATCTACTCCAAAACTGAAGAGGAGCATGCTGAGCATCTAAGTATTGTTTTGGAAATATTAAGAAAGAACGTTCTATTTGCAAAATTTTCCAAATTCCATTTTTGGGTTAAAGAAGTCAGATTTCTCAGGCACATTGTTAATGAAGAAGGAATTTCTGTTGATTCTAGCAAAGTTTCTGCTATTCTAGACATGAAAGCGACCCACAACTCCGAAAGAAGTTCGAAGTTTTCTTGGTTTAGCGGGATATTACCGGAAGTTTGTTAAGGACTTTTCTAAGATAGCTAGTCCGTTAACTAAGCTAATATTGAAGAATGCAAAATTTGATTGGACTCCGAAATGTAATGAAGCTTTCCAGGAGTTAAAAAGGAGATTGATTACTGCTCCTATTCTCGCTATTATCAACGGGAATCAAGGCTTATCTATCTATACTGACGCTTGTGGTGATGGTTTGGGTGCGGTGCTAATGTAGAATGGGAAAGTTATTGCCTACGCGAGTAGACAATTACGTCCGCATGAGGAAACTACCCAACCCACGATCTGGAACTCTTAGCTGCTATTTTTGCTTTAAAAATCTGGCGACACTATCTTCTGGGTAAAAGTCTCTTTCAGATTTTCTAAAAATTTAAAAGTTTAACTTAACTTAATATTATACTTAAATAAATCCTCCTTTTTAGGTGAAAAATTCGGATTGTTCGCCGACCCCAAATCTCTGAAGTATCTCTTCACCTAGAAGGATTTAAATCTAAGGCAACAATGTTGGCTATAATTTCTGGCATCTTATGACCTAGACATTCTGTATATGCCTGGTAAAGCCAATGTAGTTTCCCATGCTTTGAGTTGGAAACGTGCTATTTTTGCTCATCTTGTTATCGCTCCTACTCTTCTTAGGGGGATCCCCAGTAAACAGAAAGAAGACAAGTTTCTTCTAGAAAATTGTTGGAGAATTCGTCGTGGTGAAGATTCTAGTTTTGAAGTCGATAAGAATAGAATTGTAAGACTAAAGGGCAAGATGTGTGTTCCAGACATCCCGAATTTGAAACGAGAGATTTTGGACGAGTGTCACAAATCTAAACTCAATATCCATCTAGGAGTTAATAAGATGTATAGAGATATCAAAAGAACTTTCTGGTGGAAGACAATGAAAAGGGACATATAACAATGTGAGTCGTTGTGCTACCTGCCAGCAAATTAAAAGTGATCAAAAGAAAGTAGCAGGTTTACTCCAACCATTGGAGGTGCCAAAGTGGAAGTGGGATCAAGTGTCTATGGATTTCATAGACGGTTTGCCTCGAACTCGAAAGGGAAATGAAGCAATTTGGGTTATTGTAGACCGTTTGACTAAGACAGCCCATTTTATACCAGTGATATCTACCCGGACAGCGGCAAGTTTGGCCGAATTGTATATAAAAGAGATTGTTCATCTCCACGGTTTACCCAGCGGTATAGTGGGTGATTGTGACCCGATCTTCACTAGTAGATTTTGGGAGGCATTCCAAGCTGCATTGGGAACCAAATTGAACTTCAGCACTGCTTATCACCCGCAGTTCGATGGGCAGACTGAAAGGATTAATCGAATATTAGAAGTCCTTTTGCACGCTTGTATTCTCGACTTTGGTGGTTCTTGGGAGAACTATTTTCATCTGGATGAATTCTCATATAACAATAGCTATCAGGCCAGTATCGAAATGGCTCCTTTCGAGGCTTTATATAGTCGTTCACGTCGATCACCTCCATGTTGGATCGAGTCAGGTGATAGACTCATCCTCGGGCCAAATATGGTTAAAGAAGCCATGAAAAAAGTTCATTTTATTCGAAAGAAATTGTTAACTGCTCAAAGTCATCAGAAGAGTTATTATGACCGCAGAAGAAGATATTTGGAATTCGAGGTTGGGGATTCTGTATTTTTAAAAGTGTCTCCAATGCATGGTGTGTTGAGGTTTGGGAAAATTGATAAGCTGGCACCATGTTATATTTGTCTTTTTCCTATTCTAGAAAGGATCGATCCTTTAGCATATCGTGTGCAGCTACCCAGCTGGTTATCTAGCGTGCATGATGTGTTTCACATTTCTAATCTCCAAAAATATGTGCATGATCCGGACAGTATTATCGAAGAGGCAGCTAAGCAGGATTTGGAAATCACACCAAATCTGGCAGTAAAGAGAGAACCGATAAAGATTATGGATTGTGATGAAAAGCAGCTGAGAAATAAAGTTATGAAACTAGTCAAAGTGCAATGGATTGGTGATCTAAAGGACAGTACTTGGAAAACAGAGGATAGTATGCAGAAGTCCTATCCCAATCGCAGAGTGGATATTTCGGCTTAATCTGGTAAGCCATTTTCTGTCTTTTTCTGTATTCATATATTCTTTGTTTGTTTTTCTCTCTCTTTTAAATTTTGAGGATGAAATTTTCTTAAGGGGGATCTGTAACATCCCCAAAATTTTATCAATTTAAAAATCAGCAATTAATGTGAATTTTGGAATAAACTGTGGAATTAATTAGAATTTTTCAAAATAAATAAAATAAGTGTTGATTTATATATATATAAATAAGATTGGAAAATCGCATTTGAATTTAAGAATTCAAAATTATAAATATTTTAAAACTATTTGAATTTAAATTAAATAAGTATATATATTTGGGTAGATTTGAATTTAAAATTTAAATAAATGTCTTAGAAAAATAATTTGCATTTTCATTTGAAATGATAAATATGTAATTTATTTAATGTAAAAATTTCTTTAAAACATTTCTTCTTCAAAATTATATATAAATGAATAGGAAATGTATTTATAAAATAAGGAAAATATGATATAAGATTTATTTAAAAGTATTTAACTCATGAAAAATACAAGTGTTAAGCATGTAACAAGAAATAATACAAGTGTTATTCATATAATAAATGTTTTAACAAATGTAATGATTTTGGACAAGTTTCATTTTGTTTTATTTTTTAAAAAAAAATCATAAAAATAGAAAACAAAATTTTATAAACCATTACCTCCCCTCTCTCTTTTCTTTTACCATCATTTTCAAAAGGCAAAGCCTATAAGGATTTTAAAAACTTGAACAAAGAAAAGAAAAAAAAACAGAGAGAAACCAGAAAACAAATCATCCAACCATAAATATTTCAAACCAGAAAATCATCCAAAACAAAACAAAACCAGAAGATCAAAAGGAAAAAGGAATTTCGAACTGTTTCTTACAAATTGTATCCTGTAAATCATCTTAGAGCAAGATTAACTCAGAAACTCAAAACTTTTCAGCAATCAAAGGAAACAGGATTCAAACTTTAAAAATTAAGATAAAGCAAGGATCATCACAATACAACAATGAATTCAGAAAAAAAGAACAAAACCTAGAAAAAGTTCCAGTCATTTCAAATTCAAGAAAAAGTACAAGCCTTCTCTGTATTTTCAAATTCATAGGTGAGTAAACCTTTGTTAAATCTTGATTTTTATCTGTTGTTTGGAAATCATGCCTGAAATGAATTGGAAAACTGCTTGCATGTGAATTAAATTGGTGTATCTATGTAGAGATGTGTATGTGTATGTTTGAGGACAGACATGCATTCCTGTTTCCAAATTTGTAAAAGTTAAACTTATTCAAAAATCGAATCCTTCTTCCCTGATCATTGTTAGACCTTAGGATCTAAATAAGTTTTGTTTGTTTAAACATGATTTAAATTTTAAAAATTAAATTTAAGTAAATTAGATTGAATCTTTCTCTGGAAACTTGAAAGAACAAGCAAACCCAATGTAAACTGGAATTTCATCCATCATGATTTATGTTATCAAATATATTATCTGAAATGCTTTCGAAAACAAAGATTTTTAAGGGTGTTATCATAATTTTTAATCAAGTAATCTTTGAGAGAAATGGGGATGATCATAATTGTCCTTTTCACCAAATTCTGGTGATCGGGGTAATGATAAATCTCGTGATCGTGTTTGGAGCTTGGTGGATGGTTTGGGATCATCAGAAAATTACTGAACGAATTTGTAAATCATCATGATGGCCGGTAATCACTACATCAGGGTTTAAGCTCACGTTTTAGTTAGGGTCAGAATTTGCGTTGCTTGCATCTCGTCGTTGCATCGGAATCATTCGCGTCAGTGGCGATCGAAGCTAAAGAGATAGACGAAGCTCTAACGAAATTTTCTTGGCCTTAGATGGCCTGAGGTGGCGGTGCGAGTTGATTGTGTGATGTTGTTCTTGTTCCAGTTTGGGTAGGAAGGCTCGTTTGCAAAATTCAATGTGGGTTCATGTTTCTGGTGGTCTGGGGGTTAGAGCAGGTCATCGTTGACTCAATGATGGCGGAGCTTGAATTGCAGGTGGCCGGAGCTTTGGTGCATGTGCACGGCACTTGGTTTGTGTCAGTGAAAAGATCTGAGGAAGATAGATTGTAACTCGAAGTTGTTTTTGGGATTTTGGGATGTGGGCTCGAAGCTGGGATCGAGTGATTCTAATCTATACATCGGGTTTCTTTTAAAACTTAAACAAAATTTTAAAGATTGAAAGCTCTCGATTTGATTTTGAAAAAAAAACTCAAAGCGGGTAGGCATGTAGCATGGGGGGATGCTCGAAGGAATTCTCGAGTAATAGCATTTCCAGTTTTTAAACTTTAAAAATCCAAGTCAAATTAATTTCTAAATTTGTTTTCTATAAAATGATGATTGTTTTTTAAGTGGAATATGAAGTTAAAGGTTTTGAAATAAAATTTTTTAAATTAATTAAGTTTAAAGATTTTTTTAAACTTATTTTTCTTTAAATAGAGTTATTTTAAATAAAGCTTAATAAAATAATTAAGGAGTTAATCAAATGTTGAAATTGTTAACTTAAAAATAAATTAACTTATATTGTTAATGATGTTTAATAATTAATGATTTATAATTACTTAATAATTAAAGAATAATTAATTAAAGGGTAATTAATTATTAATTTAAGTTGATTAATTTATAATTAAAGATTAATTAATTATGGTAATTAATTAAGGAATAACTAATTAATGAAGGTGATTAAGAATTTAATTAACTAATAATTAAAGATTTAATTAATTAAAAATTAAAAATTCAGTTAATTAACAATTAAGGATTAATTAATAATTAATGATTAGTTAATTTAAACTTAAGAATAAATAATCATTAATTAAGGATTTATTATTTTAAAATTAAGGCTAATCAACCATTAATTAAAGATAATTTATGAAAATAATTATATGATTAATTGATTATAATCACACTATTAATTCATCTCATTGTTAGATGATTGATTATGATTATTGAAGTGCCTTGAGCTGATTGATAACCCTGCTATGTGATTGTGATACTTTGTGATGTGAATTGCTTTGTGCTAAATTGTGATATTTGTGATTTGTTTCTGTGTGAATGTGAAAACCCATTGTCCCGCAAAACGGAAATTGAATTTCGATGCGACAGGGAGTCGGATTCCAGTTGGTTATCTGAAACGCACATCGAATATTAATGATGATCTTTGTGATTGATATATCGACGTGTTTTAAATTGAGTGCTCACTATTTGTTTTAGCCGGGAGAGGACCTTTGTGTCATATAACCCATTCTGAATAGTGATACGACGAAATGGAAAGCATTTGAAGACGGTGGTGAAGACCGGGTGTCTTCGAGAATGATATGATTACCTATCGAATGACTCTGCACTGAGTTGCTCCGGTATAGAGATCTCCATATGTGATTGGGAGTCCGATTGGGATTATGGATGCCCGGATTGCAAGGGCTTCTTTAGAAGTGTCTTTGGTTCTGTTCGAATCCGGAACAGACTCGTATGGTTGTATGTATGACATTACACTTTGAGATATAAAGTTGATTTCTTTCAAGTACATTTCTATTGGTGGCGGAGAATTTATTCTCTTAGCTTAACACCATTCTCTAAGATGTACGAGCTCAGAGGTTATGTAGTTGATAGTTATTAGTGATATACTCCCAATTTGGTAGTGTGGCATGTTGAGTGCTGTTGATCATTTGTTGATCGAAGCATAGCTTTTGTGAAAAGCATAGCTTTGTGGATGAGACTTCGTCGAACCTCACAACCCGGTAATGGTCGAAATAGGAATGTTGCGGCAAGGTTTTTAGGGGTCGTGCCCCCAGGGTATGCCCATTTTCTTCTGGATAAGAGGTTATATCATGGTATGGAGCCCAGATATTTAACTGCGTGGTTGTTGCTATTTGTTGGTGAACCTCAAGATAAAGGTCGGTAACAACCGAGGATGGCATACTTATAGGTGTTACCTAGTCACAGAGGTAACCCGGCCTTGTGTTGGTAGGGAACCGATTTGGTTCTTGGGGGCGTCCCTCTTGAGGCGTTCCATTTTGTAACGAAGTTCCTGTTGAGTCAAGATTTTTATAGAGTTTTGATTTCTGACAAAGGAATAAGCCGTGATCGACAAAAAGAAGTTATTCATTTAAGAAACACAAAGAGCTCCATATATTAGAGGTTGATTATTTGGTATGTTAGTAATTTATGTTAAAATCTATCCTCAAATAATCATATAACTTCAATCTTTCAATATATATACATATGCACATTAACTGTGCAAATTGGACTAAACCGGTCGACCGGTTGAGAATAAGGTGGTCGACCGTTTTTGCCCAGAATGCACAGATAACATGCACACATGCACATAACGTATATATATTTGAATTCCTGTCTACCGGTCCATTTTTGACCTGTCGACCGTTTTTAAACAGAAAGCAACTTTTCCAAAAGACACTTCTCTTCTCCAAAGGTTGCATCTCCTATCTTTCATCAATGATCATAACTCTTAATGGCAACTGTTCACAAAGAGTTACAACTATTTTTCTCTATATATACTCATCTAAATCATTGATTCAAACACAAGTTTTTACAACGATTTCATATATTCTTTTAATCTAATCTCTGATCTCAATTCTGTATTATAAAAGCTCTAAATTATTTATTGAATCTTTGAAACTATTTCATATCCTTTGATTCAATAATATACTTTCCTTAATCTTTTCAAAACATCATATCGCATACTTTGAGGATAAGATTATAGGAAGGGTGTACTGCTAGTGACAAATCCGTGTTTTCAAGAACACAAGTTGTCAACAACAATTGTATTTGTTCTTTTGTTGAAGTCCTCTGTGTTGTAAGAGGCAAGTGTTGAAGTCCTCAGTATATTAGAGGCGTGAAATCCCGTTCGGTTGTTCGGGTGTTGTAAACCTGTTCCTCCGGGTGAAGCGAGGTAGTTAATAGTGAAAATCCAGATAGAAGTCTGGGACTGGACGTAGGACGGTGCTCCGAACCAGTATAAAAATCTCTGGTGTGATTTTTCTATTTTCTATTTACAATGCTATTATCATCTATTTCCGCATTTGTATTGTAATCCATATTACACGATCCGTGTATACTATATTAGCACATATAATTGTATACACACCGCACTTTCAGTTCCTTAGCCTGACCATTGATGGAAATCCAGTCATTCAACATGAGCCCTTTACGATTTCAATTGTATAACCTGCCATTCTTTAATGGTAGCTATAGTAGGCATTGTATAATGGTACCTATGCTAGCTAAGATTAATATTATACTTTCAAAATATTTTCACACTATGAACTAATAATAATATCAAAAGAGTTTTCTCGTCTCAAGCATATTTCACTATCATAAGAAGAAATCTACCCTAAGTGTGTGACTGAATTGTGTGTGTGCCGGGAGGCCCTATAGTAGTTTCATTTTCCAAAAAGCATGAACAGATTTCTTTTATAAATTGTTTTTGTTTCAAACAACTGTTTTTGTTTACTCATATCAGTCTCATGACTGACCTGGAGTTTATTGTTCCTTTCCTAAACTCTGGGTGCCCATAATTTCCACACGGGCAGCCTAGAAGCAGATTATCCGTATTTTTTGGAGTTAGCTTGGAATCTTTTGAAGTCTTTTGGAAGCTATCAGATTATGGAAGCTTTTGGCCTTGGAAATCTTTTGAAGTGTTTGGATTTTTTGGAAGATCTTCTCAAAGTCGAAGTATGTTGGAACTCTCTTGAAGTTGAGACAAATCTGTTATTGCTTTGTTGTTGTATCATGTATATAAACTCTGATGATTGTAATTAGTATTGTGGGTGCTGTATCTATGGTGTTGATTAATGATACTCAATTTGTTTCCGCTGTTTATATTCATCTAATGTTGTTATAAGCTCCATCTGAACTGGAGTTCGACGTTTGAATCTCTGGCAGTCAAAAACAAGTGAGGTATTTGATGTTGATTTTCTATCGCTGGATTTCGGATCGTGACAAGTGGTATCAGAGCTAAAGTTGAGTAAGAACTTTAGCTACGGAGTATAACACATTAGGTGGCTCATTAGAGATAGGGTGAAGTATACCCTAGAATGAGCACAAAACGAGAAACTGAAACCCTAAAATTTCTTGTTCTATTTCTTTTAACTATTGATATTCCCTAAGATATCTAGTCTGTATGCCTAAATTAAGTTTTCTTACTATTTACCGACAGTGAGAATGAGCGGAATAAGAGGACAAGGTAGGGGAAGGGGAAATACCACTACAACTGGTCAAGTCCCTGCAGCAGCAACTATACCTACTCAACCTCAGTCGAATCTGGCTGATCTATATAGAAGTTTTATCAGACTTGGTGGAAATCCGTTCACTGGCAAGGAATCTGTTGTCGAAGCCCAAGCCTGGATCAGATCATGTGAAATAATTTTTAGAGGGCTGAAGTTGGAAGGCGATCAAATGCGACTAGTAGCTTCTTGGCAACTCCAAGAGGAAGCTCTAGCTTGGTGGGAAACAGTTACTATGGATGAGTCGAAAGATGAATTCACTTGGAGTCGATAGAAAGAGGTGTTTGAGCAGCGATACATGCCATCTGCTGGTATCTCCCGAATGCACCAGGAATTCATAAATTTAAAGCAGGGAAATTTATCGTTTGAGGAATATTTGAATAAATTCGATGAATTATCTCGTTTTGGTCCGGAACTGGTGAATACATCTTTGAAGACGAATGAAAGGTTCATACGAGGGATGAATAAGAAGTACCATGAAAGGATGACGGCTCACGTAAAAGAATCCTTTTCGGACTTGATCGATATGGGTTATCAATATGCTACTCTGGATATGCAGAAAGTTCCGAAAGTGAAGGGAAGTTCAAGCAATCCAAATTGGAAGAAAAAGAAGTTTGGAGGAAAGGAACCAGATCAAGGCAAGGAGAAGAGGAGTAATTAGGAGAAAGACCGTTATTCAAATGATTGTAAGAAGCCAAAAAAATGAGTAAAGGAATATCAGCTTATGAAGACAAGTCGAAGAACTAAGGGATGCTTTTATTATCACAAGCCAGGTCATGAAGCTAAACATTGTCCGAAAAAGAAGCAGGCACAAGTAGCGAAAATGTATGCAATAAAAGATGACCCCATAACTTCAAAGGCGGAAAAGGAAAAAGGGGTCTTAGAAGGTAACCTTATCGTTTATGATAGAGTTGTTAGAGTGTTGTTCGACACGGGCGCTACACATAGCTTTATCTCCCAACAAACTGTCAATGAATTAAAACTGAAACCTGGATTTGTTGATGAGCCTATTTGTGTAAAGAATCCAATTGGTGGTCCAGGAAATCTTTATCTACAATGTGGAGATGTTCCTATCCCGTATTCTTGTTATAGATTTCCTATCAACCTTTTCATCCTCGACTTTGATGAATTTGAAATCTTACTCGGAATGGATTGGCTAACGAAGTACGAAGCCAAATTATATTGTAATGATCGAACAATCTTGATCAGAACCAAATTTGGAAATTTCATTGAAATCTCTTGTGAGGATCCGAGTCCTAAGAGTGATAAACTGATGTGTACTTTGGGATATCCCGAACCTAGTCTGGAGTCGATACCTATTGTTCGAGAATTCCGGCCTTCTGTTGGTAGGGAACCGTTTTGGTTCTTGGGGGCATCCCTCTAGATGTGTTCCATTCGGTAAGGAAGTTCCTTAGCCTGACCATTGTTGGAAATCCAATCATCCAATATGCGTCTTATACGATTGCAATTGTATAACCTGCCATTCTTAAATGGTAGCTATAGCAGGCATAGTATAATGGCAACTATGCTGGCTAAGATTAATATTATACTTTCGAAATGTTTTCCACTATGCACTAATAATAATATCAAAAAGGTTTTTGCGTATCAAGCATGTTTTACTATCATAAGAAGAAATCTCCCTCAAGAGTGCGATTGCATTTTGTGTGTGCCGAGAGACCTTATGGTAGTTTCATTTTCCAAAAAGCATTACGGATTTCAATTTTAAAATCTTTTGTTGTTTGTTTAAAGATAAAAGTGTTTTTGTTTGCTCACACCAGCCCCATGACTGACCTGGAGTTTATTGTTCCCTTTCTAAACTCTGCTTGCCCATAATTTTTCACACGGGCAGTCTAGAGTTGGGTTTTTAAAATCAAATAGTAGGTGTAGATTCGATAGCATTCAATCTATGGATATTGGCAATCATATTTAGATCGAGTTGCTTCACTTCAGTGTTGATGGTGGTTCTTGCTTTTTGGTTTGGAGTCTTTCTAGTCTTGGAGCATTGGCAATGGTGTTGATTTTAGTTGGAGTATCTATCTTAAGGACTTTTGAAGATATTATCTTTTTGGAGACTTTCTTCCGCTGTTATTTTTGTATCTTTGATGTTGATATCCATTGTACCAATGTGTTATATCATTGTAATCAACTGTTATATATCAATGATATATCCATTTTCTTCCGTTGTGTTGTTGTACTTAATGTGTTATAAGCTCCGGCGAACCAGATTCGACGTTTGGATCTACGGCATTCGAATACGGGTGATGGATTCAGTGTCGATTTTCGAAGGTCGAGTCAGGGTCGTTACAGTTCATCACAGATAAATAAATTACATTCATCATATATCACACCAAAACAATTCATAGCACAAAGCATAACATATCAGGGATATCAAACAGTTCAACAATCAACAGAATTCAATTTCAATTTTTGAATCCAAATTTAAATCAAATTATTTAAATTTCAAATTTTATCAAGTTATTCAAAATAACTTTTATCTTTAAAACTCCTTTTCAAAAGCTTTTCATATTTAACCCAATTCCATTTCCAAAACTATCTTGGATTCAAAATTCAAACTTTAAAATCATTTCATAATATTAATTTCAAATATATGTGACTTAACCAATTTCCTCGTGCAATCCATATTTGTGTGTGTATGGTGTAGTCCAGGAGTTTTACACAATAGTGCAACATCATCAATCGTCGTAGATTCATGCACAATAATATTTGATAAGCGGTATAACCCTATAACGCTTACCATCATCCACAGATTCGTAGATAGATATGTAAATGTATCACAGATAAATATGTATATACATTACAGATAAATAATGTACACACATAGATTAATCAAAACAATCTGCATCACAGAATCATTATAGATCAACACAAGGCATTCATACAATTCATACATCCATAAGCAAGATTAATAAACTATCTGACTGTAATGAATTATCTGACCCTGTTTAATTTTTATTAAGTAATTACAGTCATTTTTATTAATTAAAAATAATTAATCACATAATTACTTTCATTAGTTACCCTTAATTAATGATTAATTATTTGCAATTAATTACATGAATTAATTAAATCTTAGCTAAATATCTTTTAATTAATTGCCTTAATTAAGATAAATTAATTACCTTGATTAATTTATCTTTAAGTAAATCATATTAATTAATTAATCACAATACTTAATAAATCTTTAAGTAATTAAACAAGTAATCCCTTTAATTACATTGGGTGATTATCCTTTTAAATTACTTTTATTAAGTAATTATCATTTAATTACATTCATCACGTAATAATCTTTTAATCACTTAAGACTTCAATTAATTAAAAGATTATCCATTTGTCTTAACAAATTATCATTAATAATCATTATTTGATAAACCTTAAAATTAATTAAATAAATTAATTAAATAAATTAATTTAGATTTTTCAAGCTAGTCAACAATTAAACCATTTCTTCTTAATTACTTTTTTTTATTATTGAGTTTATTTAAAATAAAGTTTATATGTATCTTAAACATTTTCGAACTTTGTTAAATAAAAATAATTTCATTTTAAAAATCCTGTTAACCAATTTAAAACTTGGATAACATTTAATTATTACAAAAGAATTGGTTTCTAGCAAAAATTGTTTCAATAAACTTGATTTTCTTTTAAGGTTTAAAACTGTTTTAATATCAAATTAATAACCCCGGGCCAATTCTCGTTTTACCCGAGCCTGACCCCGAGTTAACCCACATCCATTTTGCTTCGAGTATTTTCACGAATTCCTCGAGTTTGTGCCCGAGTTACTTCTCGTCTTCCCCAAACCACAATCAACACTGATACGACCGATATCCTACGTACGTGCACATGTGATCGATGAACTTCCAGCCAGCACCTCGACCTTCGACAAGTTGTCGATATGCCTCCCGCACTTGTCAATCACCCAGATTTGCGAGATCACTGGAGAATTGAAAACTACCTTTTTGACCCCTACCTGGAACACCATCAATTATCCAAATTCGCTTCGCTACGACGCCACCCCGTGCCAGAACCCTCACCACTTCGTCAGGATCTTCGTCGATGGCCCCTGCAACGTCTCCCCCCAGTGTGATCGCCTAAATCGCCGCGATGATGACAAAACTTGTTCGAGAACGAAAGTAACCCAACTGTGACTATAAACCCTAAATCTATTTCACATGGCCACCATGGCAAGCTAGAATTTTTCTGATCATTTTTCTGATGATCCGCGATGCTCGAACCACCTTCCTACCAAAGCACGACGAATATAAATCTGCCGATTGACGAAAATAGACAAAAAGGCATTTTCCGTTCATCTTGAGATTTCACGTTACCTACTTGTTCTAAAATCACGAGACTTGTATCAAAAATCATTATTCCGTGATACAAACTTGATTATGTAATCAGATTTTAAAATTAAAATGTTCGAATTTTCAGATATTTTATGATCTTATTGTAGATTATATATATTCATAGATTTTCCTTAATATTTTTAACTGAATTTATTTTTAGAGATAACTTTACCTTATTGTAAATGTTTTCCTTTTGATAATCATAACTTGAAAGAGATTGAAACAAAAGATTTTGATTTTTTTTTTCTTAAATTTGTTTTTAAACCCGAGACTGAGGCAGAGCAACCCCTCATAGTTACAGACATATACATATATCTTCATATATATATATATATATATATAAATATATATACGCAAGCAGATTTTATATCATATTTCTAAAGATAATCACATGCATTATATATTTCAACTGATTTAAAATTTAAGTTAGAAGTTTGCTCACCTGTCATAGAAACAAAAACCTGGAACCTGTTTTTAACACTTTGATCTGAGGGTTTGATTGTTTTAAACTTTGCCTGAGATGATCTGAAATTTTGAAATGATCTTGAATTCGAATATTGTTTGATCTGGAAATTTATGATTTGAACCGAAGCTTTATTTCGATTCCAGTTTATTCTCTGGCTTTAAACTTCTAGGTTTGAATTGAACTTTTGACTGTTGATCTGGAACTTGATTGTTTTCTGATCTGTAGTTGAATTGAAGCCCGATCTTTATATTGAGAAAAACTATTGTTTGCTTGAAGTTAAATTTTCTTTTTAGAGAAGATGAAGTTTCAAACTGAAATCACCCCGTTTTTTTGTTTTATTTGATCTTAGTTTGAATTTCCAGACCTTTGAATATGAAAGAATTTTGAGGAAAAATGCATTAGCCCGAATTTTCTCTAATTTCCAATGTTTTATATAAATTCAATTTAAAAGAATAAAATGCCACTTGTTATTATTTGAACTAACACATGTAATTTTAAGTATACGCTTGTGAATGTATGATCTTAATCTTTCTACACTTGTTCATACGTGAATTCCTAAGCATAAAAATGTCTTTTACCATAAAATTTATGTCTAGATCCCTCTTTTAGATAATGTTATAAACTTTGTTTTAAACCCTTTGATCTTATGTTTTACATGTTTATATGATTTACATTTGTCTTTGTTTACATGTATAAATGTCATGTACTTATTAATATTTATATATATATATATATATATATATATATAAATGCAAACCATTTTTGATTTTGAATATTCTATATAGACAAATTACACTTATCTCATGCTTAACTTAATAATTTCAAAAGAGATATATATTTATACTAACTAAATAAAATTTATTTAAAATCAATTTATACATTAATAAACAATGACATGTATTTTATACATAAGGATTTAACTTAAATTAATTTTTTTGAAATTTATTATATTAATCTCAAATTATAACTTCCAAATATAAGTATACTTACATACATATGTATTGAAGTTAGAAAACAACTGTTATTAACTTTAAAATAAAACCTTTAAATCCAATTCATCTTCAATACATTTTGAATTTCCCAATCAAAATTTTATTTACAATCCAATTCTATTTAAAATATTGATTTTGAGTTTCAACCCAAATTTTCTTTTCTTACATTTCCAATCCAAATTTACTTTCAATATATTTATTTTTGAATTTCAAATCAAATTCTGTTTTACAATATATTTTATTTTAGAATTCCCAAATTAAAAATTCTTTCTACAAATTTTATCTTTATTCTCAAATTTTCAAATTAATTCACAATTTTATTCCAAAAATTAAATTAATCACTTTATTATATTTGACTAAAATCCGGGAATGTTATAACAAAGCTAGCCATGTAAGAGTTATTTAGTAATATTTCCGCTGGGATATATTTATGACTGATGTGTCTATCGATCTAGTACTCTGATTATCCAAGGGGGCATCTTCATATGTCGCACTTGGCGTATTTTGTAATAATTTATTTGAGCAAAACCTAGGAATTGTTTTGGGATTATGTAATTGAATATGAAATATTGATTTGAAATGTAATCAGAAAAGATGTTTTTGATATCTGTGTTGATTTTATTTCATATTAATGTGCTTCTGCTATTATGGATACTATAAACATTACTGTATTTTATCACCAGAAGTTAATACTATAGATGATTGCAGCATCTATAGCGCTCACTTCGAGTCTCAAAGTAGAGAATGTTACATTGACAGTGCAAATTTCTATGTCTTATCAAAAAGGAGAATTAGTGTCACGTTTGGAATTACAAAGAAATTTCTTTTCCATAATTACTGAAATAGACAATACAAAATACGGTAAATATCCATATTTTATACATCTCTTTCTTTTTGGGTGTACTCCTTATCATTTCAAACGATACTCTTTTATTTATAAATCCGAATATGATAATTTATAGTAATTTGCATTGCAACCCTCTACATTTCAATGAATTGAAATACTACTTAATTCCCATTTCCAACCTATCACCACTTCCAATTATGTCTACAACCCATATCCATTATCCAACAAAATCTTTGATCACTTAAGTCCCAACAATTTACCATGTTAACTTAATTTACATTTTGCTCGTACGCGTCCTTCAAATCTGGAACTATCATATGATCTATAAATTCAAGGACTTCTTCTACCCAACATTTTCCAAATTCAAATATGTGCCAATTTCTAACAATACAATTCCAAGGTGTGCTTAGGCATACTTGGAACCCATCTATAGCGATAGAAACTATAAGGTAACACCACCCGTTGGCTAATGTGGAAACCAATTTCCACCAGTACCACCACATAATGCTACCATGGGGACTGCTCTCCCCCCTAGTACCACTTTCCACTCATGTCAACCTGGCCCGTTTATAGCCTCCAGATATCATATCCTTACGTTTGTGGCACCGATCAATACTCGAACCACCCTTTTATTACGTAACTTACTATATAAGAATTGAAGTAGACCCTACTTGGCTCTTTTTACACTTCAAACCAAATAAAAATTCTTGCATGCATAGCGTCTTTTTATAGAATTAAACATCTCATCTTATTATTTCTTTATTGGGGAATAAGTCTTATCCAAATCATACTTGGGTAAAAAGATACATGGTAGTGTTTACTCTTCACTATTTCGAGAATTTCGACTTAGCACTATATCTTTCCAATTTTAACTATTGATTGGAAAGATCATTAAGTTCTCAAGTTACTTTTTATCTCTGTCCCAACCATTTCAATACTTTCCAGTTCCATATTCAATCTTGTCCTAGTGGGTCGTTTAATCCTATTTATCTTACTATGTTCTATTTCTTTCTTTTTTAAATTTTAGTGATAGTCATAATATTTTCACTTTATATTTTTAAATAAAATCCTTCGATATTTAATATCATTTCCGTAAAACTAGTAAGCTTTTAAAACTATAAAATCCTTCCTTTTATTTTTAACAACCGTTTCCTTCTTACCAAGATCATGACATTTTCTTTAATTAAATTATCAAAACTTTTTTAGCTTAATTTAACAAAATGTACTTAAAACACACCACTTTAACATTTTCCTTCATAAATAAGACATTTTCACGTAAGTGTATTTTCAAAGATAACGTGTTATTTTTAACCTATTAGTATTGTTATTTTAGAGTTTGACAAAACATTGATCAAAGACGTTTCAGTACTAGCCATTTCTTATTTATAAAAGGAATTTAAAAGGTTAAATCTTGCACACTTCTCAATTTTTTTATAAAAATTCTATTATCAAAATCAAAGTGCACATTGAGGGTAATATAATAATGCGAAAGAACAAAGGCTTTGAAAACAGTTATTGATAAATCACTTTCTATTAAATTCTTAGATTTTACTTTTTACACAAATTCCATAAAGTTTGTTTGATTGTTTTATGAAAAATCATAAGTCAAATTTTTTCTATTTAAAATATCAAACATATACTCTTTCTAACTTTTAGAAAACATTTCCATTAGTTTATCACTTAAATTGAAGTAGACAACAGCAACCAAGTTACCTAAGCCTACTTATACCTACCCTTGCTTAAGTGCATAGAGTTTCCATTCTTCTTTTCAAACATGGTTAACTCAATTTTATTTTTCAATTAAGTGTCCAACTTCATCATGAAAATATTCTAGCCAATACCTTTAAATAATAGAAGTCCTTATGACTACCGCCAATATAAGAATAGGGTTTCTACTATAATTGGAAAATCAGCCTTTAATTTATAAAGTCCTCCTTATGTTGTCAATATCAAATTCTAATTGTAAGGGTCTCATCGGACTAATCTTCTTTACTCATCCTTAAGTCAATAATTTGCTTGCTACTGCTAGTTGATATACAAATCATCCACTGGCCTTTCTTTGTAGGTAAACTCCAATAAACGTGAATAATTTATTTTTCGCCTCAACTGTTATAGCCTTAACACTTATTCCAACCCATAATTGTCTGCCTCTATACGGGATAAGGCAACGATTAACTTATGAGTCAAAATATATATAGGTTGTCGTGCATTAGTACACATATAGAAAAATTATAATCTCACTCCCTTAATCGAGTTAGGCTCTTACCATCGGAACCATATAGGGATGTTCACGCTTGGAATCTTAACCGTGTTTTTAGAGCCATTCCTCTAAAAAAAATTGCGCATTCTCGCTATCTTGTGATTGGGAATTAATTTCAACTTTCCCAAAGATAGTACTTGAAAAGATTTCTTGATATCATTCTTTCTTGTTATACTTATATGTGTGTGTAAAACCTTTGAAACTTATTATCTATACATATATTTATGTATACCTTTCAAAAGGCCATTATCAAAAACCTTTTGAAAACCTTTTTGAAAAACCTTTTTTTTCCAAAACTTTTCAAGTACGTTCTCTCAATACATGCCTAAATCCTAGGAAATCTTAAACCTAAGCTCTAATAGAAAATGTAATAGTCCGCACTTCCCAACACACTAATCCAAATCCTAGTGTGACTTTCAGACTCATATCATACCAAGAAATACGAGCTGTACGTTTTTAAAACAATATAGAGCATAATTATAAGGATAAATTCTAAGTTATTCTACACTTTCAGATTTCACAACGGAAGGAATTAAAATATAAGTACTAAGAAATAAACATTTCAGAAAGCATCCTTCAAAATACTTTATTTTCCATTTACACTGTTCCAAAGTACAACATATATCTTACAAACTTTTAATAAAGTAAATAACTACATGATGGACAACAAGGATATAAGAACTCCAAGGTGAAGCTTCTTCTTCACGTACCATGCACAATCAACTGCTAACCTATCATCTTGTGGTGGGGAAAAATGAAAAGGAGGAGGGGGTCAGACAAAAGTCTGGTGAATGAGTACAAGTGTAGAATGTGATGATCATATGTAGTGACTTCAGTACTATTCTAGACGATATATGGTGTGATACAAGTATCCGTGAATTCCTAAGATCTATTACCTAAAGGTTCTTGTCTAATACATTCCTACACTATAATTTGTGTAGGCTAACACAATGGATCGAACTAAGGGTTAAATCTCATGTCTAACGATTGGCCATTGCTCCTAGAGTTATTCAATGAAAACAATACCACTAGACTACTAAACATGTGAACACCGCCAAAACAGTACTAAATATGGAAAGACTACCATTAAGCTGTCGTGGGACTAAATTCCCACTACCATTACCGCCACTAAGCTATTGGGAAACGCATTGCCTTTCACTATGCCTGGAAAGGAAGAACTCGAGATGTCGACTCAATGGAATGTATGATGTCCTACATTCATTTCCACCTCTCGATCGTAGTGTTGGACTCTTATTATGTGCTCCGGGTCCTCAATTTGAACCGTATTACGTGCATAGAATATAATGCATACATGGATTTCCCGTTGCACTGGACCCACTACATCGGGCATTTGTGCCAGCTGCACCTTAGCGTTGGAACCTTCAATGAGTGTCATTTGAAAAAATATATCACCTCCAATCGATTACCAAATCCCAAATTGGGTAAAGGATATTTACTCAAAACTACAATGACTTAGCGTCCTCTCATGGGGAACTTGCTTTCCAAATATTCCTAACGTATAATCAAATGCCCTTAAATAGGCTCACAAATAATTACGGTTTATGTTAATTTTTATTATTAAATTTGGGACTTAGGCCGAGTTCAACATGGCACTTTTTTTGGACAGTCGACCATTGTTCCTCTTCGGTTGACAATTTCGGTCGACCACTATGGTTCTAGGGTTGACCATGCGCGTTGTAAAATTGGGGTTTCTGCGTATTTTTACTGTTGATCGTTTGCATAGTTTAATCCTGGTCCTAACAGTAATTAGTGAATTTTAATTCCAGTCTAAACATTAGTTTGCAATTCAATTTAGGGTTTTTGATTTAGGGTTTCAAATTTAACTGTAAAAGAGATGTAGATTTCAATTTCAAGTTAATAGTGTTGTACAATTCTAGCCTAGTTTGCTTATTCAAATTTAGCGTTTATTCTATTGAAATTAGATTTCTAGCAACCTAAACCAATTAAAATAAATTAAACAAGTTGTAATAATTATCTTACTAAAATTGTTCCCACTCATCTCATGCCTAAGCCTTCCTATTTGCTTTGCTTAAGAATCGACTCTCCATATGCTAGCTTCACCTTCCCCATCCAGATCCAATTACTCGTATTCTTCTCGGTTGATTTTATTATGATTTATGAAGATAATTTTGGTTTAGAAGAGAGGAATTTTTTTGGGAATTATAGTTTTGTTTAGGCTAGTATTTCTAGGGATTAGCAATGAATTTTGGACATTGATTTGGGTTGGAGAATCTTTGTTAACATCATGTACGGCCATCAAAAGTAAGCCCCGAAGCAACGATCATCACCGTCAAAGAAATGCTCATACGAAACTCCAGATTCATGTAAATTCATGCGCTATAGTCGAACCTAGAAGGCCCATGGTTGACCTATGTCAGTCGGCCGTAGCAAGCCTAAGGTCGACCCATGTATATTTTTATTTTATTTTTGCGTTTTCTTTTCATTCTACTTCAAATCTTTCCGTGCCTATAACTTCCCAAAACGAGTGCCATTTTCGAAGTGTTATATACGAAAATCATTCAAAGCATTGCTACGAATGCAATAGAGTAATTTTCATAGCCAAAATCGAAAGTCTGTGGAAATATTCTTTTTAGTCCTTGTTTAAACTAAATTTACTTTTCTTATTAAATCTTCGTTTAAATTTCTATTGAATTATTGTTAAATTTTATGTAAATTTACCTTGTGTTATAGATGTGCACAACTGGTTTGAATAACTTATATCGAATAAAATGATGTTTATCGATAAAATGATTTTCGGTCACATTATCGATATTTCTTAGAACTACTTATTTTTATAAACATTTTCCAAAACCAGATTTACCATCTTTAGTCATTAATTAAAAGGTGTTTTAAATTAACTCACATTAAATCCAAGATTTAAATAATTCAAATATTTAAATACGAAGTGTTAAAAATTCCTAGTCCTTATAGATGGAAACTTTAGCTTAAATATTTTCAGATAACTCAACCAAAAACTTCTTGTTTTTCAAAATTGCATGAATAGTTGCACTGTCTAATAGGCATATATCATCACTTAAATATTTATGGTTCATACCTTAAAGATTTATCAAAGACAACATGGTTGGTTAATTGTTAAAATAAGTTGTAAACATAAATAAATGCTAACACTTTCCAAAAGGATTTCAAATAAACTACTAATTTAATTATTAGAAATAACATTCATCAATACATGTTATTTTAACTAGTTCAATGAAAACTTAAAAACAAGCATCAACTTCAGATTAATTTATTATTGTCGAAAAATAAAATAAAATAAAACCTCAAACCAAACTTCACTTTACTTCTTGTTGATTAGAAAGGTCATGTCATCAAACCTTGCATTGAGATTCTCATTATTCTAGAAATTTCCATCATCATCTTTGAAGAAATCATCTAACTTCAAGTTAGTATATCAGATAATCCTTCAGTACTATTTGTCTTAATATTCTCGAACGTTGGTGTTCTTTGATTGTTTTTTTGACGATCTACATATACGCGACCAATGAACAAAGCATCCATATCTATTACAAACTTCTTCATAATGCATGACCATGTCCACAACCACTTCCTTTACCTAGCCCTCTTTTGAAATAGGCAAAATTAAGATTAACTTTTTGGTAATGCAGCTAAACCAATTAGTCTTGAGGAGTAATTTTTAGTTGTAATTCATTATTTTGCTTAGCAATTAATAAACGTTCTATGAATTCATGATATTTTGTAAAATTACATTCTCGATATTGCTATAGAAGTATGTTCGAGGTATGAAATGCTTAAAAAGGTCTTTTCAAGCATTTGTGCATCATCTACGTTTTCTCCGCACAATTTCAGTTTAGAAGTGATTCTAAACATAGTGAAATTGCATTCCTTTATGGAATTGAAGTCTTGAGACCTCATGTTCAACCACTCTTTCCTAGTAGGTGGAAGTATAACCATCTTATGATGGTTATAATGCTCATTCAGGGAGTTTCATAAGTGGAAATGATCATTTTTAGTTTAATACTTTGTTTTAAGATCGTCATGAATATGACATCTTTAAAATATCAAAATCTTTGTTTTGTACCACTAAGAATATTATTACCATTTTTAATGGCATTATATAAGCATTGAGATTGCAAGTGGATTTCAACATCCAATATTCATGACAAATAGTTGTCTCCAGATCCTTCCAAAGCTTTGAATTCAAGCTTTGTTATATTTTTCATGTTATGAACTTAGTCTATTGCAAACAAAAAATAGTACATAGCCAGTATGGTTAATAAATGTAAACATTAAATTAATTTTGAGAAAATCTAATAATATATGTACATCAAACTACAACATTCATACTTTCGTGGTGATATAATAAGAGCATAAAAGAGGTATGTAGTAACTTTGATTTACCAAATAAAAGAATGGCTACAAACAAAGGCCAGATGGCTACAAGCTCGTTATGCTAAAATGCTCAAAGTAAATTTTGTTGTTATAATAAACTTTATAAATAAAAAAAATATGAAAGTATTACGAGATCTAAAAATGAAATGTAACGAGATCTACTAAACAATATTTATACAGAAAATGAGATTTACAAAACATATTGAGCTATGATTTATAAAATAAGATCTACAGTCATGTCTTTTAAAAAAAAATAAAAATTACAAATTATAAGGCACAATAAGTTATCATTGAGTCAACAAATCATAAACTATGTTAAGATTATGATGTGTATACCACTGATTATTATATTACGAACCGCAGTATATAATTGTCAATTTGAGTCATACTAAGAAGCATTCAAAAGATAATATTATCATAGTACAGGTAATAGGGTGGATTTGTAGCCATATATTAAAAAGACGATTCATCAAAATAAGGGAGAGAGAGAGAGTGGGAGAGAGAAAAAGATACTAAAATGTACCTTTGTATAAAATATCTCTTCGATTGTTATTAAATAGTAAGTAGGAGTGATAGTTATGAATAACAGGTAAAGCTTATTTGAGCATATATCGATGATGAATGCATAGGTATACCAAATATGTAGTTATCGAATAGGCAGTGCTAGATTTTTTTAAACTTTATTGTCTATGATATTTGGATGGAACCATAAAGTGGAAGGAATGAGTAAAAGTAGGCTCATCCAATGTTATTCAGCCTTTTGGCCCAGCTATATCTGAACCGATCAGATGGGACATACTCAATTTTCATCATAATCGACGCATCAAGTTAACGATAATGATGTCCAAAGATCAAACAAGTTCAATGACCTGAAGCAATAGCAAAGCAGAAGCATGAAAGCTCACTACTCCCTGAAGATCAATCAGGTATGATCCATATGCAACATTATGGGTCGTAGTATCGATTCCACGGCTCAATTCAATAATGATGGATTGATATGTCAAAATCATCCATTACACATGAACTTTGTGAACATCAACATACTAAAGGGAGGACCACCTAGAAATGATCGCATGACAAGAAGAGCTACTAAGAATGATCGGTATACATCATTCATGAACGATCGTATCGTTTCTGCCTCAACGATTCAACTCAATGAAGATTAATCATATCTCACTAATGGAAAGTTAGAATGACACCAAACTTTGGGAACATAGATTAAAATCATAAGGGAGCTTGTAGGAACGATCTCACCCTCGTTGAAGTAAATATTAACGATCGGTACAGATCGTTCCAACGATTATATTTGCACCTTCGATTGTTTATGTGGGCCCCTACGGATCTGAAGAGTCATCTTTTGAATTTCCAACGAGATATTTCATCCTCTTCCCCTATAAATATAGACTTCTTTGTACATTTAGAGGATATTTATGCTGCTTATTGCTCTGGACTCCATTGTAATCAGATTTACAAGTGCACAATAAATTTTATTCTTCCATAGTGGACGCAGGCACACAATGTCAAAACCACTATAAATCCTTGTGTTTTTATTACTGCTTAGTTCTTATTACTCATTTACTTATCCTCTTTATTTAATTTTGATTATTCTTCATTTATTTCTCTACTATTCTATTCTTGAGTGTTTGTGCCCATTTTTGGTTAAACATTTTGGTACTTTCATTGAGAATGCTTAGTTCTCAGCTTATACTGATCCCTTTGTTGCCATTGGATTGCATAAATCCCCAAAAGGAGATCCATAATTATTTTCGAGAAGCTTGTTTGTTCTATTTAGATTTGCAAAAATCTAAAGGAAGTTATCAATAACGGTTAGGAACACCAGAACTACTTCTCAGAATGCAGAAGGAAACGAGAACGCTAGATTCCAACAAGGAGGCCAGAGCAATCTACCAGTAGATGAGAATCCTACCAATCATGTTGATGTTTAGAAACCAGCTGATTCCATTACAAGAGCAGAATTTTAGAATTTGATGAGAGAGCTAGTGGATAGCCGTCGACAGTTGAATCAGCAGATTCAAACTAATATCAATCTAATGAACCAACTCAGTCAGCAACAATGTGGAAAGCTAGGAGGGAGCCAACTCCTTATTTTGCATCGGAGTGCTCTACTTCATCAAAGACCTATCACAGACGAAGACGTCACATAACTGACGGATAACACGTTGAACCTTTGACTCACCATCACCCGTCCGATCCAAACAGACCGGTAATGATTGGTACGATCCATCTATAATAGAAGGTACTGATCCAACCCCCGAAGGCAAATCACATCATGTAGTAGGAAGAGCACACACTGGAGACGCGATGATCGATTTGGATGCTGAAGTTCAGGTTAACACAGACCAGTTACCTCTACGAAATAATGATGAAGTGAACGCATGTGATGTACATCGAGAGGATGTTGAGCCAAGAAGGTGTTGAATGGCCCATAGACATCGATCGAACCATTCCCGTGAAATCGATATCGTAGAAATGGGCTTAAGTAAAAAGCTAATGGACAATTGTCCAAATTAACGAGCAACAAATTACTAGTACATTGAATGAAAAATTAATAGCTCAACTACTTAAACAAAGTTCACACAAGAGTTCGTCAAAAGTAAAAGATCTTTATTTACATAAGCTTGGAAAGTCAAGTACAAGTACTTATGATAAAAAAAACAGGGAGCCAATCCTGTACAAATTCAGCCAACAAAAACTCAAAAGACTTAGGAGCATGAGTGCATGCGAAGAATCACTTCCTCCTCGGCTTCATTTTCTTCTTCCTGTAATAAGGATAGATTTCACTTGAGCTTTCTCCACTCCTCTTTTCCCCTCTCTTCATGCGTCATTAACCTTTAGCCAGAGTAGATTGGGTTCACCCAGTAGGTCCATATTGAGTGGGTTCTGGCAGAGAAGCGGAGGCATCCATAGTTTCTCTAGGCAAAACAATGGAGATGGAAGGGGGAATGATCTCCATTTCTCCTACTTGACTCTTGCTTCGAGAGGAATGTCTGCTTCAAGTTTCTATGACATTTCCTGAATGGAGGGACCTGACAAGGATTGAGAAGTTCCAATAATAACAATATCGTCGTCAACGGGGATCTGCTGACGTGGATCACTTTCTTCCCTCAATAAAGCGTACATCGGGTGCTCGTTGATCATAAAATTTTCCTCTTTTAGGGCATTTTGGGTTGTTGCCGAAGTTGTGATAGTAACGAATTCCATCGTTGGCACTGAGGTCTTGGTTGAGATTCTTCGGGAAGAGGTGGAACCGCAACCATCGGATCTAAAGATAAGAAAACATAACTAAAAAGATTAGATATATCAACTGGAGACACTCCAGCTTTTTGGATGACAGGTGAGTTTAAGGCAATACCTTCTCCAGATTGATCTCCCACGTGAGTCGGAGTGCCACTGGATCCTTCTTCCATAATCAGGGAGAGCCCACTAGATGTAGGAATAACCGGCTTCTCCGGATTGTAACGGGGCTCGAAAGAAGGATCCACAAGTGGTGCTAGGAATATCTTGGGCTACTAGATTCTGGTCATCTCCAACACTATGTGATATGGACCCTGAAGATTCACTAGCCTCATGTTGGAAAGTTGAGGCATGCTCTTTTTTAAGTATAAGCTGGATTTTGTGAAGAATTTTCGGTTCATCACGCAATAGATTTTTGCCTTCCAGCCTCACCAAATCGATTTGTTCAATGCCAAGAACCTCCTTCTCCTCTTGAACAAGATGCTTCCAAGCGCGTACAAGATGGTATGGGTAGTCTCCCTTGCTATACTTTAAGATATTAGCATTATAAAGAATGAGCAGTGGATCCAATTCCTCTGTAACCTCCTCTCAGACCTTTTTGCGGCCTCCACTTCTCGTTTAACGAGGGCATCAATGTCTTTAGTCTTTTCAACAGCTGCATCCCTTTCAAGCCCAACAGTAACCAATTCCTAGTAGTGTCCTGACCAATTTTATGCACGTCTTCTTTGTCTTTGGATTCGCACTCAAATTTAGTTTTATACTCAACTGCCCTTCTTTGCGCCATGTCTTTTTCTAGCACCAGTTTATGATTCTGATGATGAAGCATTTCGACTTCGGCCAAGTGTATGGCTTTCTCATCTTCAATTGCCTTGATGGCAGTCTTTGCTTTTCTCTGGGCTTCTACCAATAACTTCCTTAAAATTATAACTTATTACATAGAGTTTTGATGATCCACTTGTCTCAGGCCTCTTGGCATTTCAGTTTCTCAATTTCTGCCGCTCTCTCCCATGACACTTTGGAAATCCTCTCCGTCGCATTCATCCACTTGTTATACTGCTTGTGGATATCAGTCACACAATCAATAGTCGTTTGCTGGACTTTTTCAGGAACTTTCTTAAAATTATGTACAAAGAAAAATCCTTCAAGACATACATTTGAAAAATATAACTTAAGTTGGACCATGCGAGCAGTGGCATCGGCTTGTTGAGCTTTGGTGACAACTTGGGTGTCAATACTTTCTTTGCTCGACCTACGTTGGTGAACATCATCGTGATGATCCTGTTGCTTTCCAGAATCTTTAGGGGAAGGAGATCTAGATCTAGGTCGATATTTGTCATGGAAGGACCTGTCAATATCACCTTTCTTCTGATAATCATGGTCCCGACTGGAACCATAGCTAGGGTCATATTCACGACCACTGCCTTGATGATACGAGGCCGGGTGAGAAGTAGGATTTTGGCGTGATATTTCCTACAGAGACTAAAACATGTGCTTCTTCCTCATCATTGTTTCTACAAAGAAAAAAAAAGAATGAATCTGTTCTAAGTATTGAAGGACTTGGAATAGGTGCAATGCAATATTATGAAGTACGTGCAAACGTGTGTGTCCTTGTGCCCCCTCCAACGGACCAGTTATCGAAGCTTTACCAGCAGGAGTAACCTCTCCACCAGTGGTAGAAAGGGTTCCGGCACCAGCTCCAAGGGGAGATTCTAATCCATCGATGCTTTATGTCAGTAAAATAAAAGGCACTAATGTCGTTTGATATCGGAAGATCGGATGGTGCCTCGAATGTTTCGTTTAAGTGTTTTGACGGTTGAGAAGCAGACTGATCTGGAATAACCTAAGGATCAATGGATAGCTTGGGCTGTTTAAGGAGACAACTCATGGGGACTTGCACACAATCTTCTTCCTTATTCCTTTTTCGAGAGGGGGGCTGTGAAGTTTGCAAAGATCTGGTCGTAGCCCCAAAACTAGAACTCACTTCGTCACCACCAAGATCGTCACTCTTATCTCTCGCTACGTCTTTATCGGTAGCTTCCTGAGCTCCCACAACTGGAGGCACAATAGGACTGGCTTGATGGCCTTTATCATTATTCGCATCCCAGCCACTGCAACTCCAGCGGTGACTAGTAGCCCTATGTTGTGACCCTGTTCCATCAGACCGTAGGTAATGAGATATTTGTGGGTAAGGAGATTCTCAATATCTCTATCTTCTAATGGAATCCTTTTTGGCACCAAGACCATGTCTAAATATTGTTTCCCATCAAGTCATGGATATGAACATGCACAAACCGGAGAATTTCTTTGTTCAGGATATGACCTAGATACGAGCACTCAAGAGATTAAGTAAGGAGTGACACTTACGTCCTTCCAACCACTGTCTAGCAAAGCCGAGTGGGCAGCAAATATAAAACCATTCCCTTTTGAAGGCATTCAGCTTGTTCCAAGTACCAATCAGCATCTGACATTTCTTGACTAACTCAAGGAATGTAAATGAAAGGCTTCCCTTTCGATGCTTGAAAGTGAAAAGGAATCAAATATCTTTGGGAGATGGAGGATGGAACAAAAAATCCATGAATGCTATGTAAGTACAGTTGAGTAGGGAATAACCGTTTGGATGTAGTTGTGCCGGTGCTAGCCTTATATGATGTAACATTTCTTGGATGAATGAGTTAAAGGGTGGGACACATCCTGCCCAACACATGAACTCGTTGCATGCAGTGAACCCTTCAGAGGGGATATGAGCTCTACCATCCTGCATCGGGACTCTTACGTTGTCATGGAATCCTGTATCTAGCACAGATTCTGTGAAGAGAGGCTTCATTAATCTTTGAAGCCACAGAATTCTCTAGATCTTCCAAAAGTATAGCATCTTCTAGTGTGTTAGGAGCGGGGTTTATCACTTCTGCTAGAAGAACAAGAACGATAAAGAAGAGGTCGAATGATGGACAGGAACGTTTTGGTTGTTCTACTTGATGGCCGTGGAAAAATTCATCGAAAGCAGTTGCGATGCTCGATTTGAAACTCGTATTATTGTGCCGTAAAATCTGTTCAAAAGACATGGCAGCAAAACGCTCTGAGCATCTGGAACCCATGACTTCTAAACTTAGTAGATAATTATCATTATGAAAAACTAACCTGTACTACCTATGAAGAGTGAGTGCTAGTGTTGTGTGGTGAACTGCCATGCAAAGTAGTGATAAATACTAAAGAAGTAAAGATGGAAATTGTGGCAAAACTTCATGATTCAACCGAAGTGACCGTCGCTGTTGATCGTCTCAACCAGTTCTCTGCATCAATAGGGAATGATTTAGCTTGAACCTCAGGATCGATTGTCTGTAGTTTTAAGTTTGATATTTATACTTAGAAGTAGACGAGTTCCAAGAGAATTGTTCACGGCATTTTTCTATGTCATAGTTCAAATGTCATGTATTTCCAAGTATGCAGCTCAAGTCATGTACAAGTCATGTATGTTCACTCAAGTGTTCAAAGCCGTAGCTCGTCTCAAAGTCCAAGTTCATGTGATAAATTTCATTTTAAAGTTCGTTGCTAATAACTGATCGCTTCATTGAAGTAGGGTCGATCATTCCATAACGATTGTCCATAACCAAATCAGATGCCGCACCAAATCCAATCATTCGTATCATCCTCTATTCGATCGTTCAAACTAGTCCTTCAACCGATCGTTTGAACCAACCCTCCACCCGACCGTTCATACCCACTTTCACCGATCATTCGTATGCGATTGTTACAACCATCAACCAAGATCCATACTTAGCTTCGATTCTCATTACCAAATCATTCCATCGTCATACAATCGCTTGAATAATGATCGGTTAAGTATTAAAAGCATTGTTCCGCATTAAAACAACTACTCCACTCAATGACGATCAGCCAACCACTTCCTTTCGACAACACATCGGCTTCTCCATCTCCAAAATGACTGGTATATGGAAAATGATTGTTGGAAAGCTTCATCTCCTCTAACCTTCATCGAATCAAAAGTTCCACCATTCCACTCAAACGTCAATGGACATAAACCCAAAGTCTCACCGTCAACAGCCAAGTTCGAATTACCTATACCAAAATTTGAAGGACGGGGTCGATTTGAAATCAATTGCTCATGAGATTTGGGGATACGAAAATAACAATAGAGGTTCAGTGAAAAGGATACTCGATTGGAAGTTAAATGGTGGAGGAGCGGTCTTCGATTCAGGAGTCGAATAGTTGTTGGAACGATGAAGAAAAAGGGACAAGCGATTTCCTTTCTTTCAGTTCGAGTAGGGACGATGTGAAGTGAAGTGAAGAAGATGGGTGCAGTGAAGTAGAAATATTTATATAAGAGAATGGGCCGATACATTATAGCCCAGGAGCAAGATCGATCGTTCATTAAGATAATGTTACGATCGTTCTATTACGATCATTTAAAATGATTAGTATAAAAATATCTAATAATTTTCCTCAACGATAAATGATCGGATGCGATTGTTTCAAAAAAAACTTGACAGCGATCTACGAACATGCCATCGTGACCGGGGGTCGGGTACAAACAAGTATACGTGCTAGTATAGGTTCCAAAAATTCAGATTTTAAAATCGATAGAAATTGAATTCTCACCTGAAATCAATTTAGAGCCTAATAGTTCTTGGAGACGATGCAATATAATCATCAACAAACCGTAAACCAGTATTTATTCCATTGAAATTCGACCAATAGTCATGAGATACAGAAAGAGATGCGACTCTCCGTAAAAAAGCAACTCAATGGGAGGATGGCGATTGTTCAGTAAATTGAATGGAATCCTTTCCAATGACTCAAGTTTGCAATGGTTCAAAGCATGTCATGTTCAAACAAGATGTACTTTGGAGGGCTAGTGTTATTTGGCCTTTTGGCCGGGCTATATCTGAACCGATTGGACGGGACAAACTCAATTATCATCAAAATCGATGCATCAGGTTAACAATTATGAAGTCTAGAGATCAGACAAGTATAATGACTTGAAGTAGCAGCAAAGCAGAAGCATGAAAGCTAAATGCTCTATGAAGATGGACCAAGTACAATTGATATGCATCATTATGGGTCATATCATATCGATTCCATAGCTCAATTCAATGATGATCGATCAACATCTCAAAATCTACAAATCCATTACACATGAAACTTTGTGAACATCAATATAATAAAGAGGGGATGCTTTAGAAATGATCGCATGACAAGATGAGCTACTAAGAATGATCGGTATATATCGTTTATGAACGATCGTATCGTTTCAGCTTCAACGATTAAACTCAATGAAGATTAATCTATATCTCACTAACGGCAAGTCAGAATGACACCAAACTTTGGGAACATGGATTACAAGCATGAGGGAGCTTGTAGGAATGGTCACACCCTCATTGGAGCAATCACGAACGATAGGTACCTATTGTTTCAACGATCGAATTTGCACCTGCGATCATTTTTGTGGGCCAATATGGATCTGGAGAGTCTTTTGTCGAATTTCCAGCGAGCTATTTTGTCATCTTCCCTACAAGTACATGCCTCTTTGTTCATATAGAGGATCTTTATGCTGCTTATTGCTTTGGACTCCACTGTAATCAAGTGCAATTACTAATAATTCATTGCAATCAGATTTACAAGTGATCAATAAAGTTTACTCTTTAAAATGGACGTAGGCACGCAACGCCGAACCATTGTAAATCCTTGTGTTTCTGTTACTGCTTAGTTCTTATTACTTATTACTTATCCTCTCTGTTTAATTTGGATTATTCTTCATTTATTTCTCTACTATTCTATTCTTGAGTGTTTGTGCCCATTTTTGGTGCAAACATGCAAGAAATAAATTGATTTAAATATTAAACATAATATGGACAAAATTACCATAAAATGATTTAAAGAATGAGATATATTTCTCAGTTCATGAAAATAATAGAAAGGACAAACGGGATATATCATATTGTTAAGAGATATTTATTATATGTTAAGGAATAAATAAGGGATATTTCGATATCTAGGCTTTTTCATATTACAATAGTTTTCCTATGGTACATAATTATTTTGGCTCTAAGTAATATGGCTATAAATAGCTAGATATGAATTGTATAATAACCATCGCGTTGTAATGAAGTATTCATATATTCAATAAATCAATTCTCCAATTATTTTCAACACATATCATATCGTGTCGATTACAAGTTAAAAAATAAACATAATTAGAAGCCGTTGGAGAGAGAAACTATTTTGTTCATTTTAATGTAAATAGATTATAATATAGAGAAGCTCTATTAATAGACTCGAGGTGTAAAATGAAAATTTAAAATAATGTCCTTTAACACTAAGCATATTTATCCTTGTTACTTCTAAAATCAGATAATGCAACAGCCCGACCTTTTATGCCTTTGATATAAATTATTTTCTTGTTTAAAATCAAACGTTCAATTTCAATTTTCGGATGATTTTACTTTTGAATTATATTTTATTAGGTTAAATTTATTTAATAAAATATTTATCTTAGTAAACTGAATTAGTAAATTAATTATTTTCAGGAATTATTTTGGTCCTGAATAAAATATTTACCATGAATATAAAACATTATTATTTTGCAAATTATTGTTGTATAATTGAAATTGTTGAAAATAAATATTATTCAATGATAGTAAGCAAATAGATCAATGGAAATGAACAATTGCTAAATTTTAATATTTTGTAAAATGAATCAAAATATACTTAGTAAAATTTATTGAAATGCTATTTAAATTGAAAATGAATTTATATGTCAATGATAAAATAAATTATGTGTGATTAAAGAGGTTATAAATGGTTAGTAAAAGAGATGAAATGTAATATTATTTTGTATAAGGGCTTAAATTGGAAAATAAAAACAAAAAAAGAAATAACAAAAGTAGTCCACTTCTTTTCCTTTATTCTAGAAAAATCCACTTATCCTATTGTTTTGACTCAGCACTTACCTAGTCCTTTCTTTCCCCATCTTAGCCCTAACCCCAAAATGAAAATCGATTGCATAAAGGAAAATAAAATAAAAACACACGTTTGTATAAAATAACAATGAGAAATCATGATGCTCAGCTACAGAAGGAGCCACCATTCTATCGTCGACATCCATGAAGGCAGCCTAATGCATGAAATGGTCCTAGCGCAGCTTGAGAAACCGGAGCACGATGGCTGGCTCGCAACGTAGAAGGATAATAGTGACGCACACGACTGATGGAGGGCGACACAAGGTGATGTGATGGTTGGCGTCGATGGTAGAGCAAGTGATGGAAGCTAGGATAGTTTTTGGCAATTGCATTGATTGTTTAGGTGAGTTCTCCATAACTCCAACTTTTGTCTAGATCCCCTTCCTATGGTTTTACTTAATTGTTTTGTGTAATGAATATTGATTGATGTGCATTGAATTGGTTGGATGTGTGTGTAAACCATTGTCTACTAGTCGATTGTGATGGTATGTCGGTTGATTATTGAACATAAATTATACATTGTACATGATCAATAGATGATGGTATACCCAAACACGGCATTTGAAGTTTATTAGAAGGAGATTAAAGAATTGAAATATGAAGCTTAAAAAGAAATAAAACTTATTTTGAATATAAATATCGATTTTGGAATGGGTAAATTTATTTTAATATTGGAAATGCTATTATTAATAGAAAATATAAAAAGTGAAATTATCTTGAGAATTGTGTGACGAAATTATTTGGAAAGTAATGATTTTCCAGATATGATTAAATAAGTGAATTTGAATACTTATATTTTATTCATTCATGGACGATTATAAAAATATCTAAAGGATTTTTTATAAGATGATATTTAAATTTTTTATTTTAAAGTGATAAATTAATTTATTTAAATTTGATAAATTGGAAGCTTATAAAATAAAATACTAAAGTAATAATAAATTGAATGCAAGTTATTTATTTTATGGAAATTATTATTTATGGGATTTATTATATGTTTTGTTAAGTAAGTTTTTGGAAGTAATATATTTTTATTATGTTTGATAATTGTTATATAAAGGGATTGAATTATTTTAGAAGGAAATTTTGGGGATTTTGTTATATAAGCTAATCATTTGAATTGATATTATAGTACTAATTATTTGGAAAGGTGTAATACAAGATAAAATTTTGATTTGATGAATTATTTTTAATAAAAGCTTAAGTGGGATTAGTAATGTGAATGAAGGTTTCAACTATATTTATTTTGGAATTTTATATTATGTCTTTAGGAAATGTTTTAAATTAGAAATTCTTATTAGGGAAATGAGATTATTTAAATCTGTTATTTAAAGGAAATAACGAATTAAAATTCTTTTTATTTTGAAATTATTGAAAAAAAATTCAAAGTTCATGAATTATTTTTAAAAGGGATTAAAAGGATTTGAAATTGAGTGGAAGTTCAAATATAGATTCCTTTGTTCAAATAAGAGGTTTTAAATAAAGATTTTAGAAAAGAATAAGATTGTATTACTTAAATCTCTTTGGAAATTAATATTATTGTTTTATAAATTAAAGTAAAAATGTTATTATAAAACCTTTTGAATTAGTAAATAGTTGTATTGTGCAATTGTGTGTTAATTCTATATCGTGAGAATTTAGAGCAAATAAGGTGGAACCCAGTGCACGATGGTCCCACACGATAGCGGGCTCTGGAAGGTCGATAATGTACGCAGGCTTTCCCTGGCATTGCGAAGAGGCTGCTTTCAAACTCGAACCTGGAGGCCCAGATCACCATGCGGATGACATAACCATTGTGCCAAGGCTCCACCTCAGAATTCAGAGTAAATGGATTAGTAATATCGAGTGGTATGTGACATTTGATAATATTTCTCTAGTTACTTCTTTGACTCGTTGTATAGAATAACTGTGTGATGATGAGTGCAATTTAGGAGCATTGAGTAAACGAGGAAGTAACACCAGATGGTATGGGGCACTTGCATTGATATTTGTTCAATTACTTTCTGTAAGTGAGTGACACTCTTATTTATGGGTTAATTTCTAAAGGAATGGTTTACCATGTGCTTATAGGCATGCCGTATGCTTGCCATATATGATTGTGTATTGGTCGGTTGTGTTTCCTAGGGCCAGTTTATATTAGACTATTTTTGTTGTGTGATGTTTATCCAGATAGACTAGTGTCTATCCTACTTGGCTGATTGCAAGGTCACGCCATCACCTTATTATATATATTTGTTGTGTGTTGATATTTAGATTGTGTGATGATATGACGTGGCTCCACACTAGCCAAACACTGTTACCATTTGGCAATAGGCTTATGAACATAGTGTGTAGATGGACGTAGCATCACAATGACCAGGAGTAACTAAGACTCTATGTATGTTGTGTGTTGTGAGTGCTATGTATGTTGTGTGTTGTGAGTGCTGTGTGATGTCCCTTGGATCATGTTGTGTGTTGTCTAGGTCCCATCAGGAATGTGTGAGATTATATGATTATACTATATTATTTAGACACCCTTTCTAGACATATATTTAGGTGCAAGGACTTTTAACCTATTGCAGCATTTTGTGTGCTATGATGCTCCCAACCAAAATATATGATTGATATACATAGACATACGATACCTGTGACGATCCAGAATTTTTAACAATTTAAAATGGAATGATTAGTTGATTTTAAATATTTAAAAGTTAATTTTCAACTTGAATTCAAATATTATTATTTTTCAGCAATTGTGTTATTAGATTTAATAAACTGAAATTGGGTAAATTATTGAATCTTCAGGTTTAAGCCTGTTAAACATAATTTGAAGGCTTGTAAAATTTATAATGATGATACTGAAGATAATAGAATGGTTGAAATTTAATTTAAAGGTAATTTGTTCAGTTTTAATAATATATCATTTAAATCGATATTAAAAATAGCCTTCCGAGGTGCAGTCTCGGAATTCGACGAAACTAGTTCCATTGGATCCGTAATAGTTAGTTATTATCGGATTTCAAATTTTCGTAGCAATCGGAGTTGTCGTTTGACCCTGCAGCTCAAAACGCTTAGAACTATTTTAATCGATTTAAATTAAAATTGATCGTTTACTTCTGTAACTCACACATATGATCGAATTAGTTTCCGAAACACGTTTCATTGTGTTTGTAACGCGGGTAAAACCTTATAATCGCCTAGCGGCGTTCCTTAAGAGGAGTTCAAAATTTTAATTGACGATTAACGGGACGTTTTGAAGTTTTATAATATAATTAATTAAAATAAATTAGCAAAGATATTTTATCCACAATCATTCTCAAGAAGCTTTCCCAATCTATATCTTATCCCGTACCCCTCTCTTTATTCTCAAGCAGAAAAAAAGAATCGAACTCGATTTAAATAAAAAAAAGAAAAAGAAACGAAAATGGCCGAAGCCTCTTTCCAGGTCGAATTCGTCAAATTATAAAAAATTCATAGCCGATCGATTCCTCGGTAAAAAAAAAGAGAGAGAGGTGTCGCGTGCGAACGCGAGTTCGAGTTCAAAGGGGGTTTTTACCGAAGCCGTAGAGGTCGAACGTCGTGTAGGAGAGGCGGTGCACTGGTGGCAGGATAGAGGCGCGTGCGGCGGGAGGTAACCCGAGCAACGAGCGGCGAGGGTAGAGGGCGGCGTTCATAGGATCGAGGAAGCGCGATGTTGGAAGATTTGCAGTGATTTTCGAACTAGGGTTTCGCGTGAGACGCGCGTGACGGCATCGGTGGCGGCGCGATTTCGAGGGAAGGAGCTATTGCTAGGGTTTGGCCATCTTGGGTTTGGATTAAACAGTTAGGTATGTTTGCTTTATTATAATTTATTTTAGTTTCAATATATATATACATGTAAAACAGAAACGTACATAAATTCAGAAAAAATATTACAATAAAGTTTAAACATTTCTGTTTTATTTTATTTTAATGCATATATATATATAGTTTTGAAAACAAAATTATAGGAATTTTATAAATGTTAAAGATTTTATATAAAATTAGACTTAAATTTATAGATTATTATTTTTTATATAGGTATAAGTAGTTTCAGAAGAAAATAAATTTACATAAGTACCTATTTTCATTCACCAGTTGAATTTTAAAATAATGGAGATCAATTTGTTTAATTAAACTTATTTGTTTGTTTAGTTACCAAAGAATATTTTGTTAAAGGAAAATTGATTTAATTTAATAATTAACTAAGTAGATTTATCAAAAAAGGAAATTAGTTAAAGTTAAATTAAATTAATATATGGTAATAGGCTGATCGATTGATTCAAATGTTAATAAATTGTAAATGTTTATTTAAGGTTTAAAATCTGAAAGGAAAACAAGCTGGTTGGAATGGATTGCAAACAGCAAAACAACGGTGAGTAAATCTCACTCTGTGGATTTCTTTTTAAATTTAAATGGTTAAATTTAAACAATTGGTTGGATGAATTAATTGATTGGATGTGCTACTGATGATGATGTGACTTTGTTTTGGTTGGATCTCGAGTTAATTATGGTTTGACTCGAAGTATTCGGGTTTTTAAATTGTTTTAGATTTAAGGTAAGAGAATGTTTTCATTCTAATGTTGTTAAGGGCTTAATGAATTCGGGTTCATCAAAATTTGAAGTGTAATTAAAATAAATAACTAATGAACTTAATCAATTAATGATTTGGGTTAATAAGTTAAGTTTATATTAATTTGGAATGATCATTGGACGGTTTAATAAGTAATTACTTAATGTAATTAATACAATAAAATTACTGGTGTGATAAAACAAGAGATAAATTAAGATAATTAAATTAAGGAGAATTAATTCATTTAATGAAGTAAATGAAAGGGTAGATAATCACAAGTTGAGATAAATCAAGAAAAATTATTGTTTGCGGTTCAATTAATGATTAATTATTTGATATAATTAATTTAGCTGAGGATAAATCGAAATATAATTGGAAATCATAAGCTTATATAATTTATGTTGTAATTAAAGATTGATAAATTGGAATTGATTAATCCATAACAAGTGATGTATGAAGAATTAATTAATACAAGTACTTAAGAATTAATGCAATTAATATAGTTAATTAATTCATGAAGAAATTGAGATTACTTATTGTTTTTGGTTAAGTATAATTAATATTGTGAAGTTAATTAAGGATAGATGCTTGAATGAAATTGAAGGATAATTAATTCGGGTTGATTAATTAAGATGAATATTGAAGGGATGATTGAATTATTTGATTTGAATTAAGTAATTGACAAGTAAAGAATCTAAGTGATTAGAGGTTAGAAATTCAATTAGAATCAATTGAATTAATTTAGAAGCTATAAAATTTGCTTATGAATGATTGATTGGTATTGGATGCTTTGAATGAGTTGATATCTCTGATATGAAATGTTGTGTTTTTCATATGGATAACTTGGGATAGGATGGTATGAGACTCGAAGAGGCCGAGATCGGGTATTGGGAGATACCCGAAACCACTTCGAATTTTTATAAATTGATTTGTTAAATCAATAGGCACGAATGAAATGATTTAAGTGAATTGGATTATTTTATCTAAGTATGGTACTTAGAAATTTATATGTGAAATAAGTGTTGTCTATAGAAAATTATGAATTGGTTAAATTGATATAAGTTACCCCGGGTTTTATATAAGTTGTATGCTTGTATTCCATGTTGGATGGGTTTACTCACGCTGGTTTCCAGCCTGACCCGGGTGTTACTTTGGTGTAATGCTCAGGTCAGACCGAGTATTATAGATTTTCAGGTAGGTACGTTCTGGAGCTCAGTAGGCGAGCTGGATGGCAATAGCATATAGAGTATTTCCGCTGTATTTATATTATTGTTAATCCGAGACATGATAATTGTATATATTCAGTGACTGTATATATGTGAAACTCTGATGTATATTAAATGTAATCGACAGATATAGTATTCTTTTGTTAACTGTTATTATTTATTATTATATTTTATCCGCTGCAAATGTGAGTTGTTGATTGTTTCTGTTCTTCTTCTTCTTCCTCTATCTCTTCTTCTTCTTCATAACTATCTGGATTTTCGGGTTCGAAAATCCCGGGTCGTTATATTAGAGCTCAAAGGTTAAGCGAGAACCTTGGCTCTAGTGGGATTACTCATTAAATAGAGTCCATAGTACTCTAGAATGAGTTGAGTATACATATATATATGAGAGCGTACTTGTTATTTTCTTATATAAAGGTTTTAAATGATTTTATATAAAAATATATTTTGATATGTAAAGCAATGTTTCCTTTTAATAAATATTAAGGAGATTGGTTGTTAAATTATTGGAATTAAATTAAGCAGTAATATAATACAACCAAATTGAAATCTTGAATTGAAATTTAATTAAGAGGTAACAGAAATACAACCAAATTAAAATTAAATTGATTGAAACGAAATTCTAGAATTTGAGCTCTGAAATTAAATTGTTTAAAAACTTTAAATAAGGGTAAGTTTGGAATAGATTCAAACTGAAATTTAATTTTGAATTTATAAAAGTAAGAATAATATAATTTAGACTATTTTGAATATAGTCTTATTGTAAAACAAGAAACGATTGGAAGATTTTTAAAGGATTTGTTTTTATAACTTTGTATATGGGTCTATAGCATTTGCTTAGTGAAATTTGAAAGAGGCGATAAAATGAGTTCTATGCGAGTGAGCTTCTCAAATTATAAACTTGCACAAACTGAGTAGAAATCCCTGAAAAAAAAAGTTTCAAATTTACTACTACTTGAAGCTTAGTAGTAGAAGTATCTTATAAAGAAATGTGGGTTGCTATTTGAATATCATGTGCATTTTTATATTTTTAGTGTTTTTGTTAAGAAAATATAATTTGACACTGTTACTATTGGAAATATATATTGTATACATCATCAATATCTACACTTGGATCCTGTTACGAACAACATGATAATACTAGGTAAATTCCATGTGTAATATAATCTCTTTATTTATACCTTTACTGCCGATTTCTTTAATGAAAATAAATCACCATATACTTCGTTACTCCTATCACACAAATAAACTCATTTGAAATTTTATATAACCTCTATTTTCATTTATCAGTTCATCAGCAAACATTACCTAATGCAATATTCTTGTTTGCTACCTTTTTCTCTTAGCTAACCTTCTTCTTTAGTACATATATTGTAGTGACATGGCTTCTTATAGCATTTTTTAGTAGGATTTACCAAACTTATTTAACACTGATTTATTTGTACACATGGTTATTTCGATGAGAAAGATATAAATTCAGTCTTTCAGGGAATTTTAGCAACTGAAATTATCTAAATTTTGTTAAAGGATTAACAATTGCTCAATATTTGCATGCTGCAGTTCCTTTTCAACTCAAGTATAAGGATCTTTATTAATTATATGCAGAATACATACACCAACACAACACATAATGCATCGCGAAATTAGTACCTCTAAGAAAAATCATAATCTAATTTCACCAAAAAAAAAATGAAATATGGCCTAGCAGCATTACAGGAAGACAAGATCGTAAAATATATCATAGAAGGTAAAAATGCAATAAAATCTCACAGCAAGGCAAGATCTTTACCTGAACACTTAGCAACACACTCTACTTTTGTCTCTTATATCCTACTTGTCTCTTGAGCATATTTTCATATATTTACTACACATTATATCAACTGTTGTAAAAGTGAAATGCAGATTCAACACACCGATAACCGTAAAATCTTAGCTCTTCGTGAATAAAAACACAAAAAGGAATTGTGTAGGACAATTCAACCCAAATGTACTTTTTTTTTATGATAGTTTACATTATGTGATAATCTTTTAGGAGTCATACATTGCAACTTACATCAACACTTCAACAAATTGAATGGGATGTGAAACCCAAAATAAAACAAGTTTTAAACTTAAGTGGAAAGGCTATTAATCCGAAGGTTTAAAATTTTGAATGGGAATTGGGATTAAATTCAAGCAGGAATTAAAATGATTTGAATTTGAAGTGGGTTCAATTGATATTAGTCCGAATTGATTGGAATAATTTGGAATTATAATTAAAGTTGAGTAGGTTTAAAATCAAATGGAATTTGATTTGAAATTGAGGTTAAGTCAATTTCAAGGGAAATTGAAGTTAGAATTGAATCAATTTAAAATGGAAGTGGAAATTTAAATTGAATTGATGAGAATGGAAATTGGGAGTTGAACAGTTTTGACTCTGGACTATTTTCAATATAAATTGTTTTGATATAAACTTATTTTTTTCCAAACTATTAAATATATACAACCCTTCTTTCTTAAAGCCAAATTATTTTAAACTTATTTACAATTATTTTTGGAGCTATTTAACCATTTTTCAACTTTTTTCTAAACTCATTGCTATTTTTCAACTATGTTACGAATTAATTACTATTTTACAACTATTTTGCAATTATCTAAAAGTTCTAAAACCATTTAGCTATTTTCCAACTATTTTACAATTACTTAACTATTTTACAGCTATTTTGCAAACTAATAATTATTTTTCAACTACTTATCTATTTTTGAAATTTTCAAGCTATTTTCTAAATATAAACTGGTCGGAGTTCAAGCTGTTGTTGATTAAATACCCAACTGAGATAAGGATTAAAGTGATAATCCAAATGGGGATTAAGGCAAATGTGAATAAGTGAGTGAAAATTTAAGTGAATGTGAATAGAAAGGAAATTGATTTTGTCTAATAATCAATGAAGTTAAATACGTAGGATGTACGTATATTATTCTATTCGCATAGTGATTTGATCCAGATTCGAGCATAGAATTTTGAGATAGTTTATCGATCCGAGTTGGGATTTTTCACTCGATTTTCGACGGCGAACCTGGATATGGATTGTTGATTGGTTCTGGGTGTTCTCTATCATAGTTATGTCTATGCAAGGAGAATGAAGGTTTCTAATCAAGAAACCAGATCTGAGTCCACACTAGGAAGTCAGGTGGACGATACTAGTTCGGAAGTGAAATTGTGGGTCGAGTGAGCGATCAGATTGGTGTAGCGTACGGATGATATGTGTACATCGTACGAATTTAAATGAAATTGATATTGGAAAGAGAAATCAAATTTGAATATATTTTTTGAATAAACAAAGTTATATATCTTTGTTATATAAGATAAATCTTCCCTTGTTGAATCTATTGACGGAAGAAAAGAATTTTTGGAAGTGTTTGAAGTATAAAAAGAGTTTTATACAAGTTTAAAACGGTCCAAAGGTTTTATCAAGGATTTTATATATGTCTATATATATATAAAGGGTCTTATGAGGATTTTGGAAAAAGGTTTTGGGAACCTTTGGATTTGGAAAGGCTTTTGACTTTTGGGTAAAATCAATAATGAAATTTGAAAAGTCTAGTTTGAGAATTATCGATTTTGGGATAATCGATTTTGTAAAGAGCTTTGTATGAAATAATACTAGGTGTATGATTTGAAAGATACTATATGTGTAGTATAAAGTGTTTTGATGATGGCTCTGGGGAAAAAGGCGCTCCCTTGAAATGAACTTCTCAGGAGTGCCACCGGGTGGTGCTGCCTTGAGCCCAAGGGGGGTTCTAAAGTTGATCCTGTGAGGAGTCCGGAAAAAACTAGTTCCTGGGGATTATGAGTAGTGTATAACATACCGAAAGTCATGTGTGCCGCTGAGAGCCAACGGTCTGCGTTTGATTTTATATCGGTAGACTGCGACCTATGTAAGAGTGGAGAAGTTTCATTTCGACAGCGAAAATCAGAGGCCACAGGGAGCCTACAGTTACATGGACTTTTGCTGTGATGGCAACGTAACCCTGGAATGTAATTGTGATCTGTTGTGGGTTCCATGGCGTAATCGAGAGGCCGCGGAGAGCCTGTAGTTACATGGACTTTTGCTACGATGACAACGTAACCCTGGATGTAACTGCGACCATGGATGGGGGTGATGATTTCCAGAGCATTCTCACCAAAATTATTTCCTCTACTTTCAAAAACTGTTTTCTATATTTTCAATAAAATTATTTTTCAAGTATTTTCAGTGGGTATTGAAAACGGGTTTACCAAGTACTTATAGATTTTCAGTCCTACGCCTGATCAACGTATGACTGAATTTCTATGAGAACAAGGATGGACTGGTTGAGACATCGAGTTATAAAAAGTATTTTTATAAATAGTTGTTTTAATAATATTATGTGAATTTAAAAACATTTTTAAAATTTTTAGAATAAAGGTGTTGGAATTTTGGAAAATGAAAGAAAATCCAAACTGGAAGTATGAAAAACAAAATTTGGACTCAGAAAAATTTAATGAAGTGATTGTTGTAATAAATCGAATATTGATTTAAAAATTGGAAGTAAGCTAATAAATAATTATTTGATAAAATATACTAATAAATTTAACTCGGTTAGATAAAATAGATTGTAAATTAATAATGGAGTTTGAAAATGAATTCGAATTGTAAATAGAATTCAACTTGGATTTGATAATGAATTAAAAAAGTGAAGATGTTATAAAAATAAAAATAAAATAGAGTTGGATCGAAATAATGATGGTTTGAACTACAAATAAAATTCAAGTGTGGTATGAATAGTATTTAACGAAATTTGCAAGTAAATTAGATATAAGAGAAGTGTTGTCGAATGAAATGAAAGTGAAATATAATAGAAATATTTGAGTGCAAACAAAACCCAGATGAGTAGAAATAAATTGAGAATGGCTTTGTGTAAATAAAATAAATTCGCAAATGAATTAAGTAAGCGAGTTAAAAATTTAAATATGGGGTGGATTTGGGTTAAATAGATCTGGAAAATGGATATTAATATAAGAAATGAGTATTGTCAAGCTCAATGGAGTCGTTTTAAAAATGGAAACGAAGCGGAGATGAAATGAAATGCATATGTATGGTTAGTAAATAAATTTGAAATGGAATTACATACAGAATGAGTTGAAATAAATTTAAAATAGCTATAAACTAAAAATAAATACTCTGTTAAGCGAATATCGTCGAAATTGCATAAAAAATAAAAATAGTTGTCGTTTGGCATAAATAAAAGTAATTAAAATTCTATGAGTCAATAGAGATTAAATAAATTTGATTCTGAATCATTTGAAGTGAATATGAGTTTGTTTGGATTAAAAATCAATGGAATGTAAGAAATTGAGTTGAGAACCATTAAAACTTAAATGAAACGACATATGAATTAGTTGAAAGCAATTGAATTAGCTTTAAAGCATATAAATTGTTTATGGGAAGGGTTTGGAGCTTGATCTTTAGTAATGCATGTGTTTAGCTATTGAAAGTAAGTGAAATGCTAATAAATTATATATATATGGCACTTACATATTTAAATTGAGTAAGTACAGGTACCTAAAGGCCGTTTGGTTGGTTTGGATTGCGCTAATTGCTTAAATTAATAAGCTGCTTGCTTAAAATGCTAAATAAGGTACGCCTACGCAATAAAAATAGGAAATATGAACTGTTTTTGCTTTTTCCCGACCGGGTGGGTCAATGTATACATATTTATATCTCTTGTCAAATTGCAAAAGATCCTCCGTACAAAGGAGACTCTGCCAAAAATTTTCGAAAATTTTTGGGAGTTAGAAATTTTTTGAAAATTATTGGGAGAAATATGGTTAACGACAAAATGATTTCAAATTGGAAATGGAAATAAACTAATGAATGAAACTAATCTAAAATAATGATATGAATCAGTTATAAATGAAAGATAAAATTCAATATTCAAAATTTAAAATAAGTTAAATTCATATGGAAATGGGGAAAACTAATTTAAATAGAAATAGATGTGAAAACTTCTGTAAGAAAAAGTATAAAATGATTTGAAAGGTTATGATTGAATATTGTTGCTAAGTAAGATATGCAGGTATTATAAAGAGAAAAAGAAAATTGGATTGGATATCAGAAGGTAAATTTGAATTGCCAACAAAAAGGTATGTATTTAAATTTTTGTATGAAATTGGATTGGGTTTTTGATCTAGCCACTTGGCTTTTGTTTTCTTTTGGAATTTGGGAGCCCGTAGAGGCCTTTTATAGTTGTACCGAGCTAGCCCCGCAAAGGAGACGCTGGCAAAAAAATTCGGAAATTTAGATAGTTAGAAAATTTTTGAGAAGGTTATGACAATCAAAATTTGAATTTTAAATTTAAATTTAAATTTGAATAAGTGGAGTAAATATTGTTGTTAGAACCCATAGAAGATTTTGGAAAGTTAATTGTAGTAATAGTGGGTCTTTAATAAAAGATATACTGTGGCAAGTTGATATAACTGTTTGGTTTTGGAAAAAGTGATTGGGTATTGGACCATTCTTCATAATTAGCAATTTCGGGGACGAAATTCTTTTAAGGGGGGAGGAATGTGACGACCCAGAATTTTTAATAATTTAAAATGGAATAATTAGTTGATTTTAAATATTTAAAAGTTAACTTTCAACTTGAATTCAAATATTATTATTTTTCAGCAATTGTGTTATTAGATTTAATAAACTAAAATTGGGTAAATTATTGAATCTTCAGGTTTAAGCCTGTTAAACATAATTGAAGGCTTGTAAAATTTATAATGATGGTACTGAAGATAATAAAATGGTTGAAATTTAATTTAAAGGTAATTTGTTCAGTTTTAATAATATATCATTTAAATTGATATTTAAAAATAGCCTTCCGAGGCGCAGTCTCGGAATTCGACGAAACCAGCTCCATTGGATCTGTAATAGTTAGTTATTATAGGATTTCAATTTTCGTAGCAATCGGAGTTGTCGTTTGATCCTGACAGCTCAAAACGCTTAGAACTATTTTAATCGATTTAAATTAAAATTGATCGTTTACTTCTGTAACTCACACATATGATCGAATTAGTTTCTGAAACACGTTACATTGTGTTCGGAACGCGGGTAAAACCTTATAATCGCTTAGCGGCATTCCTTAAGAGGAGTTCAAAATTTTAATTGACGATTAACGGGACGTTTTGAAGTTTTATAATATAATTAATTAAAATAAATTAGCAATATTTTATCCACAATCGTTCTCAAGAAGCTTTCCCAACCTATATCTTATCCCATACCCCTCTCTTTATTCTTAAGCGAAAAAAAAAGAATCGAACTCGATTTAAATAAAAAAAGAAAAAGAAACGAAAATGGTCGAAGCCTCTTTCCAGATCGAATTCGTCAAATTATAAAAAATTCATGGCCAATCGATTCCTCGGTAAAAAAAAAAGAGAGAGAGAGGGGTCGCGTGCGAACGCGAGTTCGAGTTCAAGGGGGGTTTTTGCCGAAGCCGCGAGGGTCAAACGTCGCATAGGAGAGGCGGTGCACTGGTGGCAGGATAAAGGCGCGTGCACCAGGAGGTAACTCGAGCAATGAGCGGCGAGGGCAGAGGGCTGCATTCATAGGATCGAGGAAGCGCGAGGTTGAAAGATTTGCAATGATTTTCGAACTAGGGTTTCGCGTGAGACGCGCGTGACGACATCGGTGGCGGCGCGATTTCGATGGAAGGAGCTATTGCTAGGGTTTGGGCATCTTGGGTTTGGATTAAACAGTTAGGTATGTTTGCTTTATTATAATTTATTTTAGTTTCAATATACATATACATGTAAAATAGAAACGTATATAAATTCAGAAAAAATATTACAATAAAGTTTCAACATTTCTGTTTTATTTTATTTTAATGCATATATATATATATATATATATATATATATATATATAGTTTTGAAAACAAAATTATAGGAATTTTATAAATGTTAAAGGTTTTATATAAAATTAGACTTTTGAAATTTATAGATTATTATTTTTTATATAGGTACAAGTAGTTTCGGAAGAAAATTAATTTACGTAAGTACCTATTTTCATTCACATGTTGAATTTTAAAATAATGGAGATCAATTTGTTTAATTAAACTTATTTGTTTGTTTTAGTTACCAAAGAATATTTTGTTAAAGGAAAATTGATTTAATTAAATAATTATCTAAGTAGATTTATCAAAAAAGGAAATTAGTTAAAGTTAAATTAAATTAATATATGGTAATAGGCTGATCGATTGATTCAAATGTTTATAAATTGTAAATATTTATTTAAGGTTTGAAATCTGAAAGGAAAACAAGCTGGTTGGAATGGATTGCAAACAGCAAAACAAAGGTGAGTAAATCTCACTCTGTGGATTTCTTTTTAAATTTAAATGGTTAAATTTAAACAATTGGTTGGATGAATAAATTGATTGGATGTGCTACTGATGATGATGTGACTTTTTTTTGGTTGGATCTCGAGTTAATTGTGGTTTGACTCAAAGTATTCGGGTTTTTAAATTGTTTTAGATTTAAGGTAAGAGAATGTTTTCATTCTAATGTTGTTAAGGGCTTAATGAATTCGGGTTCATCAAAATTTGAAGTGTAATTAAAATGAATAACTTATGAATTTAATTAATTAATGATTTGGGTTTATAAATTAAGTTTATATTAATTTGGAATGATCATTGGATGGTTCAATAAGTAATTACTTAATGTAATTAATACAATAAAATTACTGGTGTGATAAAACAAGAGATAAATTAAGATAATTAAATTAAGGTGAATTAATTCATTTAATGAAGTAAATGAAAGGGTAGATAATCACAGGTTGAGATAAATCAATAAAAATTAATGTTTGCGGTTCAATTAATGATTAATTATTTGATATAATTAATTTAGCTGAGGATAAATCGAAATATAATTGGAAATCATAAGCTTATATAATTTATGTTGTAATTAAAGATTGATAAATTGGAATTGATTAATCCATAACAAGTGATGTATGAAGAATTAATTAATACAAGTACTTAAGAATTAATGAAATTAATATAGTTAATTAATTCATGAAGAAATTGAGATTACTTATTGATTTTGGTTAAGTATAATTAATATTGTGAAGTTAATTAAGGATAGATGCTTGAATGAAATTGAAGGATAATTAATTCGGGTTCATTAATTAAGATGAATATTGAAGGGATGATTGAATTATTTGATTTGAATTAAGTAATTGACAAGTAAAGAATCTAAGTGATTGGAGGTTAGAAATTCAATTAGAATCAATTGAATTAATTTTGAAGCTATAAAATTTGCTTATGAATGATTGATTGGTATTGGATGCTTTGAATGAGTTGATATCTCTGATATGAAATGTTTTGTTTTTCATTTGGATAACTTGGGATAGGATGGTATGAGACTCAAAGAGGCCGGGATCGAGTATTGGGAGATACCCGAAACCACTTCGTATTTTTATAAATTGATATGTGAAATCAATAGGCAGGAATGAAATGATTTAAGTGAATTGGATTATTTTATCTAAGTTTGGTACTTAGAAATTTATATGTGAAATAAGTGTTGTCTATAGCAAATTGTGAATTGGTTAAATTGATATAAGTTACCCCGGGCTTTATATAAGTTGTATGCTTGTATTCCATGTTGGATGGGTTTACTCACGCTGGTTTCCAGCCTGACCCGGGTGTTACTTTGGTGTAATGCTCGGGTCAGACCGAGTATTACAGATTTTCAGGTAGATACGTTCTGGAGCTCAGGAGGCGAGCTGGATGGCAATAGCGTATAGAGTATTTCCGCTGTATTTATATTATTGTTAATCCGAGACATGATAATTGTATATATTCAGTGACTGTATATATGTGAAACTCTGATGTATATTAAATGTAATCGAAAAATATAGTATTCTTTTGTAAACTTTTATTATTTATTATTATATTTTATCCGCTGTGAATGTGAGTTGTTGATTGTTTCTGTTCTTCTTCTTCCTCCTCTATCTCTTCTTCTTCTTCATAACTATTTGGATTTTCGAGTTCGAAAATCCTGGGTCGTTACAATACCATATTTGTAGTACCTCACTTGATTGTGTGCAAGTAGATACTTGATTCCCTTTTGCATTATGGGCGTGATGGATGATGATTGGATATTAGTTTAGTTCACCCGTTATGTTATGGATTTATTGGTTGGTGTTATCATTGGATATTTGAATACATGGAATGTCTTATTTAACCTATGTGATGTATTGATTATTTAAAGGGTGATGATTTGTGCATGGTAGGATATAGAGATATTTTAGTTGCTCACAAACTTTTGCGAGATGTATTGGTTGCACCATGCAAGTTATTTTTATATATCTATATTCTAGGCATAGTCTAACCCATATGTTTTTAATATAAAACTCAAGTCAGTATGAGACATTAGATGCTCAGGGATGAAGTGATAAGCTTATGATTATTGGACATAAAGGAGGATAGTTATATATTGTAGAGTTGGATACCGTTATGTGTATGTTTTAGTTACATGTGCTATTAAGATGTATATATTGTACGTGCTATGTATATTTTTTATGATAGTGGGCATTTGACTATTTTATAGACTCACTTGAACTTGTGCATATTTCCTATTATATATTATCGCTGCCTTGTTGACTTTATTCTCTAATATTTGTTTTATACTGTGTATTATTCTATCTTCGAAAATACACATGTTTATTTCTTTGTGGCGATGCTGAGTACGTATAGGTGAGTTATTTATTCGATATTTGAATGCGTACCAGTATTGGCTCAAGGGAATATTCACATGTGACAGCACAATGTCGCCTCATTCTTCGTATTATCAAATAGTGTTACCCAGTAATACTCTTTGATAGTATGAGTATAGAGAAGGGGTGATACACATAGTAATTTTTTTCCCTTGCACACATTTTAACTTAAAAAATAGGGATAGTTTGGCTCACATCCCTGGTAAGTTTCAAAATAGAAAAAACATCCCCCCAAACTAAATTTACATTTCCAGTCCCTATTTTCAAATCCGTGTACGCAAAAACACCCAAATACCCTTTACGTTTTTAATATTTCAAACGTGTGTAATTTTCTGTAGAAACATCGGATCAACATATTGTTTTCACCAAAAAATCAAAAATATTATGATCTTTAAAATGAGATCCATTGTTGATGCCAAAAAACCATATTTGTAATAAGCCTGTAACTATTCCATATATTTGTAGAGAATTCTTCAATTTTTGTACATCATCAATTTTTCTTCAAATGTCAACAATTAGTCCATATAATTGCAGACTTTTATGCAATTATATGGAATAATTGCAGACTTTTATGCAATAATTCCATATAAGTGCATAATTTTATGCAATTATTCCAAGTAATCATAGAATTGTCTACAATCATACCATATAATTGCAGATATTTCTGCAATAATTGCAGACGTTTCTGCAATTATTGCATATAATTGCAGACATTTCTGCAATTATTGCATATAATTGCTGAATGTATGCAACTATACCATATAATTGCAGACATTCCTGCAATTATTGCATATAATTACAGGCATTTCTGCAATTATATTATAATTGCAAACATTTCTGCAATTACCGAATATCATTGCTGAATGTCCACAATTATACCATATAATTGCAGACTTTTCTACAATTATTGCATATAATTACAGAATTGTCCGCAATCATACCATATATTGTTTTTACATATGAACAATGCCACTCATTAGAAAGATAATAAAATTTGTGATTTAATGGAGAAAACGGTTTGTTAATCCGTCGTTTCTACAAAAACTTATTGCATTTTAAAGATTGATAATTAAATAAGGAGCAAAATTTAATTAGGCGTGTGAGAATAACATGCACGTAAGAAGAATGCAATGGAACAAAGGGGTATTTTAGGAAAGAAATTTGGAGTATTTGAAAATAAGGATGTAATTTATATTTTTTTTTGGAAAGGATGTTTTGTGTATTAATTTTGATTCTAGAGATGTGTCCCTTATTTTCATTAAAATATAATCCATTTATTATTGCAAAATAATGTAGATATGCCTTTTCTTTGATGGGAATTTTGTTGAAATTGCGTACATGTGTGTTAGCACATAGTAGTATTATAAGTATTAAGTAGTATATAGCATACTACATGTTAATATATGTCCATCGATTCAAATCAGGTTATAAAAGATTCAAATCCATTACCTCTTGAACTAAAGTCGGAACATCTTCACATTCTAGGGGTACCTCACCAAAGCTAACAAATAGATATTAGGCTAATGAAAGAGCATTAAATTTTATGATAAGAGAATTATATGTGCAAGAAGCATCAAAATGGTGAATCTAGTCGATTGTAAATTAGGTACAAGTAAGAATTTTAAACAAACCTTGGTTTCACAAAGAACTTCTACTTTTCCTTTCATTCTCTTAAAGTCTAAATTTTTTATAACCCCAAAACAAATTATTCTTTTGTAAATTCACATCATTTCTCACATTAAACAATGACAAGACAACATAGCTAGTAAAGACTATCAATAGTGTTGGGAAAGGCAGCATGAGGGATTGTATGGTCATGGAGGTTAAATTAAGGTTAGTCCTTCAAAAATTAATTTAATAGGATGGCCAAGATTAGTTTAATAGGATAGCCAAGATTAGTATTGTAGATGCGGCGAAGACAATGGATGTTGGTGAACTAGTGATGCCTAGTGCAACTACGATGTCGATTGTGTGAAGGAGAATGCAAAGATGTTAGGAGATGAGTTTGATTTGATAAGATATCAACCCATTGATGTTAAATGTAATTAGCATATTATGTGTTTTAAAATAGAATATAATGCTTGATTATATAGTGTCAACTATAACAAACATCATATATTCTATAATATGATAATACAACGTTATTTTCATATAATACTACTATAATTGCTAATGCAACATTATTGTTATCCAGCATTTAAGTAGAGCAACTTCTTGATAGTCTTGGACTTTAAGATGATGAAGAAATGGATCAAGAATTTAAGGGATTATTTAGAATGACGGAATGATGTGGCATAAGAAGTTGAAATAAGATTGGTGCAAGTCAAACATAGTCGATACCTACATGATTGTAGTCGGTACTAAAATGATTTGATGATGGACCCACTTGTTAACAAGTAGGTGAACTACTCCGGTACCGACGTGATTTGCATAAACAAATTTGTCAATAAAGCTTGGAAACCTGAAGATGCTAAAAAAATGTAAAGAAAAAGTGATGTAACACCACAAATTATGGTCGGTACCAACATGATTATCATCGGCACTGATATGATTTATTTTACAAGTTTATAGTTCTACATTACTCATCTTATGGATTTGAGTTTTTACCAAGTCTTCCATGAGCTAATTATTTTAGTGGATGGATCCGCTTATAAATATCAACGTTAGAGCAACATAGAGTGGACTTTGGGGTGCATCTTGACTCCTATTCCTTATATAATCTAAGCTTGCCACCAAGTGCTATCAAACTCGGATTGACTTAGTTTTCTAGATTTGAAACATTGTAACTTGTTTGTACTTGGGAAAAAACTCTTGACATGGAATTAAAATGGACATAGGCAGTGATTTAAGGCCAAACCACTATAAAATATCATGCGTTCATGTTATTTATCTTCATTTTTATATCTACTCTTCTTAATTGATCTGGGGTATTCTGTCAAGTTTTGGCGTAACATTTTTAGTGCTTTCGCTGTGAAATGAGATTCTTAGGGGTTGATCTATCTAGAAGTTTGTATTTGAAGTATCCGAAAGGTATATCTAAGAGTTTTTGTTGTAGATCTGAAGTTATTTGGACTTGGAATAGGAATTTACATCAGATTTTGAAAAAATAGCCCTTAGGAAAGCTATTTCTAATTCTGAAGTTGCTGCTAGAGGTGATGAAGAAGGCTCTCGGCATAATAAAGAGATCATCAACCCTTGAACGCTTTACTAGAACCTTAATCCCAATTGAAGATGGTGATGAAGGCAAAGTTGGATAAAATAATGGTTGGGATGAGTAGAAAATTGTTACAGAGTCGGAATGCTATTTTTAAAAGAATGGAAAAGAACTATGCTATAATGTCCTAGCAATCTCAAAAATGTAGGAGAAGCTAGAAGGATTCATCATCTCTAGATTTCAAGGAAGAAAATTCATCTTTATTAGGTTGGAATCAGAGGGTGGTAAGCATAAAATGAAGAGGAAGGTTGCCGAAGCATTAATGAAGAAGATTGCTGGAGATGGTGGGATTTAGCGAATTTTAATCAAGTTGGTACTAAGCATAATCTGGTCGTTATCGAGTTAATTCATGATGGTAGGTGTTTGCACCAAAAATGGTCACAAACACCCAATACCGTGAAAGCACCCGTTTATCAACACAGACCAGTAATAATTAACACAGAACACAGATCTAAGAGATAGTAAACGTAGCAAATCACAAGTAACAGTAAATGACACAGATTTATAGTGGTTCGGCGTTCGTGCCTACGTCCACTTTGAAGGTTATCTCTTTATTGATTCACTTGATGATTTTCAATCGATTACAGCAGATTACAGCAAGTTGTAGCTTTGATACTTGATTACAATGATGATGGAAAGACTTAGAATTGAATCTGGCAGAGTCTGGGCTTGCTTTCTCTCTCCTGAATCTTCGACCCCTTTTCTGAATGACCAGGGGTTCTATTTATAGGCGTAGGAGGCTGATATTTCTCCTAAAAATCAGGTAGACCGCTTCTGGCACGTGAGGGGGCCCACATGGCCGAAACCTGGAGATCCGGGCCCACATTGGGATCGATTCGACCTTTGGTTCGAATCGATCAAGAAATCGTCCAATCGTGATGAAACTTGGCGTGGACATTCTTCGACATGTAGACGAACTCCTGTAAAAATTTCATGGCATTTGGATCAAGGGATTGAAAGATATGATCGATTCAAGATGGTGTTCTTCGGCATGCTGGTTGGTTCGAATCGATCCTATGGGTTCGTTCGAATCGATCAATTCGAATCCATAGGGTCGAATCCATGCCTCTGTGACATGGCGCGCATTCTTTGAGTCGATCCACCTATCTCTCCGAGTTGAATGGATCGAGTCCGAGTTTGTAGCCGCGTTTCCTTGATGGCTTCGAGTGTTGGGTTCGAAGGTCTACTTCGAATCGATGGAGAGGTACTCGTTCGATTCGATCCAAATACGTTACTCCGGATCGATTCGAAGCTGTCTTTAACATGGGGATTCGAAGACAGTATGGAGCCGAAGCCATGATGGGTTTGTGGTCGTGTGAAGATGGATTCGAACTAACGATGGATTCGAGGCATGGTTATCTGGGGGCTTGCTTGGTGGAGTCGAAGCGAAGGTGCTTCTCGTGGATTCGAAGCAAGGATATGGAGTGGCTTCAGTTGGATGGAGTCGAAGGAAGGCACTAGCCGATGGATTCGAACGTCGTCTCTCCTTATGGATTCGATCGTGATGCCTGCCCCGATGGGAACTCGATGGGTTCGAACCAGTGAAGGGGTGATGGATTCGAACTGAGCAGAATCCATCTTTCTCAACTTGAATACATCATAACCTGAGCATACGACCTCGGATTGTCTTGGAATTTAAGTTGATGGCTTCTATGGCTTTGCTCATCATGTCTTATCGATTCTGGCCCAATCCGGACTCGGACAAAATTCATCGATATCCATGGTCATCCTGCAATGCATGGTTGATATTCAAGAATAGCGATCATTGACTTTCAGCTGATTTTTGGGTATCTCAACTTTGCAAAAAGTTGGGGTAAAACTTTGCCCCCCAAAACATGCCTTGCGCTAGGAAGGCGTGTTTTGTAATGCCATGAGCTGGGCGTTCATATCCTGTTGATGTCCTGCAAAGGAAGTTATAGTTTTATGTGATCTCAAATAACGACCGTTCGGGATCAAGATATTTGAGATGAAGTGCGACCGTTCATGGTCAAGCGCCTGACTTCAAATGACGATCGTTCGCGATCGTGTCATTCGAGGTGAAGTGCGACCGTGCGCGGTCAAGTGGCGGACCTCAAATGACGACCGTTCGCGATCGAGCCATTTGAAGTGAGATGAGTTGTGCCGTCCGGGGCGAGTTGTGCCTGTTCGAGGCGAATTGTGACCGTTCGCGATCGTGTGCCGTTCGAGGCGAGTTGTGACTGTTCGAAGTCGGATGCCGTTCGTGGCGAGTTGTGATCGTTCGCGATCGTGTGCCGTTTGAGGCGAGAAAGTGTGCCCGGGAGGGCTTGGTATTACCGATACCAGGCTCACGTTCGCATGGGTCCCTGGATCGTTTGTCAGGGTGGTTTATCGCCATCTCAGAGCATGCCTAAGAACCGTTCGCGACCCCGTATATGTGTAAGTAGCTTAGCCATTTCAGAATTATCAGGATCAAATATCTATTCAACAGATGAATTTTAAAAACAGAAATGTCCAAACAAACCAAGTTCAAATGCCCAAATCAACACAGAACAAAAGCAAAGCAAAGATGTCAAAGTGTAAATTCTCACAACGATAAGGTTAATAGCCATTCAGAGCATGTCTGTGGACCGTTCGCGATCTTGTACATGTGTAAATGATTAACCCATGTTAGTGAGAGGTTTACTACTTGTTCATCGTTATTTCAATTAATTGATGATCAAACGGTGTCCCGGTTCAGGGCCACCCCTGGCTGATGTAGACGGTGTTCGCTCTGGCTCCACCGCTGAAGCTCGCCTCCTCACATACTGAAGGAGCATACCGTTCCTGATATGCCCTTCCACCTCGTCCTTCGGATGCCTACAATCATTAGTGTTATGACCATTTAATTCATGAAATACACAAAACTTATCTGATCCCCTTTCGTCAGAAGTTGGATTCCTTCGCATCGGTCTACGATAGGGAACCTGCTCTTTGGTATCCTGATAAATCTGCTCCAAACTCTCAGTCAGCTTGGTGTAAGTGGTGAATCACGGCTCCCTCCGTTGCCGTTTTGTCCTGTCATTATAATCCTCTGCCCTTCGTTTTCCTTTATCCTTGTCTGAGTCCTTTTCGAGAGGCTTTTTGTCCTTAAGCACATAAACTTCTATTCCCTCTCCTTCTTCTCTTTCTGCCTTCGCATCCTCTAATCGTAAAAACTTTTCTGCCTCGTTGTAGAATTCCTCTAGATCCACGGGTGGATCTTTAGTTAATGAATTTTTGAACTCTATGCCGTCAGCTACTCCGGACACAGCTGCCATCACCACCATAAATGGATCTGCTCGATCCACCGAAGCTGCTGCTACATTGAATCGTGCTAGATAACTCCTCAAGGTCTCTCCGGCTTTCTGCTTTAGGGTTGCCAAAGTCATCACATTCTTGGGTCATGTAATGTGAACCCTGAATTGCCTCATAAATCTCTCAATTAAACCATTCCACGTTTCGATGGATCCATTCTCCAATTGTCTAAACCACAATGATGCAATATCTGTCAAGTACAATGGAAAGCACCGGGCCATAACCTCCTCTGATGCCCCCAGCACTTCCATATGTCTCATATACTTCGTTAGATGAACCGTGGGGTCTGTTCTCCCGTCATACATGTCTAATGATGGTAACTTGAAATCCGGTGGGTTCCTAGCTCGTCTGATTGCTGGAATAAAAGGACTCCTATTAACATCCTCCAAATCTTTGTTCACTAATCCGCCTCTCATGGCTCGCCTAACTATCTCTGCCAATTTGTCATCGTCCCCGAAATGCAATCTCCGTTCATTACTTTCAACCTGCCCCCCGGGTCCACGAGGGAATTCTGGAATCTGCCCCCTTGACTGAGCGTTCACTCCTCTGCTACTCCTTGCTTGGGTAGATGCATCTCTATCTCTCTCAGGGATTGGATCAACATTCTCCATGTGTGTGCCCCCTACTCCAGGTGCTACGTCGGATGGTCCTGCTCCGTTCTGAACTCCGGTTACTCCTTGATTCTGTGCTCCAAGTTGCCCTATCTGTTGGAACAAACTCTGGATCAGCTCCTCCTGTTTTTTCATCATTGTTTCCATCTCGTCCCTAGTGATGAAGATCGACGCTTGATTCGCTCCTGAGGAAGCCTCTTGACTTCCTTGATGTTCACTTCTCTCTGGCCTTTGTTTCTTACTTGTTTGTCTCGTCATGGTTCTCAGATCTGAATTCCTAAGTCTCTAAATTCAAATTCTCCTGAATCAGCTTCTCGGTGAAAGCACCAAAATGTTTGCACCAAAAATGGTCACAAACACCCAATACCGTGAAAGCACCCGTTTATCAACACAGACCAGTAATAATTAACACAGAACACAGATCTAAGAGATAGTAAACGCAGCAAATCACAAGTAACAGTAAATGACACAGGATTTATAGTGGTTCGGCGTTCATGCCTACGTCCACTTTGAAGGTTATCTCTTTATTGATTCACTTGATGATTTTCAATCGATTACAGCAGATTACAGCAAGTTGTAGCTTTGATACTTGATTACAATGATGATGGAAAGACTTAGAATTGAATCTGGCAGAGTCTGGGCTTGCTTTCTCTCTCTTGAATCTTCGATCCCTTTTCTGAATGACCAGGGGCTCTATTTATAGGCGTAGGAGGCTGATATTTCTCCTAAAAATCAGGTAGACCGCTTCTGGCACGTGAGGGGGCCCACATGGTCGAAACCTGGAGATCCGGGCCCACATTGGGATTGATTCGACCTTTGGTTCGAATCGATCAAGAAATCGTCCAATCGTGATGAAACTTGGCGTGGACATTCTTCGTCATGTAGACGAACTCCTGTAAAAATTTCATGGCATTTGGATCAAGGGATTGAAAGATATGATCGATTCAAGATGGTGTTCTTCAGCATGCTGGTTGGTTCGAATCGATCCTATGGGTTCGTTTGAATCGATCAATTCGAATCCATAGGGTCGAATCCATGCCTCTGTGACGTGGCATGCGTTCTTCGAGTCGATCCACCTATCTCTCCGAGTTGAATGGGTCGAGTCCGAGTTTGTAGCCGCGTTTCCTTGATGGCTTCGAGTGTTGGGTTCGAAGGTCTGCTTCGAATCGATGGAGAGGTACTCGTTCGAATCGATCCAAATACGTTACTCCGGATCGATTCGAAGCTGTCTTTAACATGGGGGTTCGAAGACAGTATGGAGCCGAAGCCATGATGGGTTTGTGGTCGTGTGAAGATGGATTCGAACTAACGATGGATTCGAGGCATGGCTATCTGGGGGCTTGCTTGGTGGAGTCGAAGCGAAGGTGCTTCTCGTGGATTCGAAGCAAGGATATGGAGTGGCTTCAGTTGGATGGAGTCGAAGGAAGGCACTAGCCGATGGTTTCGAACGTCGTCTCTCCTTATGGATTCGATCGTGATGCCTGCCCCGATGGGAACTCGATGGATTCGAACCAGTGAAGGGGTGATGGATTCGAACTGAGCAGAATCCATCTTTCTCAACTTGAATACATCATAACTTGAGCATACGACCTCGGATTGTCTTGGAATTTAAGATGCTAGCTTCTATGGCTTTGCTCATCATGTCTTATCGATTCTGGCCCAATCCGGACTCGGACAAAATTCATCGATATCCATGGTCATCCTGCAATGCATGGTTGATATTCAAGAATAGCGATCATTGACTTTCAGCTGATTTTTGGGTATCTCAACTTTGCAAAAAGTTGGGATAACAGTAGGAATAAGCGATCAAGTGAGGCCATGAACTTGTCTGATAGTGGGTATGATTTGCAGGATGCTAACAATGGCATAAGTTAGGATATTGGTACCCAGACTCCTAGTGTTCAGATGAAAGCCATCAAACCGAAAAGGCATCGAAGATGGTTTGGAGGAATAGAACTTCTAGAGACAGAGGAGCCTAAACATCATGCTACGAAATCGAGAGCATCGGCAGAGTCAAGAATTCATTATTGTGCCTAAGATCTATCGTCCAACTCCCCAAACCAGTAAGGAGTACATAATAGATATGGTGAAGAGATTGCTGAATGAAATAAACATACAAGCAATGATGGGTGAGGTTCATCACCTACCCAAACCCTATTCACCGATAATATTTTATAGGAGAGTTATCTAGAAAAGTTTGTAATGCAATTATTTCATCTTATAATGAAACTACTGATCCAAGGACGCGTGTGTTAAAGTACAGATGGAATACGGACAGTTCTCCTACTACAAATAGTGTGAGATGTAGGTGCTTTCCTATATTCTTAGATGGAGTTTCTATGGTGTGGTTCACTTAGCTCGTGTTGAAGTCCGTATCATCCTTTCATAAGTTAGTGAAGAAGTTCATAGAATAGTTTCAATCCATACTGTGCGGCCTGAAGATGTGATGTCGTCATCGAATCTTCATTAGAGTTTCGAAGAGACTTTGAAGAAATTTTTAACAAGGTTTAGTGATGTGGTAACATAAGCGAGCAGTCCCAGAGAAGAGATTGTTTTGATGACGTTGATCAAAGACGGGTACATCCAAGGACTGAGTTTGGTAGATGGTTGAAGAGAAAACATTGACTGCCATGAAGGAGTTTTATTGAAACACGCCCCAATTTCTATTCTTAGAAGTCGGATTGGCTACTGATGGTCAAGAAGGACTGAGTAGTTCAATACAAAGCTAAGTTTCTATTAAGAAAACTAGTGGTAGTATTGAAAAGTTGTACAAAATGTCAAGAGTAATAATAATTTGAAATGAAAGAATCGAAGCTCTGGTGGGAAGAGAAGAATACCAAGAGGTGCACAAGGTATTCAAGACAGGGAGATTACACTTCCTTGAAGGATTCTGTTGAAAACATCTACCTTGCTACGCAAGGTAATGAAAATGATAAGAACGGCCCAAAGACAGGCCACTGAACAGGGAAGACGCTCAGGGAAGTTTTGTCGCTTTCATGACACTCATTAACATAATACCAATCAGTGTATGCACTTGAGAGATGTGATTGAGGACTTGACCAAAAAGAACTGACTATAGTAATATGTGAGGAACCCGCTATTTGGTGGGAAAACGAATGATAGAGCCCAAGGGCAGATCGCCCGAAGGGACCGGGTTGGGTCCAATGGAGAAGGACTAAGACATTCATAGAGGATAATCATGATCAATACTATATTTGGAGGACCTCATCTAATATATTATAGCAAGAACGAGATGGATAGATATGGAAATTCATTGAGGCATATGCCTTAATAAATATTCTTTGCCATAAAGGATGGGACTCCAACGAAACAGTAGAGGAAGATGAATAATGACATCGATTTCAAACATAAAGACATGGAGGAGGTTGAAGCGCCGATGCTTGGCCCTATGGTGATTATGGCCATTGTTTGGTCAACAATAGTGCATTGAATCCTGATTGATTGTGGGAGCTCGATTAATATTTTATTTGAGAAAACTTTTGATTGGATGAAAATCAAGGAGAATAACCTGAAGTACTGTAAATCTCGTATTCAGGGATTTACTGGAGAGGTTAAGGAGCATGTTGGTTGTATTGATTTGTTCGTAGAATTGGTCGAACAAGACCACAAGATAGTACGGGTATAGACATTTGTTGTAGTCGACGAATATTCGACCTATAATGCTTTCTTCGGCCAACTGGCTCTTGCCAGTTTTAGGATAGCGCTTGCTCCGTGGTGTTTGATGATGAAGTTCCCCATCAAGAATGGAGTAGGAACTGTTCATGGTAATATAAGTTCTGGTTGATAATGTTGCGTTGAAGAGCATAGAGAGGCAAGGAGACAATAAAAAGGAAAGAGTGCAAAGAAGTCTCTCTTCATCAAGATTTTCGATGCACAACAACCAGTACTCAAGCTCTGGCTCGGGTCCCATAGTAAGTTATATAAGCCTATGGACCTATAAAAAGAGCCAGAGGATGAAAGGGTGGAACCGGTAGAGCTGACATTCAACATCTCGATCGAAGATGATGATCCCACGTGGGTTCTCAAGATCGGGTTTTAGCTTAGTATAAAGATCAGAAAGAAGGTAGTAGGGTTTCTTCGGTCAAACTTAGATTGCTTTCTTGGATGCATTCCGATATGTGTGGAATTTTTCCAGAGATAGCATGTTACGCATTGAATGTAGACCCAAGGTACCCTTTTGTGAAGCAGAAATGACACGGTATGAATTTGGAGTCACCACTATACTGAATTAAAAGTGGATAAGCTGAAGGAAAACGGCTTCATCCACGACAACCTTATATCCAAAATCGGTGTCAAATTCCGTGTTGACCAAAAGACGAATGAAAAGCGATGGAAATGCATTGACTATTCAAATCTGAATAAGGCCTGCTCAAAATAGCTTCCCATTTCCGAGATCGACCAACCTGTAAATGAAACAGCTAGACATGAACTTCTATTCTTTATGGATGTGTACTTCGACTACAATCAAATAGAAATGCACGTTCCAAATTAGGAGCATGCGAGATTCGTCATCGATTTAAGGCTGTATTGTTACCAAGTGATGTCGTTTGGTTTGAAAAATGCTAAAGCTACTTACCAGCAACTGGTTGAATAAGATGTTAAAAGATCAAGTCAGATTGACAATGAAGGTTTACGAGGATGATATGCTTGTGAAGTTATAGCAATCTATAAATCATAAGAATGATCTCTCGGAAATGTTTGATGTGCTTCGAAAGTATGGAATGAAGCTTAATCCACTAAAATGTTCTTTCTAAATTACATCAGGAAAGTTCTTGGATTTCATTGTAAATTCATAGGGCATTGAAGCTAACCCAGAGCAGATCAAAGCAAGGATAGAGGTCACTACCCCAAAGACAATGAGGGGAATATAGAACATGAACAGGAAGGTTCCAGCACTGAGTAGTTTCATCTCATAGGCAACTGACATGTGCATACCGTTCTTCGATGCCCTCAAGAAAGAGAAAGGAAAGTTTACATGTACGAAGGATGTCAGGAAGCTTTCTAGAATTTGCTGGAGCATATGCAAACACCATTGGTTTTATTAAAGCCTTTGGAAAGAGAAATTTGTTTGCTTACCTAGCGGTGTCTGCTCACACATGGAGTGCAGCTTTGGTGCATAAGGAGAGAAAAATCCAAAGGTCGGTGTATTATACCAGCAAATAGTTCGCTAGAGCAGAGAAGAACTATCCAGTGCTAGAAAACCGGTGTATTTTTTGTTGATTGCAATGAGAAAGTTGTGGCCATACTTTCATGCTCACCCGACAAAGTGCTCATCGAACAACCATTGAGGCAAGTACTGCATCAACCCGAGACTTCATGGAGATTAATAAAATAAAGAATCTAGTTGATCCAATATGATGTAACATACCATCCTAGGAAGCATTAGCAGACTTCATTGTCAAGTTCACCATCCGAGATGGAGAAATGGAAGAAGATTTGGTCTAACCGACTCAATGGAAATATATATATATATATGGAACCTCTAATGTACATAATTTTGCAGCAAGAGTAATTCTTGTAATCCAGAAGAGCAGAGGATAGCTACGCTTTAGAGCTATAATTTTCGACGACAAATAATGAAGTCGGATATGAAGCGTTGACTACGGAACTTAAGATAGCATGGGAATTGGAAGCTAAGCAATGCATATATTCAGCGACTCTCAGATGGTGGTCTACCAAGGGAAAATGTGTTTTATGCCAAGGGAGCAAGGCTCATACCTTACCTTACCAAAGTCTTAGAACTGATGAAAAATATTGAGCGCTAGATAATGCACATCCCTAGGGGAAAATATGAAAGCTAATTCACTCGCCAAGCTGGACAGCTCAGGGGATGCATAGCTTTTAGGAATCTATTCCAGTTGAAGTCTTATCAAACTTAAGCATCGATGAGATAGATGTTGATTGGATCTTGGAGGCCAAGGAGCAAAATGAGTCATGAATGATTCTATTTAAAGAATATTTGCTGAAGGGAACTCTTCCGAATGGAGGAAATGAACGGTGGAAACTCTTGCATAAAATACCTCGATTCATTATGAAAGAAGGAGTGTTGTATAGGAGAGGGTGCTTGATGCTCTTGTTGAGGCGTGTCACCAAAGATTAAGCTAAGAAATTCTTGCAAATGTGCATTAAGGTTGCTATGGTGATCACACAAGGTCGTATACGTTAGCAAAAAAGGTTCTTCGCTATGGATACTTTTGGCTAATGGTCAGTCAAGATGCGGCATGGGGAACTCATATTATCGGTGAACTTAAGAAAATGGTTAGCCCATGGCCGTTTGTGGTGTGGGGAATTGGTATTATCGGTATGTTATCAATGTCGAGAGATGGAGCGAAATATGCTATAGTTGTTGTGGATTACTTCACAAAGTGGGATGAAGTAGAACCACTTACGTCGACCAGTTGGAAGAAGGTGATCAACTTTGCAGTGAAATTTTTTTTATACAGATATAGAGTTTCATAGAAGATCATCATTGATAATGGAACTTAATTTGAGAGTGCCAAGTTAACTTGTAGGATGACTCACAAATCCACGATCGGCATAGTCCATTTGCTTTGGCCTATGGAGCTGAGGCCGTGTTTTCAATAAAACTGGAAGTCTATTCTCATCAAAAAGGACATTAAGATCCTAAGATGAATAAAGAACTCTTGCTTAAGTCCCTCGATTTAGTTTGCGAGAAGCGAAAAAGGGCCGAATAGAGGGTAGTTGCTCACCAAAAGAGAGTAGCAAGACATTTTAATACAAGGTCAAAAATCGTACCTTTGAGATAGACGTCCGCATTTTTAAATTGGTCTTTCTTGGTATGGGGGCACTTGGTCCGAACGAGGAATGTCCGTAAGTGATTAGATAAAGCATCGAGATGGAACTTTCAAGCTATCAACTGTCGATGGGACCCCAACTCTACGGGTGTGGAATAGTGAGCACTTATGATGCTATTTCACTTAGATTTACTTTTTGCAAATAAGAAAACTTGCTTAATGAGATGGGATGTAATAAGGCAGAGTATGTCATTCTTTTGGTTTCAATTATAATTGGTTTTTAGAATCCATAGAACCATATTCTTAAAAGCTTGACTTTGTGTTGCACGACCAATAACAAAATCATACATTCTATGTTTTGAAAAATTAGATGTCTAGATTCCTAGAGATAAGTACCGATGAACTCCTTCATTCCATGACCATATTGCTAGAGTATAATCATACTGGGGTTATTAGACGATTCCCATTACACATTTAATCTTTGACTAATACCCGAAGATAGGCAAGGTCAAGGATTGATGCCCAAAGATAGGCATCTAAGACACTGGATCTCGAGGATAGGAACTAGTATAGAATTATAGATTTTTGCACCTTCCAGCTTGCTTATGGTTTAGCGAGATATGCTTGGTCGATGATAAACGAAGATGGTCGATATAGCATCTTTGGCCGATGCCCGTAGGGAGGTGAGATCAAAGATGGATGTCCATAGAAAGACATAAGTGACACTGATTCTCGGAGATAGGAATTGGTATACAATTAAATACACGTACAACCATGTTTACAGCCTGATGTGATACATTTGGCTGATGATAAAAGTGGTTGATTGAAAAAGTATCTCTAATCGTCACTTGGAGATAGGTGAGATCAAGGGAGGACACCTAAAGGCAAGCACCGGTGATTCCGATTCTCGGAGATTAGAGTTGGCATGGTAGTATATTTTTGATAATACGACCTCTTTACAGTTGAACAAAATACATTCTGTTGAAGATGAACGAGGATGGCTGTATAGCTGGCTAAAGGAATACAACTCTGGGTTGAGTGAGATACACTCAATCGAAGATAAGTAGAGTTAGTCAAATAAGTATAGTTTGTTTAGCCAAATAAGAAATATATTGGTGACGATAAATAAAATTAAGAAATGAAATTATTCTGAGAAATTACAAAGAGTTATTTATATGTATAGAGTTACAGTAAATAATAATACCGCACAAATACAGGCACGGGTAATATATAAGTAATTGAATTGCAGATGATCATATTATACAAGCAAGCTAGTACATAGGCAACAGAAATGAAAAGTGCATTAATGTAAATAAGAAAAAGGTTGAACAAAAAACAGCCTTTTTATTTACATAACGGTTTATACAAGGTTTGCGAGGGCTGCTTCCGCACAGCATTGGCCTCTACAAAATAAAGCAAAAATAGAAGCAAAGTAAAAAAAGAACTACAGAACTATCCCTAATGGTTCTTCCCCCTCTTTAATTTCCTTTTCCTTTCCTTCTTGAGGAAGGAGACTTTCTCTTGGAGCCATCGCCCTCCTTTTGTAGTGCAAGACGACAGTCAAGGTCTTCTTCCCAATCATAGTCACTGTCAAAGTAAGTGCGAGACTCGAGAATTTTGGCAGAAATGTAAATAACCTAAATAATATAGGTTGGAACAACGAGGGGATCCTTTTCTATGTCTGGCTCTCGTTTAATCTTGATTTTGGAGATGTCAATATTTAGCCACTTCGCCATAGGTGTAGTGTTAGGACCCTTTGCGCTAATGATTGTCACTTCTTCTTCAAGGGATGAATCAACATCCTCCAATCCCTCCAACACCCTTATTTTCTCTAAATCTATGCCAGGGCTATAGTTGGAAGGAAAATCCAGAGTGAATGTTGAAGTGACAAAAGTAGAGGTAGTCGTGATGGCGCTTAGACTTAAAGCCTGAGTAGTTGGTGGTAGAGGAGGCAACGATGGATGACATGTAAGTTCATAGATGGAAAGGTAAAGATTAGAGATATCCTCGATGAGAATGAAGTTTCCCGAAAATTAGGGAGACTAATGATATATCTTGAGAGGTTGGTGTGTCCTTCAAGGGAGATGGGGGATTTGTCCTTCTTTAGGGATTTGTGAGCTAAAGGCAGAATATGAGGATCTGTTAGAGGAAAGAGAGCTAGGGCATCAGGGTTACATCCTCGGAAGTGCTGGTGTAGGGAGCTGTAGATACAAGCATTTGAGTCACGAAAACCTCTGAAGGGGTTGCCACTAAAGTAATTATATCTACTAAAGGCTCCTTAGGAGTTGGAGTGGAATCATCCACATGATCCAACAAGCTGGGATCAGTGTGATCTTTGCCTACTCTCCAACTGCAGTCTCTGCTGCTAAGATCTTCTTTCCCTTTTCTAGAGCCATCATATCATCTTCATCCAAATTCGTTTTCTTCAAAATATCCTTGTCGATGTCATAGCTGGTGCTCATGTCCCTTTGTAGGATTTCCTACCAAGCATCAACATGTACTTTATAATAGCTATCTCCAAACTACTTCAGGTTGTTCCTTTCCATTACGTCTACAAAAAATTGGAAAAGAATAGCTTCCGTTTCTTCCTCGGTTTTGATAGCCTTTCCTTCGAGGTCTTCATTCTCCTTTTTGATGTCATCTAGCTTGACTGAGCCTATTCTTTTAATTCTTTAGCTTTTAAATCGACCTTAAGCTTTCCAGTTTTGGCCTGAAGTGCCTCATTTTTAGCTTCTTTCTCTTTGGCCTTCTTTTCGAACTCGACATTGGCAACATGGGTAGTACTCAACAGAGAATTTAGGACTAGAGTCTCTTGCGCATGAAAAGTAGCCATCTCAGTTAATCTCTGTTGGTAGTTCTTTCCCGACTCTGCTTTCTCGTCTCTATCTTTTGTGATCGTGGCCAACTCTTTCTTATAGTCCTCGCATATCCTATTATGATCAGCCCTCTTCATGTCAAAGGAACAAATGATCAATTTATTAGCCCGGTTGAAATCAAAGAGGCCTTTAGCAAGCTTCTTTCATTCGTGGAGGTACTCCATGACCTCCTCGTGTCCAGCAAGGCCTTCGTTAGCATAACTATGAGGGAAGTCCTTGATGTTGCAGTCGAACACAATCCCCTTAAAGTAGTAGCCAGTCAAAGCCTCATGTATCCTAGTCGTAACAGCAGTGGACTGTTCTTTGAGGGTTGGAAGAGAAGCAACATGGTTAGAGGAAGTTTCTTTGTCGGCCTTGTGAGATTGCTGAGATTAGGTAGGGTTGATGACTGATTGGATTGAAAGGGAGCCCAAGTAGCAATGGCGAGAGGTCGAGATAGTGGAGGTAGCTCTTGATAAGAAGATGGTGGCTACTGGAAAGTAGGGAGCGTGGTTGCTATGTTGATGGGAATCAAAGTCAAGCTCAGAGTGGTCATGCGAACTCCTTTGCTCTATTCGACGGTGCTATTTTTCCTCGGCATCGTCTCTCTCATGTTCATCATGATGGTACTACCTTTCTTATACATCTCATCGCGTTCCTTTCGTCTTCTCCTTTCATAATATGACTCTTGATATGAGTCAAGACATTGATAGTTGGTTTCAAGAGTAGAGGAGAGGTGCTGGTCAATGCTTGCATGAAGTTTCCCTAAGCATTGTCTCTTTATTGTACTTAAAAAAGAAAGAAAAAAATTGTGTCAAAACCGAACCATTGGTTTAAGAACGAGTGCTAAATATTTGTGCTCGTGATCCTAGAAGTGTATGAAGTGTTGACATTCCCTAGGCAACCTACGGACTGTGTTTGAGAGGGTCCAAAGATGCAGTCTCATCACCTCAGCTTTCGTAAGAATGTCTCTCGATGGGATGCTAAATTCATAGAGGGTTGTGTTAAGGATATCCACAAAATTTAACCCAATAGAAGAGAAGTCGAAGAGTGTCCTAAGATCACTTAGAGAGCCAAAGTTGTTTTCGGATGCACCTGTTGGAGAGATTGACTCTTCGATGGGACTGGGATGTGGCTCAAGTGGAAGAGAATAACATTTGATTGCCAATCGTTTTGGCCTTGGATATGAAGTGATCATGGTGCATTAGAGGGATTTCTCCCCAATTAATTCATCTCCGCCAAAGTTATAGTCTTCATCATCCTATCCATCTTCCTCTCCTTCATCCTTCTCTTCGCCCTCTGCCTCTTCTACATTTTCTTCTCTAATGATCCCTTCCTCACCTAGATTTCTGACTCCTCTATCCTCATCTTCTTCTCCACGAGATTTGTTTCGACTTCTTGACCTTTTGGACTTCTCTATTCGTCATCATCAGATCGCCCTCCAGAGTAGTAGGACCAACAGTGGCTCAAGCCGCTTTGGTAGGAACTGGATTAGGGACGGTGTTCCTTCTATTGTAGAGGAGGTAGTACTATCATGGTTGAGCATTGGTGAGGAGCATTTATGTTTTTCTCAAGTTGCGATTGATCCTCTTTAGGATTTCCAAAGTACGAGTGAGGTCATCGATTAGGTTTCATGCGGGGAGTTCAATCAAGGATATGGAAAGAGCGTTATATGTTTGGGTGAAGAAAGCTTAAGTATGGAGAAGGAATTAGATGAAGGAACTTATGGTCAGATAGCCAAAGGCGGTTGAAGCCTTTAGGATAGCAAATGGAGAAATATCTGCTTCTAAAAATAGTAGCGCTTTGAGCACCACAACCTTGTAATGGTTGTAAGCTTTAACTATTAGTAGAGAATGTGAGTCTTGCCTCTTCTTGAAGTTGAGTAAGAAGGTGAGCTCTTCGAGATAATGGAGATGAGATAAGTGCCTCATGAAGATGATATAAAGAGAGCCGAGCAAAACGTGGCCATTTGGATGCATCTAGGTAGGATCCATCCTGAGCTCTTGAAGAAAGAATTTAATAAACTCATTCCGATGAGCCCTTTGACAAGGTTCATATAGAAGGACATTGTCATTGGGAATCTCATGCTTAATGCAAATGGACTTAAGCTCATTGACAGTTAGTTTTTAGAAGGTATTTGATCTCTACGATTGTCCAAAATCATAAGAACGGGTTGATCTACCACTGAACGGGCAGAGCCATGAAGCTGAGCTGCTGGAACAGCCTTAAGTTGAAATTCTCGTGTAATAGAATGTCTCACCCTAGATGGAGTGGAAGTAGATGCTTGAGCAGTAGATGAATCCGCTTCCACCGAGGGAGTTGAAAGGCCGGTGCCAGCTCTAAGATGAGGAGATTATCTGGTGTCGGTCATGTTGAACCTGGAAAATCTTGATGACAAACTTAGTTGGGTATGTTCTACTTTAATTTGCTACTTTGGTTAAAACTCTTGTAGCCGATGTACAGAACCCAACAAATGTCGATTTTCTTTGACCAATTGGTTCTGTACATTAATTAAGGTCATGTGAGGGGTCAATCTACATAGTGTATTTCATGCGTCTAAGCATGGTGTACACGAAAACTCTGTGTAGACAGCCCGCTTGTGCTGGCGAACGAGCTCTGTCACGCTATGGAGCAATGTGTCAGATTTTACCCATTATCGTAGAATATACGATAATAGAACCATTTTTGGAGCAGTGCAATTAAATCACTTAGCGGTTCTATTACAATGGAGGTGTAAAAAATTATAGCAGGGTTAAGGTAAGAATATAGTGGAAAATAGCCAAGGGAAAAAGCATCATTAAATATTAAATCAAATATTTAATGTTAATCTATTCTCATTCTCACATCAATTGTATATGAAAAAGAAATATTATTTAATCTCGTATAAGAAAACCAAAGCATGATTTATGCAATCGAAGTTTGATGACCACGATAGATTTCTAACTTATACTAAACAATTATGTCTTAAAATTAGATTTTTACCCTAGCATTATTTAGTTTGAAAGAGTATTAGCCAAATCAACCTTTTTATATTAATATTGCTAAAGCGGGTGCTAAAAAGCCATGATTTTGTGGGTATTACCGAAAATAACGAGAATTAAAGTGGATCTACTATTTAATAGCACTAAATTAGAAAAATGTATCAGTCGAAGAGCGTTACGCGCTATAACGAGGATTTTACTGAGCTTTAGCAGAGCTTTAACTGCACAGGTCCGGAGTGACAACGAGCATTCTTTGCAGAAACGTAGGATTGTGATTTTCAACTTAAAGCATCGTCATGTGATTCAGTCGGACGCCGGAGTGCATTCAATATGGTCATTTTTTGAAATCATCTCATTGAAAATAAGCTATCAATACAAGTTGAACCGAAACTCGACGAAAGTGGATTGCTTCTTTTACATATGTGATAGATAGTCAAATTTGTAGGACTTAAGCCGACCTAGAAAAAGTTCGGGGTGAGGACCATGAAAACATGGAGTGGACACCAAGCAAGAATGAATGAGGGAACTTGGGGGCAAACCCAAGGAATCTTGGAGTCAACTTTGAGTCTTGTGAAACCACCGTCGAGATGTCCAGTTCAGTCATGATGAGAAATGAAGTGTGAATCTCATATTGAACTTGAGTCAACAACCATAGCATGGAAACAGGGACAAGATGGTCTCGACACACACAACGTCGAAATCAGAGTTGAAACCCACTTGGTTCAAATCAAGATCTGGTAGAGATGTGGAATGAAATTAATGCTGATCTGATTGTAGTAAGATAAGTGATGGTGGCACTATAATTAATGGAAATGGACAAGTTGGTGATGAAGTCGATCGTAGAGATAGTAAGGAAGCGGTGGTGGCTGAAAAATCACAAAACAAGGATCAAAATGAAGACGCCTGAATATGATAGGAAGTGTAATAATTTTGTAAGAGTTTGATACTTATATTATAATTGGATATTATGGCGGTGCCGACATGATATAGTTGGTACCGACATGTTTTGCTCTTCGATTTAAAAAGAGGAAGAAAGAAAAGGAGGTTTACCTGCTTGAACTACTTGAGATGCGATATAGATTCTAGAAAATCAAAGGCTCTAATTCGGAAAAGGAGTGGTCCAACAACTACTCAAAGCAATGAATGGATGTTCTTGGAATAAAGGTGATGCTTTAAGATGATGATTAGTCGACTGTGGAATCTTATGCAGCTGAAATCTGATTTCTTATCTTGATCTAAAGCATGCTTTATTTACATGAAAGAATTCGCAAATGGTATCTAGTAATTCAACGGAGTGGCTTCTTGATGGATCTAGACTTCAAGACGACTAAGAAATGGATCGAGAAAAAGGATTGTGTTGAATGATGCAGCAAGTCAAACACGGTCGACATCGACATGATTGTGGTCAGTACTGAAGTGATTTGATGAGGGACTTACTTTCGAGCAAGTATATGAACTACTCCTGTACTTTGTTCAAAAAGATAAATCTTGCTTAAGACAAATCATATCGGTATCGATATGATTTCTAGAAGCAACTTTGACAACAAAGTTTGGAAACTTGAAGATATAAACAAGTAGGAAAAAGGTGATGTAACATTGAGCAAAATATGGTCGATACCGACATGATTTATGTTATGAGTTTACTCGTTCTTCTTTCATAATCTCGTGGATCTGAGCTTTTACTAGGTCTTCCGCGAGCTTGTTACTTCAGTGGATGGATACGCCTATAAATAGCAGCGTTAGAGCAATGTAGAGAGGACTTTTGGTGGACGCTTGTTGACTCTTATTCCCTTCTATAATCTAACATTGCCACGAAGTGCAACAAACTCAGATTTACTTTGTTTTCTAGATCTAAAACATTGTAACTTATTTGTACTTGAGCAAAAACTCTTCAAATAAAATTAAAGTGGATATAGACAGTGATTTAAGGTCGAAACACTATAAAATATCATATGTTCAAGCTATTTATCTTTGCTTTTAGATCTTCTCTTTTCGTTTTTAATTGATCTAGGTTATTGTGTCAATTTTTGATCCAACAATTATACTTATAATGTTATCAATTGTAAATTAATATTATATTAATATAACCAAAAAACACTAGTTCAGCTGGCAAATAATATGACGCTTTAGATTGAGGTCCTAAAGGCCATGAATTCGATTCCTTAAGATATCAAAATGAATTATTTATTTGAATAAAATACCTTTCATGTAGTAATAATAATATTGTATGATGCAGCCCAGCCTAAGGACGAAGCAGTGCAATCTACGAAGTCAATAAATTCGAGTTGTTCAAGGGAAGGAGCCTTAGGTCGCATACGACCTAGTGAAGGTCGCTCACGACCTAACAAGCCACGGGATATGGCATCACGACCTAACCAAGAACAAAAGAAGGAATGTACAAGGAGTTCCCGACCTAGTACGTTGGTAGCTCGTCCAAACGACCTAACGAGTCATGACCAACGACCTATTGAAATTGACTTGCGGGAAGAATTGGGCCGTTCGGTGATAGGTCGCTCGGGTATAGGTCGCTCGAAGATAGGTCGCTCAGATCTTTAGGCCGCTCTTGAAGTTAGGTCGCTAACGACCTTATACCGCATGCTAACTACATACGACCTACCTTAGGTCGCTGCCAAGATCTCTTGTGTTGAAGCTTAAGTCGCATCTATTTTAGGTCGCTTGACCTTGTGTCGTTGGAAGATAGGTCGCTGTGGTTTTGGGTAGTGTTGTATATAAGTTAAGTCGCTTGTTTCTTAAGTCGTAAGTCGTTGTGTTGTATGTATGTAATGTTGTGTTGTAATTAGGTCGCCAATGACCTTGTTTAGGTCGTAGGTCGCGTAACATGTTGTGTCGTGTTTTGTGTTGAGTCGCTGGCTGTTTTAGGTCGCGGGTATGTAAGGTCGTTGACGACCTAGTGTGTGTTGTAGCCTGTAAATAGGTATGTTGGGTCATTTTGTAAGGTGGTTGATTTTTGAATAAACTCTTGTTTTGTTAGCTTTGTGCTTTCATTAAATTGGTAGTTGAGTGTGATCTCCTATCTCCACTTTCTACATTCGAGTGCGCTCGAATCTTCGATCGTTGAAGCCAATTCGCGGAATCAAGTGCGCTTGATCAACGCTCGAAGAATTGCAGATCTCTCTTTACGGTATTGTGCGCGATTAACGTGTCAGAGATAGCTAGAATTCGGTGTCTTCGGATCAACGAATTCGGGCCTTGCAGTATTTTCAATCCACCGATTACAAGTTTCATCGATTTCATTGTTTTTTTCGTATTTCCGCTGCGTCATTGTATGAATATAATGCTAGTTTACACTAGCTTTGTATATGTATATGCTAGTTTTAATTACAATTCTATTTGTTATTAGGGCTTTTTTATTAGGTGATGATCGTATATTGTGAGGGAATGTGGTGAATAGAGATGTAATGAGGTGTTGCAGTGTGGTGGTGACGAACTAGAATTGCAATTAGGGTGGTGGTTTTGCAAGTTTTATATGTCTAAAATGATGTTGAGTGATGTTGGTTAAGGTTGGGATTTGTGTACCATGCTGATGACAATGACAGTGTAAAGAGGGAAGATGCTGATAATCGGTGGCACCGAGGGATGCGTCAAAGCACATCTGATTCGCAAATAAAGTAACATTTTCAAATCTATATCCCAACAAAAATTTCATTACTTTTTTTCTTCTACTACTCAAGTTGACTGAAAATTGAATTTAATAAATTTATATCTGTACGCAAAGGAATTTTATACGCACCTACTCAACTTAAACCTTGCAAATATACGGATCTTTTAAACCTGAACTTCTCCGGCTAACGTTTTATATCTGTCTCATACGTTTGTTTCGTCACAATGTCACCGTCATAGCAAAAATCGTTTATCCAAACTGGAGCTGAACACATCAAGCAATCAAGACACACCAACACATATAGCCCCAAAACCATGCCAGGCCAATTTCTGTATTACGTAGCATGATATGCTGGACGGAAATAATCAAATCACAGTCACATAACAGCTATACATCACATTCATCATATTCACAAAGTCAACCCACATATTTGACATCACAAAACAAAATGAAGCAACAATACTCAAATTCAAATAACCGACCAAATATACTTTAAAACATAAACAGCAACTGAAAATCAAAATAAGTTTTAATAAGCAAATCAAACTCACAAAACAGTACACAAATAAAGCAGCAAGAAGCATATGCAAAAACGTCCTTGGGCAAAAGTTTTTTTCCAGAAGCAATTTACTTGGCTCCAACAGCATCAATGAACGCTCTTCCAGGCTGACGATTGGCGAGTGGCCCATGACATCCAAGCAGCTGCATTTACAACAATTGACAATAATCGGTTAAGATCGTATTGCAAATTAAATGAATAGCACCATGGTGCATTTTGAACAAAATCATGGCAGGATAATCAAGAAAATGGACCAACCTTTGCATTAACACCATCAGGTATAATCCTGTTCTCGCTTTTCAATTTTACATATTCTTTCCGGTCTATTTTGGTAAAACCCCTGAAACACAGCGATTATACCAATCAATATATATACCAACATTCGAGTAAACAATCCAATTGAATCCAGTTAAATTTATCAACTATTATATCACTATAATCAAGAAACTCGGTTTTGGTAAAGTCTTGTGCAGAAAACTGAATGCAACACAATACCATTTCTAGTTTATGTCAAAATATCGTCCCAGATACTAAGAAAGGTTTTATCTTCAAGCGATTAAATAAACTGAATTTTTTTGGCATTGTCAAGTAAAAACAAACCTGATGTCTATTAAATAATTAATAATTTCTAAATATTTTACTTAGTTTCTTTCTATCTCCTTTAAAATTACTTACTTTCCATCTCCTTAAAACCAGCTACAACTACTAGTTTCCAAATATTTTTTATCCCGGAGTGGTAAACATAGTTGGACAAAATTTCACTTTTAAGTAAATATAAATTAGTTTCAGTGTTTTACTATGACTTGTAAGAGATGAGTGCATGCGACTGAAATTTCTAGTAGAGGAACAAAGTGGGTACCAAAACTGAATTCTCAAACCCATACACATGCACGTGCGTGTGCACACACATCAAATTACATGGAAAGAAAGGGAACAGGATGATGAAACATTGAGGTGTCTTACTTATTTTGTCAAAAATTGATTCCCAAATTCATTCATAAGTTAGAAGTTAAAATAGGTTACAGCTCAAATTTAATCTCTGGTAATTTATGCTCCCTCCTTATTAGAAAGTTCTCGAGCACCTAAACACAAATAAGTTGCTAATTGGTTGTTTTTACTACTTGTAACTTGTAAGAAGTTTCCAAGCATGCTCTAAATGTGAAATAAAAAACATAGTAGAGAAAATAATACCATTTACGGCTCTCGATGATTTTCTGGCGGCCAGGAAACTTAAACTTAGCACGTCGAAGTGCCTCACGAGCATGAACACCATTCTGTTCCTTGCATCGAACAGACAAAAGAACCTGACCAATGGCAACTCTGGCACAGACACCCTGTGGTTTACCAAAAGCACCTCTCATTCCAGTTTGGAGCCTATCAGCACCAGCACATGAAAGCATTTTGTTGATACGCAACACGTGGAAAGGATGCACTCTCACTCGCAGGTGGAAGGCGTCTTTTCCAGCAAACTTGGTCATGTACTTGTTGCACGCAATACGTGCAGCCTCAAGAGCTTCACTTGACACATTCTCCTTCTCCCAACTTACAAGATGAACGCAGAAGGGGAACTCGTCAACTCCTTTCTTTTTCATGCCTACGTCATAGATACGGATTTTAGGATCTGGCACACCTCTGCAAAATCTGGATTTTGGGTATGGCTTGTTCTTGATCTGGCGATAGCATCTTGCTGGTCCTGATACATTAAATCAAGACTTACAAAATGAATTTCAATTAGAGATGATTCTATAAATGCAGCATAATATTTAGTAAGCACTTATAATAGGCACATGATATGAACTTGCAATTATAAAATTGTGACGTGGTTGATAAAGAAGATAACAAGAAAATTAATTGGATTACTGTGATAAAATCAAGTGGAATGTATAATGGAAGGGCTTATCTTAAGTTGCTAGAGAAGAATCTTCTGTGATACAAATTGAAAGGTCTGATTGGGAAAATGTGAAAGATCCACACAGTTTTTGGCTGATATTTCTGATGATTGGTATTCCCTAAACTATATTGGTGCAACTGTGCAAGGCCAGTATAAACTTTTAGTAGATTGGTGTTCCCTAAATAAATTTCAGACAGCATGACACATATTGCACTGACAGATGACAAGAAAAACAAGATGACAGTTTTTAGTTGCAGATCATGAGAAATAGTTGAGGACAAAAATGAAAAAACAGAATCATTTTCTTCTCCCTCTGATTTTTACATCACAGCATCCCAGTAGGGATATTTTCTGAGTAATAATACCCAAATGATACCCGGTAGAAGTAGCATTGGGATTATACTCCAATATTCCACTATAGGATAGCTAAAACTTATCTAATAGCTGATTCCTGCACGATAGTTTAAAATAATATACCCATTTACCCAAAAATCAGAATTTATTTTTTGGTGTGTCTATACAATATTTTATGTTGCCACGTAAGGGTCAGCCATTGGCTATTGGCCATTAACTTACCCAAGTCTTTGAAACTCAGATAAGTGACACTGATTGCCCTGTGCGATAGCATAGAGTATGAACATTGCCATATAGGCAAAGGACAAGAACTTCATACCCATCTGTTGGATGCTCTTAGTATTTTCACTTTAAAACTTCACATCTTCAAAATTTTGATCTATTTCCAATATTCTTATCTCCACTCAATCTTCTTACTAATACTATCATTCTAGTCATCCATGGCTTTAACATTCTTGCTTGCTTTCGATTTTCTCATCTTCCACTAGTTACCGCTAGTTTTTCTCATTCTGGTACACCGTAATTATTTAGTAAAATATATTGAGTATTTGAGCGTTAACGGTACTAATTCGCTTTATGGATTACTACTACAATATAAATTGAATAATATATTATATACGGTGGATCAAATTCATCTTCAAACAAAAGGACTAACTTAATATAACAGAAATCATAAAGCAATAAGTAATTTCGACCAAACGTTTCTTGTAAAACCGAATTACGAGATGGATTTTGTCATCACTACAAAATCGAACTATGGTATCTACAATCAAGAAAACAAGCAAACCTTTATACGCTTTTAGCTATAGATTTGCATCGAGAATAAAATGTCTACTAGCAATAAAACAAATCACAAAATGTATAAAATAAATGGAGAAAGAAGACATACTTCTTCCCATTGGCGTTGGCGGCTGCAATACTAACCCTAAAACTAAAAAAGGTCGGAATTAAATCGGTAGTTATAGAGCGAAATAGAGACGCAGGTTCGGATTAGGCCCAGTGTGTGCGAGGTGAAGGGCCAGCATATTTTCTTTGAACAGCCTGCTAATGACTTTATAGCCCAGTTAGATAGTAACAAGTTGGTCTTGTATTTTTAAACAATTGAATCACAGCTGAAATAATAAATAATAAGGCATAGGAGCAACAGGGTACAAATTACGATTACGTAAATGACAAACTCGATTACGAGAAAAGAGACTCGATTACTCCTGTTTAACAGGCTCGTGGAGGTCAAACGCTAGTTAAACATATGTTTGATTTGACTTGGATCTAATTAGACGTCTGTTGAATAGATATTGGACATCTGACTTTAGTTACGAATTTGTGATCAAATTGGACAAGATTACGTAATATCACGAATTGTGATCAACTATTGGAGGGTTTTAATTATATAATTGTAATCTTTAAACTCGCTGTTGGAGATGCTCTAATTGTGGTGTTGTGATTTTTTACACATATAGTTATAGTGGGTTCGGTGCTGCTAGTGGAGGTCACGTTTTTTTTCTCCATTTTTTTTTTTTTTTTGTTGAAATAAACCTTAATGTAGCCCTTTTCTCCCATGCCCCTCCTATGTCGAAAGCCCTTCGATCATAGGCTCTTCTTCTTAGCGATCTTGATGTTACTTTAATTTCAAGTTTATTTTTATCAAAACCAACATAATGAAATAAAGTTTTACAAAGTCTAATGAAGCTCATTTCTCCAACGTACCTTCGGAGTTGAAAGCCCTAGGTTGATCATAAGTGAAGGAACTGGACCGGATCGTAGTGGGGACAAATGAATGATTTCAGAAAAAAAAAGTTCTAATTTTACATTTTATTGGGCCTATGAAGTCTAAATTATTTTAGATCTAATCTAAATAACTTTTAAATAAAATCTTTATTTTATTTAATTAAACTAACCAAAAGTTCTAAATAATATTTGTTTGCACAAAAAATGTGCAAACACCTCCAAGTCATAGTAGTAGAGCTGCGAATATTGTTTTTAGTATAGAGCTATTGTTCGATGAATTTTAGTTGCGAATGATTGAGATACAAAATCAAGAATGTGCAATAAAGAATAAGTAAATGACTTAAATGTAAAAAGACATAGATTTTATAGTGGTTCGGTCTGAATGTGCCTACATCCACTGTTCCTCTTTTATTATCTTTTTCATTTCTGATTATAAGTACAAGCTTTGAATATGAGTAAACATGCTATTGGAACTAAGAGTTTTCCCTCTCAAAGTTGTCTGCCATTGTTGATGAGAGCTTCACTCTTTTCTCACCTCCTTTCTTATAATGTCATGTTCCCGGTATTTATAAAGTGAGGTTATGATAGAAGTGACAGCTGAGTACATAGCCTCTGAGATTTGCTTCAACCTTCTTTCCTCTGGGATTTGGTCTGGGATTTGGTTCAACCTCCTTCATGTGAGATTTGGTTCAACCTTCCTTCTGAGATTTGGTTCAACCTTCCTTCCTTTGGGATTTGGTTCAACCTTCCTTTATATGAGATTTGTTCCAACCTTCCATTCTCCGGATTTGGTTCAACATTCCTTCCATTGGAAATGGTTCGCCGTGAATGTGCCTACGTCCACTGTTCCTCTTTTATTATCTCTTTCATTTCTGCCTACAAGTACAAGCTTTGAATATGAATAAACATGCTATTGGAACTAATAGTTTTCCCTCTCAAAGTTATTTGTCATTGTTGATGAGAAATTCACTCTTTTCCCACCTCCTTTCTTATAATGCCATGTGCCCGGTATTTATAGGGTGAGGTTATGATAGGAGTGGCAGCTGAGTACATAGCCTCTGAGATTTGGTTCAACCTTCTTTTCTCTGGGATTTGGTTCAACCTTAGTTAATGTGAGTTTTGGTTCGACCTTCATTTCTTTGGGATTTGGTTCAATCTTCCTTCCACTGGGATTTGGTTCAACCTTCCTTTATATGAGATTTGGTTCAACTTTCCATTCACCGGGATTTGGTTCAACCTTCCTTCCATTAGAAATGGTTCGGCCTGAATGTACCTATGTCCACTATTTTTCTTTTATTATCTCTTTCATTTCTGATTACAAGTACAAGCATTGAATATGAGTAAATATGCTATTGAACTAAGAATTTTCCCTCTCATAGTTGTCTGCCATTGTTGATGAGAGCTTCACTCTTTTTCCACCTCCTTTCTTATAATGCCAGGTGCCCGGTATTTATAGAGTGAGGTTATGATAGGAGTGGCAGCTAAATACATAGCCTCTGAGATTTGGTTCAACCTTCTTTCCTATGGGATTTGGTTCAACCTTAGTTAATGTGAGATTTGGTTCGACCTTCATTTCCCTGCGATTTGGTTCAACCTTCCTTCCACTGGGATTTGGTTCAACCTTACTTTATATGAGATGTGGTTCATCTTTCCATTCCTCGGGATTTGGTTCAACATTCCTTCCATTGGAAATGGTTAGATGTTTAGTAGTTTGATTCCCTATTGAACCATTACCCATGCTTCATGAAAATAAGTGTTTGCAAGGACTTGAACCTCGGTGGGTTGGCTAAAAGGTGCAAGCCTTAACCATTGTGCTATACATGTTTTTATACCATAACCCCTTCAATCCAGGTCAGAATTGAATGAGGCTTGAACTGGTAGTTGTGTATCGCTAAGTAGAGTATTCCAATGCCCATGAATGTTCCATGTGAGAGAGAAAATTAGTAGCTCTCCAAAGTAGGACCCATATAACATAGACAACGGGCTAATGTTAAGATGTTCATATCTTTCAAATCGTTACTCGGAAGACGCGGTTTCGACCTAGGCCCATATCTTGATCTTGAGAATACTTCTAAACTAGTTTAGGTCCATTCCAAAATAATGATAGTTTTACCCTGGTTCTTCATATTCACCATGTATTGGGCGGAAATGTCCACAACATTTGCCTCCCAAAGCATACTTTCATGAATGCAAAGTGTGCTTTGCGAAAGTATGCTTTGTTTGATCAGGGGTTGCCTTGCTTGTCTTACAACCGTCATCTTGATGTTTGACTATCCATATATTATTTTTATTTCTCTAAAGAGTTTTCCTTTGCTAGTTCAATGTGAGGCTCGGCTCTGCTTAATGATGGCGTGGTGACTATCTCTAGTCGTCTTTGATTAGTCTTCACCTGGTGGGATTCTGTTTTCCCAGGTTTGGTCTTCTTGCTTCCTATTTCGAGGTTCTACAGTGTGTGAACCAGCCGATGTATACTTATGGTATTGTTCTCGAATCTATCGACATGACATTCTATTTATGTTCATTGTATGAGTAAGTCTAGTGATCACGACCTATCCTGTAACGCCCCACCCCGAGACCTACATTAACAAAGAGAATTACTGGGTAATACTGTCTGCTAATGCAGAGAATAGGGCTGGATACGAGCGACCATCTATAGCCTTGTCTTAAATATCTATTGAATACGTTGACAACGCCCTTTTTTTCCTGATTCAAATGGATCGACATATCCAATAAATACTTAATACAAAGTCATAGGTGGCTATAGGATCTATCAGAACAAAATAAAACAACTCAAATGTAAAACACATCACAGAACAACAGATAGTCCCATAGATACACACACACACACACCGATACATCCTAAAGTATACAAAATGATACATCACATATGTCGCATGACGGCCACAATACAAACACGAGTCAAAAGAATATACATATCAGAGTAGCAAACCAAAAGGGACTACACAAAAAGATATAACAAAAAGAGCTAGCATAATAGTCCATGCAGAAGCAGAATAGGCTAAGTCCAAAAGTACCTAACCTGAAACACCTCGGTCTGACCCGAATATAAAATACACGGGGCAGTCTAGCTAAACGAATCAGTAAAAGGTGATAGTAGAATAATAGAGCATAAGATGATAGTGATATTCTTCTTAAACAAGAAGAAACCATAAGAAAGTTAACCGTAGTCATATGGAGGATACACAACACGTATGGCATATATAATTACACTAGGTGATAGAATGTGATTGCTTCAATAAGCATAAAACACAAAGGAGACGAAAAATCTCATGAATCACTAAAATGTAGCATGCCTCATATCATCGGCAATCATAAACCAAATAAGAATGGTTTAGGGAATAATATAATGTAAACTCCTAAAAGAGTAATTTCCAAACCCGCCATATCGGCAACTCTATGGAAAACTTAAGCAAAAGCCATCTCAACATAAGCCATAAGGTAAATGTCAACAAAGAGATAAAAATCTCATACAACGCCAAAAGGAAAATCCCATAAATAGGGCCAATAGGCAATCTCAATATACATATACGCCAAAAGGCAAATCTCAACACGCCGGTGTAGGCAATGAAAATTTCAAAAGAACTCCCAAGAGTCCAAAATCCCGAAGTAATCGCCACCGAATGGTTCAAAGGACCTATTCCAAAATGACGACATATAAGGGTAAAAATCATCTCAAAAAGGTTTTGCACGTGTTATTTTTGCCGAGTACTGTTTCATATAATAGGTACCTCGCCCAAAGGCAAACGTCAAAATACAAATACGCCGCAATGGCAAATACGCCGCAATGACAAACGTCCGAAGACAAATACGCCGCAATGGCAAATGACCCAAAGGCTCAGTACTGGCACGCTAACAGGCAAATGTGTCACAAACTCTCGGAAAGGAACCCGAAAAGTGTTAACGTGTGTCCCATACCACCTATTCGCACTAAACGGTTTACTAACCGCTAGTAAATTTCACACTCAAAGCAGTAAAATGTTCACCTCATATCTTCGGTAAACTCGACTCGAAGGTCAAAACGATCAAGCAGACAAGTTAGGAATTAACCGAAAGGATAAACGCACGTATCCCATACTACGCGTTTTACCCAATCGTTTAACTCTCCTTCTCATTCGCTCGACTGTGCAAAAATGTGTAATTTTTATAGAAAATAATTTACCTTGAAAATAAGCTTTGAAAACCGATTTCGAAAACCATTTGGAAACCATATTTGAAAATTTCCCTTATTATAAAGAATAAATAGGTTTTATACTTGGAAATAGTTTAAAATATTACATAATAATTATTTTTAAATCCCCTAAATTTTTAAAAATCATTTAAAAAAGAATTGGAGAAAACCGTGCTCGAAAACGACCAAAAATAAGCAAAATTCCACTCAAACCGAAATTCAAATTTAAATTCAAATAATTCAAAATTTGAAGTTCAAATTCATTAAAACTGTGCTAACCTATTGATAGGCATCATAGCCCTCAAAATACTTCAGAAATATCACAAAAACTGAAGTAAAAGTCAAAAATCGTATGGAAACTGAACATAAAAACACTTGCCAAAACAATACCCAGGTCTAAAATCTTCTCTGGGTTTAACTTTCGGACACAAAACAGATGGCCGAACGATCTTTGATTCAACTGAAAATTAGTATGAATAAAGTAGAAAAGTTCATCTTTCAAACAGAAAAAGAATCAATGAATTCCAAAAGAAAATGAAAAAGTTATGCTGTCACAAACATGGACTCAGACCATGTTTGTAACAGTTCAACAAGGATGTGCCTAGGCTTAAAAATCCACTCTGGGTTCAAATTTCAGGCATGCAACAGAGGACCAAATGTTATCGGATTGGGCTCAAAATTGGGATGCGTGTAGTAGAAAACTTTATATTTTAAACAAAAAAAGAATCATGCAATTTGGATAAAATGTGAGAAAGTTATGGTGTCTTAAACTTGAACTCAGACAGTGTTTTCACTGTAAAAATTTGGACAAAAACATGCTCCGAACCAAAGTTCGGCAGCATATTTCTATAAGCTATATCGATCAAAATGACCTGAAATTTGGTATGCATATAGTAGGAAACGTCATCATTCAAACAAAACAAGAATCGGTAAATTCCAGTAAGAAAAGAAAAAGTTATGGTATCTCAAACATGGACTCAGACCATGTTTGCAGTAACTCAGAAAACACAATTTTCTACAGGCATAAAACAGTGTTTTCTTCATTTTGCAGTAACGATTTGAATACTCAAATGACCTTATTTTTCGATCAAAATTTCCAGAAACAAAGTTCAACACATAAACTTAACTCAGAAAAAGATCCGGCAACATTTTGTTGCCGAAGATGAAAGTTATGGACAACCAAAGTTGGCACTTGAGGCCGGAAAGGAAAAAAAGAACAGCGATGAACAAAACATGTATAACCAACAAATTTAGCTACCGATTCAATATTTATGGCTATTAGATGTGAGATTTTAGTCTCACCTTTCTGATTTGTTGAAAAAGCTCGGATTTTTCCGCAAAGTTGAAGCCTTGGCTTGAGAAATAGCCTCTAAGAACCTATACAAGAGAAAAACAATGCATGCAAAAGAAAATTCACTGTAAATAAGAAATCATTTTACAAATCAGAGAGTTTTGATGAAATTAAGTGATTTGGAGTTGGATTACCTTCAATTTATTCTCTAGAGTTAAAAGACTTTAATTTTCTTGAATTTTATGGTGAAATTGGCTTTCAATTTTGGAGGAGTGGTTACTGTATTTTGTTTCTTAGGTTATAGGAGGAAAAAGAGAGGAAATGAACGTACAGTGAAGTTTTCTCATCTCCTATTTCTGGTTTAGGTTGGCTAATGGGCTTTGTACCCAAGAATAAAAATAAATTAGCATGGCCTAAGAAATTAATCAACACAAAATAACATATGTGCATATATCACACATATACAAATAGAAATGCATTTTCTCTAAAGTTTTACATAATAAAATTGTGAAAACTTGTATATGTATAAAATAGAACATTTTCTATCAATTAAAATAATAATTTACTCTTTTTAAACATTTTTATTGTTAATTTCCTTTATTTTGAATAAAATGCACTTTTGTTCATTAAATTGTAACATACCACGTTTATTATTTTTAAAATTCAACAAATTACATTTTCTTACTTGTGAAAATGTTTCAATTTATTTGAAAATATTACTTACACTCAAAACTTATTTTTAATCACATTTTCTCTCTTTTTTATTTCATTAAACACTTTTAAAAGAGTTTACTTCTTTTAAAAATTATTAAAAGAAGCCACAAAGCAATAATTAACAAAATTATTGCATTTTCACTCAAATAAAATTATTCTCGCATTTATTATCACCCAAACCATTAAAATAAAGCTTTATGCTTTATTTTCAACAGTTATTTCCCAAATTCATTGTTTATAATAAATAAACAATTTTTTTTCACAATTTTTTTTCAATTTACAATTAAATCATAATTATCATTATAGTTTAATAATGAAAAGTAAACTCCAAAGCCGGGTTGTTGCAGACTCCCCCCTTAACGAAATTGCGTCCACGCAATTCCTAGGGAAAAGTATGTATGCAACAATATATTTCATCACTTCAAAAAGATAAGACAACAAGCTTGAGATAAAAAGAATTTCTCACCATCACTATAAGAAACTAGAAAACCAGGGTAGGATCGCTCGATAAACTCTCTGGTTTCCCAAGTGCAGTCATTAGGATTAGTAGACCATTGAACTTTAACGAGTGGCACATCCTTGTTTCGAAGGCGTCTCACCTCCGAAGCAAGTATGCGAATAGGCTGCTGAATAATAGATAGGTCCGGTGAGATCTCGATCTTTTGCAAATCAGTAGAATCGACAATAGAATCCGACTCTCGAAGACACTTTCGAAGCTGAGAGAAGTGAAATACGTCATGAATGCCAGATAAATAGGCTGGAAGTGAAACTCTATAAGCCACAGGGCTAATACGTTCAGTAATAGGAAATGGTCCTATAAAGCGAGGAGCCAATTTCCCAGTCGTACTGAAGCGCATAACCCCTTTAGAGGAGAAACACGAATAAATACGAGATCACCAACCGAGAACTCGAGAGGCTTCGTACGGTTGTCCGTGTAGGATTTCTGACGGCTCTGTGCCTCTTTCGTTCTCTGACGAATAAGATCAATCTTCTCAGAAGAATCACGAACAGAATATGGACCAAGAATAAGCGTCTCACCAGATTCCAACCAACAAGAAGGTGATCGATATAGCCTTCCGTATAAGGCTTCGAAAAGAGCCATACCAATGCTGAACTGAAAACTATTTTATAGGAGAATTCTACAAGAGGTAGGTGATCCTCCCAACTACCACCGAAATCTAGAATGCAAGCACGGAGAAGATCCTCGAGGATACGATTCACCCGTTCAGTCTGTCCATCAGACTATGGATGATATGTTGTGCTGAAATTAAGCTTTGTTCCCAAAGCTTGCTGAAAACTCTGCCAGAAATGACTCGTGAATAGCGGATCACGGTCACAAAAAATCAAACTAGGAACACCGTGAAGTCTCACGATTTCCTTGACATATAACTTGGCCAATGAGAAGCACTCCTATTAGACTTAATAGGAATGGAATGAGCTGATTTGGTGAGGCGGTCAACAATAACCCAAATGCTAGAATGGCCCGATCTCGAATGAGGTAGACCATCAATGAAATCCATCGAAATCTGATCCCATTTACACAATGGAATCTCTAGAGGCTGAAGGAGACCAGAAGGACGTTGATGTTTGGCTTCGATACGTTGACAAGTCATGTAATTACTCACATAACTCGCCACATCGCGCTTCATGCCTTCCCAATAATAAAGGCGATGCATATCGGCATACATCTTACTACTGTCAGGATGAATGGTATACTTAGAACGATGACAGTCATCGAGAATGTCATGCCTAAGTGCAGAATCAGAAGGCACAACAAGACGGTTCTTCTTACGAAGACACCCATGAGAATCAATGTTGAAATCCCTCAACTCCTTGTGATGGGACTTAGACTCACAAATCTGAATAAGGTGCACAAGTTCGGGATTACGCCGCTGAGCATCGGCAATACGATCCAACAAGCTGGGTCGAGCTTTCAAACTAAATAAGAAGATAGAAGAATCAGAAGATGGAGCTCGATCACGAATATCACAAAGGGATAAGGTCTCTAGAACATCCCACTCGGCTAGCATCATAGAAACAACAGCCGAATATTTACGACTAAGCGCGTCAGCAACACGATTACCCTTACCAGGGGTATACTGGATATCGAAGTCATAGGAAGCAAGGAACTTGAGCCAACGTTGTTGCCTCATATTGAGCTCCTTCTGTGTGAATAGATATTTTAAGGACTTGTGATCGGTATAGAGAATGAAGTGCTCGCCTAATAAATAATGGCACCAAATCTTCAAGGCGAAGACAATGGCGGCTAACTCGAGGTCATGAGTGGCATAGCGTACTTCTTTCGGTCGTAGTTGCCTAGAAGCATAAGTAACTACCTGATCCTTCTGCATAAGCACGACACCGAGGCCACATCTACTAGCATCAGTGTAGACAACAAGATATTGATTCCCTTCAAGAACCACTAGAATAGGAGCATTAGTGAGAAGCTCCTTCAACTGTTGAAAAGAAGGTTCGCACTTGTCGGACCAAATAAATGAACCGGCGGTAATAACCCGCCAATCCAAGGAAACTACGAAGCTCATGAACATTCTCAGGCCTCTTTCGATTCTGGATGGATTCGATCTTCGAAGGATCGACAGAAGTGCCTTCAGAAGAAACAATGTGTCCTAAGAACTTAACCTTATTCTTCCAGAAATGACACTTGGAGAATTTAGCTTTAAGTTGATGGCGACGAAGAGTACTCAAGACAATTCTCAAGTGATTAGCATGCTCGGCTTCAGACTTCGAATAAACCAGGATGTCGACAATGAACACAAGGACAAACTTATCGAGATATTCCCGGAATACTCGATTCATAAGATCGACAAAGAAAGCAGGAGCGTTCGTCAAACCGAACGGCATAACGAGCCACTCGTAATATCCATATCGAGTGCGGAAAGCTGTAAGAGGTATGCTATCTTCCGCGACTCGAAGCTGATGAAAACCAGTGGCAAGGTCGAGTTGAGAGAAGACCTTAGCGCCACTCAATCGATCGAACATATCGTCGATCCTACGTAATGGATATCTATTCTTGATGGTCAACTCGTTAAGCTTGCGATAGTCGATGCAGAGCCTAGGAGTTCCATCAGACTTCTTCACGAAGATGACCGCGGCACCCCACGGTGAAGAACTAGACTGAATGAACTGCTTGGACTCAAGCTTTAAAAGCTGCTTCTTGAGTTTCTCATTTTCTTTTGTAGACATCCTCGTGGGAGGACGACTAACCGGCTGCATGCCTGGAATGAGATCAATGTGGAACTCAATCGCCCGCTTGGGTCGCAAATCCGAAATAGGCTCAAATACATCAGAGAAGTCACATACAATAGGAATACGAGATATATCATCATCATCTCGTGAGTCTAGATAATATAGAGCCACTTCGAAATTATCCACATTCCGAAGAACAAGTGATAGCTGAGTAGATGAATCTGGATGCCGAAGATATAAAATTCTCTTAGAACAAATAATCCTGGTATCGTATCGCACTAGCCAGTCCGTACCCAAAATCATATCAAATCCCAAATAAGAAATAACGTGCAGATTCGCACGAAAAAAAAGCCACATACAACAATCTCAACATCATTACAGAGCATGCTAAGGATTGCGGATCCCCCGATAGGGTTCGCAATCCTCAATGAAGTAACCATACTAGAAACATCCAAAGACAAATCATCTACGAGCTTCTTCGATACGAATGAATGCGATGCACCCATATCAAAGAGGACTCGAATAGAACAATCATGAAACGACAATAAACCTTCAAGAATAGAAGGAGAAGTACCTTTGCGCTGAGAAGAACCTCCAGAAGCATCTGCTACATTCAGTTTGCCAGATTTGGCATTATTCAGGGCAATAGGACAAGTGGAAATACGATGGCCCTCTTTCTTGCAATATCGACAAAAGAGAGGCTTAGGACACTCCCGAATCATATGGTCGGGTGAACCACAATTGAAACACCCCTTGCGAGAGGGAGGTTCTCCAATAGACTGAGGCTGAGAACGAGGCCGAGATTGAGGCTGAGAAGCAGAATCAACTGGCTTCTTCTTCTTGGATCGAAAGAACTTGGATTTCTGAAAAGGAAACAGCTTCTTGTTGGGGTTGTTGCAAACCTCAACATCATCACCACTATCGATCTCCTTCTCGACGGCTTCAAGATGAAGCGCCGAGTCAACTAGCTCCTCAAAAGAAAGCTTAAGCTGCAACATCAAAGATTTCTTCAAATACTTCTTAAGGCCGGAAACGAACTTGAGGTTCTTCTTGTATGGAGTGTTAACATACTCAAGGCCATACTTAGAAAGAGCCTCGAAAGAAGACACATAATCCGAAACAGAAGATTTCCCTTGCTTTAGCTCAAGGATGCGACGGGCAAGAGATGCTTTCTCAGACTCAGGAACGAATTTAAGTTCGACTCGTTCTTGAAACCGACTCCATGTAAGAGTAGACTCGTCGAGCTCAGTAGTGAATAGCTCGTACCAATCAAGAGTACACTCTTGTAACATGCTGGATGCTACAAGAACCCTATGATAATCCGAAAGATCCATGCGAGAAAGTATCCGCTCGCAAGAACGAATCCAAGCCTGAACCTCCAAAAGAGACTCAGAGCCTTTGAATGGCTTGCCTTCGAGATGTGCAAAATCACTACACATGCGCGCGAAAGGAGAATTGCGCAAAGGTGAAGCTGGAGTAGGAGCTGGAGGCTGGGTGCTCCTAAATAACTCCATAAACTGATCGACGGACATATATACTCCATCCGGATGGGAGCCACTAGACTGCCCCGCATCCGAACGTCGTCCTCTGCCTCTTCCAGCCATAACTAAAAGTTAAGATAAGATAAAGATTATTCACAAAGTAGATATCATTAATTCAAATATGGAATACTACGGAAGTAAAATGCATTCCTAGACATATTCCCAAAATTATATCTACCCCAAAGGACACGAAAAGAGCAAAAGAATGATGATTTAGGGATTCGTAACATTTGTATTACACTTTGATGTACCATAATATATGTTTCTATTCTGTGTTTATCATATTTTGTTTTGAACTCAGCTTTGATACCAAGCTGTAACGCCCCATCCCGAGACCTACATTAACAATGAGCAATACTGGGTAATACTGTCTGCTAATGCAGAGAATAGGGCTGGATAGGAGCGACCATCTACAGCCTTATCTTAAATATCTATTGAATACGTCGACAATGCCATTTTTTTCCTGATTCAAGTGGATCGACATATCCAATAAATACTTAATACAAAGCCATAGGTGCCTATAGGATCTATCAGAACAAAATACAACAACTCAAACGTAAAACACATCACAGAATAGCAGATAGTCCCATAGATACACACATACATCGATACATCCTAAAGTATACAAAATGAAACATCACATATGTGGTATGACGACCACAATACAAACACGAGTCAAAAAAATATACATATCAGAGTAGCAAACCAAAAGGGACTACAAAAAAAGATAGAACAAAAAAAGCTAGCAGAATAGTCCATGCAGAAGCAGAATAGGCTAAGTCCAAAAGTCCTAACCTGAAACACCTCGGTCTGACCTGAGTATAAAATACACGGGTCAGTCTAGCTAAACGAATCAGTAAAAGGTGATAGTAGAATAATAGAGCATAAGAGCATAGTGATTTTCTTCTTAAACGAGAAGAAACCATAAGAAAGCTAACTGTAGTCATATGGAGGATACACAACATGTATGACATATATAATTACACTAGGTGATAGAATGCGATTGCTTTAATAAGCATAAAACACAAAGGAGACGAAAAATCTCATGAATCACTAAAATGTAGCATGCCTCATATCATCGGCAATCATAAATCAAATAAGAATGGTTTAGGGAATAATATAATGTAAACTCCTAAAAGAGTAATTCCCAAACCCGCCATATCGGCAACTCTAAGGAAAACTTAAGCAAAAGCCATCTTAACATAAGCCATAAGGCAAATGTCAACAAAGAGATAAAAATCTCATACAACGCCAAAAGGCAAATCCCATAAATAGCGCCAATAGGCAATCTCAATATACATATACGCCAAAAGGCAAATCTCAACACGCCACTGTAGGTAATGAAAATTTCAAAAGAACTCCCAAGATTCCAAAATCCGGAAGTAATCGCCACCGAATGTTTCAAAGGACCTATTCCAAAATGACGACATACAAGGGTAAAAATCATCTCAAAAAGGTTTTGCACGTGCTATTTTTGCCGAGTACTGTTTCATATAATAGGTACCTCGCCCAAAGGCAAACGTCAAAAGACAAATACGCCGCAATGGAAAATACGCCGCAATGGCAAATGTCCGAAGACAAATACGCCGAAATGGCAAACGTCTGAAAACAAATACATTGCAATGGCAAATGACCCAAAGGTCCAGTACTGGCACACCAACAGGCAAATGTGTCTCAAACTCTCGGAAAGGAACCCGAAAAGTATTAACGTGTGTCCCATACCACCCGTTCGCCCTAAACGGTTTACTAATCGTTAGTAAATTTCACACTCAAAGCAGTAAAATGTTCACCTCATATCATCGGTAAACTTGACTCGAAGGTCAAAACGATCAAACAGACAAGTTAGGAGTTAACCGAAAGGATAAACGCACCTATCCCATACTACGCGTTTAACTCTCCTTCAAATTCGCTCGACTGGGCAAAAATGTGTAATCTTTATAGAAAATAAGTTACCTTGAAAATAAGCTTTGAAAACCGATTTCGAAAACCATTTGGAAACCATATTTGAAAATTTTCCTTATTATAAAGAATAAATATGTTTTATACTTGGAAATAATTTAAAATATTACATAATAATTATTTTTAAATCCCCTAAAATTTTAAAAATCATTTAAAAAAGAATTGGAGAAAACCGTGCTCGAAAACGACAAAAAATAGACAAAATTCCACTCAACCGAAATTCAAATTTAAATTCAAATTAAATTCAAATAATTCAAAATTTGAATTTCAAATTCATTAAAACTGGGCTAACCTATTGATAGGCATCATAGCTCTCAAAATACTTCAGAAATATCATCAAAAATCGTACGGAAACTGAACATAAAAACACTTGGGCAAAACAATACTCAGGTCTAAAATCTTCTTTGGGTTCAACTTTCGGACATAAAACAGGTTGCCGTACGATCTTTGATTCAATTGAAAATTAGTATGCATAAAGTAGAAAAGTTTATCTTTCAAACAAAAAAAGAGTCAATGAATTCCAAAAGAAAATGAAAAAGTTATGCTGTCACAAACAAGGACTCAGACCATGTTTGTAACAGTTCAACAAAGATGTGCTCGGGTTTAAAAATCCACTCTGGGTTCAACTTTCAGACATGCAACAGATGACCAAATGATATCGGATTGAGCTCAAAATGGGGGCGCGTGTAATAGAAAACTTCATCTTTTAAACAAAAAAAGAATCATGCAATTTGGATAAAATATGATAAAGTTATGATGTCTTAAAATTGAACCCAGACAATGTTTTCACTGTAAAAATCTGTGCAAAAACATGCTCCGAACCAAAGTTCGACAGCATATTTCTATAAGCTATATCCATCAAAATGACTTGAAATTTGGTATGCATATAGTAGGAAACGTCATCTTTAAAACAAAACAAGAATCGATAAATTCCAGTAAAAATGAAAAAGTTATGGTATCTCAAACATGGACTCAGACCATGTTTGCAGCAACTCAGAAAAGACAATTTTCTACAGGCAGAAAAACAGTGTTTTCTTCATTTTGCAGTAACGATTTGAACACTCAAATGACCTTATTTTTCGATCAAAATTTCCAGAAACAAAGTTCAACACATAAATTTAACTTAGAAAAAGATTCGGCAGCATTTCGTTGCCGGAGATGAAAGTTATGGACAACCAAAGTTGATACTTGAGGCCAGAAAGGAAAAAAAAGAACAGCGACGAACAAAACATGTATAACCAACAAATTTAGCTACCAATTCAATATTTATGGCTATTAGATGTGAGATTTTAGTCTCACCTTTCTGATTTGTTAAAAAAGCTCGGATTTTTCCGCAAAATTGGAGCCTTGGCTTGCGAAATAGCCTCTAAGAACCTATACAAGAGAAAAACAACGCATGCAAATGAAAATTCATTGTAATAAGAAATCATTTTACAAATCATAGGGTTTTGATGAAATTAAGTGATTTGGAGTTGGATTACCTTCAATTTATTCTCTAGAGTTAAAAGACTTTAATTTTCTTGAACTTTATGGTGAAATTGGTTTGGATTTTCAATTTTGGAGGAGTGGTTACTGTATTTTGTTTCTCAGGTTAAAGGAGGAAGAAGAGAGGAAATGAACATACAGTGAAGTTTTCTCATCTCCTATTTTTGGTTTAGGTTGGCTAATGGGCTTTGTACCCAAGAATAAAAATAAATTAGCATGACCTAAGAAATTAATCAACACAAAACAACATATATGCATATATCACACATATACAAATAGAAATGCATTTTCTCTAAAGTTTTACATAATAAAATTGTGAAAACTTGTATACGTATAAAATAGAACATTTTATATCATTTAAATTAATAATTCACTCTTTTTAAACATTTTTATTGTTAATTTCCTTTATTTTGAATAAAATGCACTTTTGTTCATTTAATTGTAATGTACCGCGTTTATTATTTTTAAAATTCAACAAATTACATTTTCTTACTTGTAAAAATGTTCCAATTTATTTGAAAATATTACTTACACTCAAAACGTACTTTTAATCACATTTTCTCTTTCTTTTTTTTATTTCATTAAACACTTTTAAAAGAGCTTACTTCTTTTAAAAATTATTAAAAGAAGCCACAAAGCAATAATTAACAAAATTATTGCATTTTCACTCAAATAAAATTATTCTCGCATTTATTATCACCCAAACCATTAAAATAAAGCTTTATGCTTTATTTTCAACAGTAATTTCCCAAATTCATTGTTTATAATAAATAAACAATTTATTTTCACCAATTTTTTTTCAATTTACAATATTAAATCATAATTATCATTATAGTTTAATAATGAAAAGTAAACTCCAAATCCGGGTTGTTGCAGACTCCCCCCTTAACGAAATTGCATCCTTGTAATTCCTAAGGAAAAGTATGTATGCAACAATATATTTCATCACTTCAAAAGGATAAGACAACAAGCTTGAGATAAAAAGAATTTCTCACCATCGCTATAAGAAACTAAAAAACCAGGGTATGATCGCTCGATAAACTCTCTGGTTTCCCAAGTGCAGTCATTGGGATTAGCAGACCATTGAACTTTAACGAATGGCACACCCTTGTTTCGAAGGCATCTCACCTCCGAAGCAAGTATGCGAATAGGCTGCTGAATAATAGATAGGTCCGGTGAGATCTCAAGCTTTTGCAAATCAGTAGAATCGACAATAGAATCCGACTCTCAAAGACACTTTCGAAGCTAAGAGAAGTGAAATACGTCATGAATGCCAGATAAATGAGCTGGAAGTGAAACTCTATAAGCCACAGGGCTAATACGTTCAGTAATAGGAAATGGTCCTATAAAGCGAGGAGCCAATTTCCCTGTCGTACTGAAGCGCATAACCCTTTTTAGAGGAGAAACACGAATAAAGACGAGATCACCAACCGAGAACTCGAGAGGCTTCCTACGGTTGTCCGCGTAGGATTTCTGACGGCTCTGTGCCTCTTTCATTCTCTGAAGAATAAGATCAATCTTCTCAGAAGAATCACGAACAGAATATGGACCAAGAATAAGCTTCTCACCAGATTCCAACCAACAAGAAGGTGATCGACATAGCCTTCCGTATAAGGCTTCGAAAGGAGCCATACCGATGTTGAACTGAAAACTATTGTTATAGGAGAATTCTACAAGAGGTAGGTGATCCTCCCAACTACCACCGAAATCAAGAATGCAAGCACAGAGAAGATCCTCGAGGATACGATTCACCCGTTCAGTCTGTCCATCAGACTATGGATGATATGTTGTGCTGAAATTAAGCTTTGTTCCCAAAGCTTGCTGAAGACTCTGCCAGAAATGACTCGTGAATAGCGGATCACGGTCACAAACAATCGAACTAGGAACACCGTGAAGTCTCACGATTTCCTTGACATATAACTTGGCCAATGAGAAGCACTCCTATTAGACTTAATAGGAATGGAATGAGCTGATTTGGTGAGGCGGTCAACAATAACCCAAATGATAGAAAATACCCGATCTCGAACGAGGTAGGCCATCAACGAAATCCAACGAAATCTGATCCCATTTCCACAATGGAATCTCTAGAGGCTGAAGGAGACCAGAAGAACGTTGATGTTCGGCTTTGATACGTTGACAAGTCATGCAATTACTCACATAACTCGCAACATCGCGCTTCATGCCTTCCCAATAATAAAGGCGATGCATATCGGCATACATCTTACTACTGCCAGGATGAATGGTATACTTAGAACGATGACAGTCATCGAGAATGTCATGCCTAAGTGCTGAATCAGAAGGCACAACAAGACGGTTCTTCTTATGAAGACACCCATGAGAATCAATGCTGAAATCCCTCAACTCCTCGTGATGGGACTCAGACTCACAAATCTGAATAAGGTGCACAAGTTCGGGATTACGCCACTGAGCATCGGCAATACGATCCAACAAGCTGGGTCGAGCTTTCAAACTAAATAACAAGATAGAAGAATCAGAAGATGGAGCTCGATCACGAATATCACAAAGGGATAAGGTCTCTAGAACATCCCACACGGCTAGCATCATAGAAACAACAGCCGAATATTTACGACTAAGCGCGTCAGCAACACGATTACCCTTACCAGGGGTATACTGGATATCGAAGTCATAGGAAGCAAGGAACTTGAGCCAACGTTGTTGCCTCATATTGAGCTCCTTCTGTGTGAATAGATATTTCAAGGACTTGTGATCGGTATAGAGAATGAAGTGCTCGCCTAATAAATAATGGCACCAAATCTTCAAGGCGAAGACAATGGCGGCTAACTCGAGGTCATGAGTGGCATAGCGTACTTCATTCGGTCGTAGTTGCCTAGAAGCATAAGCAACTACCCGATCCTTCTGCATAAGCACGACACCGAGGCCACATCTACTAGCATCAGTGTAGACAACAAGATCTTGATTCCCTTCAGGAACCACTAGAATAGGAGCATTAGTGAAAAGCTCCTTCAACTGTTGAAAAGAAGGTTCGCACTTGTCGGACCAAATAAATGAACCGGCGGTAATAACCCGCCAATCCAAGGAAACTACGAATCTCATGAACATTCTCAGGCCTCTTCCAATTCTAGATGGGTTCGATCTTCGAAGGATTGACAGAAATGCCTTCAGAAGAAACAATGTGGCCTAAGAACTTAACCTTATTCTTCCAGAAATGGCACTTGGAGAATTTAGCTTTAAGCTAATGGCGACGAAGAGTACTCAAGACAATTCTCAAGTGATTAGCATGCTCGGCTTCAGACTTCGAATAAACCAGGATGTCGACAATGAACACAAGGACAAACTTATCGAGATATTCCTGGAATACTCGATTCATAAGATCGACAAAGAAAGCAGGAGCGTTCGTCAAACCGAACGGCATAACGAGCCACTCATAATATCCATATCGAGTGCGGAAAGCTGTAAGAGGTATGCTATTTTCCGCGACTCAAAGCTGATGAAAACCAGTGGCAAGGTCGAGTTGAAAGAAGACCTTAGCGCCACTCAATCGATCGAACATATCGTCGATCCTAGGTAATGGATATCTATTCTTGATGGTCAACTCGTTAAGCTTGCGATAGTCGATGCAGAGCCTAAGAGTTCCATCAGACTTCTTCACGAAGACGACCGCGACACCCCACGGTGAAGAACTAGACTGAATGAACTGCTTGGACTCAAGCTTTAAAAGCTGCTTCTTGAGTTTCTTATTTTCTTTTGTAGACATCCTAGTGAGAGGACGACTAACCGGAGATGAAAGTTATGGACAACCAAAGTTGGCACTTGAGGCCAGAAAGGAAAAAAAAGAACAGCGATGAACAAAACATGTATAACCAACAAATTTAGCTACGGATTCAATATTTATGGCTATTAAATGTGAGATTTTAGTCTCACCTTTCTGATTTGTTGAAAAAGCTCAGATTTTTCCGCAAAGTTGAAGCCTTGGCTTGAGAAATAGCCTCTAAGAACCTATACAAGAGAAAAACAACGCATGCAAAAGAAAATTCACTGTAAATAAGAAATCATTTTACAAATCAGAGAGTTTTGATGAAATTAAGTGATTTGGAGTTCCTTCAATTTATTCTCTAGAGTTAAAAGACTTTAATTTTCTTGAACTTTATGGTGAAATTGGTTTGGATTTTCAATTTTGGAGGAGTGGTTACTGTATTTTGTTTCTCAGGTTAAAGGAGGAAGAAGAGAGGAAATGAACGTACAGTGAAGTTTTCTCATCTCCTATTTTTGGTTTAGGTTGGCTAATGGGCTTTGGACCCAAGAATAAAAATAAATTAGCATGGCCTAAGAAATTAATCAACACAAAACAACATATGTGCATATATCACACATATACAAATAGAAATGCATTTTCTCTAAAGTTTTACATAATAAAATTGTGAAAACTTGTATACGTATAAAATAGAACATTTTCTATCATTTAAATTAACAATTTACTCTTTTTAAACATTTTTATTGTTAATTTCCTTTATTTTGAATAAAATGCACTTTTGTTCATTTAATTGTAATGTACCACGTTTATTATTTTTAAAATTCAACAAATTACATTTTCTTACTTGTAAAAATGTTCCAATTTATTTAAAAATATTACTTACACTCAAAACTTATTTTTAATCACATTTTCTCTTTTTTTTATTTCATTAAACACTTTTAAAAGAGCTTACTTCTTTTAAAAATTATTAAAAGAAGCCACAAAGCAATAATTAACAAAATTATCGCATTTTCACTCAAATAAAATTATTCTCGCATTTATTATCATCCAAACCATTAAAATAAAGCTTTATGCTTTATTTTTAACAATTATTTCCTAAATTCATTGTTTATAATAAATAAACAATTCATTTTCACCAAATTTTTTTAATTTACAATATTAAATCATAATTATCATTATAGTTCAATAATGAAAGGTAAACTCCAAATCCGGGTTACATATCCATCCCATGCGATTGTCGAATTTGCATATTTCTCGGTGAACTTTTCTCCACTTCCGCGCATGCATGTATAGGATTAATTATTGATGGATTTGGTAGTGTAAGAATCTCCATTGAAGGGTACTTGTATGTAGGATATGTAATGTGGTGCCTTTGAGTGAAGGCTGATAATTTTTTCCCTAGCCTATGCTTTGTATCTTATGTATGGACGTTTGTACAAATACATGTACATTTTGTAGGTGCTTTAATTGGGGTCATTATATCTGATTAGGCTTAACTAGTTGCAACAGGTTTGTGTTGCATCTAGTCTGGTAAGGTGATGATGTTTGGAGCAATTCCTATTCTTCTGTTAGCTTTTCCAGGAGCCCCTAGGCACATTTGTACAAGATTAGCTTAGCCAATTTCCTTGGTAGTTTGCCTGCTGATATCTCATGCATCTATTTCCAGTCGACTACTGGCAAGCAATAATAGGGTAGATGTCGGATTTGAGCAAGTGGTCCTAGCTCAAGGAAATTTATTGGCATTGCGAATTAGGAGTCCTATTGTCGGTCCGGTTTATGCCGATTATCGTAGGCAGATGCCTCCGGCGTGGCTTTTATTGGTGACATCGACTTGCTATCTCTACATTGGTCAGGTAGAATCCACGTTTCAACTTAAATGTCTTGTTGGCTTTGGCGGTAGAGGATCGTCCTATTTTGTTGACTTTACCTACAAGTTTAGGGTCCTTTCAGGCCTAGTGTGGTCAAGGACTTTCATCCTTACCTTAGAATTAGTTACAGACCATTAGTGCATTTTTATTTGGAATTTTACCATAGATATGTGTTAGAGTCGTCCTACATGTCCTCAGAATTGATTTATTAGGTAAAGATGTCAAGCTGTTTGTGTTAAAATAGACTTTGACATGAATTAATTACATTCGAAAGGTTAGAGATTGAACCACTTCTGCTTAGAAAGGTCCTTATCATTCGAAGTGATTCCCTATTACTAAGGTTTAGATAGTAAATTGGGGGACGTGGCAGTCCACAAATACTCATCACATCCTCCAGAGCACCCTCTAGCGACGTTGTCAAAAGTCTGTTGGGAGCGCTCATTATTTTTCTAGGTTTGCCCCCAGTATAGTGTTCTTGGTTGCTTCTCACAACATGCTGCCTTGTATCATGAATAGATTTTAAACTTGCAAACTTGAGGTCATGATTCCAATGTGCTATTACCAAACTGAGTGGTAGTGTATGTGTGTAATCAAGGGGTGAGGTGGTGCTATGCCCATAAGTATTTTTTTTAATCGAATTTAGCTTATCTTACAAAAGTTGTCATACCTTTGCGCCGAGTTTTTCTCAGATTCCATAAGTGTGATCAGCTTTGGGAGAATCCTTATGGTTTCTTGAGTGAAGTTAGCTGGAAGAGATATTCCAATTCATTTGGTAATGTTGGATTGATGTTCCACTATCTCTGACGGAGTTGAGTCGAAGCTCCGTTTCCTCTGGTGGAGTGGAAGCGAAGGAATGTCCTGCTGTGGTTGGCAGAGTGGAATTCATATTCCTACCATCTGTATGTAATGCCACAAGACTAAAAGAAATTGTTAGAAGCTTCTAGTTTAAGTACAACGAACTATATTCTCCATCAAGAGAGCCCTTCTAAACTTAAGATTCGTGGCATGTAAGTTACTTTCCCTGATTGTAGATTTTGGTGTCATATGGTTTGTCGGCCCAAGCTGTGTTCCATGGGAGTGTAACTTTTGCGACTGTCGTACTTAAGATTTAGAGTCAGGATTCTCACACAGTAACTACTCAGGCCATTATGCCCTGTATCGTGAGTATTATTCGATTTACTGTGGCCCGGCTAGCGTGGGTGCCGATCGTCAACTACGGACTATCCCTGGCTACAGCCATGCCTTACACGTGGGATTTATTATCAGTTCGTAGTTTCCAACAAGTCGAACACCAATGATAAACTACCTAGGTTATAATCGTGCCTATTTTGTGGCTTATAGTCATTTTATCATTGCATGCTCGGGGCCTATCATCAGCAATGAACTACCCAGGCTATTTTCATGCCCTTAGTGATGGTTATCTTGCTTTCAAAGCTGCCGGCAAGAGCTAGTGATTGATCACAATAGAAAAAATATCAGACAAACAATTGAGCAAAACATTAATTTTTACAGTGGTTTAGCCAAAATATGCATAGGTCTAGTCTTTCTTTTATTGTTTCAAGTGATACATGCTTTTTACAAGCTGAGAGAAGTGATGGCGGAGATGTTGGAGATTCCTTTCTTTCCCAAAAACCTTTTTCGTCAACTGTCAACAAAATGTAAGCTCCATTGTGGAGATCCTTATGAACAACAAATGGTCCTTCCCAAACTGGATCTATTGCGCCTGGACGGGGAAAGACTTGCTTGAGAACAATATCTCCCTCCTGTAACTCTTGGGGCTTCACCTTAGGTTTGTATTGTTTTTCCACTTTCCGTCTATGTGCGGCGGTCTTGAGAGTGATGTGATTCCTTCTCTCCTCAACATGTCTAACCCCGTATTCTTAGAGCAAATAGAGTATGTACCATTGCTGTTTTGTAAGAGACTTGGTAAGCCCGTAGTGTCGTGGATAGTTCGTCAATCCACGCTCCTTTGGATTCATTTAGTTTTTTCTTAATTAGCGTTTTTAAGACTTTGTTGATAACTTTAATCTACTCATTGGCTTGGGGCATCTCCTGTTATGAGTCAATCCACGCTAGGCTTCAAATGCATTTATTCTTTGAGTTACTCAAGCTAGATTTGTGCCTAGATGCTCGACTGGTATGTCAGTGCCAAGGAAAGGGGTGGTCGTCAGCAGTGAACCGCCTAAGCTAGTGCTCTTAGTCATGGCTATCTTATTTTCACTACTGCCAACACATGCCAGTGATCTGGGTTGCTAATCACAAACGAAGTAGTGGTTATAACAGCATAGTGTTAAGTGAATATAACTGCATATGTTTTAAGTTAATATAACTGCATATTTGTTAAGTGAATGCGTTAGTCTCTTGTCTCGGTCAAAAGGGAAAAAGCGGTTTAGACCAAACCTGCCGCTTCGAAAGAAGCGCAAGGTACCAGGTTGTGTAATATGTCTGGTTTAAGATGTTCTCTTGGATAAGAATTCTCACTTGGTATTTTTGTAAGACTCCATGGAACCTAGGAGTCGATGGCATTGTCCTAAAATGGAAACAACCGAGTTAGATAAAAATGAAAGAAAAGGTTTGTTAAGGTACCTCCTTTGTAGGACCATCTATTTTCATGCATATGACATGTTTATGTGAGCATATTGTGTGATCGGAGAGTTCCTCATAAGGATTTTCTACAAGTACTCTTTTTGGTAACGAGGGTTTACTGGGCCAAGATTGCCAAGATTCTTGTTTGGCGTTTTAGTGGTGCCTCCTAGCGGTCATTGATCTAGTCATTTTGTCAAGTTGACTCTGGCTAGTTTGGTGGACTTATAGTGGATGTCCGCAGTGTGCATCCTTCTATCTTTAGTTCTTAATCAATTTGAATTCTGTTTTTTGATTATTAGATCATGATGGAGTGATGAAGCTAGTATCTTAGTCGGTGACTACAATGTCCTAGTGGTTTACTATACATATTGCTGATTTGGGTTGAATTATGATACGAGGAGTAGTGGTGGTGGTTTTGGATATCTCTTGCTTTTCTGCTGCGGCCCAAATATGTTCGTATGTATAAACTATTATGTTATCCAAGTTCTCGGCAGATGTCATTTCCATTGCGTCCTCTTCCTTACCCTTTGAGGTAACACCATACTCAAATGGATGGATTCTCTCCGATCATTGATCATTCGAGCTCCGGAGGCAAAGAGTTTTGTCTCTTCCATTTTGCTATAGCATTTGTACTACAAGATGTGCTAGCTACCCTAGGTGACCATCCATCTGAACTCCTAATAGTGATGTTTTCTCATCTTTATGTGCCTTGCTGACCCAATGGAGAGGTCATGAATAATTGTAGGGGCTAGTTTGAGTTTTTTGTCACTTCATGTAGCGTGTAAATACCCTTGGGTCGATCATCACGTGCAACAGATTTACGAATCTTTCCTTCACCTTTCTCCAAGGATGGAGATCCAAGAGTAGATGGTAGAGCCCTGCAATAGCTTAAGATTGATTAGAATGAAAGAAAAGTAATTATATAGTACCTTCTTTGTGCCCCCTGCATATCAGAATATGTGGAGATCTTGGCAAGTGACTAGGGGTCGGGTTAGCCCCTTATAAATGTTTGCAGTGGGCACTCAAAAAAATTTATTTCCTTAGGGGGTGGACTAGTAACTCTTGGTCTTATCTCCTTCTCTGTTCATATTTGTTGAACTAGGTAAGGAGAGCTATATAATTTGGGTCATGTCTAGTACGTGTTGGATTGGTGATGCCTTCGGGCATGATAAGAGCGATGAAGTGTCGAGTTTGTCATATCTATACTTTGAGTATCAATCGCCATGACTTGGGTCTTCAAGTTGTGATATTTCAACCCATGAGTGGGATCCCGATTGCAGTAATTTGATAGATGTTGGATGGATAAGGGCCGTGCTTGGGGTTCATATGGTTAGGCGGGATTCCCTCTGTGTTCCCCAGATCGAGGCTTCCCTTGTGTTACAATGTTAAGGTTGAATACTTTCATCTGTCTTAAGCGTGTTAATAGTTTATCCACCAAAGCTTTATATTAAGCAACGAAGTGTTTACTGATTTAAACCACAACTATTTTGAAGTTATGGCCGGGTTTTTTAGCATGGGGAGGTTGTTGGATTAATCTTCCATCCTTCCATATCTAGATAGGGTGTACTAACAGCAGTTGTATTCTTTGTAGCAGAGTTCCTTCACTTAGGAGGCATGTTGGAAAGTTGTTCTCCTGTGCTTTCCTGAAGAGCTTGTAATTTTCAAGGGACAATAACTCAAGTTTCGAAAAGGAAGGGGAGGTTTTGTAGTTTCGAAGGATAGATGGCCCAACTCTTAAAAGAAAGTAGGAATCTCTAAAATGAGAAATAGAGTTTCTCAAAACAATGTCCTCGGATCTGGAAAGAGGGTAAGGTTTCCTTGGGTGATGGGAACAATGATCTGATCAGTAATGGAAAAGTGTAGGCATGTCAACGGATGCAAACGAATGCGGATATGTTTATATCCGCATCCGCATCCGCATCCGAAAATTTAAATCCGCATCTGAATCCGCATCCGATATATGCGGATATATGAGAATTAACATCCATATCCATGGATATTTTTTAGATATCTGAAAATATCCGCAACCGAAAATAAAAAGCGGATATTTCTGGTATTCGAAAATATCCGAAATACCTACATCCGAAATTGAATAAGATTTTTATTATATAAATATTTTTAAACTAAAACAATCACTTTCTCAAATGACAATACACACGCTACAATACTAATCAGTTTTTCAAAGTGGAACAATTCATTTCTAAGTATATTTTAAGTTCGTCATTAAATAATAAATCAATAATAATAATAATTTTTATTATAATTAATTTTGGATCGGACGCATTTTTTCGGATATGGATATGCCCATATCTGCATCTGATTTTCTTTTCGGATATCGGATATCCGCATCCACTTTCGGATATCGGATAATATCCATTTTTCGGATATGGATCCGGATGGAATTCAGATTTTTCGGGTATCCATTGACAGGCCTAGGAAAGTGAATTTGAATAACTTCAGACTTGAAAAGTGAACACAAGTTTCTTTTGTCCAAGAAAGTATGTTTTTATATTTGAAGGGGAAAAGAGATATGGTTTCTTATTTCCAATACATAGTGACTTCGGGTCCGGACAATAGAATTTTTTTTTCTTATAGTGACTTTTCTTAGATAAGAGAAGGGAAATGGAGCTCCTTATTTCAAGGAATATTGGTTGTAGGTCGGAAAAGAGAAGTGGATTTACTTATGTTAGAGAAATAAGGGTATGGATCTAAAGAGAAATAGAGTTTCTTATGTCAAGGGAATAATACTTTTGGATGAAAAGAGAATTAGATATACAATGATTTTGAAAAATGATTTCTCGAATGGAAAAAAAGAATCTTTTTGGTCCGTTCTAGTGACAGCATTTCTACTTTTATTATCACTTCCGGTACTGGCGGGGAAGATAACATAAAATAGATCTAATTCACTCGCTTAACACAAAAGGTCAAAGTTGAGAGAACCAATGCATAGACTTCGTTCTCAGAGCGCTACTTCTCTATTGGAAAACTAATCGTACGACTCTTTTGGTAAAAAAAACCTTTTTGAAATGAAAAAGGAGATGTGATGATTTCAGATCTAAGAAATGTAAATGTTTACTTTTTTTGGTCAAGAAACAGTGTTTGCAATCTAAAGTAAGAGACAAAAAAAGATAGAATGGTTTTAGATCTATGAAATAAATTAATGTTTCCTTTTTATTAAGAAACCGTGTTTGTAGATATGAAATAAGAGGAAAAAAATAGAATGATTTCAGATCTTAAGAAATAAATAAATGTTTCTTTTTCTTAAGAAACATTGTTTGTAGATCTGAAATAAGAGAAAAAAGTTGAAATGATTTCAGATCTTAAGAAATAAATAAATGTTTCTTTTTTGTTAAGAAATAGTGTTTGTAGATTTAAAATAAGAGAAAAAAGTTGGAATGATTTCAGATCTCAAGAAATAAATAAATATTCCTTTTTTCTTAAGAACAATGTTTGTAGATCTAAAATAAGAGAAAATAGATAATGATTTCGGATCTACGAAATAAATAAATATATTTTTTAATGAAATTGTTGGTGTAGATCTGAACTGCTAGAAAAAATATACAACGTTGGGTTTTTTAGTCCCATATTGTAAAATAATTTTAAACCCTTGCTCCAAGGCATGTATGTAAAGTAGGCTATGTAATATGTATTATGTGTTTCCTTTCATTGTGATTAACTGGTGTGCTTGAATTTATCAGCTTGGAAGGATAAATTCAAATAATCTAATTATTCTTTTGGTTGGTTGTACCATTTCTATTGTCGATCTTGATGTTTCTGTCCTTCAGTGTTGTTGGATTTATCAACTTGGAAGGATAAATTCCAACAATCTGATGATAGAGTCTTTCTACGCATCAGTGTCCAACTTCGAAGGATAAACCCTAGCAATCTGATGATAGAGCATCAGGGTCGGCGTATAAAATGGTGTAAGGAAGGTATGAAAGGAGAATGACAATTTCTTTCTTTATAGAAACTCCAATTTAGATCTGAAAAGAGAGATTGTTTCCTTTTCTTATAGAAATAATTATTTCAGATATTGAACAATAAAAAGATAGTTTTTTAAAACAATGAATTTGATCTGGAAAAGAAAAGAAATTTGTTTCCTTTTCTCATAGAAACAATTATTTCAGATTTTGAATAGAAAACGATAGTTTTTTTACAATAATTTAGATATAAAAAGAGAGATTATTTCTTTTTCTCATTGAAACAATCATTCCACATTTTGAATAATAAAGAGATAATTTTTCCTTTTTAGAACAATAATTATAGATTAGAAAATTTGAAAGATTGATACTATATTTATTTTTTAAAATAAAAGATGATTTAGAGTTGAAGAAGGAAAAGAATGTTTTTTATAAAATAGTGATGGTAAATTTGAAAAGAGAAACAGATTTCAGATCTACAAAGATTGGGAAGAGAGTTTCGCATGACAAGAAATGATAATCTCTAGTATGAACATTAGAAACAATGGCGTTTCTAATTTAAACGAAACAGTAGTTTAAGACTAAAAAAATGAACTTCAAACTCCAAAAGAGAGTGGTTTAAACTTTCAAAGAAAAAAAGAGAAATAAGAAAGAGAGAATTTTCCTTTTAAAAAAGGAAGTTCATCTCTCAATGAAAGCACCAAAATGTTTAGACAAACATTGGGCAAACACCTCCAAGTCATAGTAGTAGAGCTGCGAATATTGTTTTCAGTATAGAGCTATTGTTTGATGAATTTTAGTTGCGGATGATTGAGATAGAAAATCAAGAATGTGCAATAAAGAATAAGTAAAGGACTTAAATGTAAAACGACGCAGATTTTATAGCGATTCGGCCTGAATGTGCCTACATCCACTATTCCTCTTTTATTATATCTTTCACTTCTGATTACAAGTACGAGCTTTGAATATGAGTAAACATGCTATTGGAACTAAGAGTTTTCCCTCTCAAAGTTGTCTGCCATTATTGATGAGAGCTTCGCTCTTCTCCCACCTCCTTTCTTATAATGCCATGTGCCTGGTATTTATAGAGTGAAGTTATGATAGGAGTAGTAGCCGGGTACATAGCCTTTGAGATTTGGTTCAATCTTCTTTCCTTTGGGATTTGGTTCAACCTTCCTTCATGTGATATTTGGTTCAACCTTCCTTCCACTGCGATTTGGTTCGACCTTCCTTCCTCTGGGATTTGGTTCGACCTTCCTTCCTCTTGGATTTGATTCAGCCTTCCTTCCATTGGAAATGGTTAGATGTTTAGTAGTTTGACTCCCTGTTGGACCATTACTCATGCTTCATGAAAATAAGTGATTGGCAGGACTTGAACCTGGGTGGGTTAGCTAAAAGGCGTAAATCTTTACCATTGTGCTACACATGTTATTATGCCATAACCCCTTAAATCAAGATCAGAATTGAATGAGACTTGAACTGTTAGTTGTGTATCGCTAGGTAGAGTATTCTAATGCCCCTGAATGTTCCATGTGAGAGAGGAAATTAGTAGTTCTCCAAAGATCCATATAACTTAGACAACGGACTAATGTTAAGATGCTCATATCTTTCAAACTGTTACTCGGATTGAGACGCGGTTTCGACCTAGGTCCATATCTTGATCTTGAGAATACTTCTAAACTAGTTTAGGTCCACTCCAAGACAATGACAATTTTACCTCTGATTCTTCACATTCACCATGTAATAGGAGGAAATGTCCACAACAATATTTGTAAAAAATATAACGTGTGTGTGCATTTATTGTTCAATTTTCTCACAAGTAGTTAGCATGCCAATTACATGGAGTCCATGTTGATCTCAAACTAACCTTTCTACTCAACAAGGCGCTAGGATGAGGCCCAACCATCTCATCCTAATGCTACCTCACACTTAGACAATATCTGGACCAAACTCAGACCGACCAGTTCCCCTATATCTAACTTCCAACAACAGCTAAAAGCCAAAACAAATCGCTCGGCATCACCTTAACCGTAGTACAGCTTCTATCCAAGCCTGCCCCCAACAAGTAGTACATCAGGCAAGAATGGACCTAGTATGGCTTGTCTTTAGTGTGACTTCGGTATAGCCAACTCCAACCAACATCAGGCCTCTCTCACGACCGCCTCATGCTTGACCATTAACCATCTTTTACGCATGGTCCGCAACAAGATTCCAAGTCTCTTCCATGTTGCGACAGGCAGTTGGTCAGCTCAGCCATGTGGGCACTCAATTGAACAACAAAACTGCCTATCCATCCATCCATCCGAAACACCATGGTTGGAGGTCTACCATAGCATTAAATGTGCATTTGATGCAAGCCCACGCCTGGTTGAGAGAGGCAACGAGTACATTCTCATCCATCGCACATCTTTCGACACACTTTACCGTTGTCGACCATCCACCTCTACAGTTAGATCAATGGTCAAGCACTTTTCTCGCCAGCTCTACAGTGCGATCTCTAGTATCCACTATCCACTTCGGCTACTATAAATACCTCTTGCTTTTCAACTTCAAAGGGGTTGAACTCTGGTTAAAACAATTAAGAGTTATGAATACTATGCACAATTTTGCGCTCTTATTACCGCATAAATCCTTGAGATTGTATAGTTTTATTAGTCGTAAATGTCTCATTTTTCTGAACCACTCTATATCTTGTGTTATTTACCTTTTAGCTGCGTATTTAACTCCTTATTTCCTCTATTTTAAGCCTAGTGATTAGCAAGTAACATTTTCTTTTCACAATGCACTCGTATCATTCCGAGGTTGGCTAGAAAACTAGTCAACATTTTGGCACTAGAAGAAAGGCCTCTCCCAAAAAGCTCTCCTCTTTCCACACGTTTCAACTATGCTAAATCTTATTTGACTTGTTACCATGGACAATCTTCCACCGTTCAAAGGTAACAACTCCAACGGGCACTAAACCAACAATAAAACTCTCGCTGGTGTTGCCTAGCCCAACCTTGGCTCCTATGAAGTATTTGGCTTATTAATCTGCTATAACTATCATTATAAATAAAATTTTAAATATTATAATTCATTTTTCCAATCCTTACAAATATATAAAACTTCTAAAGTCACTTTACATGCCTTTTATAATTATACTAGCTATTTCCTAATTTTCTATAATTATATACCCTTTAAAATAAGTTAATAAACTTTCAAACTATTCCTTTGTATTTCAAAATTTTGTTAACTCAAACCATAAAATAAATTCAAAATGTTTGATAATTCAAATCATAAAATGTACCTATATTTTTATTTATTTTATTTTATTTTTATTTTATTTTTTATAACCAAACAGCAAAAATATACACATCGGTCGACCAACGAACCCATCCCGGTGGCAAATTCCTGAAGCTAAAATCAAATGTTTGAACTCATATTCAATCCACGTCTTGCACGTATATAATCATATTCAAGACTAGAAACCATATCATTTCATAAAATAATCATATGACATAACATTCAGGCAATAGTAACATTTATATTGACATAGATATGCGAGTTAATTTACTCACCTTGATCATATGTGTGATATCCCGGAAATTGGGCAATATAAATTTAATAATCTGTGTTTAAAAATTAATTTGATTAGATAAATTTTGATAATAAAATTTGAATTGATCTAATAATCATCTTTTAATAAATATTTAAATTGGTAGATTTTATCATTTTAAAGCTAATAAACTGTTTTCTGTTTATAATATATATGATTGTATATATTGTAAATGGATAAACTTTGATTTAAAACTTAGTAAATGAATCAATTATCTAATCTTAATTTATATTTGGTAAATTGGAAATTTGATTTAAACTTAACATTTAACTTTTTAAGACAATTTAATAAATAATTATATGGTTTACATTAAAGGAAAATCTTGTTTGTTTAAATTATATCTAAAGTAAATCTTATTTTTTTAAATTATATTTAATATGAATTTAAATTTGATTAACATAAAAGCTTTGTCTTATTTTCTTTTTAAAAATATTGTTTGAAATTTTATGTGTAAGAATTTAAAATACAAATTACTTATGATCTTAATATATTGAGTAATAAAGATTGCTAATCTCTTTTATAAATCATTTTTTTTTTTTTAATTTGTTATTTTCAAATGATATTGAGAATACTTAGTTTTTATGAACATAAATAGATTTTGTAGGAAATAGGATTTGTTATTTTTAATTTTAATAAGAATTATATATGCACACATATATAACTTGATTTAAAAAAAATGGATTTGATATATTAATTTAAAATTTGGATTTAATATTTTGAAATTTAAAAGAGTAAATACATAAAGATATTTGAATAAGCTTGTATTTATATTTGTTTGTTTTCATTTCTTTTTAATTTAAAAAGAGATAAATTCATTTATATATACATAAGGAATAAAATAAGTTAAAGTATTTATAAACAATTTTAAATTAAATTAAATGCTCTAAATATAAGTGTAAGTTTCTTAAGATACTTAAATGACGCATGTTAAGCCATAAAATAAGCAAGTGACAAATGTTTAAAAATAGAACAAGTGTCTTATTTGATTTTCTTTTTCTTTTATTTTAATTAAATCAAAAATTTACTTAACACATATTTTTTTCCTCACCTCATTTTCTTTTCTATTCTTCTTCAATTCAAAATGTAAGGAAATCTTCAGCTGTAACTTAAGAGATCTGTAATCAAGATTCAAACCAAGATCTAAAATTTGTGATCATTCTCTTCAAAAACAAAATTATGTTCTAAACTAAATCTGTAAATTCCCCTCTCACAAACTAAATCCAAAACCAGTTTCCAGTAACCAGAAAATCAAACTGCAATTCCATTCTCAGATTCATAAACCTGAAGCAACTCTGTAATACATTAACCTGAAAGGAAAAATTGCAACTTCATCCAAAAAGGCCTGCAGCCCCCTCCTTTTCTGTTTTGAACTTCATCAAATTTGCATGCAAACCGCAAAGCTAAATCCAAGCCTGCATTTTTCTCTGGAGGCATGCATGCATTAGGGAGCTTAAGCAATGTAGTAAATTCAAGACTAAAATTTTTTTAAAGTACTGCAGCAACTTAAAGTTTTTTTTGTTCAAAGCAATTCAAGTTCAGGCTTTTCTAAAACAAGGGCTCTGCTCGTAAAATTAAGGTGAGTAACAATTTTATATAAACTAATTTAAGTATAAATTTAGTTTCTTATTATACTATGGGAATAAATGTGGTTGTGAGCTATTTGCAAGTTATTACTAGTATATACATGATTGTATGAAATTGTGCATGCTTGCTGTTGAAATGTGGTGTTTGGGTCTGTTCTAGGATTCAGGATTAAATCCTGACCAAATTAATGATCTCATATTAAAAACCCTGTTAATAAGATTTAAACAAAGTAGGTATGTAATATAAGTTAAAGCTCTAATTTATTTTAATATGAAAAATATGATGATAAAAACTGTAATGTCTCTGGAAAGAATAAAGTTCAACAGAGCAATCTTTTTAAAGTGAAAATTTCATCAACTAGATTCTTCGATTTAAGTTTATAAATCAATTACATGATCAAAAACATGAATTTTAAAACTAAAATTAGAATTTATAGATTTTAATTGATTGAGGAACTCTGGTTTAACCAGAAATCATATTTTGGGTTGGAATTGATAACCTAGATGGTCGGGGTGGCCGGCGATGTTTCGGAAGGTGGAATAGTGGTGGTTGATTCATGGAAAAATACTGGTTGATGGATTAACACATTGAGGTGGGGGTAATTTAGGATTGAAGTTGAGAAGCCCTAGTTTTTATTCATCTGAGAAAATTGATCACCACGATCAGAATATGTGATCGAGCTTGATCAAATTCTAGCTGGTGATAGATAGGGTATGGGAGAGTTCAAGGCCGGAGTTGGTACTTCTCTGATGATCAGAATGTTGAGATTGAGACGAATTCCAGGTGACGGCATTACTTCCTGTTTTTGAGCTCGAATGCTCGATTTCGATCTAGGGGTTCTGCAGCGAATTTGAGGGTTGGAAACATTTTTGATGATGGATACCGATTTGCGCAAGGGGTCGCGTGTGGTAGGAGGTGATGGTGGCGTCGGTGCAGGTGTACGACATTCTTGGGTATCAGCGGGTTTGGGAAGGAAGTTGTACTCGTGTTTTTGTTCGGGGTAACTCGTGTTTGGCTCGAAGCTAGGGGGTATGGGACTCGAAGCATTGTGTTTTAGTCTCGGGTCAGGTTGACAGTTTCAGGTTTGTATAAAACCTGTAAATTGTTAGTTTGAAGATTTCTGAATGAAGGTTACTCGAGTTTTTACTCGAGATTATTTAGTATTTTACTCGAGCGAATTATGGATAGTTCGAGTTAGTTTGTTTAAGTTTTAAATTTGACTTATTTCCCAAATTTAAACTTAAATTTAAAAAGTATAAAGCAAAGATTTAAATTAAGTTTTAAATCTAATTTTAAATTATAAATTTAAGATTTAATTTGAATCATAACTGGATATAAATAAGTTTAAATTCAAATTTTGTTTAAAATAACTTTAAAGGGATTTATTGTTTAAAAACGAGTTTTAAAGAAATTTGAATTTAAATTGGAATTTGAATATGTAAAGAAATGTTTTAAATAAAGTTTAAACTGATTCAAATCTGATTTTGAATCTTTGATTTAAAATAAATTCAAGTTTTATAGATTTAAGTATTTTAACAGTTTTGAATGATAATGTAAAATTTGAAAGTTTGAATTTAAAAAGAATTTGTTTTAAATCTTGTATAAATATCTTTTATAAGTATTATTTATCATATAATGTATAAGTTTTAAATTGGTTTTAAAACTTGGTGAAATTAAATCATAATTTAGTAATTTGTATTTCATTTAATTATTAGGGTAATTAAATGAAAAATAGATTTATTTAATAAATTAATGAAATGAATAATTACTCAAAGTAATTAAGGGTTTAAGGTTAATTATTTTTAGAATAATTAACTTGTAATTAAGAATAATTAATTAAATAAGGTTTGATTATAATTAATCGATTAATCAAGTAATAATGGATTAATTAAGTTTTAATTAACACTTAATTATTTAATTAATTAAGGATTAATTAATGGGTTAATTAATGATTAATTAATTTGTAATTAAATAAGTTAATTATTTTAGAAAGTAATTAATAAATTGTTTAATAGTTATTGAAGGTCATTAACTATGGATTATTTAATAATTAATTAATGTGATTAATTTTAATTATTAATTAAATTAATTAATTTAAAAGATAATCATACGTGTAAGTTATTAAGTATAATTACTTATGGAAGTAATTAAGGAAATTAAGTATTTATTGTAATTAATTGAGTTTAATTTGATTAGATTAGGTTAATTAATTCAGTTTAATTAATTTAAAATAATCACTAAATGATTATGGAGTATAATTACTTATTGTAATTAAATAAAGAGAAATTACTTAGAGAAGTAATTAATGGGTAATTACTGTATGTAATTAAGTGAAGGTGATTTGATAATTAAAGTAATTTAAGTATAATTACTTGGTGAATTAATCAAGGGATTAATTTGAGATAATTAATTATGGAGTAGTTAATTTGTTTGGTAAAGTGATTAAGGGTAATTAATTACTGAATGGAGTTAATCAAGAGTGATTAACAATTATGGTCTAAATTAAGATTAATTACTTAATGTAATTAATTTAAATAAGGTAATTAATTTAATTGTAATTAGAGATCATTAATTAATATAATTAATGATGTAATTAAGACTGATTAATAAAGATTAGTTAATCAATAATAAGTGATTAAGGTAATTAATTAATATAATTAATTAAGGATTAATGTAATTAATTATAGTTAATTAATTTGTGAAGTAATTAAGGTTAATTACTGTATTTGGATGAAGTATAATTAATTTGTGAAATTAATTAAAGGATAATTACATAAATGTAATTAAGGAGTAATTAATCAAAGGTGATTAATTAAAGTGATTAATTGGAAGATGATTAATTAATTAATTTGTAATTAATTAATAGTTATGAGAGCAAGATTTTTATTGATGGAGTAATTAATTTAATTCACTTTAAATTAATTAGAGAATGATGTAGTTAATTTAATTCATTTTAAATTAATTGTAAATGGTGATTATAGATCATTGCTTATATGGATAGATGATATTGGTTGCCTTGATTGGTTGAATCTCAAATATGAGATAAATAATGTTGAGTGATATGAATGCATTGGTTGCATTGTGATGATGATTTGGATTATCTTTTGATAATTATAATATAGATTATCTGTTATGATGATAATGTTGATTACCTATTGTGAATCTATGATTTATCTATTTGTGTCTATATAGATAATTGAATTGTTTTAACTTTAAAACAACTTGGCCTTAAAAGACACGCTTTGGATTTCGATGAGACCGGGATCGGGTTTCCATATTTGGATATCCGAAAACCACATCGATCCAAATTAACGTTAGGTCGTGAATCTAAGTGGAGCAAGTGAAGACTCGAGGTGTAAGGGCTATACGTCAGTATAACTCTGTGGGTGATTCCGTAATGAGTTTGACGGAATAGTACTTATAGGTTCGAGATGGTGATTCAGAGTGCAAGGGTTATCATCGTTAACTCTGAGGGTGATTCCAATACGAGTGTAACGAGATAATGCCTTCGGTTTCGTTCGAACCCGGAACGAACTTGTATGGAATGAATGCTTTTAGAACATCGTCAGGTGGACGATGAACATTCTAAGATAATGTGTCCTCTAAAGGTAATCGTAGCCTCAATCCTCATCAACCGGGAATGGCTAAAACAGGGGAGGTGCAGCAAGGCTTCGTGGCTAGCTCCCACTGGAGAGCAAGATTTTCCCCTGTCTAGAGGTCCCTTTTTATTTCGGCTGTGTGGGCAGTTTGGAGCGTACGCCAACTGCGGGGTTGTCTTGTTCGGGACTGTCCAGTAAGGGATGGTTCCGGTCTTGTGTTGCAGGGGGTCGGGAGTGATCCTCGGTACGTTAATCTAGGCCACGTACTGTGACGGGCGTACCCCAGTAGCCCTGCCATAGGGAATCCGCAATCCAATAAGTGCCAACGGTTTTGATTGTATTACCCACTTTTGTGGCTAGTAGCTGGAATTTAATGAATGTAACAATTTCGGCTATTTCTTATTTACTTGAAAACCCTAGACACTATTATAATATCATCGGATTTCCTATCAAATGTTTTGGTTAACGTAAGGTAAAAACTTTTCTATGTTTATGTGTGGGAAGTCTTACGTGATACCTTTTCTTTCAAACGTTTTTTTCAAAGTTAAGCAACTTTAACCTGTTACTCACACCAGACCCATGTCTGACCCGGAGTTTATTCTTGTTTTTCATAAACTCTTGGGTACACAAATTTTTACGAGTAGCCAAGGGATTCAGGTTAGCTTTGACGAATATTGGAGGAGCAATGGAGCAGGAGGCTTCTGCGTTAGTTATATAGTATTCCGCTGTGTGTTCTGTGTTGTCTCTGGATTGTATTATGTTGTAAATACTAGACAGATGTTTATAACTGTCTAGTATGTGTTGTATATTTGTGTACTCTGATTAGTGTTGTAAACTATGTAATACTTATGTTATTAATATAATTTATTCGTTCCGCTGTTGAGATTCTAGTGTTGTTTCTTCTTTCTCTTCTTTCTTTTCTCTTTTCTATCCCTTTCTTTCTTATTAATGATGCGACTTCCTGGAGTCTGGAAGTTGGGTCGTTACAGTGGTATCAGAGCAATAGGTCGAGTGAATACCTAGGCTCTAGAGTGGTGTCTTTCTTGAGAGAGCGTATTTGTAATTTATATATATATATATATATATATATATATATATATATATATATATATATTTGTTTCTACCTATCTGTTGGGTTACCCGTTCAGGTTTTCCAATATAAAGGTAGATAAGGTAGTGGGGTGTGTAACACGACTACTACCATTGGTTGAAGTTTGAGTGTTAAAGTTGGGAGTGTATCTATCGAGACCGTAGACCTAATACCGTCTCGAGTAAGCTTTGTAGTGATGAAGAATTTCATTTATCTCTGAAGGTAACCTGTAAAGGTTCGGAGATCATCTTTGAGTTGGATGAGTAGAGTTTGGATATGTCGGTTGGGTAGAAGGAAATGATGGTATCTTGATACCTCAGGAATGAGTTGTTGTGTGATGAGACACAGTGACTATGGATGTGTCCAAAGATTTTTCTTTGGAACAAGTTTTAGAAGTATGTTTGCTTCGATGTTGTGGATGGGTTCAGTAGGATGTTTCTATCTGGTTTGAGACCCGAGTTTCTCAAAGAATTTTGGATTAGGAAGTCTTTGGCATCGGTATTAACAGTGCAGCTCAGAGTGTTCTATGCTGACAAGAAGGATTTCTGGTTAGCAGTTTTTCTGAAGGAGTTCAGAAGCAGCCGGGTAGATTAATTTCTTTGTTGGGTTGGCTAGTTAAGCATAAGCTATTTTGATTAGTAATGAGAGAACTGTTTTCTTTGGATATTGGACTGGTTGATCGCAAAAGTGACTTGCGACAGTTCGAGTGTTCTCTTGAGCTATCAGAAGTTTGTCCACACCTGGAGGCTGAGTTTTCTTATCGACTGGATTCCAGGAGTGCTACTGGCGGTTCAGTTTAGTAGAAGGATCATAAGGGGCATCTGAGTTTACTTTTATGGATCTCTTGGACAATATTTCTGAGATATGTTGTCCAGTTTGTGCTCGAGTTTTCCTTCTACTTCAGATCAGAGTTATGCAGCGAAAGCAGTTGGAAGTGCTTTTGTTTTATCTTTTCCGGATAGGAGAAGTAGAGGCTGGAGGTGGAGTTCCTCTGGTGGTCGGAGTACGGTGGTTGAGGCAGTTTCTGGTTTCGACATGGTTGCAGTTTTGGTTGTTGAGTCAGACTCGTTTGTAGTCTGATATCTTGTCTAGTGTTATAGATATAGTTGTATAGGAGCTCTATAGCTTAATAGTATTGATTGTTTAGATTATATAGAGCGAGTATCCCGATATTTATACCGGGGAAACTCGTGAAAATTTTATCCAGGTTTTTCTGGATAATCAGATTTGTTTTGTTTGAATTGGTTGCTATGGTTGTTAGCATATGTTTGATAATATATGCTTGTGTTTTAAAATAAAATCTTAAGATAGATTATTTAATTACCTTTGCTTTTAAATTTCGGGGACGAAATTCTTTTAAGGGGAGAGGAATGTGATATCCCGGAAATTGGGCAATATAAATTTAATAATCTGAGTTTAAAAATTAATTTGATTAGATAAATTTTGATAATAAAATTTGAATTGATCTAATAATCATCTTTAATAAATATTTAAATTGGTAAATTTTATCATTTTAAAGCTAATAAACTGTTTTCTGTTTATAATATATATAATTGTATATATTGTAAATGGATAAACTTTGATTTAAAACTTAGTAAATGAATCAATTATCTAATCTTAATTTATATTTGGTAAATTGGAAATTTGATTTAAACTTAACATTTAACTTTTTAAGACAATTTAATAAATAATTATATGGTTTACATTAAAGGAAAATCTTGTTTGTTTAAATTATATCTAAAGTAAATCTTATTTTTTTAAATTATATTTAATATGAATTTAAATTTGATTAACATAAAAGCTTTATCTTATTTTCTTTTTAAAAATATTGTTTGAAATTTTATGTGTAAGAATTTAAAATACAAATTACTTATGATCTTAATATATTGAGTAATAAAGATTGATAATCTCTTTTATAAATCATTTAAAATTTGTTTAATTTGTTATTTTCAAATGATATTGAGAATACTTAGTTTTTATGAACATAAATAGATTTTGTAGGAAATAGGATTTGTTATTTTTAATTTTAATAAGAATTATATATGCACACATATATAACTTGATTTTTTAAAAAAAAATGGATTTGATAAATTAAATTAAAATTTGGATTTAATATTTTGAAATTTAAAAAAGTAAATACATAAAGATATTTGAATAAGCTTGTATTTATATTTGTTTGTTTTCATTTCTTTTTAATTTAAAAAGAGATAAATTCATTTATATATACATAAGGAACAAAATAAGTTAAAGTATTTATAAACAATTTTAAATTAAATTAAATGCTCTAAATATAAGTGTAAGTTTCTTAAGATACTTAAATGACACATGTTAAGTCATAAAATAAGCAAGTGACAAATGTTTAAAAATAGAACAAGTGTCCTATTTGATTTTCTTTTTCTTTTATTTTAATTAAATCAAAAATTTACTTAACACATATTTTTTTCCTCACCTCATTTTCTTTTCTATTCTTCTTCAATTCAAAATGTAAGGAAATCTTCAGCTGTAACTTAAGAGATCTGTAATCAAGATTCAAACCAAGATCTAAAATTTGTGATCATTCTCTTCAAAAACAAAATTCTGTTCTAAACTAAATTCTGTAAATTCCCCTCTCACAAACTAAATCCAAAACCAGTTTCCAGTAACCAGAAAATCAAACTGCAATTCCATTCTCAGATTCATAAACCTGAAGCAACTCTGTAATACATTAACCTGAAAGGCAAAATTGCAACTTCATCCAAAAAGGCCTACAGCCCCCTCCTTTTCTGTTTTGAACTTCATCAAATTTGCATGCAAACCGCAAAGCTAAATCCAAGCCTGCATTTTTCTCTGGAGGCATGCATGCATTAGGGAGCTTAAGCAATGTAGTAAATTCAAGACTAAATTTTTTTAAAGTACTGCAGCAACTTAAAGTTTTTTTTGTTCAAAGCAATTCAAGTTCAGGCTATTCTAAAACAAGGGCTCTGCTCCTAAAATTAAGGTGAGTAACAATTTTATATAAACTAATTTAAGTATAAATTTAGTTTCTTATTATACTCTGGGAATAAATGTGGTTGTGAGCTATTTGCAAGTTATTACTAGTATATACATGATTGTATGAAATTGTGCATGCTTGCTATTGAAATGTGGTGTTTGGGTCTGTTCTAGGATTCAGGATTAAATCCTGACCAAATTAATGATCTCATATTAAAAACCCTGTTAATAAGATTTAAACAAAGTAGGTATGTAATATAAGTTAAAGCTCTAATAATATGAAAAACATGATGATAAAAACTGTAATGTCTCTAGAAAGAATAAAGTTCAACAGAGCAATCTTTTTAAAGTGAAAATTTCATCAACTAGATTCTTCGATTTAAGTTTATAAATCAATTACATGATCAAAAACATGAATTTTAAAACTAAAATTAGAATTTATAGATTTTAATTGATTGAGGAACTCTGGTTTAACCAGAAATCATATTTTGGGTTGGAATTGATAACTTAGATGGTCGGGGTGGCCGGCGATGTTTCTGAAGATGGAATAGTGGTGGTTGATTCATGGAAAAATACTGGTTGATGGATTAACACATTGAGGTGGGGGTAATTTAGGATTGAAGTTGATAAGCCCTAGTTTTTATTCATCTGAGAAAATTGATCACCACGATCAGAATATGTGATCGAGCTTGATCAGATTCTAGCTGGTGATAGATAGGGTATGGGAGAGTTCGAGGCCGGAGTTGGTACTTCTCTGATGATCAGAATGTTGAGATTGAGACGAATTCCAAGTGACGGCATTACTTCCTGTTTTTGAGCTCGAATGCTCGATTTCGATCTAGGGGTTCTGCAGCGAATTTGAGGGTTGGAAACGTTTTTGATGATGGATACCGATTTGCGCAAGGGGTCGCGTGTGGTAGGAGGTGATGGTGGCGTCGGTGCACGACATTCTTGGGTATCAGCGGGTTTGGGAAGGAAGTTGTACTCGTGTTTTTGTTCGGGGTAACTCGTGTTCGGCTCGAAGCTAGGGGGTATGGGACTCGAAGCATTGTGTTTTAGTCTCGGGTCAGGTTGACAGTTTCAGGTTTGTATAAAACCTATAAATTGTTAGTTTGAAGATTTCTGAATGAAGGTTACTCGAGTTTTTACTCGAGATTATTTAGTATTTTACTCGAGCGAATTATGGATAGTTCGAGTTAGTTTGTTTAGGTTTTAAATTTGACTTATTTCCCAAATTTAAACTTAAATTTAAAAAGTATAAAGCAAAGATTTAAATTAAGTTTTAAATCTAATTTTAAATTATAGATTCAAGATTTAATTTGAATCATAACTGGATATAAATAAGTTTGAATTCAAATTTTGTTTAAAATAACTTTAAAGGGATTTATTGTTTAAAAACGACTTTTAAAGAAATTTGAATTTAAATTGGAATTTGAATATGTAAAGAAATGTTTTAAATAAAGTTTAAACTGATTCAAATCTGATTTTGAATCTTTGATTTAAAATAAATTCAAGTTTTATAGATTTAAGTATTTTAACAGTTTTGAATGATAATGTAAAATTTGAAAGTTTGAATTTAAAAAGAATTTGTTTTAAATCTTGTATAAATATCTTTTATAAGTATTATTTATCATATAATGTATAAGTTTTAAATTGGTTTTAAAACTTGGTGAAATTAAATCATTATTTAATAATTTGTATTTCATTTAATTATTAGGGTAATTAAATGAAAAATAGATTTATTTAATAAATTAATGAAATGAATAATTACTCAAAGTAATTAAGGGTTTAAGGTTAATTATTTTTAGAATAATTAACTTGTAATTAAGAATAATTAATTAAATAAGGTTTGATTATAATTAATGATCAATAATTAATTGATTAATCAAGTAATAATGGATTAATTAAGTTTTAATTAACACTTAATTATTTAATTAATTAAGGATTAATTAATGGGTTAATTAATGATTAATTAATTTGTAATTAAATAAGTTAATTATTTTAGAAAGTAATTAATAAATTGTTTAATAGTTATTGAAGGTCATTAACTATGGATTATTTAATAATTAATTAAAGTGATTAATTTTAATTATTAATTAGATTAATTAATTTAAAAGATAATCATATGTGTAAGTTATTAAGTATAATTACTTATGGAAGTAATTAAGAAAATTAATTATTTATTGTAATTAATTGAGTTTAATTTGATTAGATTAGGTTAACTAATTCAGTTTAATTAATTTAAAATAATCATTAAATGATTATGGAGTATAATTACTTATTGTAATTAAATAAAGAGAAATTACTTAGAGAAGTAATTAATAGGTAATTACTGTATGTAATTAAGTGAAGGTGATTTGATAATTAAAGTAATTTAAGTATAATTACTTGGTGAATTAATCAAGGGATTAATTTGAGATAATTAATTATGGAGTAGTTAATTTGTCTGGTAAAGTAATTATGGGTAATTAATTACTGAATGGAGTTAATCAAGAGTGATTAACAATTATGGTCTAAATTAAGATTAATTACTTAATGTAATTAATTTAAATAAGGTAATTAATTTAATTGTAATTAGAGATCATTAATTAATATAATTAATGATGTAATTAAGACCGATTAATAAAGATTAGTTAATCAATAATAAGTGATTAAGGTAATTAATTAATTTAATTAATTAAGGATTAATGTAATTAATTATAGTTAATTAATTTGTGAAGTAATTAAGGTTAATTACTGTATTTGGATTAAGTATAATTAATTTGTGAAATTAATTAAAGGATAATTACATAAATGTAATTAAGGAGTAATTAATCAAAGGTGATTAATTAAAGTGATTAATTGGAAGATGATTAATTAATTAATTTGTAATTAATTAATAGTTATGAAAGCAAGGTTTTTATTGATGGAGTAATTAATTTAATTCACTTTAAATTAATTAGAGAATGATGTAGTTAATTTAGTTCATTTTAAATTAATTATAAATGGTGATTATAGATCATTGCTTATATGGATAGATGATATTGCTTGCCTTGATTAGTTGAATCTCAAATATGAGATAAATAATGTTGAGTGATATGAATGCATTGGTTGCATTGTGATGATTATTTGGATTATCTTTTGATAATTATAATATAGATTATCTATTATGATGATAATGTTGATTACCTATTGTGAATCTATGCTTTATCTATCTGTGTCTATATAGATAATTGAATTGTTTTAACTTTAAAACAACTTGGCCTTAAAAGACACGCTTTGGATTTCGATGAGACCGGGATCGGGTTTTCATATTTGGATATCCGAAAACCACATCGATCCAAATTAACGTTAGGTCGTGAATCTAAGTGGAGCAAGTGAAGACTCGAGGTGTAAGGGCTATACGTCAGTATAACTCTGTGGGTGATTCCGTAATGAGTTTGACGGAATAGTACTTATAGGTTCGAGATGGTGATTCAGAGTGCAAGGGTTATCGTCGTTAACTCTGAGGGTGATTCCATACGAGTGTAACGAGATAATGCCTTCGGTTTCGTTCGAACCCGGAACGAACTTGTATGGATTGAATGCTTTCAGAACATCGTCAGGTGGACGATGAGCATTCTAAGATAATGTGTCCTCTAAAGGTAATCGTAGCCTCAAGCCTCATCAACCGGGAATGGCTAAAACAGGGGAGGTGCAGCAAGGCTTTGTGGGTAGCTCCCACTGGAGAGCAAGATTTTCCCCTGTCTAGAGGGCCCTTTTTATTTTGGCTGTGTGGGCAGTTTGGAGCGTACGCCAACTGCGGGGTTGTCTTGTTCGGGACTGTCCAGTAAGGGATGGTTCCGGTCTTGTGTTGCAGGGGGTCGGGAGTGATCCTCGGTACGTTGATCTAGGCCACGTACTGTGACGGGCGGTACCCCAGTAGCCCTGCCATTGTACGGAATCCACAATCCAATAAGTGCCAACGGTTTTGATTGTATTACCCACTTTTGTGGCTAGTAGCTGGAATTTAATGAATGTAACAATTTCGGCTATTTCTTATTTACTTGAAAACCCTAGACACTATTATAATATCATCGGATTTCCTATCAAATGTTTTGGTTAGCGTAAGGTAAATTTTTTTCCATGTTTATGTATGGGAAGTCTTACGTGATACCTTTTCTTTCAAAGGTTTTTTTCAAAGTTAAGCAACTTTAACCAGTTACTCACACCAGACCCTTGTCTGACCCGGAGTTTATTCTTGTTTTTCATAAACTCTTGGGTAATCAAATTTTTACGAGTAGCCAAGGGATTCAGGTTAGCTTTGACGAATATTGGAGGAGCAATGGAGCAGGAGGCTTCTGCGTTAGTTATATAGTATTCCGCTATGTGTTCTGTGTTGTCTCTGGATTGTATTATGTTGTAAATACTAGACAAATTTTTATAACTGTCTAGTATGTGTTGTATATTTGTGTACTCTGATTAGTGTTGTAAACTATGTAATACTTATGTTATTAATATAATTTATTCGTTCCGCTGTTGAGATTCTAGTGTTGTTTCTTCTTTCTCTTCTTTCTTTTCTCTTTTCTATCCCTTTCTTTCTTATTAATGATGCGACTTCCTGGAGTCTGGAAGTTGGGTCGTTACAATATGAAGCTTCCTGCTTCCGTTCCTACATCATTTACAACTTCTAGTGACTCATGTCTTGATCAAAAGCAATCTTCTTGATGTGAGTTAATGAAGCGTGGTGTTGAAATGCTAATATAATGATTTGGAAATTTATAGAATTTTATTTCTATTTTATTTGAATTTTCGAAGAAGGAAAAGAAGGAGGGTTTCTTAGTATTTTTCTTGTTTTAAGAAGCAAAGATGGAATGATAGGAGATGGAAGTATAGGTGAATGAAAAATATGATGGAGGAGATTTTCCTAGACTTAGAAAATTCTGTATTTCATGAAGCAAATATTTGAGTTGAGCTAAATGGCTTTAGGCTTCATAGTAGTTAGATAATAATTATTCTTTCTTTTCCTTTTCTAGTTTCCATTTCACTAATTTTACTTAATACCAATCAATTTCAAGCTCCAAAATAAAAATCATATTTTTCAACTTAATTAATTATAAAACACCATGGTACTGTATAGAATTTATTTTCTACAAATTCTTTTTATTTTAGTTATTTATCCAAAAGCATTCAATTCGGCCCATTTTACTAAAATTCATTTCATTAAGCCAAATTAAATCTAATTTCCATTTTATAATTATTTCTTATACAAATCAATATTATATTTTCCATATATAATTTAAAAAAAATATTATTTCTATATTTAACTTATTTTAATTTAATTTTCACATATTTACATTTTAAACCCATTTATTAATTAATTCCAAAAAATTTCTCATTTAATATTTGAAATCCATTTAAATTAATTAAATCACCGTTGATAAAAAAATTAATTAATTACCTCTCAACATTGGTTGTTACAGATTTCTCCACTTAAAAATTGCATTCTTGCAGTTCCTTCTTAGTGAAAATCTATAAATAAGCTAATGACTTCTAGCTTAACTACGTCATCTATAATTTATATTTAAATATGGAACAATCAATTATTACACAAATCATATAATATTATATCTTCACTATCTCAAGTTAGCACGTATAATGATTTTCCTCAACCCATCAAGTATCAAATAGAGCAAAATAAAATCAATGATTAGACCATTCATCGATGGCTTACTCTAAAACTCAGATTTATTCTTTGCCTATTGCTTAAGATCACAGATTTTGAGTTTAAATAAAATCATACAAAGGATTTCAAAATTGACACAAACAGTTAAATATTTTCCATATACCATAATTTTCGCGAAGCTTCGAAGTAACCTCTATGGCACGAAGTGTATCCCAAAAATCCCCAACACTTTAAACACGATACAAATCCATATTATTAATCCTTGAACTAACGTTCTTATATATTTATAAATAAAAATATCCTAATTACCTTTAAAATCACAAAATACACCACTCACGAATTACTTTTCAAAGATGTTGATGAATGACACGTATAAATCTCTTTTTATTTGAAAATATGTTTACCAAAATTAGGAATTACTTTTCTATAATTACAAAATATGCAACGACCCATAATTTCGATAATTAAAAATATTTAATTCAATAAGGTTTTGTGATTTAATGTTATAATAAATAAAAAAATTATGATTTATTAATAAAAATAATAACTAGAATGAGATGTAACCATGTTAATTTAAGTTAATTGTTAACAAGTTTAATGAAATTCCAATTAACTGAAATGATTGAAAGGTTATACTTGGTTATAAATTGAATATAAGGAAATAAATGCAAATGTTGTATTAATCAGTGATACATAATTAATTGTAATTGAGTAAAATTTGGGTTGTGTAAATAATCATAACATTTTTGTAGACAGTTAACCTATAAATGTGATTAAATTAAGTAAAAGCGACAATTGTGATATGCTACCTATTTATTTAATCTGTTGAATTAAATTAAAAACCAATTGAAATGTAATTGAGTATTATGTTAATGTAAATTAAGATGAAATTAGAGAATATCAATGTAATAATATATAAACCAATGTTAATTATGTCCGTAGAGTAATGATTGATTGAATAAAAAAACCGAAATCAAATTAAATCAATTCATTGGAATTAAATTATAATTAATTGAATTTAATTGCAGTTGAAATTGAACACTTTAATTAGTGTAATATTTAACATCAAATTGATATGCAAAATTTGTTTTAAATTATTGTAAATGTCTAAGTGATCAAAAATGACGAAATTTGTTAATTATCAAATTCGAATGGAAAAGTGATTTAATTAATTTAATATTAATTTATTTAAGTAACGTGAAAATATCCATTTGGTCACTGTCTCGAATTTCAATGGAACCAGTTTCATCGGATTGGTAATAGTGAATTATTGTAGAATTTCAAGTTTCGTAGCGATTAGACTTGTTGTTTGATCGTACGGGCTTGGAACGCGTAGAAATCAATTTAATTAAAATCAATTTGGAACAAGCTGATTTTAAAGTTAATTTCTCCATACAATGGAATTTGGACTTGAAACATATTCCATTGAATTTAAAAATATCGAAACATCTATTTTGATATATGAGACGATCCATTTTCGTTTCGGTGGCAGAAAGGGCTTTTCGGGTCGTATTGTTGTTCGTACCAATTCAATATGTGTTTATTTTCTTATCGGGCTTTATTAATATAAATTGTCTTGTTTTCCAAAACCCTAGCAGTCATTTTCTCATTCCTGTACATACAATTCTATCTGCCTGTCTCCTTCCTCAATGGCAGAAACCCTAATTTCCAAATTCAATTGTAAATCAAAAAATTAAATCGAAAATTAAAACTCAAACTATATCATATTATATATCGATTTGAAGCTCTCGACGTGCGTAATCTACTGCAGTGATTTATTTCTTGAATTGGATCATCATTTGTCTAGAAATCAATGAATTAATCTTGACCGTTCACCGCGTTGTGATCAACTTTGACCGATCGTCGAATCGATGGCGTGGGTTTGTGAAGATCGTCGAGGGGAGTTCAACCGTATCGTTCGTCAGGCAAGATGATGGTTTGATCGCTATGAAGAATCTAAGTAGGGTTTTGAAACACTAGTTTGGGGGTGGCGGCGGTGGCCTCTAGCGGCCACGATGGTGGTGGCTAGCAACTCGACGGTGGCCGGAGGCGCATTGAATGGATTGTCAAAGTTGAGGTTGGGGTTCATTCTTGTGTACCGTTAGTTCCGCGTTCGATTCTAGGGAGAGTGAGGTAAAGTGACGTGTATTCTATTAATTATTATGTTATCCATTTTAATTTAAATAATGTTCTTATGTGTATAACTTTTACATACGAGCTCGGATTCACGCGTGGTTTCTTACGTTAGGATCGTATCGTAATTTTGGACATTTTGAAACATTGGATGAATTATGAGACTATTAGATTTTGGGCCTTATTTTGGGTTTCAAATCGATTTGAAATCATAGGTGAGTGTTTTAAACCACTCACAACTACTAGATTGTCTTATGTTGATTAAATGAAATTTATGATGTGATTAGAAGTTGATTGACTACTGTTTGATATATTTAAAACATCATTCCAATTAAATCTGAATTTATTGAATATAACTGCCATTTAATATAATGTTAAAATTTTAAATTGCTAGTTTATAATTGTTATTGATATTTAGTTATCTATTGATATTTATTACTTGATTCAGATGATGATTGTGATGGATGTTTGATTGTTGATGTTGGACGACTGGATGTTATATTTTATATTGCTATAACACTACAAGTTCCATATGGGTTGAAATGATACACACCCGAACGATCTGATAGATTTGAGGAAATCGTTATGTTGAAATCATAGACTCAAATGATTTAATGGATTTGTAATAAAATTCGGGATTGCAGGTTGAAATGATATATATCCATAAATTTAAAATAATTGCGGATTGAAATGATAAATATCGTATCACTTGACCATAGGGTAGAAAATTATATACGGACACTGGATTGGTTAAATTAAAGTAATTTGAAAGCCTTAAAATTTGAATTCAATTAAATGAAATTTTGTAATAAAATTTGATTTATATAAATTGAATTATTTTTGAAAATTCAAGCTTTAAATGTTGGAACTGGAAATTGGTTTAGTTTAAAATTTAAAGTTGAATTTTGAAGTATAAACGGAACTAATTGAAATTGAGTCATTGAAATGTTTGAAATTTGTGACTTTGAAATCTATTGAAATTGGAATAGCTTAAAATTGATATTTTAAGATTTGAAATTGGGTTTTGAGTTGAAATCTAGATATGGTCCAAATTTGTCGAAATGAAAGAAATAGTTAAATTTGATGCTAGTTTCATATTTATTGTGTTTTACAAACTGTTAAAAATGTTATTCAAAATTTTGATTTATTAAGATTTTCAACTATTAAACTAAGTTAATCTATTTTAAACTATTCTAAACCAATTTGATCAATTTAAACTACTCTAATTTATTTTAATCCATTTTAACCCAATTAATCCAATTTAATCTAGTTTAGTCAATTTTAAACTAATTAACCCATTTTAATATATTTAACCTATTTTAAATATATTTAAAGTTTTTTAATGTATTTTAATCTATTTTAAATCTATTTAAACTATTTTGATTTATTTTAATATAATCTATTTAATCTATTTTAAATCTAATTTAAAATTGTCTTAATCCATTTCAACTATTTTATTCTATTTTTGAACTATTAGACTATTTTTAATCTACTTTGACATATTTAAAGTTTATACTGTGTAAAGTGGGATGGTTTATATTAAGCGAATATGATTAAATGATGTTATAACCTAAGTTGAGATTTGAAATGATATTTTCTAGTGAAATAACATGTTCTGAATAAATATGATAATTTTGAATGAGGGTTTAACCTATTTTGAAAAGTGTGATTTTGAAAGTAAATATGATTTTGGAAGTGATATGATTGCAAGTGTGATATGATTTCGAAAGTAATTTTGAGAATATGATATTTTGATATCAATTATGAATTTAACTTTTTTGAAATGTAAAAGAACCATCCGTTGTGAAATAAGCATTTGGTTGTTAAAGAGATCGGGATCGGACATTGTCATACTCTCTACCAATACCGAAAACCACTTTAACGACTGTATACATGGTGAAGACTCCAGAATTATGTAGGATGGCTTGGTGTATGATTTTGTATGAGGTATTTACGTAGCCCTGACTCCCGTGAGTCAGCTTAGATGTGACTAAAACAGGAGCCACGCCTAGCCAGGTGAGGTCATTCCACCTATTGGACATGCCTCTTCGATACCATATTATTAGTTTGTGATAATTTGGTGGCCACACCTTGATTTTGATTATGGGAGTGTGTTTCAAGGTAGGCGGTAGTAGCTGCTATGTGTTACCACCAGTCTAAATCCACAATTGGTAGAATCCTACACTGGAATTGCTTCGAGTGTCGTGTTCACATGCCCTGCCGCGCCTTCTATGAGTTGGTTTGTGTTGTACCTATGGAGTGCCTTTTGATAGCCCTCTAGTTTACGGAGGAATTACGATACTGTATAGACTATGTGAATATATTAAATATGTTAAGGGAGATATGGGTAATGACTTAATGCTATTTTAATACTTTATGAAACGACCCACAAATCCGCACCCCTTGAGTCAACACTATTCTACCTAAATCAACTCAAGTTGTACAGAAAAACGAACCATTTGGGTTAAAGAAGAAGAGGTAGAAGAAGAAAATAGAAAACAACAACAGAATCTAACCATCGCAGCGGAATAAAATATAATAGAAAATAAATGACCTTTACTCAAATCAAATATATCTATTTATATATATTACATCATCAGAGTACATCAATCACAGCTCAACATCAATATCAATAACATACAAATGGATACTCAACAACTCAACACAGCGGAATGTATATACAAACAAGTACGAATGTACATATCGTCATCCAGCTCGTCTCCTGAGCACCACGGCATCATATCCTGTATCCTATAATACTCGGTCTGACCCGAGCATTACAGTTAAATAACACCCGAGTCAGTCTGGAATACCGACGTGAGAAAATCACACCCAATTGATTATTAAAGTTTCAAAAATCCTTTTGAAAACAAAAGCATCTCGTAAGACCACGCCACAAATAAACATGACGGGTTTTTACCTTACGATAGCTAAAACATTTTTATTAAAATCCTCTGATATTATAATAATGTCTATAGAAAGTAAAATAGAATCTAGCTAAAATGCTTGCATCTCACGTTTCAGCAATAGTTGGGCACATTCAAAACAGTACGGGCGCGTAGGGAAAATGGATTCCAACTAATGGCTAGGCACTGGGTACCACCTGTCACTGTACCTGGTCTAGATCAGCGTACCGAGGAGCCACCCTAACTCCCCTGCAACACAAGACCGGAACCATCCCTTACTCGACAGTCCCGAGCAAGATCACCCCGCGGTTGGGATCAGCAACCGCCCACTAAGCCGAAATAAAAGGGACATCTAGACAGGGATGACCTCACCCTCCATTGGGGGCTACCCACGAAGCCTTGCTGCATAACCCCTGAATTTCAGCCATTCCCATTTGATGAGGCTTGAGGCTAAGCGTTACCTTTTAAGAACATATCCCTTAGAATTCTCACCGTCCACCTGACGATGTTTCGCAAGCATTCATCCATACAAGTCCGTCCCGGGTTCGAACGGAACCAAAGGCACTATTCCTTCTACATCCATTTTGGAAATATCCTCAGGATTAGTAGCGACTAGCCCTTGCACTTCACTGCTCCATCTTCGAATCCAAAATAGTTTTCACGAAACGTACAAACTGGATCGAAGTGGTTTTCGAGAAATAAATCTCGATCTCGGTCTCTTCGAAACGGTCAACGCATTGTCCAATATTGATAGTCGGTTATTTAACTATCCATTAATATTCACAAACAACCATCAACCAATAATTTTCCAAATTATTTATTAATCCCAAATATCTTCACAAGATATATTTCTATTTTCAATCCTTTGAAAACAGTTTCAAAACCATCTTTCTTTTCAGAATAAACTTTCCCAAATATTTTCTATCTTCTCTGAAATCACCAAGCACAAAACTAGATTTTTTTAAAATAATTTAAAACGCTTTACTTAGAAATATACTTTATAACATTTAAGTTAAAACTACTTCAATGATTTGCTAAAAATACATACTATATGAATATTTGAAAATAATGTTACTAAATAAAATATAAAACTAGATTTCACTTTTAGAAATAAAATACTAAGTCACTCTTTAAATAATTATTGCTATAATAGATTAAAATAATTATTGCTATAATAGATTAAAAGGAAATACTTACTTTAGAATTTAAATATTTAGAAATAGTAAATATTTCAAAACATACTTCTTAAATCAACGTAAAACTTTTAATTTATATTTAAAAATTTACTTTGAAAACGTACTTGGTTATTCAGAGAGAAATTTCCAATCTCAATCACTCAAATCAATTTCCCAAATTGATTCCCAATTTATTCTATTTGAAATAAATTTCTTTACTTATCATTTCATTTCAAAATTCATTAATTATGGACTAAATTATTATTTTCAGTTTGATTTTAAATCCTTTAGCTGAAATATACAAATTTCAGGTTATTCTCAATTTCTTCTTTATTTTTCTTAAATAATTTAAATCCTAAATTTAAAATAAATGTTTTGTTCCTTTAAACAATAACGTTGAAGTTTAAGTTTCATTAACTTTCTGTTTATTTAAATTTCCCTTCCCATACTCAAGATTTATTTATTAAAATTTTGAAGTCACTTTATTTCCTTTCCAGTTCATTCATAAATTTACTCAACTTTTCTACAATTATTTTACTTACAACTTCACTTCTTTTATTTTCATTCCCAAACTCAAATTATATATTTGGTAATTTATTATTGCCCGATTATAACAATCAAGCCATAACATTCAATATTTCCACATAATTCATTACAGAATATCAAATATTCAGAACAGAGAATATTAAATAATTAAATAAAGTTGAGGGGTCCAGTTGGATCCCTCCAACCTATTCTCCCTGCATCCACAGACGTTAGCATCACATAATATGCCAATTTTAAATTATACTATACTATATCACATCAATCAATTCAACCACACAATCAATTATTTAAATTTAATCGTTCAAATTTAAATTTAAATCTAAATTGAACTGAGTGAGATTAACTCACCTTTGCTTTAAAATTTGCATCCTATTTCACTCCAGCTTGTTTCCATGATTTAAACCTTTATTTTTAATTATAACCCGTTCCAATTATGATTCCATTGCGTATATTCCGTAGCTGCGAACCAATTACGGCTTGTTCCATTGATTTTGATCCTCGCACGATATAGTTATCGAATTTATAAATCAATTTATTTAAATAAAAATTAAACTAATCTAATTACATTCCTAAAATTTAATTACCTTCATTAATGAAATATGCTCCTTCCTCATACTACTGGAACACAAGCACGCAAACCCCCTATCTCCACGTCGAGCCTGCAATCCATAAGAAAATGCGTCCAGATTCAAATTGGACTCAAACCCTAGCTGCTTCGAACAAGTATCGTGCCTCCCTTGTCATTGACGTGCTCACGTCTCCCCATACATCACCGCCATCATCGCTCAACCCTCCTTCCTTGCATTCCAGGTCACAAGCATCATCGACGACGCATAGTCATGAGGCCGTAACCTCCATCGAGTTGCACGACCTTATTGTAACCCATCTTCGATCGTGTAGGCGAGCTCCCTTGCCTCGATATCGATACAAGAATATAAATTGAAGAATAGAGCGGCCTCCCCCTTTTCGATTTGAAAAATTTAGGCTTCGACCATTGTTTAACTCTCTTTTTTTAAACAAACGAAGCGGACATCGAATTGAAAGGAGGAGGTGGTTTCGGCTTTGATTCAATTGGAAAGGAAAAGCGCACATTTTTTTTCTCTGATCAAATTTGACATTGAAATTTTTATAAACTGTCTTGATTTTTTTTAAACAAGAAGAAGGGCTTTTGTTGAAAGGAAATGGATGTTCGATTTCTGTAGAAGAAAAAGGCGTATACGAGAAGATAACGGAAAAAGTTGGCGTATAAGGGAAGACTCAATTATTAATTTAAATTCAATTTGATTATTCTAGGCATTGACCAATCGTACGACCCAATGGTAACTCCAAACAATGCGAAAATTGAAATCCGATAGTAATAAAACATTACGGATCCAATGGAGCTGGTTTCGTCGAATTCCGAGACTGTGCCTCGGAAGGCTATTTTTACATTCAATTTAAACCATATTAAATTCAAAACTTAACAAACCATTCTTAAATTTGATTTCATCACTTCTATTCTCCTCGGTATTATCAACAAAATTTTTATAAGCCTTCAAATTACTTTTAGCAAGCTTGAAATCCTAGATTTCATATATTATCAAATTTTCTAATTATTTAATTCAATAATTTAATTATCGAATAAATAGTGATATTCGAAATACAAGTTAAAATTACTCCTTTGAATATTTACAATCGGTTAAATATTTCGATTTCAAATGCTCAAAAATTCCGGGTCGTCACATTCCTTCCCCTTAAAAGAATTTCGTCCCCGAAATTACTAACTAGGAAGGATGGTCTAAAACCCGTTTACTTTTCCCAAAATCAAACAGGTTCTACCAATTCAACATCTTACCAACTATATTTATTTTTATAAAAGACCCATTGTTATTCTTATTAACTCTCCAAACCTTTCCTTAGTTTCAAACTATACTATTTGTTTAACCATTCAAGTTTTAATTAAAAACCAAATTTTGAATTATCAAAATTTTCTCAAATTTTTTTTCTAACTCTCTAAATTTTCGAAAAATTTCGCCAGCGTCTCCTTTGCGCGGCTAGCTCGGTACAACTACAAAATGGCTCTACGGCCTCCCAAATCCAAAAAGAAAACAAAAGGCCAAGTGGCTCAATCCAAATTCCCAATCAAATTCACACCAAAATTAAATACATACCTTTTTGTCGAGCATTTCAAATTTTTATTTTTGAGATCAATCCAACTCTCTTTTTCCTTTATATTACCTGCATATCTTGCTTGACAATAATAACCAATCAAAATATTCCAAAAACATTTTATCAACTTCCTTCCGAAATGTCAATATTTATCCATTCCAAATATCAACTTAGAATATATTTGAAAATCAATTTCCAATTAAGAACTCACCATTCCTTACTTAAGTTAATATAAGCATTAAATATGTTCCTTATATTTATTTTCACCTTACCACTTTAGTTTATATCCATTTCTATTCAAATCGATTCTTTCATTTCCATAAGAATTTCAATTTATCTTTAACTCTGAGTATTTGAATTTTTATTCTTCATTTATGACTAATTTATTTCATTACTTTAATTAGTTCCATTTACTAACTTATTTCAACTTCCAATTTGAAAACATTTGTCGTTAACAAAAGTTACCAAAATTTTCTAACTCCCAAAATTTCTGAAATTTTTTGGCAGAGTCTCCTTTGTACGGAGGAGCTTTTGCAATTTGACAAAAAAGATAAATATATATACATCGACCCACACGGTCGGAAAAACCAAAAACAGTTCATATTTCCTATTTTTATTGCGTAGGCGTACCTTATTTAGCATTTTAAGCAAGCGGCTTATTAATTTTAGCAAATAGCACAACAAAATCCAGCCACACGGCCTCCAGGTACCTGTACTTACTCAATTTAAATATGTAAGTACCAAATATACGAAGTTTAACAACATATCACTTATTTGCAATAGTTAAACACATGAATTCTAAAAGAAAACACACCAAACACTTTTCCATAAGCAATTTATATAGTTTTTATACTAATTCAATTGTTTCAATTTATTTATAAACCATTTACATTCAATTTGAAAAGTTTAAAACTCGATTACTTGCATTTAATTTATTTTTAAGCAGACTGATCTCATATTTAATTCAATTGCTTCCAAAATCAATTTATTTTACTTCTATCAACTCGTAGAATTTTAATTACTCATATTTACATCAAATGACAAGTTATTCTTGCAGTTCAACGTGATTTATGTGAATAAACAAGTATTTATGTTTTATAATCAATTTAAATGGATTTCAACTCAATTTATACTTAATTCTATTCCATTTCAATTTATTCACAATCCATGTATTCTCATTTTCATTGCACTTTAAATTTGAATACATTCACTTGCATTCCATTTTATTAACCAAATTAGTTCATTCAAAACCATTAACAACTTAGGTTCATCTTCATTACCAATTAAATTTCTTCTTTTTTTCTAATTCATTCACACCCATTTATTTAGCTTGACACATTCTAATTAAATTTTATTCTCAACCCAATCATTAGCATTTCATTTAAAACTATTCTATTAGACTTGAAAACATTCAATTGTTAATATTGTCTCCAAGTTATTTCAATTCCTTAACATTTTAAATGGTTTACAATTATTTATTTAAGAATTTTCATTCCATTACATATTATCTGTAACTCACCGAATACTATTTCGATTTAAATTTATTTTCACTTGATTTAAATCCAACCCAATATCATTAAACTTAATTCAAGTTGATTTAAATTCAACTCTCTTCCATCTATTCAGCTTAAGTCAATTTACTTCAATTTATTCAAATTTTATACTTAAGCTCATTTTCATTTTACCAGCAAATTTTACTCTTTTATACTCAACTTAACTCAATTGATTCCAAGGCCATATCCAATTTATTTCCACTTATTGGATTTCATTTACACATTCAAACCATTACTATTTTAATCCATTTACATTTTTATTTATTCGACACATTCCTAACTATATTTAATTTGTTAACACTTTAAGTTAAATTTTAATTTAAAACTCAAGTTTCGAATCTACTATCCATTTTCAATTTACCATCCAATTTTATTAACTCACAATTCAATTCATTCTCAATTACTTTCACTTCATCAACAATTTAAGTCGAATTTAATTTATAACTTGAGTTTATTCCCAAACTTTATCATAAACTCACAATTCAGCTTCTATTAAGCAACATTACGTCCCCATTTATACATCTTATTAACTAATATATTATAAAATTAGTTCTCTCCTATTTATAGTTCAATACTTGATTTTTAATTTCAAATATCACTTCATTTAATTTTTCTTAGTTCAATTTATTTTAACTTATATATATATATATATATATAGTTCAAGTTTGGATTTTCCTTCGTTTTATTATCCAAAACATCAAACAATATTTATTTTGGATTTTCTATCCCACCTTTCAAATTTAATAAGTCACAACTTATTATTTTCACAATTCCATTTATTATAGGCTTGAATATATTCTTCTTTTATTTTAACTCAAGCCTTATGCTTCTTTATAACCCAAGCATATTTTATTCATGCATTTTTAATTCTTTTATAAGTTATTCTCGTTTATTTATTTCAATCTAATTCTTAACCAATTTAATTTCCATTTATTCAGGTAAGAATCTAATTTCATTCAATAATTCAATTGAATTCTTATTCCAATTCAATTTTATTTTAACTCAGTTTTATTTAACTCAATTTGATTTCAACTTAATTCGAATACAACTGGATATTATTTTCAGCTTATTCAATTTATTCCAATCCAGTTAAATTTTTATTTCCCAATCCAAGTTAATTTCATTTTTTTAACTTTACACTTTTAATTCAAATTCCAACATTCAAAGCTTATATTTCCTTCCTGATTTAAAAATCATCTCAATTTATAAGCTTACAACCCATCTTATCAGGATTTTTAAACTCCCGGCTTTGGTTCCAAATCATTTTGAAATCTTCAACATCTCAAATCGCATTTCTCAAAATTTAATCCAATCCTGGTTTTATCCCCAACAAATTTCCTTTGAAATTTTCAAAAACAACTAGCTTTTCTGAACAAATCAGTTTTTGGCAGCAATCCGTCACTTAGAAATTCGAAAATGAATACTCATGATGCGGCCGTCATCATCAGAATTATTTTCCAATAATCCAAGTGATTACAATGCTATTTCACTTTCAAAATCCATTTAAAACAGATTTCCATTCAGAAATATCTCCAAAACAATAATACTATTATTTATCATTAAAACACTTCCAAAGTCTCCGGGATTTTAAATTTCTAAAGCCTGCTTAAATAAATTTTAACTATAATTCATTTGCACAGCTTATTCTCATACAAATTCTCATTCGATTATATTTCAATTTATAAATTAAATTTATAATTCATATTTTATAAGTTCCATTTTATAATGAGTTTATTCCCTTAAACTTAAGTTATATTTTAATTTCTAGTTAAATTTTCACTTAACAATGATAATACTTCAATATTATCCTTTCTAACATCCAAGCAACCATATATTAGCTGAAATAATTTACAAAAACTTTTCTTTATATCAAAATATGTTTTTGGGTAAAATTATTTCATTCACCCACATTTAAAACAATACCGTGTCAATTGTTCTATTCAAGTGTTTAGAAACCCCTTCAATACAGTTGCGCAGACTGTGTCGACGAAGGTTCATATGCCGCTCAATAAATCAATCAACACAATATTAAAACAATTTATATTAACTAACAAATACGCGCTCATATCTATTAATACGCTCAAACTCATTATAGAGTACTACGGACTCTATTTTATGAGTAATTCCCACCAGAGCCAAGGTTATCTCCAACCTACGCTCTGATACCAAGTGAAACGACCTGCAAATCTGTACCCCTTGAGTCAACACTATTCTACCTAAATCAACTCAAGTTGTACAGAAAAACGAACCATTTGGGTTAAAGAAGAAGAGGTAGAAGAAGAAAATAGAAAACAACAACAAAATCTAACCATCGCAGCGGAATAAAATATAATAGAAAATAAATGATCTTTACTTAAATCAAATATATCTATTTATATATATTACATCATTAGAGTACATCAATCACAGCTCAACATCAATATCAATAACATACAAATGGATACTCAACAACTCAACACAGCGGAATGTATATATAAATAAGTACGAATGTACGTATCGTCATCCAGCCCGTCTTCTGAGCTCCACAGCATCATATCCTGTATCCTATAATACTCGGTCTGACCCGAGCATTACAGTTAAATAACACCCGAGTCAGTCTGGAATACCAGCGTGAGAAAATCACACCCAATTGATTATTAAAGTTCCAAAAATCCTTTTGAAAACAAAAGCATCTCGTAAGACCACGCCACAAATAAACATGACGGGTTTTTACCTTATGATAGCTAAAACATTTTTATTAAAACCCTCTGATATTATAATAGTGTCTATAGAAAGTAAAATAGAATCTAGCTGAAATGCTTGCATCTCACGTTTCAGCAATAGTTGGGCACAATCAAAACCGTACGGGCGCGTAGGGAAAATGGATTCTAACTAATGGCTAGGCACTGGGGTACCACCTGTCACAGTACCTGGTCTAGATCAGCGTACCGAGGAGCCACCCTAACTCCCCTGCAACACAAGACCGGAACCATCCCTTACTGGACAGTCCCGAGCAAGATCACCCCGCGGTTGGGATCATCAACTGCCCACTAAGCCGAAATAAAAGGGACATCTAGACAGGGATGACCTCACCCTCCAGTGGGGGCTACCCACGAAGCCTTGCTGCATAACCTCTGATTTTCAGCCATTCCCATTTGATGAGGCTTGAGGCTAAGCGTTGCCTTTTAAGAACATATCCCTTAGAATGCCCATCGTCCACCTGATGATGTTTCGCAAGCATTCATCCATACAAGTCCGTCCCGGTTCGAACGGAACCGAAGGCACTATTCCTACTACATCCATTTTGGAAATATTTTCAGGATTAGTAGCGACTAGCCCTTGCACTTCACTGCTCCATCTTCGAATCCAAAATTGTTTTCAAGAAACGTACATACCGGATCGAAGTGGTTTTCGAGAAATAAATCTCGAACCCGGTCTCTTCGAAACGATCAACGCATTGTCCAATATTGAAAGTCGGTTATTTAACTATCCATTAATATTCACAAACAACCATCAACCAATAACTTTTCAAATTATTTATTAATCCTAAAAATATATTCACAAGATATATTTCTATTTTCAATCCTTTGAAAACAGTTTCAAAACCATCTTTCTTTTCAGAATAAACTTTCCCAAATATTTTCTATCTCCTCTGAAATCACCAAGCACAAAACTAGATTTTTTTTAAAATAATTTAAAACACTTTACTTAGAAATATACTTTATAACATTTAAGTTGAAACTACTTCAATGATTTGTTAAAAATACATACTATATGAATATTTGAAAATAATGTTACTAAATAAAATATAAAACTAGATTTCACTTTTAGAAATAAAATACTAAGTCACTCTTTAAATAATTATTGCTATAATAGATTAAAATAATTATTGCTATAATAGATTAAAAGAAAATACTTACTTTAGAATTTAAATATTTAGAAATAGTAAATACTTCGAAACATACTTCTTAAATCAACTCAAAACTTTTAATTTATATTTAAAAATTTACTTTGAAAACGTACTTGGTTATTCAGAGAGAAATTTCCAATCTCAATCACTCAAATCAATTTCCCAAATTGATTCCCAATTTATTCCATTTGAAATAAATTTCTTTACTTATCAGTTCATTTCAAAATTCATTAATTATGGACTTAATTATTATTTTCAGTTTGATTTTAAATCCTTTAGCTGAAATATACAAATTTCAGGTTATTCTTAATTTCTTCTTTATTTTTCTTAAATAATTAAATCCTAAATTTACAATAAATGTTTTGTTCCTTTAAACAATAACATTGAAGTTTAAGTTTCATTAACTTTCTGTTTATTTAAATTTTCCTTCCCATACTCAAGATTTATTTATTAAAATTTTAAAGTCACTTTATTTCCTTTCCAGTTCATTCATAAATTTATTCAACTTTTCTATAATTATTTTACTTACAACTTCACTTCTTTTATTTTTCATTCCCGAACTCAAATTATATATTTGGTAATTCATTATTGCCCGATTATAACAATCAAGCCATAGCATTCAATATTTCCACATAATTCATTACAGAATATCAAATATTCAGAACAGAGAATATTAAATAATTAAATAAAGTTGAGGGGTCCAGTTGGATCCCTCCAACCTATTCTCCCTGCATCCACAGACGTTAGCATCACATAATATGCCAATTTTAAATTATACTATACTATATCACATCAATCAATTCAACCACACAATCAATTATTTAAATTTAATCGTTCAAATTTAAATTTAAATCTAAATTGAACTGAGTGAGATTAACTCACCTTTGCTTTAAAATTTGCATCCTATTTCACTCCAGCTTGTTTCCACGATTTAAACCTTTATTTTTAATTGTAACCCGTTCCAATTATGATTCCATTGCGTATATTCCGTAGCTGCGAACCAATTACGGCTTGTTCCATTGATTTTGATCCTCGCACGATATAGTTATCGAATTTATAAATCAATTTATTTAAATAAAAATTAAACTAATCTAATTACATTCCTAAAATTTATTTACCTTCATTAATGAAATATGCTCCTTCCTCATACTACTGGAACACAAGCACGCAAACCCCCTATCTCCACGTCGAACCTGCAATCCATAAGAAAATGCGTCCAGATTCAAATTGGACTCAAACCCTAGCTGCTTCGAACAAGTATCGTGCCTCCCTTGTCATTGACATGCTCACGTCTCCCCATACATCACCGCCATCATCGCTCAACCCTCCTTCCTTGCATTCCAGGTCACAAGCATCATCGACGACGCATAGTCGTGAGGCCGTAACCTCCATCGAGTTGCACGACCTTATTGTAACCCATCTTCGATCGTGTAGGCGAGCTCCCTTGCCTCGATATCGATACAAGAATATAAATTGAAGAATAGAGCGGCCTCCCCCTTTTCGATTTGAAAAATTTAGGCTTCGGCCATTGTTTAACTCTTTTTTTTAAACAAACGAAGCGGACATCGAATTGAAAGGAGGAGGTGGTTTCGGCTTTGATTCAATTGGAAATGAAAAGCGCACATTTTTTTTTCTCTGATCAAATTTGACATTGAAATTTTTATAAACTGTCTTGATTTTTTTTAAACAAGAAGAAGGGCTTTTGTTGAAAGGAAACGGATGTACGATTTCTGTAGAAGAAAAAGGCGTATACGAGAAGATAACGGAAAAAGTTGGCATATAAGGGAAGACTCAATTATTAATTTAAATTCAATTTGATTATTCTAGGCATTGACCAATCGTACGACCCAACGGTAACTCCAAACAATGCGAAAATTGAAATCCGATAGTAATAAAACATTACGGATCCAATGGAGCTGGTTTCGTCGAATTCCGAGACTGTGCCTCGGAAGGCTATTTTTACATTCAATTTAAACCATATTAAATTCAAAACTTAACAAATCATTCTTAAATTTGATTTCATCACTTCTGTTCTCCTCAGTATTATCAATAAAAATTTTATAAGCCTTCAAATTACTTTTAGCAAGCTTAAAATCCTAGATTTCATATATTATTAAATTTTCTAATTATTTAATTCAATAATTTAATTATCGAATAAATAGTGATATTCGAAATACAAGTTAAAATTACTCCTTTGAATATTTACAATCGATTAAATATTTCGATTTCAAATGCTCAAAAATTCCGGGTCATCACACTTTACTTTACTACAAACAGTATTACAATAGCATATTGTACTACATAGTAGATAGTTTAACGGATCCTTGGGAGGTGGTAATCCCGAACATCTCTTAAGTTATTGCATGCACGTAGACATTGAATAGGAGATGTCAAAACCTGTAAACTTCTCTGATGCCATTACATTCATATTTATTTATTATTGATTTAACTTATATAATATTTTTTAGTTCTAACTCGAGTGTTTTGTCTTTTCAAATTCGCTCGGGTCAATCTGAGCTTTTCAATGTATCGAAGACTATTTTTTTGAAGGACGAAGACGATGATTTAGTGCTATTGCTATTTATTATATTCATACCACTGCATCATGTTGTTCCGTTGCATTTATTTATTTATTCATGTTGTATGCAACTCTGATCTGTATTATAAAAGTGTAATCAAACGTTATTTGTAAAATAACTTCATGAACTGTTTATTTGATTATTATATTTTATCATTCCGCTACGAGATTCTGTGTTTGTTTTTCTTTCTTTCTCTGTTTTTTTTTCTTATTTACCCATAAAAATCATCCCTTTTGAATGGTTTGAGTCTACCATGTGTGGTTTATTGTTGATTTGAACCGTCCAAAAAAGTGGGTCATTCCATTTGGTATCAAAGCTTTGATTTAGCTATAACCTTAGCTTTGTGTTGTTTGACTCGTATGAAATAGGGTCGTAATACCCTAAAATGAGTCGTTGAGTGTATATATGAGAGAGCGTATTTGTTAGTGTTATAAAAGGTTTTTGTATTATGTTAATTTGTTCGGTTGGGTATTTACAAATTCTGGTCGTTACGCGGGACGCTATGGCACCGATAGGAATTTCTAAACATTTAATAGGGCAGACTGACACAATATCATTTTGAAATATAGGTAAATGAAATAATTTTACCTAGTATTACATTTTGTATATAAGAGGATAATTTTTATAAATGATATAGTTGTATATGATATGCTTGTTTGTTAGTAAGTGAAATTTTCTAAATATTGATTGTAAGATAGGGTTACAAATAAAACAAATATAAATTGAAATTTTGAGGACTTAAGTTCTGTAATTTTGAAATTTTCTTTTGAAAGATTTTGAATATAATATTAGTATATTTGGAAGTATTTTTTGATTTAAATATTTAAATATGATTTGAAAAAAATGTTTAAAGAAATTTTGGAAGGAAATAAGATCTATACTCCCCTCTTTGTCACTGGAAAATAATTTTGGTGATGAGTGTAACGCATCATCGACATTCATTTTCAAGTTTCAAAGTGGGAAGACTATTGTAGTAGTTTTACTACACATATGTTTTGATGAATAAATCTTAATTTCGAATTCCTAAATATGATGATCTATAAAGGATATGTATATATATTATTTTCAAAAGGACTGAAATGAATCCGAGATTTAGTTCTTAAACTTTTTGATAATTAGTTGTTTTCAATTATTGTAATGAATGAAATCTTAACTATTTTAATAGTTGGAAACTTCTAAAGGAAAATAATAAATTGGAAGCTAGGTGATTAATGAAATATACAAGAAATTGAAAACTTGTAAATTTAAGAATAATGAATTTAGAAGATGTAATTATTAAACATTTTGTTAACTAAATGAATGAGGATATGTAATAGAATATTATATAAGTAAAACTTAAGTAATGAGAGTGTTCAATGGAATTACTTTTAAATAAGAATTTTGATGTTATAAATTGTTATAAAATTAAGTTAATAATTTGAAATGTTACAAATTAAATGTAATAGAAAAGATGAATACTGTAAGTAAACAATTATAAACTTAAGTTAATGTTGAAGCCATTTATATTAAAGTGAGTACTATGTTAGTTGAATGATTATAACTTCAGAAGTGTTGAAATGACTTAAAAATAAAATTTAATATTCAATAATACTATATATGAAACAAATGAATGTGAAAAATAAGAACCTATTAATGGTGAATTAAATTGTAAAGAAACTTACATAATAACGGATAATCTAGAAATTGAAATGGAAATAACTTATGTAAATAGTGAATTTAAAGTAACGAAAAGAAAAAAAGACGTTGTATGAATAAATGGAAAATGAATTTTGTAAGTAATGAATGTAAATTAAAGAAAATAATCATTATGTGAATGAAAACTTATGAACAATAAATGATGTGAAATGAAATTAATAAGAATGAACTTGAATAATACTTGAAATCATTGTTTGTTTTGGCATATGGGATGTTGGGGAGGTGATATTTTAAATTGTTTAGGATGTATGAATAATCTATTAAATTTTATCTACGATTGTTGAGCACATAGTATACTTTGTAGTTTATTTATCATTCTATATGATTAAAAGCTTCTAAACCTGAACAAACCATTTGCTTTGTTTGCTATGGTTGGATGACTGATTTCTTTAATTCATGTGATGATTGTATGGTTCTTTTACAAGTGTTTGTTTTATGTTGTGTTAACTTGGTTGTTACTAATTTAAAAAACAAAAATATTTTCTATTTTACATAATTATTAACTTCTTTGGATTATATAAGTGAAATACAAGTTTATAGAAGCATTGGCTACTGCTTTTGGTTTCATAAATAAGCATTATTTGCCCGACAAATAGATACGTTCTCGGATTACGGTTTTCTAGCGATATTATATTGTTTTCCCGTGGTTTGGGACATATTATTTTGAAATATGTGATATATACTGTTATTTTGATGTTATTATTTCTCCCAAAACTCTCCGTACAAAGGTGACTCCGTCGAAATTTTCTACGAATATTTGACTTAGAAAAAATTTTGTGAAATGTTTCAAACTTTTATTAACTTAAATATATAAAAGGATTTCATTGTTTATAAATTGTTATTTTATTTAAGTTATCTAATTTTGTAAATTAATTGTTACAAATTTAGTATTGTGAATACAATATATTAATTCCTCAATCCTTTCTTTTCCCTTTTTGAGGACGAAAAGTTTTGAGTGGGGGAGAGTGTAACGACCCATGATTTTCGATAATTAAAAATAGTTAATTCAATAAGGTTTTGTGATTTAATGTTGGAAGAAATAAAAAAAATATGATTTATTAATGAAAACAATAACTAGAGTGAGATATAACCATGTTAATTTAAGTTAATTGTTAACAAGTTTAATGAAATTCTAATTAACTGAAATGATTGAAAGGTTATATGTAATGCCCCACCTCGAGACCCACCTTAGAAAAGAGAATTAACAAGTAATTCCGTCTATTAAAGCGGAGAATAGGGCTGGTTAAGGGCGACCATCTATAATTTTATCCTAAACATCTACCGAATACGTCGATAAATGCAATATAATTTTTCTTTTCAACTAAAGGGGGTAGACATACCCAGTACATGCTTAATCCAAAACTATAGGTGACTAACGGATCTATCAGAACAAAATACAATAACTAAATATAAATCATATCATAGAACAGTAATCAACATCATATATATACATATACATTGATATATGTTTAGTACAATACAATATGAATACAATAAAGGTGGTACACGACCACACCATATACATCGAATCTAATGTAAATACATCAAAGTATGTGGAAGAAATAAACTACTCAAGAAAAAGAGGAGCTGATATCCAACATCAACTTCAAGCTAATCTCAATAGATGATACCTGAAACAACTCGGTCTGACCCGAGTGAAAACACATGGGTCAGGCTAGCTAAAATCATCAACTAAACAGAATAATCGATAAGGATAAGTAGGTGAAAGCTATAGTATCATTTTTCTTAAAGGATGTCGTGCCCTAAACAGGGTTTCAACATCATAAGAAAGGACAACATCTCTTCTTGGCAAGTAGAAGGGATAATGATGATAAAGTCATACTGAAGTGGCATAACTGACACTTAAGCAAGTGGAACACATACGAGCAAAGTTTTAAAGATAAGATTCAATAAACATCGTTTTATCCACATATCATCGGCGGTATAAAGGAATATGGACAATGACTTCAAATGATTCAACTATCTTCTTAGAAGTGGTTGTCAATATAAAAATACATCAAAGGTACATATCCTTCATACATAGAATAGAACACATATGGATGTGCCTCATCTCATTGGCACCTCCCAAGGATCACTCAAGGAAATATAAAACCCAATCGTAAAAGAAGCTTCATTTTTATTCATACCTCATCTCATCGGTATGAATATAGATACATCTCAAATCCATCACTAAAACTCATCATAAAAGATTCTTCATAATCATTTATACATCATCTCATCCGTACAAATGTATAAATACATCTCAACTCCATCTTAACATCAAGTAGTCTATAAAATCATCAAATCATCAATCCATATTGCAAATAACTTAATCAAAGAGTAACATCATAAATGATTTCACCATATATGTATACATCTCATCAAGCACTAGGCTATCGATGTAATAATCATCTAAAGATGGTGAAGTCTAAAACATCAAAACTCAAAGAAATCCCGGATTGGCCAAATCCTCGATTGCATGCCGAAGCAATGCAATGCGCGCTTCATCCTGACTAGTACTACTATTTGGTACCATAAACATCGTGATGACTGGAGTCAAATAACATCTTAGCATCCTGAACATCATGAATGACTATAGTCTATAACATCATAATGACTCCCAGTCACAAAGACCCGAGTTAATAACATTGTGATGATCGGAGTAGCAACTACATCGTGATGACTCCAATAGAGTACTCGTGGTCTGTAATACTAGTAAACATCGTGAATGTGTCTCAACTTCTCGGATAGGAACCCAATAGGTGTTAACGTACGCCCCACACCATACGTTCGCCCCTAATGGTTTACTAGCCGTTAGTTGGTACCACACTAGTAAAACATCATAAACATAAATAAAATATACTCGACCTCGTCTCATTGGCGAGTAAATATAATACTATGCTCATCTCATCTCATTGACGAGTACTAGGGGCATCATGGCTTGTCTCTTCTCATCGACGAGTAAAAACTATCATAATACATCTCAACATCATAAAATCATCATAAAGAAGCTTACCTTATCTCATTGGCAAGTAAAAATAACATCTAGATGGTTATTCATAACCATAATTCCAAATATGAATTTCTGGCTCTTAATTCATCTCATTTCATCGGCGATTAAGAAACACATCTTAAAATGGTCCTTCATCAAATATACTCCTAAATTGGAGTTCTCGGACCATATAATCTACCCAAATTTTAATAACATCTTAAATCATCTCAAATAGTTCATCGAAAGGGTTTCGATCGTGTAAGTCTGATATTAAGCGATAAAGCAAATCCATGTGTCCCATACCACATGTTATACTTTACCATTTAATTGTCCTTCTTATACATCCAAAATTCATAAAAATAAGTAATTTTATTTATAAAATAATTTTATTAGAGAAATAGAAATTTAAAACGATTTTCCGAAAACGATTATTAAAACCAATATTTGAAATTCCTTTATTATAGGAAATAAATCAATCTTTATTTAGAAAAATAATTAAAAAATACTATGTAATAATAATTTGAAATATCCATGTATTTCAAAAATGGTTTAGTGAAAACCTTTCTCGAAAGCAATGAAAACTAAGAGGGATATCTTAAAACCGATAACTTGAATTCAATACGAATTCAATTCAAATTTAACCCAAAATCAATTCAAATCCATTTAAATTTGAATTTCAAATTCTCCAAATATAGCTAGCATACTGGTAGGCATCATATCTCTCAAAATATCTCAAAAACATCATTAAAACCATAGAGAATGAGAGCAAAAACGAGCTAATACAATCTCCGGTCAATGATTGTTGTTGCCGTCATTTTGCTCTCACGATAGCAACATACAACCACAATTACGACAAAGCAAGCTCCAAAATTCCTGAAAATACAATAAATAAAACTTGTAGCACATGATCTAAGCTTTCCGGAATATCCAAAATTATCAAATTCGGTTAAGAAACGAAGAAGTCATGGTCAAATTTGTTTCGGTTTCATACACAGAGCAAATATTGGTTTTGCTCTCGGATTAGCAGTAGAAAAATAAAATTTTGACATAGCTAATCTAAAAATTTCATGAAACTCAATGAATAAAAGTTGTAGTACATGAATATTTATTTCCAAAACATTGAAAATTGTTGAATTCCGATCAAAAACAAGAAAGATATAGCTCAAATAATATCAGATTCAAACTCAAGAAATTCTGTCAAAGACATAACTATACTTCTGCTTCCAAATCTATTTTAGGTCAATGAAATAGTAAAACATCGAAATACAACCTGAAGAGAAATTATTCCTTATTGAATGTAGTTTCCATCAAAAGAAATTTGACCTAAATTGGACAAGAAACGAATAACTTATGTCTAAAGCACTTCTCTTACCTATGAGTGTTGTTGTTGTCAATTTGCTCTCGGAACAGCAACAAACAAGCATGATTTTTATCAAGAAAACGTAAAAATTTTACAAATCTCAAAACATGTAACTTGTAGACCTATGTCTATTCTTTCCAGAACATCTAAAATTATCGAATTCTGACTTAAAACGAAAGAGATATGCCCAATTTACTGACGGCAATTTCACAAATAAAATGCAACAAATAAAATTGAGATTTCTTACTTTGAAATCTCAATCAAAGCTAGAAAATGTTAGTTTTAAACTCACATTTGATTTTAAATAGCGAACACCCAAATTTATGAAGAAATATTAGATCTTGAAGGTGGAATCCTTTCTCTATTCTTATTTTGGTGAAGTTCTTCTTGAATTAACAGCGAAATTGAATGGAATTGAGATTTAATTAGAGAAAGCCATTGTTTTTCTTTCTCTCTGTTTACCGTGTCTTTTGTTTTAGGGAGGAAGATGAGAGAAAAAAGTACGTACACCTATTTCCTATTTTCTAGATGGTTCTAGAGAGAGTTGATGGATTCAAAACCTTACCCAAATAAGCCCAAGACTAATATACTTAGAGAAATTCCTATGTTATACACATATTTAACCTATTTAATCAATTTATGTACTAGTTTTCTCATTTTTAACCAAATAAAATATCTACAACAAATTGTTTGCAATAAAATTGTTATTATATAAAAAAATAAAATTTATTTCGACAATAAAAAGTTATTTTCATAAATAAACCCTATCTTTGACAATATTTTACAAATTACACCATTTTAATGTATAAACACTATTTTTAATGCAATAACTTAAACAAATATTTCTTTCATGCCAAATAAATTGCAATAAACCATTCTAACAATTTTTAATCATTAAAATAATTTTTTCCAATTAAAAATATTATTTTCCCCATATAACACAATTTTTTAACAATATTTACCAATAATCTCATTTTTAGTGAAAAATCACTATTTTCATCCATTTCAACGAAATAAAATTTATTTTTAAGTCTAATGAAGTGTATTAAAATGTTTTAACACTTTTATAACATTAATACATCATTTCAAGCCTAATTACACTTTTAAATTTTATTTTCTTCATATTATTCCTTTTATTTTACAATAAAAGGCTAACATTAGAATAAATTTCCAATATTACTAATTAACTAAAGTTAAACCATCTCAATTATTTATTTGCAATCCAAATCTATAAAAAAGTTTTTTTTAACTTTATTTCTTTCTTTTACACTTTTTCCAACCGTCGAATGTTGAAATAGGCTTTAAATAAAATAATATGACTTATTTAAATTTCAAATCCCAAATTATAATCATCAAGATATTGTTTATATAAAATAAAAAATATAATCACTCATTTTATTATCCAAATCATTTTTAAACACAATATTAAATTATAATTTGCATTACAATTTAATATTAACAGTAATCTCCAAAATCCCGGATGTTATAGACCCCCTTTAACAAAATTGCGTCCTCGTAATTTCTAGTGGAAAAAGGCTGTAAACAACACAAAAATTCAATCGACAAAGGATAAAAGACAAACTCGAAACTTAAACCATTCATACTCTCAACATAGAACTGTAGAGAAAAACAAGGAAAAAATCACTTGGTTAATCCAATGGCCCATCAAATGCTAATATAGTGATTAGTAAACCATCGAATTTTCCAAGTAACTCGAAAGAATTTCGAAGATATCCCGTCTTCGAATCAAAACTCAATAAGATTCTCAATAATTAATCAATCGAAAATGATCGACTTCACAATCCTAGTAGTCATTTTCTCATTCATATACGTACAATCCTATCTGCCTATCTCCTTTCACAATGGAAGAAACTCAAATTTCTAAATTCAATTGCAAATCAAAAATAGATTGAAAACTAAAACTCTTCAAACTATATCGTATGTATATTGATTCGAAGCTCTCGAGGAGAGTAATCTACTATAGTGATTTGTTTCTCGAATTGGATCATCGTTTGTCCAGAAATTGATGAATTTATCTCTGCCATTCATCGCATCGTGATCAACTTCGATCGATCGTCGAATCGATGGTATGAGTTTGTGGAGATCGTTGAAGGGAGTTCATCCGTATCGTTCATTAGGCAAGATGATGGTTCGATCGCTGTGAAGAATTCAAGTAGGGTTTCAAAACCCTAGTTTGGGGGCGGCGGTGGCGGCTTCAGGCAGCCACGATGCCGGCGCGCGTGGAGCTAGGCGAACGCGCCTCGTCGAGGGGAGGAAGATGGTGGTGGTCAGCAACTCGATGGTGGCCGAAGGCGCGTTGAATCGATAGTCAAAGTTGAGGCTGGGGTTCGTTCGTGCATACAGTTGGTTGATGCGTTCAATTCCAGGGAGAGAGGTAAAGTGACGTGTATTCTATTAATTATTATTTTATCCATTTTAATTTAAATAATGTTCTAATATATATAACTTTTACATACGAGTTTGGATTCACGCACGGTTTCTTATGTTGAGATCGTATCGGAATTTTGAACATTTTTAAACTAGTTTGGATGAATTCCAAGACTGTTAGATTTTAGGCCTTATTTTGGATTTCAAATCGATTTGAAATCAAAGGTGAGTGTTTTAACCCACTCACAACTACTAGATTGTCTTATGTTGGTTAAATTAAATTTATGATGTGATTAGAAGTTGATTGACTGCTGTTTCATATATCTAAATTGTCGTTCCAGTTAAATCTAAATTTATTGAATATAACTGCCATTTAATTTAAACTTAAGTTGATAGTTTATACCTGTTAATGATAATCAGTTATCTATTGATTTTTATTAGTTGATTTGGATGATGATTGTGATGGATGTTTGATAGTTGATATTGGATGATTGGATGTTATATTTTATATTGTTATAACACTGCAAGTTCCCTATGTATTGAAATGATACACACCCGAACGATTTGATAGATTAAGGGAAATCGTTAGTTGAAATGATAGACTCAAGCGATTTCATGGATTTGTAATAAAATACAGGATTGCGGGTTGAAATGACATATATCCATAAATATAAAATAATTACGGATTGAAATGATAAATATCCATATCACTTGACCATAGAGTAGAAAAATTATATACGAACACCGGATAAGTTAAATTAAAATAATTCGAAAGCCTTAAAATTTAAATTCAATTAAATGACATCTTGTAATAAAATTTGATGTATATAAATTGAATTATTTTTGAAAATTCAAGCTTTAAATGTTGGAATTGGAAATTGGTTTAATTTAAAATTTAAAGTTGAATTTTGAAGTATAAATGGAACTTATCGAAATTGAGTCATTGAAATGTTTGAAATTTGTAACTTTGAAATCTATTGAAATTGGAATAGCTTAAAATTAACAGTTTAAAATTTGAAATTGGGTTTTGAGTTGAAATCTAGATATGGTCCAGATTTGTCAAATGAAAGAAATAGTTAAATTGGCTGTTAATTTCAAATTTATTATGTTTTACAAACTGTTAAAAATGTTATTCAAAATTTTAATTTATTAAAATTTTCAACTATTAAATTAAGTTAATCTATTTTAAACTATCCTAAACCAATTTGATCAATTTAAACTACTCTAATTTATTTTAATCTATTTTAACCTAATTAATCCAATTTAATCTAATTTAACCATTTAACTAATTAACCCATTTTAATCTATTTTAACATATTTTAATCTATTTTAAATCTACTAAAACTATTTTAATCTATTTTAAATTTATTTAAAGTATATTAATCTAATTTAAATCTAATTTAAAACCGTCTTAAATCCATTTCAACTATTTTATTCTTTTTTAAACTATTAGACTATTTTTAACATATATTTTAACATATTTAAAATTCAAACTGTGTAAAGTGGGACGATTTATATTAAGCGAATATGATTAAATAATGTTATAACTTAAGTTGAGATTTGAAATGATATTTTCTAATGAAATAACATGTTCTGAGTAAATATGATAATTTTAAATGACGGTTTAACCTATTTTGAAAAGTGTGATTTTGAAAGTAAATATGGTTTTGGTAGTGATATGATTACAAATGTGATATGATTTCAAAAGTGGTTTTGAGAATATGATATATTGATATCAATTATGAATTTGATTTTTTTTTTTGGAAATGTAAATGAACCTTTCGGTGTGAAATAAGCGTTTGGTTGTTAAAGAGACTGGGATCGGACATTGTCATACTCTCTACCAATACCAAAAACCACTTTAACAATTGTGAACTTGGTGGAGACTCCAGAATGAAGTATGATGGTTTAGTGTATGATTTTGTATGAGGTATTTACCTAGCCCCGACTCCCGTGAGTCAGCTTAGATGTGATTAAAACAGGAGCCACACCGAGCCAAGTGAGGTCATTCCTCCTATCGGACATGCTTCTTCGATACCGTATCATGACTTTGTGATGATTTGGTGGCCAAACCTTGATTTTGATTATGGGAGTGTGTTGAGAGGTGAGCGGTAGTAGCTGCTATGTGTTACAACCAGTCCAAATCCTCAACTGGTAGAATCCTACCCTGGCATTGCCTCGAGTGCCGTGTTCACATGCCCTATCGCGCCTTCTACGAGTTGGTTTGTACCATACCTATGTAGTGCCCTCTGATAGCCCTTTAGTTTACGGAGGAATTACGGTACTGTATAGACTGTGAAAAAATATAAAATGTATTAAGGGGGATATGGGTAATGCCTTAACGCTATTTTAATTCTTTACTTTACTATAGGCACTATTATAATAGTGTATTGTACTACATAGTAGATAGTTTAACGGATCCTTGGGAGAAAATAATTTCAAACATCTCTAAAGTTATTGAACGCACGTAGACACTGGATAGGAGATGTCAAAACCCGTAAACATCTCCGATGCTGTTACACACATATTTATTTACTATTGACTTAACTTACATAAGATCTTTTAGCTCTGATTCGAGTGTTTTTCCCTTTCAAATTGGCTCGCGTCAGTCTGAATTTTTTAGTGTATCGAAGAATGTTTTTCTGGAGGACGAAGATGAAGATTTAGTACTATTGCTATTTAATATATTCAGACCACTGCATCATGTTGTTCCGCTGCATTTATTTATTCATGTTTTATGCAAGTCTGATCTATATTGTAAAAGTGTAATCAAATGTTATTTGTAAAACAGCTTCATGAACTGTTTATTTGATTATTATATTTTGTAGTTCCACCGCGAGATTCTGTGTTTGTTTTTCTTTTTTTCTATATTTTTTCCTTATTTATCCATAACAATCCTCCCTTTTGAATAGTTTGAGTCTGACATGTGTGGTTTATTGTCGATTTGAACCATCCAAAAAGATGGATCGTTACAAAATACTTCCTCTTAAATAAATTGCTTTCAAAGTACTTTTCTCAAAAATTCTCACTTTATAAATAATTTAAGTACTTTTCAAAGTTTGAAAGTTTGAAATCCTTTCGACTAAGTTTTAAAATACTTCAATTAAAACATAAATTTTTTCCAAATAGTTTTCTCTAAAATTTCACTTCAGAATTCAATGCAAATACCTTTCAAAACATTTCTATCAAACTAAACTTTTCGCTATGAAATGTAAGTCAAATAAATTCTAAGTATCCAAAGGCATATAATTATATACCCAACATAAATGAATTATATTCTCATTCATTCCAAACTTCTTTCCAATAAAAACTCTTACTATAGGATTTATTTTTCCAGAATGGTACTACTACCTTTCTTCAAAACGATAAAGTTTATAACCCTTTCCAAAACCATTATATTATCACTCAAATTATTGCTTTTATATTGTTCAACATTAATTTCTTTCAAAACATTTCAATATTTTCAAAAATATTTATCAGCTTTCCAAAACAGTAAATATTCACAAAACATTCTAAACTTTTCAAAATATTTAAATCCCTATAAACATTGCGTTCATATGCCTTGTCTCAGTATTTAGGAAATTTTATCGACAATGTTGGCCAAACGAATCGATTAGAATTTTCAAACCATTCAACAAACAAATTAACTCAAATTTTACTTTAAAAATCTCTTCTAATAGTACATACACCTTTCCAATAATTTTACTTCTATCTTAAAATAACTATTTGATTATAGTGAGTGGTGGCTGCCCCCTCACTCTTAAGGAAACCATTCCACTTAATTAGGCTCTACTCTATAACATTTTTCCATCATTCCTTCCTACGACCCAACCTATACTTTGAGCAATAAAACCCATTCAGACTCTATCACTCTTTGCAAGCTTTATCACTCATTTGTCAACCCAGTTGCCTTCTTCCTCTGGCCAAATCTATGCTTCCAAACCCTTCTCCCTTCCATTTTTGACCGTTGTCCTCTCCTTTTTGTCATTGAGGGAGGAGGTAAGGGAGCAAAACACCTCATTTATTTTTTCAATCAATGTCTATCTCACAATGATTATACTAACATATTATTGTAGGTTTGGAACTCTCCCCAACAAGGCAACCCAATCAAAGCTCTAATATCAAAGCTGAAGCTCCTCACACTCAAGTCGAAATGGTGGTCATCTAGTACTTTTGGAACCGGAAATAATAGACTATAGACCTTAGAGCCTAGCTAGCTTTTATCCAACATGACCTGAGCACTGATCCTCTTAATCTAGGCTCACACTTTTAGAACAAGAATGCTTTGATAATCTTTGTAAGTCAATTGAAAAGGAAGCGCATATGGCAAGGCAGAAGACATAGATTTATAAAGAAGTTCAAGCAAATAGGAACACAAAATATTATCATAACCCTCTCAAGCTAAAATTGGCTAGGACCAGAATTTACTTAATTGAGGACATGCATGGACAACTCTTACCAGCTCTTAGGCTAAAAACAATGCATTTATAAACCACTTTTCTTCCATTTTAGCAACCTCTACAATACTTGACACGATTTATCTTTTTTCAATAAACCTCCCAAGCATCTCCCTAGTCCAGTCAAACCTCTTAATATCTCAAGTCGCTCCAGATGAAAAATGTGGACCTATGAAGTCTAGTTTATTTAGAACATTTCTAATATTATTTAAAAAAAAATTATTTAAATTTATAAGTTGTAAAATTTTATTTAATTTATGTCTTGATATATATATATAAAGAGGAGTTCAAATGAATTTTTTGATAGTTATTAATTTATTTTCTTCCCTCCTTTTAATCTCTTGAAACTCCAATAAAAAAATACTATATTCTCTTTGAAAGCATATAGAATCAATTCAATCTTTATTGTATTGATTCACTACTACTTTCTTACTATTTTGGAATCATCGCTCTCTCAAATCAAAGATCAAAGTGCCTCCAAAAGGCTATAAGATCCATTTTATCCAAAGTTCAGGAAATTGTCTTTAAAAAAACTATCAAACTCTATTTTTATTTTCTTAGGTGTGCTTGTAGCCTGTTTGAATCAAGTGGGCGTGCTTGGTAGTCCGAAAATTTAAGTAAGCGTGATTGCAGCCCATCCAAATCAAGTGGGCGTATCCTGAGCCCAGAAAATCAAGAGGCCTTGTCTCATAGCATTGGAATCGATATTGTAATTGGATTCGCCTTCTGCCCGTTTCAAGATTGGCTTTTGAAAAGAAATCTATACAAGCAATTTTACGGGACTGGATATAGAAGAGATCTGAACCAGTATAAAAGTCGTGGTGTTATCTCTCTAATCTTTACTTTTCTTTACTGCTTTTTGTTTTTCTCTGTGATTGCATCTGTGACTATTTAATAGTACGATTCTGTATTGTTAATTTGAGATTTATTATCAAACTTAAAAGAAAGTTAAAAAGATTTACAAAAGTTAGAAAACATTATTCTTCCTCTCCAGCATTTAATTAGCCTTAAGATCCATAATTCTGCAACCACAAATGGGTCTGCCTCCTCCCTATTTATGGAGTATTAAGTGGTCGGGTTTTCTTTTGGGTAGTACAACGTTTAAATATATATGTATATAGGCATATGTATGCATGCATGTATGTATGTATATGTATACACACACACACCCCTCAGAGAATGTTAGGAATATTGTACGCATAGATGGAATTACATGGAATAGCTGTAAATAATGGATATAACATTAAAATAAGAAATCAATTTAAATTACCGTTATGGATAAAGTAAGTAATTCTTCAGTCAACAAAACATTATTTTGATTTCCTTCTCATCAAAACCAACATGATAGAATTAGAGGGACGGACTACTGATGCAAGACGTAAACTGCAGATGGTGAAGTCATCTCATTCATGCTTGGTGCTGGCAAGACAATCAGATGCTACAGGAATAATATTGACCGCAAGATAATAGCTTTGTTTAGCATATATGTTCTATTATATTTTTTATTTTGTTGTGGGTTAATGTAGATAGCTCTCTGATATACTTGTGTTTATTATAGGTTACCGAAACTAACAACCGTATCCAAATGGTCTTGAGTTTCGATTTATTTGAACTTTGGGTCCATTAAGGTGCAATTTGTTACACCACCCTCCTTTAGCCGCTTATGCAACAACCTCCCCTCTCCGGTCGTCAATGCGTGTAACGACCCGTAAATTTCGATAATTAAAATTGGTTAAATTTATAAGATTTTGTAATTAAATGTAGAAAGAAATGAAAATATTATAATTTATATTGGAGCGAATGTTAGAAATTAAATGTTGCAATGGTAAATAAAATTAATTCTTGACATTTGGAATAAAATCCCAATAAAGAAATAGTGGAAAACATTATAATTTGTTAATTTAATATGATTGTGTAATTAATACTGAAAGAAATAAAATTGGTAATAATATTAATTAAATAATAACTAAAATGAATTGCAACTATATAATTGTAAGTTAATTGTTAATAACTTGTATGTAATTCCAATAAGTGAAACAAATGTAAATGTATAACTTGGTTGCAAAATTTATATGCGGAAATGGATGTAAATATGAATTTATTAATGAGATAATAGATAGTTAATGGTAATTGAATAAAATCAACTTTATGTAAGAATTGTAACATTTGTTTATGAATAGTGAATTCATATGGGTAATTAAAAGTTATGATAACAATGGTTATAATTTACCTGCTTAAACTGGTCTATTAAATTTAAATGGGGAATCAATTAGAATTAAACGAACTTTAATATTACATTAGCAAGTTTAAGACAATAATGGGAATGAAATGTAAGAATGTTGATGTAAGATAATAAATAATTAATTCAATGCAATCCCAATTAATTGAAACAGATTTGTAAAGTTTTATTTGATTGTAATTTGTAAATTGGAAAATAGATTCAAAGTTATATTAATTGTTGAAATGATAAGTAATAAAGTGCAATTTGATATAATCAATGTTAGTATAAATTTAAGGAATAGTTGGGAACCATATTTATGAAATAATAACGAGAATGTAAGGTAAAAAATGCTAATTAAAATTTATAATTAATGGATTTAATGAAATGACAATGAATAAAAATAGGTTATACTTGACTATAAATGGAACTTATACGAATAAATGGAATATTAGATGAAATTAGTAGTATGGAAATAAATTTTAATAAATTTACATTAATGTAAAATTTAATACAATGTTTAGGAGTTGTTAAATTGGGTATTTTAAGGCTATGGTAACAACCATCATAAATTACCAGAATATATCCGGTCTACCAAAAAAATTGGCAATCGATTGCATTTAAATGGAAATAAATGTATCATTAATAAAACCTGTAATTATAAAGTGTGAAGGTAATAAAACAACGGAAATGAAAATTTGATTCATAAGATAAATTAAAGAAATGAAACCTATTTGAATGAATTATTTGAGGTTCTAAATATAACAAATGTTTATATTTAACAATTTTAATATATTTGGACATAATAATTAATACAAAAGGAAGTTGGAAATTTGAATATATTAAGGTAATGAAATGTGAGACAAATGTTAACTGTGTTACAAAGTAATAATAGACTCAATTAAAGGGTTGAAATTGAATCTAATCAATTTATTTGGAATTAATTGAAATTAATTGGATTCAATTTATAATGAAAGGATTATTTTAAGTAAACAAAATAAATACTATAAATTGGTGGATTAATTAACTTTAATTTGATATGGGAATTGGTTTTAAATGGTTATAAAGTACTAAAGTAATCCAAGATGGAAAAATTTATAAATTATAGAATTTGAATTTAAATAGAGATTTAATATTAATTTATTTAATTAATAGGAAAATAGCCATTTTGGCCACTGACTCGGATTTCGAAGAAACCAGTTTTATCGGATCTGTAACGGTGAATTATTGTAGGATTTCAAGTTTCGAAGCGATCGAACTTGTCGTTTGATTGTACGGACTCGAAATATCTTGAAATTAATGAAATTGAAATCAATATGAAATAAATTGATTTTAGCATAACTTCTTCATACGATGGAATTTGGACTTGAAACATCTTCCATCGCGTTTAAAATATCTATTTTGATATATGGGTTGACCCAATTTCATTCGGGAGTCAGAACGGGCTTTTCGGGCCATTCATCGTTCAACGCCTTTATAAATCGGGTTCATCTATTCTTTTTCAACCTTGTCTATAAATACTCTGTTATAAACCCTAATTTCCCTCATTCTCATTTGTCTGTGTGTACAATTTCTTTCACCTCCTCCGTTCAATGGCAGACAAACACCTAATTCCAATTACAATTCAAAATCAAAGTCAAAAGTCCAAACTCCTCAAAAAAAATTAGAAAAATTATATATCGAAGCTCTCGATGTACGCATCTCAAAACTGAAATTCGTTTTCTGATTCGATGCATCGTTTTCCCAGAATTCGCCAATCAAATCTCGGCCGTTCATTGCATCATGATGAATTGCAACCGATCGTCGAATCGAGGACACTAGGGCGTGGAGAGTGGCGAGCGCAGTGCATCGGAGTAGGTGGTTCGTTGAATCGACGGCTAGATTAGCCTCAAAAATTCGAATAGGGTAATAAATTTCATGGCGGCGTTTGGGTTTTCGGTTGCATTCGAGACCAAGGCGGCTTGGGTTATGGCGTAGGCCATCGGCGGTGATGGGGCCATGCTCCTGACGGCGGCGTTCGAGCGCGCGTACGAGGCGATGGCGACGGTAGCTTTGTTGCGCACGCGATTTTCAGGTGGGGTTCGGGTTTTTCTCGAACGTGAAATGCACAAAGATGGTGCGTGATGCTCTGCTACTAGATGACGTGGCAGTAATGAATGTTTATTTTCTTTGTTTATTTTTATTTAATTTAATTTTCAATTGTTTAAACCTTAATAAATTTCACATAAGAGGTTGGAATTACGCCCGGTTTTCTCCGCTAGGTTCGTATTATAATTCGGGACCTTTTGACGCTGGTTTGGACGAATTTCGAGACTGTGCAAATTTTGGGTTCAAATTGGATTTGAATTCAATTTAAATTCAAAAGGTGAGTGTTTTAACCCACTCACAACTTCTAAAATTTCTTATGTTTGTTAAATTTAATTTATGTTGTGATTTTGAAATTATTTATGACTGTATTGTATAGCTTTAGTCATCATCTCAGTTAATTGCAATTATTTAAATTTAATCGTTATTTAATTTATTTTTGAATATAACTGCCAATTAATTACCTGTTATATATTATCAGTTATATATTGATATTGATTGATTGTTTGGATGATGATTGTGATGGATGTGTGATCTGTTGATGGATGAATGGATGTTTATTTTATATCATTATAATCTGCAAGTTCTTTATTGGTTTGTTACTTTTGATTCGGGATTGCGGTTTGAAATGATATACAACCGCACTTTTATTTTTAAATTGTGGATTGAAATGATAACTATCCGTATCACTTGACTATAGGGTAGAAAATTATATACAAACACCGTGCTCTATATATAAATATTTTAAAAAGGATTTCTATGGTTTTGTAAAGAAATAAATATGGTTTTATGAGATATTATTGATAAAGGTTATTTTATATATGGTTACATTCTTGGTTAAACTATGTATAAGATTGGTTAGAGTATAAAATAAGTTTAATAATAAAGTTTGGTTTTATTAAAATATAATATGGATAAGTATTTACTTAAATTATACTTTAATATGGAGTTTATATCGACTTTATAAATCAAGGCTGAGATGATAGTTTGAAATTGATTTGAGATTTTATTTAATTAAGAGTTATATTTAATAAGGATCCATTTAGAACTTATTTAAATTGAGATTTTAAAGAATATGGTTTTATAATTTAATTTGGGTTTAAGGTGATTCAAGCGAATAGATTGAGGAATATTCAGTTATTGAATTTGAGGTTTTATTTAAAGGATATTGGATTTAGTAAGCAAATATTTCAAAACTAAATAATAGTAAAAGTGAAATGGGTATATATATAAATTATAAAAATTTAGTTTTGAAATATTGAATATTTAAGCTTTGAAATTTAAGATTAAAATTTAGAAATTTGAGTTGTTTTTGGAATTTGATTTGTGAAATTTAAGAAGCTAGTTTGTTTTATAAATATCTAATATTTGGTCCATGTAAGGGTGGAAGTTATGTTTCAAATTTATTTATTTCAAAGTATTACGTTTTGGAAGTGTTATAGTTTAAAATCTTTGGTTTCAAAATTTTATAACTTTGAAAATGCTATGATTTTGGGAAAAGGATATATTTGAAATAAAAATGATATTATATTGATTTGGGTTTATAAATGATATCATATTGATTTGGGTTTTAAACGAAAATGATATCGTAATTATATGGTTTTGAAATGGATATTTATTCTATTTTGAAGTATAATTATTTTAAAATGACCGTGGTGTTATAATAACGTTTGGTTGTTGAAGAGACCGAGATCGGAAGTTGTCATACTCTCTGCCAACTTCGAAAACCACTTTAACAACCGTGTACGCGGTGGAGATTCGAGAATGAAGTAGGATGGCGGCGGCGTTTCCTTTGAGGTAAATACGTGGACCCGACCCCCGTGAATTGGCATAAGGTGGCTAAAACAGGAGCGATTTTTGGGCCAACGAGGTAGCACCTTTGATCGACACATCCCTTCGATATTATACTTTGACTTTAGGATTGATTCGGTGGCCAATTTTGATTTTTTTTTATTTGGAGGTGTGGCTCGAGGTGGGCGGTAGCTGCGGCTATGCGTTACCACCAGTCCGGATAGCAATTGGCATATCTACCCTAACATTGCCTAGTTATGTTGTGTCACCTACCCTAGCGCGCCTTATACAATTTTGTTTTGTACCATACCTATGGAGTGCCCTCTGACGACGCCCAGTACGGGGGAGATTACGGTACTGTATAGACTATGAGAATGTAAATGTGTGTTAAGGGCTATATGGGTAACCCCTTAACGCTATTTTTAGTATATGTAACGACCCAGAATTTTTATTAATTTAAATTTGAATATTTAATTAATTTTTAAATATTAATAAGTGAATTTATAAGTCAAATAAATTTTTATTTGAATTATTGGATTTAATTGGATAATTAAATCGATAATTTAATACGTTAAATTATGGAAATAATTGAAAATTGGGGTAAATATGATTGAAAATGATTTGTAAAATTTTATTTTATCATATTGAAGTTAGAATGATATTTTAGAACTTTCAAAATCGAATTAAAAGTTAATTTGTGAAAATTGAATATTTTAATATTTAAATCGACTAGTGAAAATAGTCAATTTTTGAACAGTCTCAGAATTGAACGAAACCAGTTCCATTGGATCCGTAATAGTTAGTTATTACCGGATTTCAATTTTCGTGTCAATCGGAGTTATCATTTGAGCGTGGCAGCTCGAAACGCATTGAATTATTTTTAATTTAAATTTGGCGAGTCAAAATAGCCATTTTTCAAAAAGTCTCGGATTTCGACGAAACCGGTTTCATCGGATCCTTAATGTGATATTATGGTAAGGTTTCAAATTTCAAGTCAATTGGATTTACCGTTTGTCCGGTACAAATTAAAACGCCTAGGAAATCGCTTAAATCGGTTTAATTTAAATTGAGCGTTTATAGCCATAACTCGCACAGATGTCCGAATTAGCTTTCGAAACCTATTCCATTGTGTCCGGAACACGGGGTAAACCCTAGAAACGCTGGTTACGGCGCGTAAATCGGAGTTCGGAATTTCCGGATGAATAGTGTTCGATTTTCTTCTATAAATAGACCAATGTCTTCATAATTTAGAAAAAAAAAATAAAAACCCTAATTTCATAACCCTAGCCGCCTCTAACATAACCTAAGGCCAGAATTGTCCCAAAATCATCCCTCAATCTCTCTCAATCTACAAAGATTTAGCCAAGGTGTTCAACACGAAAGTCGTAGAGCTCGACGAGAGCTTTCGATCCATACGGTTGAGATCGTGTTTGGAGCATCGTAGGACGAGCTATGTGGGGCCGACCGTGCCAGTTCATGCACGCAACTCGAGGAGCTAGTCAAGGCCGAGCTTCATGAGGGTCAGGCCGAAGTTGGAGCATGTTAAAAGCTTCGATTTGCAAGTAGTTTGATGAAGTATAGTCGAGTATGGGTGGAGAATAATTAAACCCTAGTTTCTATATTGGGTTCGGCCTCAATTTTGAGTTGCCTGTAGCCAAGACGCGTGATGAAGGAGAAGGGGTGGACGGCAGAGATGCATTGGGTTTGGATCTAGTGGCTGGTAATGGTTGTAGTTAAAAATTAAATTGAAAGATGTTAAAATTGTTATATAAAATCGTGTACAAACTTCAAAAATTCGTAACTTTTTCATACGAGGTCGAAAAAATGCAAACTCAGTTGCGTTGGAATCGTATGGACGAGAACTACGCGATGAAGTTGGTTTGGAGTCGTTTGGAGTTAGTGCGAATTTTGGGTAAGATTAAACGTCCGTTTAATTTTATTCGAAATAAATCGCTAAAACGGAATTTAAAATCAAGGTGAGAATTTCTCACTCAATCGAATCGGTTTCGATTTTATTTTAAATAGTTAGATTTAAAATATTTGAATGCATGTTTGAATGTTGATTGATATCTATTGTTTGTTAAAATAGACATTATACGCCGTTAGTAAGCGGATGTTATTTATTAAAAACATATACCGCGAATATTTCATAAACAGTGAAATTGGTATTATATATAATAGCAATATATATATATATTGGCATATGTATATATTGGAGTTATTGATTTCCCGCATTTTTTGTTTAGCGGATGAGACCTTATTGCGCCGTTATTAAGCGGATAATATTTAATAAGAACATATACCGCGATAATTTCGTACTGGAGCGAAATTGGTACTGTGCTAATGTTTGTGGATGCAGGAAAACAGGTTGGAGGGATCCAACTGGATTCCTCAACAGTTTTTATTTGATTTCAGATATTTTGATATTTGATGGATTTTCATATCGATATATGATATCGTTGTTGTCGTGATTGACTATTTGGTGTGCAGCATCATTGGACCAAATTTTGGGATTTTAAAATGATTTTTTAAGTGATTTTTGAAAATATACTATATGTTTTGAATTTGATCTATTTTAAATAAATAAACGTCATAATTTTTAATGTTATAAAAATTATGATTTTTGTGAAATACAGTTAAAAACTGATTTTTGAGAATATGATGCTATTGATTTTATAAAATAGTTTAATCGAGATATTTTAGAATTATTGTGAAAAGTTTAAATATAGGATTTATGAAATTTAATTATTTTATGAATCAAAATGGTGAAATAATAAAGGAGATTAAAGTCGTTTTAAAGGATAATATAAATTGATTTATATTAAGAGATTTATAAATGGATATTTATAAATTGAAATATGGACATTATAAAACGAGTTTTTATAAGTGTTTGAATGAAGTGAAGATGAATTTAGTAAATGAATGAAATTTACAGGATTATAAACAGTGAAGTTATAAATGAAATTTTATAAACAGTAGGTTCATAAATTTTATAAAATTATTGAAAGAATGGAGTTTTGATAAATAAACAAATCTTATAAGTTATAAGATTTATGAATTGAGATGTTTAAAAGAACGATTCTTGTAAACAAATAAATTATAAGTGTTTAACTTATAATGTGAACTTTTGTTTTATAATTGAGTTATAAATCGAATAGGTTAATAAAGGAATTTATAAAAGGAAGTTGTTATAAATAAATAGAAATAGAATTTATAAACGTTGTTTTATAAATTCACAAACGACTTATTTTGATAAGTAAATTGTTATGATTTATTTATGAAATATATTCACGTTTTTGACTGTGAATAATCCTTTAAAATAAAAGGTATAGAAATGATGAAATTGGATAATGAAGTATATTCACGTTTTTGAATAGTGAATAATATGTTAAAGAAATTGTTTTAAGATGTGATGTTTTAAATAGAATTAAAACGATCTAACGATGTTTTAAAATATGTTGAGATTCGAAACCATAGATTTCAACATTTATTGTTGAAATAGGTGTTTTCGAGAAATAAAAGGAAATAGTGGATTATAACACTGTTGTTATAATAGATGGTTTCCGAAAGGGAATGTTTTGTATAGTATTGGGATTTATATATCTATTTTAATTTCGAATCCCTATACTAGTGATTTTGGGTTGTCGTAACGATGTTCTACGCAACATTCGTTTTGGCCCAAATAAATATGTTTAAGAGAATGATTTCCTTAAAGAATGAAATATATACTTAATCTCGATTTAAGTATATTGAATATTTTCTAAGTGTTGAAAATAAATAAAATTTGTGAATTACTTATGAATAAATAAGTATGGAAATGTTTTCCAATATGAGGTGAATATTTAGAATTTATCTTTTTGAAGATAAATTGAAAATGGATAGTTGAAATCGTATATGCATGAATATTTTGGAATATAAATTCACTAAGGAATTTATAAAAAAGAAAGTGGAATTTGTATGAAAATAAATATTGATTTATTTTGAAATGTGAAATTATATATCTTGTAAAAATATTTTGGAAAAATAAATTATTTGGAATCTGGTGATGTATGCATATCCAATTGATAGTTCAATAACTGACTATCAATATTTCCCTTTGAATGGGTATTTGATGTGATTTGTTTGAATGTGAATGCTACACTTATTTTTGAATAAGCGCTCACTATTCGGGTTAACCGGGAAAGGACCATGGGGTCGTATAACCCATTCCGAATATGTGATACGTCGTTATAAATTGCATTGAAGATCGGTGTTGAAGACCCGGTATTTGCGAGAGCGATAGGATGACCTATCGATTTACTCTGCACCGAGTAGCTACGGTATAGAGTTCTCCATATGTGATGGTGAATCCGATCAGGATTGTGAATATCCGGATTGCAAGGACTTCTTTGTAAGTGCCTTCGGTTTTGTTCGATCCCGGAACAGACTTGTATGGATTGTATGTCTGACATTACAAGTTGAGATATAAAGCCGATTTCTTTCAAATATATTTCTGTTGGTGGCGAAGAATTTATTCTTTTAGCTTAACACCCTTCTCTGAGACGTACGAGCTCAGAGGTTATATAGTTGAAGTTATCAGCGATATATTCCCAATTTGGTAATGTGACATGCTGAGTGTTGCTGAAATGATCATTGTGTTGATTATTGTGATAGGATCGTTTATTTGATCGTCTATCTTAGTGATCATTGTGTTGATCATTTGTTGACCCAAAGCATGGCTTTTGTATAAAGTATGTTTTGTGGACGTGACTTCGTCGAGCCTCACACCTCGGAAATGGTCAAAACAGGAAAGATGCGGCAAGGTTATGAGGGGTAGCACCCTTTAGGGTATGTACATTTCCTTCTGGATAGAGGTGGTATCATGGTATGGAGCCCAGATATTTAACCTATGTGGTTACTATGAATTTATTACTTTGTGGTTGTTGGTTTTCGGGATCCCGTGAGAAAGGTCGTTTACGATCGGGGAATGGCGTGCTCGTGTCAGTAGTTACCCAGTTAGGGGTAACCCGGCCTTGTGTTGGCAGAGTTCCGGTTTGGTTCTCGGGGATGTCTTTCCAGAGGCATTCTCATGTGGCAATGGGAAGTTCCTTGGCCTGACCATTTGTTGGAAATCCAATTCCCAATACGAAACTTGTACGGTATTAGTTGTAGGAACTGCCATTCACTTATGGTGGTCACCACTGTTTGGATGGTAGCTATAGTAGGCATAGTTCGAAATGTCTATGTTGGCTAAGATTTATATTCTACTTTCAAAATGAATTTTTCCCCTACACTATGCACTAGTAATAATATCAAATGTTATTTTAAATGCGTATCAAGCATCTTTGACTATCATAAGGAGAAATCTCCTCCGATTCTGCGTTTGCAGTGTGTGTGTGCGGGAGGCCTTATGGTAGTCTCATTTTTAAAAAGCATTGCGAATTGATAAAAAAAATATTCCTCTATTTTGATTTTAAAGATAAATAAACTGTTTTGAGTTCTCACACCAGTCACATGACTGACTTGGAGTTTATTGTTTTCCTTCCTAAACTCTGGGTGCCCACCAATTTCCACACGGGCAGTCAAGAGTTAAGGTTTATCAGGATATTCTGGATATTCAGGAGTTGCTGGAGGCAAGCTGGATGGCATGTCATATTACTTATATAGTATTTCTTTTTCCGCTGCACTGTTTGTTGTTGTACACTCTGATGATATGATGAGATGATGTAATGTAATGTATAAAATGTAATAACTGATATAGTTCTTTGTTTAAAGATTATTCATTTATTATTATATGATGTTCCGCTGCGAATTGTGAGATTCTATTGTTCTGTTATTTTCTATTCTTTGTTGTGTCCTTTCTGTCCGTTCTATTCTCTTTTTCTTCTATTTTAAAATTTTCTGTTCTCTTTTCTATTTTCTTTTCCCTCTATCTTCTACCTTATCTATTATGTTCTTTCCTCTCTTTTTCTTCTTCTTTCTTCTTCTTTTCTTTTCCTAAATTTTTCTTAAACCCATAACTATTCGGTTTTTCGGCAACGAAAAATCGAAACGTTACAGTATATTATACTTTACTTTAGACACTATTATAATAGCGTATATTACTACATAGTAGATAGTTTAACGTATCCGTAGGAGGTGTGAATCCCAAGCATCTCTTGAGTTACTGCACTCACGTTAGACATTGAATAGGAGATGTCAAATCCCGTAAACATCTCTGACGTCGTTCCACTCATATTATTGAATGCTGATTTAACTTACATAAGATCTTTTAGTTCTGACTCGAGTGTTTTGTCTTTTCAATTTGCTCGGGTCAGCCTGAGCATTTCAGGAATTGAAGGCCTTATTTCTGGAGGACGAAGACGATGATATAATTACTATTATTTACTATAGTGTTCCACTGCATCATATTGTTCCGCTGCATTATTATTATTCTTTGGCATGTGTAACTCTGATATATATTTTATAAGAATAATCGAATATTTTATAAACAGCTTCATGAACTGTATATTTGATTATTATATTTTATCGTTCCGCTGGAAGATTCTATTTTTTATTTTTCCTTCTCTGCTTTTTCTTATTTACCCCATAACAATCCGCCCTTCTGTATGGTTTAAGTCTGACGTGTTTGGTTTATCGTCGATTTAAAGCGTGCGAAAAGGTTGGTCGTTACATCTGGTATCAGAGCTTTGGTTTGGCGATAAACCTTAGCTTTATGGGGTCTGACTCTTTATTAATAGGGTAGTGATACCCTATGATGAGTCGTTGAGTGTATATATATGAGAGAGCGTACTAGTTAGTGTTGTAAAAAGGTTTTATTATTGTGTTAATTTGTTCCGTTTTGTACTTATAAATTCTGGTTGGTGCATGGGACGCCATGACATCGATAGGGATTTCTAAACACTTTATAGGAAAGACCGACACAATATTTGTTTTGAATATAGGTGAATGAAATAATTTTGCCTATTATATTATATATATATAATAAATTTTTATAAATGATATATATTTGGATGCAATATATTGGTTGTAGGTAATGAAATTTATAAATCATAGTTGAAATGAAATTGAAAATAAAATAAATAAAATTGGAAATTTAGAACTTAAGTTCCGGGGTTTTGAATATTTCTTTCAAATGAGTTTGGAATATAATTGTGATATTATTTAGAAGTATTTTCTGATATAAATATTTCAATTTAATTTGAAAGAATTGTTTTAAAAAGAAACTTTAAAAAGAAATAAGTTCTATACTCCCCTCTCTGTCGCTGGAAAATAATTTCGGTGATGGCGGCCGCATCATCGACATTCATTTTGGAGTTTCGAAGGGGGAAGGCCACTATAGTAGTTTCACTGCAGATTTATTTTGATAAACCAATATAAATTTTAATTTTTTTTAAATATAATGGGATATATATATAAACTGTAAGTATATACATTTATCTATTATTTTAAAATAATTTGAACTTGAACCCGGTATTTAGTTCTTAAATTTCCGTTATTTCATAATTTAATTATTGTAGCGAAATGGAAAGTAACTAATTAATAATTGGAACCTTTAACAAAATAAGAGATTTAATGCTAAAGTTTTAAATGGGCTTAAAAGAAATTTGAATGTGTAACCTGTAAAACAAAAGATAGTATTATTGAACACTAAATTAATTAAAGGAAATAAAATAAACTTGTATGATTTTAATTACATTCTTAAAGGCATATATATAACTTACCAAAAGATGTAAAAAGTTGAAATGTTAATAAGAAAACGTAATGGATATTGTACAAGTAAAGCTTATGAAATAGGATGGTTTAGTGAAATTCTCTTATAAATAAGAATTTGTTGTTCTAGTGTTGTAAACTTAGGTATAATTGAAATTGCTTCTAATAAAATATAATCGAAAGGAAAGTATTATAGATAAATGGTTATAAACCTAAGTAAACAATTGAGATGCTAAGAAATTGAATGGGACATGAATACTATTGATAAATGTATGTAAATAAATGAGGTTATGCAATAATAAATGGATGAATAATTATAATGCAATAAAAAGAAACTGGCATGATCTAAATAAATGAAAATGAATAATTGTAAGTAATAAATGAAAATAAATAAAACAAACACTGAATGAGTGAATGAAATTAAAAGTTTGTAAGAAGTAAATGTAAAATAAAGAGAAAAATCATTATATGAATGAAAAAGGAATCAAACAACTAATGTATGAAATGAAATTAATAATAAGTAAATTTGTTTTGTTGTTTGGAATTGTTGTTTATTTTGGTTTATGGTAGCTTGGGCAAAGATATTTTAAATTTGTTTGGAAGGTATGAATAATCTATTTAGTTTCACCTAAGACTGTTGAGTGAAGGGTACGCTTAGTGGTTTATTTTTCATTCCGTACAATTTAAAGTTTTGAACCCAAAAAACTATTTGTTTTGTTTGATATGAATGAATGATTGATGTGTGTTGATTTTATGGGATGGATGTTTGCTTGTTGCAAGTAATTGATGTTTGTATTGATTTGTTTGTTTGTGGTTGAAACCACTTTAAATATTTCATTTTATAATTGTTAACCTTTTTGGATTATATTAGTGAAATACAGGTTATGGAAGCAATTGCTACAGCTTTTGGTTTCATAATTATGCGTTAATTGCCCGACAAATAGGTACGTTTTCGGATTACGGTTTATAGCGTTATTATATTGTTTTCCCGTGTTGGGATATATATTATTTTGAAAAATATATGTTATATATTTTTATATTTGATATTATATTTTCTCCCGAGCCTCTCCGTACAAAGGAGACTGTGCTGAAATTTTACGTAAATTTTGGACTTAGAAAATATTTTGAAATTGTTTTCCAAACCTTATTAATTTAAGTATAAAAGATTTAATAGTTGTAAATTGGTATATTTTATTTAAATTAATTAATTTTGTAAATTTATTTGTTTATAAATTAATATTTTAAATAAGATATATTGATTTCTTAATTCTTCTTTTCCTTTTTGGGGATGAAAAGTTTTGAGTGGGGGAGAGTGTAACGACCAATAAATTTAGATAATTAAAATTGATTAAATTTATAAGATTTTGTAATTAAATGTAGTAAGAAATAAAAATCTTATAATTTATATTGGAGCGAATGTTAGAAATTAAATGTTGCAATGGTAAATAAAATTAATTCTTGACAGTTGGAATAAAATCCCAATAAAGAAATAGTGGAAAACATTATAATTTGTTAATTTAATATGATTGTGTAATTAATACTAAAAGAAATGAAATTGGAAATAATATTAATGAAATAATAACTAATATGAATTGCAACTGTATAATTGTAAGTTAATTGCTAATAACTTGGATGAATTCCAATAAGTGAAACAAATGTAAATGTATAACTTCATTACAAAATTTATATACGGAAGTGGATGTAAATATGAATTTATTGATGAGATAATAGATAGTTAATGGTGATTGACTAAAATCAACATTATGTATGAATTGTAACATTTGTTTGTGAATAGTGAATTCATATGTGTAATTAAAAGTTATGATAACAATGGTTATAAGTTACCTTTTTAAATTAGTCTATTAAATTTAATTGGGGAATCAATTAGAATTAAATGAACTTTAATATTACATTAGCAAGTTTAAGACAATAACGGGAATGAAATGTAAGAACGTTGATGTAAGATAATCAATAATTAATTCAATGCAATCCCAATTAATTGAAACAGATTTGTAAACTTTTATTTGATTGTAATTTGTAAATTGGGAAATAGATTCAAAGTTATATTAATCGTTGAAATGATAAGTACTAAACTGCAATTTGATATAATCAATGTTAGTATAAATTTAAGGAATAATTGGGAACCACATTTATGAAATAATAACGAGAATGCAAGGTAAACAATGCTAATTAAAATTTATAATTAATGGATTTAATGAAATGACAATGAATAAAAATATATTATACTTGACTATAAATGGAACTTAAGCGAATAAATGGAATATTAGATGAAATTAGTAGTATGAAAATAAATTTTAATAAATATTACATTAATGTAAAATGTAATACAATGTTTAGGAGTTGTTAAATTGGGTATTTTAGGGCTATGGTAACAACCATCATAAATTACCAGAATATTCTAATCTACCAAAAAAATTGGCAATCGATTGCATTTAAATGGAAATGAATGTCTCATTAATAAAACCTGTAATTGTAAAGTGTGAAGGTAATAAAACAACGGAAATGAAAATTTGATTCATAAGATAAATTAAAGAAATGAAACCTATTTGAATGAATTATTTGAGGTTCTAAATATAACAAATGTTTATATTTGACAACTTTAATATATTTGGAAATAATAATTAATACAAAGGGAAGTTGGAAATTCGAATATATTAAGGTAATGAAATGTGAGATAAGTGTTAACTGTATTACAAAGTAATAATAGACTCAATTAAAGGGTTGAAATTGAATCTAATCAATTTATTTGGAATTAATTAAAATTAATTGGATTCAATTTATAATGAAAGGATTATTTTAAGTAACAAAATAAATACTATAAATTGGTGGATTAATTAACTTTAATTTGATATGGGAATTGGTTTTAAAGGGTTATGAAGTACTAAAGTAATCTAAGACGGAAAAATATAAATTATAGAATTTGAATTTAAATAGAGATTTAATATTAATTTATTTAATTAATAGGAAAATAGCCATTTTGGCCACTGACTCGGATTTCAACGAAACCAGTTTCATCGGATCCATAACGGTGAATTATTGTAGGATTTCAAGTTTCGTAGCGATCGGACTTGTCGTTCGATTGTACGGACTCGAAACGTCTTGAAATCAATGAAATTGAAATCAATTGAAATCAATTTGCAATAAATTGATTTTAGCATAACTTCTTCATACGATGGAATTTGGACTTGAAACCTATTCCATCGCGTTTAAAATATTTTAAAATATCTATTTTGATATGTGGGTTGACCCAATTTCGTTCTGGAGTAAGAATGGGCTTTTCAGGCCATTCATCGTTCAGCGCGTTTATAAATCGGGTCTATCTTGTAAAGGCCGGCAAATCCGTACCCCTTTTGAGTTGGCAAAATTCCCCAGCAAGCCCAAAGTGGAACGAATGTACGAGTCTTCGGGTTTAAAGAAGAAAGAGGTAGAAGAAGAAGAAAAGAAAACAATAACAGAATCTCACATATCGCAGCGGAACAAATATAATAGATAAATGAATATCTTTAAAACAAAGAACTATATCAGTTGTTACATTACATCACATTACATTAGCATAGTGTTACAACAACAAACAGCGGAAAAGAATATAACATATAATAGTGATACGCTTCTCCATCCAGCTTGTTCCTGATCTCCACAACATCTCTTTTTCGACTTCGCTCCAGAATAATGATAACCTGACTCTAGGCTTACTAGGAGATAATGACGTTTGACTCTGAGTATATATTATAATATTAAAAAATCTCATATATGGCAACATAAAATCCCAAACCCCTATCGAGGTATGCCGCCAGGCGTCTATAATGTTTTACCCGTATTCCGAACATAATTGTAACAACCCTGAATTTTGAACAATTTAAATTGAGAATATTTAATTAATTTTAAATATTTGAATGATGGTTTGGTTTGAATTCCCAATATAACTATGAAATTGGCGATTAAATTTTAGAATTTAATCTATTGAAAGTTGAATAAAAATTTGAATCTTCAATTTTAAGCTGATTAAAAATAATTTAAAAACTTAGAAAATTCACATTGATTATACTGAAGATAATAGAAGCTTCAGAATTGAATTTGAAAGTGATTCGTCCAGTTTTGGAATTTTATCGTTTAAATTGAATTTAAAAATAGACTTCCGAGGCACGGTCTCGGAATTCGACGAAATCAGTTCCATTGGGTCCGGAATATTGTATCATTATCAGATTTCAATTTTCGTGGCGTTCGGATATGTGAGCATAAGACATATAAGCGTGTCAAAGAAAATTTATAAAAGAGAAAAAAAATTTGATGTTGGAAAAAAAATGGAAATTGAAAATTTAAAATAAGATAATATGATATCTTTTCACCAGCACCCTTCACTTCAAATCATGCCTTCACCCACGCCATAACTCAAGCCCAAAAATTACGCCGTTACACACGCCGTAACCCACGCTAAAAATCACGTCTCTCTTTTCTCTTTTATATTCGAAACCCTACCCTCTTCATTTGAGGGAGAAAAAAAACATATGAAGAAAAAAATGGCGGCCTCAAATTTGTTCATTCGTTCCTCTTCATACCAATTAAGGTTTCGTGATTTTTGAAGCGCCAACCTTCCTAGATCGAAGATCCCTCCTCTTCGAACACGGTTCCTCGATTTGGATTGAGTTCGATTCGCTCGCGGCTTCTTTTCTTCGAACGAGTTTGTCTTCGCTTCGAATCATAGTGAGTAATTTTATTACTCACATCTAGCTCAGACTCAAGTATTTAGGGTTTAAATTCTGTGTTTTAGTTCGTATAAAATTGATGGAATTTGTCAATTATGTTACTCGGCTGTTCGAAGTTGTTTGGTTATTGATTTTTGGCTTGGTTTGATTTTGTGTTTTCCTGGTTATCACGGCATTATCTCGTGACCACTATTGTTTGATGATTTTTATACAATTTCAAGTCTTCGGCCATCACCGTTGCAACGAGATTGCTTCTAATTTTTACTTGTACTATTCGAATTCGTGACTTTTGTTGTTTGGGTTATTTGAAGCTGCTAAATTTTTATCTCGGCCATTCGATTTTGTTTGGTGTTGATGATTTCTCTGAGTTTGTCGATTCCATATGATTGATGTTTTTTTTCTGGCTTTGGTTTGAAACATGACTTCGGTCTCCATGGTGGAACGTGTTTCTGACTCGTTCCCATTTGTGTATGCTGGACCATTTGATTTCATGGCATTGATTTTGAACTGCAAATGTAGGATGCACACGTTAGTTCTCTGACCTGTATGGTATGAACATCTTGTAGCCCTCTTTAACATGTTTCCATTATTTACTTTGGCCATAAAAGCAACATTATAATGTTTGGCAAATTATTTCTGGCCATTTGAAAGTATACATGGGTTTAAAACCTGATGGCAGACATACGTTTCATGCATATATTGAGTAAGAACAGAGTATACAAACCTGATACATGTATTATTTCATAGATTATATTGCTTGGCTAAATTGTACAAAACATAGTGAGTAATTGTTAAGCTTCTTGCCTTTGACCTGTAACTTGAATATCATGATGGCACTTCATGTTGTATCTGTTATGTGCAGTAATATTGAACTGCTTCATATTTCACTGTTTTGTTAAAACATGATATTCTCACTTTCACTTAGTCACTGCCTATTTCAAATTGCATATTGATGTTCATTTGACATCTGTTTTGCTTCGAACTCAAATCCATTGTGCATTATTGTTATACTTGAACCTTATGTATGCTGTCCATTGCACTGAGCATTGCTTTAGATTTAAAGTACCTGACCACTTTGATTTCCTTTGAGGTCTGGTTCCTTCCAGTTGTTGTACCTGACTCCTTACTGTTTTATGTAAGGTTGTATTCGACTGCAGTTTTGTTTGTATGCAGTCTTACCCTTGTTGGTTTGCATTGCATTGATGCAATTGGATTTGTTTTTTTTCTAATTACACTTGAGTTGAATCCAGCTTAAATGCTCGGGTTTGACCTTGTGCTCGCATTTCAATTTTATTTGAATTGCATTTGAGTTGAACTTGATTTTTCTTGGGTTTGACCCTATGCTCGGTTGAGAACTTTCATTATGCTTTGGTGTATTTCATCACTGTATTGGCGAGGCAGTGCACGCGTGCGTGTACTGCAACCAATCAGTATTGATGTTTTAAGTCACACTTCAATGGTTTGAATTGATTGGTTAAATTAAATGATTTTGTGGTTAATTGCCGTTTTGGCAATTCTGTTGTTTTCTAAATTATCTTCATTTATAATTCCTTCATCTATCTTCATTGATAAATTTGAATCTGCTGATTTATTGTTTAACACCGTTAAGTGTTATGTTTACCGTTATCCGTTTTCTTTGTTGAAAGGATCGGATAGGTGAATTTATATTTGACTGTCGTCTAATTGTAATTTAATTATTATTGCCTCTATGCACTAATAACTGAGTTTGAATTAGACTGACCCGTGTATTATTTTCTTTTGAATGTAATACTCGAGTCAGACCGAGTATTTTACAGCTTGAAGATTTTCGGGCAGCGAAGTTAGAGAGAGAGGGATAAAGCTCACTTTAGTTCATTGTTATATTTTTGTACTTAATGAAATATTTCGCTGTATAAATTAATGCATTGTATAAACTCTGATATATGTACAAAAAATTCATTATGTGAAATATAATTATTCTGTGTTTCTGTGGCTGATTCTGTTTAAACTCTATAAACTGAATAACAATCCGTCATTTTGAACGTTTCAAGTTGGTTTAATTACCGACTAGGGGCGGTCAGAAGGGCGGGTCGTTACAATAATGGAACATGTTTCAGAGCCTAATTCAGTCATATGTGGAAGATAGCTTTTTTGGATCTAATTATTATATTGAATTTTTGATTTAAATTTTAGCGCGTTCCGAACACAATGGAACATCTATTCTTTTTCAACCTTGCCTATAAATACTCTGTTATAAACCCTAATTTCCCTCATTCTCATTTGTCTATGCGTACAATTTCTTTCACCTCCTCAGTTCAATGGCAGACAAACACCTAATTCCAATTACAATTAAAAATCAAAGTCAAATATCCAAACTCCTCAAAAAAATTCAAAAAAATTATATATTGAAGCTCTCGATGTACGCATCTCAAAATTGAAATTCATTTTCCGATTCGATGCATCGTTTGCCCAGAATTCACCAATCAAATCTCGGTCGTTCATCGCATCGTGATGAACTACAACCGATCGTCGAATCGAGGACACTGGGGCGTGGAGAGTAGCGAACGCAGTGCATCGGAGTAGGTGGTTCGTTGAATCGACGGCTAGATTGGCCTCAAAATTTTGAATAGGGTAATAAAATTCACGGCGGCGGCTGGGTTTTCGGTTGCATTCGAAACCGAGGCGGCCTGGGTTAGGGCATAGGCCATCGGCGGTGATGGGGGCGTGCTCATGACGGCGGCGTTCGAGCGCGCGTACGAGGCGGCGGCGGCGGCAGCTTTGTTGCGCACACGATGTTCAGGTGGGGTTCGGGTTTTTCTCGAACTTGAGATGCAGAAAGAAGGTGCGTGATGCTCTGCTATTAGATGATGTGGCGGTAATGAATGTTTATTTGCTTTGTTTATTTTTATTTAATTTAATTTTCAAATGTTCAAACCTTAATAACTTTCACATTCGAAGTTGGAATTACACGCGGTTTTCTCCCCTAGGTTCGTATTGGAATTCCGGACCTTTTGACGCTTGTTTGAATGAATTCCGAGACTGTGCAAATTTTGGGTTTAAATTGGATTTGAATTCAATTTAAATTTAAAAGGGGGTGTTTTAATCCACTCACAACTTCTAAAATTTCTTATGTTTATTAAATTTAATTTATGTTGTGATTTTGATATTATTTATGACCGTTTTGTATAGCTTTGATCATCTCAGTTAATTGCAATTATTTAAATTTAATCTTATTTAATTTATTTTTGAATATAACTGCCAATTAATTACCTGTTATATATTATCAGTTATATATTGATATTGATTGATTGTTTGGATGATGATTGTGATGGACGTGTGATCTGTTGATGGATTAATGGATGTTTATTTTATATCATTATAATCTACAAGTTCTTTATTGGTTTGTTACTTTTGATTCGGGATTACGGTTTGAAATGATATACAACCACACTTTTATTTTTAAATTGCGGATTGATATGAGAAATATCCGTATCGTTTGACCATAGGGTAGAAAATTATATACAGACACCGTGGTCTATATAAAAATATTTTAAAAAGGATTTCTATGGTTTTGTAAAGAAATAAATACGGTTTTATGAGATATTGATTGGGATATTTGATAAAGGTTATTTTATATATGGTTAAATTCTTGGTTAAACTATGTATAAGATTGGTTAGAGTATAAAATAAGTTTAATAATAAAGTTTGATTTTATTAAAATATAATATGGATAAGTATTTACTTAAATTATACTTTAATATAGAGTTTATATTGACTTTATAAATCAAGGCTGAGATGATAGTTTGAAATTGATTTGAGATTTTATTTAATTAAGAGTTATATTTAATAAGGATCCATTTTGAACTTATTGAAATTGAGATTTTAAAGAATATGCTTTTATAACTTAATTTGGGTTTAAGGTGATTCAAGCGAATAGATTGAGGAATATTTAGTTATTGAATTTGAGGTTTTATTTAAAGGATATTGGATTTAGCAAGCAAATATTTCGAAACTAAATAATAGTAAAAGTGAAATGGGTATATATATAAATTATAAAAATTTAGTTTTGAAATATTGAATATTTAAGCTTTGAAATTTATTAAAGATTAAAATTTAGAAATTCGGGTTGTTTCTGGAATTTGATTTGTGAAATTTAAGAAGCTAGTTTGTTTTATAAATATCTAATATTTGATCCATGTAAGGGTGGAAGTTATATTTCAAAGCTATTTATTTCAAAGTATTACGTTTTGGAAGTGTTATCGTTTAAAATCTTTGACTTTGAAATTTATAACTTTGAAAATGCTATGATTTTGGGAAAAGGATATATTTGAAATAAAAATGATATTATATTGATTTGGGTTTATAAATGATATCATATTGATTTGGGTTTTAAAAGAAAATGATATCGTAATTATATGGTTTTGAAATGAATATTTATTCTGTTTTGAAGTATAATTATTTTAAAATGACCGCTGTGTTATAATAACGTTTGGTTGTTGAAGAGACCGGGATCGGAAGTTGTCATACTCTCTGCCAACTCCAAAAACCACTTTAACAACCGTGTACGCGGTGGAGATTTCAGAATGAAGTAGGATGGCGGCGGCGTTTCCTTTGAGGTAAATACGTGGACCCGACTCCCGTGAGTTGGCATAAGATGGCTAAAACAGGAGCGATTCTCGGGCCAATGAGGTTGCACCTTTGATCGGACACATCCCTTCGATATTATACTTTGACTTTTGGATTGATTCGGTGGCCACTTTTGATTTTCTTTTATTTGGGGGTGTGGCTCGAGGTGGGCGATAGCTGCGGCTATGCGCTACCACCAGTCCGGATAGCAATTGGTATATCTACCCTGGCATTGCCTAGTTGTGCCTTGTAACCTACCCTAGAGCGCCTTATACGATTTTGTTTTGTACCATACCTATGGAGTGCCCTCTGACGACGCCCAGTACAGGGGAGATTACGGTACTGTATAGACTATGGGAATATAAAAGTGTGTTAAGGGTTATATGGGTAACCCCTTAACGCTATTTTCAGTATATTATTCTTTACTTTAGACACTATTATAATAGCGTATATTACTACACAGTAGATAGTTTAACGAATCCTTAGGAGGTGTGAATCCCGAGCATCTCTTGAGTTACTGCACTCACGTTAGACACTGGATAGGAGATGTTAAATCCCGCAAACATCTCTGACGCAGTTCCACTCATTTTATTGAATGTTGATTTAACTTACATAAGATCTTTTGGTTCTGACTCAAGTGTTTTGTCTTTTCAATTCGCTCGGGTCAGCTTGAGCATTTCAGGAATTGAAGGCCTTATTTCTAGAGGACGAAGACGAAAATTATATTATTACTATTATTTATTATAGTGTTCCACTGCATCACATTGTTCCGCTGCATTATTATTATTCTTTGGTATGTGTAACTCTGATATATATTTTATAAGAATAATCGAATATTTTGTAAACAGCTTCATGAACTGTATATTTGATTATTATATTTTATCGTTCCGCTGTAAGATTCTATTTTGTTATTTTTCCTTCTCTGCTTTTTCTTATTTACCCCATAACAATCCGCCCTTCTGTATGGTTTAAGTCTGACGCGTTTGGTTTATCGTTGATTTAAAGCGTGCGAAAAGGCGGGATGTTACAATGCGGCTCCTCCATTGACATCGTCGCTGCCAGCCACGGTTCCAACCCCACCGCCTTTTGCTCTATGTTCATATCCGTGTACTTTTTTTTCCATGAAGATTTTTTTCGCACATTCGATGTTGGGGATTAGGACTGGGAATGGGAAAAATGAGTAGAGCATGGGCTGGTTTGATCTTTTGGCTTTAGTTTTGGTAAGGGTCAATTTGGTTTTTACATATTAGTCTTTCGAGAAATAAATATCTTCAGTTTTCCATTTTTATTGAATTTTTATTTTTCTCTTTTATTTTTAAATATATTTTAATCTAATTTAAACCGATCTACACTTCATTATACTAATTATATTTGGATAACTACACGATTTTTTTTTTCACTTCAATACTTGTCTATCTTTTTCTTAATTATTCTTTGTATTAACATAAAAGAAATTTATTTTTCTACTATTGCAATCATTTCAAAATTATTTATAATACAAAATACTTTGTATTCATTACAAACATTTTTATTCGAATTCACCGTATTTAAATGAATTCATTAATTAATTTAGGTTACTAAAACAACATCATTAAGAAGAATATATTTTCAGCAATAAAATTTATCGAAAATTGAATTTAGACATTTTATATTAATTAAATTTAATTATTATTATTATGGCGTAGAAAGCAGTGTTGTTACGATAATTTACATTATCTGAAATAAATTGGTGATATTTGAATAAATAATAATGGAATGATTCTATTACATTAGAAATAAAGTGCTATCATCTATTATTGTTCATTTGTTGTGTGATTCGGTTTTTACCATTTTGGGACATGTTATTTGGGTGGGTATTTACTATTTGTGGAGGTATACCTTTTATGTATTTACCAAGGCGATTAATATTTGGAGTGGGTGATTGTTATTTACTCCATGTTGAGGGGGGATGGGGTTGTGCATGTTAGTAATAACAATTTGCTAGCATGTGTGATTGTTGGTTTTCAATGAAAGTTGATGTGGGGCTAGTTTTTTTATTATACATGGATTGGTGTACATACCTCTATGTTGAGCTTTAGTGTTTATTCAACGGTTTTGATTGGCGTTGTTGGAAATAGGAATTATATGACTTGTGGTTGTGCCTACATGTTGAAGAATTGTTCCTTATATTGTATTAACATATTATGGTTGGTATGATAGATATGTCTTTTTTTTTTGGAATGGTACTTTATATACAACATATCACTGTGACAACATATCACATGTCAAATAAACGTTCGAATCACGCTGTGCAAGTTTCGAACTTGTGACCTCTCGCACCAAAGCCAAATCACTTAACCACTGCGACAATGGTGCTTGTCGATAGATATGTCTATATTGTTGTGTTGATGCGCCAACAATAAATGCTACCATGTGCTAACATTTGTGATGCTATGAGAAGAGCATATCGAAGCATGGAAGTAAAATTACGTGGGTTTGATTCCAAAAAGGTATGTATGTAGTCTTTCTCTACGTAAAACCACTAGATCCATTGAGCTGGTTCATGGCGCGTAGCGTTATAGTCCAGTCCAAACTAGTTGAAACCCTTTCCATTTCTTTCTTTTTACACTAGTATATTCATTGTATTTATGTATGTCTTTCGCGGGTTTGCAGATAAACACAAGGAAATAAAAATGAGTTGCTATTTTTCTGTACAAGTTTGTGAGTTTTATGTACTCTTGTGAAATTATTCTAAATTGTTCAGTGTACTAAATAATTGTTGACGTATGTGAATGTAGTTGAACATTATAAGAATAATTTGTAATATTAACTATTGTATGCAATGGTGTGTATCCAAATGTTTACTGCTTAATTCTGCCATAACATAGATTTAAATCTATTATAGTTGTTTTAATTTATTCATCCAATGACCTACAGTTTTTGACATGCGAGATTAGCGTGAAAAGTATTTTAACGATGTTTGACATCATCTTAGGCATTAAGAATAGTGGCCATTACATATATGCAAATATGCAGTGATATAAATTTGAAGTTTAATTCATTAATCCACAAAAAAGTTCATTTTAATTGGTTGATTATCTATTAACTATAATTTACAATTCATTATGCAAATCTATACTATTATATTATTTCTGAGTTGCATTTCGAGTGTGCACAAGCCCCTTGAGTATTTTGTAATATGAACAGTCTTTTGTACTATAATATTAAAATTGAATTCCTTTACAAGCTCTTTAATTGTTCCGACCTTTCATTTTCATTTTTGTAGTCTTCTGTCTGGTATCAATCAATTATATTTAATGATTCAATGAAACGTTCCTCTCTCCCACCACTCCTAAAGACTTTTTCCTTTCCCCCTTTTATGTTTTCAACGCATCTTTCTCATCTTTATATGCATTGCAATTTCATCTTCCAACTTTCCCTAATCTTCTAAAATTCCAAACTTCCATACATTTGCATAAAATAAATTCCTCAAACTTTTCGTATTTAGTTTTCGCTCCACTAATATTGCAATGAATTATTTGCATAGTTGCATGTTTTGTTACGCCTCAATCTTAATTATCCTAATGTTAAACAAGGGTCGTTTAGAAAATGAATCAGCTCTCATACTGCGCTATGGCATAAGCGACGAATTAGCACGGGTTAATATTCTTGTGGTATATTGCTTCTATTCTCTAAATAGATATGCTATAACCCTAATTTTGCCATTTCGGTTATTTGTTTTGCTTTGTTTTTTCTGGTCCAGATTATAATGTTTAGTTATTGACACCATTGGTGAGTGAAAATATAAAACTAGTATTCAACATCTTTTAGTATTCGAGGACAAACTATTATATTACTGCTAATTAATAAATAACACCTATGTTATTTCGGTTGAGCAAATTTATTTACAAGTAAAATTGCCTAGAATCATACCGTAGTTATGAATAAGTATTTTCACTTTCTCCTCAATGGATTAATTATCAATTATTGTATTTTCCTTCTTATCAGCAATGTGCAAGTGGTCTTATAGATGTAAATTTGTTTCATAAGAATACCGAAGTTATACATCATTTACTTTTAAATTACGATAGATCACGTAAGGAGTGAAAGGTATTTGTAGCTATAAGTTCTTTATCGCAAGTACTTAAAAGGAGTGTTTTAAAGACCCGATCCAACCACGGTTTGACCATGGTTAATCTTTGATCTTAGAGCATTATGCTTTTGAAAATCAAATAACCTTACATGTATGAACCGACGGCCTAACATCAAAACCTTGAAAAAAAATCTATGGACCAACATCTTTGAACCATGCAGTTATTCAAATTTAAGAAAAAAATTGGCTATAATTATATCTTTCAGTGCATAAAGTAGAAGAATAAATTGTAATTGTAATTATATCTTTTAGTACATAAATTATCTTTGTTAACAAAGCAATTCGTTTACTTGGCTACGTATTCATTAGTTTCCTAAACTATTCATGATCTTATTAATATAGAAAATAACTAAATGAAAGATATATTAGGATACTCAATGCTTTTTTCTTCTTTTTAAGTTGCCTCTTGGTAAACATATCAATTATAGTATTAAGTGGTGCTATTTTAGTTCACAAAAATAATTTTGAATTAGAAAATATACAGCCAGGAACTTATCTTAATAAAACATCACTTATACATAAGGTATGCCATGTTTTATTATGACTTTAATTTTGATATTCTCAATTATCTAGATTTATTAATTTCTATATATGGATATTGCAAATTTATTACTGCATATAACTTCATTAAATATATTATCAACATTTAGTTTTATTCCAGAAAGATTGTACTACCATAATGTTGATGTGGATTTATTTGTTTATTTATTGATATCATAGACTTTTCCTTGGAATCTAACCATGTATACTAGCAAATTTTTTCACTTCATTTCTTTTAGTTGATTCACATGCCAATTGAAAAGACTGTTACAAAATCATATAATTAATTAATTATGAGGAAAGTAACTTCTATGCATCAAGTGAAGAAATGTGTATGAAATGATGCAACTAATTGATGATGGGAATGGAACTTCGACGCATCAAGAGACGAGATGGCTACTTTCAAGTAAACCAATTTCAAGTTACTTTTTCGTTGTAATATTAGGTCATATCAGCTGAAGCTTGACTTTCTCTTATGCTCATTAAATTTGCATATTTATTGCTTCCAATATTCATGGTACCTAAAGCACCTATAACATGTCAACAATATTCATTCATTATCAATATAACATGTCTTTAATAATACATTATATTTTAATTTTTGGAGTATTAGCAAAGAAAATATCAATTGTAAAGTAGTTACTATATGTGGTTACCAATACTTTTTTATTTTGACTAACATATCTCTAACTCACACTTTTATAGCTTAAAAAATATAAACAATATGTGTAAATATATTTTGATTAAAAGATTCATTTCTTTCAATAAATTACAAATATGTGTATATATGTAGTTAGGCCTCATATTTATGGAATGAAGTAACCAAAAAAGAAAAATTGAATGATAAACTTTATTTATTGAATGATGTACATTAGTTGATTTTGTTCCCAGTTTAGTCTACCATTGTTTTTAGAATTAATACCACCTCAATTCTTTAATTTAATTGTAGCTAGCCATTGCAACTTTTGTTGCACCGACTGCATCAGATTATGCTTGAAGTATACATAATTTCGGTTGGTAATTTGTATCCACGTTTTAACACTAACTTGCAGAAGATATTGCGACTGAAGCTCATATGAAAATTAAAACACAACATTCATTGAAACTAAAAGGGGGTACAGATTCGAAGTTAACTTCACAATAATAGTAGAAAACGGTAGACAAGTCAAAATATTAGCCAAGTTGATCGAGTATGGTAGCCTTGCTCCATTCATAATTAGTTTGTTTTTGCTCGACATGAACACTGACAGAAACAAGGAGGTAGACATTAATATGGTGGATTCCATTACCATGGATGCATAAAGTTGTCATTGTCTCCTGTGTGTGGACTTTAATAATGTATAAGTAAAGCTACATGGATGTAACAACTTATACTGTCAGTAAACCATGATAACACTATTATAAAATACATTGATGTCTATGGCAGTTTTAAAAGAAAATTAAAGGTTGTGCATCTATGTATATTTTACAGCAACAATGAATTCTCAGTAAATTTGATCAATTGTAATTTAGTATAGTTTTCACACACATTCGCAAAGCATCCAAATTGTTAATGTCGTGGCCTACCTCAAAAATATCTGGATAGTTTTTTAAATATCTGGATAGTTTTTTTTTTCCGCTGTGTTTGTTACTATTTTAATCGAATACATCCATGTGTAAGCGCATTCTATCCAAAATCAATATTTATTTTACAACAGAAGGAATATTCTCATCGTTTTCTTAGCACACATGAAGCTTACATAGTAGCATTAGGTATTCACAAGCATGTACATTGTTCTTTCGTAATGCGGGCAATGTGAGAGAACACTGGGGAGCTGATTTTCATTTCAATTTTATCTGATCATCTTTAATTCAATATTTCTAAATACTGATGAACTGATTAAGACGGGAGAGCTTTATTTTGAGCTTGGTTTTTGAGCATTATTTTTTTTTTTTAATTTATGGTATTAGCTCTATTATAGGAGGTTAGGTTTCTTGACTGTTGTTTGATGATTGTAGATGTGTTATTGTTACCTTATTGATCTTAGATGTTTTCATTCTTGTTGAGTTTATTGTGCCTTTGATATTTCCTTAGAAGCAATTACCTTCTAATCGCTATAAATTTGCACTGCGGCCAAATATATCAGTCAATAATTAATCTGAGTATAAAGATGTAACAACTAGTGAATTATCATTTAACTACTAATTGCTTTTTGATTCATGTTACAAATAGATTACTTTTTATTTTTAAAATTTTAAACGAAAACCGTGTGCGCATGTTAGCACTAGTAAATTTATGTAAATCCGAGGATCAAATGACAACCCACATGCCCATGTATTAGTGAAGGTTAAGAGTGCAATAGCATGATAAACTGAACGGAAAAATCAATTTGCATTTACATAAACAACAATACCTCACAATGTTTATATTCACAAAGTCTGTCACATCTAACATGCTTAAACATATGCTGTTAGCTTTCGGCTGACAAAATAGAAAGCTTGCTGAAAATTCTGAACATTAGGCTTGACATTACAACATAAAGAAGAGGGATAGAAATACGATAACAATATTCATATTAAAATTACCAAACAAGCACATGTTTACATAAAAGAAGCTCAACGTAAAGTTATAATAAGCAAATCAAACTTAGAAAATAATACATAACAAAGAAACAAAGCATAAAACATCCCAGCAATTGCGTCATACTGGGAATAATACCTAATTAGAAATATATAAGAGTACAAAAGTTCTCTTTCTTTTTGGAAGTAATTACTTGGCACCAACAGCATTAATAAACGCTCTTCCAGGCTGACGATTAGCAAGCGGTCCATGACATCCAAGTAGCTGCATTATAACAAGTTATAATGCTCGGTTAAGATTATATTAAAATTGCCCTAATTGCACAATGGTGTACATTTTGAACAGAATTATGTAGAATAATTAAGTAAAAGGACTAACCTTTGCATTAACACCATCAGGTATGATCCTGTTCTCATTTTTCAATTTTACGTATTCTTTTCGGTCAATTTTGGTGAAGCCCCTGAAACAAAAACAGCAGTTGTTTCAACACATGCATGCATCCCATAAAACCAGTGCTGAGATATATAAACAATCCAAACGAATCCAGTTACATGTGCAAAAGGATCAACATAATGTGTTATCGGTAAATCATTGGACAGAAAACTGAATGCAACACGATACTATTTTGAAGTTATATCAAAATATTGTGGGAGATTCAGTACGATTTAATTCTTAAAGTGAAATTTGTTGTATCAACAATTGGAAAAAAAAAAAGGCGTGCGTAAAATACCTAATCAGATTCATCCATCCAGTTAAATTTCCGTTTTTTCCAGCACTTTCCCTTTTTTCCAGCACTTTTATAGAATTATTGCTTCATAGAACAATAAAGAGTGCAGTACATATTCACATAGGGAATTTTTACTTAAAGGACTTCCCAATTCAACATAATAATTATTAAGCCCTTCAGTCTAATTTTTTGTATTTTAACATATGCATGTAATCAACAATGTGTCCAACAATCATGTAATGTGAATGTAAAAGCAGATAAAAGAAAACGTAACAGAGAAAATAATACCATTTACGGCTTTCAATGATTTTCTGACGGCCAGGAAACTTAAACTTAGCACGACGAAGTGCCTCACGAGCATGAATACCATTCTGTTCTTTGCATCGAACAGACAAAAGAACCTGACCAATGGCAACTCTGGCACAGACACCCTGAGGTTTACCAAAAGCACCTCTCATTCCAGTTTGAAGCCTATCAGCACCAGCACATGAAAGCATTTTATTTATACGCAACACATGGAAAGGATGCACTCTCACTCGTAGGTGGAAGGCATCTTTTCCGGCAAACTTGGTCATGTACTTGTTGCATGCAATACGCGCAGCCTCAAGTGCCTCACTTGAGACATTCTCCTTCTCCCAACTTACAAGATGAACGCAGAAGGGGAACTCGTCAACTCCTTTCTTTTTCATGCCTACGTCATAGATACGGATTTTAGGATCTGGCACACCTCTGCAAAATCTGGATTTTGGGTATGGCTTGTTCTTGATCTGGCGATAGCATCTTGCTGGTCCTGATACATTAAATTAAGATTTACAAAATGAATTTCAATCAAATATAAACTTTATAGGGACTCAAGAGGCATGTGATCAAAGCTTGCAATTGTAAACTCAAGAAACAATTGGTAAAGAAGATAACAAGAAAACATGTTAAATCATTGTGATAAAATCAAGTGGAATATAAAATGAAAGTGCCCATCTAAAGTTGCCAGAAGATGGGTCTTTTATGATAAAGTAACGAGTTTCATGTAAGACAATGTGAAAAGGCCGACCTAGTTTGCTGATAGCCAGATTAACAATTTAACATGGATTAAAAATAAAGTTTTTAACCAGATTGGTTTTCCCTGAAATTATAATTATCAGAGCAGGTGCTACATCTATTGTGTAAAAGACATCTCTGGCATCTGCCCGAAATACATTTCTGAGAATTTTGACAGCCATTCAAGCTGCTCACACAGTCATACCATATTTTGATTCTATGCACGTTGCACAGATGGCAAACTGAAATAAACTATAAGCCAATTTTAAGTTGAAGATCATAAGAATATGGTCACAATAATGCATAAACCTCTATTATATGCTGATAAAGCAGAAACATTTTCTTTTTCCCTTTGATCCTTTCACTAATACTTTGAATTTAATACTTTACAACTTCAAAATTATGATTCACTTCCAAACTTCTCATCGGTCCTCAATTTTCACAATAATGTTTTCATTCTAGCGCTCCATTCCTTTAAAACTCCTCTTAGTTTCAATTTTCTCATATTTCCTTCATTCACTCTCATTTTTACACACGCTAGTCATCTGGTAAAATACAGGGAACATATGCTATTCATAGATTACTATTGTATAAATAAAATGTTTTCAACGGTGGCTTTAATTCATTTTTAAATAGAACGACTGACTAGAGATAACAATCATCATGAAGCAATGGGTAGTTCCAATCAAACGTTTCTTACTGCAAACTAAATTACAAGATAGATTTGCTATTACTATACTAATCCAACAGTGGAGTATACAATCAAGCAAACAAACAAACTTTTAAACAATTCAGGCTATGGATTTGCATAGAAAATAGAAGGTCTCTAAGCGTAGAAGGAATGAAGTAAATCAAACCGTATAAAGTAAATGGAGAAGCAAAACATACTTCGTCCCATAGCGACTGCGAGAAAGTAATAACCCTAAAAATGAGATTTGGGAAAGTATATCGGTACTTATAGAGCAAGGGAGAGAGTCCTATTTTTGAAACGAATCTTTTTTCTTTTCCCCTTTACTCGTTTTCAGTAGCATACAAAAGAAGACAAATATGATTTGGGTAAAACATAAAACGCCAGTGAGTGCGTCATGCAGAAGAGGAAATTTTGACCCGGAACTACAGTAGGCGAGGGTGGGATATTTTGCCTTCGTTTACTGTCATAATTTTCACTTGTATTGCTAAAATGCACTAATTCTACGTCACAATTTGCAACCACTTTGGAGAGAAAGAGAGCGCCCGAGGGGGGCACGGGGTGGGGCCGGACAGAAAATCTTGGATTTTTTTTTTCTTTTTCCGAAACGATTTCAAGGAATAAATAAAGTATAATATGTACATTTATTTACAAAATATAATAGCTACCAAAGAAGCTACATCCCCAAAGCATCGGTCTAACAAATTATGAATTGAAATAATGTTAGGATGTCATAGAACTGGTTGGAGCTGCAGACTCATTCAACAAGTTAGAACGAGTCTCACTTATCTTGTTGTACTTAAAGTTTGAATAAGTGTTCCTGTAGAATATGGACGTGTTGTTATTTGCTTCCTGTTTATTAGCTATATTAGTTATAGCTGTTGTAGCTTGTAAAAGCTATATATATGTCTGCATCCTTTTTCTTGAAATAAGTAACAAGTTCAGAATACTTTGTTTTTACTTTGCATACAGATTTATCAAATGGTATCAGAGCAACTTAGAGGCAACAGATCTCTAATAGTTGTGACTAGGTTAACCGGTAGCAGATCGTTGACCGAAGAAGAATAACGATTGCAGATCGGAGATAGCAGAAGGAATGATGGCCTCAACTGACAAATTTGTTCAACCTGCCATTCCAAAATTCAATGGTCACTTTGAACATTGGTCTATGTTAATGGAAAATTTCCTGAGGAGTAAGGAAATGTGGAGCCTGGTTGAAGAATTAGTACCTGCACCACCTATTAGCATGTCTACTGCAAGTAATGCTCAAAGAAAGGTCTCATATGAAGCTAAACTCAAAGACTTGAAGGTCAAAAACTTTCTCTTCCAATCCATTGATAGAGAAATACTCGAGACAATTCTGGACAAGAGCTCGTCTAAGGCCATATGGGATTCAATGAGGCAAAAATACGAAGGATCAACAAGAGTAAAGAGGGCACAACTTCAAGCCCTAAGGAAGGAGTATGAGCTACTAGCAATGAAGGAGGGAGAACGCATTGATGCATACATTGCCAGGACCCTCGTCATTGTCAACAAGATGAAGGTAAATGGAGAGGTACTAATACCAAATGCAGTGGTTTCAAAAATACTTCGTTCCTTAACTCCAAAATTTAATTATGTTGTATGCTCGATTGAGCAATCTAATAATTTGGATGTTATGACTGTTGATGAGCTACATGGTAGTCTCTTGGTTCAAGAGCAAAGACTGTTAGGTCAACAAGAGGATGAGCAGGTTCTGACAGTTGGTGAAGGTAAAAGTGAAGGGCAGTGGTCTGGTAATAGAGGAAGAAGGTAATACAGAGGTGGCTCTAGAGGAAGAGGAAGAGGACAAGGAAGAGGACAAGGTAGAGGATCCTTCAGCAAAGCTCTTATAGAATGCTACAGATGCCATAAGCTTGGTCATTTTCAATATGACTGTCCTGAGTGGAACAAACAAGCTCAGTATGCAGAACTTGATGATGACGAGGAGATGGTGCTCATGGCATATGTTGAAAAAGAACAAGCTAATAGGGAGCAAGTCTGGTTCATTGATTCGGGGTGTAGTAACCATATGAGTGGAGACAAGTCTTGGTTCAGTGATCTCGATGAAAAATTTAGACATTCGGTGAAGCTTGGCAACAATGCAAGAATGAGAGTCATGGGGAAAGGAAATGTCAGATTTCAAGTGAATGGCGCAACGTGGATCATAACAAACGTGTACTATATTCCTGAGTTGATGAACAACCTGCTAAGTGTAGGTCAACTACAAGAAAGAGGAGTGGCAATACTGATTCAGGCAGGATCTTGCAAGATTTACCATCCTGAGAAGGGACTAATTCTTAAGAGCAAAATGAGCACAAATAGGATGTTCGTTCTCATTGCAACTGTGTTGCCAAAGGTAACCTCCTTCTTTAATACAATTATTGAGGACTCTACACACCTGTGGAACTGTAGGTATGGTCATCTAAATTACAAGGGATTAAGGACCTTGAAGTTTAAGGGAATGGTGGAAGGTCCCCCTGACATTAAAGCTCCAAGCAAGCACTGTCAAGATTGCATATTGGGAAAGTAGCAAAGAGAAGTTTTTCCGAAGAGGAGTTTGTGGAGGGCAACTTACAAGCTTCAACTTGTTCACTCAGACCTTTGTGGCCCAATCTCACCCGAATCCAGCATAAAAAAGAGGTACATTGCAGCTTTCATAGATGTTTTTTCTAGAAAATGTTGGATGTTTTTTCTAGAAAATGTTGGATGTTTTTTCTAGAGACAGGTCCTCGGTATCTTTAAGAAGTTCAAAGCATTGGTGGAGAAGGAGTCAGGCCTATTAATTAGGTGCCTTAGAACAGATCAAGGTGGAGAGTTTAACTCTCAAGAATTCAATGATTATTGCAGTTCCCAAGGAATTAAAAGACAACTGACAGCATTCTACACTCCTCAGCAGAATGGTGTAGCTGAAAGGAAGAACAGAACTATACTGAATATGGTCCGATGTATGTTGTTTGGAAAGGGTGTTCCTAAGAAGTACTGGCCTGAAGCTACCTCCTGGACCATTCACCTGTTGAACCGAAGCCTAACTCTTGCTGTAAAAGATGCTACTCCCGAAGAAGCATGGTCTGATAGGAAGCCTGAAGTTCACTACCTCAAATCTTTGGCTGCATAGCATATGCACATATACCTAAACAGAAGAGAAAGAAACTGGATGATAAGAGTGTCAAGTGTGTGATGTTCGGTGTTAGTGATGAATCAAAGGCCTATCGACTGTATGATCCAGTTGGTGATCGAATCATTATCAGTAGGGACGTGTTATTTGAGGAAGACGAGCAATGGGACTGGAACTCCGATGGAAGCAATAAGGATCAGACATTACAGTGGAATGATGATGAAGATTTTCAGGAAACTGAACAAATCAATCGTGTGAGAATTGAGCCTGAAACCGTAGCTAATCATAGTAGCCCTAGTAGCATAGAGAGTTCAAGTCACAAAGTACTGATGATATAAATCACGAAGGAAGAATTCGAGGTCCACCATTCTGGATGAAAGACTACATCAGCGGTGAAGGTCTATCTGAGGAAGATGATGTTAATCAACTAGCCTTGTTCACTTCATTAGCATATCCGAGCAACTATGATCAAGCCTGCAAAGAAATGAAATGGAAGCATGCTATGAAGTTGGAGATGGAAGCTATTGAAAACAACCAGACATGGGAACTGTGTGATCTTCCTGAAGGATCCAAAGCCATTAGAGTTAAGTGGCTCTACAAAACAAAATTGAATGAGAATGGAGAGATAGACAAATGTAAGGCTCGTCTTGTTGCGAAAGGCTATGCACAACAGTATGGTATAGATTATACAGAGGTGTTTGCCCCCGTAGCAAGGTGGGACACTATCAGATCGATACTTGCACTTGCAGCTCAAAAAGGGTATAATGTGTATCAGCTTGACGTGAAATTAGCATTTTTGCATGGAACCGTGTATGTAGAACAGCCTCAAGGCTATGTGATTCCTGGATGTGAGAAGGTGTATAAATTGAAGAAGGTGCTTTATGGCTTGAAGCAGGCGCCTCGTGCATGGTATAGTAGGATTGAAACCTACTTCAGGAAATCAGGTTTTTTAAAGTGTCCATATGAGCATACGTTGTTTCTAAAGAATGATCAGGCAGGTAATGTGCTAATTGTGTCACTCTATGTAGATGATTTAATTGTGACAGGAAATAAGATATCCATGATTGAAGAATTCAAGCTCTCCATGAGATCAGAATTTGCTATGTCAGATCTTGGCAAGATGAAATACTTCCTTGGAGTGGAAGTAATTCAGAAGGAGTCTGGCATCTTTATATGTCAACGCAAGTATGCTCATGAAATACGTACTTGAGAGGTTTAAACTGGAATCTTGTAATCCAGTTCGTAACCCTATTGTTCTTGGAGTAAAACTTGTGAAGGAAGAATCAGGCAAGCGAGCAGATGCATATATGTACAAACAGATGGTTGGCTGCTTGATGTACATGGCAGCAACTCATCCTGATCTCATGTATGTTATCAGTTTGGTTAGTAAGTTCATGGAGAATCCGGTAGAAGCTCATATGCAGGCCGTGAAACATGTATTTCGTTACATCAAAGGCACTATGGAGTATGGCATATGGTACAAAAGGGATGGAAACAAGACTCTAATCGCATTCGTTGATTCTGATTATGCTGGAGATGTTGAGAGTAGAAGGAGTACTTCTGGTTATGCAATGTTGTTATATGGTGCAGCAGTCTCATGGTCATCCAAAAAACAACCTGTTGTTACACTTTCAACTACAGAGGCAGAGTTTGTCTCGTCAGCAGCATGTGCATGCCAGGTGATTTGGTTGCGCAGGATACTAGAAAGCATTGGCTTTGCTCAAGTAACAGGTACTATCATTTACTTGGATAATATGTCAACAATCAAGCTATCAAGGAATCCTGTTCTGCACAAGAGAAGCAAGCACATTGATGTTAGATTCCACTTCCTGCGTGATCTTGTGAATGAAGGAGTAGTCAAGTTGATATACTGTAGTACCGAAGAACAAGTGGCTGATATAATGACTAAGCCTTTAATGCTTGACACTTATGAGAAGTTGAGAGGTATGCTCGGAGTATGCTCTGTAACTAAAGTAAACTGAAGTTGGGAACTTTCAGTTTAAGGGAGGATGTGTTAGGATGTCATAGAACTGGTTGGAGCTGCAGACTCATTCAGCAAGTTAGAATTACTTAAAATTTGAATAAGTGTTCCTGTAGAATATGGACGTGTTGTTATTTGCTTTCTGTTTATTAGCTATATTAGTTATAGCTGTTGTAGCTTGTAAAGGCTATATATATGCCTGCATCCTTTTTCTTGAAATAAGTAACAAGTTCAGAATACTTTGTTTTTACTTTGCATACAGATTTATCAAATAATGCAAGGCCCAAGGCCTAAAATGCCCAAACTACATCGGATAGAGAACACGATGCGAGCTCACCTTTCGAACATTCTGCATTCTACCCTACCACTTCAATCAATAAACTTGTTTCATAACTTCAACTTTTCCTTTTATTCTCTCCAACAGCAACGAAAAATAATGTCCAAAATCAATGTCATCTAACTCAATAATGTTTTTTTTTCTATGCTGGATAATTACAGATAGGCAGTAATACATCTCTAGCATCGCCAAAAGAAGACTTTCTTTGAGCAAAGCATGCAAATTTTCCTTTTTCCAGATGATAATTTCTGTTGCCTCGCGGTTTTCGAGGATCTAGTAGTCGATTGCATTATGCTTGGTAGATATGACCTTCAAGTATGCTTCTATGCAGAGATAAGTCATGCATGCCCGTAACTTGTTAATTATTAACTACTTGCGGTCAATAAGTCTATTTCAAACCCGTTGCCACTTCTTTAAAGCTGATGTCCTTCTTGCGGTGGTTGATTTACAGGGGTCGCAGCTCTTTTTAGTTGTAGCGTTAATTCATTTGCCTTGCAACTTCATGTAAAAAAAAAATGTAATTTAATACAAGTAGTACTTTGGCATCCTTGAGAATGGAGGCGACAGTCGTTTTGCATGTCGGAGCAATGCCATGACACCATCTAACCTGTATGGTTGGTAAGCTTTTAAAACCATTCTGAACAAATTGCTTCGTCATTATTGTCTATGAATGTTTTGTGTTTGGATTTGCTAGCTCTGATGTTCATTATCTCGTTTGTCTGTTTACATATTTGGTTTCTGTGAAACTATGGTTGATGCAAAAGGTCGATTGTTCCTTTCTCGTCACAAAGTCCACATACACGTTGACAACAATATATGCTATGTCTCTGATTTTATTCTTTTGTATGAATCAGCATGTGAAGAAGTTTATTTGGGCAGCTATGTCTAAATTTTCATTCGGTTGAAACGACCACTTTAATCTAGTTCGACACCATCCCCAGACTATTCGACTAAACTCACACTAGAAGAACAAGTGTTTCACATTTTAATTGTGTTGATTGTATAAGACACATTTTGGATCGACATTCATGTGCCTTTGAAGTAACTATTAATTGCTTTGTATAAACATACTACCATCTTTGGTACATAAATGTTGCTCCAAATGAACTTAGACCAATCTTCATTAGTATGAGATAGAGATTATGAAAGAATGTTGTTTCTGTGTATCTGATTCAAAACAGACTAACTTGCATTCTGAACTATACAAGCCTTTATATAGGCTGAAACAAGAAAATACTAGAAATGGGCTGTGGGTTGGCCTAATATAATACAACCCGCATTTGATATGTGAAAACCTATGCCGTATAAACTTTCTTACATTACATTCCTTCAGGTATACTTGTTCACTTGCTCACCCCCCTCAAACCCAAATTAGGTTTAGGATTTGCGAGCGATTCTCAGATCCGCCACTAACTTGAAAACTTTGAGAAAATTAAATTAGACGATTAACTCCAGTTGACTTCAATCAGCTGTCTTCGAGGTTAAGTTGTGTTGCTTTTTGTCGAATGCTTCAGCATGCTTGTCTTTGAGGTCAAGTTGTGTTGCTGGTCGTCGTATGCTTTAGATGTCACTTGTAGGGCTTCCGGAATATAGATCTGAGTTTTAGATCTCAGATTGCTGTCAGCTTCATCGACGTTGAGCTCATGTCTGAAGCGAGTAAAACTCTGCCTTGACAGGGGCTTGGTTAGTATGTCGGCTTTCTGGTAAATGGAAGGTACGTAGTTAACTCTCAATTCTCCTTTAATAACTTGCTCTCGTACGAAGTATAGATCCAGTTCTATATGTTTCATACGAGTATAGGACTGGATTAGCAGTGAGAGAGATGACACTTTGATTATCGCACCATATAGTAGCTCTGCTATTAAATTTGATGTGTAATTCACTTAGAAGATACTTTATCCACATAATCTCAGCAGTAGTGCTAGCTATGCTTAGGTATTCGGCTTCAGTGCTAGACCTTGATACTGTTTGCTTTTTTTTACGCACCAGGATATAAGATTGTTCCCTAAGAACACACAATAACCAGTAGTTGATTTTCTATCATCATAATCTGTTGCCCAGTATGAATCTGAATAACTAGTAATGTGCAGTGATGAACATGATTGTAAAATTAGTCCTTGGTTGATAGATCCTTTAAGATATCTCAAAATCCTCTTTACAGCCTTCCAGTGCTCATCTAGTGGCCTTTGCATGAATTGGCTGACTTTATTAACACTATAGGCGATGCCTGGTCTAGTTATAGTGACATACTATAATGCTCCCACTATACTCCTGCATTGTTTGTCATTTAGTATTGGATCACTTTTATTTTTTGAGAGATGTAGATTGCTTGTCATTGGAGTGGGAAGTGGATTAGCCTTGTCCATCTTGGCTTTCACTAGAATTTCATTGATGTATTTTTTCTGGTTTAGATGAATTTCTGAATTTGATACCCTTTTAACCTCAATGCCTAAGAAGTAGTTTAACTCTCCAAGATCTTTAATGGAGAATTCTTCCTTTAGGCATTGTGTAATGTTATCAATCTCAGATCTTCTATTTCCTGTAATGATAAAGTCATCCACATAAATTAGTATATATGTAATTATATGATTAAAAAAATTTAATAAACAAGGAATTGCCAGATTTTGTTTGATTGTAGCTATGTATGCATAATATAGTCTTCAGTTTCTCAAACCAGACTCTAGGTGCTTGTTTGAGACCATAAAGTGCTTTATTAAGTTCACACACAAGTTGTTCACTGCCACTCTTTGTGAATCCATATGGTTGATCCATGTATACTTCTTCCTGCAATTCACCATTGAGGAAAGCATTATTCACATCTAATTGTTGAATGGCCCAATTCTTATGCAAAGTAGTTGTTAGAATTATTCCGATTGATGTTGGTTTCACAACAGGGGAAAAGGTTTCATTAAAATCAAATCCATTTTGTTGTGAAAATCCCTTTGCCACCAGTCTTGCTTTGTGCCTAAGGATTGAGCCATCAGGATTTTTCTTTAACTTGTATGTCCACTTGCATCCTATAATATTTTTATTCATAGGCCGTGGCAAAAGATCACAAGTGTTATTTTTGATTAATGCATCATATTCCTCTTTCATTGCAACTTTTTAGTTTTCATCTGCAACCGCCTGTTGATATGTACTAGGTTTACTTATATCTGATTCAACAGTGTAAACTTTTGGTTTGAATATACCACTTTTTGCCCTAGTTATCATGTGATGACCAGTGCTTGCAGGAACAGTGGGATGATTTTCTTCAGTATTAGTAGTCCCTTGTTGAGCATCAGTGGACTGCTGATCATTCAATACTTGACATGGATCACATGAGCTATTGCTGTCTGATTCAGTGACTCTTGGTGATGCTTCATTTTGCCCATAACCTGGTTCACTTGTGAACATTGTGTGTTGTGGGATGATATCTCTCCTGCCATGGTTATCTTCACTTTGAACCGGTATGATTATCTCTGATGAAGAAATTGTAGGAGGTACATAATATTTTGCATTGTATACTTTCTGAGATGTTTTGATATCTGCATTGCTTAAAGGAAATTCATGCTCATTAAATATCACATGTCTAGATATATATATACCCTGCCATTACTATCAAGGCACTTGTAGCCCTTTTGATTTATAGGATAACCCAAGAATGTGCAAGGTGTAGATCTGTAGTCAAGTTTATGTGAGTTATATGGTCTTAGATAGGGAAAACACTGACATCCAAACATCTTTAAGGTTTGATAGTCTAGTCTTACTTTGGTTAGCACTTCCATTGGACTCTTATATTTGAGTACTTTTGTGGGCATTCTGTTGATCAAATAGACTGCAGTAGAGAAGGCATCATGCCAGAATTTAAGTGGCATAGATGCTTGTGCTAATAAGGTCAGACCAGTTTCAACAATATGTCTATGTTTTCTCTCAATAAGACCATTTTGCTCAGATGTGTAAGGACACGTGATCCTATGTGTGATTCCTTTATTTTGAAAATACCTTCTTAATGGCAGAAATTCCTTACCTCCACCTGTCTGCATAATTTTTACCTGATTGTTTGTCTGCCTTTCAACATTTATGATGAATTGTATCACTGCATTGTTAGTCTCAGATTTTGATTTTAGGAAATAGATCCATACATGTCTGGAGTGTGCATCAATAAAAGAAATATAATATCTGTAGGATCTAGATTAACCCTAGAGGGGAGTGAATAGGGTTATAGCAAATTTTCTTGATATAAACACAGAAACAAAACACAGAAATAAATATGCTGCAAAAGTAAATCACACACAAAATTTACCTAGCTTCGGCAACCCCTGCCTACTGCTGCATTCCCAGATTTCTATTAAACAGTATCACGCTTACAAGCACTCTACTGGACTCGCAGACATTTGCTCCCGCTCACAAACACTCTACTAGACTCGCAACCATTTACTCCCGCTCACAAACACTCTACTAGACTCGCACACACTGCTTCCGCCTATAGAGTTTCGTTTACTCGCAAACTCAGCTCCCGCCTATTAGGCTTTGCTTACTCGCAAACTCTGCTCCCGCCTATAGAGCTTTGCAAACTCGCACACCCTGCTCACTGAACTAATTCTAACTAGACAATCTGACACTACCTAAACCCTAGGTGGTGATTCACAAATTCTTTTGATTCGAAAAGTAAAAAACAACAATTAAAAGACAATAAGAAATAACCCTAAACCCTAATTAAAAAAATATACTAAAGCCTTTAATAATAAAATAGCCCGGCCCTATTTTCTTCTTTATATTTTTTATCGGCTCGTTCCTTTGTTTGTGATGGCGGCTCTTGTTTCTTCGTTCGTTCTTCTTCCTTTTGAAAATTAGGGCTCTGTGTAAAATTGAAGAAGCCGACTTTAATTACTTCGATTAGGTGGATTGTTCTTCGTGATTGCTTGATGATCGATGCTCTATTCTCTTTGCTTCACAGCTCCTTCAATTTTTACCGAGTTTGATTCTTCCTTCTGGTAAGAATTTATGCTTTGTTACCTTTCGATTTTCGTATTCGAACTCCGATCTGTTGCCGATGATGTTGAATGGTTTATATAGGGTTCAATGCCCTGAATTTTCGTTCGTACAATTATATTTGAATTTGTCAAATTCTTCATCTTGGCCACTTTATTATTCTTGAACGATGCTGATGATTTCTGACCTTTTCAATTCCTGTATATTCTTTGCTTGGTGGTCACGGCTTTGATTCATTTTCGTGATGACCACGACTTGATCGTTTCTGACTTTGACTTCGGTCATTTTTTTTTGATTTCATAAATTCAAATCCTCTGGCCCTTCCATGATTTTGACTTCACTGTGAACTATTGCTTGTTGCCTATCGAACTTGTATCACTGTTGGGTTGCTGTACATATGAACTTGCATTCATTCGAGTTGTATTTATATTCTGGTCGTTGTAGTATGTTGTCCCTTGTTGTCTGCATTTCATATAACCTTGCTACTGCATTCATGAGTTTTGATGCTTCATGTAGCTGTTGGATCTTGCATGCTTTACATACTGTATTGTCTTCAAGTATGTTGCTGTTGGGTTGTAGTTTGCATTATGTTGGTCGAGCTTGCATTTGTTACAGTATTCATGTACTGATGCATTTGGAATTTGTCTGTTGCACTTTGTGCGTTCCCTTACTGAACTTGATTCATGCTTGTTGTGTACTGATTCTTAATCATTGCTTTTGGTCTGCACTTGCATACTTGCATACTTGCATTTGAGTTGTTGCTTTCTGTCCTGTGCACATTGTTGCATGCATTGAGTATTTGCATTTGTTATTTCTGAAGCTCGAGTTGCACTGTCTATCAGTTACATGGTTCATGTCATGTAGTTTTTGAGTTGCACTTGCTCATTTGTTCACTGATCTTTGTTTGTTTAGTGGCTGTTGCACTCTGTTAGTCTTGACATTTGCATATTTGTTACTGTCCCTGTATCATATACATATGTGCATATATGTATATATGTTGTTGAAGTGGTAGCCTTTTGGTTGTAATTTTCTTGAGTGATTTCCAAACTGGTTTGCAGTAATCTGCCGGTTGGTGATACTTTGGTTTTACTGGCCACACATGTGCATGCTTGCATCTTTGAACTTGGTTAGATGGTACTGTCCAGTTGAGCTTGTTTTGTAGTGATGCACTTGATTGCTTCTGATTCATTTTTGAGGCAGTTTGAATGTATGGGCTGCTATGTTGTATATATGAACTGCTTCATGCATTTTTGTGACCTTCGTGTATACACAGTTGGTTCATTGATGTTTGATGTGTTTATTCCTTATGTGGTAGCTGGACTTGATCTTGTTTCATATTGGCTTGAGAAATTTTACTTGAGTTGAATCCAGTTTTAAAACTCGGGTTTGACCTTGTGCTGAGAGTTGTGACTTTTATGTTATTGCACGTGAGTTGAACCCGGCTTTTTATTTGGGTTTGACCTATGCTCACCTGTCCCTGTAAATCAATCAAGTGTATATCGGTGTGCACGGCCTTGTGGCATATACAGTAATACACTGTGTATGTCACAAGTTGTTCGTGTATGATGAATTCAAATTTAAATTATGACGAACAACCCAAATAACCGAGGCAAATCATATTTTCAAAATTATCTTTTATTTTTGAATTGCAAAAATATTTCTTTTTCAATTTTACTGCGTTTGAAAATATTTTTGCAGATTATTCAGATGCTGGATTCAAACTGGAATGTAGTTGAAGATAAATACGAGTGTGAGTGATATGTAGTGAGGTCAACTGTAAATATAAAATGTGATGTAATTGTAATCAAAGTTGTATAGTTATAGTGGGAGCTTGAAATTGTACTATTCAAAGTTGTAATAAATATTTGTTTGAATAAAATATTCGTTTGAATTCAAATTCTGTGTTATTTAATTTATTCAACAAATATTTATTTAATCTGTGAAAATAAAATAGTATATTAACAAATACATTTAAACGAATGTATATATGTTTATTATCATCAAACAAAAATCATATAAGCGCAGAGCGCATATTCAACAATCTCCCCCTTTATATGATAACAAACATATATTTAAGATTTTGAATGTATTAAATGTATTTGATCGTTCAATTTGCTCCTCCTATTTAAATGCTTCCTCTCTACATGATACCCCCCCTACATATATGCATACAAATAAAAATATGTAAATGAGCCTATATGCAAATGGAAAATTATTTGACCTTTGCTTGATTCTATTTGACAAAATCTTAACTTATCTCTCCCCCTTTTGTTATCAGCAAAAGAATAACAGTGTTATAAAAATAGGGATGAAGTGACAGACATGAATCAAACATTTAACTCAATTGAATATAAATATCAAATTTCAATAAAACTCAAACAAAAATCATAATTACCCTTGTCAGACGCATATTCCACTTTCAAAAGTGATGGAGATAAAATCATCAAAAAATCATACAGTTCTGTTTATTTGTGGTATATTTATTTCAGGAAATTTGAATATCTACTAACCATGCATAACCGTTAGGACTTTTAAATGAGATTAGTAGTATTCCAATTTTTATTTAAAAAATGAAATCAAGTATCTTCTAACCACGCATGACCGTGAGGAGTTTTAAATGAGATTAGAATCAACTTGTCTATTTAATCAATTAATTTTGATATGCGTTCCATACATGCATAACAGTAAGGATTTTTAAATGAGCATGGAAGCACATAATCAAAAATCCAAGTAATTCACCCATGCATAACCGTGAGGACTTTTAAATGAGAGTGAATACTTTGGATATTTATTTTTATTGAAGAATATAATAAATTGAAGCACAGATAATTTCCTTTATAATAATAAATTGAAGAACGAATAATTTTGCTTTGTAAACTACCATAAATTTACATACTATATATGATTTTGATGAGTGATGGTCGATAGAAAAATGGTAGAAATAGAAATGATCATGGAACTTTTACCCAACAAAAAAGTTTTTATAACTCTTGTTATGAAATTCTAAAGAAATTTTCTAATTATACTTTCTTGAGTTATAAATATGATAAATATCAACACTCATCACTTTTTCAATCACTATTCATCTTTTCGATAATCAAAGGGAGTCAGATTAGTCAAAATAGTCATTTAAAATCAAATTCAAAAAATTATAAAATCAATTTTTAAAAAAAATGACTAATCTGTAAATATGGTCAAACATGATTTTCTTGAGGGGTTATATGAGAAAAAATTCTGCTATTTGAGAAATTATTTCAAGTGAAAAATATGCAGATATTTTCTTTGAAAAATGATGCAGCTAATGAATGTTTCAAAGATTAATCATGTTCCACTAGTAGTTTTTCTATCAACTATATTACCAGTGTAATCTGCATCTGAATTTAAATTTCACTCAATATTCACTCGTTGAATGTCAAAGACCAGATTGTGAAATTTCAACAAATTATCTCATAATTGTTTTCAATAATTTTTAAATGAAATTCTCTTGAATTTGAATTGAAGCCGTGTTAACAATCAAAAACATATCATAGTGTCAATCTTAGAAGCCGTAGGATAAACAGTTATATTCATGAGTAATCAACAGTCAATCAACATCATAATTATTTCAAAAACCAATTTCTTGAAGTTTCAACAATTTCTTAAAATCCTTTTTAACAGCTTTCACATGAAAATTGAAATCGTGCAAATTTACAAGCAATGACCAAAATGTCAAAACAAATATATCTACGTATAGCATGAGTAATCAAAGATCAATAAAGTACCATCATTTGACCGAACAATTTATATGGATTAGTTCAAAGTTGAAAATTTGATTGGTCATCGTTTAAGCACAAATCAAGGTCATAAATAAGAACAAGTCATGTAGGATCATATCAAGTAAGTCCGAATCAGTCAACCATCATAATTACTCCAAGTAATTCTATTTAAAGATGATTGGTCAATATTTTGAAAAAAAAAAATCATAGAATCAAAATCATCATCTTTTGTTCATCTCAATATTGGCTGATTTAATTCAGATTATGGTGCAGATTATCACATTTAATATATCGTTCAAAACATATTTTTATCTGTTTTTACCTTTACGATATTTTTCGTTGTTGTCTATTGTGATTCTGTCACCTTTATACTAGGCTAAGGAACTTTGCTTTGTCGTCCGTTGTGTTTCTGGAACAGCCAAAATCCAGAGAACACTGTTGTTGTTCCTTAGCCTGCCACCACACCTACACGATGAAAGATTTTTGTGACCTATTTGTTTTTATAGGTCCATGGTTGTTAGTGGCAGAATATGAAAAATATGTTTGTGGAGACCCAAAACTATTTATATATGTTCCTTTTAGCACCCAAATTTGTTTGACTTTCAAAGATTTTATATTTGTGCCTTTTGGAATCCAAATTGGTATAGTTTTCACGTGTTTGGGTCTATACCAACAATTATTTTGATTGTGTCCAAATTTTCTACAAATTGTGCACATTAAATTGACTTGATTAAATTTTGTGTTCTTGTTCCTATGACTATAATTTTCAACATGATGCCCAATTATTTCAGATCGAGCAAAGACACTTTTACCTTTTGCATTATCATCATCTTGTGATTTCCCAAAACCTAGTCCTTTTCTATTGTTAGCAAAAATTTGATTTCCAAATAACATTTTGAAAGATTTTTCTCCTTTTGAAAAGTTAGTCAGAGATTTCTCAAGATTTTGGACTTTGGTTTTTAATGTTGTGTTTTCAGTTACAAGTGAGGTGCATCTATTTATAAAATCCTTTTTCCTAGTGTCAATGTTTTCCTTAAGACTCAAATTTTATTTTTCGAGATTCTCAGAGTTATTCTTAAGTCTTGTCAATTCTGAATCTAAAATTTTACATTGGTTACATTCTAGGTTTTGAATATTTTCAAGTTCAGTTTCTAACCTAGAATTTTCATGGGCGAGTTTCCTCCTTTCAGATTTCAGTTTTTCAATTTTTGATTCAAGACTATCAATTGTTTTAGTAAGATCTAAGCACATAAAAACAAGATCTCTATAGGAATACTCACCTGCCTCACTAGATTCCTCGGAGCTTGCTTCTGAATCTGATTTCGCCATAAGACACAGGTTAGCCTCCTCTGAGCTGCTATCTGAAACTTCCTCTACTTCTTCATCATCCCAAGTTGCTGCAAAAGCCTTCTTCTTCTTTTTCTTTCCTTTGTTGTTTTTGAGAAGTGGGCATTTTGGTTTGATGTGGCCAGCCTTGTTGCAGTTATAACACGTCAGTTCATTATCGGAATTTTCAGAATCTTTTGGCCTATTTCGACTTGTTTTCTTCTTGCGTGGCTTGAATCTAGACCATCTTCTAAGATTATTGACAGCCATTGCAAGCTCTTCAATTGGATCTTCTTCATCTTCATCGCTCTCTTCTTTGCTCTTTAAGGCAATCGTCTTCTTCTTTGGTTCGGAGTTGTTGCGTTCTTCCTTTGCTTTTAGCTCAAGCTCATATGTCATCAAGTTACCAATCAACTCCTCCATGCTTAGTTTACTCAGATCTTTTGATTCTTGTATTGCCGTGACTTTTGCCTCAAAGTTCATCGGTAAGACTTGTAGTATCTTCCTCACAAGCTCTACTTCAGTGAATACCTTCCCAAGCGCTCTAGCATTGTACACCAAGGTTGAAAAGCGTCCAAACATGTCCTTTATGCTTTCGCCTTTGTCCATTACAAAGTTTTCGTATTCATTGCTGAATAGGGCTAGACGAGACTCCTTGACTTGAGAAGTTCCTTCGTGTGTCACCTCCAAAGTGTGCCGAATTTCCTGCGCTGTTGTACAATGAGAAATTCTATTAAATTCATTTTTATCAAGAGCACATATCAAAGCATTCATGGCTTTAGCATTTGTCGTTTTCAATCTCTTATCGTTAGCATCCCATCTATCCTTAGGTTTAGGAATCTCAGTACCACCAACAGTTATAGTGGGAGGTTTATATCCAGTTTCAATAATATCCCAAACATCATAATCAACAGAACTAAGATAGATACGCACCCTAACTTTCCAATAAGCATAATCGTTCCCGTTAAACATGGATGGCCTAGCAATAGATTGCCTCTCAGAAAAAGCATTATTTGGTGAATTCATGACTCTAGAGTTAAAAACAAAATACCGGGCTCTAATACCACTTGTAGGATCTAGATTAACCCTAGAGGGGGGGTGAATAGGGTTATAGCAAATTTTCTTGATATAAACACAGAAACAAAACGCAGAAATAAATATGCTGAAAAAGTAAATCACACACAAAATTTACCCAGCTTCGGCAACCCCTGCCTACTGCTGCATTCCCAGATTTCTATTAGAATTAAACAGTATCATGCTTACAAGCACTCTACTAGACTCGCAGACATTTGCTCCCGCTCACAAACACTCTACTAGACCCGCACACCCTGCTCCCGCCTATAGAGTTTCGTTTACTCGCAAACTCTGCTCCCGCCTATTAGGCTTTGCTTACTCGCAAACTCTGCTCCCGCCTATAGAGCTTTGCAAACTCGCACACCCTGCTCACTGAACTAATTCTAACTAGACAATCTGACACTACCTAAACCCTAGGTGGTGATTTACAAATTCTTTTGATTCGAAAAGTAAAAAACAACAATTAAAAGACAATAAGAAATAACCCTAAACCCTAATTAAAAAATATACTAAAGCCTTTAATAATAAAATAGGCCGGCCCTATTTTCTTCTTTATATTTTTTATCGGCTCGTTCCTTTGTTTGTGATGGCGGCTCTTGTTTCTTCGTTCATTCTTCTTCCTTTTGAAAATTAAGGCTTTGTGTAAAATTGAAGAAGCCGACTTTAATTACTTCGATCAGGTGGATTGTTCTTCGTGATTGCTTGATGATCGATGCTCTATTCTCTTTGCTTCACAGCTCCTTCAATTTTTACCGAGTTCGATTCTTCCTTCTGGTAAGAATTTATGCTTTGTTACCTTTCGATTTTCGTATTCGAACTCTGATCTGTTGCCGATGATGTTGAATGGTTTATATAGGGTTCAATGCCCTGAATTTTCGTTCGTACAATTATATTTGAATTTGTCAAATTCTTCATCTCGGCCACTTTATTATTCTTGAACGATGCTGATGATTTCTGACCTTTTCAATTCCTGTATATTCATTGCTTGGTGGTCACGGCTTTGATTCATTTTCGTGATGACCACGACTTGATCGTTTCTGACTTTGACTTCGGTCATTTTTTTTTTGATTTCATAAATTCAAATCCTCTGGCCCTTCCATGATTTCGACTTCACTGTGAACTATTGCTTGTTGCCTGTCGAACTTGTATCACTGTTGGGTTGCTGTACATATGAACTTGCATTCATTCGAGTTGTATTTATATTCTGGTCGTTGTAGTATGTTGTCACTTGTTGTCTGCATTTCATATGCTTGCAACCTTACTACTGCATTCATGAGTTTTGATGCTTCATGTAGCTGTTGGATCTTGCATGCTTTACATACTGTATTGTCTTCAAGTATGTTGCTGTTGGGTTGTAGTTTGCATTATGTTGGTCGAGCTTGCATTTGTTACAGTATTCATGTACTGATGCATTTGGAATTTGTCTGTTGCACTTTGTGCGTTCCCTTACTGAACTTGATTCATGCTTGTTGTGTACCGATTCTTGATCATTGCTTTTGGTCTGCACTTGCATACTTGCATTTGAGTTGTTGCTTTCTGTCCTGTGCACATTGTTGCATGCATTGAGTATTTGCATTTGTTATTTCTGAAGCTCGAGTTGCACTGTCTATCAGTTACATGGTTCATGTCATGTAGTTTTTGAGTTGCACTTGCTTATTTGTTCACTGATCTTTGTTTGTTTAATGGTTGTTGCACTCTGTTAGTCTTGACATTTGCATATTTGTTACTGTCCCTGTATCATATACATGTATACATATATGTGCATATATGTATATATGTTGTTGAAGTGGTAGCCTTTTGGTTGTAATTTTCTTGAGTGATTTCCAAACTGGTTTGCAGTAATCTGCCGGTTGCTGATACTTTGGTTTTACTGGCCACACATGTGCATGCTTGCATCTTTGAACTTGGTTAGATGGTACTGTCCAGTTGAGCTTGTTTTGTAGTGATGCACTTGATTGCTTCTGATTCATTTTTGAGGCAGTTTGCATGTATGGGCTGCTATGTTGTATATATGAACTGCTTCATGCATTTTTGTGACCTTCATGTATACACAGTTGGTTCATTGATGTTTGATGTGTTTATTCCTTTATGTGGTAGCTGGACTTGATCTTGTTTCATATTGGCTTGAGAAATTTTACTTGAGTTGAATCCGGTTTTAAAACTCGGGCTTGACCTTGTGCTGAGAGTTGTGACTTTTATGTTATTCCACGTGAGTTGAACCCGGCTTTTTATTTGGGTTTGACCTGTGCTCACCTGTCCCTGTAAATCAATTAAGTGTATATCGGTGTGCACGGCCTTGTGGCATATACAGTAATACACTGTGTATGTCACAAGTTGTTCGTGTATGATGAATTCAAATTTAAATTATGACGAACAACCCAAATAACTGAGGCAAATCGTATTTTCAAAATTATCTTTTATTTTTGAATTGCAAAAATATTTCTTTTTCAATTTTACTGCGTTTGAAAATATTTTTGCAGATTATTCAGATGTTGGATTCAAACTGGAATGCAGTTGAAGATAAATACGAGTGTGAGTGATATGTAGCGAGGTCAACTGTAAATATGAAATGTGATGTAATTGTAATCAAAGTGGTATAGTTATAGTAGGAGCTTGAAATTGTACTATTCAAAGTTGTAATAAATATTTGTTTGAATAAAATATTCGTTTGAATTCAAATTCTGTGTTATTTAATTTATTCAACAAATATTTATTTAATCTGTGAAAATAAAATAGTATATTAACAAATACATTTAAACGAATGTATATATGTTTATTATCATCAAACAAAAATCATATAAGCGCAGAGCGCATATTCAACAATATCTATAACCATAATCAGTACTAATTGGAGCAGGCCCCCAAAGGTCTGCATCAACTAGTTCAAGTGTATTGTTATACACAGTTTCAGAGTTTGGAAATGCAAGCTTATGACTTTTGCCTAATTGACAATATGTGCATATATAAGAATTGGGGATTTTATCAACAAGAGTATTATCACATTCACTCAATGCATGTTTAACAACATTTATACTGGGATGTCCCAGTCTACAGCGCCATACATCAAATTTTTCACTGCATTTTTCAACGTTTCTTGTTTCAATTACATGACACCATTTACTTTTGCATTCAGATTTTCTTGAGATTATGACATCAAATTTGTATAACCCATTGTGTTCTCTACCCTGCAAAAGAACTTCATTAGTTAGATTTTCCTTTACAACACAATATTTTGAGTGAAATTCAAAATAGACATTATTGTCTTTAGCAAATTGTGAAACACTCATCAAATTTTTTCTAATTAATGGTACTCTTAGTAAATTTTTGAGATAGAGTTGCCTAGTACCATTAATGCTTGCATTTCCAGTATGTACTGACTTACCATTACCTATATACAGTAATTGTTTACCTTTGTATTCCCTGTTGCCAAGATTTAGTTGACTCAAATTGTTTGTCACTGGTTAGTTGCACCAGAGTCTGGAAACCAGCTGTCATCTTGAATGTCTTCAACATTTGCTATGCTATTGTTTGTACTTTCTGACTTAGTTTCTTGCTGCATGTTTACCAAATTAACACTGGGATTTTGTGATCTTGCATTGTTGTTGCTCTGTTGTGCTGAAGTAAAGTTAGCATCAAATCTGAAGTAACACTTGTTTGTAGTGTGACCATACTTCTCACATATTTGACATCTTGGTTTATTGTTGTTGTTATAATTTGATCTACCACTCCTTCCTCTGCCTCTGTTAGGTTGGCCACCTCTGTAATTGCTTGATTGATTTCTGTTGTTTTGATTCTTTTCTTGATTCCTATTTCTGCTGATAGATGCATAATTGACATTACACTCCACATTTATTGGTTTCTTTAGCTCTAATCTGCCCTCATGTGCAATTAGCATCGACTGAATAGATTGAGTGAAAGTAGCTTTTCATTAGATGATATTATAGCTACTACAGCTTCATACTCCTCATCCAAACCACTTAAAATACACAGTATCTATTCAGTGTCTGCTACTTTGTGTCCAGCACATGCTATTTGATCACATATAATTTTTGCCTTTGGCAGATAGTCTCTCATACTAGCACTATCTTTTTTTTTAAGTTCTGCAATTGTCTTTTATATTGCATTATTCTTGCCGTAGATTGAGAACTGAATATTTGCTCAATTGTGTGCCAAATCTCATGTATTGTTTTGCACCCAACTAATTGTGGCATCAGATTTGCACCTACAGAAGACAGTAGCCAAGAACTAATCAGGCTATCTTGTCTTTCATGAGCAATGTAATCTTTATTACTGACTAGTTTTCCTTCATTATCTGTAGAGAATCTTGGTGGGGTGATTAAAGTGCCATATATAGGTATTCCTGCAAGCCATAGCCCTTTATGGCTGTTTCAATCTGGAATTTCCATAACAGATAATTGGATTCATCTAACTGAATGGTGATGATCTGACTCTGTGGCTTGATGATGAATTTGATCAAATCTTGAGTATCATTTGACTGATCTTAAGCAGTTCTTGAAACTGAACTAGATGACATGGTAACATTGTTGTTTTCATCAGCCATAGAGAAAAACTTTAAAGTGTTTGATAACAAGATGGAAGAGGACATAAAAGAATCAAGAAATGCAATCAGAAACAGGGAGATGCAACCAGGATCAGGTGAATGATGAAGAATCACTGACACCTGTTCTTTGGCATGACACTTGAATCAAATGATGAAGAATGCTCTCAAATGATGATTTTTTCTCTGATGAGAGTAATCTGTTGTTAAGCAGTTTTGCTGATTCTCTGATACCAAGATAGAGATTATGAAAGAATGTTGTTTCTGTGTATTTGATTCAAAACAAACTAACTTGCATTGTGAACTATACAAGTCTTTATATAGGCTGAAACAAGAAAATATTAGAAGTGGGCTGCGGGTTGGCCCAATATAATACAACCCGCATTTGATATGTGAAAATCTATACCGTATAAACTTTCTTACGTTACATTCCTTCAGATATACGGTCTGCATAGTCCTCACATTGTTCCAAATCGCTTTAAAGTTACTCTCCCTTTTTACTGCAGGTCCATGCCCAATAGCCTTTTTGTCTTTATATATTTTCATGCCTAAAATTTCAGTACGGTATTGCCTGAAGAAACTGACATTTCAGTTCTCCATTCGTTGTTGACCGTGGTTTGCTTCATCAAAATGTTTTCTCCTCTTATCATATCCATCGTTTCAACTCCTAACATGTTAATTAATCCACCATCACTTAACCATGGATCAAATCATATTGAAGTTGATTTGCCATCTACAATTCTTCTTTCAATACATTTCAGCGCTTCCCCTTTATTCTTAACAAATGTTTCCGAACTTCGGTTTGATTATTCCTAATTTCCATTTCCCAACTTTTGATTTCATCCATTTTGCCCAGATTCCTTCCTCATTCAGAACCTTCCATCTGAGTTTAATGCCTCTAACAGTGTTCATTTCTTCCGAAGTCTGCAGACCGAGCCCACCTTCTTCTTTACTTCTCGAAACGATTTCCCAGTAATTTGCCACACTTGTCTTTCCATAGGAAATTAAGGCAGATATGTTTGATTTTGTTTAATGTGGTTGTTGTAACTTGAAATACTGCATCCAAAATGATACTATGGTATAGATAGTAGATTTTACAAGCTCCAGTCTACCTCCAATGCTAAGTAGTTTCGTCTCCCACTCTTCTATCTTTCTTTTAATTTGACTTTGTTTACCAGGATTTCACAACCCTTGACACTTATTAGCGGTATACCAAGATATTTTATTGGCAATGTAGCTTGTTTAATGCCCAATATTTCAACAATTTTCTCTTCATCCGTAACTCCTCCCCCAAAAAAAATTGTGGTCGTCTCTTTGCTTAGATTGATCCCAGTAGTGTCTTGATTGTTTTGAATATATCTCTAATGGCTTCAGCTCATGTTTTATCAGCTTTTATGAAAATCGGAATATTGCTTGCATAAAGCATATGACTAATGTTACAACTCGACGAAGTAGGTCTGACTAATCCTTTCTTCATTTTATCTTTAAATAAAGATACGTATTCCATTACAAACGAGAACAAAAGAGGTAATACAGGGTCTCCCTATCGAAGGACTAATGAGCTCTTAATGAATCCAATTGGGCTGCCTTGATCAATACTAGAGAATGGTTGCAAGTTAATAACTTTAGTTATGATTTTTAGCCAATTGTTCGAAAACCCCATTTCTTTCATAATATGTGCCGCGAAGTTTGTTATACGTCTAGTATACCAAAACAGAGAATAATCAATTATAAACTCGTCATAACGATTTTCTTAAGAATTTTATTTCAAAATTCTCCCAAGATACAACAGACGAATTCTGCACGAAATTGTAATGAGTATATCACTTTGTGATTTGAATATTAGAACAGCAGTTGTGTTTAGAAGAGAAGAGATAAGTTAGATTAAAAATTCAGTGAGGAAAGTGACCAGTTTTCCTCCTTATTTATAATTGGTCTGTATCCCTTCGAACGGTCGCGACTGCACCCGTTTGTCCAAACGGTCGCGTTTGTTGCTTTTTCATCGCACCTGCCTGCTGTTCGGCTGCGTCTCCTCACATGGGCCGCACCTGTTCGTTTGCGCGCACTTCAGAAGTCGTGTCTCTTCAGTCCCGCGTCTGTTTTTACCCGTCTGCTGCTTCTCTTCATATTCTAGGCCCAGCCCAGTTTCAGCCGAAGCCCAAAAAACTGTTAACAATGGCCCAGCAAAAGAATGGTCATTTTAGACCCGTACCCGAGCCGGCCCGGTGCGGCGGCGGCGCACGCGTGTGTGGTGGTGATGCATAATCTCCCTCCTCACAACGAAGCATACATTTGGGAGCTCCAGGCCCCCAACCTCCTCATGAGAAAGCTATATTTAAACCAATATAACTCTCACAATTTGGAGATGTGGGACTTTGTATATTTCATTCAACTTATTCTTAAGGAATTCCAACAAAGTTTTGATTAACTAAATCATCAGCTTTCCTCAAATCTTTAATGCACATAATTTTATTGTTACTCCTTCTCATGCCTTTGACAATTTCATGTGAAAGCAGAATCCTATGGACTATAGATCTATTTTGGATAAATGCACATTGGTTGACTGAGATCAAGTCGTCTATATAATCATTCCACTGGAACATTCCACCCCTATTGTACTTATTCAATATAATCATTTCAAATTGTCCAATGATTCAAAATTTTAATTTTTTTAGAAAGTCTGGGTCTTTGCAACCGAGATCAGTAGGAGTATGATCGCTGATGCATGTCCAAAAATATTTCACATTAAATTGGTTAAAATTCTCCACCCACTTTATATTCACTAGAAATCTATCTAGCTTAGTCAAGATGTCGTTATCCGACAACCACAAAGTGAATTGATACCGATATATATGTGCCTCTGTAAGGCCTGTGTTGAATATGAATTTATCTACCTCCTCCATTCTATTAAGTGGCACTTTATTTCCCCCTTTCTTTTCCTTCATCATCCCAATACGATTAACATCCCCCATAACCGCCAAAGGTCTAAAAATTGTCATTGTATCATCGAGTAGATTTAACCAAACCTTTCCTCTCAAAAATTCAGAGTTATGTGCATAAATGTATGATATATTGCATACTAAACCACTAATATTTCTCATTCCAATGATTATATGTTGGTCGCTCGTACAGTCGTACATATAAGGTGAACATCCAAGATTTGCTTGTTTACCAACACTAGATTTTGCATTTATAATACCGTTCTACATTACTCAGAAAAACCATTTGTCCTCAAATTTCCCTTTCAAATCTTCAATTTCATGATAATCGATTTATTCTCTGGAGTCCCAACGTAGTCTTCTTCAAACATATTAATGATTTTCTTAATCTACGCTATTCCATTGGATCTATGAAAAACCCAAACGTTCCAACTAGTAAAGTCATTTATTTATCTTGTTTCTGCTTCTTAATTCTCTACCTTGAAAATATGGACCTTTTGTCTCTTCTTGTTTATCGTTCTGATTATCCCATTCTAGGTTCCTTTTAACCAGTAACTCCTTGATAGAATCATTTTTTTAGACTTTCTAGCGGGGCTCTTGGTTTTGGCAGTTTCAGATGTGGCATTACAGTCTTTGCTCCCTTCATGCAAAATGCCTGGGGTCCTCATTGATCTCTATTTTGATTATTTAGCATTTCCTTGAATCAATCGAATAGTGGAGGCGCCCGAGATTGTCCGATAATGAGCAAGGAATATCTCTTTTCCTAGTAAACATAATCTATTGAACTCCCAATTCATTAAACACGTTTTCAAAATGTTAACAAAGTATCGTAAGTAATCGTGTGTTAACTCGGATCATTCTTTGACAAAGGGTAGCTATGAGTTATACTCAATAGAATTTCACTTCATTTTTTTTACTTTTTCGAGAATACATTAGCGGATGAATTAGTACTTGTTGTTCTACCTTCAATAGTTCATATATCTTTCATGTTTCTTGGGTTATTTGCAACTGGTATTCAAGCTTTTATTTTTGCAACTTTAGCCACAACTTGTATAGGGGAATCATGGAACCATTTTTAGAAATCGATTCGGTCTTATACATACGCTTGGAAGGTAATTAAACACGAAAGACACGTAGGAATCGTGCAAGATGAAAGTCACATGCATGGTTTTGAGCAATAGAAAGAAGTGAAGAACCCTCTTTTCGACTCCGATTCTCCCACTTAGCTTGAACCATGCAAATTTTTATTTATTTTTATTTCTCATCAAATGAATGGCGTCTTCTTTTAAAGATCTTAGTAGTTCTTAGCATGATATCGAAAAATATCATTTCTGTTACTCAAACAAGCATAAATGAAAATGAAGTAGTTAGCGGTAGAGTTACCGTTATTCTTTTTCTTATTTGCTTTCCTAAGAATTTTTTTTTGTCCATAATAGTGCAAAAAGAAGGAACAACTTCAAGTTGTTTAGGAAAAGTGGTGTTGAGACATTTTTTTTTTTATTAATATGAAATTCATAAATGAATGAGAAGTAGTTAGTGATGGACTTACCATTATTCTTTCTCTTGTATGTATTCCTAAGAAAAAGAATTTGTCCATAACAATGCAAAAGTATTGCCCAACTCCAAGAGGGGTTTCTTCACGAGCCATTAATATATATCATTGAATCCATACAAATGTATAATCTTCCTAATTCTCGTCTTCGAATATCACACCCACTTATTTATGAAAATTTCGAGCTCTCTAGCATTGGTCATTGTATAACATTGCTTTTATAAATACCAATTGCTATTAGAGCACCAAATACTTCAGTTTAATGCATTGAAAATTTAATCGTATATTCAGATTTTTATAGCTAATTCTCATTAATACTCTACCCTAATTTTGATTACTAATTATTAGCAATATTGGCGGGTTGGATGAGCCTCTATCATTTTTATTATTAAAAATAATACAAGTGTGGTATACCTTAGAAGAAACATTTCACAGCCATAACCCACACATCATCATACATGACATATAAACTTCACACACAATGATAACTAACTAATGCAAATTTCTAAGAACTAGCCAAACTCTTAACACGTTGTGGGGATGATCACTAACAACGTAAGAATGACAAGATCAACATGAAGACCATAAGGAAAGCAATAGACAAGAGTGATATACCTACCTATGAACTGAGTGCTTAAAATAAAATCATAATTTGTGCCCTTAAAATCATCCTTCTCCTCGACCAAAACCATGTAAATGTTTTTCCTATCATAATAAGAGTAACATAGCATGAAGTGCAACAACAAAACATACAAAAGAGGCTTCGACTTTGTTGGAGATCTGGCATGTGGTGGAGATGTTAGGCCGTAGAAGAGAAGTAGAGCATTGACAAGTTGTACCCAATAGAAGTGTATTCGAGCTCCAGTTTAAAATACGATGTATACACACAAAGTTGTATGCTTTGATACTACTTTGTACAGAGGAAAAAGAGAGTAAGAGGAGTATAATTTTAGAGGTAAGAAAAAAAGAAGAACAGGAGAAGAAAATTGTTCTCAAGTTTAATAAGTATAGTTCATAAGAGAAGATACAAGTTAACTGCATTCATACTTACTTTCTTACCTTACATAAGCATATGACATACATATATATAGTACTCTAGGCTTTCTTGTGGAAAGACATGACTCTTCAACTAAATATCTTTTCCTAATAGATATGACTTTTCAATCAAACATTATTTCCTAATAAACATAAGCTTTCCTTTTATCATTTTTAATTAATAGAAATGAATAACCACTTTCCAATATAACATTCAAGTCAAGCTTATCTTTCCAACATCTCCTTAAGCTTGATTTGGGATAACTCTACGCTTTTCTTTCTTTTGCCTTCCTTAATCATTTTTTTGATCTACAATATTAGTTATGATCCTTTGTATCGTTTATGTTTTCGCAATAAGAACGTTATTAATAATGTCATCTTGATTATCTTTAACGGCTTATCCATTGCGGTCCTTGGTGCAAATTGATATTTATTTATTCCATGGGGGTCGTTCATTTTCTTCAATGAAGAAATTTTCCTCTTTCAAACCTTTCAATATCAAGTTTGTACCACCCTTATTAGTTTTGAACGAACCATATGTGTTACCTTTGAATATTTCTACCTTTTCACTTTTCCTAAAAAGTTTGAGCATACATGACTCAAAAATAAAATGTCTAGCATCTATGCATTCTTATTCAATGAATTTACATCTAGTATATCCTTTCGATCTTGATTCCAAATTAACTTTTGGATCTTTAAATCAGTCAAGTTTAATAGCCAAGGTAGCGCCATTCTTTTACTCCTTTTCTTTCATATTTACCTTCGTCTTATCAAACTTTAGTAAATCGTTTTCAATCTCCCATGTGTTATTCTCCACAATTGATTCCATTTCATGATCCGTAGCAGCCTTCCTTCAGAGAGGAGTCCTCCTTTTATAGCCTCTTCAATTTTTTATTTTATAGGCATGATATCAGTCCATGCGAGCAATATATGGATAATATGTGTCTCTAATAGGTTGAGGATGTATCCATTATTTTAGTTCTGTAGAAAGAAAGCTGGAAAGGCTAGGAGGTGATATGTCACCCTATTGTAGATGCTAGATTCTTTGTCTCTTTATTCTGAGCAGTGGTCTACCATATTTCTGGTTTAATTTTGAATTTCTACGTTAGCTTGAGATTCGTCGTCGAAAGGGTCTGTCCCCATAGCGTCTCTCATGATAGAGTCTTGTCTTAGTCTTTCCTTTTCTACTTGCTCTTCAAAGTATTCTTCTTGTTCCATTGTGCCAACTGGGCCAATTTTGAGACTATCTAAAAATCGCCGAACCTTCATTATTCTATCTGTTGATGGTTCGAAAGCTGATAGGTAGTCTAACAACAATATTGTTTTGCCTTTAATGGCAGAGTGTGATCCAACTTCATCTTTGCTAATGACTTCAGTGAAGAATTCTTATGCTGCTAAGAGCCGTTCATTTTCTTCATTAAATTCTTTTTTATTGAATTTCACGAATTCATGTTGGGGATTTTATGTTATTCTATGTAATTCCCGTATTTAGATAGAGGGATAAAGACGTATGTACTGTCTTTCTTCCCAAACGCTCTAAATTTTGAACATGAACATAATAAAAAACCTGCTTGAATGCTCAGCAAGCTTTGCTGTACATATGTCTGGAATATAGTCTAAATATCCCTCAAGATGGCTTGTGTTGACATAAATTTCGTGTACCAAGCCCTTTCTGATATGTTTTTTTGTATTTTTGTATTTCAAAAAAAAACAAGCTATTAGCCATGGTCTTCTATTGTTATTGTGGATTAACTCTTCATTTTTCAAGGGTTTTATTAATTTTGTGTCCTCTAATTTTTTGAAGAACATAAGAAGATTACTTTCGTCGATGAGATGTTGCTGATATAGAGAGATCATATCTTGTACTGTCATTTCACCCTCCATCTCCTTAGTTTTTGTGTTATCTATCTCATAAAGTCTAAGTAATTCTAAAAAGTCTTGAATTCTTAGATTCACGAGATCAGATGTTTGCATTTAAGCAAATATTGTTTACAAATGGCTATGTTCAGTTGAGTTGTCAGTGAACGGTTCTGCTTCCTTTAAATCTAGAGCTTCCGACCTAGATGTAAAAGAATTCTTTGATAATTTAGACACTATATTTTGTGTGTCTTTTAGTTTTTTCTCTTTTTGGGATATCGTATGCTTTAATCCCAAATAAGTTTTTCTATAGTTGAGTTAACTAGAAATTTGCAGCTCTATGGTCTGCAGACTGGATGGCTTTAAAACATCCATTGAAATTGTCATATAAGGTAGGATTTGATGCTTTCATTTCTAAGTTATACCAATCTTTGACCATAGCTGAGATGTATGGTCTTTGCACTCATGTGGGAGCAATTGCCTTTCCTTTGCTCATTGGAATAAATTTCTGAGTTGTATTGGAAGGTGTTGCCTTACTTTTTTTTGTTTGAATAACTTTATTCTGTTGGACCTTTTCTTCGTTTACTCCTGTGAGAGTGTTGGTTTCTTCATATCCTTGTGAGGATGGAGCCTCTTTAGAGGTTTGCTTGGCTTTTTTTGCATGATTTCACTTACTGGGAATCCTCCTGTCTTTTCATTATTTCTAATAGTTCTTTGATTCTTTCTATACCATCTTCATCCATTTTTCATAACCTGGTAAGAAGATCAACAACAAAGTTAGTGTAGCCTAGAATGTATTTGACATCGTAGTTATAGACTTCTAAATACATAGATAATCTAATTCTCTGAAGATTCTCTTATGGATTGTTTACAGTTTTCTTCTTTAAGAATTGAGCAACAGATTTGTTATCTGTTTCTATTACAAACTGTCTATGCAGAAGATAAATTCATAAACTTTTGATTGCTAAAATATAGCAGCTAGTAACTCTTTGTCATAGGTAGCATATTTAACCCGGGGTTTGCTAAATTTTCCAGAGGAATATGCTACAACTTCCTTTTTTTAGCAATCAATACTCCTACCCAAAAATTGTTAGAAGCATCAGTTGTAGTGTAAGTAATTCTTCATCTGAAGGAAAATAAAGGATCTTTTGATCCATTTTTAGGTCTTTAATTTTTTGTATTTCTTCTTCTTCTTGCTTTCATAAAGTAATAGGGATTTTATCTGTGTTCCATCTTCTTGGTTGTTTCTTATTATGCTGTTTATATTTTGCTTGTTCATCTGTGAGCTTTTTTTTTTGTAAATTTTGGGTCTTAGCTGATAAGTTAGGAATAAATTTTCTACCGTAGTTCAATAATCCAAAGAAACTTTGGAGTTCTTTTAATGTTTTAAATGTATTGGGAAAATACATAATTTTAATGTAAATGTGTTGTTGTAATTCTATTTGTCCATTTTTAATTCTTTTTCCAAGAAAATCTATTTATTTTTTAAATGATTCAATTTTTTTTAGGACTTAGAATATTTGTACTATTGCTAGAAGATGTTGTTTATGTTCTTCAGCAGAATTAGAAAAAACAAGGATGCCATCTATATAGACAGTTGCAAAAGGTAAATGTCCAAACATAAAATTCATCCATTTTTGAAATACTTGTGGTGCGTTTTTTAATCCAAAAGGCATAACTAACCATTCGAAATGTCCTCGTGGGCAACTAAAGGCAGTTAATTCTATGGACTGTTTATCAGCAAGTTTTAATTGCCAAAAACCCAATTTTGCGTCAAATTTACTGTAATATTTTGCTCCTTGGATTTGTTTGGTTAGATGCTCAGCAGAAGGAATAAATTATCCATCAAATTTTGTATAGCTATTAAGTTTTCTATAGTTTATTACCATTCTTGCCTTTCCCCTTTTAATTTCAGCATGATTTCTCACTAAGTAAGCTGGGCATGAGTGAGTACTAAAACTTTTTTGTATTGATTTTAAATTTAATAGGACTTTTATTTGTTTTTCAAATTCTTCTTTTTCAGTTGGCGATACCATGATACTGTTAACTCGGACTTTGGCATCTTTGTCTTGTTCCATTAGTTCAATTTTACAATACCTTGGTGCTTTATCAAACCATTTTAATGGATTCTTTGAATAAAGGGGTTCTAACATATTATGTATTAATATTTCAAATTCATTTATAGTTAGTATATTGTATGTACAAAATTTTTGGTTCTATTATATTTGGTGTTCTTACATTTTCAATTAATGTAACAGGTTTTTCACCACGCTATGCTATTGGAGTATAAAGTGGTGCAATTATAGCGGGTAGCATTACTCGAGGCACAAGAACGCCATCTAATTCAAAATAATGTCTGTTGAACGGAGGGAGATGTCGTAGATTGTCTATTCCAAGGATGCAATTACTATCAAATTCTTTTAGTAGTAATGCAAAGTCAAAGTTGTATGTTTTATTATTTCCATGTATACCAGGTATTTGTACCTGTAAGTTTTTTGCTTTATGAGTAACATGGACTTGTCTTTCCATAAAGTCATTTAGAATTCCTTTTTTGTCTAAGGGCACCCAAAGTTGCTGGGGAATAAATATTTCTTGTAGTAAACTGGCTTATGCACCAGAGTCCAGCAATGCATGCACCGTGAATTCTTGATATTCATGGATACATATCGTTATTGGAAGATATATATGTAATTGTTCCTTTCTTATTAGATCTATGGATCTAATCATGATGTTCTATATTTTCTGTAGGAACCTTTATAACCATTCGTTTTGATTCCTTTTTTTTTTCAAGTATTCTCATTGTTCTTCCTTCTATCGGATTTTCTTGTCTAAAGCTCATACGATGACTTATACCTTTTAGTATATCAGGAGTTAATTCAACTTCAGACATTTTATTGTATGATTGAGATCTCTTTAATGCATTGGGTGAATTTGTATTTTCTTCATTATTTTTGATTGTGGTGGAAATGGTATTTCCTGATGCTATAAAATATTCTATAAACAATTGTATTCTTGGTTTAAGCAATTTTACAGAAACTTGAATTTCACTATCGAATTTTAAATGTCTTATGTCGACTAATCTAGGTCGGATTGTTTTTCCTAACCCAACTTCAAATAGTTTAACGAATTGTTTGGATGTAATTGATTTAAACGTAGCAGTATCATTTATAGCCATACAATGTCCCATTGTATGCCAAGAACTTTAGATCCTGATAGAAGTTCAATATTTTGTAGATTTACTGATAATGTACAGGCCTTTTCTATATTTTTATCATCAAGACTTATGCAAAAATCAGGATGTATATTACTCCAAATAATTTATTTGCTAAATTTGACTTAGCTCCTCCAAAATACTATTTAAAGGATTATTGATAATTCTTTCATCCATACATACTATCATTATTGAAGTATCAATTCTGAATCTAAGTAACCCTATTATTTTTAGTTGTATTAGACCTATATGAAGGTATTTCATTTTTGGATATTTGGCTTTTAGTTTTTATATTTTATTTTTATTTAAAAGGCTTATAGAAGTAAAATCTTCCTCTCCTTTTAACTCTACATTTCCTTGCATACGCTCAAATATATATATTTATGTTGATTTAGAAATCTAGATTTAGAAGTCAAAGGTTTATTTTCTGTCTGAGTGAGGGATTGCCTCTTTTAATTTTTCTAAATCTTCATCATTGACCTCAAATTGTTCTCCTGTGCTATATTGTATTTGTGGGTTCGATGTTTCTTCAGATATAAGAGTGTTCATATATATTCTATATTCTTGATATGATTCTGACTCTTTATTTCTCGATGATCGGGATGTAGAACCACTTAATGGGGTAAACGTATCATGATCATATATTTCTTTTTTTATAATTGGAAGATATTCATATTTATGTAAAACAAGTAATCCTATTGGGTATGCTTTCTCTATAATATAATCTTTATCTTCCATACTAGTATTTTTAAATAGTATAGAAGCGTTATTTTTAGAAAGGGGTTCAATTAATCCATGAGTTATAAAAATTATTTTCTTTAATAAGTTTAGATATAATATAAATTTGCTCGTAATATCTTAGTGGTATTTTTATTAGTAGACCTAAAAATACTTCGATTGTGAAGTATCTTCTTAATCTAGAGCATTTTGTTGTAAATAATGTATAACCCAGAGAATTTATTTTTTCCTTTTTGGGGAGTATATCATATATAGTCAATGGAATTTTTTTATTGATTATGTTTTTGATTGATTGTAATCATGTTTATTTTAAAATTATCAAAAGAACCATTAATTTCATCTTCATTTTAAGTAGTGTCAAAATAAACTAATTCAATTTCGTATACAGACGGATTAGCATCACTAGATATATCGTCAATAGTGCCAACATGAATACCGTATTCTTCAATATTTAATATTACAATATTTTGTATATTTGTAGGACATTCATTAGCATAATGTCCTTCTTTATTACATTTAAACATTTGCAGTTTACGAAATTTTTTTTTAATATACTTTTTCTTAGAAAACTTGTTTTCTTTTCTAAATTTGTCCTTATATTCTGGTTTCCATTTTTTCCTAGTGATTCGATATTTTGGTTTTGTTCTTCTTTTGAAGCTTTTTGTCTTTTTTCTTTCGAATTCGGGTGAACATCCAAACTGTGTATTAATATCTTCAGTGTACTTTGTACAACCAAAAAATCCCAGTTTTGAGTTTCTAATTTTATTTTTCATTTGTTTGTGTGCACTTGCTTGCTCACGGACCCTTTCCATAGTATCCATACATGCCTTTTTTAATAAGCCCGTGCTATGATTTTCATCGGTATTGCTTTGTCTTAAAATGTCATATCTTTCTTGTATAATGTTATTCCATGGATAACGTATTTTTGGAAAAAAGCCTTTTAGCCAAAATACTTTTTGGTCATTATTCTTTAAATGAAAAAGTAGGCCTATGTATTCGGCAGCAAATTATTCTAACATACATATATCACATAATTGTATTTTTAATAATTGTTTTTCATAATCAGTATCTTCTAAGAAAGTTTCCTCTGTAAAGCCTGCCGATAGTAATTTTAAAATTTCTCCAAGAGCTTTTTGTTTAGATTGAATATTCCTAATTCTTTGTAATTGATTTGGATTTATTCTTTCAAGGTTTAGTAGCCAAGCTAAACCATCTCCTGTCCAATAACTGGTAGTGTAATGTATGTAGGACTGTCAACGGATACTTTCGGATGTAGATAGTGCCATATCTGCATCCGCATCCGAAATGATTTTCGGATATCGGATACCCGCATCCGCGGATACGGACGGATATCGGATAATTATCCAATCTGCCAACGACTGATAAATCAAGAAATATAAATATAAATTTTAAGTTTAACATACAGTTTTTTCAATCCAATTGATTATAAAAGTGTTAAATGTAAACAAATATGGCGATAATAATAGTTTTGAGTAGTTAATAAGCATTAAGTGTATATAATATAAACTACTAACTTAATAAAACAATAAATAAATATCTTTCATTATAGTAAAATACACATAATTTATACTATAATCTTAACAAAGACGGGACGGATAATTTTCGGATGCGGATGTCTTCGTATCCGCATCCGCATCCGTTTATTCGGATATCAGATATTATCCGCTTTTCGGATACGGATGCAGACAGATTTCAGATTTTTTGGGTATCCATTGACAGCCCTAAATGTATGTATTCCATTACATTCATATTCGGAGGTAATAAATAAATTATTCCGCTTATATGTTGAAGCCATGTTATAATATATTTTCTTATTTTTCTATGTGGAAGTCTATCTATATTGAAAGTTAGGGTATATGCTGAAGAGGGTTGTTCATTATAAAAATCTTTTAACGGCTTTCTAGAAGAGTGAAATTTGATTTAGTATGATCTAGTACTATGCCTAAGCATTTTTGGGCAAGGATCAATATGTGGACTATTATATGTGTTTTAAACAATAGAAAGAAGTGAAGAACCCTTTTTCGACTTCGATTCTCCCACTTAGCTTCAACCATGCAGATTTTTAATATTTATTTTTATTTCTCATCAAATGAATGGCGTCTTCTTTTAAGATCTTAACTGTTCTTAGCGTGATATCAAGAAATATCATTTCTATTGCTCAAACAAGCATAAATGAAAATGAAGTAGTTAGCGGTAGGGTTACTGTTATTCTTTTTCTTATTTGCTTTCCTAAGAATTTTTTTATGTCCATAATAGTGCAAAAAGAAGGACCAACTTCAAGTTGTTTAGGAAAAATGGTGTTGAGACATGTTTTTTTATTAATACGAAATTCATAAAGGAATAAGAAGTATTTAGTGATGGACTTACCATTATTCTTTTTCTTGTATGCATTCCTAAGAAAAAGAATTTATCCATAACAATGCAAAGGTATGGCCCAACTCCAAGAGGGGTTTCTTCACGAGCCATTAATATATGTCATTGAATCCATACAAATGTATAATCTTCCTAATTCTGGTCTTCCAATATCTCATCCACTCATTTCTAAAAATTTCGAGTTGCTTTTATAAATACCAGTTGCTATTAGAGCACCAAATACTTCAGTTTAATGCATTGAAAATTTAATCCTATATTCAGATTTTATAGCTAATTCTTATTAATACTTTACCCAATTTTGATCACTAATTATTAGCAATTCTGGCAGGTTGGATGAGCCGCACCATTTTTATTATTAAAAATATTACAAGTGTGGTATACCTTAGAAGAAACATTTCACAGCAGTAACCCACACATCATCATCCATGACATATAAACTTCACACACAATGATAACTAACTAATGCAAATTCCTAACAACTAACCAAACTCTAACACATTGTGGGGATGATCACTAACAACGTAAGAATGATAAGATCAACATGAAGACCATAGGGAAAGCAATAGACAAGAGTGATATACCTACCTATAAACCGAGTGCCTAAAATAAAATCATAATTTGTGCCCTTAAAATCATCCTTCTCCTTGACCAAAACCATGTAAATGTTTTGCCTATCATAAATGAGAGTAACATAACATGAAGTGCAACAATAAAACATACAAAAGAGGCTTCGACTTTGTTGGAGATCTGACATGTGGTGGAGATGTTAGGCCAAGAGGAGAAGTAGATGATTGACAAGTTGTACCCAATAGAAGTGTGTTCGAGCTCCAGTTTGAAATATGATGTATATACACAAAGTTGTATGCTCCGAAACTACTTTGTACAAAGGAAAAAGAGAGTAAGAGGAGTATAATTTTAGAGGTAAGCAAAAAAGAAGAACAGGAAAAGAAAATTGTTCTCAAGTTTAATAAGTATAGTTCATAAGAGAAGATACAACTTAACTGCATTCATACTTACTTTCTTACTTTCTTACTTTCTTACCTTACAAAAGCATATGGCATACATATCTATAGTACTCTAGGCTTTCTTATAGAAAGACATGACTCTTCAACTAAATATCTTTTCCTAGTAGATATGACTTTTCAACCGAACATTATTTCTTAATAAACATTAGTTTTCCTTTTATCATTTTTAATAGAAATGACTAGCCACCTTCCAATATAACCATTCAAGTCAAGCTTATCTTTCCAACATGTCCTTAAGCTTGACTTGGGATAACTCCACGCTTTTCTTTCTTTTGCCTTTCTTAATCATTTTTTGGTCTACCATATTAGTTATGATCCTTTTGTATCGTTTATGTTTTCTCAATAAGAATATTATTAATAATGTCATCTTGATTATCATTAACGGCTTATCCATTGCGGTCGTTGGTGCAAATTGATATTTCTTTATTCCATGGATCCTAAGTCGTTTGTTTTCTTCAATGAAGAAATTATCCTCTTTCAAACCTTTCAATATCAAGTTTGTACCACCTTATTTGTTTTGGACGAACCATATGTGTTACCTTTGAATATTTCTCCCTTTTCACTTTTCCTAAAAAGTTTAAGCACACATGACTCAAAGATGAAATGTATGGTATCTATGTGTTCTTATTCAATGAATTTACATCTGGTATATCCTTCTGATCTTGACTCCATACTAACTTTTGGATCTTCAAATCAGTCAACTTTAATAGCCAAGGTAGTGCCATTCTATTACTTATTTTCTTTCATATGTACCTTCGTCTTATCAAACTTTCATAATTCATTCTCAATCTCCCATATGTTATTCTCCATAATTGATTCCATTTCATGATCCATAGCATCCTTCCATCTGTTATCCCAAGATGCTTCTTTAAAATTTTATGGTTCAACATTGGTATACAATGCAAAATCAACATCGACAAATAGAGCAAAATTTATAAATTATTATTCACTTCGCTCAAAGAAGCATAAATATTAACATTACTTCTTATTCAATGTGTTCTTCCTAAAAAGTTTAAGCATACATGACTCAAAGATGAAATGTATGGTATCTATGTGTTCTTATTCAATGAATTTACATCTAGTATATCCTTCTGATCTTGACTCCATACTAACTTTTGGATCTTCAAATCAGTCAACTTTAATAGCCAAGGTAGTGCCATTCTATTACTTATTTTCTTTCATATGTACCTTCGTCTTATCAAACTTTCATAATTCATTCTCAATCTCCCATATGTTATTCTCCATAATTGATTCCATTTCATGATCCATAGCATCCTTCCATCTGTTATCCCAAGATGCTTCTTTAAAATTTTATGGTTCAACATTGGTATACAATGCAAAATCAACATCGACAAATAGAGCAAAATTTATAAATTATTATTCACTTCGCTCAAAGAAGCATAAATATTAACATTACTTCTTATTTTTGATTCATAGGAGAGTCACCATAGCTAGAAGAAGATGAAGAGGGAGTCTCAACTTTGTATTCGTCATAATTAATATCGTTGTTTTTATCTGCATCATTTTCTTAATCAATATTAATAGGTTTAAGTCCACTCCGATCTTCTTGAGGTGTCATGTGCTACATACTTTTGGTTGATGCACCCTTTAGAAAATGCCACAACATCTACCCAAAATAAATTTGGCATCCCTTTGTTTTTTTGCATACTTCTTGCCATCTTCGTAATCATTCGATTCTTTCTCTCCACCACACCATTTTGTCCATGGGTTTACCTTCTTGTTTGTTGAATCTAACATCATGATCATGTAAGAAACATTCAAAGTTTGTAAAGAAATATTCACCATCTCATTCGAAACATAATGTTTTCAACATATATCCACTTTGGTTTTTGGCAAAGCTTTGGAATCTCTAAAATAATAACATGTCTCCAGTTTTGTTTTTTAAGAAATGAACACACATCTTTCAACAAAAATCATCAATAAACATTTGAAAATATTGATTTCCTCCAACAGAAGTAGCTCGCATTGGACCACATAAATCTAAGTGGATCAACTCAAGTAGTGAGGATGCTCGCCATGCTTTTCCAATGGGAAAAGAAGTTCAAGTATTATTTCATTACACATCCTTCACAAATTTAGTCTCAACGAACAATATTTGAAAGGCCATGAACTATATGATCTTTGCACATTGTTTGTACCAAAATTGGACACAACACTCTTCGGGTGTATTTAAGTAGATTAAAATGAAGAATATAAATGTAAATAGAGGCTAATCTAACAAACATGCCAAATCAAACAAACAAAAACGCAAGAAGACATAGATTTATAGTGATTTGGCGTTGTAGCCTACGTCCACTTTGGAAGATTTGCTATTTTATTGATGTTCGCTACCTGGTTACAATAGAGAATTACTCAATCACTCAAGTTACAATGGATATCCGGCAAAGTAACGGCGCATCAGAGTCAAAGGTCCCTTTTCTTAAGGCATAGGGCTGCTATTTATTGGCGTAGTCTAGAAATATTTGACTTAGATCTCAGAATACCCCTTCTCCCACGTGGGTGGGCCCACTTGATCGATCCGAGGTCATTTGGGATCGTCCCTAATCGATCACTACCTTGTTCGTATCGATCCAAACAACACCCATTTGAGATGAGATTGATTAGAGACATTGTTGAGGTGATAAGTAAGCTCCTACGAAAATTTGGTTGCATTTAGACTTATAAATTTTTAGTTATGATCGATCCAAGTTTATATTTGGTGTTGGCTGTCGAGTTCGTATCGATCCATGTTCAAATTGATCACTTTGTATCGATGCTTGTGCGTATCGATCAAGTGACGTGGAGCGATAGTCCAGGAGAGATCCACTTTTCATGCCGCACGAGGCTTCTTCCATATAATCATGTCTTCTTCGTATCGTTCACTTGAAGCCGCTTCATATCGATGAATCTCATTCCAGTTTGTATCGATACATACTCGTTCTTTTTATATCGACCTTCACTTATACTCTTCGTGTCGATCTTTGGATAATGGGTTTTGTATCAATCATCGCCCGATCGGTACAAATGTTTGGATGAGATGATCGGTATGAACAACATTAAGGCTAAGTAGATGAAGTCTGATTGATGCTGGCCACTAATGGATACGAAGGGATTTGATGGATATGAAGGAGAATGGAGGGTGATGGATACGTACTGAAGCTTCCTCGAGGGATGGGTACAAAATCATATGGATATGAATGATGTTGATTTTCTTAATCTCGATCTATCCATATCTTGAGCATACGAACGTCGACTGATCTGAAATTTGAAACGTTGGCTTTCATAGCTTTGTTTGTTGTATCATATCAATTGTAGCTCGATTCAGACTTGGACCAAATTTACCAGTATCCATAGTAGAGATGTGTATAACCAATCTTCGTGATGGACTATCCTTAGTTTCCAGTCAAGTTCTTGGTGTCAGGCCTCGCTAAAAGGTGGAATAACATTTTCCCCCTAAAGTATGTCTTGTGTGAACATGACATGCTTTGAAAAGCTGCAATCTCCATTCTGAAGGGTCCTATCCGATTCGCCAAATAGTTGTCGTCTTTTCGTCAAAAAATATAACCTTTGACTGTTTTCCAATGATATAAATGCTAAATTTTTGACTGCCAACGATCATGCAGTGTTTTGATGTAACCGAATATCAAGTGCTAGCAATTTGTTGTTCACTATTTTAATTGTCATCAGGTGAGCATTCAATTCCTGTCAATTTTGAAAATTGAACACTAGTTCACCATACATGTACGTATATCAACTAGACTCCTATTCACGTTTGCACGTTCACGGATCGTTATCAAGTTATTTAGTTTTTTGTTTGGATCGAGTTTCGTATCGATCCTCTCCTGGATCAATGTGAAATTCGAGTTGTAACAACGTTCGATGGCTGTTTAGGGTATCCCTTCATGTCGATCCTCTCCTAGATCAATTTGAGAAGTTGGAAAAATCCTTCATATCGATTTCCATCTATATGAAATAGTTGGCTCTTTGAAATGCTTCGTATTGACAGATACAGACTCTTATGGTCTTCAAGTGATGGATACAAAATTGTTGTTTCATATCGATGGAATTGAACAATCCAAATAAGACTGGCGGTAGCATTCACATCAATGACATGTAAGGTCGATTATTTATGGATATGAACTACTGTACTTGGATCGCTGAATTAATGGTTATGAACTAGTTTCTTTATGCCGATGGAAGTTGTAACCATTTCATGTTGGTTTGCATTGAGATCTTCGTATCGATCGAAAATCGACCGCGTTAACTGGTACTTGGCTACTGGGAGACGAATTGTCCCTTGCCTAGATACAAATCATATAAATGTAGTTTGAACTTAGAAAAATTTCACGTGCTTCTCATTTTCATTCCTAGCCTTCATATCGATAGAGTACTTGAGAACAAGAACTATCCTCATCTTCCAATTTAAACAACTCCTTAATCTCTCGAACCAATCCTCTAATCTAGGTAATTAGTTGAAACAATCTATTTTAGAACGATGAGACTCAAGATTGAAGCCAATTCGTTCGAAATTATGGTCGGTTCCGGCAGTGTTGTTGCCGAAGTTGGTGGGAGTGAGGTCGATGAAGGAGCAATGACATACTATGTGTCTGGGGAAGAAGAAAGGATGATGGAATGAAGGACGTACTCGTATCGATTGTGGATGGAGAAGGAGTTCGTATTGATCCTGGCATAATGGAACTTCGTATCGATGAAGCAAGTTGCTTCATATCGACTGATGATGGGAGTTTGTATCGATCCAGAGTGATCGATACGAAGACTTGGATCTGGCGATCGATGCGAAGATGCTATCTTTGATCGATACGAAATAGAAGGTTTTGGTCGATACGAATTGACCTTCTGGGGATCAATACGATATGCTGTTTTCCCTGATCGATACGAATTGCACTTCTGGCGATATGAATTCCCATCATCAGTCGATACGAAGCTACTTACTTCATCGATACGAAGTTCCATTATGCATGGATCAATACGAACTCCTCCATCCACAATCGATACGGTTACGTCCTTCATTTTATCAATCCTTTCTTCTTACCCAGACAGATAGCATGCCATTGCTCCTTCATCGACCTCACTCCGACCAACTCCGGCAACAATATGACCGGAATCGGCCATAATTTCGAACGAATTGGCTTCAATCTCGAGTCTCATCATTCTAGAATGGATTATTTCAACTAATTACCTAGTTTAAACTTTGATGGATACGAAATCTTGTATAATCGAACACTTAACTCCGACGAGCTTCAGCCTTGCATAATTGGACTTAACCGTTTGACTGCATATCTGACTACCCTTCGAAGCTTGTTGATGGAACTGTAACTCGAAAATTTTTACAAACTCTTACTTGGATCGTTCTCTGAAGTCTAGATGACACGACCGTGATGGTTAGCGATGGTGGTCACTCCGGTTGAATCTCGATGTCTTCTCGTTTTAACTCCTTTCGAATTTGCAAAAATCCTAAGTATTATGTAGCACTACACTGCACAACAACACATTCACGCACTTCATAATCATGGGGGAACACGGGTTTATTGTCATCTAATGATGATTTTTACTGAGTTCAATAGCTATGGAACCCGGAAGTTCTAAGTCGTAGGATGTCCAAAGTCCTTCTCTTTCCATAATTGAAATGTCGGGTATCACAGCTGAAGTAATTAGCTCTACTTCGGATGAGCTATCGGGAGAAGTTTTTATTGCAAACCCAGAAGATTTTGTTCGATTGAAGATTTCCAATGGCATGTTGGGCAGGATCTGCCTTAGGCATAGATTGTCTCTTGATGACATATTATTATCGGGGCTGGAAGATAGATCCCACAAACCCCCAGAGGTATACACAGCTTGCAACAAATTCATGTATATAGCCGGGATGCTTCCTCCCTTCAATCAGTTTATCCATGAAGTATTACTTTTATTGAGAATTGCTTCATCCTAATTGCACCTAAAGGGATACGGTTTGCTCAATAGTTTATTTGTCATCTTCATGGAGCACCTCTTCCAACCTCTGACTGTAGAAGAAATCAAATATCTGTTCAACATAAAAATTCACGAGGACAACCCTTCCTTCACTTTTCTGGAAGCGGTTAGAAATTGCTAAGTATCGCGGGAGCTTGGAGCAGGCTAAGCCACTTTAAGACTGAATGGTTCTTCATTCGGTGTCCACCGGGATTCGCCATACAGTGGCTAGCTAGACGTAAGTGCTCCAACCTTTCGTTGGCTATGTTGATAACATAAGTTGATATTGAATTTAATACTTGGTTACCTTCACAGCTTCGATTCCACGGCTCGAACGAGTTCACTTTAAAGAAGTAGTTAGGGCTCTCCAAGCGGTACCAGCCGAGTTTAGAAAAATTGATGGAGTTCTGACTGACTAAAACTTGGTCACTGTTGGCCTTATAGAAAGTGGTCAAAGTATTGGATCGGTTGGGGTACTCAGAATGGCTCTGGCGAGGCGTGGAGGAAGGAGAGCTCCTGTTTTTGTAATCATTGAATGGGATGATGATGGAAAGTGCCCGTAGGGGATGAGCCCGTAGCTGCGCCATCATACAATCTTCGATCTTCAGAATTGGAAAAAAAGGCAAGGCTGTCGCTTACAAATCTATAAGACGTGAAACTATCATGCTATCTCCTCCCATTATAACTTGCGAAAGTGTGGAGACTTCTCCTCCGTGAACGGGGAGTTCTTTTGAGGGACCGAAAAACATTCCCATTTCGAACGACTTGTCTTTACATCAAGATATCAGGCGATAGGGGCTTCAAAGTGCCTTAGATATAGAGTACCCAACTTCTACAATCACGACTGCCACAACCGGTTGGTTGGGGGGTTTGCACATACATGAACACACTTCATGGCACCACACAATTTCTAATCACACATTTCTCAATCTTTGGAGACAATTAACTCTGTTTCTCTTTTCATTTTTACAGATACAATGATGAAGTGGGGATCTATGCTCGGTACTCTCCGTGCTATGCGCCATTCTTCAATTTCTTCCTCTGAGTCTCATAGGCGTAAGTCTTGAAGTGACTATGACCGTCGCCATTCTAGTCAGGAGCGTGGGCACCGATAAAGGGAGAGGGAAAGGGATTATAGGCACCGCTCACGGTCTCGCTCTCCACCACCTAGAATTCCTTCCAAACCTTCTGGTTCAGGTAGACAACCTTTAGAAACTCCTCACCAAGTATCACCTCCTCAGAATTCAAGGTCCGACGAGTAACGTTGGAGGATCGAGATTGAGATCCACATTTCAACTAAACAAGACGCTATAGAATCCAACGGGGAAGGAGCGATTAGAATCGCTAAGTTGAAGAAGGGTTTCCCAACTGTCTACATTGATGGCTTCATATTTCCTCCGCACTTAAAGAAAATTCCCAATGAGGTAGAACAGACGATACATGACTACGTACATGATGTTTAAAGTCAATATTGAGAATGGACGAAAACTGCAGAGAAAGTTTCATCGGTGGCCTTTGAGTGGACGAAGACAATTGAGAAATTAGAAACTTATCTCGCTCAGAAGGAACGCATAATTCAGGTACTCAACAATGAGAATGAATCTTCGAGAAATTTGGAAATTTAGGCTAATAAGAGAGCCGATGTGGCAACCTAGGAGATGGAGAAGATGAGATAAATACATTTAGCCTTAGTCGAGGAAATGGGACACCGGACCGCTACGGTCATTGCAAAGAGAAGCGGTGCTCAAAGAGCTTGAGGAGCTAAAAGCTAAATTTTCTGAAGTCATCAAGGAAAAAGACAATGCTAATAGAGCTGCCAAAGTGGCATCTGAGCAGGCCGTGGTACTCAGGAATGAGTGGAATGTGACTAAGCTAAAGGTCCAAGAAACCGAGGCTAAAATTGAGACCGAGGTTAGAGCGGCAGAGACCAGGTTGGAAGGTGATATGAAAGATCTCCTGATCATCTATAATGTAAATGTTTTAAAACATCGCAATCTAGGCTGGCTCGAAGACTACCTATTCTATCTATATAATGCACGGCGCCGCCTGGTAGAGGACGAGAAGGCGGACCGTGGCACTTTAACTATCGACTACTTTGAGCTTGAAAATCGAATATTAGTTAAAGATGAGCCAAAGGTTCTTCATGTCACCATCGTCACTTTTTAAAAGGAGAAGCTAGTTGCCCGGTACGCGGATGTTGGAGAAGGGTCCGGAGTTGAACACTATGAAGTTAGCTTTGAAATGCCTCTCTGGCTGTTCCGGTGTATGACCCCAACAGGCCGCATATATCTCCGGTACTTGAACATGCCTTTAAATGTGCGTCGACTCAGCATATGAGCCAATCTGAGGAGGGTACTCTAAACACTCTGTCCATTCGCTTAAATGCAGGAGCGTTGTCGAAAGATGCCACTAATATCTTCTCTTACCTTTATTCAGCTATAGATGCTGCACCAGCTGTTCCTCCTGCAACCCAAGAATTGCGTCATGAGCAGGATGCCATTATGATGGAGGCAATGACCACAACGGTCGCTACATCAACTAGGGAGGTTCATGAGAGCAGTTTCGTTCTTGACGAACAAGTGATGGAAGAACTCCTCGGCCACCAAAGCGACCAAATCACCAATCTACCTTTCGTTATAGGTGAAGACGTGTTTACAACTAGCTCCTCGGGCCCGACTAGCATCATTCCAACGTGGATTAGCACATAAAGGGATGATGAGATAATGGTAGAAATTACAGTCAAAATAGAGCAAGACCAGTAGGTCAGTAGTGTTGGACGTGGCATGGCGGGTCCCGGCCTGGTCCATATGCGTATGATATCTCCTGGTGGCACAATCATTAATACTGGCATGCCTCCATCGTCATACCACACTGAAAGTGCCACCATTCCTCTGGCTTTGCATTCAGAATGTTTCCCGATCCCTGTGATTTTGGAGGAAGATACCACTGTAATTCCTTCGGTCGAAGACCAACTGGCGATAGGTAAAAGCTCGAAGAGACATCCGTGTGGTAGTTCTAATGGGTCAACACTAAGGAGGAAGAAGAAAAAGTCAAAGAAGTAGACGTATTCTCTTGTTCCTTTTCTTGGTAGGTAGGTAGGATATGATTTCATTTTTCTTTTTGTAGGCTGTGTATAGATGCGGGTTCGGCCCTTGCTTATAGGAGTTCTTGGAATAAGTTTTTGTACTTGCCCTTTTTCCAACGAATAGTAGAAATAAAATCTTTCTTTGTTTTTAGCATAGCTTCGCGTTTATTTTTGTAAGTGTTTTAGCGCTCAAGTTTCCATTCAATGTACTAGTGAGGCTTTAGTCTCTAAATCGGACTTGAGTTCGGTTTTTAGTTCCTGAAGCCATGGCTTCGGGTCATAACTAAACGTTAAGTCGAGTCCCAATGTTGTGCTGTCTCGGTTAGCAGCTTGTACTTGAGCTATTCCCCCAGCTCTGGGGAGAATTGAAATAGTTGGTCAGCTGCCGCCTTTAATAATTTTAACTTTAACTTAGTAGAAACATAGTTAAAGAGAAATGAGTTTGAGTAGTTGGATCACACTCGCTCATTTGTTGGTATTTGCATCCATACTATGGGGATTAAACTTGTACGTCGACGGTCAGTCACGCCTGCTTAATATTTGAAGTCATATCCACACTCCGAGGGCTTAAGTTATTTACAGGCAGCCAGTCTTACTCGTTTAACACTTAGAATTATATTCGCATTCTGGGGACATAGGCTAATCAGCGGGTGCTTAGTCACACCCTTTTTGTGTTTATACTCCAGTCAGCGCTCTGGGGATTTAGAGTCAGTAGATGGGTGGTCGGTCACACCCATTTGGTGTTTATACTTAGGTTCACACTATAAGAATCTAGAGTTAGTTGACAGACGGTCAATCACATCTGTTTAAGTATCAGGATTTTGCTTGCACTCTAGGAACGAGGAGTTGATCAAGGTTGTGGACGGTCAGATCACATCCACCTTGAGTAGGCAAGCAAAGTCATAGATGGAAGGATCCATCCTCCTCGAGCTTGTAAAAACTGAAGGTGAGGTCATGGATGGATGGATCCATCCTCCTCGGGCCCATGTTTTAGACCTCGTACTACACACTCTGGAGCCGAAATTCGTTAGAGGATTGTCGTGCATCGATAGTTTTGGCTTTAACGTGGTTGCTTGCCCCGAGCTTGGGGTTTCACTTAGCAAGTGATCGGTTGGATCGCAGTCACTTCCTATTTAAATAAGTCCCACCGCAAGATGGAACTTATCTCTTTGTGTATCGTGATGGTCGCATGATGCATTTCAAGAATCGCTACTCTGGCTTGATGAGTTTGCATTTTATTGCTGAAATAAGAAAGTACACCAAAGTCATTTTCCTTATTACAAGCTCAAATTTTGAAATGCATAAACAAATTTCAAAGGAAAAGAAATGAATAAATAAAGCCTGTTAGGTGTAGTAGCGACGGAGACTCTCGCTATTCCAAGCTACCGGCAAAGTGAGACCATCAATAGTTGATAATTTGAATTTGCCGTCTCCAAGTCTTCGTTCAATAACATACGATCCTTCCCATGTTGGTTTCATATGTGAAGGGACTTGATAGATTCTCTTAAGTACGAGATCGCTAAGTTCAAAGGTTCTAGGTCAGACCTTAGCATTGTATAGTCGGGAGACACGACTCCGGTGTGTGGCTGCCCTTAAATCAGCCTCTTCACGCTTCACATCCAATAAATCCAAAGATTTAGTAAGTTATATGGCGTTCATCTTTGGATCATAATATGTCACATGGTGAGAAGGTACTTCTAATTCAACTGGGGTGATGGCTTCAGAGTCGGAGGAAAGTGAAAATGAAGTGTGGCCAGTCATGGAATTTGTGGGCAGTTCGATATGCCCATTGGGCCATGGGAAATTCATCGACCCATCTGCCTCCAGCCTTGTCAAGTCATTTTTTCAGAATGGACTTGATAAGTCTGTTAACAACTTTGATTTGTCCATTTGCTTGAGGGTGAGAAACTGCCAACAACTTCTTTTGGATGTGGAAAAGTTAACAGAAATTCTTGAACTTGACACTATCGAATTGGACTCCGTTGTCAGTGATGACTTTACGTAGGAGGCCAAAACGACAGATAGTGTTGCATTCAACAAAGTTAATTACTTTTTTCACCGTGATAGTAGCAAGGGGCTCGGCTTCCACCCACTTAGTAAAGTAGTCAACTGCAACGATGGCGTACTTCACGCCACCTTTAGCTAGATGTAAAGATCCGGTTATATCAATGCCCCATGTGGCGAATGGCCATGGACTGACCATCTGATTGATTTCGGTAGGTGGGGCTCTTGGAATTCTAGCATGCTTTTGGCTTTTGTCACATTTCTTGGCATAGACCGATGTGTCTCGGTTCACTATCGGCTAGTAATATCTGTATCGGAGTATCTTTTTAGCAAGGGCTTGCCCCTAGTGTGATTGCTACATTCTCCCTCATGCACATCATGTACCACTCGTTTGATCTCGTCGTGGGTGATACATCGAAGTAAAGGAACAAAGTATCCCCTTTTGTACATAACCCCATTCTGAATAATGAATTGCGAAGCTTTTTGTAGAACTTGTCTTTTCTTGCTTTTGCGCTCAGGTAAAGCTCCATGCTCAAGGTAATTTTTGAATGGGGTCATCCACGACTCCTTCTTAGGCATTGCCTCATAAACCCAGTCTGTTTTTACTTGATCGATACTGGGAGTGGTAAATGTCACAACAGGTACGAGTCCCATCTGTTGTGATTCACTGGTGCTAGCCAGCTTTGCTAATGAATCGGCTTTCTGATTATGCTGTTGGGGTATGCAGTAGATGGTATAATAGTCAAACTGATTCAACACTTCCTGAACCCAAGCAAGATAAGCAGCCAATCTTCGGTCTCTAGCTTGATATTCTCCCCAAACCTGGCATACAACCAATTGTGAGTCGCAGTAGATCTCCATAGCAATAATTCCCAAATCTCTGGCAGGTCTGAGTCCCACTTGTAAAGCTTCGTACTCGGCCTCATTGTTAGTCGCGTGGAATTCAAACTTCAAAGCATAGCATATGGATCAACCCTCTGGAGTTTTAAGTACTACTCCAGCGCCTGAGCAACGGTCATTTTATGCACCATTAGTGTATAGCTTCGATATGTACTTGGGAGATTAACTGTTTTGGGTAAGTCCTCCGGTATAGTGAATTTAGCTATAAAGTCTACAAGAACTTGTCCATAAATGGTTTGCCTTGCTGTATAAGAAATGCCAAATTGACTCAACTCGATGTTCCACTTGAGCAATCTACCAGACATCTCAGGTCATGTAAGGAGCTATCGTAATGGCTGGTCGGTGTAGACTATGATCGGATGAGCCTGGAAATAGGGACAGAGCTTCCTCAAGGTAATGACGAGGCAATAAGCCAGCTTTTCCAGCTTTGGGTATTTTCTTTCCGCCCCAGTCAATCGCTTGCTGACATAGTAGACCGGTCGTTGGATCCAATCTTCTTCCCGAATCAATGCGGCACTGATCGCATTCACCGAAACCGCTAAATAGATGTACAGTCTTTCATGATCAACCAGCTTTGATAGAATAGGTGGCGTCGCTAGATGTTGAAACAGTGCTTGGAATGCGCCTTCTCATTCCTCAGTCCCTTCAAAATTCCGCTTTCCTTTCTTGATCAGATCGAAAAAGGGAATACACTTATCTGTGGATTTGGAAATGAATCTGCTTAAGGCTACCACCTTCCCGTTGAGGCTTTGTACTTACTTTATGGTTTTGGAAATCTCGAGATTCTGAATTGCCTAGATTATCTCAAGATTGGTTTCGATTCCTCGAGCATTGACAACGAATCCAAGGAACTTTCTGGATGCGACTCTGAAGTGACACTTCAACGAGTTGAGCTTCAATCGGTACTGTCAGAGGATGTTGAACATTGTTTTGAAGTCTTTGACATGATCGATGGACAGCCGTGACTTTACAGGCATATCGTCCACGTACACCTCCATGGTTTTTCCGATCTGGTAGCGAACATTCGGTTCACAAGCTTTGGTAAGTTGCCTCAGCATTCTTGAGTTCGAATGGCATCACTTTACAACAATAGAGTCCCAAATCTGTGACAAAACTGGTATGCTCCTGATTAGGTAGGTGCATCGATATTTAATTGTAGCTGGAATATGCGTCCATGAAAGATAAGAGTTCATGTCCGGAAGTTGAATCTGCAAGTTGATCAATTCTGGGAAGTGGAAAACTGCCTTTAGGGCAGGCTTTATTCAGATCTGAATAGTCCATACAAGTTTCTCCATTTCCCATTGGATTTCTTGACAAGCACTAGGCTGGATACCCACTCCTGGTATAATGCATCTCGAATAAACCTGTTCAACTGGAGATGTCCGGCTTGCGATGTTCGGAACATCGATCGTCATTTGGGATGTCTGAAACATTCGATACGAATTGCCATGGATCAATATTCGACGCATGGCTTGCGATGTCCGGCGAGATCCCACACGTATCAGAGTGAATCCAGGCAAACAGGTCGAGGTTCGCCTGGAGAAAATCAACCAATTACTCTCCCATCTGGTGGCTAAATTGAGATCCGACCTTTATCATTATGGAGTCATCATCATCATCGATCAGAACATCGATCGTCAACTCTGCCAGGGTAGCATGACTATTTTTAACTTCCTCTTCATTATCATCGTCTCGTGGATTAAGGTCTTTTAGGAACAGGCTGTGTTGCCCGGCCTAGGCGTTAGCTGTCCATTTTCAGAGAAATGGATGTAGAGAGATTCCTCTACGTCCTTTCCCTTCTCTTTCCGCTGCACCTTCCGCAGCTCAGCAACATAATAGGCGCATCCAACCGCTTGATCTCCTTGAACAACTCCAATCCAGTTATCTATGGGGAACATAATAGTCAAACACCATAGGGCAATAGCTGCCTGAATTCAGCGAGGGCTGGTCGGCCCAAGAAAGCATTGTATGGAGAATTAATGTCTAACACAACAAACTATAGCATCCAGACTCTCCGACGATCTCTGATTCCCAACTCGACTGGAAACTCCACCATCCCAGCGGGTATCATTGCACTTCCATTAAAGCCATGTATGCGAGATTAACACGGCTTTAGATCCTTCGCCTGCATTCTCATTTGGTCATAAGCCCGTTTAAAAAGAATATTCACGGAGCTTCCACCATCTACTAAGAATCTCTTCATCCAAGCAGGACCTATTTGAGCTGATATGACTAGTGGGTCAATAGTGGGGGTTTTGACTCTATCAGCATCTCTGTTCCAGAAAACAATGTCGTTTGTCATCGTTTTCTGTTGTTTCGCTGAAGCTCCATCGTCAGTATTACTACAACACTCAAAATCCGCATTCCTAATCGAACTGGCATACGACTCCATCTCCTTCCAGCTCTAATCAGCTGGATGAGGACCACCACTAACTGTATTTATTACCAACCTCTTGCAAATATGTGCGGGTTCCTCTGGTCTAGCCTGGTTTTGACCTTGATTCGGGTTTGATGGGTCCGCACCTCCAGCTTGTAGTGCCCGAACGAACTGTTCCAACTTCCTCTCTCTAATTAACTTCTGAATAATGTCTTGTAAATGACGACACTCATTAGTACTGTGGCCATAGCAGTCGTGGAATCTGCAAAACTTTCTAGTTTGAATCTGCTTCTCAGATGAATATTTCGGAGCCTGTTTCTTATATTGTCCAGTATTACAGGTTTGCAGATAAACAATCTCCAGGTATGTATTCAATGTGGTATATCGATCAAACAAAGGAGCTCCGGGTCTCGGTCCATGATTTTGATCTTGCTTCTTACTCTGACCTCCATTGCCTTTCTGTTGGCTCTGCTTTTTCTGCATATTCAATTGAATGTTGCCAGAGCGTTCACTGGTCTGTTTCACAGTAACACTACTTTGAATGCCTTCACCACTGGGCCCCACATCGTCCTACTTCCTAGATCGTCTAGCATCCTCTCTCCTTAAAAATTGGGCCGCCTTAACATATAAATGATCCAATGATGCAGGGGGTTTCCAAACCAACCAACTACCAAACTCAAAATCAGGATCGATTCCGTTAATCAGTGCCATTAAGATAGAATTGTCATTTGGGTTGCTGACCTTAGCATATGCAGCATGAAACCTTTCTATATAACGTTTGAGTGTCAATCTCGGAGCTTGGATAACACTAGACAAGGTGTTGACATCCTTTTTCTTTGTGACTTGCATACAGAATTGTTCGACGAACTTTGTAGCCAACAGATCAAAACTAGAAATAGATATAGGGGTAAACGAGTAAACCACATCATTGCAATACCTCCCAAAAGAAATAGGTAAACTCCTGCACTTAACTGCATCGTCAGCTCATGTAGCATTCATGAGCCATTCGCACTTTAATATGTGCTGATTAGGATATGAACTTCCTTCATACACACGCAGGGTAGGCATCCTAAATCGGCGAGGTGCCTCAGCATAAAGGATGTCGTTCATGAACGGAGTATGACTTCAGGAGATTCCCCAGTCGTCATTAGTAAGGCCTTGACTTTCATGGATCATGTGGAGGATCATGGTTGGAATGTCAGGCATTTGGACATTCGAGGCCAAGGCATGGTCGGGTTCAACGTTGCGGGGATGGTCCAGGCATGGTCAACAGTCCGTTCCTCACCTCCTTGGCTCTGGATCTTCAAGAATATAGGGTTCTGGAGCATGAACATGTTGACAAAGGGTCGGATTTGCTCTGTTTCGAATCTCGGCTTCCAAGTCTACAGTGGCGTCAGCTACGTGGCTCTCGATGGTGTGACAAGGAAGTTCCCCTCCTTGGGAGGACGGTCCTGCTTGGTGTCCTGCAGAAGGACCATCCCTAGCTTGTCCGAGATTCACGACAGGCTATTGCCTGGAGGCTTGCGCATAGTTTCCATCCAGCCATTGGCGTGTAGATCTATGATAGAAGTCGAAGGAAGTTGAACTTTCTGTTGATGAGTAAGAAGCACGATCCCTTTTGGATCTTCTTTGTCTTTCCTGGTTTAGTTGGTTCGCTAGCTCCTTGTTGGCACAGATCTGTTGGTTGAGCTGCTGGCGGCTCTAGGTTAGCTCTTGCATTTGAATCTGGAACTCTTCCCTAGTCATGGGGCCTTGTGGATTTGGAGCTCCGGTAAATGCTTGACCCGTTGTGTTCAGTTGTGTGAGATTCTGCCTATCCCTTCCTTCTGGATCTATAGTAGTTGAAGCGGTCCTGGTAGTAACCATAGTGAGTGACGTAGCTCTTTCCTAGATCTGGTGGAATCTGAATAGAATGGAAGGAACTTGTAACGACCCCGGATTTCTATATAAATTTAAAATGATAATTAAAATCTATTTTTGAAGAAAACGGTGAAATTTATCGATTTAGTGATGTGAGTTTCCCCGAGTTCAAATATATTCTATATAAATCATTTAAATTTTTAAATATTGTATATATATGTATATATGTGAATATATATATATATATATATATGTATATTTGGGTATATATGAGTCAATTTGAAATTATAAAATCTTGTGTGTATATATATATATTTTGATTTGGATTTAAATCTTAGATGAATGGTTTAATAAACATTTGAGTTATAAAACAAATTAAGAAAAATATATATATATATATATATATATATATATATATATTAACTCATAAATAAATTTTAACAACATGTTAAAATAGAAGTTATTCATACTATAAAGTAATAAGACAAAGCAGTGGAACAAAACATATATATGAATTAACTTGCAAAACAAACCAGCTATATTTAAACATTAAAACAAAATGTGTGAGCAAATAAAATGAAGAAGCAAGAGAAGAAACAAGTAAACATATAAATGAAGTATTCCAAAACAAAAATACATACAAGTATGTAGCTTGCAAAAGAAAGAAATCGAATAGAATACAAAGCAGGTTACAAAGCTAACTAAATAAACAAATGCATAAATACGAAAAAAAACAAAGTAAGATATATAAACAAAGTAAAATAAGTATTAGCAATAAATGTTTCAAATAAATTTATGGTTAGAAATAAATGTTAAATTTAAATTAGAATTCAATACATAAGTAAAATGAACTACAAGCAAAGTATAAAATATAAATCTATGTATGCACACTTAAACAATACAAGGCAAATAAATATTTCATGTAGCCTATGAGTCGAAATGCAAACAAATGGGAATATAGATGTGCAGGCCCAAAAGGAAAAGAAAATTAGCAAGGCAAGTGATGTCAACATAAAGATATATTCAAGTTAAAAAAAAACATGTAGCCTGGAAAGAAAATAAAGTACAAAATATATATCTCAGCCGAGTAAAGAAGTGCAAGGCAAGGAACAAGAGAATAGAAAAAGTAATATGTACAAAGTATGGTCAGCAAAGTAAAGGTAAAGTAATAAACAAAGTAAAATAAGAAGAAAATGTATACACTCAAGTACAATGGCCATAAATGCAAGCATACCAAGCCATGCCTATTATACAAAGATATCACACTGTACAAGTTTTATCACCCTGTAACTTGCTTCTATATATCAGCCTTCCCTATCTCAGTCTCGTTCAACAAAGCTGAGAAAAAAATCTAAAATGAACTACAATTAAATTTTCAACATCAACAACAATTTATCTCAACTAGCAAAACCAGAGACCAAAAAGAGGATGTTAGCTTGCAGTTTTCAATGCCTGGTTCAATGTAGTCCTCTGTTCTTCTTCCAAAAATACAAGTGAGTAACTTCATATATAATATTTTAAGGTTCAATTTAGTTGTATGGTAAAATCTGAGACTTTGTTGATTGGGTGAGATATACATATATATATATATATATATATATATATATATTGGTGAATAAACCTGTACATATAAATACAGGAACCTCAGAATATAAATTGGAACTGGGAGTGCTCATATATGTTTACTCTTTGATACTCTGAAAACAAAGTTTGATTTCAAAAAAAAATCATTTCTTCCCAAACTATTAAATATTTGGACTTGAGATCAAAAAAGCTATTGTTTGTTTAACCCTGAACTAAATTTTAAAAATAAATTTAAATTAAAATCACTTGGTATCACCTCTGGAAAGAGATATTTTGAGCACAACTTCAAATTGATCAAAATTTGAATCTTGAAATTTTCGAATTCAGATACTTAGCTTGAATCTTCACTGAAAGACGTGAATTTTAAAGTTCATATCATAATTTTTAGCGATCTAGTTTGTGAGTAATTTGGGTTCGTTCGAATTTTGCATTTCGAGTCGCCGAGGTCAGTCTAGTTGATCAGAGGGGTCGGGGCTTGGGCTGGAGGTGGAGGAGCGAACAGGAAGTGTGGGAAAAATGGTGGATGGGGGTGCAGTGCCTTGTGGAAGCGGCGGCGAGTGGATTGTTTCCGATGACCTAGTTTTGGAGGGTCGAGTATTTTCATTTCGTTCAACCCCTATGTGCGATCGAGTGTTACACGATTTGGAGTGAAGGTAGGGGAGACGTCGATGAGGTGATGGCCAGAAATTCAGCGCCTCTGGTGAACGAGGTGGCGAGGACGGCGAACTTCCAGGTTTTGGAAGTTGAAGGTTGCGAGTGTTCCAGGTTTCCATTTTTGCGTGATTTTGATTCGTGGCCGATGGTGATGGTTTGGCAATCGGAGATGGTCGCAGTGATGATGTCTGATATGTTGGAAGGTTCGTTGGTGGCGGTAGGCGACTCCGGTGATGTGCATATGCACAGGGGGTTGTCGGTGTCAGTGGGTATGGCGTTGGGGTCTGCAGGTTGGGGTTTTGGTTCATCTCGAGTGATTACTCGAGAAAAGAAGGGGTCTGCTCGAGTCGAAAAGGAAATTACTTCGGGGTTTCTCAATGGCGCACGCGTGGGTGATTATAACTGCAGTTTATATTTTTTTTTCTTAACTAAAAAAAAAGAGAGAAGAAAGAAAGAATAAGCAGGGAGAGGAAGCAAGAGGGAGATTCGTGGAAGATGGAGTGGTAACTCGAGTGTATACTCGAGTGCAATTGAGATTTTCTCGGGTTTAGCACTTAAGTGCTTACCCTTGTTAAATTTTTAAGTTAATCATCTTAAACCATTTTAAATATGAATAAATTAATTTATGTTTGTAAATTTTGAGTTAAGAAATTAATATGAAATTGAGAACCATAGATTAGACTTTAATTAATTAATGAATTTTAAGGGTAAATCAAACTTATGATTAATAACGGTTAATGTAAGTTAATTATTTAGAAAAATAATCAAATAAATGTTAATGAAGGTCATTAACTAGATTATTTTATAATAAATTAATGTGATTGATTTTTAATTAGATTAATTAATTTAATAATAATATTATAATAGTTTAAATGTAATTACTTATTAGGAAGTAATTAAGGAATTAATCACTTATTGTAATTAATTAAGAAAATTAATTAAATGGTAGTTAATTAAATTAAGGGTCGATTTAATTGTCAATAAATTAATCAAGGGAAATTAATAAAAGGATAATTGAATAATTTAAAGGTCAATTATTCAATAATTAAAGGTTGGTTTATTTGGTAAATGATTAAAGGACCATTAATCAAACAATTTGAAATCGATTAAAGTTAATTAATTATGATTGATGATCATTTGATTTAAATTAGTCAGAAAATTAATTGAGCATACTTATGAATGTTTGAATTCTACTGATGTTGAATTGTTTGATACCCCTGGAATTGATGCTTTGTGATAGGTCTTGATTTGTGTTATAATCTGAAATGTAATTTATTTATCTGAGATAAATGTAATTATTATCTGTGATATATATCTGTGATCTGTGAATGAAGATAAGCGTTATAATTTATATCGCTTATCAGATATATTATTGTATTTGATCTGTGATGATTTAATGATGTTGCACTATTGTGTTAAAACCCTGGACCACACCATACACACACAATTATGGATTTCACGTGGAAATCGGTTAAGTCACAAATAATTTAAATGTAATGTTTTTGAAATTAAAGTTTTAAATTTCAAATTAAGATTGAAAATGGATTTGGGTTAAAGGTTAAAGCTTTTGAAATGGGTTTTTTAAGATAAAAGCTATTTTGAATAACTTGGTAAAGTTTCAATTTAAATAATACAAATTTTGAAATTGAATTCCATGATTTGAAAATTATGATTAAGGATGTAATAAAGGTGTTTATATGAAGTTAAAACATTTTAAAATATTGGTTTGAGAATTTGGATTTAACCCAAGGGTTTCAACTCGTATGAATGAATCAGATTTCCAAAATGAAACTGTTTGTTTAAAAGAATAAAGGCTTTCAGATAAGAAATGAAATTCCAGTTAATTAGGGGAATTTCAAGATTGAATAGAGAAATGATTTTCCAAGTTATGAATGAATTCTTTTTGAAAGCTATGAATTAAATCTGTTTATTTTTAACAGATTTAAATTGATGATTTGTTTAAATCAAATTGAAATGAAATTGTTTTGAAGGCTATAAGTTAAATCTTTGATTTAAAGATTTAACGAGTTAATCAAATTGAAATGAAAATTGATTTGGAAAATCTGTGAATGAATCTTTTATTTAAAAGATTAAAATGTGAAAACTGTTTAAACCGTTAAAGGTTGTGAAAATGAATCTTTTTGTTTAAGAGATTTGAGATGGTAATCGGTTTAAACCATTTGAAAGAAAGTTTTGAATTATTAAGTTGTGACTTAATTGAAATCCCATTATCCATTTGTTTTTGAAATATCGTGCTCACTATTCGGTTTAGCCGGGAAAGGACCTTTGTGTCGTATAACCCATTCCGAATAAGTGATTCGACGTTATGGATAGCATTTAAAGACTGGTGTTGAAGACCGGGTATTTGCGAGAGTGATAGGATGACCTATCGATTGTCTCTGCACTGGGTAGCTCCTGGTATAGAGATTCCCTAAGTGATGGGAAATCCGATCGGGATTGTGAATATCCGGATTGCAAGGACTTCTTTGGAAGTGCCTTCGGTTCTGTTCGAGCCCGGACCAGACTTGTATGGATTGTATGTCTGACATTACAATTTGAGATATAAAGCCGATTTCTTTCAAATATTTTCTGTTGGTGGCGGAGAATTTATTCTTTTAGCTTAACATCCTTCTCTGAGACGTACGAGCTCAGAGGTTATGTAGTTGAAGTTATCAGCAATATAATCCCAATTTGGTAATGTGACATGCTGAGTGTTGCTGAAATGATCATTGTGTTGATTATTTGTGATAGGATCATTTGTTTGATCGTCTATCCTGGTGATCATTTCTATGATCATTTGTTGACCCAAAGCATGGCTTTTGTATAAAGTATGTTTTTGTGGACGAGACTTCGTCGAGCCGCACACCCCGGAAATGGTCAAAACAGGAAAGATGCGGCAAGGTTATGAGGGGTAGCTCCCTTTAGGGTATGTGCATTTCCTTCTGGATAGAGGTGGTATCATGGTATGGAGCCCAGATATTTAACCTATGTGGTTACTGTGAATTTATTACTTTGTGGTTGTTGGTTATCGGGATCCCGTGAGAAAGGTCGTTTACGATCGGGGAATGGCATGCTCGTGTCAGTAGTTACCCAGTTAGGGGTAACCCGGCCTTGTGTTGGCAGAGATCCGGTTTGGTTCTCGGGGATGTCCTTCCAGAGGCGTTCTCATGTGGCAATGGGAAGTTCCTTGGCCTGACCATTTGTTGGAAATCCAAAGAAACAATACGATCTTGTACGGTTTTAGTTGTAGAACCTATCATTCACTTATGGTGGCGCCCCACTGTTTGGATGGTAGCTATAGTAGGCATAAATGCGAAATGCCTATGCTGGCTAAGATTTATATCTTTACTTTCGAAATGATTTTTACTACACTATGCACTAGTAATAATATCAAATGTTCTTTTAATGCGTATCAAGCATCTTTGACTATCATAAGGAGAAATCTCCTCCGATTCTGCGTTTGCATTGTGTGTGTGTGCGGGAGGCCTTATGGTAGTCTCATTTTTCAAAAGCATTGCGAATTGACTTTAAAATCTTTTGTTGAATGTTTTAAAAGATAAACTGTTTTTGTTGCTCACACCAGTCCCACGACTGATCCGGAGTTTATCGTTTCTTTCCTAAACTCTGGGTGCTCATTATTTTCTACACGAGCAGTCTAGAGTTGGGTTTTTTTCCAGATAGTTAGATATAGTGGATTATCTGGAGTTAGTTCAGTCTTTGGATCACACCATTCTCGCTTGGCTTGGTGCATCGTTATTGGGGGTTCGAGCTATTGCTGGATTGATTATTGGAAATGGAGTTGCAGTTATTTTTGGAGTTCTTCCTTGAAGACTATTTTAGAGTTATTTGTTCCGCTGCTAGATGTTATCTATTTTCTTTCCGCTGCTATTTTATTGTATCATATCTCTGATGTATATTGATATCTATAGGATCATCTGTTGTATCAGATATTGTATCAAAGCTGTATATCAATGTATTATTCTTTTATTCCGCTGTGTTGTTTACTTAATGTTGTTATAAGCTCCGGCGAATCGGATTTGAACGGTCGAATCGATGGCATTCGAATACGATTTGAAGTATGGATGTCGATTTTCGAGCGGGCAAAATCCGACTCATTACAGAACTACTGGATATCAGATCTAGATCTTCTCCTTAGATTATGGTAATCCAATGATGGTAGTAGATCCAATGAGATGGAGAAAAATCGGGTTTTCTCATTGAAAGCACCAACCTGTTTGAACCAAAATTGGACACAACACTCTTTGGGCGTATTTGAAGAGATTAAAATGAAGAATATAAATGTATACAGAGGCTAATCTAACAAACATGCCAAATCAAACAAACAGAAATGTAAGAAGATAAAGATTTATGGTGGTTCGACATTGTAGCCTACATCCACTTTAGAAGATTTGCTATTTTATAGATGTTCGCAAACTGATTACAACAGAGAATAACTCAAACACTCAAGTTACAATTGAAATATGGTAAAATAACGTGTAATGGAGTTAAAAGTCCCTTTTCTAAAGGCTTAGGGCTGCTATTTATAGGCATAGTTTGGAAATATCTGACTTAGTCTTGAAAAACCCCTTCTGCTACGTGGGTGGGCCCACTTGATTGATTCGAGATCATTTAGGATCGATCCCTGATCGATCACTACCTTGTTCGTATCGATCCAAACAACACCTATTTGAGCTGAGATTGATCATAGATATTGTTGAGGTGATAAGTACGCTCCTGTGGAAATTTGATGGCATTTGAACTTGTAGATTTTGAGTTATGATCGATCCAAGTTTGTATTTTCAGTTGGCTGTCAAGTTCGTATCGAACCTTGTTCGAATCGATCACTTCGTATCGATGCTTGTGCGTATCAATCAGGTGACATGGAGTGATATCCAGGAGAGATCCACATTACATGCCTCACGACCTCTTCTTCCACTTGATCGTGTCTTCTTCATATTATTCACTTGAAGCCGCTTCGTATCGATGATTCTCATTCCAGTTCATATCGATACGTACTCATGCTTTTCGTATCGACGTTCGCTTATACTCTTCATGTCTATCTTTGGATAGCAGGTTTTACATCGATCATCAGCCGATCGATATGAAATGTCTGGATAGGATGATCAGTACGAACAACGTTAAGGCTAAATAGATGAAGTCTGGTCGATGCTGGCCATTGATGGATATGAATGGATTTTATGGATGCGAAGGAGAATGGAGGGTGATGGATACGAACTGAAGCTTCCTCGAGGGATGGATACAAAATCGTATGGATACGAATGAGGTTGATTTTCTTGATCTCGATGGATCCATATCTTGAGCATACGAATTCCAATTGACCTGAAGTTTGGAACGTATTGGCTTTTATAGCTTTGCTTGTCGTATTATATCAATTGTAGCTCGATCCAGACTTAGACCAAATTTATCGGTATCCACAGTAGACCTGTGTATAACCAATCTTCGAGATGGACTGTCCTTGGTTTCCAATCAAGTCCTTAGTGTCACAGCCTTGCCAAAAGCTGGGATAACACACATATTCACCAAAGTGCCAAAATTCAAATGACCATATCGAAGATGCCATAGCCATGATGGTTCTTTAACGGTGCTATTGAAACATGAACGTCCTTTGCCTTTGAATGTCAATGGAAACATCTTATTCTCTGGTATCTTCACCTTTGTAACAAGATTCATACCTTTGTCCACTATCTCACAAGCTCCATCGTTGAAGAAAACTTTGTAGTTTTTTATGAGAACTTGCCTAACTCTTGACAAATTGTGTTTAAGTCCCTGTGCATAGAATATGTCGGCCATGCTCTTCACCTTTCTCTTTGTGTTGACATCAAATTCCCCACATCCTTTCATCGAAAGCACTTTATTATCACCCTTTTTAACTTCATATTGCACTAGTTCATCCAAATATGAGAATGCTTCTTTGTTACCAGTCATGTGATTGCTGTAACCACTGTCAATATACCAAATTAATTATGCACCACCTCTTCATTTTCACATTTCATGAAAAGAGTATCACCACCTTTTCCATCACAATAACTCTCATGCGCATGTGGTAAGTCACTTTTTTTCACATTATTTGATCTAGATTAACAAAATCTAGATGGATCACCATATCTCTTGCAGTTATAACTGTGGACGTTTGGATATAATCCTTCAAGACCATAAATTTGATGATCATTCTCTTCCTTGCCTTCTTCCTTGACCACGAGGATTATATTCGTTTCTTTAAACTATTTTCTACAACCATCTTCCATTACCGTAACAACCTGCACCAAGGACATATCGATTCAAGGCCTAAAATAGCATTTGAACTCGCGTCATGCGAAGAAGTATGAATTGTTGGGTTTTAAAATTTCACATGATGCATAGAAAATGATAAATTTTATAGATTCTACACTTTCAGATCTTATAGTGGAAAGAAATAAAATATAAATATTGAAAATAGTCCAAAATGGATAATAATCTCAACAAAACATATTCATACAACAATGTCTCCAAGTACCAAATAGAAAGTATCCGATAGTAATAAAATATATAAATAATAAAAGTAATAGGTTCATGTGAAGAAACCGTAATAACATAACTCTGATTGCCTGGTCTTCTCCTCCGTGTGGGCCTATACCAAATCACATACTGACCCATCCTCCTATAATGGGAAATAAAGGGAAAGAAAAGGAATAGGTCAAATAAAGTTTGGTGAATGAATTGTATCACCAGTGTATGGTGTTTGTAAGCAATTTATTTTGTTTATAGACTATATGACCTAAAGTGCTTATTTGTTGTTGTAGACCATATATATATATATATATATATATATATATATATGTATATATATATATATAAGGAATCTCCTACCAACCTAATCCTAGATGTAAGAGTCACCTTAAGTATACTTAAAATCTAATAAACATTCTATATGATTAACTATAAAACTTCTATTTTAAGTAGACAATCTGAAATACGAGTCCCAAGTGTATAATCTAACAATCCACTGATTCCATTGAGCTTGTTCTATGATGCTTATGCAAACTTGCCCCAAAAGCATCAAGCAACTTACCCACTCACGTTCGTTCTCCTATGCACATCACCATCACCAGGCATACACAACAATGTCTAGGCCAAATTGCCCCAAAACATTGAGTAAACTCCCGTTGGTGTTCGATATCCTATTTCTATGTCTACACCGGGTATACACCATAATGTCTAGGCTTAATTGCCTAATTATCGAGTAACTTCCTGTTAATGCCTGTAATTATGCACAATACCATGCATACAACCATAATGCCTAGACTCGGCTATCCCCAAGACATCGAGTAACCTCCCATTAGTGTTGTGTGCTCCAAACACACCATTGTGGTAAAACCGTATACCACGCTGAATGCCATGCCTTATAACTTTATGAAGTGTGAACCTAGGACGTCACCAAGTATGACGCTTCTCTATCTCGTTGCATGCCTTCCTTCAGTTCCATGGACGACTCTAAATTCAAGGGAATGAGTTTCCCGATTCATCCTACTTGGTCTGCAATAGGTCCAGGTTTGACCTGGGCTTTCTAAACTATCTAGATGTCTAAAATTCCCATTCAGATGTTTAGTTTCTTGATGTTATAAGAAAACATACCTAGATACTCAGACATATGAATTTCCTTCTTAAACATCTGTCTTAAATTTCCAAATGTTTGATTGAATTTTTAGACATATGAATTTAGGTCGGATTTCAAAGTAAAACTCTCGGGTTGGGATTTCCTAGAATACAGATGTCTGAACCCAATTTTTAGAGGTCTGGTTGAATTTTCAAACATCTATCTAGATGTCAGGTTGTGTTTTTCAATATTTTTATAATTTGTCTGTTTCATTTATTTTTATTCATCTTTTCATTACTTCGCATAGAAGTTTTATGGACTTGTTTTCATCCAGATCTTTATATGTATATCTTACCCTTGATTTCATCAATTAAACTTGTTAATACTAAGGATTATATACGTTTATTTGCACACTTCCTATTTAAGCCTATCTAAGCATATCCTAGGAGAATTTTATGTATATTTCAACTCACATATTCAATTCAGGGTGAAATAAAGGAGTATTCAATTACTTTAGTTTATTCAATTCAAATCAACTCTATTAATTCAGACCAAGCTTTACCATATAAGTGTTTATAGCCATATAATTTAGGGTGGATTAACCTAGTCTACCTTTTTCCCATTATCTACAATTATAATATACTAATTTAGGGGTTTTCCATCATATCTATACAAAACTGAAATTAATCTATTAAAATAACTTAGAATTTCTACCTCAAATTAAAAGGATATATATTTAGATCAGGTAGAAACATATAAATTTGATTACCTATGAATCAACATATTCTGGAAATCAATTCGCTCACCTTTTAGAGCCCCTTCTTCTAGCTCGATTCGACCCTTTCTGCAGTCTTTCTCTTTTATTTATTTATTTATTTATTTTCATTCTCCATATTGATTTTACTTTTATTTTACTTTTATTTTTGTTTATAATTTATGAAGAGATAGAGAAGTTTTATTTAGGTTCAGATGTTTTAGGGAACGTGGAAGGAGAATTGTGCGCATATATGACTGCTATGGTTTGGGATGATAAATAGTGGAGGCTAGAATTCTTTTTATAGTTGAAAACTAGGTTTTTGTAACCTGGACCCAAAATTTGTATTTATGAAAATGCCACTGGTCGTATTTCTTGAAATTTTCAACTCGTTTTATTAAGTTTAAAAAGCTATATATGTTTCTTAACTATGAATAATTTTCTAGACGTAATGAAATAGGTCATGGGGCCTAATTCCAACGTTTGTAGAAATTTATATTTTTACCCATTAAGGTAAAAATACACTTTTCCCCTTATTATTAGTTTATTCTATTTATTAAAATTTCTAGGATATTACGATTACCATGCTGAAATACACCTCTTTTTCCACCTCGTATCCTCCATGAAATGATAGTAGCATTTGAAACACCTATTCAAGAGAAGAAGGTGATGGGACACCAAAGTGCTTCTTGCAAAACTTATGAGAGAGAAGAGAACCCATCAAGCTTTCAATCAACAAATCACCATATTATTAAACTCTTTAATTGTCACAACCACATGCTCGAATTTCCTCCTCATACTTCAAAATATTTTCTCTACAATTCTTTTATCTCCAAATTTCTCTTCATTCACACGTAATTGATTAGCGATAGAGATGGTTTAATTGAAGTACTCCTCCATGGACTCCGTTTTTGTAATGGCCTATATTTTAAACGATCGAATATTTAAATAGTTTAGTTTAAATATTTAATTGTAAATTATATGAAGACCTAAAAATGTGATTTTTCGGATATGGCTGAATTAGAATTCAAGTCCATTTCCGTTGAGTTTGGATTGACATTGCGAATTTAAATGAGTACAAGGATCGCTGTATTTCAAGATCGGACGATATGATGCTCGAAACACTCTCGAAATACGTGAAATTAGCCTTTCGGCTTGCAGTCTCAGATGGAGACATGGCTAGTGCCATTGGATCCGGAAGAATAAGATGATGTACGTTGACGAGTTTCATGGCGATCAGACACATTATGTGATCGTACAGACTCGAAAGGCATAGCCATTTATTTGAGAATTCAACAAATAGATTATTATATTATTATTTAAATCCCCAAATCCATCTCTTTCCTCCAATTCCCATTTCTCCTTTACGTTCATGCTTTCTAAAAAGAAATCTTGGCTGAACCTATTATCCTCCTCTTCAAAAATTAGCTTCTCCTTATCCGCTTCACTAAAAATAATGTTGTTTGATCCGTTGAGATCGTATGGACATGAGCTATGCGTTGACCATAGCGGAACTGAATCGACGATGTTTGGCGGCGATGACCTCTTTTTGGTCGATCTAGGGTTTGAGATCACCGAAAATACGGTCGACGATAGGCGAAAATGAGATTGCCGTTGGATTTCTCTTCGCGAATAGCACCTCGCCACCATGGCTCGTTGAATCTAATTATCTACATCATAATGCATTTATGGGCATGAAAAGTAGGCCATATAAGTTGCGATCCATATAGGGGGCACAGTCGAGATGGCGATGGTCCAGGGCGTAGATATTTGGAAGAGAAGCAATTCGACGAAGGCGGATCTCGATTTCATCAACTATTGGTCAAGAAATCAAAGCACGAAGGAAGTGGATATGCACGACCATGTTTTTACGTGTGTACGGGCATATGTAGGAGAAGATGGATCAACAACTAATAAGGTAATTAGTTATTTAAATTGATTAATTAATTATCTCGCTAATGATGATTCATATTTTGGCTATATCTTTTGCATACGAGGTCCGTTTTGGACGCCGTTTCTTGCATTGCGCTCGTGATGGTGAGATATACATTTTGACTTTGATTTAGATAGATTTAGCTAAGGTAAGTAATATTTCCTCTCACTTTACTATGATTAGTTTTTTATTGTTATATTGACGCGCAGGAATGCTTTTGGCTTTTAAACGTGATATTATTGTATATATATATATATAAACTATATTTCTATAAAATAATATATAACTATTTTTAAATGATTTATAAAGAATATCACTGATTTTCCATAGTCATGCCATAGCTAGGGAATTATTGGATTAGATCTATTATTGATGTTATTTCCTACATTATTTCCTACATTAATCGATATAGATGGATTGTTACATTGTATATATGATGCTTTAGATGAGTGCATGGTTGTTTGAATGTATGTTTGATTGTTTGCGTTGTCTACTATTTGGCTATTTTCGCTGAAAACGCTAATTAGCTGTGATTTGATTTTAGGTAGCATCTTGTATGTTGGAGTTCCGCACACGCATGAATCAAATGAACAAGATGGGCTATAGAAGAGGGTATGGGATACGTGCCGACAGATCTGGATTTCAGAGTGGTTGATACCGAATGTTTCCGTTTGGTCTGTACTTAATAGTACAAGACCAAGGTGGATGGTATTGACCATAGAAGAGTGGTCGATGTCCCTCAATGTTGTCGATTGGCGATTTGGCCGATATATGGCTTTTACGTTGATGAGAAACTGTGGTGCGCAACGCGATGGTTTGTTCATGCCACAAGTTTAGAGATATTATGTTATTGCTCTACGATGAGTGATACTGATGTTGAGGCAGGGATGTGTTGCTTCGACCTAGTGGTTTGATGGTGAGGCAGGATTGTAGTGCTTTGACTAGGTAGTCTGGTACTACAGATAGTGACTCGATGATGTATGGAGCACGCTCCGGGATGATAGTATCAAGACTGTGTGGTTCATGCTGGATCTTTGGCTTTGGATGGCATGATAGTAGGGTTCTTCGATCGGGAGCTAAGGTAGAGAGTAGGATCGTGGATGGAAGCTCGGATTAGAGTGAGGCTATGGATAGTGGACTGGGTTGAGTGTTAGGGACCGTGCCCAGAAACTGTAGCGAGCCAGTAAAGTTCAAATTCATATTGAGTGAGTAAGGTTTGAATTCGTATCAAGTGAGTAAGGCTCGATGGATATGTTTGTGCCTAGGGATCGTTGATGACTTAGAGTGTTTTCTATTATGTTCAGAGCAGGGGTACTATATGCGGGTGATACATGAGGGCTGGTAGCGCCAGTCTGTACCCTGGATCGGTAGGGTCTAGGTCAAGTGGTAAAGAGGTATCACAAGTGACAATCGTGCGGGGTTTTTTAACCGGTGGGTACGGTGTGCACAATCGAGAATCGGGATTTCCACTAGTCCTTGACAGTCTCCGAGAATCATATGAGTCATCATATATCCGGTACATTAGGTGACAGTTAGTATTCTTTGATGGATGCTATGCCTGTTATGGTTTCTCACTAGTCACCTGTCAGGTGTCACCCTAGGGATGTCATACTGGGTAGGTATTGTGGTAAGGATACCTAGATAGCATGACTTAACTTAGTGTGGAGTAGTTATGGATGGAGATAGCTAGATACCTGAAGTTTACTTAGCGTGGAGTAGGGACTATAAGTGGAGATACTTGGGCACCTTGAGAGATACTGAGTATGGTATACCCTTTTTACGATGTTATAGAGTAGCATATTACTTATGTTTATGTACTGACTCTGTAGTTGTAGAGACATGTTAGGTATGGTTTATATACCCTCTGTTCCATTTATTATCGACTTTTATAGTATTTTAAGATTTAATATTTCTCACACTAGACTGTTGTCTGACCTGAGGTTTTATGCTTTGCTTCCTATTATCTTGGGTACTTTTAAATGAGTAGATCGAGAGCAGGTGGATGATTATGGAGTTCTACAAGTGGACCGATAGGAGGTGTTGTTTATTTATACTTATATATGCATTTGTTATTATATTTCTACTATGTGACATCGTGGAGCCTTAACCGTGTTGATTTACTATTATGAGACAGTGTACCAATTGAATTTACTTTCCTGTTGTATAAACTTAGTTATGGTGTGGTATAACTTTGTGGATCTTTATTCAGATGATTATTCCACATTGTTATTACTTTCTCTCTTGTTTTATACCTGTGTTGATTATTATATTTACCCTGATGCGATGTGAGATATGCGATAGGTAATTTGGTTATTTGATGCTTCCTTTTTCTTCTTTTCCATTCTTTTCTCTTCTATTTTTCATATTATTTCTTTTTCTTTCCTTTAACTACTTTTTTGCATCGTAGGTGTAGGGTAGTCATTACATTTGGTATCAGAGCATAGGTTACCTGATTAACCTTTGTTGATACCACAATCTGTTAGAGATAGGGTGGGATTTATCGCCTTAGACTGGATTTAGAGACTGTGTGTATATACGAGAGAGTTCATATTTATTATATGTTTTGGTTTTCAAAACTATATAGTAGTATATATATTATATGAGGTGGGTGCACATATGAGCACTATTGATGCAGTTTTCTTTATGAGAGATGGATCATCTTATTATAGAATATAAATGATCTGGCATGAAAGAAAAACTATTATTGACTCTACCTTTAGAGTTGAGTATTGGGCAGAATTGGGGTCATTATCCCTTATTGATAGGATACGTTCGTAGAGTTGGTGTGGATCATTTCCTGGATGCTCAATTTGGTCTAGAAGGTTTTGGTGCTTAACTGCAATTGGCTAGAGTCGACTTTTCCAAGCTGTACATAGACCATGAGAGTTTAGGAGGCAGGTAGTTCCTTTGAACAAAATTGGCTATTGGGAGGTAAGATTGGTTGGTTGCTTGGAGAAGGATCTTCGACGACTTGGAGTTAGATGATGCATAAGGTAGAAGCCAGCCTTTGGATAACTCCAAGGATAGACGATGAACTAGTGGAGTGTTTCTATAGCTCTGATTTCTGAGGATTGATTTCCTTGGGACTAGTTCATAATTCGCTTCAAAGAACATTTGTATCGAATATTCCGAAGTCGGGAATGGTTAGAGTATTCGCTACTTTGAAGTATGGCGACATATCCGTGTTAGAGTATGAGGCCGAATTAGATATGATATTGAGGTATCGTCTATTCCCATTGATACCCCATACAGAAAGGATTGAAGTTTATCATTAGGTAGAGAGGTCAGCTTGGGGGTCGATTGATTCGTCACATTAACCGGGGCTTCAAGAGGATGATAGAGAAGTACCCAGTATTGAAGGGTTAGCCCGTACTAGTTATGTAGGGATAGATTGTATTGATTGCCTTATCAGTTTCATCGATTACTCCATTGATGAAATATAAGGGAACGAGCATCACCGTTTGAGATATGCTTTCCATATATAATGGTCCCATACGTGTTCTATTCGACGTCAAGGTTTCATATTCCTTTATATATAGATTTGATGGCTAGAATGTGGGATAGAGACTTGAGATAATTACCGATATTTGATTGTGACAGATCTAGTTAGGGGCTTAGCCAGCATATACATGTTTTTTTGAGACCTTGCCCTTTTGAGTAATGGTTGTTTGTTGTTAAACATTGATTGTTTGGGGTTACGTTGGGTTGGTATTATAGTTTAAGATGGATTAGCTGAAGGGGATACAGAATAGTGGTGGACTGTGACATGCCATCGATGACGGTCGAGGTTGTGGAGGAGCAGATGGTAGTGATTGGCTGCCAGCAAGCGATCCTTATATATTCCTCGATATTCCACATGATAGGATGCCATTTGTGCCTATAATTGGAGGGTTTTCGAACATACTCAAGGAGGTGAGCCGAATATACTCGAGGAGGTAACCGAACTACCACCATATAGGGATAGAGTTCCGTATCAATCTGGTCAGAGGAGTTGGTCCAATAGTTATGCCTTTAAGGCATAGGGCGTCCAAAGAGCTTTGGAGATTAGAGGTGTGAGTGGATGACTTGTTTAGGTGATGGTTCATCCATGGGTATATATTCTGGGTAGGATTCACCTGTTGTGTTCGTCAGTAGGACGGTTGGCCCTTTGGAGTTATTGGCCGGTTGTTGCGACCTAGAAGAAATGACGAACAAGTTATACTCCCATTTGTTAATGACCTGTTCGATCAGCTCTATAGTATAAGGATGTTCTCTTAGTTAGACCCTGCGGTGAGGTTGCACCAACCGAGATTAATTTAGATGAGTGTGCTGATTATAGTGTTTCGTACAATACCTTGATAATAGGTCGGCTATGCCATTCGGGCTAACCAATGTGTCGGCATATGCTATGGATTTCATGAACCATTATTGGAGAGGTCGCTTGAGTAGGTCATGATTGTGTTCGTTGATGATACTTTTGTCTACCCATGGACGGAAGAGGAGCACAAGACATGACCATTGATGAGATTGTGGTAGTATTACTCCTGAAGAAGGGGAGTGAGATGCTTGGGTCATGTTGTTTTAAAGTAGGACGTCGCTGTAGATCCTTTAGTTACAGCGGTTAATTCTGGATAGACCCAAGATAGCATATGTAGCAGTATCGTCGACCTATTGTTTAGGAGAGGATCGGATTTTTGTTTGAGACATAAGGTGTAGACGCACGCTGGTGAGTCTGGCCGAGAGGTTGACGAGTACATTGATGGTATTCATTCCTAGCGGGAATGGAGAGACGATAATACGCACTTGCCTGTGGTACTTAACTAGATATGGTAGTAACGTCGAGAGGCAATATCCAACTCTTGGTTCGGAGTTGGAGGTGATAGAGTTCGCTTTTGGGATACGGAGGCACTGTTTTTTAGGAGAGGAGTTTGAGTTGTTCAGTGATCCCTTGTCATTGTAGCATCTCTTCTTTTACCTTCGCTAGTAGCGATGGTTGGAGTTCTTAGCCTCCTATGTATTTGACATTTCCTAGATGTTTAAAAGGGAAATTTAGTGGTTGGTGTTTCAAGTGGGAGACGTACCAGTTTGAGAGCAATATTCCTAAAGTGGGTATTGCCCGAGCTTCTCACTGGTTATGACTCCAAGAGTTGATGAGCTTTGGCTGAAAGTGATGGCTAGTGTAACGACCCAGAATTTTTGATAACTTGAATTTGAATATTTAATTTATTTTTAATATTAATAAGTGGAATTTTTAAGTCGAATAATTTATTTTTCGAATATTGGATTTAATGGGACAATTAAATCGATTTATTTAATAGTGAAATTCCACAAATAATTAGATATTGGGTTAAATATGATTGAAAATGGTTTGGAAAATTTTGTTATATCATATTAAAGTTATAGAAATATTTTAGAACTTGTAAAACTGAATTTGGAGTTAATTTGTAAAAATTGAATATTTTAATATTTAATTATCGACTGAAAAATAACCAATTTTTGAACAGTCTCAGAATTGAACGAGACCAGTTCCATTGGATCCGGAATAGTTAGTTATTATCGGATTTCAAATTTCGTAGCAAACGGAGTTGTCGTTTGACCGTGGCAGCTCGAAACGCATCGATATCGTTTTAATTTTAATTCGGCGAGTTAAAATAGCCATTTTTCAAACGGTCTCGGATTTCGACGAAACCAGTTTCATCGGATCCGTAATGTGATATTATTGTAAGATTTCAAATTTCAAGTCGTTTGGATTTGCCGTTTGTCCGGTACAAGCCAAAACGCCTAGAAATCGTTTAAATCGGTTTAAGTTTAAATCGACCGTTTATTGCCGTATCTCACACATACTTCCGAATTAGCTTACGAAACCTGTTCCATTGCGTCCGGAATGTGGAAAAACATTAGGATCGCCTGGCGGCATGCGTAGATTGGAGTTCGTTTGCATAAGTTATTAAAAAGAGAATTTTATTAGTTTAATAATATAATAACTATTTTATATATTCAATTTTTTCCAAACCCTAGCCTTTGCTATCAGCCGTCGTTCTAAACGATTTAATGGCCGAAACCTAGCGATCTTCTCCTCCAAATCGCGACAAATCCACTCAACGATTTCGAAAATTTTCTGAAGCAAGATTGTAGAGCGTTCCAAGATCTCCAGATCCGTACGGTGGAGTGGCGAATAACTCAGCGGATCGTTGGCAAATCGTTCGAGAAGGAGGCGCGTTTCACCTCGTTTTGCGTGCGCCAGGGACCACCGAGTGGCACGTGGTCGGGGGCGAAAGTGGGGTTTGGCGAGGCCGTTCTAATGGCGTGTTCTGATCGATGGGGAATGGAGGGTATTGCATGTGATTTGGAGCCCTAGGGGGCGGCCTATGGGTTCATTTGCGTTCGAATTATTTTACCTGGGAACGTATGCACGGGAGGAAGAAGCACGGTGGGGGCCACGCGCGTGAAGTATATGAATGGGTATTTTCTTTTGTTTTTTTTTTATAGTTTAAATTTGAAATTCAAATAGTGTACAGCGTTTAAAATAGTATAACTTTTGCATGCGAGGTCGGATTCGGACGAGATTTTTTGCGTTGGAATCGTATTCGTGTGCTCTTCGCAATGCAGCTGGTTTGGAGTCGATTGGAGCTCGTTTGAATTTCGGGTAAAATTAAACGTTCGTTTAATTTTATTCGAAACGAACGCGAAAAACGGAAATAAAATCAAGGTGAGAACTCCTCACTCAATCGAAAGGTTTTGTTTAAAATTTTGAATAGTTAATATTGATTGTTGATGGTTGATTGATTGTGCTAGTAGATATAGTAGGATATATACTATATATAGCGATATATATATATTGGCATATGTATATATCGGATTTGATTTCCCGCCTCGTATAGCGGATGAGACCCTATTGCGCCGCCTATTAAGCGGATATTTTATAAAATCCCATATACCGCGATATTCCACCTTGAAGTGGAATTGGTATTGTGCTAACGTCTGTGGATGCAGGGTAACAGGTTGGAGGGATCCAACTGGATTCCTCACATATTTATTTGTTTATGAATATTATGTTGATTGTTGATAATCACATTGATATATGATGTTATTCCCGTGATTGACCATTCGATGTCGTTGCATCATCGGATTCTAATTTTTAAATTAAAAATAACGGTTTTGAATTTAAAAGGGGTTTTAAATCGATTTTTCAAAGAATATGGTTTATTAAAAAATTTGAATTGATTAAATTTTAAAATAAATAGATGGATAAAATTTTATGTTTTAAAAATTTATATTTTTATAAAATATAACTTAAAAGAAATTTTTAACAATAATAGGTTTTTATAAAATAGTTAAATTTGGTTTTTGGGGAGTTATTATTATTAATGGTTTATATAAAGGATTTTATAAATGGATGTTTTTAAATAAAAAATTATTGAAGTTATAGAATAAATTTATAAAGTGTTAAGTTGATGTATAACATGCATTTCACTAGGATTTATAGATTAATAAATGTGAAATTTATAAAACGAATGGTTATTGGAAAATTTTAAGTTTATAAGTTATTAACTTATAAAAATGGATTTGGGGCATTAAAAAGGGGAATTTTATAGAAATTGTTAATAAATGAAGATTTCATTAGTTGAAATTATTATAAACCCTAAAGAAATCTTGTAAGTGATAAGATTTTAAATTTGTGAAGTTCAAAGGAACGATTTGGTAAATAAATAATATTATAAGTATTTAACTTACAATATGGCTTTTGGGTATGAAACTGGGTTATGTAAATTGCATCGGATTAATAAAGGAATTTATAAAATTGGGGTTTATAATAGAAATGGAATTTATAAACTATGTTTATAAATTTGAAATTCATCGAATTTGATAAATTGAATATGGAATTTGTTAAAGGGGTTGTATTCACTATTTTTGAACGGTGAATGTATAATTTTATTAAATGAACGTGTTTTTGGAAAAGAACGTTTTAAATGGAATTTAAAACTAATTAAAGACGTTTTAAGATATATTAAGTATCGAAATCATAGATTTCAACATTGATTGTTGAAATAGACGATTTCGAGAAATAGAAGGGAATATTTTGAATAGTAGTGGATTTATGTATCCATTTTTATTTCAAATCCATATACTAGTGTTTTTGGGTTGTCGTAACGATGTTTTACGCAACATTCGTTTTTAACCCAAATAAATGTGAATAAAAGAATATTTCTTTAAAGGAATGAAATTAATACTTAACTATGGTTTAAGCATATGGAATATTTTCGAATTGTTGAAAATAAATTGAATTGTGAATTACTTATTTTTAAATAAGTTTAGAAATGATTTTCCAATATGGAATGGAACGTTTTTGTGAATTCACCTTTTAAAGGTAAATTGTAAGCGAATATTTTGGAATCGATTTGAAATCAATTATGAATGGGTATTTGGGATTTAAATCCACTTTGGAATTTATATATAGGAAGGGAAATTGGTTTAAAAATAAATGTTGATTTATTTTTAAAGATGGAAATAAAATTCACGAATTTGGAGCGTAAAATTTAAAAATAAATCGGTAAGGATTTATATGTTGTTTTGAAATTTGTTTTCAAAAGGGATAAAGGATGAATGGTGGTTTGAAATTTGTTTTCAAATGGTTGAGTTGTGTAATTTGAAATTTGTTTTCAAATGGTTAAGGTGTTTAATTTGAAATGGGTTTTCAAATGGGTAAAGTGTGGAAAATTTTATTGTGAAGGTGTTTCGGTAAAGCAAATAAATTGGGAAATTATTTGGAAATTGTGTATATATATCTTGCAAAGATATTTTGGGACTTAATAATTTTGGAAAAAAATTATTTGGAATCTGATGATGTGGCGCATCTTTATTGATAGTTAAATAACCGACTATCAATATTTACCCTTGGATGGTATTGATTGTGTTTGTTTGGAATTGAATGCACACTTGTTTTTAAAATAAGCGCTCGCTATTCGGTTTAGCCGGGAGAGGACCTTTGTGTCATATATCCCATTCCGAATATGCGATACGTCGTTTGGATTGCATTTGAAGACCGGTGTTGAAGACCGGGTATTTGTGAAAACGATAGGATGACCTATCGATTGTCTCCGCATCGTTAGCTACGATATGGAGATTTCCTTTGTGATGGGAAATTTTATCGGGATTGTGAATACCCGGATTGCAAGGGCTTCCTTGGAAGTGCCTTCGGTTCTGTTCGAACCCGGAACAGACTTGTATGGTTACGTGTCTGACATTACATTTTGAGAGATAGAGCAGATTTCTTTCAAATACATTTCTGTTGGTGGCGGAGAATTTATTCTCTTAGCTTAACACCCTTCTCTGAGACGTACGAGCTCAGAGGTTATGTAGTTGAAGGTTATCAGCGATATTTCCCAATCTGGTAATGTGGCATGCTGAGTGCTGCTGTGTGATGATCATTGGTTGGTCATTTGTGATATGATCATTTGTTTGATCATTTATCTTTGTGATTATTGCTTTGGTCATCTGTGGACCCGAAGCATGGCTTTGTTACACAAAGCGTAGCTTTGTGGACGAGACTTCGTCAGGACCTCACTCCCCGGAAATGGTCGAAACAGGAATATGCGGCAAGGTTATGAGGGTCGCGCCCTTTAGGGTATGTCATTTCCTTCTGGAAAAGGGTGGTATCATGGTATGGAGCCCAGATATTTACTCATGTGGAAACACTATATATATTTCTGTGTGGTGTTGTTGGTATCGAGCGCTCGGATAAAGGTCCCAAAGGACCGGGGGATGACATATTCGTGTAGTAGTTACCTAGTTACAGAGGTAACCCGGCCTTGTGTTGGCAGAGATCTAACCGTAACGTTAGTTTCTCGGGACGTCCCGCCAGAGGCGATCCCATGTGGCAGTAGGAAGTTCCTTAGCCTGACCATTTGTTGGAAATCCTTTCATCCAATACGTGCCTTGTACGGTTTTAGTTGTATTACCTGCCATTCACTTATGGTGGTCACCACTGTTTGGATGGTAGCTATAGTAGGCATAGTTCGGAATGTCTATGCTGGCTAGGATTTATATTGTACTTTCGAAATTGTTTTCTACACTATGCACTAGTAATAATATCAAAAATGATTTGATTTTCGCGTAGTAAGCATCTTTGACTATCATAAGGAGAAATCTCCTCCAATTCTGCGTTTGCATTGTGTGTGTGGCGGGAGGCCTTATGGTAGTTTCATTTTTCCAAAAAGCATTTCGAATTTCGAAAGTTAAATTTAAATTCTGTTGTTGCTTGTTTAAAGATAAACTGTTTTGAGTTCTCACACCAGTCCCATGACTGACCTGGAGTTTATTGTTCCTTTCCTAAACTCTGGGTGCCCACTATTTTCCACACGGGCAGTCTAGAGTTAGGTTATCAGGTTATTCTGGATTCGGGAGTTGCTGTGCAGATGTTGGAGGCGAGCTTGGATAGCGTAGTCTATTATCTATTGTATATAGTATTCTTTCCGCTGTTTTATTGTTGTACACTCTGATGATATGATGTATTGTGATGTATGTATAAAATGTATAGTTCTTTTGTTTTAATGATATTCATTTATCTATTATATGTTGTTCCGCTGCGATTGTGAGATTCTGATATTGTTTCTCGTTCTGTTACTTGTTTTCTGTTTTCTCCTCTCTTTCTTTTCTTTCTTCTTCTACCTCTTTCTTCTTCTAAAACCCTAACGGTTCGATTTTTCGGCAACGAAAAATCGCGATCGTTACATTTGGTATCAGAGCATATGGTTAAGCGACAACCTGCTCTGTTGGGTGTTACTCATTAGAGATAGAGTCAGCAGTACTCTAGAATGAGTATGAGTGTAATAATAGATATGAGTGCGTATTTGTTAGTGAATATAAAATTGTTTTATATTGTGATGATTGGTTTATTGAGTGGTATATGAACCTTCGTCGGCGCAGCCTCGAAAACTGAATCGAAGGGGTTCCTAAACACTTGAATAGAACAATCCGACACAATATTGTTTTAAATTGGGTAAATGAAATAATTTTACCTCGATTATATTTTATATATAAAAAGAAAATAATTTTTCAGGAATTATTGAAGTGTGTATATAATTGATTGCTTGGTTGTTGTAAATGATATATATATAAAATAATTAAAAGTTGTTTGAATAAGCTAATAAAAGCAACTATTGTAAAAGAATAATGGTATAAACCAATGAATCATAAGATGAAATTATAATTAATAATGATTTACAATTGTAAGATAAGCATGTATGTATATAAGAAGTAAAATTATATAAGTAAAAGGTTTATAAAAGTGATTTATGAATAGAAAGAAAACTTTTTGAAAGAATATTTAGCATTGATTTCACTATTGTCACTGGGAAATAATAAGGGTGATGACTGCAGCATCATCAGTATCATTTTCGAGTTTCTATGTGATGGATTTGCTACAAAAATGAATTTAAAAATTGAAGTTTTGTTGTAATAAATCAATTTGAAATTAAAATTCAACTTGAAGTTGTTAAGTATAAGTGAAAAAGGTTTTGAACTTATAATATAAGTTAGAAGTTGAATAATAAGTTTTATAACTTATAGAATGGGAAAATGTAAGTGAAACCAGTTATTGAAGTGGTTAAACAATTAAGTTAAGTAAAATGGAATATGAATTTGAATATTGATATGAATTTGACTTAAGTAAAAGTTAAATGGGATTTACTTTGGAATTTAAAATCCGAATTGAATTGATAAGTAAAACTTAAGTTTAATTAACAAATGATGTTTAAATGGAATAACTTAAGTGAAGTTGAATAAAAAATCGATCTTTGCATCAAAGTTAAATAATCAAGTGAATTAAATGATGTAAATAAAGTTGAAATGGAATGCAAGTTAAGTAATGTTGAAAGAATTGATGTTAATATCAAAGTAAGTGAATAAAGTGAGTAAATGAAATTGTTAAAGAGGTGAACTTAAGTTATATAAATGAAATTCAATTTTATTTGTAAAAAGAACTAGCAATTGAGTTAAAGTATGAATTGAATGTTAATCAATAGAATATGAATAAGTTGATATGAAATGATGCATGCAAGTGTAAATTCATTTGAAAATAGTTGAATAGTAGAATGAAAATCAATTGAATGTTAAACCAATTGAAATTAAAACAGTTGAACCAAATTGAATGTAAGAAAAATGGATAAAATTTGGTTGTATTGGATGTACATTGGTCGTTATTTGCTTGTTGGTTGGTTGTATGTAAATTCATTAAGTGTTAATGAAAATTGAATTAGTAAAATTTGAAAGCTATGTAATTGAATTCAAATGAAAATTGAAATGCAAAGTTGAATGAAAATGAATATGCAACTTTAATAGTAAACTAAAAGTGGTATAAGAAGCATGTATTGGAAATTTTATAATTGAATTGGCAAATTTGTTTGAATATTATAATTAGATATTATGCTAGCAAGATATACAGGTTATAAAGGAATTGGGATTTTGATTTCAAAGTTAAAAAAAAGATTGAATCGCTCGACAAAAGGTACGTATTTCAGTTTTTATATGAGATTTGATGATTTCCTTCTCTAGCCACTTGGCTTTCTCTTTTCTTTTGATTCTGAGGGGCCGTAGAGCCGTTTTGTAGTCGTACCGATCTAGCCGCGCAAAGGAGACTCTGGCGAAATTTTTCGAAAATTTTGGGAGTTAGAGAAATTTTGAAAGTTTGAAATTTGAATTTAAATTTAAATTTGAATTGTTGAGTAAACAATGTTGGTTGAAACCTATAATTGAAGTTGGAAAGCTAATTGAAATAATAGTGAATCTTTAATAAAAATATTTAGGTTAGAAAGTTAATAAAACTGATTAGCTTTGGAAAAATAATAAACGGATTATGAATTATTCTCCTTAACTTGCAATTTCGAGGACGAAATTCTTTTAAGGGGGGAAGATTGTAACGACCCAGAATTTTTGATAACTTGAATTTGAATATTTAATTTATTTTTAATATTAATAAGTGGAATTTTTAAGTCGAATAATTTATTTTTCGAATATTGGATTTAATGGGACAATTAAATCGATTTATTTAATAGTGAAATTCCACAAATAATTAGATATTGGGTTAAATATGATTGAAAATGGTTTGGAAAATTTTGTTATATCATATTAAAGTTATAGAAATATTTTAGAACTTGTAAAACTGAATTTGGAGTTAATTTGTAAAAATTGAATATTTTAATATTTAATTATCGACTGAAAAATAACCAATTTTTGAACAGTCTCAGAATTGAACGAGACCAGTTCCATTGGATCCGGAATAGTTAGTTATTATCGGATTTCAAATTTCGTAGCAAACGGAGTTGTCGTTTGACCGTGGCAGCTCGAAACGCATCGATATCGTTTTAATTTTAATTCGGCGAGTTAAAATAGCCATTTTTCAAACGGTCTCGGATTTCGACGAAACCAGTTTCATCGGATCCGTAATGTGATATTATTGTAAGATTTCAAATTTCAAGTCGTTTGGATTTGCCGTTTGTCCGGTACAAGCCAAAACGCCTAGAAATCGTTTAAATCGGTTTAAGTTTAAATCGACCGTTTATTGCCGTATCTCACACATACTTCCGAATTAGCTTACGAAACCTGTTCCATTGCGTCCGGAATGTGGAAAAACATTAGGATCGCCTGGCGGCATGCGTAGATTGGAGTTCGTTTGCATAAGTTATTAAAAAGAGAATTTTATTAGTTTAATAATATAATAACTATTTTATATATTCAATTTTTTCCAAACCCTAGCCTTTGCTATCAGCCGTCGTTCTAAACGATTTAATGGCCGAAACCTAGCGATCTTCTCCTCCAAATCGCGACAAATCCACTCAACGATTTCGAAAATTTTCTGAAGCAAGATTGTAGAGCGTTCCAAGATCTCCAGATCCGTACGGTGGAGTGGCGAATAACTCAGCGGATCGTTGGCAAATCGTTCGAGAAGGAGGCGCGTTTCACCTCGTTTTGCGTGCGCCAGGGACCACCGAGTGGCACGTGGTCGGGGGCGAAAGTGGGGTTTGGCGAGGCCGTTCTAATGGCGTGTTCTGATCGATGGGGAATGGAGGGTATTGCATGTGATTTGGAGCCCTAGGGGGCGGCCTATGGGTTCATTTGCGTTCGAATTATTTTACCTGGGAACGTATGCACGGGAGGAAGAAGCACGGTGGGGGCCACGCGCGTGAAGTATATGAATGGGTATTTTCTTTTGTTTTTTTTTTTATAGTTTAAATTTGAAATTCAAATAGTGTACAGCGTTTAAAATAGTATAACTTTTGCATGCGAGGTCGGATTCGGACGAGATTTTTTGCGTTGGAATCGTATTCGTGTGCTCTTCGCAATGCAGCTGGTTTGGAGTCGATTGGAGCTCGTTTGAATTTCGGGTAAAATTAAACGTTCGTTTAATTTTATTCGAAACGAACGCGAAAAACGGAAATAAAATCAAGGTGAGAACTCCTCACTCAATCGAAAGGTTTTGTTTAAAATTTTGAATAGTTAATATTGATTGTTGATGGTTGATTGATTGTGCTAGTAGATATAGTAGGATATATACTATATATAGCGATATATATATATTGGCATATGTATATATCGGATTTGATTTCCCGCCTCGTATAGCGGATGAGACCCTATTGCGCCGCCTATTAAGCGGATATTTTATAAAATCCCATATACCGCGATATTCCACCTTGAAGTGGAATTGGTATTGTGCTAACGTCTGTGGATGCAGGGTAACAGGTTGGAGGGATCCAACTGGATTCCTCACATATTTATTTGTTTATGAATATTATGTTGATTGTTGATAATCACATTGATATATGATGTTATTCCCGTGATTGACCATTCGATGTCGTTGCATCATCGGATTCTAATTTTTAAATTAAAAATAACGGTTTTGAATTTAAAAGGGGTTTTAAATCGATTTTTCAAAGAATATGGTTTATTAAAAAATTTGAATTGATTAAATTTTAAAATAAATAGATGGATAAAATTTTATGTTTTAAAAATTTATATTTTTATAAAATATAACTTAAAAGAAATTTTTAACAATAATAGGTTTTTATAAAATAGTTAAATTTGGTTTTTGGGGAGTTATTATTATTAATGGTTTATATAAAGGATTTTATAAATGGATGTTTTTAAATAAAAAATTATTGAAGTTATAGAATAAATTTATAAAGTGTTAAGTTGATGTATAACATGCATTTCACTAGGATTTATAGATTAATAAATGTGAAATTTATAAAACGAATGGTTATTGGAAAATTTTAAGTTTATAAGTTATTAACTTATAAAAATGGATTTGGGGCATTAAAAAGGGGAATTTTATAGAAATTGTTAATAAATGAAGATTTCATTAGTTGAAATTATTATAAACCCTAAAGAAATCTTGTAAGTGATAAGATTTTAAATTTGTGAAGTTCAAAGGAACGATTTGGTAAATAAATAATATTATAAGTATTTAACTTACAATATGGCTTTTGGGTATGAAACTGGGTTATGTAAATTGCATCGGATTAATAAAGGAATTTATAAAATTGGGGTTTATAATAGAAATGGAATTTATAAACTATGTTTATAAATTTGAAATTCATCGAATTTGATAAATTGAATATGGAATTTGTTAAAGGGGTTGTATTCACTATTTTTGAACGGTGAATGTATAATTTTATTAAATGAACGTGTTTTTGGAAAAGAACGTTTTAAATGGAATTTAAAACTAATTAAAGACGTTTTAAGATATATTAAGTATCGAAATCATAGATTTCAACATTGATTGTTGAAATAGACGATTTCGAGAAATAGAAGGGAATATTTTGAATAGTAGTGGATTTATGTATCCATTTTTATTTCAAATCCATATACTAGTGTTTTTGGGTTGTCGTAACGATGTTTTACGCAACATTCGTTTTTAACCCAAATAAATGTGAATAAAAGAATATTTCTTTAAAGGAATGAAATTAATACTTAACTATGGTTTAAGCATATGGAATATTTTCGAATTGTTGAAAATAAATTGAATTGTGAATTACTTATTTTTAAATAAGTTTAGAAATGATTTTCCAATATGGAATGGAACGTTTTTGTGAATTCACCTTTTAAAGGTAAATTGTAAGCGAATATTTTGGAATCGATTTGAAATCAATTATGAATGGGTATTTGGGATTTAAATCCACTTTGGAATTTATATATAGGAAGGGAAATTGGTTTAAAAATAAATGTTGATTTATTTTTAAAGATGGAAATAAAATTCACGAATTTGGAGCGTAAAATTTAAAAATAAATCGGTAAGGATTTATATGTTGTTTTGAAATTTGTTTTCAAAAGGGATAAAGGATGAATGGTGGTTTGAAATTTGTTTTCAAATGGTTGAGTTGTGTAATTTGAAATTTGTTTTCAAATGGTTAAGGTGTTTAATTTGAAATGGGTTTTCAAATGGGTAAAGTGTGGAAAATTTTATTGTGAAGGTGTTTCGGTAAAGCAAATAAATTGGGAAATTATTTGGAAATTGTGTATATATATCTTGCAAAGATATTTTGGGACTTAATAATTTTGGAAAAAAATTATTTGGAATCTGATGATGTGGCGCATCTTTATTGATAGTTAAATAACCGACTATCAATATTTACCCTTGGATGGTATTGATTGTGTTTGTTTGGAATTGAATGCACACTTGTTTTTAAAATAAGCGCTCGCTATTCGGTTTAGCCGGGAGAGGACCTTTGTGTCATATATCCCATTCCGAATATGCGATACGTCGTTTGGATTGCATTTGAAGACCGGTGTTGAAGACCGGGTATTTGTGAAAACGATAGGATGACCTATCGATTGTCTCCGCATCGTTAGCTACGATATGGAGATTTCCTTTGTGATGGGAAATTTTATCGGGATTGTGAATACCCGGATTGCAAGGGCTTCCTTGGAAGTGCCTTCGGTTCTGTTCGAACCCGGAACAGACTTGTATGGTTACGTGTCTGACATTACATTTTGAGAGATAGAGCAGATTTCTTTCAAATACATTTCTGTTGGTGGCGGAGAATTTATTCTCTTAGCTTAACACCCTTCTCTGAGACGTACGAGCTCAGAGGTTATGTAGTTGAAGGTTATCAGCGATATTTCCCAATCTGGTAATGTGGCATGCTGAGTGCTGCTGTGTGATGATCATTGGTTGGTCATTTGTGATATGATCATTTGTTTGATCATTTATCTTTGTGATTATTGCTTTGGTCATCTGTGGACCCGAAGCATGGCTTTGTTACACAAAGCGTAGCTTTGTGGACGAGACTTCGTCAGGACCTCACTCCCCGGAAATGGTCGAAACAGGAATATGCGGCAAGGTTATGAGGGTCGCGCCCTTTAGGGTATGTCATTTCCTTCTGGAAAAGGGTGGTATCATGGTATGGAGCCCAGATATTTACTCATGTGGAAACACTATATATATTTCTGTGTGGTGTTGTTGGTATCGAGCGCTCGGATAAAGGTCCCAAAGGACCGGGGGATGACATATTCGTGTAGTAGTTACCTAGTTACAGAGGTAACCCGGCCTTGTGTTGGCAGAGATCTAACCGTAACGTTAGTTTCTCGGGACGTCCCGCCAGAGGCGATCCCATGTGGCAGTAGGAAGTTCCTTAGCCTGACCATTTGTTGGAAATCCTTTCATCCAATACGTGCCTTGTACGGTTTTAGTTGTATTACCTGCCATTCACTTATGGTGGTCACCACTGTTTGGATGGTAGCTATAGTAGGCATAGTTCGGAATGTCTATGCTGGCTAGGATTTATATTGTACTTTCGAAATTGTTTTCTACACTATGCACTAGTAATAATATCAAAAATGATTTGATTTTCGCGTAGTAAGCATCTTTGACTATCATAAGGAGAAATCTCCTCCAATTCTGCGTTTGCATTGTGTGTGTGGCGGGAGGCCTTATGGTAGTTTCATTTTTCCAAAAAGCATTTCGAATTTCGAAAGTTAAATTTAAATTCTGTTGTTGCTTGTTTAAAGATAAACTGTTTTGAGTTCTCACACCAGTCCCATGACTGACCTGGAGTTTATTGTTCCTTTCCTAAACTCTGGGTGCCCACTATTTTCCACACGGGCAGTCTAGAGTTAGGTTATCAGGTTATTCTGGATTCGGGAGTTGCTGTGCAGATGTTGGAGGCGAGCTTGGATAGCGTAGTCTATTATCTATTGTATATAGTATTCTTTCCGCTGTTTTATTGTTGTACACTCTGATGATATGATGTATTGTGATGTATGTATAAAATGTATAGTTCTTTTGTTTTAATGATATTCATTTATCTATTATATGTTGTTCCGCTGCGATTGTGAGATTCTGATATTGTTTCTCGTTCTGTTACTTGTTTTCTGTTTTCTCCTCTCTTTCTTTTCTTTCTTCTTCTACCTCTTTCTTCTTCTAAAACCCTAACGGTTCGATTTTTCGGCAACGAAAAATCGCGATCGTTACAGCTAGTTTGACCTTCAAACCTACTTTGATTTAGCCGATTGGAACTAGTCATAGGCGTTAAACTAAACTAGTGGAGATTGTAGCTAAATTAAAAGGGTGAGTAGTGTCTGATAAGGTGATGCAGTGCAGACCCGACCGAGATTGTTGGTTCAGTGGGGATAAGAGATATTTATTCTCGAGTAGTGGGAACAAATGCTTTGGGACTGCATTGATGGATTGCTGATGACTAAGGATAGAGAGATTGCATTTGGGTCATAGTCGATTGGTGAACGGATAATACTAGATTTGTGTTTCATAAGTCTAGTAGTACAACATCCATTTTTGTTGTGTTGTGTCGTTTGAGGGATTGTTGGTATGATTCATTATATGCCATGAGCATTGTAAGCGGTCGACACCCATTGTTCGATAATGGGTTTAGGATAACCTAAGGAGGCGTTTGGATATTTGGCACTAAATGGATTAGATGATATCGAGACTGAACCATAGACATGGAGACCTCATAGGCCTATTTGTACTGATAGATGTGATATGAATCATGCTAGGAGGAGGTTGAAGGATAGCAAGTGTTCGGTGGGATGAAAGCAAATATGATTGTATAAGGTAGATTGTGGGGAGCATGAGCACTGTTAGTTTGGAGCTCTTTTGACGATGAGACTTTGTTTGTATCGTCAGCTTTCATTATGGATATCATATTGGGAGTTTATGCTGAATGGTTTAGTATTCCGCAAGCTACGATAGTCATAGATGTTATTTTTGGATGTTATATCTTATGTATGTACGTTTGATTGGATTGTTAGCATTTGAGATGATAGATTATGTTGTATGGTTGTTAGAGACGCGGGATAGATATTTTTTGGTATAACATTCATGTTTGATGATTGCTATAGATGATCTAGTATAGTTATAGATATGAGTTGTATACATATCTTTGTTGCAGTAAAGTTTTTGGGACTTAGTTGTCCAAAAGAGGTTCTGCCAATTTTTTTTTTGGAATCGGATAGATTTTTGAGTGCCGATGGGTTAGAAGATATTCTCCTTGCATCGAGATTTTGGGGACGAAATTCTTTAAGGAGGGGAGAATGTAACGACTTGTATTTTTAATGCTCAGATATTTATATAGTTTGTTTAAATATTTAATCGTTAATTAAATGAAGGCCAAAAATTATGATTTTTTGCATATGGCCGAATCAGGACTCGGGTCCACTTCCATTGAGTTCGATTGACGTTGTGAATTTAAATGAGTATAAGGATGACTATATTTTGAGTTCGAATGATCCGATGCCCGAAATGGTCTCGAAATACATGAAATTAGCTTTTCAAAGCGTAGTCTCAGATGGAGACGTGGTTAGTGCCATTGGATCCAAAAAATGAGGTGACGAGTTTCATGGTGACCAGACACATCGTGTGATCATACAGACCCGAAATGCATAACCACTTATTTAAGAAATTAAATAAATGGATTATTATATTATTATTTAAATCCCCAAATCCATCTCTTTCCTCCAATTCCCATTTCTCCTTTACTATTCATGCCTGCTAAAAGAAATCATGGCCGAACGCATTATCCTCCTCTTCAAAAATTAATTTCTCCTCGTCTACTTCACTTAAAATCATCCCTTTAATTCGTTGAGATCGTATGAATGAGAATTACATGATGACCATGGAGGAATTTGGATCGACGATGTTTGGAGACGATGACCTCTTCTTGGCCGATCAAGGGTTTGAGATTGTTGGAGCTACGTTCGACGATAGACGAAAGATAGATCGTCGTTGGATTTCTCTTTGCGAATAACACCTCACCACCAAAGCCTATTGAATCTAGTTAACTACATCAAAATGTGTTCGTGGGCATGACAAAAGCAGGCAGTTCAAGTCACGATCCATATATGGGACGTGGTTGAGATGGCGATGGGTCCGGGGCATAGAGATTTGGAAGAGAAGCGATTTGGCGAAGGCGAATCTCAATTTCATCAGCTATTGGCCGTGAAATCGAAGCATGAAGGAAGTGGATATGCACGGCCATGTCTTTATGCATGTACAAGCATATGTAGGAGAAGATGGATTAACAATTAATAAGGTAATTAGTTATTTAAATTGATTGATTAATTATCTCGCTAATGACGGTTCTTATTTTGACTATAACTTTTGCATATGAGGTCTGTTTTGGATGCCTTTCTTGCGTTACGCTCGTGATGGCGAGATCTACGTTTGACACTAGTTTAGAAAAATTTGGATGAGGTGAGTGATATTGCCTCTCACTTTACTACGATTGGTTGTTTATTATTATATTGACGCTTGGAAATGATTTTTGGCTTTTAAACATGATATTATTATATATATATATACTGTAGCTATATTTTTATAAAAGAATAGATAATTATTTTTAAATGATTTATAAAGACTATTACTTATTTTCCATTGTCGTGCCATAGCTAAGGAATTATTAGATTAGATCAATTATTTATGTTATTTCCCACATTAATCGATATGGGTGGATTGTTATTTTGTATGTATAACGCTTTGGATTGATGTATGGTTGTTTAGATTTATGATATTTGGATGTATTTTTGATTGTTTGGATTGTCTACTATTTGGCTATTTTGGCTGAAAACGTCGATTAGCGATGATTTGATTTTAGGTAGCATCTTGTACATTAGAGTTCCGCACACGTGGGAATCTAATGAACAAGATGATCTACAGAACAGGGTTTGGGATACGTGCCGATGGATTTGGATTTCAGAGTGGATGATGCCGGATGTTTCCGTTTGGTCTGTTCTTAATTGTTCGGTTAAGTACAAGACCAAGGTGGATGGTATTGACCATAGTAGAGTGGTCAATGTCCATCACTATTGTCGACTGGTGATTTGGCCGATATGTGGCTTTGATGTTGATGAGATACCATGTGCGTGATATGATGGTTTGTTCGTGCGACCAGATTAGAGATTTGATGTTATTACTCTATGACTAGCTTTATTGATGGTGAGGCAGGGATATGGTGCTTCAACCTAGTGATTTTGATGGTGAGGTGAGGATGTGATGCCTCGACCTGGTAGTCCGATACTGCGGGTAGTGACTCGATGATATATGGGGTAGGCTTTGGGATGATAGTATCACGATTGTATGAATCATGTTAGATCTCCTGCTTTGGATGGCATGATAGTAGGGTTCTTCGATCAAGAGCTCATGTAGTGAGCAGGATCGAGGATGGTAGCTCGGATTAGAGTGATGCTATAAATAGTAGACCGGGGTGAGTGGTAGGGCTCGTGCCCAGAAAACTATAGTGAACCAGTAGGGTTTAGATCCATATCGAGTGAATAGCGATCTATGGATATGTTTGTGCCTAGGGATCACTCATGACTTAGAGTGTTCTAGTTATGTTCAAAGCAGAGGTACTATATGCTAACAGGGGTACTATATGCGGGGGCACCTGAATGCTGGTAGCGTCAGCTTGTACCCTGGACCGGTAGGGTATAGGTCAGGTGGTATAGAGGTATCACAAGAGACAACCATGCAGGATTTTTCAACCGGTGAGTATGGTGAACACAATCGAGAACTGGGATTTCCATTAGTCCTTGACAGTCTTCAGAAGTCATATGAGTCATCATATATCTGGAACATTGGGTGATAGTTAGTATTGTTTGATGGATGCTATACTTGTTATGGTTGCTCACTAGTCACCTTTCAACTTAGGGATGTCGCCTTAGGTAGGTATTATGGTAGAGATACCTAGATACCCTGACTTGACTTAGTGTGGAGTAGGTATGGATGGAGATACCTGGATACCTGAAGTTTACTTAGTATAGAGTAGGTACTGTAAGTGGAGATACCTAGGTACCTTGACAGATTCTGAGTATGGCATACCTTTTTTACGATGTTATATAGTAACATATTACTTATGTTTATGTGCCGACTCTATGGTTGTAGAGACAGGTCAGGTATGGTTTATATACCCTCTGTTCTATTTATTATCGAATTTTATAGTATTTTAAGACTTAATATCGCTCACACTAGACTGTTGTCTGACCTGAGGTTTTATGCTTTGCTTCCTGTTATCTTGGGTACTCTTAAACGAGTAGATCAAGAGCAGGTAGATGATTATGGAGTTCTACAAGTGGACCGATAGGAGATGATAGTTATCTATACTTATATGTGCACTTGTTATTATATTTTCACTATGTGACATCGTGGAGCCTTCATGGTGTTGATTTAATGTTATGCGACAATGTACTAGTTGAGTTTACTTTCCCGTCGTATAAACTAAGTCATGGTGTTGTATAACTTTGTGGATCTTTATTAAGATGATTATTTCACATTGTTATTACTATCTCTCTTATTTTATACATGTGTTGATTATTATATTTACTCTGATGTGATGTGAGATATGCGCCATGTAATTTGGTTATTTAATGCTTCCTTTTTCTTCTTTTCCATTCTTTTATCTTCTATTTCTTCATCTTTTTTCCTTTTCTTTTCTTTAACTACAATTTTGCATCGTAGGTGCAGGGCGGTCATTACATTTGGTATTAGAGCGAGGATACCTGATTAACCTTAGTTGATACCGCGATCTGGTAGAGATAGGGTAGGAGTTATTTCCTTAGACTAGATTTAAAGTGTGTGTATATACGAGAGAGTTCGTATTTGTTATAGATTTTGGTTTTTAAAACTATATAGTAGTATATATAGCATATGAGTTGGGGTGCACATATGAGCACTATTGATGTAGTTTTCTTTGTGAGAGATGGATTATCCTTATTATAGAATAGGAATAATCTAGAATGAAAGAAAAAATGTTATCGACTCTATCTTTAGAGTAAAGTATTGTTCAGGATCGGGGCCACTATCCATGATTGATAAGATATGCCCAGTTTGTTCTGGATGGTTATAGTGCTCAAGTGCGATTGGCTAGAGTCAACTTTGCTGAGCTGTACATAGACCAGGAGAGTCTAGGAGGTAGGCCGTTCCTTGGAATGGATTCAGCTATTAGGAGGCAAGTTTTGTTGGTTGCTTGCCGAAGGATCTTCGATGACTTGGAGTTAGATGATTCATAAGGTATAATTTAACCTCTAAATGACTCCAAGGATGGACAATGAACTAGTGGAGTGTTTCTATAGCTCTGATTTCTAAGGATCGATTTCCTTTGAACTAATTCATAGTTCGCTTCAAAAAAGATTTGTCTCGACTTTCCTAAAGTCAGGAATGGTTAGATAGTTCGTCGATTTGAAGTACGGTGATACGTCAGTGTTAGAGTGTGTGATTGGATTCAATATGATATCAAGGTACGATCTATTCTCGTTGATGGTCCATGCAGAAAGTATTGAAGTTTAACATTGGGTAGAGAGATCATATAGGGAGTCGATTGATTCATCACTTTGACAAGGGCTTCGAGAGGATAATCGAGAAGTACCCAGTATTGAAGGGTTATCCCATACTAGTTGAGTAGTGATAGATCGAGAAGCATATATATTGATCGCCTTTTCGGCTTCGTCGATTGCTACATTAATGAAATAGAAGGGAAACAGCGTCACTGTTTAAGATATGCTTTTTGCATAAGATGGTTCTATATGTGTTTTATTTGACATCGAGGTTTCATAGTCCTTTATATCTAGATCTAATGGTTAGATATTACGATAGAGACTTGAGATAATTATCGATCTTTGATCATGATAGACGAAGATAGGGGCTTAGTCAGCCTATACGTGGTTTGTCGAGACCTTGCCCTTTTGGGTCATGGTTGTTTGTTTATTAAGCATTGATTATTTGGGGTTAAGTTAGGTTGGTATAATAGTTTAAGAATGGACTAGCTGAAGGGGATACAGAATAGTGGTGGATTGTGAGAGGCCGTTGATGATGATCGGGGTTGTAGAATAGCGAATGGTAGTGATTGGCTGCCGACAGGGGAGATTTATATATTCGCTCAATATTCCACATGATAGGATGTCATTTGTGCCCATAGTTGGAAAGTGTCCGGACATACTCGAGGAGGTGACCAGATTTCCACCATATAGGGATATAATTCCTTATCGATCTGGTTAGAGGAGTTGTACCAGTAGTTATGCCTTTAAGGCATAGAGTGTCCAAAGAGCTTAGGAGACTAGAGGTGTGAGCGGGTGATTCATTTTGGTAATGGTTCATCCATATATGTATATTTGGGTAGGATGCCTCTGTTGTGTTCGTCAATAGGACGTATAGCTCTTTGGACTTGTTGGCTGGTTGTTGTGAGCTGGATGAGATGAGGAACAAGTTGTACTTCCATTTGTTGATGACTTGTTCGATCAGCTATATAACATGAGGATATTCTCTTAGTTGGATTGCCGATGGATTGGATTGCTAGCGGTCCGTAGATTATGGCTTATGTGCGAGCCACTTGCTTAACTCCTTTTCATTGCTTCAGTGTGCTAGCTCACTAAGCCTCCTCTATCCAGTATGGATCGCTGGCAATCCATGGTGTATGGATCACAATCGATCCACATACTTAGTATATTTTTTTTCTGTATCTTCTATGCCTCCTTCTTTTGTGCCATAACAATCCACTATCTTGCATGGATCGCTAGCGGTCAATAGGGTATGGATCATTGGCGATCCAAGTACTTAGGCTATTTTTGGAGTTTGAAGTTTGGGATGCTTTCATGACCTTGTATTATCGTTGTTTACGTAGTCTCGTTGCACGTTGCTTTGTTTTAACGACGATCTACTAGCTGGTTGTGCTTTGGCTACCGATTGGACTAAATGAACGTTGGCCTCTTAGTTTAGTTATACTCAGTCATTGCTTTAGCCATTTTTGGTTGAGTTCTGAGCCGTTCTGACTCCATCAAGTCGTTCCATATTCTCCTGGATCCTGGTGGGTTAAAACTTGAATAACATTTGCCCCCCAGAGTATGCCTTCATTAAAAATAAGGCGTGCTCTAGAAGTAACTTCTTTTGAGTCTTCATTTTGTGAAATCTGGTTGATCGTGTTGAGGGTAGGATGCACATTTGGCTTTGACTGTTGAATTTTCGACGTGAATCATCGAAATCCACCTCAAGATGTTGTTGTCAATTAACTGACTTCTAACAGCCCTTTTTTTATTTCAATCTAAATTTCAATTCCTGGTATTGACAATGCAATCTTTGATCCGTAGTTTACGCAAGGGTTTAGGTAGGTAAGTGCGTGCATGATGTAGGTTTGGAGTTGTCCTATATAGTTTTAATTTGGCCAACATTGAAGCTATGTTTTATCTCGAATGATTGCATGCCGTTCTGGAGCGAAGTCTTGCTCTTGGTCTTTAACTTCTTCTTTTCAAGAATTTGGTTAAGTTCCTGTCGATGTTTTTGAATTCCAATGCGATGATTTATTCCAAAATCGGATATAGTGGATGATTCAATCATATCGCTCTTCCTATTTCTGTATTCCAGTAATCCTACGAAGAAAACCTTCCCATTCCGCTTTGAACAGCAGCTTTATTATCGATTGTTGATTGATAATGGGTGTTACCTCGCCTATTGGCAAGGCCGTGATACCAAGAAGTTGACTTGAAATCAAAGACAGATCATCCCGAGAAATGGTTATACACAGATCTACTATGAATACCGGTAAATTTTGTCCGAGTTTCGATCGAGCTACAATTGATATGGCAGGACCAGTAAAGCTATGAAACCCAAAGTTACAAATTTCAAATCAATCGGAGTTCGTATGCTCAAGATATGATCGATGCAAACCAAGGAAATCAACTCACTCACATCCAACATTTCGCATCGATCGGGTGGTATCCATCATTCCGCATCGATCGGTTTCACATCCATCAAGTGTCCATCTATTCGTATCCATCACATACACTCAATTTTGTGTCCACTTGGCCTGGTCCTACTTCGTATCCATCAAATTGGCTCGACTTCGTATCCATCAATCAGAGTCATTTCGTATCGATTCCAATTGCACAGTTCGTATCGATCGATCAACGATCGATACGAATGAAACATCATACAAACGGTACGAAATAACTTAGAGCTATCGATATGAATTAACCTCTAGCTATCGATACGAAATGACCCCCGTCTATCGGTACGAAGTAACCTGTGAGCATCGATACGAACAGAGCCCCATATGATCGATACGAACAGAGCCCCATGTGATCGATACGAAGAGAACGCATAAAAATGGTTGACTCGGTCACTCGGCATAAAAAGTGGACCAGTCCAAAAATTAGTGCCAGTCAACTTGCAGGCTCGTGTTCAAATCGATATGAACAGATCGATGCGAACCGAAGCTATGCGAATTTAGCAGCCTTTAGTAAATCCGAACTTGCATCGATCATAACTCAAAATTTATAAGTCTAAATGGCACCAAATTTTCATAGAAACTTATGTGCATCCTCAACAATGTTCATGATCGATCTCGACTTGATTGGACGAGATTTTGATCGATATGAAATTCATTTGTATCGATCATGGATGGAGTGCAAATGTCATGGGATCGATCGTGTGCGCCCACCCACGTGAGAGAAGAGGTCTTTCGAGATCTCGAAGAGATATTTGCAGCCTACACCTATAAATAGCATCTCGGGACCTACAGAAAGGGGACTTTTGGCTCTCCTATGTCCAGACTCTGTCGAAACCATTGTTGTGCAAAAAAATCACTGTTGTACTCGAAATTCACTGTTGTAATTCATTGTAACCAGCAAGCAAAAGTTAATAAAGATCAACCATTTCAAAGTGGATGTAGGCAACACGCCGAACCACTCTAAACCTTTGTGTTTCTTTATTGTTTTTCTGATTATAGTTTGGAGTGTTTGTTAGATAATCCTCTTTTACATTTATTTTCTTCATTTGTATCCCTTCATACACTTTCGAAGAGTGTTGTGCCCAATTTTGGTACAAACACTTTGGTACTTTCACTAAGAAAACACAGTTTTTCTTCTGCTTGTTGGATCTACTATCGATATCTGATTGCACAAATCTAAGAAGAAGATCTAGATTTCAAAGTTTAAATTCTGCCATCCTCTTCAAATTTGCATCAAGTATAGGAAATAGCTTCACTATCCATCATAGTTAACACAGGGACTACTTCAGCTGCCACAAATCCAGAAGGATGGGACAGATAGAATTCCACACAGCTACCTCCTATCGATTAGAACGCTGCCGAACCATTAGATCCGAAAGGCCCTGTCACCAGGGAAGAATTTCAAATGATAATGCAAGAGCTAACTCAGAGCCGCCAATAGCTTACTCAACAACTCCGCACTAATGCAGAATTGACCAACCAACTAAACCGTCAATGACAAAGGAGATCCAAGAGGGATCAGGCTTCCTATTCATCCACTGGGAGTTTAGCCTCTTCAGATTTCCATCATAGATCCACATGTCCACAGCTGAATGGGAGTTACCCTCAAGCCACTGGGCATCGACATACACTGAATATTTGGCAACCAAGAGTTGTCCCATCAACCAGCTATCGGACTGGACCGTCCTTCCGGGGAGGTACTATTCCTCATCATGTTACAAACAACCGCATTGCCACCGCTGCTACTGAAATGGGAGTTGGTGCCCGAAATTGGACGGCCAACATACTCCCGAACCTTATGTCCAAGGAGGTGAGATACGGACCGTCGACCTCGTCCAACCTCGCATTATGGAACCTGACTACACCTCGGCTGAATGAGCCTAAAACGTCCAGATGCCAGACATCCCGACGATGATCCGTCAGATAATCCTAGATAGTCAAGGTTTCACTAATGAAGACTGGGGAATCTCCTGGAGTCATACCCCTTTTACTGATGAGATATTCTATGCCGAACCACCTCGGCGATTCAGGATGCTGACTCTACCCGTTTATGAAGGGAGCTCTGATCCTAATCAACACATCTTGAAGTATGAATGGTTAATGAATGCTGCACGAGCTGATGATGTAGTTAAATGCCGGAGTTTCTCGATCTCCCTGGAGGGCATAGCTACTATGTGGTTTATCAGTCTGCCACCTTGGTCTATCTCATTTTAGATCAGTTGGGGACAAAGTTTGTTGAGCGGTTCCTGATGCATGTAACGAGGCCAAAGGATGTTAATACTTTGTCCAGTGTCACTCAAGCTCTTGGAGAGACAATCAGACGTTATTTGGAGAGATTTCATGCTGCATGCGTTGAGATTAGCAATCCAATGATAACTCCATTCTGATGGCACTGACTAAGGGGATTGATCCCCATTTTGAGTTCGGCAACTGGTTGGCCGAAAAACCTCCTGCATCATTGGACCGTTTCTATTCGATGGCCGCCCAATTATTGAGAAGGGAGGATGCAAAACAATCTAGGAAAAAGGATGATGCAGGGCAGAGAATGGAAGGAATTAAGAGCAATGTGGCTATTAAACAATCCAGGGAGTGCTCCAGAAAAGTGCAATTGAACATTCAGAATAAACAAAATCAGTAGAAAGGTGATGGAAATCAAAATAGAAAGTGGGATCAAAATCGTGGTCCATGACGTAGAACTCCAATGTTTGATAATTACACTCCTTTGAATACATCGCTGGAAAATGTATATTTACAGACCTACAATACTATTCAGTACAAGAAACTTGCTTCGAAACAGTCATCAGAGAGACAGATTCAAACAGGGAAGTTTTGTAGATTCCCCGAAAGCTACGGCCATAACCCGAACGAGTGCCGTCATTTGTAGGATATCATTGAAAAATTGATATGCGAGAGAATATTGGAACAGTTTGTGCAGGCGCCATAGTCTGGAGATGCGGGCCCATCAAATCAGAACTGTGTGCCGAATCAGGTGAGACTGGAGGAACCCACTCGTACCGGCGGGATGTTGGTTATAAATACAGTTAGTGGTGGTCCTCATCCAACAAACCGAAGTTGGAAGGAAATGGAGTCGTATGCCAGTTCTACGAGACATGCGAGCTTTGGATGTTGCAGTAGTTTGGAAGGTGGGGCTCCGGCCAAGCAACATAGGACGATGACCGACGACATCATCTTTTGAGATAGAGATGCCGACTGGGTCGAAGCCGCAACCATCGATGCATTTGTCATATCAGCTCAAGTAGGTCATGCTTGGATGAAGAGGATCTTGGTAGACAGTGGGAGTTCTATGAATATATTATTTAAGCAAGCCTATAACCAGATGAAAATGGAAACTAGAGATTTGAAGCCTTGCCAGTCTCGTATTCATAGCTTCAACGGAAATGCGACTATACCCACTGGAGTGGTGGAACTGCCAGTGGAATTAGGGATTGGAGAACGCCGGAGAGTCTAGATCTTACAATTTGTTGTTCTGGGTATAGATTCGCCATACAATGCTTTCTTAGACCGACCGGCCCTAGCTGAGTTCATGAATGCTATTTCCCCATCGTGTTTGACTTTAAAGTCCCCCACCGATCATGGGGTTGGAGTCGTTCAGGGAGATTAGGCTACTAAACGAGCCTGTTATATTGCTGAGCTGCGAGAAGTGCAGCGAAGAGAAAAAGAAAAGGGCATAGAGGAATCTCTCTACGTCCATTTTGTTGAGAATTGACAATTGACGCCTGGGCCTAGGCTTGGGCACCACAACCAATTCTAGAAGGATCTTGACCCAAGATGTACCAAAAGTGAAGACGAAAGTAAAGACAGCCAAGCTTCCTCGGCTGTGCTGATGATTGATGTCCCGATCGATGATGACGACGATTCTAAAATGATAAAGATTGGATCTTAGTTAAGCCAACAAATGCAGGAGGAATTGGTTGAATTTCTCCAGGCAAACCTTGGCGTTTTTGTCTAGACACATTCTGACATGTGTGGAATCTCGTCGGACATCGCGAACCATACGTTGAATATCGACCCGCAGTATATCTCAGTAAAACAATAAAGGTGTGGTATGGATCCAGAGAGATCTGCCGCCCTTAAGGAAGAGGTAGATAAGCTTAGATCGAATGGATTTATTCGAGATGCATTATACCCAAATTGGGTATTCAACCCTATACTCGTCCAAAAGCCAAATGGGAAATGGAGAACATGTGTCGACTACTCAGACTTGAATAAAGCTTGCCCAAAAGATAGTTTTCCACTTCCTCGAATCGATCAGCTCGTAGGTTCAATGGCTGGACATGAACTCCTATCCTTCATGGACGCGTGTTCAGGCTACAACCAGATACCCATGCACTTTCCTGACTAGGAACGTACCAGCATCGTGACCGATTTGTAAATTTATTGCTACAAGGTTACGCCTTTCGGACTCAAGAATGCCAGTGCAACTTACCAATGATTAGTTAATCGAATGTTTGCTAACCAGGTCAGAATAAACCATAGAAGTGTATGTAGATGATATGCTGGTAAAGTAACGATTCTCCATTGATCATATTAAAGACCTGGAATCAATGTTTAATATCCACCGAGAATATAGAATGAAGCTCAACCCATTGAAATGCCACTTTGGGGTCGCATCCGAAAAATTCCTTGGGTTTATCGTCAACGCTCAAGGAATCGAAGCCAATCTCGAAAAGATCTGAGCGATTAGAAATCTTGAGACTCCAAGAACTATAAAGCATGTCCAGAGCCTCAACGGGAAAGTAGCAGCCCTAAGCAGGTTCATTTCAAAATCCATTGAAAAATGCATTCCCTTCTTCGATCTGATACGAGAAGGGAAACGAAACTATGAATGGACTACAGAATGTGAGGGAGCATTCCGAGCACTAATTCAACACCTCTCCATACCGCCTATTTTGTCAAAGCCATTCGATCATGAGAAATTGTACATTTACTTAGCGGTATTAGAAAACACAATCAGTGCTACCCAAATTTGGGAGGAAGACCGAATACAAAAATCAGTATACTATATTAGCAAACGACTAACCGGAGCTGAGAGAAATTATCCGAAGCTAGAGAAGTTAACTTATTTTCTTGTTATTGCCTCAAGGAAGCTCCGTTCGTATTTCCAGGCTCACCCTATTACCGTTTACATCGACCAGCCATTACGACCGTCCTTATGTGGCCAGAGGCGTCTAGTAGGTTACTCGAGTGGAATATCGAGCTAAGTCAGTTTGATATTACTTAAAATCTAAGGCGCGCCATTCAAGGACAAGTCCTAGCAGATTTCATAGCTGAATTTACTATCCCAGAGGACCTGCCCTAAACCAGTGAATCTTCCAAGTATATCTGGAAGCTACATACTGATGGTGCATCAAATGACTGTTGCTCAGGTGCCGAAGTCGTACTTGAAACTCCTAAAGGTCGATCTATATTTAATGTTCTAAAGTTCAACTTTCATGTGACCAACAATGAAGCTGAATATGAAGCTCTTCTTTCCAAATTAAGACTCGCCCGAGATTTAATTTTTTTTAGCTATGGAGATTTACTATGACTCGCAATTGGTCATGTGTCAAGTTCGGGGGGAGTACTAGGCCAAAAATCGAAGACTGGCTGCTTACCTAGCTCGGGTTCAAGAGATACTAAATCAGTTCGATTATTATGCCATCTACTGCATTCCCTGAGAGCGCAATCAGAAAGCCGATTCGTTAGCAAAGTTAGCCAGTACAGGTGAAGCACAACAAATAGGACTCGTTCCTGTGGAATGTTATCTTCCCCGAGCATCGATCAAATGGAGACAGGCTGGGTATTTGAGGTTATTCCCGATAAGGAGTCATGGATGACACCATCCATAAATTATCTCGAGCATGGGACCCTGCCTGAGTGCAAGAGTGAAAAGAGACAAATTCTTCGAAAAGCTTCGTGATTCACTATTCAGAATGGAGTCATGTATAAAAGAGGATACTCTATTCCTTTACTCTGGTGTATCGCTTATGATCAAATCAAATGCGTATTGCATGATGTGCACGAAGGAGAATGTGGAAATCACACCGAGGGGCAATCTCTTGCCAAGAAAGTGCTCCGGTATGGATACTATTGGTCGATTGTAAATCGTGATGCATCAGACTACGCCAGAAAATGTGACAGATGTTAGAAGCATGCTCGAATTCCTAGAGCCCCACCTACTGAGATAACTCAGATGGTCGGTCCATGGCCATTTGCAGTATGGGGTATTGATATTATTGGCTCTACCTTTAGCCAAAGGTGGTGCGAAGTACGCCATTATCACAATTGATTACTTTACCAAGTGGGCGGAAGCTGAGGCCCTTGCTATAATCATAACAAAGCTGGTGCTCAACTTTGTAGTCTGCAACATTATCTACCGATTTGGTCTCCCACATACCATCATCATTGATAATGGAACCCAATTCGACGGTGTTGAATTTAAGAACTTCTGTTAACGATTCCACACTCAGAAGAAATTCTCCATAGTTGCACACCCTCAAGCGAACAGATAGGTTGAAGCTGTGAATAAAGTTAAAAAGTATATTCTAAAGAAATGACTGGAAAAGGCAGGGGAAGTGGTTGATGAACTTCCTATGGCACAATGAGCTTACCGAACAACCCATAAGTCCGCAACCAGCTCGATTGTACAATGCCAAGGTCCGACACCATACCTTCAAACTTGGCGGCCTCGTCCTCAAAAGAATCTACCCGGTCCCTTCGCACACGAAACCAACATGGGAAGGGCCGTATGTAATCAAACAAAAGCTCGGAGATGGCACATTTAAATTATCGACCGTTGATGGTTTTACTCTGTCAAGAGCCTGGAACAGCGAGAGTCTCCATTGCTACTACACATGACATGCTTTATTTATAGTCTACTTTTCATTTGCAATTTATTTCTGCATTTCGAAATTTGAATTTGTAATAAGGCAACTAAGTTTGCTATATTTTCTTATTTCAGCAATAAAATGTCGTCTCTTCAAGCCAGAGCTATGATTTTTTGAAATGCGTCATACAACTATCACTATGCACAAAGAGCTAAATTCCACCCGATGGTGGGGTTTATTCAAATAGGAGTAACTGTGATACGACCGATTACTCGCTAAATGAAACCCGAGCTTGGGGCAAGTCATTACACCGAAGTCAAAAAAGGATTGATACACGACAATCCTTTAACTAACTCCAGATTCCCAGAGTGCATGCTGGAGTGTAAACTTAAAAATGCGGTCTCGAAGAGTGTGGGTCCGTCCACCTAACGACTTTGCCCGTATCATGACCAAGTTTGAGGAGGATGGATCCATCTATCTAACGACCTCGCTTGTTAACTCAGGGTGGATATGAACCGACCATCCACGATCCTGATAACTCCGAGTTCCCAGAGTGCGAATTGGAGTATAAACATCAACTCCAAATTTCCAGAGTGCAAATTGGAGTATAAACATCAACTCTAGATTTCCAGAGTGCGAATTGGAGTGCAAACATCAACTAACTCTAGATTCTTGGAATGCAAATTGGAGTATCAACAACAATTGACTCTATGTCCTTGGAGCGTGGATTAGGGTATAAACACCGACTAACTCTAACATCCCCAGAGTGCAGATTGGAGTTTAAACATAAATATCCTTTACACAACTCTAAGTCCCAAGAGTGCAGTCAGAGTATAAACTTAAATCGGTGTGACTGCCCACCCATGAATCAATCTAAAGTCCCCAGAGTTTGGACACGGTTATAAATATTAAATAGGCATAATCGACCGCCAAAATACAAATGCAAATCCCTGGAGTGTGGATGCAATCGTTGACAGATAAGCGAGTGTGATCCGACCACTTGAATTTTCCTTGTTTCAACATCAATTCAACGACGTTAAGCTCAATGTGTTGAAGGAGAAATACAACTGCCAACTGATCTTTATAATTCGTCCCTAAGACTGGGGGCAGAACTTGAGTGCGAATCACTAACTGAGACAGTGCAGCATCAGAGTCTAGCTTAACGTTCGGTCCTGACCCATAGCCGCGATTTCAGGATTTAACAAATAAGCTCGGATCCACTTCGAGAATCAAAACTTTACAAGTGTACTGAATTAGAGTTCAAATGCTGAAAAACTTAAGCAGATAAATGATAATTGTGTTAAAGACAAAATCAAATTTCATTTCAACTATTGTGGAAGAAAATTAAGTACAAATTTGTCCCAAAAAATCTTAATAGTAGGGGTCGAACCGGCATCCATACATGGCCTACAAAAACTAAAGAAATTCCTATCTACTCAAAAATGAGCCAAGGAGACGTGTTTACTCTTTTTTCTTCTTCGGTTTCCCCTTCAGTGTGGAACCGCTGGAGCTACCACTTGGTTTTCTCTTTAAGCCCTTGCCTTTCGGCGGTAGATCTCCGGTCGAGGGCATTATATCGACTTCCTCCTCTGAACTCACGTGTATGAGAATGTTTCCTAAAGGCGGAGTTGGAGGGACTGGATCGATTGCAAGAGGCGGGACAGGCACGCTGGTGTCAAAAACCGTACCACCAGGAGATATCATTCTTAACGGAGCTAGGCCGGGTCCTGCCATCCCACCTCCAAAGCTACAAGATTGAGTGGGTGCTTCCATTTTTGCGTTAATTTCGTCTATTATCTCTTCCTTGCGAGTTGTTTGAGCCTCGCCGGGAACATTAATAGTTGGGACTGTGGAGCTGGTCGCTGGCGCTACTCCACCCATAACAAATGGGAAATCAGCAAAGGGATCGCTGTGAATACCGAGGAGTTCCTCCGTCATCTGTTCATCAAAAGTCAGCATGCTCCCCTGTACCTCATCCGTAGGTGCAGTAGCCGTCATCGTGGTTGCTTCGGTTATGATGGCCTCCTGCTCTTGATGTTGTTCTTGAGTTACAGGAGGCACGACTGATGTAGCTTCAATTACTGGATAGAAGCAAAGGAAAAAATGTTAGTATTTACTTCAAATAAATATCCCAATTTCATCAAGTATGAGCAATGTTCGGAGTACCTTCCTTAGTTTGACTCGTTGGCTGAGCAGCTTTAGAGACTTGTTCGCGTGCCGAAGATTACCGCGGTTGATCAGGGTTATAAGCAGGAACAGATTGAGGATCAACCGCAGATACAGATTCAGGCTGGGTTGGCATAGGAATTTCAAGACTTATATCATGGTGCTCAACGCCTGAACCCTCTCCAACCTTCGTGTGCTGGGTGACAAGTTTCTCCTTTTCGTATGAAATCATTATATCATGGAGAATTTTTCGTTCGTCTTCATTCAACACTCAGTTCTCAAGCTTGAACTCATCAACTGATTCACCCTGATGTGCAGCCTGTTCACCTTCGACTAATCGGCCCCAGGCATTGTACAAATGTATCGACTAATTATCGAGATAGGCTAGGTTTCTATGCTTCAAGATGTTAGCATTGTAAGTAATAAGGAGATCTTCAATATCGGTTTTTATCCTGGACTCCGCCATTTTGACTTCCTCCTGAACTTTGGCCTCCACCTCCTGAATTTTGAGTACTGCTGCATCCCGTTCACCTCGAAGAATCACCGCCTGTTCACATGCCTCCTAGGCTACTTTATTTGCATCATCCTTCTCTTTGATGATTTCATAAAATTTGACTTTAAGCTCATTAAGTTCTTTCAAGGCAGCGTCCCTTTCGGCTATGACGATGGTGTTTCGGTGGCCCATCTCCTCCACCAAAGCAAAATGTGTTTGTCGCATCCTCTCCATAGCTAGGTTTGCCTCATCAGCTTTTTGGGTGGCCTCTATTTCAGATTTTCGAGAGGATTCAACTTCATCATTGAGCACTTGAATGATACGGTCTTTTTGAGCAAGATCGGTTTTAACTTCTCAATCATCTTCGCCCGTTCGAAAGCTAGCATAGAGACCTTGTCAGCAGTCTTCATCCACTCCTTATATTGGCTATATTCCTCAAGAATGTAGTTGTGCACGGTCTGTTCAGCCTAAAAGGGAATTTTCTTCAAGTGTGGGGGAAAAACGAAGCCTTCAAAGCAAATATTGGGAAAGTCTTTCTTCAGCTGGGAGATTTTGGTCGCCCCTCCCCTTGTGGGCTTGGTAATATCCTACTTAGTAACAGTGGGAGCTGTAACTTCGGTCCCACGGCATTGAGACTCAGATCTCGGAGCGTGAGAAGATGATTTTTGGCATGGAGGCTCCAGGAGATGTGTGCTGTGAGTAGAAGGCTGTGTAGGGACTCGGGGAGGTGGAGAACGAGATCGAGATCGATATCTATGTTCTCTGTTTCTATCTCTATCCATCTCATAACGCTCTTGACTGGAATAACCACAATAACGGTTTCTATCATCCTCCCTCCGACAGGACTCAATATATGAACTTGATGACTAGCATGCTGCACAGAGACTCCCAAGCATAGAATCTCGCCTGGTCATTGTATCTGAAAAGTAAAGGAAAAACAGAGTTAGTAATCCCCCGAAGCAAACAACTCAAGACTGGAAACCGTGTAGTGCCGTGAAGTGCATACGTATGTGCAACCCCCGACCAACCGGCAATGTCGACCACGCTTGTGGGAAGAGACTCACTTAAGTCTAGAGCACTTTGAAGCTACTCCAATCCGGTGTCCTATTGAAGTGACACATAGTCCGGGATTGGGGTATCGGCAAGCCCTTCGAAGGGATTGTCTACTTGAGGGGGAGGAGTCTCCATGATCTAATACCAGAGACTAGCAGAGATACAACTACGGATTTCCACTTTAGAGGCTTATGATGCTTATAAGCGGGTGCCTCGCCTTTTCTCCTCCCCTCCAAATCCTGAAAACCGCCTGAAGGTCCGACCACGGGCTCATTATCAGTAGGTGTATCATCTCAATCGCCTTCCTCAACTATTACAATCCCGGGCCCGTTTTGTCGGAGTTGTTCTGATCGATCCTTCGAGCTTAATGTTCTTATTTTGATCGATTAGTCCAAAAATCCTCAAGTTCTAATTCGTAAGTACCGAATCGATTTCTCTCAAATCAGGGCTATGAAAGGAATATATCAAAAGATCAGTTGTGCAAACAGTGTAAAGATGAAGCACTTACACCTAACTATCCATCGCTTGGCGAAACTCGACGGACATAGAACCATTCAGTTCTGAAATAACTCAATCTGTTCCAGGAGCCGGTCATAATTTGGCAGTTCCTAACCGCCTCTGAGAACGTGAAAGAAGGGCCGTCTCCCCGACTTTTGACATTAAATATAAATCCGATTTCTTATGGAGTTGGGGGCCGTAAGACATGCTCCATGAAGACAATGAATGTGCTATTTAACAAAGCATACCCGTTCGGATGCAATTGCGATGGAGCAATCCCTAAGAAAGCTAACTCTTCTCGAATGTACTGGTTAAATGGAGGAAGTGTCCCGGCCGTACAAGAATGTCGGTTAAAGGCAGTTTACCCCTCCGGGGGAGCATGTGGCCTGTCATTTGGCCCTGAAAGCAGAACGTCGTTTAGCGACAGCATATGATGTAGGCAAATTCTTTCTAGCATAAATTTGAAAACACTCGATGGAACTGAATCTCGCAGGTTCAGAATTACATTTACTCTAAGAAGCTTATTTGGTGCTGGGCTTGTAACTTCAGCCGCGGTAGCTGGTATTTCTATTACCAAAGGTGGTGAGCTTTATGCCTCCTGCTGTGGTGAACTTGTGGATTCCATAACTAGTCAACTTATCAAAAACCATCGTTAGATGATAATAAGCCTGTATGTTCCCCAATGTGAAGTGCATGAGTGTGTTGTGCAGTGCAGTGCTACATAATATTTAAGAAATTCTACAGAATTTGATAAAATGTTCAAATGATAAGATTTTGAGATTCAACCGGAGCGACCATCAACACTGACCGTCACTACCGTGCCATAAAAACTTTGGAGACCGATCCAAGTCAATGATCGTTAAATTTTGTCAAGTTACAGTTCCATCGACGAGCTTCGAAAGGCAGTCAAATATGCAGTGAAATGATTAAGTCCAATTATGCAAGGCAGAAGCTCGTCGGAGTCAAGTGTTCAAGTGTGCAAGGAGTCTCATGTTCGTCAAAATTCAACTCGGATCGATCACCAATACCTTCTCCTCGTATCAACCAGGGAACCATCACCTCGTATCGATTTCAGGGCATCATCTCATATCAATCATCAGTGGCCATTTCGTATCGATGCCATATACCTTACTTCATGTCGATTAACGATAACACCTTCGTATCGATCATCATTTTGTTTTAGTCAATCCATACGTAGTTCCACCAGCAATCGATACAAAGCACGATTTACCCTCGATACGAAATCACACTTCAACCTGGATCGATACGAGCTTCTTCCTTAAACCCATCATTTTTAGATCGATACGAACTCCACTCCATAGATCGATACGAGCATCCTCTTCATGTCCTCACACTCCTTCTTCTCCAAATCTAATTAGGCATCATCTCCTCCTTCTCCAAACCCATTTGACCTTCCGCGGCTATCACCTCACCAAAATCGACGATAAAGTCGAAAGGAACGGCAATGAATCTCAAACATCATTGTTTTTAACATATTTTATTGCCAGTTACCTAGATCTAACAAGCTGGTTTGAGGGATTAAGAGCTTGACTCGGTTTGAAGGCGAAAACAACTTCGGTCCCTTTGTTCAGAGCGATACGAAGGCTAGAGAGGAAAGGCAAACAAGTAGGAAAAATTCTAAGTACTAAGATATTTATATTTGGAAAGTGACCATTCGTCTCCCAGTATACGCTAACCGGTCGAGGCGGTTTACTTTCTCAATTGATATGAGGCAGCCATTTGTATCCACGTGCCATCCATCTAGAGTAAAGCCCGGTCGTATCCATCGGACAATCGACATGAAGCGCAAAGAAAACCGATTGTACTATTTGAATCCATTTGAAATGCATCGATACGATTTGCTCTATTCGTACCCATCAACATATAGCCCATGAAGACTCGTATCCATCGATACAAAACGCTTTAAAAAAATAACTAATTTGTGACGATCACCATTGGTACGAAAACAAATTTTCAACTTTTCACATCGATCCAGGAGAGGATCGACATGAAGAGATACTTTAAAACAACAATCAAGCATTGTTACAATTTGAATTTCATATCGATTCAAGAAAGGATCGATACGAAATTCAATGTAAAAGAAAACTGAAAATGACTCGTGAACATGTAAACGCTAACGGGAGTCGGTTAACATACATTTATTGTGATGAAATAATGTTCAATTCTTAAAATTCACAAGAAGTGAATGCTCACCTAATGACAATTACAATAATAAATGACAGTTTTCTATAGTTCAATATTAAGTTATAATAGTGCACAGTACAACAATTGGTAGTCAGCAATTCGTTATTTGTATTTTTGAAGAACAATCGAAGATTACATCTTTCGACGAGAAGATAACAATCGTTCAACAAGTTAGATGGAACTTTTAAGTATAAAGATTTCAGCTTTTCGAAGCATGTCATGTCCTCACATGATGTACTTTAGGGGAAAATGTTACCCTGCCTTTTGGCAAGGATGTGATACCCAGAAGTTGACTGGCAGATAGTTCATCCCAAAAACGGTTATACACATATCTACTATGGATACTGGTAAATTTTTTCCGAGTCCGGATCGAGCTACAATTGATACGGCAGGATCAGTAAAGTTGTGAAAGCCAACGTTCCAAATTTCAAGTCAATCGGAGTTTGTATGCTCAAGATATGATTGATGCAAACCAAAGAAATCAACTCACTCACATCCATCATTTCGCATCGATCGGGACGTATCCATCATTTCTCATCGATCGGTTTCGCATCCATCAAGCGTCTATCTCTTCATATCCATCATGTACACTCAACTTCTTATCCACTTGATCTGGTCCTACTTCGTATCCATCAAATTGGCTTGACTTCGTATCCATCAATTGGAGTCATTTCATATCGATTCCAATTGCACAGTTCGTATCAAATGAAACATCATACGAACAATATGAAACGACCTCCAACTATCGATATGAAATAATCTCTAGTTATTGATATGAAATGATCCCCAGCCATCGATACAAAGTAACCAGTGAGTATCGATACGAATAGAGCCTCAAGTGATCGATACGAAGAGAACGCGTAAAAATGGTTGACTCGGTCACTCGGCATAAAATGTGGATCGGTCCAAGAATTTAGCACGAGATCAACTTGCAGGCACATGTCAAATCGATATGAACAGATCAATACAAGCAGGAGCGATGCGAATTCAGTAGCCTTCAATAAATTCGAACTTGCATCGATCATAACTCAAAATCTATAAGTCCAAATGGCACCAAATTTTCACAGAAGATTACGTGCATCCTTAAGAATGTTCATGATCGATCTCGACTTGATTGGATGAGATTTTGATCGAATACATAATAAAAAAAATATGTTGATAAAGATAAAAAAATTCATGAATCTGTTGCACAACACAACAATATAGTTAAGACTGAAAACAATAAAAATTATTATGATTTTCTTGTTCCTGAAAATATTCTATCCCACAGACGTCGTATAGAATTGAGTATTTGCATTTGTTTTAATTCAAATTCGTTCGTATCGATCACGGATCGAGTGCAAATGTCATAGGATCGATCGTGTGGGCCCACCAACGTGAGAGAAGAGGTCTTCCGAGATCTGGGCGAGATATTTGCAGCCTACACCTATAAATAACATCCCAGGACCTACAGAAAAGGGACTTTTGGCTCTTTAACGTCCAGACTCTACTGAAACCATTGTTGTGCTCGAAAATCACTGGTATACTTGAAATTCATTATTGTAATTCATTCAAACTAGCAAGTAAAAGTTAACAATGATCAACCATTTAATAGGGACGTAGGCAACACGCCTAACCACTCTAAACCTTTGTGTTTCTCTGTTGTTTTTCTAATTACTATTTGGAGTGTTTGTTAGATAATCCTCTTTTACATTTATTTTCTTCATTTTTATCTCTTAGAACACTTTCGAAGAGTGTTGTGCACAATTTTGGTACAAACAGTGGGTATGTGTGGAAGAGATAATTTCAAAGAATGATATGGATTGTTTTTCAAATGTAAGCAAGCTATCTACACTAGATTGTTTTTTGTAGTATTCAAGATACTAGACTCTTCCCATAGATAACACACTGCATCTGCCCCGGTTAATACTCAGAACCCGACTGGTTAACATACGTCGACTTTCCTTGGATTCCAAGCGTTGGTTATACGAGGATATTATTTAAATTAAAACATACCTAACGGGGTCGAATGCCAAGCTTTGTTATTGAAATGACTTTTCGGTCATCCAATCTTTAGACTGGCGGAAGTATTTCCACTCCTCCAAAAGCAGGGTCCTTCGCAACTTAGGCTTCGCTTATTATCCCTATCATATCGGGATAATCAATTAGAGTTAAATTACAAGGCATAGTTGCTCTTTTAGAGTTGTAGTTGAAGTTCGATCAGGCACAGATTCAATCTTTGAAAACTAGTGCATGATTTATTTGATCGCAAATATCCTTCCTTTGAGTTTTTTGGGGTTCAATGCACCCCAGCCTGTCTTCTGGGACTATTGGCTTAATTGTTTGATTCCGAGCATTGCTTTTTCTCATTGTTGCTCTTCTTGTGCTCATGTGCAGCATACTTGTTTATTGTAATTCTATAAATGTAAGTAATACTTCTGCAGTCATTTCGGCATATGCTATTTCATAGATTTGTTCAGTACTATGAAATAGCTTGGTCTAGCCACTTCTGTAGCTAATCCCTACTTATGCTCAATTGAGTTCGTTTCAACAAAGTGTTGGCATAAATGCCTTAGCCCATGGGGCTGATTACTTTGATTACTGAACCAACATGTTTTGGGAGACTAGGCTCCTAAGTAATAAGTTCGATTGCCTTAGTTCGATTGACACGATAGCACTTATCTTTGGAAATTAGGGACTTTGTTACTTTATTCCAAGATCCGAGTTTTTCAATGATGTTGGTATGTATTAGAAGATTCGTTTCTAGCATCTTTTGCTAAATTAAATTCTTTTGAGTTCGATGTTGAGATCCTAATCATGTGTCAGTTTCTATCTTCGATAATACATGGATGACTCAACTCTGTGGACTTTTCCTTGATGTTGTGATTCTTCAGACAACATGAGATGCCAGAAGGTAGGGCTGAAGATTCAATCAAACTCTTGCTTCTATTTCTGAAAGCCAATGTATCGGTAATTTCATTTTGGGCTTTCTTCCTAGCATCACCAAAGTTCGGGTAATGGCATAATCCTATAAGTTGGAATCAAATGTTCTAGTTAGATTGTAAGTAAGTCATCGATCCTTCTCGTCATCACCAGACTATGAGCTGTAGTTGATTTCTAAATGTTAAATCCCTCGTTTCCTTTGTTGGCGATTTTGTTAATAAAATGCTTTGTTTTGTGATACAGAATCGTTATCTAACCAACCTTATGTTTGTTTATGTTTGGACTATTGAAACATTTCTTTCGATCAAGTATCTATGCTTCTATCCCTTCTTGAGGGAATAGCTATTTCGAATGCTTGTATTTGGGCGATTGTGAGAGATGGAAATTTATGGGGCGAATCGCTCAATTTCCCCCAGTTTGGCTCTAAATCCCATTCTAGAATTGAGGAAATTCGGGGATTTTATTTCTGACCTTCCATGATTGCTCCTGCTTGTCCTTGGCTATGCATTCTCTTCTTGGTTGCTGACGCTGTTACGGAAGTTTTTTTTCATATGTCAATTCCTGTCTTTGAGAATTGATAACCAAGCTGCTTGGTTTTAAGCAACATTTCCTCAAGGTAATTTCTTTCTATGTCGAATTTTAGAAATTTGTTTGTGCATCAGCTTTCATCCTTGGAAATTAGTACACAAGTAATTCAACCTCGGGATTTTCTTTCGATGCTACTTTATTCCTATGCAGTGGCTGATTCCGGTGATGAAAGGTCGAACCATCCGGCTGACCTATGAAAGGATATGCCTTTCGGTCGTTTTATGTCATTAGGCAACAGTAGTTTTCTGAAGTGAAGGTAGAAACTTAGTTGAGGACCAACTTCTATCTTCGAAAGCTAGTGCATCGATGGTTCACCGCGATGAGCATTTCGCATTAGCCCTATAGATTAAAGTTTTCCTGGCATTGCCGAGGCAATACCTATACTTAGTGAGTAAAATGTTTCCCAGCGTTGCCGGGGCAACACCGGTACTTATGAAATAGAAAGTTTCCTAAAGTTGCCAGGGAAATGCTGGAACTTAGAAAATAGAAAATTTTCCCGGTTGTTAGGGCAATATAGTACTCAAAAGATAAAAGAAGGCCTTAGCATCGGCAAGGAAACACTGACACTTAGGAGGTTGGGATTAATTTTCCTCGTCGATTCGGCTGTTGTCTTAATCCAGTTGGGTATTAATTTCAACCTTCGAAAACTAGCACTTCGATGGTTGGATTGTAGAAGTGCTTTTTTAGTGCTGCCAGTCTTCGGGCAGTGTTAAAGTCATGTTGGTAAGGGTTGAATCAATCATCCAACCCTATAGAGCTGAGTGGAGTCCTTTTAACCTAGTATGGCTGTTTTCTCAACGTTCCTTAAATCTCGGCGATGCCATGTTCAAGAAGGGTGAAAGTCACAGGCGTTTCCGCTGCCTAGCTTTGTTTATAAGCATCAAGTATCACCTTTGGAGATGCAAGGCTGTTGCTTAACCAATTTCATAGTTATTCTTATTCACAAAAACTCGAACTTCCTACCACCGATTTTTGTTATGATCTGATGACTATCTGCAGAACCTTTCATTTCAGGGCGGGACCCTTCACTTCTAGGTGTCAAACTCTAGGTTCTTATAAGAGATCTAAAATTGTGGAGCAAGTCATCACATTGTCCCCGACATGACCTCGTTCATTCCTATACTAATCATGGACCGGTAGAGTTCGTTATTGTTTGTCTTGAGTCCCTGACACCTAATCTTGCTTGTTTTAGGCCATATGCATGATGTTGGACTAATAGAATTGTTGCAGATATCAACCTTGTTCGTGGGTTCCAATCTTCGAGAATCAATGGTTTAGCTGCTCGATTTTGAGCATTCTCTCCTTGCCATTGTCTGTCTTTGGATAACAGCTGGTTTTTTGCAAGTTAGGGGTTGAGGCCTTATTCAAGCACCTGCTTCTGTCTTTAGAAGACGTTGGGTCGTCGACTTGATTCTGGAAACTTCTTCCATCATTATCTATTTATGGTCATCAATAAGTTCCTCTTTTTATCCCTATTTCTGAGCTATGGTTTACGGATTTTGATTTTCTTGTTGAGCTGACAATCTAGAGTTCTCGATGTTGTTAAGGTAATATCGATGTCTAGTAGGTTAGATCAGTTTCCGTTTTAATTCCGTATTTGTCCAGCCTACTATACTACTTAGTTTTGTTGCGGTTGCCGAAATTCTTTGTTCGGCATAACAGAACCATGGAGTGATTTTTGATCCCAACGTTAGTGTGTTATGTGTTGCTGGTCAACAGAGCTGATTACTCTAAACACTTGATGTTCTGGGGGGCTCTTTGGACGCTTTCGGTCATAGTTGTGTTGCAGCTCCTATCTTTGGGAGCTCGTGATCTAAATGTCTTAACTTTAGACATTTTGGTCAAATATCGAAATTCTTTGTTGAAATCTTGGTTTGGGGAGATTGTGGCATTGTCGGAGCAATGTAGGTCCTTTAGGATGGTAGGGACCGGTCCTTGTTAATCTGAAATAAACAAGTTTTCCAGTGTTGTCAAGACAATACCGATACTTAGAGAATTTTGACGGTCTGATGATGATGCTGGAGCAACATTGGGTAGTGTTTGCACAGCTTATGAGACGCATGGTTTATGAGAGTGCACGACTTACGAGATGCATGTCTTCTACAGTATACGGCTTATGGGTGGCGTAGCTTATGAGAGTACGTGACTTGTGGGATGCATGACTTTTGGGGGTGCACGGCTTACGAAATGCGTGGCTTATGGGAACGATATGACCCGTTGATCCGAAATGGTTTGTAACTTCATGATGTTGCCAATCTTTGGGTAACATGAGGAGTTCATGCTTCAAGAGCGTGGTTCCACGGCTCAAGAATTTATGCGTGAGGGTTTGGGACTACCCAATGTTGCCAGTGCAACATCAGTTCTTAGAAGGCTGAGATCAGATTTCCTATTAATGTGCCAACTTCTTCGGTGCCCGGACTTGCTACTATTTCCACAACATCCATGCTCGTTTCTATTTCTGTTCTTGTTTCCACGTCCACGTCTGGCTCACAGCAAGGGCCATAGTCCAAAAAGATAGCCGCGCTTCATGGCTTGGATGGCCCTTATATGTCATTGGAGGGTAATGTAACAGCGGTAGAAGTTAAAGAGAAGGAAGTTCAAATGGAGCAGCCTCGTAAGACACAACATGAATTGGTCACCATCAAGAAGGAGAAGGTTGAAGCAATCAAAGCCTAGAATAGCTCCCGCAAATACGGTGGCGCAAAGCAAATGGGGAATCTTTTGAGAACGTGGCGGAGCAAGAGGAGGACGTTGCCACCGAGGAGTTGTTGATATTACCAGCAGCGACATCATTTCCGAGACGAGGCGATAACTGCAAACAAAGGGTGAAAAGGGGAGCGGTGTAAGGAAGCGCTATTGAGCTTGTGTGGAGACTGATCTGATTTTGGTTCTTTTTGAGTCATTTTGTTTTGCTCAAGTGTAGAGTTTGCACTTAGTGTTCTTGTCGTGGAGTCTGTATTTTATTTTTATTAGCCAGTGTTATGTGGGTACGGCCCCCATGTTTTGACCTTGCGTAAAGGAAATTATAAGCAATACATTGATATTTTGACTGTTCTCTTATCTATCTGTTCATATATGTTCTGTGCACTTGTGCTTGTTTTGTTTACACTTATCCAATTTTTTGATTGCCACTAATTTTTTTATTTGGAGCAATAATTCTTTGTTTGGAGTAACCGAACTTGTTAACTTATTGTTTTCAATTGTTTTTATATAAGTACCGGTGCATGCCTTCCTAGTTCATAGGGCTGTTTACTTCAAATGACCGGTAACTTATAGTTTAGATAATTTTCATATTAGACTTGAAATTTGGCTAAGTCACAGCTTGATTTTCCTTCTTTCGGAAGTTTTGCAAATTTAGCATGTAATCCATGTTTCTTGTGATATTTTAGTAAGTATGAAATATATGCGTGTTTGAGAGAAGCATGTAACATGGGTTAACTAAGGGTAGTTTTAATCATTAAGTGTCATCAATTGATGCTTTTTTGTTGGTTTGTAGTGTTAGGAACCGAAGATAGTGGTTTTGATAACAACAACCTTTTGTAACTTATTTTATTATAACTTATATACTAATATTATTATCTAAACATATATGAATGTTGTTATGCAGGATATATAAGGAAGGTACTGACTATTGAAGACTGTACAATATAAAGATCAAGAATGAACAAATCAAGTTTGAAGACTCATGAGTATCAAGATCAAGATTTCAAGATAAGTGCCTAGTTTTTTTGTCAAAACTTCATAATAGCATAGAAATCTTCATTCCGAATTTCATTTGGGATGGAATCCATCTACCTTCTTAGTGGCTTACAAACCCACGATAAGTAGTTTACAAACCTACGACAAGTGGCTTACAAACCCACGAACATCCTGGTTTTGTACAAGTTCTCGAGTCCTGATGTGATGAGATATTCTGTAGGAAGAAGCTTGCAAAACTACTTCAAAATGGGTTTTCAAAATGATTTTTAAAATTGCTTTTCAAAATATTTTAGTCTTAAAATTATTTTTCAAGTGATTTTCAAAAAGATGTTTTAGCCATAAAATATTATTTGTTTTTACTTTAAAACAAACTCTTGTTTTAAAATTCATTTTCCAAACAAATTTTACATTGTTTTTAACATAGGCATGTCACATCATGGGATACCCCATGTCGACATGGTGGCCATTAAATTCAAAAGTTTCAATTTTCAAAAAAAGTGTCCATTCGTTTAAATCTCTTCACAAATGGTTATGACCGTTGGTGCTTTATAAATAGCCTTCACAAACGAATTTTTTAACCAACTAATTTCATATTTTCTTCACTTCTTCTTCTCCACAAATCCATATTCTATAATTTTCATATTTTAAGATCGTGCAGAAATTTTGCCGAATTCTCAAGTGAATCAAATTAGAATATCATTCTTATTTGATTCTCTTCCCTCTCTCGAAGATCAAAGTGCTATTCAGTGTTATAGGATCAATTTGAAATCAAAAGTTTATCGAGTCTCTCTATAAGGTGTGGTTGTGCATGGAAATCAGTTGGATGATCCTGGGTCCCGTACATCAAGAGAGTTTGCCCCGGACTCGTGAGACAGGGGCGTACCTCAAGGCCTATAGAAATTGAGGATTTTAATATGGACATTGGTATAACAAAAATTTGTATGAGGTGGTTTGCCTTGGTACATGACACGATGTAGGGTAACTCCAAACTAGTATAAAATCCGATGCGTTCTTTCCCTTTATTAGTTTTTTATTTACTTTCTACATCTGTGTTTGATTCTGTGATTGTTTTTTGATTAAGTTCTGCATTTGTTTGTGTCATAATTTTTAAATTAGTCCATATAAATCATAGAATCAATTAAATACTATTCACCCCCTAGTGTTAAATTAGCCTTAAGATCCTTAATCTGCACTCCCTTTCAATTGGTATCAAAGCATAGGTTTTCATAGTTTTCATAGTCTGAAACGTGAAAAGTTAAAAATGGCATTTTAAAGTAATTTTGTTAATACTAGTTTGAATTTGTACATTTCATCACAGTATCATAAGTCTGCATATAGTTTATATGAAAAATCAAGTTATCTACCAAATTGGTTTGTTATGTAGGAACAGACATGTTACATGGCTTTTGAAATATTAACAACCAATGGACAAACTGTAAAAATTGAGAAAGACAGATGATTACTTGATAGTGGCTATTCATGGTATATGACTAGAAATCCCGAGATACTCAATGACATTATATATCAAGATGGTGGATTGGTCAACTTTGGAGACAAGTCAAAAGGATATGTGATTGGTATCAGCAATGTCGGTAATTCTAAAACTCCTCTTATTTTTGATATTTTGCTAGTTAGGAATTTAAAACATAATTTGCTTAGTATAAGTCAACTATGTGATAAATGATTTAAAATTAAATTTGAAAAAGATAAGTGTCACAACGAAGATAATAAGTCAAATATTACCTTTGAAGGAATTAGGAAGAAAAACATTTACAACCTCAGTATGAAAATTTCTAATGATAACTTATGTCTTTTGGCTAATACAAGTGACTCTTGGATTTGGCATAAAAGATTTGGTCATTTAAATCTCAACTATTATCTAGGTTATCAAAACTTGACTTAGTTTGATGTCTTCCCAAGTTAAACTTTAAAGTAGATAGTATATGTAATGCTTGCCAATTAGGAAAACTTGAGAAAAATTCATTTTGATTAAAAGATATGGTTTCTACTTCTAAACCTCTAGAATTGCTTCATTTAGATTTATTTGGTCCATCTCAAGTTCAATCAATTAATCACAATAAGTATATTTTTGTAATTGTAGATGATTATTCTAGATATACTTGGACAATTTTTCTTAAACTTAAAAGCGATGCTTTCGAATTATTTAAAATTTTTGCTAAAAGAATTCAAAATCAACTTTCTTTAAGAATAAAAACTATTCGTAGTGATCATGGTAGAGAATTTGAAAATGAAAATTTTGAGAATTTCTGTAATAAAAAAGGAATTACTCATAATTCTTGGTTTCCAAGAACTCCACAACAAAATGAAGTGGAAGAATGTAAGAATAGAACGGTTTAAGAGTGTGATAGAACAATGCTTTCTGATAGTAACTTACCTATAAATTTTTGGGCTGAAGCAGTCGCTACGGCTTGTTATATATTAAATAGGATTTTAATTAGACCATTAACTAATAAAAAACCATATGAATTACTTTACAATAAGAAACCCATAATAGCTTATTTTAAATTTTTTGGTAGTAAGTGTTTTATTCTTAATACAAAAGATAATTTAGATAAATTTGAACCTAAATCCGACAAACGTATCTTCTTCGGATATTCGAACAGAAATAAAGCATTTAGAGTTTATAATTTAAGAACTAACACTATTGAAGAAACAATGCATGTATCTTTTGATGAAAATTTTAAAGATACTGTACAAATAGAAGATGAAGAAGATTTTGTAACTTTAAATAATGAACCTAATGAAACTAATTGTGAAATCATTCAACCTAATTAAAGAATTAGGCTATTAAAAGATCATCCTGTAGAAAATGTACTTGGAAATTTTGAATCTATAGTAAAAAAAAAAAATCAACTAAATAGTATGAATAATGTAGCTTTTATATTAACTATTGAACCTAAAGATCCAAAGGAAGCATCATCTGATGATTCATGAATTCTTGCTATGCAAGAAGAATTGAATCAATTCACCAGAAATGGTATTTGGGAACTTGTTCCTAGACCTGAGGATAAAAGTATAATTGGAACAAAATGGGTTTATAAAAATAAAATGAATGAACTTGGTGAGGCCGTGAGAAATAAAGATCGTTTAGTCGCGCAAGGTTATTTTCAAGAAGAAGGAATTGGTTATGACGAAAATTTTGCACCTGTAGCAAGACTAGAAGCTATCAGGATTCTACTTGCTTTTGCAAACTACAATAATTTCACGTTATATCAAATGGATGTTAAAAGTACTTTCCTAAATGGTTTTGTAAAAGAAGATGTTTATGTTGAACAACCTCCACGTTTTGAAGATAATAAATTTCCAAATCATGTATATAATTTAAAGAAAGCTTTATATGGCCTGAAACAAGCTCCTAGAGCCTGGTATAAAAGACTAAGATCTTACTTACTACAATCTGGTTTTGAAATTGGTAAAATAGATACAACTCTTTTTTTTAAAAGAAACAAAAATGGTGTTCAATTAGTACAAATATATGTAGATGATATAATATTTGGGTCAACTAATAACATAATGAATAAAGAATTTTAAGATATAATAACTAAAGAATTTAAAATGAGTCATATTGGAGAACTAAGTTTCTTCTTAGGACTTCAAATCAAACAATTAGATGAAGGAGTTTTCATTAGTCAAGAAAAATATGCTAAGGATTTAATTAATAAATTTGGATTGACTACTTTTGGTGGGAAACCAACTCCATTGACAACTAATGTAGCTTAAAGTAAAGAAGATAAATCAAAAGATGTTGATCAAAAATTATATAGGGAATGATTGGTTCGCTGCTTTATATAACAACAAGTCGTCCTGTCATCATGCATAGTGTTTGTCTCTGTGCAAGATTCCAATCTCAACCTAAATAAACTCACTTAAAAGCTGTTAAAAGAATTTTTAGATATGTAAAACATACTTTAGATTATTGTTTATTTACCCTAAAAACGATGTATTTGATTTAATTTCATATTGTGATGCTGATTACGCTGGTTTTAAATCAGACCGAAAAAGTACAAGTGGAACTTGTCACTTTCTAGGACATTCTCTGGTTTCCTGGTTTAGTAAGAAACAAAACACTCTATCCTTGTCAACAACTGAAGCAGAATATATATCTGCTGCTTTGGCTTGTTCTCAAGTTATATATATGCAACAAACTTTAAAAGATTTTGGACTAACCATAACTAAATCACCAATTTATTGCGATAATACTAGTGCAATTGATCTATCTAAGAATCCAACTCATCATGCTAGAACAAAACATATTGATATTAGACATCATTTTTTAGAGATAATATAAGTAAAGAAGTCATAACTCTTGAATATATTAATACTGAAAACTAATTGCTGATATATTAACCAAACCATTGAATAAACAAAACTTTACTAATTTTAGAAGAGAATCAGGTATATGTTCATTAACTGAAATATAAATAATACAAGTATAGTTAATAATTAATATAAATAAAAATTTCTAAAAAATTAAACTAGGCATGTCGACATGACCCATCCCCCTATCGACATACTAGCCATGATTTTCAAATTTAAATTTCCTTCTAAAATTATTTATTAAGTAATATATTTATATATTTCAAGTTTACTCCTTTTCTCTGTTCTACTCTCTGTAACAAACTTCTAAAACAGTAAATTAATGGCTTCCTCTTCCAATAATAAACCTTCTTCACCCACTTGTCCTCATTCAGGTCCTTTTCAACGTTCCACACATGTACGAATCATCAAATTACAAGGGAAGATGAAAGATTTGCTTCAAATGATGACAGAGATTCAAGTGAGTCAACTGCGAATGGCGAGAAAACAAGATAGGCAAGGCAGAATCCTTAGGAATCTACAAAAATTCCTTATGGATAGCCATGCCAATCCCATTACCATCGAAGAATCATCACAAGCCATGGATTATGAAGAAGAAGAGCCTCTAGAAAAACCACAAGACGATCAAGAAGAAGAACATCCTCTGCCGAATCCAGATGTTCATATGGACGAAGATGAAGGCATGATTTGCATTGGAGAGGTCCTTTTTGACACTAATGGGAACCTGGTCGAATAATGTGGAAACTTTTTTGTCCACTATCCAAATTGTTCGGTCCATAAATCACCAATATTTAAGGGTCCTCGTTAAGCATTTTTTCATTTTCGTGATTGTATATTAGTTTGTTAATTTGTATATAAGTGTTATCTTAATTAATGTTCTTCTAAAAAAAAATTTTGATGTATAGAAATATGAATTCCGGTTAGGATGCTATATTATTATTCTTATGTCATATGTTTGTTTATCTCATTTTCTATTAAGTTTAACGTTTTTCTGGTTTTTTTCTGATGACAAAGTGGGAGAAGTTATATAAAATAATAGGCTTGGAGTACGAGGGAGTTGTTTGTAACGACCCAGAATTTTGAACAATTTAATTGAAAATATTTAATTAATTTTAAATATTTGAATGATGGTTTGACTTGAATTTCAAATTATCATAATGAAATTGGCAATTAAAATTTTAAAATTTAATCTATTAAAAGTTGAATAATAATTTGAATCTTCAGTTTTAAGCTGATTAAAAATATTTCAAAGGCTTGTAAAATATATATTGACAATGCTGGAGATAATGGAAGCTTCAGAATTGAATTTGAAAGTGATTTGAACAGTTTTGAAATTATATCGTTTGAGTCGATATTTAAAAAATAGCCTCCCGAGGCACAGTCTTGGAATTCGACGAAACCAGTTCCATTGGATCGGGAATATTGTATTATTATCAGATTTCAAATTTCGTAGCGTTTGGAGTTGTTGTGTGAGCGTACGACGTATAAACGCGTTGAAATTAAATCGAATTCAATTTAAATTTAAATTTGAAATTGGTCAACATCAGCTACTTCCCTTCCCATCACGACACAGTAGCCTTGTTCCTCCCATATTGCCGTCTTCCTTAAATCACGCAACTCTCCTTTGTTTCAGCCTGGAATCACGCTTCTCCCTTCCTCATAAAGTACGCGATTTCCCCCCTTTTATTTGCATTCGTTCGAAAACCCTATAACCCGATCCTCCTTAACCATTCCCATTCGTAACCCTAAAAAAAAACCAACATACGAAAGAGAAAACGAAAAAATGGCGACTTCAAATACTCATGGCTTTCCTCGGTTGATCTCTCGATCACTTTAAATCGTTGAGCGCCTCCACCTGATTAGAGTTCGTCTTTTCTTCGTTTTGGACACCGTGCAGAGGCGAGCAAGAGGAGATGCCTTCGGCTTCGATTTGGGTTGGCCTCTTCAAATCTAAGGTGAGTGAACTTTTTCACTCACATCTAATTCCACTCGTGCTTCGATAGTTTAAATTTTGGTTTGAATGTCGATGATTTTGATAGTTTTAATTCACTCGAGTTTGAACGCTTGATTGATTTATAATTTTGGTTGTGATATTGTATATGTGATGATGCCTGACTTTGGTCGTGGTTGAACTTGCTACTGTTTTGATTTTGTTGGCATATTTGATTTCGTTTTGGCCTTGGTTGTCACAGCTCTGACTTGATTTTGAGACAGTTTGATTTAAGTTGCATTTTATGTTGGCATCGGCTTTGACTTTGATTTCTGTTGATCTCTGGTTAAACTCAAATTTGTTGCCTGGGTCATTACTACTCTGACCTGATGCTGCTGACTTCGGGTTGCACTGATTTGTCTTGATTCCACTTGATCCTTAGTGTAGTTGTTGTTGCTTCTGTACCTTTGCCTGAGTCACTTGTAACTGTTGCTACATGTTGTCCGATCTCGTTGACTTCGACTTTGTTTATGATTCCTGCATTTGGACTTGCTTGTGCAATGTCATGTGCACACTTTGTTGTTCAGTCTGTTAGTAGAGCGTGCAATTGATCTGGGCATTCATTATTTGCCATATTGGCTTCACTACAGCTTCATTTGAAAATTGTGTTGTCACTGGACTACCTGAACCTGTTAGTCGAGTTTGCACTGCATATTTTGTTACCGTGATTTTGATATTGTACTTGATTGCTTGCATGTATATATATGCATTCATGTATATATATATATATATATATATATATATATATATATACGTGTTATCATCTTGTGCATCTCCCTCTGGAGTAGTTCTGCATTGTTGTGGTATACATTTGAGTTTGCATTTTCCAGTTTCATTTAGTTGACATTGTTTCAACTCCACTTCATTTACATTGGTACGAGGTGCACTGTCTTGAGTCTTGTGGTCTTCATATATGTGCATACATACAATTATCCTTGAGTCTGGGCAGTTTGGTTTCATGTTGTAGCTGTACACTTGCTTACATGTAGCTTTGTGGGGTCTGGTTGCATTAAGTTCATGTGGTCTTCACTTATTTGTAGTCTGCACTTGCATATGTTTAGTTTCTGGCATTGTTGTTATGTTGCTCCATATTGCTTTTGCACAGGCCGTGCCTTATATTGGATTGTATATCCAGATTTTACATTGAGGCATTTAATGTTGTTAAGTTCCAGGCTTTTACAGTTCTGTTTTGCGTAGAGTTGCATTTGAAACCTGGGACTTCTATATTTGACTAAGAATCCTTGTTCCTCTGACCAGTTTGCATTCATGTGTACATCACTTGTTTGCCTCCTTATTACCTGGACTTTGTACATGTGATTTTCTGATTGCTTGGTTAACATAGTTTCAACTCCACTGTCGAGTCTTGTGACTCCATTTGATGCTTGTAGTTGTTTAGCTGGGATTGGTCTTGTGACGACCCAGAATTTTCAAGCATTAAAAATCGAAATATTTAAGTGATTTTAAGTATTCAATAGAGCAATTTTAACTTGAATTACGAATATCATAATTTATTTGATAATTGAATTTTTAAATTAAATAATTGAAGTTGGGTAAATTATTGGATTTAGAATTTTAAACCTGTTAAAAAAAAAATTTGAAGGCTTGTAAAAGTTATATTGATGATGCTGAGAATAATAGAATTTTTAAAATTTGAATTTAACACCGATTTATTCAGTTTCAAGAATATATCATTTTAAATTGAATCTAAAAATAGCCTTCCGATGCATAGTCTCGGAATTCGACGAAACCAGTTCCATTGAGTCCGTAATATTGAATTATTGTCGTATTTCGAATTTCGTAATTTTCTGAGCTACCGTGTGACCGTACGATATTAAAACGCCTAGTGAATAATTTATCGTTTTAATTTAAAATATCTCTCGTCATTTCACCTGTCAATTTCCTTTTCCAACCTTCTCCTGTACGCCAGTTTCTCACCTTATATTCTACACCTTTCTATCTTCAAAACATTTTCGTTCTTCTTGTAAAATAAATAAATAAATAATAATAATGGCCACCTAGATTTAATTAAGCCGGCCGAATCATTTTCTTTCAAAATTCGTTAGCAAGCTTCCCCTTCTTCTTCCTGTTCAAAATCGAAACCCATTCTATTCTTAAAAAAAAAAGAAAACAAGAGAAGGGGGGAAAAATTGAAATGGCGGCCTGAGATTTCGAACGATCTTCGTTCGAAAATCAAATCATGATAGGCTCGTGCTAGATCGGCTCGAGTTCAAGCCGACGCTCGACGTTGGAAAAAGGGTCGACATCGACCATGGCCGATGGGAGGGGTCGCTTGGGGGTACATGAGGTTGGAGTTCGAGTTGCGCGAAGCCGAAAAAGGTTGCTCGTCGTTGCTGCGAGGGTTAGTTTTGGTTAGGGATGCGGCAAGTGTCGCGTGCTATTTGGGAAGCTCGAGGGGGAATTCGACGATGTCAGTGAACTGCGATGGGCACGATGTCGCGCTTGGATTTGGTGACCGAATTAGGGTTCGGCAACATGGGTTCGTGATGGAAGATGTCATCGGGGTTGTGTGCGAGGTTAGATTGGGGGAACAGAGATTTTGGTAGTAAGGTATACTTAATTTTTATGCAATTGAACTTAATTCTAAATTGATTTTTTTTAAAATATACAAACCAATCGAGGTAACGCTATTTACTATTAACTGATATTTTATATTTATATACTTAGTTATAAACGATTAAAAGAATTTTTAAAATGAAAGATGTAAATTTGGAAGTTTAGGAAAATCAAAATTTTTAGGAAATCTATATAAGTTATTTTATATAGTTTGCGAAGAAATAAATATACGTTTATATATTTTAATTTTTGTTAAATTATCTTTAATTTAGAGTTTGATGGTTAATTTATTCTAATAGAAATTAGTTTGAAATAGAATTATTAGTTTAGATTAAATTAATAAATGATAATTGATTTTTCAATTAGTTCAGATATTAATAAATCACGTAATGTTATACAAGGTCTAAAATAAAGAAACAAGCTGGATTGAAAGTGAATTGGAATGGTCTGCAAATTTTAAATCAAAGGTGAGTTAATCTCAATCAGTTAAATTTAAATGTAAATGAGTAAATTTAAAAAATTGTTTGAATGGTTGAAATTGATTGATGTGCTATAGTATGTTATATTCTGGAATTGGTATATTATTGTGCTGACATCTTTGGATGCAGGGAAAACAGGTTGGAGGGATCCAACTGGACCCCTCGAAATTATTTAGATTATTGAATATTCCGTGTTCTGAATAGTTGATATCCTGTGATGATCTTATGAATAATTGAAGTATTGGATGGTATGGCTGGATTAAATATCACGGTAGAATAAATTATAAAATCCCTAGTATTGTATTTTCGAAAGAAACAAAAGGGTAAATTTTTAAGTAACATAATTCTAGTGAATTGGAATAAATTAATAATGAATTGAAACAAAATAAAATATAAGTGATTGCAAAGCCTTAACAAATTTGGAATAAGAGGAATTTGAATTATTAGGAGTAATAATAAATAGTAAAGCTTAAATGATATTATTTGAATGAATAAAGAATTTATTTTAAATGAGATTTTGGAATTTTTAAACTGGGTTATCAGGTGAAATAAAATATCGTTGGATATTTAAATATGAATTTAGAGTGGAAATTTATAAAGAAATGGAAACTCGTTTAAAAATAAATAGTGATTCATTTTTTTTAAAGATGTGAAAGAGAAGAGTGTTTCACTGGATAGCCAAGTACGATTTTTAAGCAATTTTGAATATAAGTTAAAGGTTTAATGATGATTTATCAAGCATATCTTAGAAAAATTTATTATTTTTAAATGCTTAAATTCTAAAATAAATATTTTTCAAAACTATTATCGTAGTAATTATTAAATGACTTGGTATTTGTTTTCAAAGAAAATCTAGTTTTATATTTTAATAACAGTAGCCTTATTTATTAAATATTCCTTAAGTATATAATTTAATTAAGTGTTAAAGTAGTTTTAATTTTTTTAAGGCTATGAAATATATTTTATAAATAAGTGCTTTTAAATTATTTTAAAGCTAAAAGTATTTTATACTTGGCGTTTCAGTGGAAATAAATATTGGGAAATTATTCCGGGAAAGGAATAGGTTTGAAACTGTTTTCAAACAGGGTTTGAAAGTGAAATATATCTTGTGAAGATATTTTTGAGATAAATAAACAATTTGGGAAATTATTTATTGTTTGATGGATGCTTGTGAATAGAAATTGATAGTTAAATAACCAACTATCAATATTGGCCAACTGCGTTGATCGTTTCGAAGAGACCGGGATCGAGATTTATTTCTCGAAAACCACTTCGATCCGGTTTGTACGTTTCGTGAAAAACAATTTTGGATTTGAAGATGGAGCAGTGAAGTACAAGGGCTAGTCGCTACTAATCCTGAGGATATTTCCAAAATGGATGTAGTAGGAATAGTGCCTTCGGTTCCGTTCGAACCCGGGACGGACTTGTATGGATGAATGCTTGCGAAACATCGTCAGGCGGACGATGGGCATTCTAAGGGATATATTCTATAAAGGTAACGCTTTGCCTCAAGCCTCATCAAATGGGAATGACTGAAAATCAGGGGTTATGCAGCAAGGCTAGGTGGGTAGCACTCAAGCAGGGTGAGGTCATTCCAGTCTAGATGTCCCTTTTTATTTCGGCTTAGTGGGCGGTTGCTGATCCCAACCGCGGGGTGATCTCACTCGGGATTATCCAGTAAGGGGTAGTCCCGGCCTTGTGTTGCAGGGGAGCGGGCGTACTCCTCGTTACGGTGATCTAGGCCCCGTAATGTGACAGGTGGTACCCTAATGCCTAGTCATTAGTTGGAAATCCATTCTCCCTACGAGCCTTGTACGAGTTTTGTTTGTATTACCCACTCTGTGGCTAGTAGCTGGAATTTAATAATGTAACAATTTCGGCTAATTTATAAGTATTTGTATATAGACACTATTATAATATCAGAGGATTTCTATAAAAATTGTTTTAGCTATCGTAAGGTAAAAACCCGACATGTTTATTTGTGGCGTGGTCTTACGAGATGCTTTTGTTTTCAAAGGATTTTTGAAACTTTAATAATCAATTGGGTGTGATTTTCTCACGCTGGTATTCCAGACCGACTCGGGTATTATTTAACTGTAATGCTCGGGTCAGACCGGGTATTATATGATACAGGATGATGCTATGGAACTCAGGAGACGAGCTGGATGACGATACGTACTTACGTACTTGTTTATGTATATATTCCGCTGTGTTGAGTTGTTGTGTATCCATTGTATGATATTGATGTTGAGTTGTGATTGATGTACTCTGATGATGTAATATATATAAACAGTCATATTTGATTTTGAGCAAAGATCATTATTATCTATTATATTTTATTCCGCTGCGATTGTTAGATTCTGTTATTGCTTTCTATTTTCTTTTTCTACCTCTTCTTCTTTAACCCAATTGGTTCGTATTTCTATACAACTTGAGTTGATTTAGATAGATAGTGTTGACTTAAGGGGTATGAATTTGCGGGCTGTTACAGTTGGTATCAGAGCGAGGTTGGTGATAACCTTGGCTCTGGTGGGAATTACTCATAAAATAGAGTCTATAGTACTCTAAAATGAGTTTGAGCGTATTAATAAATATGAGCACGTATTTGTTAGTGAATATAAACTGTTTTAATATTGTATTGATTGATTTATTGAGTGGCATATGAACCTTCGTCGATACAGTCTGCGCAACTGTATCGAAGGGGTTTCTAAACACTTGAATAGAACAATTGACACGGTATTGTTTTAAATGTGGGTAAATGAAAAATTTTTACCCAAAATATATTTTGATATAAATAAAAGTTTTGTAAACTATTTTAGCTAATATATGGTTGCTTGGATGTTAGAAATGATGATATTAAAGTATTATCACTGTTAAGTGAAAATTTAACTAGAAATTGAAATATAACTAAAATTTAAGGGAATAAATTCATTATAAATTGGAATTTATAAATATGAATTATAAATGTAATTCATGAATTGAAATACAATCAAATGAGAATTTGTAGAAGCATAAAGTGTACAAATGAATTAAATTTAAAATTTATTTAAGCAGGCTTTAGAAATTTAATATCCCGGAGATTTGGAATGTTTATCGAAGTGTTTTAATGATAAATGATAGCATTATTGTTTTGGAGATAATTCAGAATGGAAATCTGTTTTAAATGGAATTTGGAAGTGATATAGCATTGAGATCACTTGGATTACCGGAAAAAAATAATTCTGATAATGACGGCCGCATCATCAGTATTTATTTCGAATTTCTAAGTGATAGATTGCTGCCAAATTAATTTGTTTTGGAAAACTTGTTTGATTTTGTAATTTCTAAGGAAATTTGTTGGAAATCAAAACCAGGATTGGTTTGAAATTTTTGAGAAGTGGAATTTTGAGATGTTGAAGATTTGAAAATGATTTGGAACCAAAGTCGAGTATTTAAAAATCCTGACGAGACAGGTTGTAAGCTTATAACTTGAGATGAGTTTTAAATCAGGAAGGGAATATAAGTTTTGAATGTTGGAATGTAAATATAAAGAGAAAAGTTAAAAATATGCTTGGATATAAATAAGCATAAGGATTGAGATTAAATAAAAGAATAATATATCCAAGCCTATAATGGATGGAATTGTGTAAATAATAAGTTGTGGCTTATAAATTTTGAAAGTCGAATAGAAAATCCAAAATAAATATTCCTTGATGTTTTGGGTAACGAAAAGAAAATCCAAACTTGAATTATTAAATAAATATAACCAAGAAAATTAAATGGAGTGATATTTGGGATTACAATTCAAGTGATGGATTATAAATAAGGGAAGAACTAATTGATAATGAATTAGTTAATAAAATGTGTAAATGGGAACGTAATGTAGTTTAGTAGAAATTGAATGGTGAGTTTATGATGGAGTTTGGAAATAAACTCAAGTTATAAATTAAATTCGACTTAAATTGTGGATGAAGTGAAAGTAATTGAGAATGAAGTTGAATCGTGAGTTCATAAAATTGGGTGGTAATTTGAAATGGCTAGTGCATTCAGAACTAGAGTTCTAAATTAAAATTTGACTTGAAGTGTTAACAAATTAAATATAATTGGACATGTATCGAATAAAAATGAAATTGGATTGAAATAGTAATGGTTTGAATTGCAAATAAAATCCAAATAGGTGGAAATAAATTGGAAATGGCCTTGTAATGTATTGAATGAGCTGAATCTAGAAAGTTAAAATGTATAATAATTGATCAAATAAATTTGTAGTTTGAATTGGGATTGGACTAAAATAGAATCAAGTTAAATTGAAAAGAGAACTTTGTTTGCAAAATGAGAATGAGCTTAAGTGTAAAATTTGAATAAATTGAAGTAAATTGACTTAAGCTAAATGAATGAAGGGGAGTTGAATTGAATTCAACTTAAACAAAGTTTAATAATATTGGATTGGTTTTAAATCAAGTGAAAATAAATTTTCAATCGAAATAAAATTCGGTGAGTTATAAATAATATTAATGGAATGAAATTCTAGAATAAATAATTGCAAACCATTTAAAATCATTAAGAAATTGAAATAACTTGAGACAATAAGAAAAATAGAATGTTTCAAGTTTATTAGAATGGTTTAAGTGAATGTAGATAAACTAATTATATTGAATAAATAAGTGATAGAATAAATAAGAATCAAATGAAATGTGGTTTAAATACGTTGAGAAATGGTTATGGAATGAAATAGCCTGGATTGTTTTGAGCTAAATAAAATAGTTTGGAATAAACAAATATGGAATAAAACGTAAATGAATGGATTGTGAATGAAATTTAAATGGAATGTGTCGAGCTAAATAAATAATTGTAAATGAATTAAAATAAAAGGGAAATTAAATTGGTAATGAAGACGAACCTAAGATGTTAATAGTTTTGTATGAACTAGTTTGGTTAATAAAATGAAATGCAAGTGAATGGATTCAAATTTAAAATGCAATGAAAATGAGAATATAGGGATAGCGAATAAATTGAAATGGAATAGAATTAAGTATAAATTGAGTTGAAATCCATTTAAATTGGTTATAAACATAAATATCTATTTATTCACATAGATCTCGTCAAATTGCATAGAATAAATTGTCATTTGATGTAAATGGAAATGATTAAAATTCTATGAATTGATAGAAGTAAAATAAATTGATTTTGAGAGAAATTGAATTAAATATGAGTTCAGTTTGCTTAAAAATAAATTAGATGTAAGTGATTGAGTTTTAAACCATTTAAGTTGATGAAATTGTATACGAATGGATTGAAAACCATTCAAATTGAATGAAAATAGGTTGTAAATTAACTGGAACAGTGGAATTGGTATAAAATTTGCATAAGTTGCTTACGGAAAAATGTTTGGTGTGAATTTTCTTTAGAATCCATATGTTTTAACCATTGCAACTAAGTGAAATATAGTTAAACTGCATATATTTGGCACTTACATGTTTAAGTTTAGTAAGTACAGGTATCAGGGAGCCGTGTGGCTGGATTTTGGGCACGCTAACTGCTAAATTAATAAGATGCTTGCTTAAAAATGCTAAATAAGGTACGCCTACGTAATAAAAATAGGAAATATGAACTGTTTTTCTGTTTTCCGACCGTGTGGGTCGATGTATATATATTTATCTCTTTTGTCAAATTGCAAAAGCTCCTCCGTACAAAGGGGACTCTGCCAAAAATTTTCAGAAATTTTGGGAGTTAGAAAAATTTTTGGAAATTTTTTTTAAAGCCAAAACGGTTTTAAAAAAAAACTGGAAAATTGAAATAGGTTAGTAAATGGAACTAATAAAAGTAATGACATGAATTTATAATAAATGATAAATAAAATTCAATATTTAAAGTTAAAGATAAATTGAATTTGTTTGGAAATGAAAGAATCGATGTGGATAGAAATGGATATAAACTAAAGTGGTAAGATGAAAATGAATATAAGAAACATATAAATTGCTTATGTTAACTTAAGAAGGAATGATGAATTTTTAAATGGAAGGTTGATACTACAAATATAATCTAAGATAATATTGGAATGAATAGATATTGGCATTTTGTAAGGAAGTCCATAAAATGTTTTTGAAAGTTGTGATTGGATATTAGTGCTAAGCAGGATATGCAGGTAATCTAAAGGAAAAAGGAAATTGGATTTGATTTCAAGAGATAAATATGAAATGCTCAACAAAAGGTATGTGTTTAAGTTTCTATATGAAATTTGATTGGGGTTTGGATTGAGCCACTTGGCCTTTTGTTTTCTTTTTGGATTTGGGAGGCCGTAGAGCCATTTTGTAGTTGTACCGAGTCAGCCGCGCAAAGGAGACGCTGGCGAAATTTTTCGAAAATTTAGAGAGTTAGAAATTTTTTGAGAAAATTTGATAATTCAAAATTCAGTTTTAAACTTAAACTTGAATGGTTGGGCAAATAGGAATGTTTACAAACTAGGAAAAGGTTTGGAAAGTTAATAAGAGTGATGATGGTCTTTTGTAAAAGATAGTGGTTGGATGTCGAATTGTTTGGTTTTGAGGATAAGTAAACGAGTATTGGACCGTTCTTCCTAACTAGTAATTTCGGGGACGAAATTCTATTAAGAGGGGAGGAATGTGACGATCCAGAATTTTCAAGCATTAAAAATCGGAATATTTAAGTGATTTTAAGTATTCAATAGAGCAATTTTAACTTGAATTACGAATATCACAATTTATTTGATAATTGAATTTTTAAATTAAATAATTGAAGTTGGGTAAATTATTGGATTTAGAATTTTAAGCCTGTTAATTTTTTTTTGAAGGCTTGTAAAAGTTATATCGATGATAATGAGAATAATAGAATTTTTAAAATTTGAATTTAACAATGATTTATTCAGTTTCAAGAATATATCATTTTAAATTGAATCTAAAAATAGCCTTCCGAGGCGTAGTCTCGGAATTCGACGAAACCAGTTCCATTGAGTCCGTAATATTGAATTATTGTCGTATTTCGAATTCCGTAATTTTCCGAGCTACCGTGTGACCGTACGAGATTAAAACGCCTAGTGAATAATTTATCTTTTAATTTAAAATATCTCTTGTCATTTCACCTGTCAATTTCCTTTTCCAACCTTCTCCTGTACGCCAGTTTCTCACCTTATATTCTTCACCTTTCTATCTTCAAAACATTTTCGTTCCTATTGTAAAAAAAATATATATAATAATAATGGCCGCCTAAATTAATTAAGCCGGCCGAATCATTTTCTTTCAAAATTCGTTCGCAAGCTTCCCCTTCTTCTTCCTGTTCAAAATCGAAACCCATTCTATTCTTAAAAAAATAACAAGAGAAGGGACGGGGGGAAACGAAATGGCGGCCTGAGATTTCGAACGATATTCATTCGAAAATCAAATCATGATAGGCTCGTGCTAGATCGGCTCGAGTTCAAGCCGACGCTCGATGTTGGAAAAAGGGTCGACATCGACCATGGCCGATGGGAGGGGTCGCTTGGGGGTACAGGAGGTTGGAGTTCGAGTTGCGCGAAGCCGAAAAAGGTTGCTCGTCGTTGCTGTGAGGGTTAGTTTTGGTTAGGGATGCGGCAAGTGTCGCGTGCTATTTGGGAAGCTCGAGGGGGAATTCGACGACGTCAGTGAACTGCGATGGGTACGATGTCGCGCTTGGATTTGGTGACCGAATTAGGGTTCGGCAACATGGGTTCGTGATGAAAGATGTCATCGGGGTTGCATGCGAGGGTAGATTGGGGGAACAGAGATTTTGGTAGTAAGGTATACTTAATTTTTATGCAATTGAACTTAATTCTAAATTGATTTTTTTTAAAATATACAAACCAATCGAGGTAACGCTATTTACTATTAACTGATATTTTATATTTATATACTTAGTTATAAACGATTAAAAGAATTTTTAAAATGAAAGATGTAATTTTGGAAGTTTAGGAAAATCAAAATTTTTAGGAAATCTGTATAAGTTATTTTATATAGTTTGCAAAGAAATAAATATACGTTTATATATTTTAATTTTTGTTAAATTATCTTTAATTTAGAGTTTGATGGTTAATTTATTCTATTAGAAATTAGTTTGAAATAGAATTATTAGTTTAGATTAAATTAATAAATGATAATAGATTTTTCAATTAGTTCAGATATTAATAAATCACGTAATGTTATACAAGGTCTAAAATAAAGAAACAAGCTGGATTGAAAGTGAATTGGAATGGTCTGCAAATTTTAAATCAAAGGTGAGTTAATCTCACTCAGTTAAATTTAAATGTAAATGATTAAATTTAAAAAATTGTTTGAAGGGTTGAAATTGATTAATGTGCTATAGTATGTTATATTCTGGATTGGTATATTATTGTGCTGACATCTTTGGATGCAGGGAAAACAGGTTGGAGGGATCCAACTGGACCCCTCGAAATTATTTAGATTATTGAATATTCTGTGTTCTGAATAGTTGATATCCCGTGATGATCTTATGAATAATTGAAGTATTGAATGGTATGGCTGGATTAAATATCACGGTAGAATAAATTATAAAATCCCTAGTATTGTATTTTCGAAAGAAACAAAAGGGTAAATTTTTAAGTAACATAATTCTAGTGAATTAGAATAAATTAATAATGAATTGAAATAAAATAAAATATAAGTGATTGCAAAGCCCTAACAAATTTGGAATAGGAGGAATTTGAATTATTAGGAGTAATAATAAATGGTAAAGCTTAAATGATATTATTTGAATGAATAAAGAATTTATTTTAATGAGATTTTGGAATTTTTAAACTGGGTTACCAGGTGAAATAAAATATCGGTGGATATTTAAATATGAATTTAGAGTGGAAATTTATAAAGAAATGGAAATTCGTTTAAAAATAAATAGTGATTCATTTTTTTTAAAGATGTGAAAGAGAAGAGTGTTTCACTGGATAGCCAAGTACGATTTTTAAGCAATTTTGAATATAAGTTAAAGGTTTAGTGATGATTTAACAAGCATATCTTAGAAAAATTTATTATTTTTAAATGCTTAAATTCTAAAATTAATATTTTTCAAAACTATTATCGTAGTAATTATTAAATGACTTGGTATTTGTTTTCAAAGAAAATCTAGTTTTATATTTTAATAACAGTAGCCTTATTTATTAAATATTCCTTAAGTATATAATTTAATTAAGTATTAAAGTAGTTTTAATTTTTTTAAGGCTATGAAATATATTTTATAAATAAGTGCTTTTAAATTATTTTAAAGCTAAAAGTATTTTATACTTGGCGTTTCAGTGGAAATAAATATTGGGAAATTATTCCGGGAAAGGAATAGGTTTGAAACTGTTTTCAAACAGGGTTTGAAAGTGAAATATATCTTGTGAAGATATTTTTGAGATAAATAAATAATTTGGGAAATTATTTATTGTTTGATGGATGCTTGTGAATAGAAATTGATAGTTAAATAACCGACTATCAATATTGGCCAACTGCGTTGATCGTTTCGAAGAGACCGAGATCGAGATTTATTTCTCGAAAACCACTTCGATCCGGTTTGTACGTTTCGTGAAAAACGATTTTGGATTTGAAGATGGAGCAGTGAAGTACAAGGGCTAGTCGCTACTAATCCTGAGGATATTTACAAAATGGATGTAGTAGGAATAGTGCCTTCGGTTCCGTTCGAAACCGGGACGGACTTGTATGGATGAATGCTTGCGAAACATCGTCAGGTGGACGATGGGCATTCTAAGGGATATATTCTATAAAGGTAACGCTTAGCCTCAAGCCTCATCAAATGGGAATGACTGAAAATCAGGGGTTATGCAGCAAGGCTAGGTGGGTAGCACCCAAGCAAGGTGAGGTCATTCCAGTCTAGATGTCCCTTTTTATTTCGGCTTAGTGGGCGGTTGCTGATCCCAACCGCGGGGTGATCTCACTCGGGATTATCAAGTAAGGGGTAGTCCCGGCCTTGTGTTGCAGGAGAGCAGGCGTACTCCTCGGTATGGTGATCTAGGCCCCGTACTGTGACAGGTGGTACCCCAGTGCCTAGTCATTAGTTGGAAATCCATTCTCCCTACGAGCCTTGTACGAGTTTTGTTTGTATTACCCACTCTGTGGCTACTAGCTAGAATTAATAATGTAACAATTTCGGCTAATTTATAAGTATTTGTATATAGACACTATTATAATTGTAACGACCCTAGATTTTAATTTAATTTAAATTGATAATTTAAATGAATTTTTGAATTAAAATTGTGAAATGTATAGATGGATTGATGCGAGTTTCCCCGAATCAAATAGAAAATATGTAAAGTCATATGGATTTGAAAATTTGTATATATAGAGAAAATATAACTCAATAATTTTTGAAGTAAAATTTATGATAATTATTTAAACTAAAAGTAGAAGTAAATTTAAAATGCAAGAATAAAGAAAATACATTTAAGTAAGCAAAATAAAAGTATATATTTTTACATAACTAAACAAATGCATAAGAAAGAACAAGATAGAATATATTGGTACCTATATAAGTTAAAGTTATAACCCATAACAAAACAAATCAAACATAATAGATACAAACGAATATAAATAGTTTTAGTATGTAGCTTGCAAAAGAAAGAAATCAAATAGAATACAAAGCAGGTTACAAAGCTAACTAAATAAACATATGCATAGAAAAAAAAAAGAACATAAAACAAAGTAAAAGCAAGCTAAGAAATGCAAGGAAACAAACAGGGAAAAAAATATATGCAGGCAAGGCAAGTAACATATTTATAAAATTATGTAAAATATAAGTAAACATATTAACTAAAATCTAACATTATAGAACTCATGTATATTTCAAAATATAAAACAAAAGAAAGAAACAAAATAAAATATATTTGTACATACAAAATAAATAAAGCAAAGTATTAAAATAAAGTACAAATATGAAACAAGTATGTCTTCAGCCACCAAGCAAATATAAGTATATTCATGCAGCCTTCAAAGTTAAGTACAACAAAAGATATCACCTTGTACAAAGTATAACATCAGGTAAACAAGTAGGTATGGCTGAAGGAAAACAAGCCTTAACATATCACATCAGCCCCAAACTGCATAATAAAATATGCAAGGCCTGTCTGTTCTTATATATGCATATCATCTCCATTTTGTTCACAATTTGAGACTAAATAAAACCAAAGCAATATCATCAGGAATTCAAATAGATATCAACTTAAAGCTTCTACTTAAAACCCTCAAACAAATATTATAAAAAGAAGGAAGAAGAGAAAGTACCTGTAACAACTTCAACTCAGTTTTAACTTGCAAAGTTAAAAAGGATTTCAACTTAAAGATTTCTGGGAATCAAGGAGCAAGGAAGCTTCAGTTATTAAAACCTGATTACAATCTCAACATTCACTTAAAAGCTTTGAAATATGATCTGGAAGGTGAGTAAACATACTATTTTCAAATTTTAAACTTGTATATTTAACTTACAATGGTATGTGCTTTGTTGTCTGTTATTTCTGAGTTCACTTTGTTGCTCTGGAAATTTATATGCCATGATCTTCAGTATTTCAATTTCTGAACAAAGTAAGGGAGAGGAAACTTTAAATACTATTTCATATAAATATGTAAACTTAGGAATTCAAGTCATGTGTAATCTTGTTTAAACTAGAAATCACGGCCTGGTAAGATTGTTTTGAAGTGACAGTGTACTCAAACACTGCATATTTAAGTTACAGTAAGAAATCAATATGTGGAAAAAGAAAAAGAAAAAAAACTCAACTATTATAATTTGTTAATTTGAATTCATAACTTAAATAAACATGTAAAAGTAGGATTTTTAAAGCAAAAATGGAGACTTTTAGATATGTATATAAGGTATAGTTTATAAATGAACAAAAATTGCTTTTCTGTAAATTCCAGATGATTCAATCAATTATTGTTGATGAAATTTAACATGAAGCTAGAGTGTTGATGTGAGATCACTAGAAAAATATTGGAAATTTTTTCGAATGTAAGGGTTTTGAGATTGAGATAAAAGTAGGGTTTTGTGCATTTGTTTTTCGAAGCTCTGTAAATTTGCGTTTTCCTCGCCGTGACTTGATCGAGTGGGTCGGCCTTCGAGGAGATGGTTGAGAAAGGTTTGGACGTGGCGTGGCCGAAGCGGCGTCGCTCCTAGAGGTCGGTGTCAGCGGGTCGAGGCGAGTTTGTTTAGGGTGTTTGAGTTGATGATTCGAGCTTCAGGCTCTTTTTCGATTTCAAGCATTTCATGTTGAACTGAAGTTTGTTTTCACGAGAGATGTCGATTTGTGGTTTGTTGGAGGTAGCGTGGGTTGCCGGAGGGGAGGCGAACCACCGTGCACGTGCATGGTGGCGAGTGAGTGCCTGTGTCTTTGAGTTGGGCTGACGCGAGTGGTGCTCGAAGTTTTTGGGCAGATGCTTCGAGTCGATCTGATGCATGCGTGAGTTGGCTACTGCAGTTTTATTTATAACTTTAACTTAAACTAAAAAAAAAAGAAGAAGAAAAGAACAGGCAAAAGGAGAAGATGGGAAGAAGAGAGAGACGCAAGGGAAGCACGGGGGAAACTCGAGACCGACTCGAGTAGAAAGAGGAGCTGTCTCGGGTCCATTACCAATTGAACGTGGATGATTTTTGTTTTAGTATTTTTATAACTAAGTTAATTAAGAAATTAGTTAGTTTAGGTTAATATTTGTTTTAAGGGTTTAATAAGGTAAGTGATGAAAGATAGTTGATTAATATAAAGTAATTAGGAATGTAAATTAATTTATATTTGAAATTAAATTGATAACTTTAAATTAATTTTGTAATTAAAAATAAATCATATGTTTAAATCAATTTAAATCTTACAAAAGTTAGCTAATTACTTAAAGGTTAATAAATGGAAATTAACTTAAGTGATCACTTCAAGATAAGTAATATTTAAGTTATAGTTAGTAATACATCGATTTGCACCAAGTTAAAGAAGACCTTTAAATGTTAATGGATAATTAATATTATGTAATCATTTTAGAAAGAAATTAAGAATAATTTCATTTTAATTGTAATTAGAGTTTGAATAAATTTATGAGTAAGTGATAAACAAATCGTAATTAACTACTTAAATTAATTAATGCATAATTAATAGTTAATTAGTTAAGGAATTTAATTAAGAATTTATAATTGGTTAACTAAGTAGTTAATGGTAAATAAATGGGTAGTTAAGTTATTGATTAATAATTAAAGTTATTAATTAATGGCTAAAGTGTTTGATAAATAAATTTATATCAAATGATTTGTAATTAATAAATCAGGATTGGATAATTAAATTCATAAGAGATAAATTGAATTGATTAGGATTAAACGATTAATTAATCCTGCTTATGAATGATTGTATTGAATGAGTTGCCTTGAATTGATTGTCATATATGATCTATGATACTTTGTGATATATACTGATTTATGTATGACCTGTAATGTAGTTTATTTATCTGGGATAAATGTAATTCATTATCTGTAATTTATATATCTGTGATCTGTGAAATAAGGATAAGCGTTATAGTTTATATCGCTTATCAATTATATTTCTATATTTTGAACTGTGATGATTGAATGATGTGGAACTATTGAGTTAAACCCCTGGACCACACCATACACACACAAATATGGATTTCACGAGGAAATCGATTAAGTCGCAGATTTTTGAAATGATTTATAAAAAAAAAAATTGAATTTTTAAATTCAAATGTTTTGGAAATGGAATCGGAATAAATGTGAAAAGCTTTTGGAATGGAATTTCAAAATGGAATTTCAAAATAGAATTTATTATTTTTAAATTACTTGATTAAGTTTTGGAATTTAAATAAGTTGATTTAAATTTAAATTCAATACTTGAAATTGAATTCTGTAATTTGAAATTAGGATTAATGATATTATACTAGTCATTATGAGTTAAACCATTTTTAAAGTATTATTTTTGGGAATTTGAATTTAACTCAAGGATTTCAACTCGTATAAATGAATCAGATTTCCAAAATGAAAACTGTTGTTTTCAAATGATAAACACTTTTAGATAAGAACTGAGATTCCAGTTAATTAGGGGAATTACAAGATTGAATAGAGAAATGATTTTCCTAAGTTATGAATGAATTCTTTTTGAAAGCTATGAATTAAATCTGTTTATTTTTAACAGATTTAAATTGATGATTTGTTTAAATCAAATTGAAATGAAATTGTTTTGAAGGCTATAAGTTAAATCTTTGATTTAAAGATTTAACGAGTTAATCAAATTGAAATGAAAATTGATTTGGAAAATCTATGAATGAATCTTTTGTTTAAAAGATTAAAATGTGAAAATTGTTTAAACCGTTAAAGGTTGTGAAAATGAATCTTTTTGTTAAAGATTGAAAATGGTAATTTGTTAAACCATTTGAAAGAAAGTTTGAATTATTAAGTTGTGACTTAATTGAAATCCCATGTCCATATGTTTTGAAAAATATTTTCGCTCACTATTCGGTTTAGCCGGGAAAGGACCTTTGTGTCGTATAACCCATTCCGAATATGTGATACGTCGTTATGGATAGCATTTGAAGACCGGTGATGAAGACCGGGTATTTGTGAAAGCGATAGGATGACCTATCGATTGTTTCTGCATCGAGTCGCGCTGGTATAGAAACTCCCTAAGTGATGGGAAAATCCGATCGGGATTGTGAATATCCGGGTTGCAAGGACTTCTTTGTAAGTGCCTTCGGTTCTGTTCGAACCCAGAACAGACTTGTATGGATTGTATGTCTGACATTGCAAATTGAGATATAAAGCCGATTTCTTTCAAATATATTTCTGTTGGTGGCGAAGAATTTATTCTTTTAGCTTAACACCCTTCTCTGAGACGTACGAGCTCAGAGGTTATATAGTTGAAGTTATCAGCGATATATTCTCAATTTGGTAATGTGACATGCTGAGTGTTGCTGAAATGATCATTGTGTTGATTATTGTGATAGGATCGTTTATTTGATCGTCTATCTTGGTGATCATTGTGTTGATCATTTGTTGACCCAAAGCATGGCTTTTGTATAAAGTATGTTTTTGTGGACGTGACTTCGTCGAGCCTCACACCCCGGAAATGGTCAAAACAGGAAAGATGCGGCAAGGTTATGAGGGGTAGCACCCTTTAGGGTATGTACATTTCCTTCTGGATAGAGGTGGTATCATGGTATGGAGCCCAGATATTTAACCTATGTGGTTACTACGAATTTATTACTTTGTGGTTGTTGGTTTTCGGGATCCCGTGAGAAAGGTCGTTTACGATCGGGGAATGGCGTGCTCGTGTCAGTAGTTACCCAGTTAGGGGTAACCCGGCCTTGTGTTGGCAGAGTTCCGGTTTGGTTCTCGGGGATGTCTTTCCAGAGGCATTCTCATGTGGCAATGGGAAGTTCCTTGGCCTGACCATTTGTTGGAAATCCAAAGAAACAATACGAAACTTGTACGGTTTTAGTTGTAGAACCTGCCATCTAATATGGTAGCTATAGTAGACATAATATAATGGTACCTATGCTGGCTAAGATTTATATTCTACTTTCGAAATGATTTGTTCTACACTATGCACTAGTAATAATATCAAGTGTTTCTTTTTAATGCGTATCAAGCATCTTTGACTATCATAAGGAGAAATCTTCTCCAAGTCTGCGTTTGCATTGTGTGTGTGGCAGGAGGCCTTATGGTAGTCTCATTTTTCAAAAGCATTGCGATTTGACTTTAAAAAAAATCTTTTGTTGAATGTTTTAAAAGATAAACTGTTTTTGTTGCTCACACCAGTCCCACGACTGATCCGGAGTTTATCGTTTCTTTCCTAAACTCTGGGTGCTCATTATTTTCTACACGAGCAGTCTAGAGTTGGGTTTTACAGATAGTTAGATATAGTGGATTATCTGGAGTTAGTTCAGTCTTTGGATCGCACCAGTCTTGCTTAGCTTGATGCATCGTTATTGGGAGTTCGAGCTATTGCTGGATTGATTCTTGGAAATGGAGTTACAGTTCCGATTTGGAGTTCTTCGTTGAAGACTATCTTAGAGTTATTTGTTCCGCTGTTAAATGTTATCTATTTTCTTTCCGCTGCTATTTTATTGTATCATATCTCTGATGTATATTGATATCTATTGGATCATCTGTTGTATCAGATATTGTATCAAAGCTGTATATCAATGTATTATTCTTTTATTCCGCTGTGTTGTTTACTTAACGATTGTTATAAGCTCCGGCGAATCGGATTTGAACGGTCGAATCTATGACATTCGAGTACGATTTGAAGTATGGATGTCGATTTTTGAGCGGGCAAAATCGAAGCCGTTACATTTGGTATCAGAGCTACGGGTTAAACTTTAGCTCAGCAGTGTAACACGTTAAGTAGCTCATTAGAGATAGGGTGAAGTAAATCCTAGAATGAGTAATCCTTAAGATATCCGTTTGAATGTCTCAGTAAAATCTCTTACTATCCACTGATAGTAAGTATGAGTGTAAGAAGAGAACGAGATAGAGGACAGGGAAATACGACTATAAATGGTCGATACTCTGTAACAATAATGGAAACAACTTTCTTATCAATTTTCTTTGATTCGTTTTCAAATTCTTTTGAATTGTATTGATAAAACGATTTTGGTTGAGAACAAATTTTGAATTTCTGTTATAACTTCTTGGGTGGAATAAAATATGAAATATAAACTTTGATGTATTTCTCAACATATAAAACTCTAAACTTAAGATCTTAATATTTGGCTTTGATTTTAATTGTAGAGAACAAATAGCGTTAGCCGAGGAGGAAAGGTCAGGAGAGTGGGTGATTATGCTTCATCCAGTAGGGTACGAGATGATGAAGGTGAGTCATCAGTTCATAGGGAATTCCCAGTGGAGCCTGTAGTGCAGCCCCAACCACCAGTGGAAGAAGAAGAAGATGAAGAGGAATTCGAAGAAGAAAATGAAGACGAATTCAAAGAAGAAGATGAAGAGGAATTCGAAGAAGAAAATGAAGACGAATTCAAAGAAGAAAATGAAGAGGAATTCGAAGAAGAAGAGCTCGAGGAAGAATTCGAAGAAGAAGTTGAGGAGGAATTCAAGGAAGAGGTTAAGGCGGAAGAAGAACCTGACGTGGAGGAAGAGTCCGAAGGTGACGAAGCAATTCATTGGGATTTGGATAATGCCGTGGATGATGATGATCCCATTGAGGACGAGGAGTTAAATGGTGGGTATCTTATTCTGGAAGAATCTGATCCGGAGGAGATTTTTGAGACAGACAATGAGGTTGAAGTGATGGACCTGTCAGGGCCTGAGAGGGAGGGTTCTGAGAGTGAGGATTGGTAGTTGGTCGGTTTGACTCATTTAGGGGTATTTATATAGGTATTTTGGACTTGAGATCGTAGTAAAAGTTGGATGTTAGTGGGTTATGTATGACTATAACTCATGTACTAATATTTTGAGTAGTGTTTAATATAAAATATATTCTGAATGGCCTGAAAATATCCAGTTTGATCTGAAAAGATATTTCTCTATCTTTTATCTATCTTTGTTGTTTTCGTGCCTGCGAATTTCGAGGACGAAATTCTTTTAAGGGGGGAAGTTTGTAACGACCCTAGATTTTAATTTAATTTAAATTGATAATTTAAATGAATTTTTGAATTAAAATTGTGAAATGTATAGATGGATTGATGCGAGTTTCCCCGAATCAAATAGAAAATATGTAAAGTCATATGGATTTGAAAATTTGTATATATAGAGAAAATATAACTCAATAATTTTTAAAGTAAAATTTATGATAATTATTTAAACTAAAAATAGAAGTAAATTTAAAATGCAAGAATAAAGAAAATACATTTAAGTAAGCAAAATAAAAGTATATATTTTTACATAACTAAACAAATGCATAAGAAAGAACAAGATAGAATATATTGGTACCTATATAAGTTAAAGTTATAACCCATAACAAAACAAATCAAACATAATAAATACAAACGAATATAAATAGTTTTAGTATGTAGCTTGCAAAAGAAAGAAATCAAATAGAATACAAAGCAGGTTACAAAGCTAACTAAATAAACATATGCATAGAAGAAAAAAAAAAGAACATAAAACAAAGTAAAAGCAAGCTAAGAAATGCAAGGAAACAAACAGGGAAAAAAATATATGCAGGCAAGGCAAGTAACATATTTATAAAATTATGTAAAATATAAGTAAACATATTAACTAAAATCTAACATTATAGAACTCATGTATATTTCAAAATATAAAACAAAAGAAAGAAACAAAATAAAATATATTTGTACATACAAAATAAATAAAGCAAAGTATTAAAATAAAGTACAAATATGAAACAAGTATGTCTTCAGCCACCAAGCAAATATAAGTATATTCATGCAGCCTTCAAAGTTAAGTACAACAAAAGATATCACCTTGTACAAAGTATAACATCAGGTAAACAAGTAGGTATGGCTGAAGTAAAACAAGCCTTAACATATCACATCAGCCCCAAACTGCATAATAAAATATGCAAGGCCTGTCTGTTCTTATATATGCATATCATCTCCATTTTGTTCACAATTTGAGACTAAATAAAACCAAAGCAATATCATCAGGAATTCAAATAGATATCAACTTAAAGCTTCTACTTAAAACCCTCAAACAAATATTATAAAAAGAAGGAAGAAGAGAAAGTACCTGTAACAACTTCAACTCAGTTTTAACTTGCAAAGTTAAAAAGGATTTCAACTTAAAGATTTCTGGGAATCAAGGAGCAAGGAAGCTTCAGTTATTAAAACCTGATTACAATCTCAACATTCACTTAAAAGCTTTGAAATATGATCTAGAAGGTGAGTAAACATACTATTTTCAAATTTTAAACTTGTATATTTAACTTACAATGGTATGTGCTTTGTTGTCTGTTATTTCTGAGTTCACTTTGTTGCTCTGGAAATTTATATGCCATGATCTTCAGTATTTCAATTTCTGAACAAAGTAAGGGAGAGGAAACTTTAAATACTATTTCATATAAATATGTAAACTTAGGAATTCAAGTCATGTGTAATCTTGTTTAAACTGGAAATCACGGCCTGGTAAGATTGTTTTGAAGTGACAGTGTACTCAAACACTGCATATTTAAGTTACAGTAAGAAATCAATATGTGGAAAAAGAAAAAGAAAAAAAAACTCAACTATTATAATTTGTTAATTTGAATTCATAACTTAAATAAACATGTAAAAGTAGGATTTTTAAAGCAAAAATGGAGACTTTTAGATATGTATATAAGGTATAGTTTATAAATGAACAAAAATTGCTTTTCTGTAAATTCCAGATGATTCAATCAATTATTGTTGATGAAATTTAACATGAAGCTAGAGTGTTGATGTGAGATCACTAGAAAAATATTGGAAATTTTTTCGAATGTAAGGGTTTTGAGATTGAGATAAAAGTAGGGTTTTGTGCACTTGTTTTTCGAAGCTCTGTAAATTTGCGTTTTCCTCGCCGTGACTTGATTGAGTGGGTCGGCCTTCGAGGAGATGGTTGAGAAAGGTTTGGACGTGGCGTGGCCGAAGCGGCGTCGCTCCTAGAGGTCGGTGTCAGCGGGTCGAGGCGAGTTTGTTTAGGGTGTTTGAGTTGATGATTCGAGCTTCAGGCTCTTTTTCGATTTCAAGCATTTCATGTTGAACTGAAGTTTGTTTTCACGAGAGATGTCGATTTGTGGTTTGCTGGAGGTAGCGTGGGTTGCCGGAGGGGAGGCGAACCACCGTGCACGTGCACGGTGGCGAGTGAGTGCCTGTGTCTTTGAGTTGGGCTGACGCGAGTGGTGCTCGAAGTTTTTGGGCAGATGCTTCGAGTCGATCTGATGCATGCGTGAGTTGGCTACTGCAGTTTCATTTATAACTTTAACTTAAACTAAAAAAAAAAGAAGAAGAAAAGAACAGGCAAAAGGAGAAGATGGGAAGAAGAGAGAGACGCAAGGGAAGCACGGGGGAAACTCGAGACCGACTCGAGTAGAAAGAGGAGCTGTCTCGGGTCCATTACCAATTGAACGTGGATGATTTTTGTTTTAGTATTTTTATAACTAAGTTAATTAAGAAATTAGTTAGTTTAGGTTAATATTTGTTTTAAGGGTTTAATAAGGTAAGTGATGAAAGATAGTTGATTAATATAAAGTAATTAGGAATGTAAATTAATTTATATTTGAAATTAAATTGATAACTTTAAATTAATTTTGTAATTAAAAATAAATCATATGTTTAAATCAATTTAAATCTTACAAAAGTTAGCTAATTACTTAAAGGTTAATAAATGGAAATTAACTTAAGTGATCACTTCAAGATAAGTAATATTTAAGTTATAGTTAGTAATACATCGATTTGCACCAAGTTAAAGAAGACCTTTAAATGTTAATGGATAATTAATATTATGTAATCATTTTAGAAAGAAATTAAGAATAATTTCATTTTAATTGTAATTAGAGTTTGAATAAATTTATGAGTAAGTGATAAACAAATCGTAATTAACTACTTAAATTAATTAATGCATAATTAATAGTTAATTAGTTAAGGAATTTAATTAAGAATTTATAATTGGTTAACTAAGTAGTTAATGGTAAATAAATGGGTAGTTAAGTTATTGATTAATAATTAAAGTTATTAATTAATGGCTAAAGTGTTTGATAAATAAATTTATATCAAATGATTTGTAATTAATAAATCAGGATTGGATAATTAAAATCATAAGAGATAAATTGAATTGATTAGGATTAAACGATTGATTAATCCTGCTTATGAATGATTGTATTGAATGAGTTGCCTTGAATTGATTGTCATATATGATCTATGATACTTTGTGATATATACTGATTTATGTATGACCTGTAATGTAGTTTATTTATCTGGGATAAATGTAATTCATTATCTGTAATTTATATATCTGTGATCTGTGAAATAAGGATAAGCGTTATAGTTTATATCGCTTATCAATTATATTTCTATATTTTGAACTGTGATGATTGAATGATGTGGCACTATTGAGTTAAACCCCTGGACCACACCATACACACACAAATATGGATTTCACGAGGAAATCGATTAAGTCGCAGATTTTTGAAATGATTTATAAAAAAAAAAAATTGAATTTTTAAATTCAAATGTTTTGGAAATGGAATCGGAATAAATGTGAAAAGCTTTTGGAATGGAATTTCAAAATGGAATTTCAAAATAGAATTTATTATTTTTAAATTACTTGATTAAGTTTTGGAATTTAAATAAGTTGATTTAAATTTAAATTCAATACTTGAAATTGAATTCTGTAATTTGAAATTAGGATTAATGATATTATACTAGTCATTATGAGTTAAACCATTTTTAAAGTATTATTTTTGGGAATTTGAATTTAACTCAAGGATTTCAACTCGTATAAATGAATCAGATTTCCAAAATGAAAACTGTTGTTTTCAAATGATAAACACTTTTAGATAAGAACTGAGATTCCAGTTAATTAGGGGAATTACAAGATTGAATAGAGAAATGATTTTCCTAAGTTATGAATGAATTCTTTTTGAAAGCTATGAATTAAATCTGTTTATTTTTAACAGATTTAAATTGATGATTTGTTTAAATCAAATTGAAATGAAATTGTTTTGAAGGCTATAAGTTAAATCTTTGATTAAAGATTTAAAGAGTTAATCAAATTGAAATGAAAATTGATTTGGAAAATCTGTGAATGAATCTTTTGTTTAAAAGATTAAAATGTGAAAATTGTTTAAACCGTTAAAGGTTGTGAAAATGAATCTTTTTGTTAAAGATTGAAAATGGTAATTTGTTAAACCATTTGAAAGAAAGTTTGAATTATTAACTTGTGACTTAATTGAAATCCCATGTCCATATGTTTTGAAAAATATTTTCGCTCACTATTCGGTTTAGCCGGGAAAGGACCTTTGTGTCGTATAACCCATTCCGAATATGTGATACGTCGTTATGGATAGCATTTGAAGACCGGTGATGAAGACCGGGTATTTGTGAAAGCGATAGGATGATCTATCGATTGTTTCTGCACCGAGTCGCGCTGGTATAGAAACTCCCTAAGTGATGGGAAAATCCGATTGGGATTGTGAATATCCGGGTTGCAAGGACTTCTTTGTAAGTGCCTTCGGTTCTGTTCGAACCCAGAACAGACTTGTATGGATTGTATGTCTGACATTGCAAATTGAGATATAAAGCCGATTTCTTTCAAATATATTTCTGTTGGTGGCGAAGAATTTATTCTTTTAGCTTAACACCCTTCTCTGAGACGTACGAGCTCAGAGGTTATATAGTTGAACTTATCAGCGATATATTCTCAATTTGGTAATGTGACATGCTGAGTGTTGCTGAAATGATCATTGTGTTGATTATTGTGATAGGATCGTTTATTTGATCGTCTATCTTGGTGATCATTGTGTTGATCATTTGTTGACCCAAAGCATGGCTTTTGTATAAAGTATGTTTTTGTGGACGTGACTTCGTCGAGCCTCACACCCCGGAAATGGTCAAAACAGGAAAGATGCGGCAAGGTTATGAGGGGTAGCACCCTTTAGGGTATGTACATTTCCTTCTGGATAGAGGTGGTATCATGGTATGGAGCCCAGATATTTAACCTATGTGGTTACTACGAATTTATTACTTTGTGGTTGTTGGTTTTCGGGATCCCGTGAGAAAGGTCGTTTACGATCGGGGAATGGCGTGCTCGTGTCAGTAGTTACCCAGTTAGGGGTAACCCGGCCTTGTGTTGGCAGAGTTCCGGTTTGGTTCTCGGGGATGTCTTTCCAGAGGCATTCTCATGTGGCAATGGGAAGTTCCTTGGCCTGACCATTTGTTGGAAATCCAAAGAAACAATACGAAACTTGTACGGTTTTAGTTGTAGAACCTGCCATCTAATATGGTAGCTATAGTAGACATAATATAATGGTACCTATGCTGGCTAAGATTTATATTCTACTTTCGAAATGATTTGTTCTACACTATGCACTAGTAATAATATCAAGTGTTTCTTTTTAATGCGTATCAAGCATCTTTGACTATCATAAGGAGAAATCTTCTCCAAGTCTGCGTTTGCATTGTGTGTGTGGCAGGAGGCCTTATGGTAGTCTCATTTTTCAAAAGCATTGCGATTTGACTTTAAAAAAAATCTTTTGTTGAATGTTTTAAAAGATAAACTGTTTTTGTTGCTCACACCAGTCCCACGACTGATCCGGAGTTTATCGTTTCTTTCCTAAACTCTGGGTGCTCATTATTTTCTACACGAGCAGTCTAGAGTTGGGTTTTACAGATAGTTAGATATAGTGGATTATCTGGAGTTAGTTCAGTCTTTGGATCGCACCAGTCTTGCTTAGCTTGATGCATCGTTATTGGGAGTTCGAGCTATTGCTGGATTGATTCTTGGAAATGGAGTTACAGTTCCGATTTGGAGTTCTTCGTTGAAGACTATCTTAGAGTTATTTGTTCCGCTGTTAAATGTTATCTATTTTCTTTCCGCTGCTATTTTATTGTATCATATCTCTGATGTATATTGATATCTATTGGATCATCTGTTGTATCAGATATTGTATCAAAGCTGTATATCAATGTATTATTCTTTTATTCCGCTGTGTTGTTTACTTAATGATTGTTATAAGCTCCGGCGAATCGGATTTGAACGGTCGAATCTATGACATTCGAGTACGATTTGAAGTATGGATGTCGATTTTTGAGCGGGCAAAATCCGAGCCGTTACAATAATATCAGAGGATTTCTATAAAAATTGTTTTAGCTATCGTAAGGTAAAAACCCGACATGTTTATTTGTGGCGTGGTCTTACGAGATGCTTTTGTTTTCAAAGGATTTTTGAAACTTTAGTAATCAATTGGGTGTGATTTTCTCACGCTGGTATTCCAGACCGACTCGGGTATTATCTAACTGTAATGCTCGGGTCAGACCGAGTATTATAGGATACAGGATGATGCTATGGAAGTCAGGAGACGAGCTGGATGACGATACGTACTTACGTACCTGTTTATGTATATATTCCGCTGTGTTGAGTTGTTGTGTATCCATTGTATGATATTGATGTTGAGTTGTGATTAATGTACTCTGATGATGTAATATATATAAACAGTCATATTTGATTTTGAGTAAAGATCATTATTATCTATTATATTTTATTCCGCTGCGATGGTTAGATTTTGTTATTGCTTTCTATTTTCTTCTTCTACTTCTTCTTCTTTAACCCAAATGGTTCGTATTTCTGTACAACTTGAGTTGATTTAGATAGAATAGTATTGACTTAAGGGGTACGGATTTGCGTGCTGTTACAGGTCTGTACTTGATTCCCTGAGTTGCTGGAGTTTGTACCACTTGAGGCATTTGTGTTGAGTCAGTGACTTGACCTTTTGCATTTTGTTTATGGTTTGGTGTTCTTTGTTCTGTCCACTGGTTCATTGCAGTTAGGCTTGGGTTTGAGCATCACTGATCTAATATACATTGGATTTGTTTTTCTAATTACACTTGAGTTGAATCCAGCTTAAACGCTCGGGTTTGACCTTGTGCTCGTGTTGCAATTTCATTTGAATTGCATTTGAGTTGAACCTGACTTTTCTTGGGTTTGACCCTGTGCTCGTTTGTGAACTTTCATTGAGCTTTTGTGTAATTTCATCACTGTATTGGCGAGGCAGTGCACGCGTGCGTGCACCGCAGCCAATTCAGAATTTGATGTTTTAATTGAGGTTTCAATTGCTTGAATTGTTTTGTCCAATTCAATATTTTGATATTGTATTTTGATTTGGTGATTTGATCATTTAGTTGTTGTTTGATTATTTTCTTAATAATTAGATTTTTGTTGTTAATTGCCGTTTAGGCAATTCTGATGTTTTCTAAATTGTCTTCATTGATAATCTTTTCATTTATCTTGTTGATAATTTGATTCTGCTGATTTGTTGTTTAACACTGTTGGTGTTATATTTACCGTTATCCAATTTCTTTATTAAAAGGGTCGGATAGACGAGAATTATTGTGACTGTCGTCTATTTGATTATTTGATTATTATTGCCTCTATGCATTAATAACTGAGTTTGAATTAGACTGACCCGTGTATTATTTTCTTTTGAACGTAATACTCGGGTCAGACCGAGTATTTTACAACTTGAAGGTTTCCGGGCAGCGAAGTTAGAAAGGGGGCAAAACGCTCACTTTAGTTTGGGGATTTTGTACTTAAAGAAATATTCCGTTGCATTAATTCAATACATTGTATAAACTCTGATATTTGTAAGAAAATAGAAAGATTCATTTTTTTCGAAATATTATTATTCTGTGATTCTGTGGCTAATTCTGTTTAAACTCTATAAACTAAATAACAATCCGTCATTTTGAACGTTTCAAGTTGGTTTAATTACCGACTGGGGGCGGTCAAAAGGGCGGAATGTTACAAAGTGGTATCAGAGCTTTGGTTTATACAAAGCTTAGTTTATGACGTTTAATATGAATAGTCACTAGGATCACTTTAAAGAAAGAGTTTTTCAAATCTAAAGAAGTATAAAATTGTTTTTTTTGAAAAATAAAAGGTATTTTGAAAATTCAAATCCTTTTTGGAAATCCCCCTCTCTAAATTTAGGTTTACGATAGTTTCTCTTTGATACGGTCTCCTTAGATTTGAGTCCTGATCATTTGAAAACCCATTATCGAATTGCTGAGATTTATAAAAAATAAAATATAATTTAACTGAATTAATGAATTGGTCTAAATAAAATATTTTGAATATCTCCAAAGTAATAATTGGGAGATAAAATGACATGTCAATTTAGTTATAGCCAAGGGGAGCATTGAACTATAACTTGGGAATTTGATTCTAAATTCTTTTGAAAATTGGTTTCAAATGTTTTGAAGAACAATACTAGTAGTATATACAGGAAAAAAAATTCAAGTAATTTTTGAAAATATTTTTGAAAATAATAAAATAAAATAATTTTTGTTTTTATTTTTCAAGCAAGGTTTGATACGCAAGTATGTATATATGTATATTTCAAATGTTTGAAATAAAATCCGGAGTTGAATCTCAAGTTTGGTTGAATAATAATCCTATATATCAGGATAATGTAAATTTGCAAATTGTCGTGGGGAAATGATTGAATAATCCAACCTTTGCTAATAGGGATTGCAAATTTTAATAGGAAACTTCGAAAACATCTTGTTAATTATAATGGCGAAAACCGAAGCACAAAAAGCAGCACGCTGTGAACAAAGAGCAATTGCCCGTAGAGAAGCAGAAGTGGCACATGCGGAAATCGAAAGGAAAATTAATGAAAGGCAAGGACCTGGTTCCTATGATGATGTTATCTGTTATCGATGTCATAAAATGGGACATTATGCCGTTATGTGCCGAGAGAAGAGAAAGAAAAGGAATGTGGATGACCGGTTCGCTCGTCCTGAGATTGTGTGTTTTAAATGTCAGGGGAAAGGGCATTTTCTTAGTCATTGCCCTGAAGTGAAAAGGAAGAAGTGTGCACTCGATTTACCAGTCGACAGATTGACAATCTGCTACCATTGTCGCCAGACTGGACATATAGCCAGAAACTGCACCGAAAGGCAGCATGGAAAGCAAGCTATAGCCCGATCAGCTAGAGCGAAAAGTGTAAGAACGATAGATAAGGATGGAAACATCTCATATTTTTGCGGGAACTGTAGGAATTGGGGACATGTTGACTTTGAATGTGTTAATCCTCCTTTAATACAACCTGAAATAGTGCAAACCAAAGAGGGAAGTTTGGCAAAGATGCGTACTACCAGACAGGAAGTCGATAGTCCTCAATAATTCTGAATCTTAAACCAATCAGTATATTTGAAGCAATTACTATATTTTGTAATACTATCTTTTGTAATCCAAATCTTCTATGTACGTATTATAAAAAGTATTAAGCTATATTTAGTTTTGTATATTTTAATAAAATAGCGTCTTGGGAAGGAAATCTATTTGTCGACTTAACTGTATGAATCAAACTAGTTTTGATGTAAAGCTTATATTTCAAGTTTAGATTAATGCCTAAAATAGTTAATGTGGAGATATGAATCTAATGGAACCAAGTCAATGAATGGCTTACTAAAGAATTAGTTGATTATTTTGGAAATAGAAAGCAAATGCAAGGTTCAAATGGGATTTTGATTTCAAATTTGAAGTTTGTCAACATGATTATCCACAATAGGTTTAATAGATTCAGTGATGAATTTTAATTTAAACTTGCAGAGAATTAAGTTAAGTGGAAAAATTAATATTGGAAAGTTTGAAGTCAGTTTAAAACCAATATTGTGAAAAGTATGCGGAATTCAAACTATGAATTAAGTCAAAGTTGAAAATTTTAAATGGGAAATTTAAACAATTAGTTCAACTTGAAATTTTTCAAAAAGATTGAATCTTGAGTTAAATTGAGTTTAACTTCGACACTAAAAACAATATAAGTTGAGCTTTGAATTTCGGATGGACGGTTTGGATTGTATGTCTAACATTGTGAATTGATGACATAGCAATTGATCTCTATTAAATATATATCTGTTTGGTGGCGAAGAATTTATTCTCTTAGCTATATACACCCTTCTCTGAGACATACGAGCTCAGAGGTTATATATCGGTAGACATCAATTATGTGTTGAGAATTGACAATGTAACGTAAAATCCAAATCGTGTGTGAAGTCGATAATAAATTGAATTATGAACATGAATTGGGTTTGAGATAACCTTAAACTTCCAAATTGATTTAGAGGAAAATTTTAAATTGGCAACGAGATGGAAAATTCAGGAATCCTCTATTTGTTATGGGTATGGGATACGGAGGTTTTCGGAACTTATATATGAGAATGTAGTAAATTCGAAAACCATCAGCTTGGAAAGTAATTGTTATGGAAATCTTATGTAAGTTTACATAGGTATGATATGTACAAAATGTGAAATGAAGTACTATATATATGACATTATGTTTTCTAAACTGAGGATATGGAAAAGTACCTTCCATTGAAAATTTGTGAAGGCGTTGGAACTCGGTATGAGTGTTCATTTGAAATTCGTAGCTACGTAGAATTTCCATAAGTTGGAGTGTCCATTTAAATTGGAATCCCTCGTGATGGGATCATGTTGATTGATGATGATGTATACTAGCATAATTCGAGGGGTGTGATGCCTACAGTTACAAGCGATTCCACTGGGATAGTGGCGCAACCGCCGTGTAAACTGCGATCTAGATGCCATAGCGAAATTCGAGGGGCGAGATGCCTATGGTTACAAGCGATTCCACTGGGATAGTGGCATAACCGCCGGGTGAACTGCGTGGCAACAACCATGGCAAAATTCAAGAGATGTGAAATCTACAGATTACAAGCGATTCTACTAGGATAGTAGCGTAACCGCCGAGTAACTGTGATCCATGGGGGAACGTGCTTTCCATATCCATTTTTAAAAGGATTTTTAAGTATTTTCACTGGGAGTTGAAGCAAGTATATTTAGTACTTGGAGATTTTTAGTCCTGCGCCTGGCCAACGTTTGCCTAATGTCTATAAGAACGACGATAGACTTGTTAAACTTCGAGTTAGTAAGTATTTTCAAAACTTTAAATAGCAAATCAATAGTCTGAAATTAAAATTTCATAATTCCGACCTAATAAACTAAGAAAGAAGATCTTTAAAATGTCTTGAAAGTCCACAGCTTTGGAAAAGATGTAATATGCAAATCTGTAACATGAAGAATGTCAAGTTTAAATATGAGTGGTTATAAACTAAAATAGTGAATTGAAAACAAATTTGAATAAAATAAATTGGAATTTGTAATGAATTAGTAATCGGAACTAATTTAAAATAATGCAATAGTAAATGAAAGTTAATCGATAAAATTCAATATTCAGAAGATAAATTGAAATCAAATAGAATTGAAATTGTGAATTGAATTCAAATGAAATTTGAAATGTAAAATTGAATGAAAATGAACATATAATTTCAATAGGGAAGTAAAAGTGTATAAGAAGCATATATTGAAAATTTTTGTAAGGGAATTGGTAAAATGATTTGAATGTTGGAATTGGATACTACTACTAGCAGGATATACAGGTGTATAAAAGGAATTGGAAATTTTTGATTCGAAGATAAAAATTAATTTGCTCGACAAAAAGGTGTGTATTCCAATTTCAATATGAAATTTGATGATTTTCTTGTCTAGCCGCTTGGCTTTTTCTTTCCTTTTTGAAATTGGGAGCCCGATGTGGCATTTTGTAGTCGTACCGAGTTAGTCGCGCAAAGGAGATGCTGGCGAAATTTTTCAAAAATTTAAAGTGTAGAAAAATTTTGAGAAAATTTTGAAAGTTTAAAAATTTGAATTTAAATTCAAATTTGAATTGAGAAGGAAACAATGTTGTTTGAAACTTATAATTGAAGTTGGAAAGTTAATTGAAATGATAATGGATCTTTAATAAAAAGATTTAGGTTAGTAAGTTGATAAAACTATTTGGATTGTGAAAATAGTAGACGAGTTAAGGACCATTTTTCCTAACTTGTAATTTCGGGACGAAATTCTTTTAAGGGGGGTGTTATCCCACTTTTTGGCAAAGCCGTGATACCAAAAGATTGATCGAAAGCAAAGGACGGTTCACCTCAGAGATTGGTTATGCTTCACTTTGCTATGGATATCGATGAATTTTGTCCGAGTCCGGAACGAGCCGCAATTGATAGGACATGACAAGAAAGGTCGTAGGAGTCATCATTTCAAATTTCAAGTCAATCCGAGTTCATATGCTCAAGATATGATGGATTCAATTTGAGAAAGGTAGTCACTGTCTGTTTCGAAACCATCACGTTGGAGTGCTTCGAAACCATCACCTTCGAACCCACCACCGCCTGCTATGTTCGAAACCATCGGCCACCGTTAACTTCGAATCGATCGAATTCTAACCGATCAGGCATGATACTGATCACTTCGAATCGATCGGTTCGAACCCTCCGGATGGCTGTCCCCTCAACAAGTTTGGACCCATCACTCTCCATCTACTTCGAATCCATTGCATTCGAACCCATTAGTATCCATGCTAAAGCACTTTTTCGTATCCATTAATGGGTTGCGTCTTCGTATCCATGAGCGTTGTATCATTCACATCATTGCCTAGTTCGAATCGATGATCTTTCGAACCCATCGCGGAGCTTCATTTCGTATCCATCACATGTATCGATATGAGCCTGCCATCGATACGAAGGAAGCTCCCTCCCCTCGGTTCGCACTAGACAGATGCAGGTCAATACGAGAATTACGTAATTGATTGATTCAAACTACCAACGGTCATCGATACGAAGTCAGCAAAATCTATGGATTCGAAGCGGTCAAAACGGAGACAAATCAGGATCGGCGCGAGGAGTATGCGCCACGTCACTGCAGAATCACGTGTGCCCATGGATTCGAAGTCATGGTTTCGAAGTGATGGGTTCGAACTCCACAGCCAACCGAGAAACACCATTTCGAACCGATCATATCTCCTCGACCACACATCCAAATGCAACCAAATTTTCACAGTAGCTTCCATACAAGGTAAATAGGGGTGTCAAATGGGTTGGGTTGGGTATAAATGGGTTGGGTTGAAAATTAACTCGACCCATTTAAAGAAAATAACACCCAACCCATTAAACCCATTTATTAATTGGGTAAACCCAACCCAACCCATAAATTTAAGGGATCAACCCAACCCAATCCGTTAAACCCATTTTACACAAAACGGAACCAAAAACTGTAAAAGATAAAAAATAAATAGTGCAGAAATTGCAACAATAATTTTTCATTCCAGCAGTTTTTCATCAGCATAAAAATAATATTCAAGAACAGTTTTACATCAAACTAATATAGAAATAACAACACCATAAACTTTGTATCATTCCTACAGTCACATTGTTTGCAATCTTAAACATTCTAGAACAGTTTTAGTTTTACATAGCAACACCATAAACAGAAATAACAACAGGCAACATAAACAAAAGTTTTATGCTCTAATATACACGGGTGGTGGGCAATAATATCATTGATGCGGTCAACACATCAAACTTTTTTGTTCCAGATTCACACGATATTTCGAATATGCATGTATGACCTTATACTTTGGAGGAAAATAACTATAGGCTAGCTGTTTCGTCAGCTATCTGGAAGATGCTTAAATATAAGCTTCTGTTCATCCTTCTTTTGGACTGGATTCCTCTATATATACTTCATCCCTAAGTGCTGTTATCCCCAGTTAAGGTTTTTTAAAAAATTAATAATGAATAAAAATAAAAATAAAAAGGCAGTTTATCTAAGGAAATAAATGAACTTACAGGATGCATACCAACAGTTTCAGCATGTGAATAAAGAAATGTCTCTACTTATTATGAATAACATGGCAACTATAGCCGCATCATGTTAATCTTCTCTACAACATGAATTCAACAAAATATGAAGTTTCTTCATTCCCACTTTTTAATTGGCTATCTAATATGACAGTACCAAATGAGAATCCATTTGGATATTGTTGAAGGAACAAGAAATACAAACTTCTGAACAAAAAAAATGTATATAAAATAAATATCATTCAAGATGATACAATAGCATTTATTTCAGGTTATCAACAAAACAGAATCAAACAAAAAAAACTAACATATCGATCATTGTGAAAAGTAATACAATAGTTTTACAATATTTTATGCAATTGCAATTTTAATAGTAGTAGATAATGTTTTACACATAAAATCTAGTAACTTGAAGCTCTTCAAAAGTCAGGTGTTTAATACCTCTACACTCAAGACTTCCCTGTACTTAGAATTTGTATATTTATATGAAACCTGCTTCTTCTTTAAAATGAAGATCTTCAGTTTCAGTTAAATTTATAGTTGGACAATAATCGATGATTATCGAGGAGTATGTGTAAATATTTCCTCTCCTTAATATCTGGTCAGATTTAATAATAGTAAAAATGACAAGTTGGTCAACTTTTTTATTTCATTTTTATTATTTGTTCTTTATAAACCTAACACTTAATCTGAATATTTCTTGCTCCAAATCTTCAGTAAATGGCTGCAGTTTGTGGCAGCTGTGATCTGTAGAATCCAGAAACTAGTTCTTTTTTCATTCATATCTTGCTGTGTCTTAAATTGTGCCATCAGTAAATTTTCAGCTTACGCAATTTGTATGTTTAACTTTGTATCTTTACATCTTAAGAGTTCTAAATTATATTTATGGTTGCAATAGCTTTTGATTAAACAAAAAATATATGGAAAATTATGTTGTATTTTGAAATGATGAGAAATAAAACAAAACAAAATGGTGCATTTGTAATAGATGAGGAATAGAAACTATAGTGTATTAGCGGTAAGAAGAGGCATTCAAATTTTATAATGGCATGAGGGAAAGTGAGGTTTAGGAGCAAAATAACTTGTGTAATTGTTTATATTTCAAATTAAGATTGGTTATGATTAACATGTCCTTAAGTATGAAATATTTCATTTCAAATCAGAAGAACTACATGTTGATTGTGTCAATGATTTTTACAGTGTAAAGTGCCCTGCAGAAAATCAGTGCATTTTGGACCCAGTATTCATTGCTGATATCTATTAGCCAGAGGTACATATGTTATATACCTTGGTGAATTACGTGCTCCATTCTAACCTCAACAATTGACAAAAATACTAGATTTTTAACCAATTGATGCAAGCGTTTTGATGGAAGTAAAGTATCATTTGAGATGCTTTCTTTTAACTTAAATTTTATTTATTTATTTTTAGTGTTGATGATACAAATATGAGATGAATGTAATAAATAATAAATAAATCATTTAAATGACCATTTTCAACAAACAGTGGAAGTATTTAAAAGTCATACTTACGTGAAATCTTATTATATCATCAAATACAAATACGTCACCGAAGCTAGTATTGTTCTTGTTCTGACCTGCAGCAAATATTGATGTTTTGTTTTCAATTAAGTACAACAACAAATAAGGTATTACTCCTGAACAGAATATACAACTAAAAATAAGAATCAGAGCAACCTGGAAGGCTAGAGATGAGGAGGCACCTTTTCAGTTCGAAGTAGCAAAATAAGACATCCTTGATAATCCTGAATTGAACATTATGTTAAATCAGATCAAAACTAAAGGCTCAAAAGCTAAAAAGAAAAAATAATTGGGGTATAGCTGAAAAGACACTTAAGCATAACAGCATGAATCTTTGCCCAAATGTAATAAATAAATAAATAAGAGATTCAGATATATCATTAAAGCTCAAAATATTTTGTTCTGCCAAAAATTCATCCCTGAAACAGTAGAGTAAGTATGAACCCAGAAATGATTCGCAAATCGCAATGAAGTAAAAGGTAACGGTGGCAAAAATGAACCGACGAAGTTTTCCCCAAATCTAGCGATTCTCAGTAACATAATCAATATTAGAAACGCACCAGCTTGATTAGATGGAAGGCTGATTATAGCTTGAATACTGCAACCCAGAAATTGATGTAAAGGTGGAAGGCGTCGAATTGTGCCCTATCAGGGAGAAGATGAGTGAATTTGAGAAAGTGAGAAAACCTGGTTTTTTACGCGAGAGCGTCAATTTTGTTTGGGTAAACGGGTAATCAGTGTATAAACGGGTCAAACCCACCTAATCCATTTAATTATATGGGTTAAATGGTTTAGCCCAATAAACTAATTTAATTTAATGGGTTTGACCCAACCCATTTATCTTAGGGGTAATTGGGATGGGTAAACGGGTTGCAACCCATTTTGACAGCCCTAAAGGTAAAGATTGTTCCTGCCAAGTTTCAGCTCGATTGGACCATTTCTTGATGGGTTCGAAATGACTTCGAACCGATGTCAGATCGAGGCGAAACTTGGTGGGGTCGGTCGCGTGGGCCCACTCACGTGCCAGAAGAGGTCTCCCGAAGTTTCAGCCAGATCTGGGCCTCCAACGCCTATAAATAGCACCCTGAAGCCTTCAGAAAAGGGATCTTCCGAGAACTTCTGCCATTGAATGCTGAGACTCTGCCGGATTCAAATCTATTCACCAGAATCACTGTTGTATTCAGATTTCAAAGCTATTATCAATTGTAATCCGTTGTAATCGATTGAATCGAGCAAAGCATTAAAGAGAAATCCTTCAAAGTGGATGTAGGCACGAACGCCGAACCACTATAAATCCTGTGTTTGTGATTGTTGTTTGTGAATTACTGTGACTTGTTACCTAGAGCTGAATTCTATATTGATTGTTGCTGAGTTCTGTGTTGATTATTATCAAATTGAATACGCAAACGGGTGCTTTCGTGATATTGGGTGTTTGTGACCAATTTTGGCGCAAACATTTTGGTGCTTTCACCGAGAGACTGAACTCAGGAGTTCTACCAGTTGATAATTGATTCAGAGAAAGTTTGAAAGTTTAGATTTGAGAAATTATGACGAGACAATCGAGCCGAAGGCCAAGGCCAGAAAGAAGTGAACAACAAGGGAGTCAGGAGGCTTCCTCAGGAGCGAATCAACCATCGATCTACATCACTAGGGACGAGATGGAGACGATGATGAAGAAGCAAGAGGAGTTGATCCAGAGTTTATTTCAACAGATAGGACAGCTTGGAGCACAGAATAGAGGAGCCAATGGAGTCCAGAACGAAGCAGGACCATCCGGCATCGCACCCGGATTAGGGGGCACACCCATGGAGAACGTTGGTCCAATTTCGGAGGGAGAAAGAGGAGTATCTGTGCAACCTGGAGACAGCATAGGAATGAACGCTCAGTCAAGGGGACAGATCTCAGAATTCCCTCGTGAACTCGGGGGGCAGGGTGAAAGTAACGAACGAAGGTTACATCTCGGAGACACCGACAAGTTGGCAGAGATGGTTAGGCGAGCAATGAGAGGCGGTTTGGTGAACAAAGACCTAGAGGATGTTGATAGGAGTCCTTTCACTCCGGCAATTAGACGAGCTAGAAACCCACCGGATTTCAAATTACCATCGCTGGATATGTACGACGGGAGAACGGACCCCACGGTCCATCTGACAAAATATATGAGGCATATGGAAGTGCTGGGGGCATCAGAGGAGGTTATGGCCCGATGCTTTCCACTGTATTTGGCGGATATTGCGGCATTATGGTTCAGGCAATTAGATAGTGGGTCCATTGGAACGTGGAATGATTTAACTGAGAGATTTATGAGGCAATTCAGGGTTCACATTACAAGACCCAAGAATGTGATGACGCTGGCAACTTTAAAACAGAAGGCTGGAGAAACATTAAGAAGTTTCCTGACACGGTTCAACGCGGCGGCAGCTTCCGTGGATAGACCGGATCCATCCATGGTTATGATGGCGGCTGTGTCCGGAATAGCAGACGGAACGGAATTCAAAAATTCATTAACTAAGGATCCACCCGTAGATCTGGGAGAATTCTACCATGAGGCGGAAAAGTTTTTACGATTAGAGGATGCGAATGCAGAAAGAGAAGAAGGAGATGGGATACAAGTTTATGCACTCAAAGATGAAAAGCCCCCTAGAAGGGACTCGGACAAGGATAAAGGTAAAAGAAAGATTGAGAATGACAGAGACAGATCAAAGCGGCAACGGAGGGAGCCGCGATTCACCACCTACACTGAGCTGAACGAGAGCCTGGAACGAATTTATCAGGATACCAAAGAGCAGATTCCGTATCGAAGGCCGATGCGAAGGGACCCTACCACTGACGAAAGGAAATCAGATAAGTTCTGTGTATTCCATGAATTAAACGGTCATAACACTAATGATTGTAGGCACCTGAAGGACGAGGTGGAAGGGCATATCAGGAACGGTATGCTCCTTCAATATGTGAGGAGGCGAGCTCCTGCGGCGGAACCAGAGCGGCCACCGTCCACATCAGCTAGAGGCGACCCTGAATCAAGGCACCGTTTGGTTATCAACTGAGTGAGATAACGATGAACAAGTTGTAAGCTTCCACTAACGCAATTAAATCATTTACACATGTGCGAGATCGCGAACGATCTCCAGGCATGCTCTGAATGATCATTGACCGTTTCGTAGTGGGAACTTACGCTTCGACATCCATGCTTTGCTTTCATATCATTTCAATTTGAATATTTAGACTCTGTTTGTTTGGACATTTCTGTTTTGAAAACTCATCCGTGTAATAGATATTTGATTCTGATAACTCTGGAATGGCTAAGCTACTTACACATGTATGGGGTCGCGAACGATCCCTAGGCATGCTCTGAGATGGCGATGAACCGCCCTGACAAACGATCCAGGAACTCACCCGAACGTGACCCTGGCATCGATAACATTAAGCCCTCCCGGGCACACAATTCGCCTCGAACGGCACTCGACTTCGAACAGTCACAACTCAACACACCTCAAATGGCTTGATCGCGAACGGTCGTCACTTGAGGTCCAACACCCGACCGCGAACGGTCACAAATTTGCCTCGAACGGCACACGATCGCGAACGATCACTTTCTGCCTTGAATGGCACCGACCGCGAACGGTCAAGGTTCACTAATTATAAAATTCGACCTCGAACGGTCACCATTCGCCTTGAACGGCACTTGGTCGCGAACGATCATCAATTGCCGCGAACGGCATCGAACCGCGAACGGTCCCATTTAATCTTTTGCCATGAATAGTATTGACCGCGAACGGTCCTATTCCATCATTTGCCGCGAACGCCATCGACCGCGAACGGTCCTATTCCATCCTTTGCCGCGAACGGCATCGACCGCGAACGGTCCCGATTCACCTCAAACAGCATACGATCTCGAACGATCGACGTATGGATTCATACGCTCGACCGCGCACGGTCGCACTTCACCTCGAATGACTCGATCACGAACGATCGTCATTTGAAGTTGAGCGCTTGACCGCGAACGGCCGCGCTTCATCCTAAATGGCTCGATCCCGAACGATCGTCATTTGAGGCCATATGAAAACTATCGAGTTCTTTGCAGGTTGATGAACGGATTCGAACATCCAACTCGAAGCATTACAAAACACACCTTCCTACCGCAAGGTATGTTTTGGGGGGCAAAATGTTATCCCGCTTTTTGGAAAAGCCGTGATACCAAAAGATTGATCGAAAGCAAAGGACGGTTCACCTCAGAGATTGGTTATGCTTCACTTTGCTATGGATATCGATGAACTTTGTCCGAGTCCGGAACGAGCCGCAATTGATAGGACATGAAAAGAAAGGTCGTAGGAGTCGTCATTTCAAATTTCAAGTCAATCCGAGTTCATATGCTCAAGATATGATGGATTCAATTTGAGAAAGGTAGTCACTGTCTGTTTCGAAACCATCACGTTGGAGTGCTTCGAAACCATCACCTTCGAACCCACCACCGCCTGCTATGTTCGAAACCATCGGCCACCGTTAACTTCGAATCGATCGAATTCGAACCGATCAGGCATGATACTGATCACTTCGAATCGATCGGTTCGAACCCTCCGGATGGCTGTCCCCTCAACAAGTTTGGACCCATCACTCTCCATCTACTTCGAATCCATTGCATTCGAACCCATTAGTATCCATGCTAAAGCACTTTTTCGTATCCATTAATGGGTTGCGTCTTCGTATCCATGAGCGTTGTATCATTCACATCATTGCCTAGTTCGAATCGATGATCTTTCGAACCCATCGCGGAGCTTCATTTCGTATCCATCACATGTATCGATATGAGCCTGCCATCGATACGAAGGAAGCTCCCTCCCCTCGGTTCGCACTAGACAGATGTAGGTCAATACGAGAATTACGTAGTTGATTGATTCAAACTACCAACGGTCATCGATACGAAGTCAGCAAAATCTATGGATTCGAAGCGGTCAAAACGGAGACAAATCAGGATCGGCGCGAGGAGTACGCGCCACGTCACTGCAGAATCACGTGTGTCCATGGATTCGAAGTCATGGTTTCGAAGTGATGGGTTCGAACTCCACAGCCAATCGAGAAACACCATTTCGAACCGATCATATCTCCTCGACCACACATCCAAACGCAACCAAATTTTCACAGTAGCTTCCATACAAGGTAAAGATTGTTCCTGCAAAGTTTCAGCTCGATTGGACCATTTCTTGATGGGTTCGAAATGACTTCGAACCGATGTCAGATCGAGACGAAACTTGGTGGGGTCGGTCGCGTGGGCCCACTCACGTGCCAGAAGAGGTCTCCCGAAGTTTCAGCCAGATCTGGGCCTCCAACGCCTATAAATAGCACCCTGGAGCCTTCAGAAAAGGGATCTTCCGAGAACTTCTGCCATTGAACGCTGAGACTCTGCCGGATTCAAATCTATTCACCAGAATCACTGTTGTATTCAGATTTCAAAGCTATTATCAATTGTAATCCGTTGTAATCGATTGAATCGAGCAAAGCAATAAAGAGAAATCCTTCAAAGTGGACGTAGGCACGAACGCCGAACCACTATAAATCCTGTGTTTGTGATTGTTGTTTGTGAATTACTGTGACTTGTTACCTAGAGCTGAATTCTATATTGATTGTTGCTGAGTTCTGTGTTGATTATTATCAAATTGAATACGCAAACGGGTGCTTTCGTGATATTGGGTGTTTGTGACCAATTTTGGCGCAAACAGGGGGAAGGTTGTAACGACCCAGAATTTTGAACAATTTAAATGAAAATATTTAATTAATTTTAAATATTTGAATGATGGTTTGACTTGAATTTCAAATTATCAGAATGAAATTGGCAATTAAATTTTTAAAATTTAATCTATTGAAAGTTGAATAATAATTTGAATCTTCAGTTTTAAGCTGATTAAAAATATTTCAAAGGCTTGTAAAATATATACTGACAATGCTGGAGATAATGGAAGCTTCAGAATTGAATTTGAAAGTGATTTGATCAGTTTTGAAATTATATCGTTTGAGTCGATATTCAAAAAATAGCCTCCTGTGGCACAGTCTCGGAATTCGACGAAACCAGTTCCATTGGATCCGGAATATTGTATTATTGTCGGATTTCAAATTTCGTAGCGTTTGGAGTTGTTGTGTGAGCGTACGACATATAAACGCGTTGAAATTAAATCAAATTCAATTAAAATTTAAATTTGAAATTGGTCAACATCAGCTACTTCCCTTACTATCACGACACAGTAGCCTAGTTCCTCCCATACTGCTGTCTTCCTTAAATCACGCAACTCTCCTTTGTTTCAGCCTGGAATCACGCTTCCCCCTTCCTCATAAAGTACGCGATTTCCTCCCCTTTCATTTGCATTCGTTCGAAAACCCTATAACCCGATCCTCCTTAACCATTCCCATTCGTAACCCTAAAAAAAAACCAACATACGAAAGAGAAAATGAAAAAATGGAGACTTCAAATACTCGTGGCTTTCCTCGGTTGATCTCTCGATCGCTTTAAATCGTTGAGCGCCTCCACCTGATTCGAGTTCGTCATTGCTTCGTTTTGGACACCGTGCAGAGTCGAGCTAGAGGAGATGCCTTCGGCTTCGATTTGGGTTGGGCTCTTCAAATCTAAGGTGAGTGAACTTTTTCACTCACATATACTTCCACTCGTGCTTCGACAGTTTAAATTTTGGTTTGAATGTCGATGATTTTGATAGTTTTAATTCACTCGAGTTTGAACGCTTGATTGATTTATAATTTTGGTTGTGATATTGTATATGTGATGATGCCTGACTTCGGTCGTGGTTGAACTTGCTACTGTTTTGGTTTTGTTGGCATATTTGATTTCGTTTTGGCCTTGGTTGTCACAGCTCTGACTTGATTTTGAGACAATTTGATTTAAGTTGCATTTTATGTTGGCATCGGTTTTGACTTTGATTTCTGTTGATCTATGGTTAGACTCAAATTTGTTGCATGGGTCATTACTACTCTGACCTGATTCTGCTGACTTCGGGTTGCACTGATTTGCCATGATTCCACTTGATCCTTAGTGTAGTTGTTGTTGCTTCTGTACCTTTGCCTGAGTCACTTGTAATTGTTGCTACATGTTGTCCGGTCTCGTTGACTTCGACTTTGTTAATGATTCCTGCATTTGGACTAGCTTATGCAGTGTCATGTGCACACTTTGTTGTTCAGTCTGTTAGTAGAGCGTGCAATTGATCTGGGCGTTCATTATTTTCCATATTGGCTTCACTACAGCTTCATTTGAAAATTGTGTTGTCACTGGACTACCTGAACCTATTAGTCGAGTTTGCGCTGCATATTTTGTTACTGTCATTTCGATATTGTACTTGATTGCTTGCATGTATATATATGCATTCATGTATATATATATATATATATATATATATATATATACGTGTTATCATCTTGTACATCTCCCTTTGGAGTAGTTCTGCATTGTTGTGGCTATACATTTGAGTTTGCATTTTCCAGTTTCATTTAGTTGACATTGTTTCAACTCCACTTCATTAACATTGGTACGGGGTGCACTGTCTTGAGTCTTGTGGTCTTCATATATGTGCATACATACAATTATCCTTGAGTCTGGGCAGTTTGGTTTCATGTTGTAGCTGTACACTTGCCTACATGTAGCTTTGTGGGGTCTGGTTGCATTAAGCTCATGTGGTCTTCACTTATGTGTAGTCTGCACTTGCATATGTTTAGTTTCTGGCATTGTTGTTATGTTGCTCCATATTGCTTTTGCACAGGCCGTGCCTTATATTGGATTGTATATCCAGATTTTACATTAAGGCATTTAATGTTGTTAAGTTCCAGGCTTTTACAGTTCTGTTTTGCGTAGAGTTGCATTTGAAACCTGGGACTTCTATATTTGACAAAGAATCCTTGTTCCTCTGACCAGTTTGCATTCATGTGTACATCACTTGTTTGCCTCCTTATTACCTGGACTTTGTACATGTGATTTTCTGATTTCTTGGTTAACATTGTTTCAACTCCACTGTCGAGTCTGGTGACTCTACTTGATGCTCGTAGTTGTTTAGCTAGGATTGGTATGTACTTGATTCCCTGAGTTGCTGGAGTTTGTACCACTTGAGGCATTTGTGTTGAGTCAGTGACTTGACCTTTTGCATTTTGTTTATGGTTTGGTGTTCTTTGTTCTGTCCACTGGTTCATTGTAGTTAGGCTTGGGTTTGAGCATCACTGATCTGATGTACATTGGATTTGTTTTTCTAATTACACTTGAGTTGAATCCAGCTTAAACGCTCGGGTTTGACCTTGTTCTCATGTTGCAATATCATTTGAATTGCATTTGAGTTGAACCTGACTTTTCTTGGGTTTGACCCTGTGCTTGTTTGTGAACTTTCATTGAGCTTTGGTGTAATTTCATCACTGTATTGGCGAGGCAGTGCACGCGTGCATGCACTGTAGCCAATTCAGAATTTGACGTTTTAATTGAGGTTTCAATTGCTTGAATTGTTTTGTCCAATTCAATATTTTGATATTGTATTTTGATTTAGTGATTTGATTATTTAGTTGTTGTCTAATTTGTTTCTTAATAATTAATTTTTTTTTGTTAATTTCCGTTTAGGCAATTCTGATGTTTTCTAAATTATCTTCATTGATAATCTTTTCATTTATCTTGTTGATAATTTGATTCTGCTGATTTGTTGTTTAACACTGTTGGTGTTATATTTACCGTTATCCGATTTCTTTATTAAAAGGGTCGGATAGACGAGAATTATTGTGACTGTCGTCTATTTGATTATTTGATTATTATTGCCTCTATGCACTAATAACTGAGTTTGAATTAGACTGACCCGTGTATTATTTTCTTTTGAACGTAATACTCGGGTCAGACCGAGTATTTTACAGCTTGAAGGTTTCCGGGCAGCAAAGTTAGTAAGGGGGGAAAACGCTCACTTTAGTTTGGGGATTTTGTACTTAAAGAAATATTCCGTTGTATAAATTCAATACATTATATAAACTCTGATATTTGTAAGAAAATAGAAAGATTCATTTTTTTCGAAATATTATTATTCTGTGATTCTGTGGCTGATTCTGTTTAAACTCTATAAACTAAATAACAATCCGTCATTTTGAACGTTTCAAGTTGGTTTAATTACCGACTGGGGGCGGTCAAAAGGGCAGGATGTTACATTGTTGGTGTAAGGGGAATTATGGTATGATGGAAGTGTTAAGTATATTTTATAAGGTTGTCATCGTCAAAAATAGGGAGATTGTTTGGAACTGGAGATAGTGGTTTTGATGATAACAACCTTTGTAACTTATTTTATTATAACTTGTATACTAACACTATTGTCTAGATATATATGAATGTTTTATGCAGGATAAATATAAGGCATGTACTGATTATTGAAGACTGTACAGTCTAAAAAGATTAAGAATGAATAAATCAAATTTGAAGACTCATGAGTATCAAGATCAAGATTTCAAGATAAGTGTCTAGTTTTTCTTTGTTAAAACTACATAATAGCATGGAAATCTTCATTCCGAATTTCATTTGGGATGGAACCCATTTCTACCTTCTTAGTGGCTTGCAAACCCAAGACAAGTAGCTTACAAACCTACGACAAGTGGCTTACGAACCCACGAACATCCTGGTTCTGTACAAGTTCTCGAGTCCTGATATGATGAGATATTCTACAGGAAGAAGCTTGCAAAACTACTTCAAAATGGTTTTTCAAAATGATTTTCAAAACTGCTATTCAAAATATTTTAGCCTTAAAATTATCTTCTCAAATGATTTTCAAAATGATGTTTTAGTCTTAAAATATTATTTGTTTTTGTTTTAAAATAAACTCTTGTTTTAAACTTCTTTTTCAAAATAAATTTTACATTGTTTTTAACATAGGGATGTCGACATCATGGGATGCCCCATGTCGACATGGTGGCCCTTAAATTCATAAGTTTCAATTTTCAAAAGAAGTATCTATTTGTTTAAATCTCTTCATGAATGGTTATGACCGTTGGTGCTTTATAAATAGCCTTCACAAATGAATTTTTTAACTAACTAATTTCATATTTTCTTCACTTCTTCTTCTCCACAAATCCATATTCTATAATTTTCATATTTTAAGATCATGCCGAAATTATGTTGAATTCTCAAGTAAGTTAAATTAGAATCTCATTCTTGTTTGATTCTCTGCCCTCTCTCGAAGATCAAAGTGCTATTCGGAGTTATAGGATCAATTTGTAATCAAAAGTTTATCGAGTCTCTCTATAAGGTGTGGTTGTGCCTGGAAATCAATTGGGTGATCTTGAGTCCCATAAATCAAGAGAGTTTGCCCCGGACTTGTGAGACAGGAGGGTACCTCAAGGCCTTTAGAAATTGAGGATTGTAATCTCAACATTGGCATAGTTTAAATCTGTATGAGGTGGTTTGCCTTGGTACAGGACTGGATGTACGGTAACTCCGAAGCAGTATAAAATCTGGTGTGTTCTTTCCCTTTATTATTTTTTCATTTACTTTCTACATCTGTATTTGATTCTATTATTGTTCTGTGATTAAGTTCTGCATTTATTTTTGTCATAATTTTTAAATTAGTCCATATAAGTCTTAAATTCCATTAAACACTATACACCCCCTCTAGTGTTAAATTTTCCTTAAGATCCTTAATTCGCACTCCCTTTCATGTACACTTTTGTTGGAGTTGTGCCCATCATTCCCAGTTATTGAAGTATTTGGCGCTGGTCATGAGATGCGTGGTGTTTGGGATTGACATGGCCCCTCGATCCAGTTCTGATGCTCCTTAGTGCTACCTATCTTTAGGTGATGTGAGGAGTTTAAGCTTGAGAGGCGTGATTTTTCGGCGATGTTCCTCGGTGTTGCCTGTCTTCGGGCAATGTCAAGGAGTTTGTGTTATGAAAGTTAGTGCACAGCTTATTGGATGCACAACTTTTGGTACTCCTTGGCATTGCCTATCTTCGGACAACGCGATAAACATATGTTTTGACGCGGCTTATGGAATGCACGGTTTTTGGTGCCCCTTGATGTTGCCTATCTTCGGGCAACACAAGGAGCATATGTTTTCGACGATGCTTATCTTCGGTCCACACGAGATGCGTATGTTTTGGCATGGCTTATGAAATGCACCGCTTTTGGTACTCCTCGGCAATGCCTATCTTCGGGCAATGCGAGAAGAGTATGTTTTGGCGTAGCTTGTGAAATGCATGGCTTTTGGTACTCCTCGGTGTTGCCTATCTTCGGGCAATGTGAGGAGCGTACGTTTTGGCGTGGCTTATGAAATACATGGCTTTTGTACTTCTAGGCGCTGCCTATCTTGGAGCATCACGAGGAGCGTATGTTTTAGCATGGCTTATGAAATGCATGGCTTTATGTTCTCCTCGGTGTTGCCTATCTTCGGGCAACGTGAGGAGCGTATGTTTTGACGTGGATTATGAAATGCGCGGCTTTTGGTACTCCTCGATGTTGCCTATTTTCGGGAAACGCAAGGAGCGTTCTTTTAGGCCTTTTCGATGTTGTCGGAGAAATATTGGTTTTTAGAAGGCAAGGATCGGTTCCACCGATCTAGCAGTTTGCATCGATTTGACCCCATCGACTTAGCAGGTTGCTTACATGAACACGGTTTTATTAGTTCAAGAAGCTAAACAGTTTTTGGTTCGGGTGACCATGGCTTGGATGATCCTTCCATGTTTCTAGAAGATGTACATGTCCAAATAGATCAGGCTTCCATGGTAGAGAGATCAATAGTTGACCGCATGAAGATGGATGAAGAAAGGGCCTATGGGAGTTCAGGGCATGACTCTTAGCTCTTGGTCCAAACCACCTTTAGATAAAGGGCTTTTGACTGGCATACGGTCTAAGAGGAAGAGGAATTGGTCACCAAGAGCAGTAAAATAGTAGTTGGAAAGAAGTGGAAAAGTATTATACTAATATTTCGTTTGTTGCACTAGCTAGGTCATTAAGTCCGCGTTTGTCAGAATGCCAGAATTTTTGATCGGGCATAACAGAACTGTGGTATGATTAGTCTCGGCCTTTCTTATGGCTATTCAAGTGTGTGCGGTGCCCCTATGCCATAGGGTTGTTGGCACGCTTGAACTGTATCCATGGTCTCTCCATAACTCGTTTGGTTGCCCCCGGTCCAGCGAGTGCGGTTTTCCCAAGTGTCGAATATTGGCTTGATTCGAGTTGGCATCTGATTGATCACATGGTCAGTTCAGTTTTAACTTAGCTTCTTTGAGCGACTTTGAAGCTCTGGAATTTAGCACGGTTTGTCTCATTGGTCGTTGGAAGTGATTCCATTAATTTTGCGGACTGGCCGGTATGATTGTCGATTTGTCACCCAGAGTATGACTTCGTTGATTTTGGGGTGCTCTGGACCAGATGCCTACTGATCTTCTACTTCACCTTCGTGGATATTAGTCATACATAAATTTCGATGATCCACTGGTTCGCCTTCATAACGCTTTAGTTCGTGGAAGAACTTCATGTTCGCAAAGAGTTTTTTTGGATCAGATGACCGCTGATCTACCGATTCACCTTTATGATACTTTAGTTCATGAAAGACCTTCACGTTTGTGAAGGGTTTTTTGGATCAAATGACCGCTGATCTACTGGTTCACCATCACGATGCTTTAGTTCGTGAAAGACCTTTCCGTCCATGAAGGGTTTATTAGATCATATGACTGCTGATCAACCGGTTTACCATCACGACACTTTGGTTCATGAAAGACCTTCGTAATCATGAAGGGTTTTTTGGATCGGATGACCGCTGATCTATCGGTTCACCTTCACGAAGCTTTGGTTTGTGATAGACCTTCACGTTCACGAAGAGTTTTTTGGATCAGATGACCACCGACCTACCAGTTCATCTTCACGACGTTTTAGTTCATGAAAGACCTTCACGTTCGAGAAGAGTTTTTTTGGAACAGATGACCGTTGATCTACCAGTTCACCTTTATAACACTTTAGTTCATGAAAGACCTTCACATCCGCGAAGGGTTTTTTGGATCAGATGACTGTTGATCTACGAGTTCGCCTTCATGATGCTTTACTTCATGAAAGGCCTTCATGTTCGCGAAGGGTTTTTTGGATTAAATGACCACTGATCTATTGGTTTACCTTCATGATGCTTTGGTTCCTGAATGACCTTCACGTTCATGAAGGGTTTTTTATGGTCAGATGTCCGGCAACCATATAGCCTTGGAATGACAATTTACCAATTCCGAGAGGAGTTTTGGGTCATTTGTTCGACGACCCGGCAGCCTTAAAATAATGATTCATCGACTTTAAGAGGAATTTTTCAGACTCAGCTCGAGGGAACACTGTTTTATCGGTTCCTATAGGCTAAGGTGTTGGATCTATTTATTCGACGATCCTTTGGACAAGACTTCTCGATGCCACCAGCAACACCTATTCCCGTAAGGGGAATTGCCATGACTTGTCGAGGGCGTAGTAGCATTTATTTCGCCATGCTGTCAGCATTGCCCCCAGTGTCCCAGTACGGCTCATTTGGAAAAGGAGAGTAGGTGAGAAGGCATTGCTTTAGGTTCCTGCCCCATTCTATAGTTGCTAGTTAGCTAGAGTGTTATTTGATATTCATCCTTTCGTCTGATTTCATCAGTTAGCTGGGGCACTTTTATACTGGGTCTTAGTAGCCATGCCTAGGTAGAAGGTCCCTAAGGTCATGTAGCTCTTTCACCATTTGGAATGTTTCTTGGCAAATTGCCGGGTTATCTACTTCAAATTGCACTACTTCTAGTCTTTAGAACCGGTTTGTCTTCCCATAGAATTCTTCCAAGGTAGTAGGTTGTTTCATCCTTTAATGATTCCTGAGGACCATGCAGTAGACTGCATCCATCGCCCTCGCTTCCTCCATATGCTTGACGTACCTGTAACAAAGAAAATTTGAATCAACTGTACAGTTGTACAGTTGTATAAAAGGTATAGGTGGCATGCTAAACTTCTTTGGATATTTTGCATGTTGAATGGCTTCGGTAAATGAGTTTAATTGGGAAAGGTGCTCTATCGTTGCCAGACCAATCCGTTTTCAAGTTACAGAAGTTTATAATGCTTGAGAACGATAGATGCATGATTGTCCAAGCTTAAATGATTAGAAATGCCGATTGAATGACAAATCACTTATGATGGGGTCATAGATCAGTGACGATCCCCAAAAAATTTCAAACTAGGCGAGCTCGGTCGGGGGTGACAAAGAAGTCCTCATAAGGTTGCATTCCAAATTTCAAGGTATTTGGATTTTGCATGTTCGAATTATGGGCAAAGGAAGATGGATCGACATTGATGGATTGGTGGTATTTTACTTAGATTTTGATCTGAGAAAATTTGCCATTTGCTTAAAGTTACAGACTTAGAAGTGATGGGTTGATGACAAACATTGCTTGGATCATTTGCACGTTTGCATGAAGAAAATCTTGGTTTTACCCGAGTCTTATTTTAGGCCACAATTTCCTAGGTTTACTTCAAGTCAAATGGGTAATTACCCGAGTTTGACTTCGAGTCAGGACTGAACTGAGTTTTTCAACGACATTTTAACGATTTTTTATGATATTTGACAATGACATTCGTGATTCGACGATGGGAGCTTGGCATTGTAATTGATCTTGGTTTATATCATATCTTCTTGGTTCTCCTGCCTCTAGGAGTACCGTCTGAGTATCAGTTCCTTGTCCATTGCTTAGCACTGTGCTACGTCATGGGTTTTGGAGCTTCTTCTAGCATTTTTCATGCTGGCATTTTCATCCAATTTGTCTTCCTCAAATTGTTTGTCGTCTTTAGAGCAGAAGAGAGTCATCACTATATCCTTCCATGGGGTTTTAACCCCTGAGTTCGGGTTTGTAGCTGGTGCTTTTGCAGTAGGTAGAGTGTTAACATTTTCTTCCATCATGATTCTTGGAGCTCCATCCATTGCTTCCTTTGGACTATATCCCCTTCGAATGACCCAGACGGGGGTCTCGCTACAACCAGTCTGGACAGGCCTGGCCCAGAAGCTCTCCGATCTCTATAAATACCATCCTATCTACAATGTAAATTGGATCTTCTCCGGACTAGTTGTCGAAGCTCTGTTGGAAACTTTCTTCATTCTTCACTCCCTCACAACAATCTCCAAAGAGATTCACTGTGATTCTCTAGTGGATTCCAACTCTGGGGATTCAATCTGGCAAAGAATAACCAAAAGCCATGTAATCAAATGCTCCTTATAACAACAACCAGTCTGTAATAAATATATAAAGTGGACGCAGGCTTCATAAACAACCAAACCACTATAAAAATTCCCCATCTTCTTTCTTTTACTATTCTTTTTCTATATCTATAATCTGTGATATTGCTCTGTAGAACATGGCTGGTGTTTTCAAACTTAAACCAAGGTGTTGATACATTTTTTGGGTCAACAGGATGTTTATACTAGATGGCTTAGTATTCCGCATGCTAGGATAGGCATGGATGTTATTTTTAGATGTTAGATCTTTTGTATGTATGTTTTATTGGATTTTTAGAATTTGAGATGATAGACTATGTTGTTTGGTTGTTAGGCATGCAAGATAGATATTATTTATTATATCATTCTTGTTTGATAGTTGCCATAGATGATCTGGTAAAGGTAAAGATATGAGTTGTATACATATCTTTGTAGTAGTAGAATTTTTCGGACTTAGCCATACAAAGAAGGTTCGACCGAATTTTTCAAGAATTTGACAGATTTTTTGAGGGCCGGTGGGTTAGGAGACGTTCTCTTTGCTTTGTAACTTTGGGAACGAAATTCTTTAAGCATGGGGGAGAATGTAACGACCTGCCTTTTTAATGATCGGATATTTGAATAGTTTATTTAAATATTTAATCATTAATTAAATAAAGGCCCAAAAATATGATTTTTTTGCATATGGTCGAATCAGGACTTCCGTTGAGTTTGGATTGATGTTGCGAATTAAAATGAGTATAAGATCATTATGTATCGAGATTGGAAGATCCAAGTCCCAAAACGGTCTCAAAATACGCGAAATTAGCTTTCCGAGGCACAGTCCTAGATGGAGACACAGTTAGTGCCATTGGATCGGAAAAATGAGGTGATGTATGTGGACAAGTTTCATGATGATTGGACGCGTTGTGTGATCGTACGGACTCGAAATGTACATCCATTTATTTAAGAAACTAAATAAATGTAATATAATAATATTATAAATATCGAAATCCTCTTTCCCCTAGAATTATCATTTCATTGTTCATGCCTGAGCAAATTTCCATGGCCGAACCTATTATTCCACATTCAAAAATTAAATTCACCAAATTCGCTAGACTAAAAATCATGCCATTTGATTCATCAAGATCATATCATCGAAAGCTACACGATGACCAAAGCAGAATTTTGATTTAGCGTTGTTGGCCGAGATCGACCTTCTTGGATCAGATCTAGGATTTGGCTTTAGGCATGGTTGTAGGTAGAGATAGCCAGATTAGATACTATATGCATAATTCCCTCATCGAGGCGCATCTCTCCACCAAATTTGAGCACGGTTGAGCCTTCCTTGCAAAATGCATCATTCACCATGTTGAGGCGCATGCATCAAGTCTTGGCCAAGTCATGATTTTCATAGGTTAGCTGAGTTCGAATTCTTGGTGTCTAAGGTGAAGAGATTAAGGGCAACAATTTGGCAAAGATGGATCGGGTTTTCATTGATTATCGAATGAAAAATCATCATGTATGTACAAAAGTAATAGGTATACATGAGGTTTGCATATCTTGATTGAGGAGGAAGAAGGATTAGCAACTAATTACGGTAATTAGCGACTTAAGTAATTATTTAAATGACATCGATTCTTATTATAGCCATATCTTTTGCATACGAGGTCCATTTTGGACGTCATTTCTAGCGTTGCATTCATGATGGCAAGATTTACATTTTAGCGCTAGTTTGGACAAATTTAGCCAAGGTGAGTGATATTGTCCCTCATTTTACTTTGATTTGTTTTTTTATTGTTACACTGATGCTCGGGAATGATTTTTTGCTTTTAAACATGATATTATTATATATATAGCAGTTATATTTTTATGAAAGAATAGATAATTATTTTTAAATTATTTATAAAGAATATCACTTATTTTCCATCGTCGTGCCATAGTTAGGGAATTATTAGATTAGATTTATTATTGGTGTTATTTCCTACATTGATTGTTATGGATGGATTATTTATGTCGTATGTATGACGTTTTGGATGGATGTATGGTCATTTAGATGTATGGATGTTTGGATGTATGTTTCATTGTTTGGATTGTCTACTATTTTGTCATTTTTGTTCAGAACGCCGATTAGTGGTGATTTTATTTCAGGTAGCATCTTGTATGTTGAATCGTTGCACATGTGGAAATCTAATAAACGAGATGAGCTGTAAAAGAGGGTTTTGGATACGTGCCGACGGATCTGGATTTCAGAGTGGATGATGCCGGACATTTTCGTTTGGTTTGTACTTAACTATTCAGTTAAGTACAAGACCAATGTGGATGGCAGTGACCATAGTAGAGTGGTCAATGTCCATCACTGTTGTCGATTGGAAATAAGACTAATATGTGGCTTTGACGTTGATGAGATACCGTGGTGCACGATGTGATGGTTTGTTCGTAGGACTGGTTTTGAGATATGATGCCATTACTTTGCAACGAGTGATATTGATGGTGAGGCGGGGACGTAATGCTTAGAACTAGTGATTTTGATGGCGAGGCAGGGATGTGGTGCTTCAACCTTGTAATCTAGTACTATGGATAGTGACTCGATGATGTATGGAGTAAGCTTCTGGATGATAGTATCAGGACTGTATGGATCATGCTAGATCTCGGGTTTTGGATGGCATGATAGTAGGGTTCTTCGATCAAGAGCTCAGGCAGTGAGCATGATCGAGAATGGAAGTTCGGATTGGAGTGATGCTGTATATAGTGGACTGGGGTGAGTGTTAGGGCTCGTGCCCAGAAAACTGTAGTGAACTAATAGGTTTCGGATCCGTATCGAGTGAGTAGGGCTCGATGGATATGTTTGTGCCAAAAGATCGTTGATGACTCAAAGTGTTCTGGTTGTGTCCAAAGCAGGCGTACTATATGTGGTGGCTCCCGACTGTTGCTAGCGCCAGTCTGTACCCTGGACCTGTGGGGTTGTGGTCAGGTGGTACATGGCTATCACAAGAGACAGCCATGCGGGGTATTTGAACCGGTGAGTATGGTGAGCACAATAGAGAACCGAGATTTGCACTAGTCCTTTACAGTCTTCGAGGCATAAGATTCATCATATATCTCGCACATTGGATGACTATTATTATTGTTTGATGGATGATATGTTTTTTATGGTTGCTCATTAGTCACCGGTCACCCTAGGGATGTCACACTAGGTAGGTATTGTGGTAGGGATACGTAGATACCCTGACTTGACTTAGTGTGGAGTAGGTATGGATGGAGACGGATACCCGAAGTTTACTTAGTATGGAGTAGGGACTGTAAGTGGAGATACCTAGGTACCCTGACAGATACTGAGTAAGATATACCCATTTTACGATGTTATAGAGTAGCATATTACTTATGTTTATGTGTTGACTCTGTAGTTGCAGGGACATGTCATGTATGGTTTATATACCCTCTATTCTATTTACTATCGACTTTTATAGTATTTTGACATTTGATATCGCTCACACCAGACTGTTGTCTGACCCGAGGTTTTGTGCTTTTCTTCCTATTATCTCGGGTACTCTTAAATGAGTAGATGGAGAGCAGGTGGATGATTATGAAGTTCTATAGGTGGACCGACAGGAGGTGACGGTAATCTATACTTATATATGCATTTGTTTTTATATTTCTTTCATATACACTTTGGAGCCTTGACAGTGTTGATTTACTATTATGAGATAGTGTACCAGTTGAGTACACTTTCTCTTTGTATAAACTCAGTTATGGTGTTGTATCACTTTGTCGATCTTTATTCAGATGATTATTTCACATTGTTATTACTTACTCTCTTGTTTTATAACCGTGTTGGTTATTATATTTACTCTGATGCGATGTGTGATATGCGACAGGTAATTTGGTTATTTGATGCTTCCTTTTTCTTCTTTTCCATTCTTTTCTCTTCTATTTCTTCATATTATTTTTTTTCTTTCCTTTAACTACCATTTTTCATAGTAGGGGTTGGGCGGTCGTTACAACACTATAGCTTGGTCCTTCTCTTAATGGTCTGCATGGATCCCTTGGAGCTCGGTTTGGACCTGTCGGATGGCGAATAGCTCAAGACTCTATTATCCCTCGGTGCTCTGCCCTGCTTCACCTCCTACTAGCGCTGCTGCTTTACTGCCAGCTCGGCTGCTGTGACGAGTGGAAAAGGAATTCCAGTCTTCCTAAGGAAGGCTCTACCAATGGCAGAAAGGATCTTCATCTGGGCAATCTCACCACTAAGATTCACGATGTATCACCTGAAGACTAGAGTGAATAGGTGACAACATGGAAAGTAACTCCATGAGGTGCCAACTCCCTGATCGAAAGAATGAATCATAAGAGAGCATGCCCAATTAATGGCTATACCACCCATAACTGCATAGTTGGCCTTTCGCATCCAAGGATAAATCTGATCATTGCTTCCTGTCTTAAGGATGATGTTGTGCTAAATAATGCACACAAAAAGATGCATAGTCGAACGTAGAATGTTCGTCTTCAAAACACCAATATCCTGAGGAAAGATCCATTATAAGATCTCCAAGTCGATCATCTCAATATCATCCAAATCTGCGCCATCCATGGAAACCTTCAAAGTTTCACTGAAGTCATCATCAAACATCTCAATCCTGACTCCCTTAACCTATGACTGAATGAAACTGTTGCCTTTATCGCAATTCAGTGCCAAATAAGCACCGAAAAGGCGAATGCACCAAGAGTAGCATTCTTACTCAAAAATCTCAAACGTGCAGGATCGGTGAAAATCCTACCTTGTCAAAAAGCTCTTTTATCCCAAAAGCAGCAAAGTCACCAAATTTCATCAATCGTCCTTGAAGGAACCTGAAATTGGTGGAGTTGAGGTAGGTGGAGATCTTCTGGTCCAGCTACATGATTTCTTGAGGGGTGACGCTAGGGTGGCGCAAGGAGAAACCAACAGTGCGAGGAGGTGTCATGGTCTGAGAAGTGAAGAAATAGGGTTTAGATCTAGAGTAGAGGTAGGGCAATATTTAATGCATGAAAATTGACACAAGGGGAAGGTGTAACATTCTGTATTTTTGGACCAAAAGCTAAGCGCTACAGATGCTGCAGTATCCATAGTATTAACTTCTGGTGACAAAATATGGAAATGCTAATGGTATCCATACTATCAGAAGCACTTGAATATGAAACAAATCACAGGTTTCAAAATAGAATTTTTTCCCAATACATTTCAGAACATATGTTTCATATTCAAATTACACAATCCCTTAACATTTCCCAGAAAATAATAAAATATATCAATTACAAAATACGCCAAGAGCGATATATGGCGATGCCCCCTTGGTTGACCATAGTCAATATAATCGTATCTGATTAAATATAACCGTGGAATCAAAACAAGATAAAACTATAACTCCTAATTAACTATCTGTCAGCCACTTGCTCGTCTCCGGAAGCTTTATTCGCCAAATTTCTAAAACCTGAAAACATTAACCCTCGGCCTACTTAAATCATTTTTGGGCACCTAAGATTTTAAGAGGAAACAAAAAATTCAAGTCAGACATAAAGCCTGGAGTGAACCTTTTGCAAATCTTTTCCTACAACCAAAACTGGTTAAATGCTGTAAAGCATCATTTTGTAAACATACATATCAGGTAATAAATGAACTATTTGTTCAAACACTTTAGTTTTGTTTAGCTAACTATTAACCTTTGGCTGACTCGGGCCTACCGTACAATACATCAAAATTTATCTAACATCTGTTAGACACTCCTTTTCTGGACATTCTATCCTTGACTATGTGTTAAATACTTCTCTTCCGGACGATCTGTCCCTAACTTAACATCTCCCAGAATTACCTGATCCTAATGGTTTTGCAGGCTCATTAATAACCTATCTTTATACAAACATATATTCCTTTTGGTGTATATTCATAATTTTAGTCTTACCCATGACAAAGGCCTATATAATGGAATTTTAGATAAAATTAGCTTGGGCTAATAGCTAATGTATAGGATGCGACGCAATACCAGTCCCATCTGGTATTCTATTATCTGAGTCATTTTACTTAGGGATCCCTTCCCATGATTTTCCTTAAAAACCTTTTCAAAATGATTTAAAATCTTTAAATCATACTCATCCAAGGAAAATTTATATATTCTATGCTTTACTCATAATTACTTGCCATGTCATATATATATACTTTATCGAAATCTTAGTTGATGAAAACATTTAAATCTTTGAAAGTCCCCCTTTCAAATTTGTTTAAAGTACCCCTTTTGAAACCACTTGAAGTTTCTCTTTCTAATCCAAGTAAAACCCTTTATATAATCTAGGACGAAAGGTCAAAACCTTCCTTTCGAAACCATTCTCAAAACCCTTTCGAAACAGTGAAAATCTTTCCTTTCGAAAACTTTAAAAAACTTAGACGTCTTTCTTTAAAAACCTTAAACACTGCCTTTTGAAACCTTAGGAAAACTTTTCCATTTAATCCTTTCAAAACAACCAAAAAAACCTTCCCTTTCGACTCCTTCGAAACCATTGGAAAACCTTTCTTAAAACCTTTCGAAATCATTGGGGAACCACCCCTTCGAAACCTTCATTTAAAACCCCTTCGAAAGCATTGAAACACCAAACCTTTTGAAAGCCTTTGGGTTCAATTTGAAACACGTGGAAACCTTTCAAAACCAATTAAAAATTTACTCCTTCGAAACCTTAGAAAACTGTCTCGACCGAAACCATCTGGATTATGCCTTCAAGCAGAGCAAAAGGATCAGAAACTCGTTAAAGTTGAAAGCATTCCTTTCATACTCATTCCTAAGTAAAGAAGTGATGGTGTCGAAACCATCCCTTCGAAAGTATTGGAGAAGTGGTAAAGTTTAAAAAGCAACCCTTTGGAAACCCATTTGAGTCGAAAGATAGAAAGCAGCAGTTAAAAAGCATCGACCCAGTCGAAAGCATTTATTTAAAATAAATGCGAAACACAATCGAAACCATTTCTTTAAATCCATTTGACCTAGTCGAAGGTTGGCCAAGTCAAAAGCTACTTAGTTGAAAGCAAGCAGATACATTTTCTTTCAAAAACAAAGTAAAGCCGCAACCCCTTCGAAATCCCTGGTTTTGACTCTGTACCTTCCTCCTATATCCAATTCACTATGTACTAGTTCCTTGATACATGTGCATTGGTTTTGAAAGTGCTGCAGGCGAAGGTATGGAGGCAGAACCTGGTGACGAAAGCATCGAAACAGTGAAAAAACTTGTAGATTAGTCCTTTTAAACTATTTCTTTGTACCTAACCTACCTTTTTTGTCAACTTGTGATTGGTTGTAAGTTTCTCTTTTCTAAAATTACTGTTGACTTTCCAGAATTAACAATTTGAATTTATTTACAAAAAGCCCCTTCTCCTTTAATAAATATATGAAACATTTAAGTCTCATACCTTAAATAATTTTATATAGCCATTAGAACATTTAGGAAAATTCTACAAAAATCCCAGAAAATCTCTTTTAATATATTTTCCAATATAATACAATTTTAGACCCATACCTTTTATTATTTAATCGTAAATAATTTATAACCCAAATTAACATTTTCTTTACTAGAAAATTCATATAAATTCCACAAAAATTCAGAAAATTCAAAAAATTGAAATCCATCTCTAAAATAATATTTATGGTCTATATAAAAAGTTGCAAGGCATTTGGATATCATTTACTAGGGTTTTCACATTAAAACATATCATAAAATTAATATGCACATGCATAAACCATCAACAAGTATATATAATAATTCCATCATTCAAAAACATGGCAAAACATTGCAAATAAATCCGGTTCATTTTAAACCCGAAAAAATAGAAATATGAGATTTAAACATTATTCACTTTAGCTTTAGAGATTAAGGATTTGAATCAATTTGATGTTGGTTAAGCTTCCCCTTTAATTTTCTTTCTCTTGCTCTTGTTATTGGTGGCCTCCTTAAGCATTGAAAATTTTGAAAAAAGAAAGTGAATGCGTATAGGATACATGGCCAAGGGTTTAGGGTATAAGAATGCCTCTTTCCTATTTTACCCCTCCTCTATGTCATTTTAACTCTTATTTTAATTCATTAGTTAAATGGCATGACTGCCGCTTAATAAAAATCAAATATCAATCCTCTAATCAACACATTATTTTCTTTAATTTAAGTAATTAAATATCCTAAATAATGTTACCAAAAATATGGTCTGTTACAAACTCCCCTCCTTAAAGAATTTCGTCCTCGAAATTACGATAAGGTATACAACAGATCAATCAAAGAGGTAAAACATACCATCAGACAAGTTAGGATAAGTGTCTCTAATCCTGTTCTCTGTCTTCCAAGTATAGTCTTTCTCATCGTCCCTCCACTGGACTTTCACTAGTTCGACTTTCTTGGTCCTGAGCTTCTTTTCATCTCTCGCGACTATACGAATCAGCTTTCTCATTATAGTCAAGTCTGGTTCTACTACTAGATCCTCTAACACAGTCCCTGCTATAGTAGTCTCTGGGTCTCTAACACACTTTTTGAGATGAGAAACGTGGAAAACATTATGGACTCCTTCATCGGTGACACCTTAAAAAACCTGATCTCCAACTGAGAATTCTAAATCTTTCCGTTTTTTATCTACATAACTCTTCAACCTAGACCGAGCCTCCTTCGTTCTAGCTCGAATGACCTCAATATTTTCTACAGCTTCTCTAAACAAATCTAGACCATGAACCAACCTATCCTCGGTCTCCAACCAACATATGGAAGATTTGTATACACCACTAATCCCTGATTCTCATCTGGAACTACCAGCACAGGCATGTTGGTCAACAAGTGCTTTAACTTATGCAATGCCTCCTTGCATTTGTTGGACCAAATAAATGTTACGTCATTCCCAGTTAGCTTAGTTAAAGGCGCTACTATCCGCAAGAAATCCTTAATAAACCTCCGGTAGTAACCAGCTAGCCTAAGAAAACTTTTGATCTCAGTCACCGTCGCTGGTCTCTTCTAGTCGTTAACAGCTCTGATTTTATCCGGATCGATGGACAAACCCTTCTTTGAAACCACGTGACCAAGAAACTTAACTTCTTTTTTTAGAAATGAAACTTTGAAAACTTCTCTTTTAGTTGATGCTGCCGTCTCAAGCACTACTCTAAGATGAACTTCATGCTCTCTTTCGTCCTTAGAGTATATTAAGGTGTTGTATATGAATACCAATATGAACCTATCTAAGTGCTCTCGAAAAACCCGGTTCATCAAATCCATGAAGAAAGCTGGCACATTCGTTAACCCGAATGGCATCACTAACCACTCGTATGAACCATACCTAGTCTGAAACGCCGTCAACGAAATACTGTCCTCTTCCACTCTTAATTGATGGAAACCTATCGCCAAATCCAATTGGAAAAATACTCTAGATCCACTAAACTAATTAAATAAATCATCGATTCTTGGCAACGGACACCTATTCTTAACCGTCTTCTCGTTCAACTTATGATAGTCGATACACATTCTTAACGACCCATCTGGTATCTTTATGAACACCGCGGCTGCTCTCTATGGCGAACTACTTGGTCTATTGAATTTCTTTCTTTCTAAATCCACTAGCTGCACCTTCAGTTCCTTCATCTCAGTAGGTGTTTTCCTGCTAGGTTGGTATACTTACAGGTTCCGTTCCTAGCACAATATCTATTCGAAATTCCAAATTCTTTTGCTACCAACGCCCGATCTAATTCATCTTCCGCTTTTATTGCATTCAACAAAACACAAGCAATCGAGTCAGAATTCTCCATCGAGTATAATTCGGTTATGACTATTAGGATGTCTTAGCGATATTTCCCTATCTTGAAAAAATATCCTTGCATCATATCTATCTAACCAATCCATATCCAAAATGATATCAAAACCTACAAAATCAAAAACATACAAACTACATGCAAACTTATGACCTAACAAATCAAGTTCTAACTGGTCACATTTCATTCCCAAAGTTCCATACCCTCCCATCGGATTTGCAACCCTTAAGGAAGTATCAAGGTATGAGGGTTTCAAATATAACTTATCTACCAAACAGTGAGGTATAAATGAATGCGATGCACTGATATCAAATAGTACCTTAACTGGTATACTATGAATCAAAAGCGTACCATCCATCACAGTCTTTCCCTTCTCAGTAGTGGTTGGTCTAGAATATGATGGTTCTAAAGAAAAAAATCTTCCCCTTGTCCGCTCTGACTGGTTCTGGACACTGATTCTTATAGTGCCCCATTCGATCACAGTTGAAGCATTTCACACCTTTTGTGTCAATAGTATTCTTTTCTTTGTCTGCTCTACACTATTGAGAAAAACGTCCCTTCTTATCACACTTGTGCAAACTACATCGGCCTTCCCTTTCTTGGCAGCTCCTTCTTTCTGAGTTCCTTTCTTCTTAAAGAACTTTCTCTTCTTTCCTTGGGGATCTTAAACTCAATTGACTTCCCCTTACTAAATGTAGAGAGCATCTCTTCATTCCCAATGGCCATCTCTACTACAACATTGCTTGGGTCTTGGAGGTGTGGTATGGTTGCCCTGGCAATCTTTCGCATTAATACTCGAATAAACTTTTTATTTCTCTTGATGACAATGTCAATTATGGCATATCTGTATCTGCACAGCTCATCAAATTTCGTAACATAACCCAATTACTGACATCTCACCTTGCACTAAGTCCATGAACTTCCTCAGTAATACCAAGTTGGCAACTTCAGATAAGAACCTCTCTTCGAAATTTTTCCCAAGTCAACTCTTCCCCAGGAATTCCCACGGTAATACCATTCCACCATTAAAGTGCTGCTCCTTGCAACTATCTAGAAGCAAGTCTCCTCTTCTACTCATCATCTAATCCCAATTCAGTAAAAATTCTTTCACAGTTTAATAACCAGTTTTCTACCTTAACAAATCCTCTATTCCTATAAATAGCCTCCCACCAAGGCTGGTGTAATCCCTGCTCAATTTGACACAACTATTGCCAACTGGAGCCATGGGATTAGCTCCTCCAGCATTCACAGTATTTCCCCTAACTACTCCTACAACTGCTCTAGCTTGCATCAGTTTGATAAAAACCGATACATCGCCCCCATCTACCGGTGGGGTTCCACAACCTACAATAGCATTTGTGTTTGGATTAACATTCGCCTGTCGACCCAAACTCCTCCTAGTATTGGGTCGAGCATTTCCAATAGTTATGGCGCTTCCTCCATCTATATTTCCCCTTCCATTTCTTGCCTCTATATCTTCCTTTCTCGTATATCTGCATACAAGCCTCAGTAAGATTCAGAAGATCGAACTAAGAGAAAAGGGAAATACATACTTATATATATGTGTATATATGTATAACAAATGCAAGTACATTACTATAGTGTTAACCCAAACCCCGGTCTCATTTTCTAATTCGTTGGGTTATGTTTTGAAAATCTTTTAGGTTCAAATTTCTTTTAAATTTACATAAACCTATGCTTTGATACCAAATTGTAACATCCTCTATTTGGAAGCCCAATACTAACTGCTATGGATGTTGTAGTCATTCATATTAATAATCGATGACCAAATGTGGTAATGTTGGATACATTAGTATACCAGAAACACATGAACATGAAAAAATTTAAACTTAATTTCAAAAAAAAAATTCTTATTTCATTTCAAGTCTCATTTAAAATTTATTACATAATCCCAACTCGTAAACCATGTTCAGAGAAATATAATTATTACAAATTATGCCAAGAGCGACGTACGAAGATACCTCCTTAAGTTGACCAGAGTCTAAATATAGGCACTAAGTAACATTGCATTATATCCAATTACATATAGGAATCAAACTGAAAGAACTCCTAATAGCTAGCTTTCCACTAGCACGTCTCCAGAAGCTTATTCGTCTAAAGGAGAACCTGAAAACCTTAACACCTAAACTACTCAAAACTAATTGAGCACCCAAGAGTTTACGGGGAAAACATAAACTTTGAGTTAGACAAAAAGTCTGGTGTGAATAATAACCTATGATCTCATACCATATAGATATCTAGTGAGAAAAAGCCACTTAGTGGAACATGTTTTCCCCTCATTAGTATCTTAACCCATTTATAGTAACCATATACTGTGCACCTGCATCTACAATGGTTAAGACATAATATAATAAAATGTATCATGATGGTATGCAAACATGCAATATGCTTTGGATTTCCCATCCCCATCCACCTGACTATCTGTCTTATGTTATAGTTTCTAGGGTCACTATTAATCTATTAGTTTTCATGGGCTAACTAATAAACTTTTCCATGCTTACGACTATATATCCGGATTTATAGTTTTTATGGGATCACTAAGAACCTATTGGTGTCTACCAATGACATTATCCAATCATAGTTTTCAGGGGTTCATTATTAACCTATTAGATTCTCCAATAACGTCTCTCATGTCATAGTTTTCATGGACTAAATATGAAACTATTGATCTCTATCAACAACATGTTCCGAACATAGTTTTAATGGGATCATTAGGAACCTTTTGGCTCTTGCCAACAACAATTTTCATAATATAGTTTTTATGGGCTTACCAAGAACCTGTCTAAACTAATAATCTTTTGATCAGTTTACATTTACTATTAGGTCAACCAAGCGGGTCATCCTACCGTTTAACACCCCATCATGCTCATATGGGTTAAAAGTGAATATGATAACACAATATTCATGATAGCCGATCATGTGATACACACCATATAACATGCATAGTTTATATCCATATATTTATTTTTCTGGTGAAAGTGGTCAATACTTTTACCCTACCTATTTACTAAGGAGAGCTTCCTTTCAAAAACATAAAATACATCCATAATCTATTGCTTAAAATTTTAGACATCCTCTTTCAAAACCATAAAATATATATTTCAAACACTTGGAAACATCCCTTTAAAAACCCTTAAAAACATGCCTTTCGAAACACTTAAAAAATACCTTACAAAACACTTAAAAACATACCTTTCAAAACACTTAAAAATATACCTTCCAAAGCATTGGGTTCAAGTAAAAAGTTATGGAAGCACAGCTTCGAAATCAATTAAAAGTGTCTCTTTTGAAACCATAATTTGAAAACAAAACAAACTACAAATTATATAAAAGGGGACATTCGAAAGTTATCCCTTTGAAAGACCTATGGTGATAGCAACATGCTTCCGCATGTGTACTTGGGTTTAAATAATTGGCTCCAACCATATTGAAAGGTATAGGAGTGGCACCCACCCTTTTGCATGTATAAGTTAAGAGAAAAGCGGCTTCAATGATTGAGAAAGGGTATTGATTCGAAACCCTACCCTTCAAACTCATTGATTCAAAGAGTTATAAAAGCGGCATCTTACTAAGACGAAAGGTTTTAATGTGTCAGCTAGGGTATCGAAGGGTTTCAAAAGTAGCAACCCATTCGAAGATATTAAATCAAAGGTAGGTTTATAGATCGAAACCTAGAAATACAATTTCACCCCTTATGCATGTATACTTTCAACACCTTTTCCACCTTTCACATAGATTCAATACACTTCATACCACTAGCTTGATGCCATATATATTGGCACCGAATGGATGCGGAAGGGTTAGAGGCAGGTGTGTATGAAGTCAAAAACCAGCAGGGTTAAGTGGCGAAGATGTAATTTCGATAACAACTACATTTTTTCTTATTAAAGAAAATACTTTTCACCTACCATCAATATTTGTCTAGATTTTATTAGTTTAGAAAACTTTATCAATTTCCTTTTTTACAATTTGCTGCCGAAATCAAACTTTGATTTGAAATAACTTAACACTTAAACCCTTCTCCTTAATAAAACATTTAAAACATTTAAGTCCTCTAACTTAAATAATTTATTATCCATAGTAACACACTTAGAAAAAATCCCCAAAATCACCATATTTCATATTAAATATGTTTTCTAACATATATAAATTTCAAACACGAAAAATTATTTAATTGCCTTAAATATTAGATCTTAAATTAACTACTTTCTCTCTTAGAAATTCATAATAAATCCAGAATTACTTAGAAAATTATGAAACTTGAAATCCACTTCTAAAATAACATTTTTGACTATATATAAAAACGCAACACTTTTGGATGTCATATGATAAGTTTTCTAATCTAAAACCTACCATAAAATTTATATTGAATTATACAAATCATCAACAATTAAATATGTCAATTTAATCTATCAAAACGTATCATCATTCATCCAATCATATGGTTTTGAACCTCAAATCTGAATTAAAACATTCAAGATGACTTACATGAGATGGTTTAGATCATTATTCACCGTGTATAAATAAGGAACTTGAGATTTATTCTTGATTTAATCTTATACCTTGAATCTTTAGCCTCTAAATGTATTTTTATGCTCCTCTTCTTCTTAGGGTTATAGCTGCCCTTCAACTCTTTTATTTATGTTATTGGTTTATAAAAATGTGAATGAGAATGGGTAAGGGGTTTAGGGGTTATGGCATATGGCTATTCCTATTTTGCCATTGCCTTATTCTCTTAAGTTTATAATTTATTAATTGCACTTATAATTTCATTAGTTGAGGCACGACCCTAATTAGTTTCCAAATCTCAATTCCTTATCACTCTAAATACTACATTATTCTATTTAATTTATCTAATTAAATGTCATGAATAATGTTATTTAAAATTAGGGTTTTACAGCTTAATATAAATTATGAGCCTGAGAGCCTTATGATGATGAGCTACCTTTATTCTTTAGACCTCCCTTAGGATTAGTAATCAATAGTGCATATATCTTGGAATTCCATATTATATTTCCAAAGGTTTCCGATCCACCTCCCTATTTGGAGATCCTATTTAGTAACAATCTTGTTGTAGACATGAAACTAGTAGTTATGCCTCTTTAGCGAATGGCACCTAGGGAATGACACAAGTTAATGGTGTAAACCCATGATTTGTTAAAGAAGAATTTTATTTATGAAAGTACTTCTGAATATGGAGCACTGTTAGTATTTTCTATGAAGGCTGATGGAAAACAACGATTATGCATCGACAATTAAGAGCCAAATAAGTTGACAAAGAAGAACAAGTAACCGTTAGTTAGTATAGTTGACTTATTTAATATGCTCATAGGAACTAAAGTACTCTTATAGTTGGATTTAGCCATAGGTTTCATCAGCTTCGAGTGGGTAAGAAGAGTGTGCCTCTTATAACATTTAGGACACTAGAAGGGTTCTTTGTGTGTTTAGTCATGGCATTTTGGCTAAATAGCACATCTGTTTATTACGTAGATATTATGTGTAACTATCGTATTTTACGTATCGAAGCATCGTAAAATATTATTTTTAAATTCATATAAGGTTGTATGACTCTACACTTTGGAAAAATGCCTATTAGTGACATTTTCTATCTTTAGAATTTTTCATAACGATTTTACCCCTGAAACTTGCATCAACTATAACTTTTGATTGGAGCCAAATTAGCGTGCGAGACCACTTCCATTGGAATGATATGATGGTTTTCCTTTCTGTAGAGTGGTCAAGATAGTGATTTGGACTTTTTGGCTAGGAGATATGGCTGTTTGGAGATTGGTAGTTTTTGAAGTAGCTTAGTGGGTAATTAATGAATGTGGGGGTAAACCCACTAAGCCATTTTGGGTTTAGAGAGAATATTTGGTTAAACCATCGTTCCCAGATCACTTTTACTCCTTTTTAAATAGATCTAAGCCTCCATTAACCCGTCCTCTATCCAAAATCTTCTCTTTTATCCTCCAAATCAAGTCCAATTCACAAATTAGTGATAGATTAGCAAAACAATTTATTAGATATCTTAAATATACATTTTTGGAGAATAAAAATTAGATCTTTGTTGGTCATTATCGGATCTGCCTCGATTTGCATGCAAAACTTGGATTTTAGAGGCTTTGGTGAGTGATTTATCATCTTTCACCTTACCATATACATATCCTTAGGTTTTGACATCTTTTAACTCATTCTTAAGTCAAGTCAATGCTTTGGAACTGTTTTCTAAGTCAAATCTATAGCAAAACAAACTTTTGAATATTTTAAGTGCATTAATCATGTTGTTTTGGAGTATAGTTGGATTTATATTTAATATGCTATGTTATGGATTTATTTACATGATGAATTTTGATGTAGTTTGGATGATTGGATATTGGATGTGATTTGTGTGCATGTTATGTTTTTAAGAATGCTTGAAGGGTTGAAATGCTCATCGGAGCAATTTAGAGTTAGGCACCTTGAAACTTGGCTTCGATGGGTTGACTCGACATCGTTGGGAGTTGAATCATCGCAAATGGAATGCACAAGGGTCAAAGAATGGAGCGTAGCCATGAAATCGACATGCTTAGATTCCGCAGCACTATAGGATTTTGGTTCGGCCTACGGGGTTCATTGTTGGTAAGTTCTGGCTGGGCTTTGGTGTGGCGTCTGATCAAGAAACTCTATTGATGGAGAGACGGAGCAGTGGTCGGATATGGAGCTTTTTTCGGTGGTGGACTGAAGTGGTGACCGAACGAGGATAAATGTTTGATGGGAGTAGTTCGGTCGCCGGGTGGAGAATTATTTTCGGTGGTGGTTTGAAGTGGCGAGCTGATGAGAATGGTCGTTCGGTGGGTGGTGCCTCGGTGGCCGGACGGTGAAGTCTGTCCAGTGGTCGAAGGGAAGGCCGGTTGGTGTATGGTATGGGTCGGTTAAGCACTTCGAGCCTTATGCGGTACAGTTAGAGGTTGGACTGGTAGGGTTGGAGCATGGGGTTTGGCTATGGAATTCGGACATAGTAGTAGAGTTTGGAGGGTCTTTGATGAGTTGGTGAGGAGAAAGTGTGCATGACTCCGGGATAACTTAGGATGACCTTAGACTTCTTGCAACGACTAGTGAAGCAATGGCATGGTGGTTCAACGTCAATAACGTGGTGACTTCGGGACTTAGTACAATGGATTTATGACTTAGATGGCTGTATAAAGGCATTATGAATATGATGGATTAACGATGGGAGTCGTGGTGGTGATTCACAAGGGCAACCTTAACGATGGGGATTGTGAGTTGGATTTATGATGGTATCCTACTTTGGTGATAATCAGGTTAAAATAACGATTGAGTTCCATTATGGAGATGCATGCAAAGGGATCGTTGATAATTCAAAGGCTTCTGGTATGCTCGTAAAGAAGATGTATGTAGGGACGCCCACCTTGATTTGCGATTGTGTCTGGACCTTGCAATAGTAGATTACCTTGGGCATGTCGATTGTTGGTCTAGTTCCTAGCCTTTCAGAGTGGAATGGATTCAAGCACCAATGAAGCCAAGATTACGATTGGGTCCTTGCTTTGCGATTGTGCCATACAAGTTATCATATATACAATGCACACGAGTGATGGTTAGAATTGTTTGATGGATGCTATGTTTGCCATGGTTGTTCTTACTCTAGGGTGTCACACGATGTTGGTATTTGCGGCTGTATACCTAGACACTGGATATTGTACTTCAATTGTACTAAGCTTATTTGTTATGGTAATAGATTAGCATATATTGACTGTTATGTGCTAACTCTTTGGATGCAGGATAGGTCAGCTATGGTTCTTTATAACCTATAACTCTATTCGCTATATGCCATTTTTGTAGTATTTTTGAGATGATGTATTGCTCACACACGACTGTTGTTTGATCCAAGGTTTTATATTTTGCTTATTATTATCTTGGGTACTCTTAAATGACTATATAAGCATTAATAGGTCTAGATAGCACATGGAGTTGTATAGAGTACGAGCAGGAGGCCGCACTTTCATATACCTATACTTGGCGCTTACTATCTCTTATATTCCGTTGTGCAATACTGTGGATCTATGTCGGTACTTGTATTTTGAGAGACAATTATAGAGTTTATTTTAGAGATTTGGAATGTATAAATTCTTAATTTTATTTTTTATAGTCTGTGAACCTAATGCACTCGGATGTTCTATTTAAGGTTCATTTGATTATATCACTATCTCCCTTGTTATATATCTATGTTGTATATTATATTTTGTCTATGCGCTGTGAGATGTTCTACAGGTCCCATGTTTGGATTTGCCTTACCTTTTATTCTTGGTTACCATTCTGCATCGGCTGGGTACCTCCATAACGCATCATTCGGATATGTTGGGTTCTAGAGGTGTAGGATGGTTGTCATATTATGAACTGGGTGTTTAGGCATCCATTGAAAAAGTTTGTACCTAATGTCTTAGATTTTATCCTAGTTTACTCTTGAAGTGAGAGGGAACACAAGATTCACATGAGGGTAGTGTTTGAGATGTTGTGATGACAATAGTTGAAAGAAAAATTTGCTAAATGTCACTTATGGAAGAAAGAAATATGCTTCTCAAAACATGTTGTGTCTAAGCATGGGATCAACTTTAGTTGATCCTAGTAAAGTTGCAGCAATACATGACTAGAAGAAGCTAGAAAGTGCGATGACTTAGCTTTCTCGAAGTGTTTGGATATTATAGGAAGTTCATTAAGGACTTTCCAAAGATAGCTACACCATTGGCACAACTGATTGGGAAGACTAGTTTGTTCGCTAAGGATACAAGGTGCAAAGATGCTTTTATTAGATTGAAGGAGTTATTGATACATACATATATCTTAGTCAATACTGATGGGATAGAGGAGATTACCACTTATATGGATGGGTGTGGCGCCAACCTTAGGACTATGTTGATGTACATAGGAGAAGTTATTGCTCACATAATAGACAACCAATGCCATAGTAGAAGAAGTATACAATATTGGATCAGGTGCATTGATAGTGAGGTGAAAAGGGGAAATTTCAAGAAACCCTTTTTACTAATTTGCACTATATCATATTATGTGTTTACACGACTACATATTTTGTACTAAATCATATTTATTGGTGATTAACAAATGTGTTTGGGGTTTCAATTGTAATTTTATTGATTTATATGTTAAATTTTTTATACTTATCTATTGTGATTGATTATAAAATATGTTATCATTTTATTATATTTTAACTTGATTTAATTTTATATTTTAATTTTATAATATACTTATATTTGTAATACAAACATTATAACTACATTAAGTATAGTGACTTAACCTAGGGTATATATGATGAATATATATCATAAGTGTATAATTAACCAATGAGATTTATTGTTAATAAATAGGTTTTAATGTCATAGGTTAATAACGATGTCACATACACATACACATACACATACACATGCATATACATATACATGCACATGTACATAAGTATGTATTATTGAAAAAAATTCCACATTCTAAAACAAGTAAAATTGATAAACTGGACTATGGAACGAAAAAGAAGTGGATCCAAAGACTTGGAAAAATATCGTGACATGATAATTATAAAAATTGGATTAAGTACTATAACTTGGTCCCCAACGTTTATAAGTCAATATCGAGTTATGGTAGGACAATTGATGAGCCAGCAAGCTTACTCGAGGAATGGAAGGGAAAGAAAGAAGAAAGCAAAAAGGAGCCAAGGCCACATTACTCTGCATCGATTGCAATATTTTGGGCTTTCCTCATAATTTTTTCACTACAACTTCAGACCGACATGGAGAATGTGGATGGGTGTTGCTAGGCAATTTTGGTAATGACATTCATCTATAAATAGAGGAGGAGATGCATTGGAAATGAGATCTTTTTCTTGGCTACTCCAGATCATTACGAGTTGAATTATTGAATCGTTGACTAAACTTTGGTCAATCCATATCTGAATTGTAAGAAACTGAGTTGTAGAAATTACTTTGTTGGAGAAAAGTATAGTCAATAGAAATAGATTAAGTGGATGTAGGTTGGAGAATTTGCCGAACCGCTATAAAACTTATGTGCTTCCATATTCTTTTAATCTCTTTCTTTTATGAATTTTACTTGCTACTTGATTAGGTATTTGTGTCATTTTTGGTCCTAACATTTCGGTGCTTTTAGTGAGTGGAACTTGAGACTTGATTTGGGGAAGATGAAGATGCATAATACAGGAGCTATTATTAAAGGAAGTCAATAAGGGCATTGGGGGCAGCTAGGATTTTTCATCAAACTCAAATTCCCCTTCAATCTATGGGACTAGAGAAGAGATGGAAAGAATGATGTAGAGACACAAGATAGGTTGGTTGCTCGACAAGAGGAGATAATGAATGGGTTCTTCAGAAGGATAAAGCGGCAAAGGACACTTGGAGTAGCTGGAAATCAAAAAAAGAGACCCAAAGGCAGTACAAGTGCGCCTAAAGATGGGGTAGGACAAGAATTGAAAAAAACTGCGAAAGTGCTACAACTTAGTACTGATTGAGATAACTTGGTACCGAGTCGTGTGGTCCAGGGGCATGTTGAATCTGGAAGTCAAGCAAGGCAGAGCACATCTGAGGAATGGTGTTAAGCCACATAACAAATACTGAAATAGAAATGTACAACCAACAAAGTTAGAACTAGAAGGTCCTAGGTGGAACAGGGTGCATGATGAAGGACTAAATCAAAGGCATATGGAGTGTCAAAGATATCGATTGGATCAGGATGATTTTCTAATGGAGTTGGTGGGACAAGTACTCTAAGGTGGAGCTTTGAATCAATGCTTGGAGGATGTGAACATAAATCCTTTGATTGTAAACATCCGATATGCAAGAAATCCATCGAATTTCAAACTACCCACCCTAGAGCAATATGATCAAAAGAAAGATCCAACGGTGCACCTGATGAGATATATCCAACACATGGGAGTGTTGGGTGCTATGGAGGAAGTGATGGAATGGTGTCTCCCATTGTACTTGACAGATTTAACAACGATGTGATTTCATCAACTGGAGAATGGGTCCATCAACACATGGTGTGGATTAGTGAAGAAGTTCATGAACCAGTTCAAAGTGCATATAGCACAAAAAGTAATGTAATGACACTTTCAAGTGTGAAATAGAAGGCCGGTGAGACCCTACAGAGTTACTTAACCAGATTCAGTGCACCATCCCCTGCGGTGTAAAAACCATACCCGTCAATAGTCCTGATATGGTCGGCTTTCGAAGTTTCCAATAAAACTAAATTCGATATCACTTTTGAGAGAGATCCACGGATATATCTTGTGGATTTCTACTACCAAGCCAATATATATATATATGTCAAGATGATGCGAAAGCTAAGGGTACTGAAGTAAATGCTTTGGATGATGGACGACCATCTAGGATGGGATATGGAAAGGATAATGGAAAGCGAAAAACTAATGATGGCTTCATAGGATTAAAGCGAATGAAGAATCTTAAACTGAATTGACAAAGACCCAAGAAAGGATATACTTGGATGTGAGAGAAAAATTCCCAACAAGAAACCTATGAAGAGATAGCCCATAGATTAAGAGAAGGTCTAGAATGTTTTGCCTATTCCATGAGCTTGATGAACACGAAATGAATGAGTGCATACGTCTACGTGACTAGATAGAAGAGCGAACTGACTATAATAAAATGTGAAAGACGAAACCGCAATGGTACCACAGGAGTGACCACCACCTGTGGCAAATACACTTGGTCTTTATTGAAAATCTGGATAAGGTATTCGTAATCCCATGATCAAGATGGATTGGTATCAGATTTATTTCATGAAATTTGACTTTTTGTTAATAAACTATGATGGACTACTTTCAGGCTACATCTACATGTATGGGATCCCGATTGGCCCAAAGGCATACTCCAAGTTAAGGTTCAAGAAATCCTTGACTAGAGTAGACTTTCTGATTTTTGTTTGATGCATCTGACTTGAAATCTATGATTAAATGATGGATATTTGAATTCTAAAATTATTCGAACATGATAACTGATATTGATATTATTATGGGATACCAACGAAACTTGATTATTCCTTAAACTTGTATATAACTAACAGGAAATGGTTTCTTCGACCAGAGGGATGGGGCGATGAATCGTGAAATGTAGGTTCCCTTATCGAAAAGCCAATGGACTGAATTGCACAGGATAGCAAGTCCCCTCAATAGAGAGTGAGTGGATGGATGCGCTTGGATATTAGGTCCCATCATTGGAGAATGAGCTGATTGGGCTCAACCTAGAAATGTGATTATGCGAACGGGGTGATCATAAACCAAACATTGGGGTTTGAATGCCTCTTGATTTTGAAACGATTTGATATTAATTATTGGATTATATTACAACCTCGACTCAGTTGGGCACACTTACGAGGGGTGCTTGGCGATACTACACCATTCATAATTGATGTTCCAATCTGTGGCAATGTGCTTCTATAAATAATGATCCATGATTACCTAATATATAACTTATGCATGATTGTCAAATCCCAGGAGAAGACAAGATGATGTTGATATTGATATATGATAATTTACTTTCGTGGGAACGGAGATTGATTATGATTTTTGACTAATATGTATGCAGGGATTTAAGTCCTTAGCTATGATAGGTCTAGAACGCCCTTTGATTTTCTGGTGAGTCTGAAGGAATCACTTGATTTGCCACCATTGGTCCAGTAGATATACGGAGAGCTTAGTGTTGAAAATTTGCTAACTTTTATACTTGATCTTGAGCAAAGCCCATCTAATTTTCACAAGGCGTACATTGATGTGCAAGTGTTACTGCCAAAAATTTTTGGTTTTAAAACAGGCAAAAAAAGATTAATTGGACTAAAATACGATAAATAAATGGAACCGAAGACTTGGAAAAACATCATGAAATGACAACATGCAGAAAAATCAAAACTAGATTAAGTACTATAACTCGGTCCCCATCATTTATAACTTGGTAAAGAGTTATGGTATGACAAGTGATGCGTTAGCAAGCTTACTCGAGGAATGGAAGGAAAAGAAGGAAGAAAGAAAGAGAAAGCCAAAGCCAGACAACTCGACAGCGAGTTGTGCACAACTCAGTACTAAGCTATAAAGTTTTAGGCTTTCCTTATGATTTTTTTGCTAACATTGGACCAACGTGGAGAATGTGGATGAGCGTTTCCAACCGATTTTGGTGATGGCATTCGTCTATAAATAGAGGAGGAGATGCATTGGAAAAGGGATCTTTTTTATGGTTACTCTAGATTAACACAAGTGGAATTATCCAATCTTCGGCAAAAATTCTAGATAACTCGTACCCGAGTTATAAGAAATTGAGCTATAAAACCTACTTTGTATGAGCAAAGTACAATTAATAGAAACATATTAAGTGGACGTAGGCCAAAGAATTTGCTAAACTACTTTCTTCTTTCTTTTAATTTATTTTCTTCTATAAATTTAACTTGCTACTTGATTGTGTGTTTGTGCCATTTTGTATCCAAATAGTGTATGTACACACACACACAGATATATATATATATAACATAATATTATTTAAATTTAAATATACATATATTTTAATTTTTTAGTTAACATACAAATATGTATTTAAAATATATTATTTTATTAGATTTAAAATTATATATATATGTATGTATGTATTATTTATATGTATATACACATACTTGATAATTATATATTAATATACATATATATATATTTAAATTAAAATTTTAAATCAATTTGACTTTTTAAAATCTAAAAGAAGTTTTTATTTTAAATGCTATGAGCGAATATTTTTTATTTTAAATTATGATCCGTGCATATACATATATGTGTTTGTGTGTGTGTGTGTGTTTATTCACAAAATCCAAAAAATATATTAAATTTTTTTTATTTCCAAAATCGAGAATAAAAAATTATTTTTCTCTTCTACAATCGCGGAAATAATTTAATATTTAATTTTTTATATTTACACACACATACATGCGTGTGTGCACCCACATACTCATGCATTAACACGTGCATTTGCATACACATATATGTATGTATGTATTTGTGTGTGTGTATTAATAACCATTTGGACATTTTCCTTTTTGTAAATCCATATTATATATATAATATTCAATGTATTTGCATATTATTTAACTAATAAAAATTAAATTAATTTTTCGAATTTTTTATTAGGCATAAAATTGAGGGAAAGTGCATATATATAAATATATTCATGTGATTTGGTTATTAAAAAAGGAAATTACCTTATTGAGATCTTACCTATTGCAGATACCTAGGTTACTAGTGATTTTCTTCTTTGAACTTCTAATCGTTTCTTCTTGACCATGAGATGCAACTCCATCTACACGGCATCATAAATACTCCTACAGTGGAAGTAGGGGTTAGGGTTTGCTTATATATGGAGACTTTGAATGGATTGGCTATTTATAGTCATATAGATCGCAAATATCTAGCAGCCATCTCTCCAAATCTGAAGACAAAGTTTACCCTCCTTTCCAAAGCTATAGCCCCTCTATGTCTAGGCTTCCAGACTTCAAGCCTTATTGGTTTAGATATAGATCAATTTTTAATTAATTTATTTAAGCCTATTCCTTAATTATAATGTATATTAATTTTGTACATCATTTTAATTAATATTTCGGCTTCAAATAAATAACTAAATGCCATAAAAATTCAATTTTATTGTTAATATATAATATTTATAATTTAATTTTAAGTTCGTAAAACTTGGAAATTAACTAAGAATATAGTTGTGTTGGCTTTTTGGTGTGAACTTGTCTTTGGTCAATATTCAAATGATTTAAATACCAAAGCCTATACAGATTTTGCTAAAGTACATTATCACACATAAATTCAATCACTTGTTGCCCATTTAAGCGAAATACAATTTCTAATCTTTATAACCTACACCACGTAATGATAATTTATGCACATTTTTTGTCATTATTTATCACTAAGATATCTGGAGTTTGGTTTAAGCTCAATTTTATATCTGTAGTTGATTATATAGGCTACATTAAAGTCATCGGTTTAATTTAATAACATTTATTGATTAACCTTTTTATTCTTGCCAAATATGTTGACTTTAAGTTGACTATCAATTGTGGTGATATTAACTTTCTGCAATAAAGGAGACAAATCATCTCTTGAGTACTGTTTCACTTCTGTAGTTCAACATGTACCCAACTACGTTCGTAACATGGTTGTTATGTCATGTGCATAACCATAATCAAAGTACAACCTAACTACTTAAGATCGACAATACCTTCAAGTCTAAGGACTACTACATGTCATTTTAATGAGATCCTCTATTGTGACTCAGTAGTATTGACCTATAAAAGACTCTCATTTAGTCGTTCTTTGATTATTCCAAACAACCATAAGTATGTAATCCCTTGTTACCCCCGAACTGTCATGAGTAATTCACCATCCATCGTATGGATAGTGCTGCGAACATTAGTCCCAATGGATGTATCTCTTCGTACCAAAATTGGACACAACACTCTTCAGATGTGTTTAAAGAGAGAAAATGAAGAAAGTAAATGTACAATGAGACAGATCTAACAAACACACCAATCAACAGATAAGAAAAAAATACAGAAAACACAAATTTAGAGTGGTTCGGCGTACTGTCTACGTCCACTATGAAATGATTGATGTTTATTGAATTTGACTTGCTGATTACAAGAGATTATAACAGTACAACTGAAGTATAGTAGTGATTTCAGTAGATTGTTAGCGTAGAGAAGCCAAAAGTCCCTTTTCTGGAGGCATTGGACTGCTATTTATAGGTGTAGGTTGAAAATATCTAGCTCAGATCTCAGAAGACTCCTTCTCTCACGCAGATGGGCCCACTAGATTGATCCATTGACATTTGGGATCGATTATAATCGACACATACATAATTTGTATCGATAAAAAATGACTCCTTTTGGGCTGAGATCGATCATAGACCAAGTAAAGATGGTAGCAACTCCTATGAAAATTTGGTAGTATTTGGACTTGTAGATTTTGAGTTATGATTGATCCAAGTTTGAGTTTGCAATGGGCTGGCAAGTTCGTATCGATCCATTCATGTTCATAGCTGTTTGTATCGATGCCATGCGTATCGATCAAGATGACATGGGGAAATAATCCAGGAGCGATCCACTTTTCATGCCGAGTGACTGTTTCTTCCACTTTTCCATGCTTTCTTCGTATCACTCCTAGGAAGTGTTCTTCGTATCGATGGCTTAGTGATCACTTCATATCGATAGCTTAGTGACCATTTCATATCGATATCTACGGAGCATCTTCGTATCAATTGTTGATGTTGATTTCATATCGATGCAAACTGTCTTATTTCATATCGATCATCAACTGGACACTTCGTATTGATCGAAAGGGATACATTAGTACCAATCTAATATATGTTCTTCATATCGATCAATGGTCGATTGATACGAATTATGTGAATGGTTGGATCGATATGAAGCGTGTAAACATAAGATCGATACGAAGCGACAATTTCCTATGGATACGAATTAACCTGACTTTGATGGATATGAATGAGTTTGAATCATGTTGGATACGAAATGAGGCTTTCTTCGTGTATCTTCATCGACCAATACCTTGAGCGTACGAACTCCGATTGACTTGAAATTTGACACACTAGCTTCCACAACTTTGCTTGTCCTGTTATATCAATTGTAGTTCGATCCGGACTTGGGCGAAATTTATCGTTATCCATAGTGAATCTGTGTATAACTGATCTCCAGGACGAACTGTCTTTGGTTTCTACTTAATTTCTTGGTGTCATGGCCTTGCCAAAAGGCGGGATTACATTTGCCACCCCAAAGTACGTCTTGTGCGAACATGGTGTGCTTTGAAAAGCTGTAATCTCTAGTATGAAAAGCTTTGTCCGATTCGTTGAGTGGTCGTTGTCTTTTTGTCAAAAGATGCAACCTTTGATTGATTCCCAACAATATAAATACCGGGTTGTTGACTGCCAATGATTATGCAATGTATTGTTGTAAGCGAGTGTGAAGCAGTAGCAGTTTATTGTTCACTGTTGTAATTGTCATCATGTCAGCATTCAATTCCTATTAATTTTTAAAATTGAGTACTAGTTCACCATTCGTGCATGTTTGTGAACCTGATTCCCATTCACATTTGCACGTTCACGAGTCATTGTCAAATTTTTTTATCGATTTTCGTGTCGATCCTCTCTTGGATCAATGTAAAATTTGAGTTGTAATGACGCTTGGTGGTCATTTTAGAATATCCCTTCGTATCGATCCTCTTCTGGATCGATTTGAGAAGTTGGAAAATCATCTACGTGTCGATGGTGATCGATACAAATTAGTTGGCCCTTTAAAATATTTTGTATCTATGAATCTCTACTGGATTTGAGTGGTTCAAACAAGTTTTTTACTTCGCCTTTCGTATCAATAGCCTAATGGATATGAAGAGCTTTGTCTTAGATTGGCTGAAAATGGATCCGAAGAAAGCCTCATATCACTGATGGTAAAACCGCTTCTACCTGTCATTGGAACCGGGAGATGAATCGTTTTCTACCTCAGTCTTATATCCATATAAATATGCTCAGGATGTAGAAAAATTTCATTTGTTTTCATTCCCACACATTGACTTCGTAATGATCTGAGTTGAAGAAAAAATAAAAAACTGCCTTTGCCTTTAGATTGAAACCTCGATTCCTTAAACCAATCGCTCAAATTAGGTAATTAATCGACCAAATGCTATCTTAAAACAATGAGACTCAAATTCCCCTGTCACCCAATTTGCATTCACGGCTAATTCTGGTTAAGAGAAGGTTGGAGATGGTCGGAGTAAGGTCGAGGAAGGCTGGAATGGTTTTTGGCATTGCATGGTGAAGAAGAAGCGTGGATGGATACTTCGCTTCAATTTCATATCGATAAAGAGATAGAGAAGACAATATTCTCAGTGTGATTTGAAAAAGGTTTAAAGGGAAACCAGGTATTTAGTTCTTAAAACTTTCAGATAATTTGTAGTTTTCAGTTATTGTATTAGAATGAAATCTTAACTATTTTAATGATTGGAAACTTCTAAAATGAAAAATAAGAAATTAAATGCAAAGTGATTAATGAAATATGAGAAATTAAAAATTTGTAATTTCTAAATCAAAAATATGAAAATTTAGAAGATGCAATTATTGAACGTTTTGTTAACTAAAATGAATAAGATAACTTGTGTAATATTCAATTACATTCTCAAAACATATATATAACTTACTAGAATTGTTTAAAGGGTTGTAATGTTAAATAGGAATATGTAATAGAATATTAAATAATGAAAGTGTTCAAATGGAGTTATCTCTATAAATAAGAATTTTGACGTACTAAAAATGTTATAAGCATAAGTTATTGTTTTGTAATGCTAATAATTAGATTGAATAGTAAAAAGTGTATATTATCTAAGAAAATGTTTATAAACTTAAGAAATGACTAAAATGATTCATAAATAAGTTTATTATTAATTAACACTATAATAAGAAAGGATAAATGTGAATTAAAAGGTAGAAACACTTAAGTTCGTAATGTTTTATTCTTGAATATTCATATTAAATGGAAATCAAGTTATATAAATAAATGAATGTGTATTAAATTACAATGAAACCTATATTATATTTCAAGAATTGATTTATTGTTGACCTTAAATATTGAATGTGAAACAATTTATGTAAGTAATGAATGTAAAATAATAAAAGATGACATTTATGAATAAATGAGAATTTAAAATAAATTCGAGGTTAATAATGTGAGAAGGAACCAATAGAATAAACTTATGTAATATTTAAAACCCTTTGTTGTTTTGGCATATGGGAAGTTTGGGAAAAGATACTTTAAATTGGTTAAGAATGTATAAATAATCTATTAAGTAATTATCTAAGGTTGTTGAGTATAAGGTACACTTATTAGTTATTTATCATTCTTGTAAGATGAAAAGTTTCTGAACCTGGACAAAGCCATTAGTTTTGATTGTTATGGATGTATGATTGATTCCTTTGTTGCGTATGATGGTCGTATTGTTTTGTTTGCATATGTTTTTTTTGTTGATTCTCTTTTGCTACTAATTGAAAAAACTAAATATTTCTCTTATACATAATTCTCACTATTTTGGATTATAAGTGAAATACAGTTTTATGGAAGTAATAGCTACTGCTTTTGATTTCATAAATAAAGTTGTTTGCCTAACAAAGAGATATGTTTTTGGGATTACGGTTTTAAAGCAATATTTTATTGTTTTCCCATGGTTTGGGATATTCTATTATTGAAATATGATTTATATATTGAAAATTTTGATATTATTATTTTTTTGGATCTATCCGTACAAATGAGACTCTGCCAAAAAATTTCGTGAAATTAAGACTTAGAATTTTTTTTTTGGAAAATTGAGTTATTTTCAAATTTTTATTATACTAGATTATGTGAATAAATTGTTTATAAATCAATTATTTTGAATAAAAATATATATTAGTTTCTTACTTCCTTCTCGTTCCTTTTCGAGGATGAAAAGTTTTAAGTAGGGGAGAGTGTAATGACCCGTAATTTTGATAATTAAAAATATTAAATTAAGTGAGATTTTGAAATTTAATGTTGGGAGAAATTAAAATATATGATTTATTAATGAGGAAATAATTGGAATTGATTTAATAATGTTGTTTGGATGTTATTGACAACTATTTGGATGCAACCTCAATCGATAGAATAACTTAAAGTTAATTTGGTTAAAAAATTATGAATATGGAATAAATTAAATGTTGGATTTAATGTGGAAATTATATGTAATTAATTGAAATCGATTACTATAGAATATGAAATCAGTGATGTGGTAAGTAGTTATAATCTTTTTTGTAAATAATAAACCTACGTATATGATTAAATTACTTAAAAGTAATTATTGTTTATTTATCTTCTCATTATTTAATATGTTGAAATAATTTGGAAATCAATAATAATTAATGTAATTAAATATTAGAGTTAATATGATAAAATATGATAATTGTAAAATATGAATGTAATAAAAAATAGACTAATGTTAATTATATTCATAAGGTAATCATTGATTAAATAATAAGAGCGAAATCAAAATAAAAGAGTTTATTAGAATTTAAATGGTAATTAATGAATTTATTACAATTGCAATTGCACGCTGGAATTATGGAATTTTTAAATCTTGGGTTTAATAAGGTAAATCAATTTAAAAAGATTATTGAATTTCTCTATAATCAAGAATGATAAAATGGTTAACTTGTAAATTTTAATTTAAAAGCGATTTAATCAATTTAATAATAATTTATCAATTAACGTGAGAATTGGTCATTTTGGCGACTGTCTCGGATTTCGTCGAAACTAGTTTCATTGGATCCGTAACAATGAATTATTGTAGGATTTCAAGTTTCGCAGCGATCAGACTTATCGTGCAAGCTCAAAGAAATCAATTAAAAAAATTTAAATAAATATAATCTAATTTTGAAAGTTAACTTCTGCAGGTTTTGAAACTAGTTCTATTGAGTTTAAAAATATCAAAAACATCTATTTCAATATATTGGATGACCTACTTTCGTTTCTGAAACGGAACGAACTTTTCGGGTCATGTTAACGTTTCGAACCAATTCGACATGTCCATTCTTTCTTATCAACCTTTGCCTATATATAGGCTGTTATAAATCCTAGCCGTTTGTCATTTCTGATTTCTATACGTACTGCTTATCTCCATCTGCTTATTCCTTCCTTCCCAATGGCAGAAACCCTAATCCCCAAATTTAATTTCAAATCAAAATCAAATCGAAAAATTTAAACTCCTCAAGCTATGTCATATTATATATCGTTGGAAATCTCTCGACGAGCGCAATCTATTGCTACAGTTGGTTTTTCGATTCGAGTCATGGTTTGTCCAAAATTCATCGATTTATCCTCGTCCATTGAATTTAGGGTTTGTTATTCGACGATGAATCTTCGGCGATGGGTCGATCGGAGGGCTCAGGTGTGTAGAGGATGATCAGAGAAGTCGATCTATGTGGTTAAAGAACCAAGATCATCTATGATTTCGCTTCAAATTGTTGTGGAAGGTTGGTGGGGGTGGAGCTGTTCTGGAGAGCCATGGGTGGCCGCGTGTTGACCATGGGGGTAGCTAAAGATGGGCCGTCGCAATGGTGGTGGATGATCTAGGTGGAAGCGTTCATAGCAGCGGAAAAAATTATGTGATTGGTGGCGACCGTGCTTGTTTAGAGATTGATCGAGGCGGTAAGGTTCCGCATGATGATTGGTGACATGTTAAATTCCTATTTGCCTTTATTTTTTATTATTATTTAAATTTAAAATGTTCTAACTCGAATAACTTTTACAACGAGCTCGGATTCACGCGAGGTTTTCTCCGTTGCAATTGTATCGAAATTCCGGACATTTTGGAACTGGTTTAGAAGCATTCTGAGGCTGTTTAATTTTTGGGCCTAATTTGGATTTTAAATCGACAATAAATCAAAGGTGAGTGTTTTAACACACTCACAAATACTGGACTATCTTTTGTTGGTTAAGTTAAATTTGTAATGTGATAAGAATTGATTGTTTGGTATATTTAAATTGTCATTCAAGTTTAATTGGAATTTATATTGAATTGATTGCCATTTGAATTAATATTGGAATTTAATTACTAGTTAAATGTCTGCTAATGATAACCAGTTAATTTTTGTGATTTATTTGTTGATTTGAATGATAATTGTGATGGATGTTTAATTATCGACATTTGTGATGATTAGATGTATGTTTATTTATAAGTTGTTATCACACTGCTCCCTTAGTTATCGTCAAGAAAGTCACCATGGGTTGAAATGATACATACCCGAATGATCTTATAGATTAGGGAAAAATCGTTATGGGTTGAAATGATAAACTCGAACGATTTTGTGGATTTTGAATTTTACTTGGGATTGCGGGTTGAAATGATAAATACCCTATATTTAAATTATTGCGATTGAAACGATATATATCAGTATCACACGACCATAGGATAGAAAATTATATATGGACACCAGATTGGTTAAATTAAATGATTTTAAACCCTTAATTTTTGAATCAAGTTGAATGATATTATGAAATAAAATTTGATTTATATGATCTGAATTATTTCCAAAATCTAATCTTTAAAATGTTGAAATTGGTTTAAATGAATTGTTTGAAGAATTTAAATTGAAATATTAAAGTTGAATTTTGAAATATAAATGAAATTTATCAAAATTAAGTTATTGTAAACATTTGAATAGTTAAACTTTGAAACCTATTGAATTTGAAGTGGTTTAAATTTGTAGTTTAAACATGGATTTGAAATCGATATAAATTGGAATGGTTTTTAATGAGAATTTAAATGGAAACCTTTGGTCTTTTGAATTGAAATCGTTGAACTGAGATTATTTTAAATTGAACTTTGGAACTAAAGTTAATTTGTGAAAATTGAAGAAAGAATTCAAATTTTAAACTATTTTCGATATAAACTCTTTTAATATACAAACTCCTTTAACATATAATCTATTTTTCTTATATGAACCATTTAATATATAAATAAATTTTAAGTACATTAACTATTTTAATATATAACCTATTTTAATATATAAACTATTTCTAATATATAAAGTATTTTAATATATAACCTATTTTAATATATGAACTATTTCTAATATATAAAGAATTTTAATATATAACCTATTTTAATATATAAACTATTTCTAGTATATAAACTATTTTAATCTATAACCTGTTTTTAAAATATAAACTATTTTTAATGTATAACTATTCCAAGATATAAACTGCTTTCAATATTCAAACTGTTTAAAGTTGGAACTGTTATGATTTAGATTTAATTGATTTAAATGCGAATATTTTGATATGATGGTTTAACCTATTTTTTGGTTATGATTTTGAAAGTGAATAATGGTTTTGAAAGTGAATAATGATTTCGAAAGTGAATTTGATTTTGAAAGTGATATGATTTTGAACTGAATATGATATTTTGATATCAATCATGAATCGCTTTTGGAAATGTAAAAGAACCAAGCAGTGTGAAATAATCATTTGGTAGTTAAAGAGACCAAGATCGGATATTGTCATACTCTGCCAATACGAAAAACCACTTTATCAACTGTGCACGTGGTGGAGAATCCAAAACGAAGTAGGATGTTTTGGCGAATACCACGATATGATGTCTGAACGTAGTCCCTGACCTCCTCGGATTAGCATTATATGACTAAAACAGAAGCCATACCTGGGCCAAAAGAGGTCGCTCCTCCAATCGGACATGCTTCTTCGATACCATATCTGTTACTTTGTGACTGATTTGGTTGCCACCTTCAATTTGATTATGGGACTGTGTTCTAGGTGGGCAGTAGTAGCTGCTATGCCCCCTAGTTCACAGGGCTGTTTACTTCAAATGACCGGTAACTTGTAGTTTAGATAATTTTCATATTAGAATTGAAATTTGGCTAAGTCACAGCTTGATTTTCCTTCTTTTGGAAGTTTTTCAACTTTAGCATGTAATCCAAGTTTCTTGTTATATTCTAGTAAGCATGCAATATATGTGTGTTTGAGAGGAGCACATGGGATGGGTTAACTAAGGATAGTTTGAATCATTAAGTGTCATCGGTTGATGCTTTTATGTTGTTTGTAGTACTTCGCTTTTGTTGGAGTTGTGCCCATCATTCCCAGTTATAGAAGTAGTTGGCGCTGGTCATTAAATGTGTGGTGTTCAGAATTGACATGGCGCATCGATCCTATTCTGATGCTCCTTAGCGCTACCTATCTTCGAGTGATGTGAGGAGTTTATGCTTCATGGGAGAGATTTTTTGACGATGTCCCTCGGTGTTGCCTATCTTCGGGCAGTGTTGAGGAGTTTGTGTTTTGAAAGTCAGTGCACGACCTATTGAATGCGCGGCTTTTGGTACTCCTTGGCGTTGCTTATCTTCGAAAAATGCGAGGAGCGTATGTTTTGATGTGGCTTATGGAATGTGTGGCTTTTGGTAACCCTCAGCATTGCCTTTCTTCAGGCAACACGAGAAGCGTATGTTTTCAGCGATGCCTATCTTCGAGCAACGTGAGATGTGTATGTTTTGGTGCGGTTTATGAATTGAGTTGCTTTTGGTACTCCTTGGCGATGCCTATCTTCAGGCAATGCAAGAAGCGTATGTTTTGGTGCTGCTTATGAAATGCATGGCTTTTGGTACTCCTCGATGTTTCCTATCTTCGAGCAACATGAGGAGCGTATGTTTTGGCACGACTTATGAAATACACAGTTTTTGTACTCCTAGGCGCTGCCTATCTTCGGGCAACACAAGGAGCGTATGTTTTGACACGACTTATGAAATGCACGACATTAGGTTCTTCTCGGTGTTGCCTATCTTTGGGCAACGTGACGAGTGTATGTTTTGGCGTGGCTTATGAAATGCGCGGCTTTTGGTACTCCTTGTTGTTGCTATTTTCGGCAATGCGAGGAGCATAATTTTGGGCCTTCTTGATGTTGCCGAAGCAATACTGGTTTTTAGAAGGCAAGGATCGGGTTCCACCGTTCCAGCAGTTTGAGTCGTTTTGACCCCGTCGACTCAATAGGTTGCTTACATGAACACGGTTTTATTGGTTCAAGAAGCTAAACAGTTTTTGGTTCAGGTGATCATGGCTTAAATGATCCTACCGTGTTTCTAGAAGATGTACACAACCAAATAGATCAGGCTTTCATTGTGGAGAGATCTATAGCAGACCGCATGAAGATGGATTGAAGAAAGAGCCTATGGGAGTTCAGGGCATGACTCTTAGCTCTTGGTCCAAACCACCTTTAGATAAAGGGTTTTTGACTGGCATATGGTCTAAGAGGAAGAGGAATTGGTCAACAAGAGCGGTAAAATAGTTGTTGGAAAGAAGTGGGCAAGTATTATGCTAGTATTTCGTTTGTTGCATTAGCTAAGTCATTAAGTCTACGGTTGTCAGAATGCCAGAATTTTGATCGGGCATAATAGAATTGTAGTATGATTAGTCTCGGCCTTTCTTATGGCTATTCAAGTGTGTGTGGTGCCCTCATGCCATAGGGTTGTTGGCGTGCTTGAACTATATCCATGGTCTCTCCACAACTCGTTTGGTTGCCCCCGGTCCTGTAGGTGTGGTTTTCCCAAGCGCCTAATCTTGGCTTGATTTGAGTTGGCCTTTGATTGATCACAAGGTCAGTTCTATTTTAACTTAATTTCTTTGAGCTACTTTGAAGCTCTGGAATTTAGCATGGTTTGTCTCATTGGTCGTTGGAAGTGATTCCATTAACATTGCGAAGTGATTGGTACGATTGTCGATTTGTTGCCTTGGAGCATGACTTCGTTGACTTCGGGGAGCTCTGGACCAGATGCCTGCTAATCTTCTAGTTCACCTTCATTGATATTAGTCATACATAAATTTCGCTGATCCTTCGGTTCACCTTCAAGACACTTTAGTTTGTGGAAGAACTTCATGTTCACGAAGGGTTTTTTTGATCAGATGACCGCTGATCTATCGGTACACCTTCACAACGCTTTAGTTCATGAAAGACCTTCATGTTTGTGAAGGGTTTTTTGGATCAGATGACCGCTGATCTACTGTTTCACTTTCACGATGCTTTAGTTCGTGAAAGATCTTTTTGTCCGTGAAGGGTTTTTTGGATCAGATGACCGCTGATCTATGGGTTTACCTTCACGATGCTTTGGTTCATGGAAGACCTTCGCAATTGCAAAGGTTTTTTGGGATCAGATGACCGTTGATCTACCGGTTCATCTTCATGACACTTTGGTTCATGAAAGACCTTCACGTTCACGAAGAGTTTTTGTTTGGATCTGATAACCGCTGATCTACTAGTTCATCTTCACGACGCTTTAGTTCGTGAAAGACCTTTACGTTCGCATAGGGTTTTATTGGATCAGATGACCGCTAATCTACCGGTTCACCTTTACGTCGCTTTAGTTCATGAAAGACCTTCACATTTGGATCAGATGACCATTGATCTACAGGTTCACCTTCACGACACTTTAATTCGTGAAAGACCATCACATTCACAAAGGGTTTTTTTTGGATCAGATGACCGCTGATCTACTAGTTTACCTTCACGACGATTTGGTTCATGAAAGACCTTTAAGTTCATGAAGGGTTTTTTGTGGTCGGATGTGCAGTGACCAGACAGCCTTGGACTGATAATTTTATCAATTCCGAAAGAAGTTTTGGGTCGTCTGTCCGATGGCTCGACGGCCTTAAACAATGATTCATTGACTTCAAGAGGAATTTTTCGGGCTTATCTCGAGGGAACACGGTTTTATCGGTTCTTATAGGCTAATGTGTTGAATCTGTTAGTTCAAGATCCTTTGGACAAGACTTCTCGACGCCACCAGCAACGCCGGTTCCCAGAAGGGAATTGATATGACTTGTCGAGGGCATGGAAGCATTTATTTTACCGTGCTGTCTGCAATGCCCCTAGTGTCCCGATACGGCTCATTTGGAAAAGGAGAGTAGGCAAGGATGTGTGAGAAGGCATCGCTTTAGGTTGCTATCCTATTCTTTAGTTGCTAGCTAGCTAGAGTGTTAGTTGATAATCATCCTTTCGTCTGATTTCATCAGTTAGCTAGGGCACTTTTATACTGGGTCTTAGTTGCCGTGCTTAGGTAGAAGGTCCTTAAGGTCATATAGCTTCTTCACCATTGGTATGTTTCTTGGCAAATTGCCGGGTTACCTACTTCAAATTGCACTACTTCTAGTCTTTAGAACCGGTTTGTCTTCCCATAGAATTCTTCCAAGGTAGTAGGTTGTTTCATCCTTTAATGATTCCTGAGGGCCATGTCGTAAACTGCATCTGTCACCCTCGCTTCCTCCATATGCTTGTCATACTTGTAATAAATAAATTTTGGAATTAGTTGTACAGTTGTACAAAAGGTACAGCTGGCATGATAAACTTCTTTGGATATTTTTCACGTTGAATGGCTTCGGTAAATGAGTTTCAATTGGGAAAGGTGCTCTAATCGTTGTCAAACCAGTCCGTTTTCAAGTTACAGAAGTTTATAATGATTGAGAATGATAGATGCATGATTGTCCGTGCTTAAATGATTGGAAATGATGATTGAATGGAAAATCACTTATGATGGGGTCATGGATCAGTGACGATCCCCAAAAAATTTCAGACTAGACGAGATCGGTCGGGGGTGACAAAGAAGACCTCATAAGGTTGCATTCCAAATTTCAAGGTATTTGGATTTGCATGTTCGAATTGTGGGCAATGGAAGATGGATCGACATAGATGGATCGGTGGTATTTTACTTGGAGTCCGATCTAAGAAAAATTTCCATTTTCTTGGAGTCATAGACTTTGAAGTGCTGGGTTGGTGACAAATGTTGCTTGGAGCCGTTTGCATGTTTGCTTGAAGAAAATCTTGGTTTTACCCGAGTCTTATTTTGGGCCAGAATTTCCTAGGTTTGCTTCAAATCAAATGGGTGATTACCCGAGTTTGACTTCGACACGGGACTGAACAGAGTTTTTCTACAACATTTTAACGATTTTTGATGATTTTCGACAATGACCATTCGTGATTTGACGATGGGAGCTTAGCATTGTAATTGATCTCGGTTTATATCATATCTTCTTGGTTCTGCTGCCTCTAGGAGTACCATTTAAATATCAGTTCCTCGTACATTGCTTAGCACTATGCTACGGCATGGGTTTTAGAGCTTCTTCTAGCGTTTTTCACGCGGGCATTTTCATCCAATTTGTCTTCCTCATATTGTTTGTCATCTTCAGAGTCGAAGAGAGTCATCGTTATATCCTTCCACAGGGTTTTCACCCCTAAGTTCGAGTTTATAGCTATTGCTTTTCCTGTAGGTAAAGTGTTAACGTTTTCTTCCATCATGATTCTTGGAGCTCCGCCCATTGCTTCCTTTCGACTATATCCCCTTCAAATGACCCAAACGGGGGTCTCGCTGCAACCAATCCGGACATGCCTGGCCTTGAAGCTCTCCGATCTCTATAAATACCATCCTACCTACAACATAAACTGGATCTTCTTAGGACTGGTTGCCGAAGCTCTGTTGGAAACTTTCTTCACTCATCATCTCCCTCACAACAATCTCCAAAGGTATTTACTGTGATTCTCTAGTGGATTCCAACTATGGGGATTCAATCTAGCCAAGTATAACCAAAAGCCTTGTAATCAAATGCTCTATGTAACAATAATCAGTCTATAATAAAACTATAAAGTGGGCGTAGGCATCATTAACAACCGAACCACTATAAAAATTCCTCATCTTCTTTCTTTTACTGTTCTTTTTTTGTATCTGTGATCTATGATATTGCTTTGTCAAGACAGGGCTGGTGCTTTCAAACTCAAACCAAGGCGTTGATCCATTTTTTGGGTTAATAGGATGTTTATACTAGATGGTTCAATATTCCGCATGCTAGGATAGGCATGGACGTTATTTTTGGATGTTAGATCTTATGTATGTATGTTTCATTAGATTGCTAGAATTTGAGATGATAGACTATGTTGTATGGTTGTTAAGCATGCAGGATAAATATTATTTTGTATAGCATTCTTGTTTGATAGTTGCTATAGATGATCCAGTATGGTTAATGATATGGGTTGTATACATATCTTTATAGTAGTACAATTTTTTAGACTTAGCCGCGCAAAGGAGGTTCAGCCGAATTTTTCCAGAATCTGACATATTTTTTGAGGGCCTGTGGGTTAGGAGACATTCTCTTTGCTTTGTATTTTTTGGGATGAAATTCTTTAATAATGGGAGAATGTAACGACCCGAATTTTTAATGATTGATATTTGAATAGTTTATTTAAATATTTAATCATTAATTAAATGAAGGCCCAAAAATATGATTTTTGCATATGGTCAAATCAGGACTTTCTACGAGTTTGGATTGATGTTGCAAATTAAAATGGGTATAGGATCATTATATTTCGAGATCGGATGATCCGATTCCCGAAACGATCTCAAAATACGCGAAATTAGCTTTCCGAGGCACAGTCCTATATGGAGACGCGGTTAGTGCCGTTGGATCCATAAAAATGAGGTGATGTACGTGGACGAGTTTCATGATGATTGGACGCATTGTGTGATCGTACAGACTTGAAATGTACAGCCATTTATTTGAGAAATTAATTAAATGGAATATAATAATATTATAAATATCCAAACCCTCTTTCCCCCACATTATCATTTCACTATTCATGCCTGAGCAAATTTCCATGGCCGAACCTATTAATCCACATTCAAAAATTAAATTCTCCCTATCCGCTAAACTAAAAATCATGCTGTTTGATTTATTGAGATCGTATCGTCGAGAGCTACACGATGACTATAGCAGAATTTTGATTTTGCGTTGTTGGCCGAGATTGACCTTCTTGGATCGGATCTAGGGTTTGGCTTAGGCATGGTTATTGGTGGAGATAGCCAGATCAGAGATTATATTCGTAATTCTCTCATCGAGGCACATCTCTCCACCAAATTTGAGCATGGTTGAGCCTTTCTTGAAAAACACGTCATTCATCATGTCAAGACACACGCTTTAAGTCTTGGTCGATTTGCATAGGCTAGCTGAGTTTGAATTCTTGGCGTCCAAGGTGAAGAGATTGCGAAGAGCAACGATTTGGCAAAGACGGATCGGGTTTTCATTTATTATCGAATCAGAAATCGTCATGTATGTACAAAAGTAATGGGTATACATGCGGTATGTATATCTTGATTGGGGGGGAAGAAGGATTAGCAACTAATTACGACAATTAGCGACTTAATTAATTATTTAAATGACATCGATTCTTATTATGACCATATCTTTTGCATACGAGTTCCATTTTGGACGTTGCTTCTTGCATTGCACTCATAATGGCAAGATCTACGTTTTAGCACTGGTTTGGAATTTTTTTGCTAAGATGAGTGATATTGTCTCTCACTTTACTATGATTTGTTGTTTATTGTTATATTGGCACTCGGGAATGATTTTTCGCTTTTAAGCGTGATATTATTATATATATAGTAGTTATATTTTTACAAAAGAATAGATAATTATTTCAATTGATTTATAAAGAATACCACTTATTTTCCATCGTCATGGCATAGTTAGAGAATTATTAGATTAGATCTATTATTGATGTTATTTCGTACATTGATCGTTATGGATGGATTATTTATGTCGTATGTATGATGTTTTGGATGGATGTATGGTTGTTTGGATGTTTGGATGTATGTTTGCTTGTTTGGATAGTCTGCTATTTTTTTGTTTTTGTTGAGAATGCCAATTAGAGCTGATTTGATTTTAGGTAGCATCTTGTATGATGGATCTCTACACACGTGGAAATCTAAAAAACGAGATGAACTGTAGAAGAGGGTTTGGGATATGGGCCGACGGATTTTGTAACGACCCGCCTTTTTGGACAGTTTAAACCGACGATCAAATACACATGCCGATTCCAAACCATTCAGAAGGGCAGATGGTTATTGGGGTAAATAAGAAAAGAAAAGAAAGGGAAATAAAGGAAATGAAACAACACAGAATCTCGCAGCGGAACGATAAAATATAATAGTCAAATAAATAGTTCACGAAGCTGTTTACAATACTTTGATCATTATTTATACAACCTCTATCAGAGTTATACATATACAACAGAACAAATAAAATAATGCAGCAGACAACATGATGCAAAGATAATAAGAGTAATAGTATACCAAATCTTCGTCTTTGTCCTCCAGAATAGATCTTCAATAAGCTGAAAAACTCAGGTCTGACCCGAGCGTAATGAAAAGACAAAACACTCGAGTCAGGACTAAAATATCCTTATGAAAGTTAAATCAATCGTAAATAAATATGAGTGTAACGGCATCAGAGATTTTTACAGGGTTTGACATCTCATATCCAGTGTCAACGTGCATGCAATAACTCAAGAGATGTTACGGGATTTTCCATCTCTCAATGATCCGTTAAACTATTTACTATGTAGTACAATACGCTATTATAATATGTCTACAGTAAAGTAAAAGTATTAAAATAGCATTAAGGCGTTACCATAATTCCTCTTAACACATTTTTTTAATGTCATAGTCTATACAGCACCGTAAGCCTCATCGTAAACTGGTGGTTATCAGAGGGTACCCCATAGGTATAACACAAAACAAAACGTAGTGGTCGCGAATAGGATAATCAGTATGACAAGGTACATGAGGCGATACCAACTAGGATACTAGTAGTTGCGTGATCCGGACTAATGTTGAGCATAGCCAGCAGCTACACCAACACCGCGAAACAACACTCCCAAATCAAGGGGTGCACCCAAATCGAATCACATATGTAATAGATATGGTATCGAAGAAGTGTGTCCGCTAGAGATGGCGAACCTCAATGGCCCGGCGCGGCTCCTGTTTTAGTCATGTCAGGGGTCATCCAATATCGTTCTCTTTCTTCAGTCAACGTGTTCACCAAACCATCCACTTCATTCTGGATCAACACTTCGCGTATAATAGTTATTAAAGTGGTTTTCGGTATCGACAAAGAGTATGTCTATATCCGATCTCGGTCTCTTTAATAACTACGTATTATTACACCGGTGGCTCCTTTACATTTCAAATCGATTCATAGTTGATATCAAAATATCATATTCGCTTCAAAATCAAGTCCATTTCAAATATCATCGTATCTATTCAAAATGTAAGGTTCCGTTTCAAAAACATTTTTCGCCTCAATATCTTATTTCGATTTCTAAATCATTTCGAATTTCAATTTAGGTTGCAACTTCATTTAACCCAATTCGTATTTACATTCGAGATTTAAACATAAACATTTCACCTAATTGACCAGCTTGAATTTTTAGAAAATAGTTTTAAGTAGTTTAAAAGTAGTTTTAAATAATTAAAATAGTTAAAATACTTAAAATCTTAAAATGGATTTAAAATAGATAAATTAGTTTAAAATAATTTAAATTGGGTTAAGTAGATTTAAAATAGATTAAATTAGTTCAAGTATTCAAAAATGGTTTATATAACAGAGTAATTTGGAAAACAAAATAAAACAGCTTCGAAAACCAGTCCATTTCAATTATAACTTCCCAATTCAAATCAATTTTAATTTCCATTCTGCCGATTCAATTTCGATTTCAATTCAAATCAATGTCCACTTTGACTTCAAATTAATTCAATTCTACATTCACCTTCAATTAATTCAATTTCAATTTATATCGATTTGGAGCTTGATTTTTCAAAATATCAATTTATAACACTTAACAAAATTGTCCTTTAATATTCAAATTTAAATCCCAATTACAAATATGATTCAATTTCAAGCTCAATTTCAAAATATCATTTTTATATCGCTTTTACTTAGTAATATTCAAAGCTCGAAATAATGTTCAATCTTTAAAACAAATAAATTTTCGAAATTCAATCATATCCAAATTTCAAATTTCAAAGTCTCAACTTAAATTATTTAACAATTTCTTTTAACCCAAAATTTTATTTCAACATTCCAAACTCAAATTTTTCGATAAATTCGATTTCTATAAATTGATTTTATTAATAACTTTTAAATCAAAACAATTAAATAAATTTCAAATCGACGATTTTAAAAATTTATTAATTTAACCAATCCGGTGTCCGTATATAATTTTCTATCCTATGGCCAAGTGATTATTTATTTCAATTAAATGTCAGGGATAAATATATATTACTTAAACAAATCACAGTGTCATATGTATGCATAACAGGATATATATATATATATATAAGCAAATAAACATCCAAACATTTAAAATATCAACCAATAGCATCCATCAAAATAAATCATCCAATAGACAATACAATTCACGGCAATTTCATAGTTATCAATATCATGTAATTTAATCGCGATTCAATTTTAAATTCAATTTGACTGTCAATTTAATTTTCAACGGTGAATTCAAATGACAATCTATATGACAATTAAAATTTATCAAACAACGACAAATAAAATTCATATCACTTCATAATATCAAATTTAACTACCATAAAGATATTCAGTACGTTGTGAGCGTTATAAAACACTCACCTTGATTTCAATGCAGTTCCAGTGTTTTATTTCGAATAAAATTAAACGAGCGTTTAATTTTACCCGAAATTTCACTAGCTCCAAACGATTCCAATCCAGCTCCATCGCGTAGTACTCGACGAAACGAAGACAACGCAACTTGTTTTGTAATTTTCCGAACTCTTATGAAAAAGTTACATCATTGTAAAGTTTATACGAATTTAAATATAAATTAATTCACATTTTCTTTTTATTTTAAACCTTCTGCTAATCACGACCGTCCATTTCTACACTCCAGATCACAGCCGCACAAATCCTCTCCCCCTTCTTCCTGTACGCGTATCATCCCAGGATGAAGAACCCAAAACCGTCCCTATCTCCTCGACGTCGCACCACTCCACACCCACTTCTATGCTGATCGGCGAGTGCCGTTCCGAAGCCCCCACCGCCGTGAACAACCGCACCGAACCCCGTAGCACTCGGCCCTCCCCTTGCCTCATATTGCGTGCATGAACTGTAGCCATACACGGCCCAGTAACTTCCTCTACACTGCATCAATCACGATCATTACCGTTGAACTTATGGATCTCTTCATGCTCTACAACTTTCGTTTAGAAAGTTTTGTGAATTGGTTAATGGATTGCAAGAAATTTGAGGGAGAAGAAGAGTGTATTTCAGCCATTGGTTATGTAAACGGCAGCTAGACGTTTTCAAGTAGGGTTAGGGTTTAGTTTTCTTGAAAATGAAAATAATGAAGTGCTTATATAGAAAAATATCGAAACACTATTCATCCCGGGTTTTCCGAACTCCGATTTACGTGTGGTGACCGGCGTTTCTAGGGTTTATCCCGCGTTTCGGACACAATGGAATAGGTTTCGGAGGCTAATTCGATCGTATGTGTGAGTTACGGAAATAAACGATCAAATTTAAATTAAACCGATTAAGCCAATTTCTATGCGTTTTGGCTTGCCCTGGACAAACGGTAAATCCGATTGATACGAAATTTGAAATCTTACAATAATATCACGTTACGGATCCGATGAAACTGGTTTCGTCGAAATTTGAGACTGTTTGAAAAATGACTATTTTAACTCGTCAATTAAATATTAAAATATTCAATTTTCATAAATTTACTTTTAATTCGATTTTAAAAGTTCTAAAACATCATTCTAACTTTAATATGATAAAATAAAATTTTACAAATAATTTTTAATCATATTAAACCCGTTATTCAGTTATTCAATAAATTCCAAATATTAAATTTAAACAATTTTGATTATCCAATAATTCATTATCCTTTGAAATATTTGAAATTGAACTTATAAGATTCAATTTTTAAAACCAATTCACATCTTAGAACACTATTTCCATTTTACAGTTATTCAATTATTCAATAAGTTTTAAATATTTACTTTAAACAATTTACCTGTTCAATATTCAATTATTTGATTTTAAATAGATTTTACTTATCAATCAATTACTCTATTATACCCAATGAATTCAATATTTATTATCCTATCCAACTATTGATTGCAAAGGCATTCACTAAGTAGCATAATTTTTCCAATACTCGTTACTATTCAAGTCTTCGAAACCAATCTATTAAAATTTGTATTTCTACCTAAATAATTCACAATTCTTATTCACTTATTTACATTTGTTTTTTTCCATATATTCCCTTATAACCAAGTTATAACATTTGAGTTAATTCAATTAGATTGGAACTCCATTCAATCTATAAATAATTACTTGGATAATTATTGTCGCAATTCATTCCAGTTATTATTATTCCAAACGAATTATAATTTTTTTTTCTAACATTAAATCACGAAATCTTATTAAATTAGCTATTTGAATTATCGAAAATTTACGGGTCGTTACACACTCCCCCACTCAAAACTTTTCGTCCCCGAAAAGGAAAAGAAGGGAAAAGGAACTAAGTATAGAATTCAACATTAGATATATTTTATTCAAAGTTACCAACTTATAAAACAATGAAATTCCATTTATAAAGTCATAACTACGCTTCCAATAAGTTACTCCGAACGGCTTTCTAACTTTAAAAGTTAATTATCAAACAAGTTATAAAATTTTAAAACTTGGAAATTTTTCTAACACCCGGATTTACGAAAAATTTCGACAGAGTCTCCTTTGCGCGGCTCGATCGGAAAAAAATGACAGTATATATATCACAAATATACATCTCATCAAGTGATGAGGCATCCCGCAGGGAAAAAGTGTAAAAGTACAGTATGTAATCCGAGATATGTACCTTATATATTATTAGGGAGCATATACGACTAATATAGCGCGAAAGAAAGCTCCAAATGCGGAGCAAGCGAAATCCACACCTACTAAACACTCAACAAACCATGAGAAACATGCATATATGAAAATAATATCAATATACACAATATAGCAACATAACAACTACATGTGCCAACATAGCAAATGCAATAAAACAACAAATGCATCCACCAAATCAACTATCATCCAACTATCATCCAACGAATCCATAACCAATCAATATAAATTCACTTCTCATCAATATTTATTGACTTGGTTTTCAATTTTAATCACAGTTGATTCGTTAACGTTGGATTTTACTAACATTCATTCTCAATTCAATTAGTTAACATTAACTAATTTATATTTACATTAGTTCACTTCCAATTTGAATCAAATTAAATTCTATTTAAATTCGTTTAACTTCCAATTTGATTTCAATGACTTATAGCTTTCAATTTCATTAACACTTAATGAATTATATACAATCAACTAACAATCATATAACGACCAAATCATATAATTTTAAAAGAATCATTTTATATTTGGCATCATAAATTTCCAATATTAACTTTAATTAAGTCCGTAAGCCGTACATATATCATCCGTGAGCAATATCAATCTAATCGCTTATTCGATCGCACAATTTCACTTCCAAACTAGTATCGTTCACACGACTCTCCAGTGCGGACTCAGATTTGGTTCCTTGATTGGAAACTGTTACTCTCCTTGCATAGCCATATACTATAATAGAGAATTCCAGAATCAAATTAAAAATCCATATCCAGGGTTCGCCGTTGAAAATCGAGTGAAAAATCCTAATTTGATCGATATAAATCATCTCGAAATTTTGTGCTCGAATTTGGATCAAATCGTTATGCGAATAAAATAATATACGTACAATCTCACGTATTACCTTCCAATGGATTTCTATCCAATTTATCTATACTAAATTATTTTATTGACTTCTATTTTTTTCCACTGAATTACTCACAATCCATTATTCAGTTAGTAAATTCATTTCTTTACAGAGCATATTCTTTAACATTATCTTTTCTTAAACATCATATCAAAGAATTTGCTTACTCAAGTTCATTTTAAACATTCTATATAATTTAATTAAATTCAATTTCTTTTCCCAATTGGTTCTTAGCTATACCAAATTCTTTTGTTTACATTTACTTCATATTCATAGTTTCAGTTAATACAAATTTATTTGTGGAACATTTTATTAATCATCACTTTAGTTTATAGTCATTTCATAAAAGTCTAACTTCTTATATATGACTTTTCTTAGTTTATAGTTATCTCAAAAGTTACAAATTTATCTTCACATATTTTTTTTTGTTGCAAATTTATATTTAAAGTCTATAACCAGTTTACAAAGACATTGCTTGACTCAATGGCCTTTTCTTAAGTTCACTTACGTGTTCCATTTATCCATTCATCATTTCATGCTATATTTAAGTATATATAATTTTTATCACGATCAAAATTTTCCATTTATATACATTTTAATTCCCTTTTGAGTTTTCCTTACTTGTATATTTCAATTACTTTCAGGTTCTGTTTATTTGTACAATATCTCATTACATATCCAAAACATCATTTTAACTTCTTTTTTTATATATTTGGTAAGTCATATTATATGTTATTAGAATGCAAATTTGGTATTACACAAATTTATAGAATTTCATTTTACTTAATTAGAATGTTCACAAATTTAATTTTTTTAAATCCTCTTCTCCTTTCAACTTTAAAGTTTTCCCAAAACAATAAGCTTAGATATCTTAATCCTCTTATTTTATAAATTCTGGTTATTTTCATTCAAATAATTTGAAAATTATTAATTAACAGAACTTAGAAATTTAAATGCCCGGTTCTTTTCAAATCGTTCGAAATAAATATATACACTTATATCTTTAATATATCAAATCATACCTTTGGAATTTAAACCAAAACCCATTTATCCAAATAATTTCGAAGAAAGCAAAGCTTCTTTGAAGTCTTCCCCACTTTGAGACTCGAAAATGAACGTCGATGACGCTGCGCAGTCATCACCGAAATTATTTTTCAGCGATAGAAGAGAGGAGTACTGAATTCATTCCTTCTTTTTTTTTCAAAATATTTCCATAAACATTTTCCAACTAATATTACTATATATTTCTTCAAAGCTTTGAGAACCATTGTCAAAACCTCCGGGTCTTAAATTTAATATTTTCCAATTTAAATCTGTTTTAATTTATAACTCACCTTATAAAATATTCTTATAGGATTTTACTTTCTTAAAATATTCCACAAGTTGTTTTATCACTGTTCATTTTGTAATTCATCTTATTTATTAAATTACAATATCCAATTAATGATAATAACCAATATTATCATTCCTAACAACAGGTACGCTAGATAAGTCACAATAATTTCTGAAATTTTCTTTACATATAAAATATAATTAGAGCAAAATTATTTCATTTACCCAATTTCAAAACAATACTATGTCGAATTGTTCTGTTCGAGTGTTTAGAGATCCCTATCAATGATGTTAATTACTCGTATTGACCGGAATCCATAAGCCACTCAACAAATCAACCGACACAATATAAAACATTTTATATCACTAACAAATACGCTCTCTCATATATATACACTCAGCGACTCATCATGGGGTATTACTACCCTATTTATAAAGAGTCAGACCCTACAAAGCTAAGGTTATCGCTAAACCAAAGCTCTGATACCAACTGTAACGACCCGCCTTTTTGGACAGTTTAAACCGACGATCAAATACACATGCCGATTCCAAACCATTCAAAAGGGCAGATGGTTATTGGGGTAAATAAGAAAAGAAAAGAAAGGGAAATAAAGGAAATGAAACAACACATAATCTCGCAGCGGAACGATAAAATATATTAGTCAAATAAACAGTTCATGAAGCTGTTTACAATACTTTGATCATTATTTATACAACCTCTATCAGAGTTATACATATACAACAGAACAAATAAAATAATGCAGCGGATAACATGATGCAAAGATAATAAGAGTAATAGTATACCAAATCTTCGTCTTCGTCCTCCAGAATAGATCTTCAATAAGCTGAATAACTCAGGTCTGACCCGAGCGTAATGAAAAGACAAAACACTCGAGTCAGGACTAAAATATCCTTATGAAAGTTAAATCAATCGTAAATAAATATGAGTGTAACGGCGTCAGAGATGTTTACGGGGTTTGACATCTTATATCCAGTGTCAACGTGCGTGCAATAACTCAAGAGATGTTACGGGATTTTCCATCTCTCAAGGATCCGTTAAACTATTTACTATGTAGTACAATACGCTATTATAATATGTCTACAGTAAAGTAAAAGTATTAAAATAGCGTTAAGGCGTTACCATAATTCCCCTTAACATATTTTTATAATACCATAGTCTATACAGCACCGTAAGCCCCACCGTAAACTGGTGGTTATCAGAGGGTACCCCATAGGTATAACACAAAACAAAACGTAGTGGTCGCGAATAGGATAATCAGTATGACAAGGTACATGAGGCGATACAAACTAGGATACTAGTAGTTGCGTGATCCGGACTGATGTTGAGCATAGCCAGCAGCTACCCCAACACCGCGAAACAACACTCCCAAATCAAGGGGTGCATCCAAATCGAATCACAAATGTAATAGATATTGTATCGAAGAAGTGTGTCCGCTAGAGATGGCGAACCTCAATGGCCCGGCGCGGCTCCTGTTTTAGTCATGTCAGGGGTCATCCAGTATCGTTCTCTTTCTTCAGTCAACGCGTTCACCAAACCATCCACTTCATTCTGGATCAACACTCCGCGTATAATAGTTATTAAAGTGGTTTTCGGTATCGACAGAGAGTATGTCCATATCCGATCCCGGCTCTTTAATAACTATGTATTATTACACCGGTAGCTCCTTTACATTTCAAATCGATTCATAGTTGATATCAAAATATCATATTCGCTTCAAAATCAAGTCCATTTCAAATATCATCGTATCTATTCAAAATGTAAGGTTCTGTTTCAAAAACATTTTTCGCCTCAATATCTCATTTCGATTTCCAAATCATTTCGAATTTCAATTTAGGTTGCAACTTCATTTAACCCAATTCGTATTTACATTCGAGATTTAAACATAAACATTTCACCCTATTAACCAGCTTGAATTTTTAGAAAATAGTTTTAAGTAGTTTAAAAGTAGTTTTAAATAATTAAAATAGTTAAAATACTTAAAATCTTAAAATGGATTTAAAATAGATAAATTAGTTTAAAATAATTTAAATTGGGTTAAGTAGATTTAAAATAGATTAATTAGTTCAAGTATTCAAAAATGTTTTATATAGCAGAGTAATTTGGAAAACAAAATAAAACAGCTTCAAAACCAGTCCATTTCAATTATAACTTCCCAATTCAAATCAATTTCAATTTCCATTCTACCGATTCAATTTCGATTTCAATTCAAATCAATGTCCACTTTGACTTTAAATTAATTCAATTCTACATTCACCTTCAATTAATTCAATTTCAATTTATATAGATTTGGAACTTGATTTTTCAAAATATCAATTTATAACACTTAACAAAATTGTCCTTTAATATTCAAATTTAAATCCCAATTACAAATATGATTCAATTTCAAGCTCAATTTCAAAATATCATTTTTATATCGCTTTTACTTAGTAATACTCAAAGCTCGAAATAATGTTTAATCTTTAAAACAAATAAATTTTCGAAATTCAATCATATCCAAATTTCAAATTTCAAAGTCTCAACTTAAATTATTTAACAATTTCTTTTAACCCAAAATTTTATTTCAACATTCCAAACTCAAATTTTTCGATAAATTCGATTTCTATATATTGATTTTATTTATAACTTTTAAATCAAAACATTTAAATAAATTTCAAATCGACGATTTTAAAAATTTATTAATTTAACCAATCCGGTGTCCGTATATAATTTTCTATCCTATGGCCAAGTGATTATTTATTTCAATTAAATGTCAGGGATGGATATATATTACTTAAAACAAATCACAGTGTCATATGTATGCATAACAGGATATATATAAGCAAATAAACATCCAAACATTTAAAATATCAACCAATAGCATCCATCAAATAAATCATCCAATGGACAATACAATTCACGACAATTTCATAGTTATCAATATCAGGTAATTTAATCGCGATTCAATTTTAAATTCAATTTGACTGTCAATTTAATTTTCAATGGTGAATTCAAATGACAATCTATATGACAATTAAATTTTATCAAACAATGACAAATAAAATTCATATCACTTCATAATATCAAATTTGACTACCATAAAGATATTCAGTACGTTGTGAGCGTTATAAAACACTCTCCTTGATTTCAATGCAGTTCCAGCGTTTTATTTCGAATAAAATTAAATGAGCGTTTAATTTTACCCGAAATTTCACTAGCTCCAAACGATTCCAATCCAGCTCTATCGCATAGTGCTCGACGAAACGAAGACAACGCAACTTGTTTCGTAATTTTCCGACCTCGTATGAAAAAGTTACATCATTGTAAAGTTTATACGAATTTAAATACAAATTAATTCACATTTTCTTTTTATTTTAAACCTTCTGCTAATCACGACCGTCCATTTCTACACTCCAGATCACAGCCGCACAAATCCTCTCCCCCTTCTTCCTATACGCATTTCATCCCAGGGTGAAGAACCCAAAACCGTCCCTATCTCCTCGACGTCGCACCACTCCACACCCACTTCTATGCTGATCGGCGAGTGCCATTCCGAAACCCCCACCGCCATGAACAACCGCACCGAACCCCATAGCACTCAGCCCTCCCCTTGCCTCGTATTGCGTGCACGAACTGTAGCCATACGCGGCCCAATAACTTGCTCTACACTGCATCAATCACGATCATTACCGTTGAACTTATGGATCTCTTCATGCTCTACAACTTTCGTTTAGTAAGTTTTGTGAATTGGTTAATGGATTGCAAGAAATTAGAGGGAGAAGAAGAGTGTATTTCGGCCATTGGTTATGTAAACGGCGGCTGGACATTTTCAAGTAGGGTTAGGGTTTAGTTTTCTTGAAAATGAAAATAATGAAGTACTTATGTAGAAAAATATCGAAACACTATTCATCCCGGGTTTTCCGAACTCCGATTTACGCACGGTGACTGGCGTTTCTAGGGTTTATCCTGCGTTTCGGACACAATGGAATAGGTTTCGGAGGCTAATTCGATCGTATGTGCGAGTTATGGAAATAAACGATCAAATTTAAATTAAGCCGATTAAACGAATTTCTATGCGTTTTGGCTTGCCCTGGACAAACGGTAAATCCGATTGACATGAAATTTGAAATCTTACAATAATATCACGTTACGGATCCGATGAAACTAGTTTCGTCGAAATCCGAGACTGTTTGAAAAATGACTATTTTAACTCGTCAATTAAATATTAAAATATTCAATTTTCATAAATTTACTTTTAATTCGATTTTAAAAGTTCTACAACATCATTCTAACTTTAATATGATAAAATAAAATTTTACAAATCATTTTTAATCATATTAAACCCGTTATTCAATTATTCAATAAATTCCAAATATTAAATTTAAACAATTTTGATTATCCAATAATTCATTATCCTTTGAAATATTTGAAATTGAACTTATAAGATTCAACTTTTAAAACCAATTCACATCTTAGAACACTATTTCCATTTTACAGTTATTCAATTATTCAATAAGTTTTAATTATTTACTTTAAACAATTTACCTGTTCAATATTCAATTATTTGATTTTAAATAGATTTTACTTATCAATCAATTACTCTATTATACCCAATGAATTCAACATTTATTATCCTATCCAACTATTGATTGCAAAGGCATTCACTAAGTAGCATAATTTTTCCAATACTTATTACTATTCAAGTCTTCGAAACCAATCTATTAAAATTTGTATTTCTACCTAAATAATTCACAATTCTTATTCACTTATTTACATTTGTTTTTTTTTCATATATTCCCTCATAACCAAGTTATAACATTTGAGTTAATTCAATTAGATTGGAACTCCATTCAATCTATAAATAATTACTTGGATAATTATTGTCGCAATTCATTCCAGTTATTATTATTCCAAACGAATTACAAATTTTTTTTCTAACATTAAATCACGAAATCTTATTAAATTAGATATTTTAATTATCGAAAATTTACGGGTCATTACAGATTTGGATTTCAGAGTGGATGATCCCGAACGTTTTCATTTGGTTTGTACTTAACTAATCAGTTAAGTACAAGACCAAGGTGGATGTAGTGACCATAGTAGAGTGGTCAATGTCCATCACTATTGCCGATTGGCAATTTGACCGATATGTGCCTTTTCCGTTGATAAGATACCGTGGTGCACGATGTGATGGTTTGTTCGTGGGACTGGTTTAGAGATATATACTCTACGATGAGTGATATTGATGGTGAGGCAGGGATGTAGTGCTTCGACCTAATGATTTTGATGGTGAGGCAGGGATGTGATGCTTTGACCTTGTAATCTGGTACTACGAATAGTGACTCGATGATGTATGAGTAAGCTATGGGATGATAGTATAAGGACTGTATGGATCATGCTAGATCTCGGGCTTTGGATGGCATGATAGTAGGGTTCTTCGATCAAGAGCTTAGGCAGTGAGCAGGATCGAGGATGGCAGCTCGGATTGGAGTGATGCTGTAGATAGTGGACTGGGGTGAGTGTTAGGGCTCGTGCCCAGAAAACTGTAGTGAACTAGTAGGGTTTAGTTCCTTATCGAGTGAGTAGGGATCGATGGATATGTTTGTGCCTAAAGATCGTTGATGATTAAGAGTGTTCTGGTTGTGTCCAAAGCAGGGGTACTATATGTGGAGGCTCCCGAGGGCTGGCAGAGCCTGCCTGTACCCTAGACCGGTGGGGTATAAGTCAGGTGGTACAGGGATATCACAAGAGACAACCATATGGGGTTTTCTAACTAGTGAGTACGGTGAGCACAATCGAGAACCGAGATTTCCACTAGTCCTTGACAGTCTCCGAGGGTCATATGAGTCATCATATATCTGGCACATTGGATGACTGTTATTATTGTTTAATGGATGACATGTTTGTTATGGTTGCTCACTAGTCACCTTTCACCCTAGGGATGTCACACTAGGTAGGTATTGTGGTAGGGATACGTAGCTACCTTCACTTGACTTTGTGTGGAGTAGGTATGGATGGAGATACCTGGATGGCCGAAGTTTACTTAGTATAGAGCAGGGACTGTAAGTGGAGATACCTAGGTACCCTAATAGACACAGATTATGGTATACCCTTTTTACGATGTTATAGAGTAGAATATTACTTATGTTTATGTGCTGACCCTGTAGTTGCAGGGACAGGACATGTATGGTTTATATACCCTCTGTTCTGTTTATTATCGACTTTTAAAGTATTTTAAGATTTGATATCGCTCACACAAGACTGTTGTCTGACCCGAGGTTTTATGCTTTTCTTTCTATTATCGTGGGTACTCTTAAATGAGTAGATGGAGAGCAGGTGGATGGTTATGAAGTTCTACAGGTGGACTAACAGGAGGTGACGGTTATCTATTCTTATATGTGCATTTGTTTTTATATTTCTTTTTTTTGATACCGTGGAGCCTTGACAGTGTTGATTTACTATTATGAGACATTGTACCAATTGAGTATACTTTCTCGTTGTATAAACTCAGTTATGGTGTTGCATCACTTTGTCAATCTTTATTCAGATGATTATTTCACATTGTTATTACTTACTCTCTTGTTTTATACCTGTGTTGGTTATTATATTTACTCTGATGCGATGTGAGATACGCAACAGGTAATTTGGTTATTTGATACTTCCTTTTTCTTCTTTTCCTTTCTTTTCTCTTCTATTTCTTCATCTTCTTTCTTTTTCTTTCCTTTAACTACCATTTTGCACCATAGGTGTAGGCCGGTCGTTATAACACTGTAGCTTGGTACTTCTCTCGCTGGTCGGCATGGATCTCTTGGAGGTCAGTCTGGACCTATCGGATGGCAAATAGCTTGGGACTCTATTATCCCTCGGTGCTCTGTCCCTGCTTCACCTCCTACTGGCGCTGCTCTTTACTGCCAGCTCGGCTGCTGTGATGGGTGGAAAAATAATTCCAATCTTCCTAAGGGGTGCTCTACCAATGGCAGACATGACCTTCGTCTGGGCAATCTCCCCACTAAGATTCACCCCGTATCACCTGAAGACTGGAGTGAGTAGGTGACAACATGGAAAGTAACTCCGTGAGGTGCCAACTCCCTAATCGAAAGAATGAATCATAAGAGAGCGTGCCCAATTAATGGCTATACCACCCATAGCTGCATAGTTGGCCTTTCGCATCTGAGGATAAATCTAATCATAGCTTCCTGTCTTATAGATGATGTTGTTCTAAATAATGCACATAACAAGATGCGCAGTCGGACGTAGATTGTTCATCTTCGAAACGCCAATTTCGCTGAAGTCATCATCAGACATCTCAATCCTGACTCCCTTTACCTTTGAATGAATAAAACTGTTGCCTTTATCGCAATTTGGTGCAAAATAAGCACCGAAAAGGCAAATGCACCATGGGTAGCATTCTTGATCAAAAGTCTCAAAAGCGCAGGATCGGTGTAAATCCTACCTTGTCAAAAAGCATTTTTATCCCAAAAGCAACAAAGTCGCTAGATTTCGTCGATCGTCCTTAAAGGAACTTGAAATTGGTAGAGCTGAGGAAGGTGGAGCTCTTTTGATCCAACTACCTGATTTCTTAAGGGGTGGCATTAGGGTGGCGCAAGGAGGAACCAATAGTGCGAGGAGGTGCCATGGTCTAAGAAGTAAAGAAATATGGTTTAGATCTAGAGTAGAGGTAAGGCAAGATTTAATGCATGAAAATTGATGTAAGGGGAAGGTGTAACATCCCTCATTTGGAGGCCAAAAGCTAAGCGCTACAGACGCTGCAATCATTGGTAGTATTAACTTCTGGTGACAAAATACGGAAATGCTAATGGTATCCATACTATCAGAAGCACTTGAATATGAAACAAATCACAGATTTCAAAACAGAATTTTTTTCCATTATATTTCCAAACATATGTTCCATATTCAAATTACATAATCCCTTAACATTTCCCTAGAAATAATCAAATATATCAATTACAAAATGCGCCAAGAGCGACATACGACGATGTCCCCTTGGTTGACCAGAGTCAATATAGTCATATCTGACTTATTATACATAGTGGAATCAAAACAGGATAAAACTCTACCTCCTAATAAACTATTCGTCAGCCACCTGCTCGTCTGGGGAAGCTTTATTCACCAAGATTTATAAAACTTGAAAACATTAAACCTCGGCCTAGTCAAATCAATTTTAAGCAGCCGAGAGTTTAAGGGGAAACAAAAATTCAAGTCAGACATAAAGCTTGGAGTGAATAATACTGTTACATCTCGGGTATTTTATTTTAAGTAAGACCACACCGCTTAGCAAAACGGGTTTCCCCTCACTAACATCCATTTAAACATATCTTTTGCAAATATTTTCCTACAACCAAAACTGGTTAAATACTGTAAAGCATCATTTTGTAAAAATACATATCAGGTAATAAATGAACTATCTATTCAAACACTTTAATTTTTTTGGCTAACTATTAACCTTTGGCTGATTCGGACCGACCGTACAATATATCAAAATTAATCTAACATCTGTTAGATACCCCTCTTCTGGACAGTCTGTCCTTAACTACATGTTAAATACTTCTCTTCTGGATGATCTGTCCCTAACTTAACATCTCCTAAGGTTACCTGATCCTAATGGTTTTGCGGGCTCATTAATAACCTTTCTGTACACAAACATATAATCCTTTTTGTGTGTATTCATAATTTTAGTCTTCCCCATGACAAAGCCTTACACATTGGCATTTTGGATAAAATTAGCTCGAGCTAATAGCTAAAGTATAGGATGCGACACTATACCAGTCCAATCTGGTATTCTTTTATCTGAGTCATCTTACTTAGGGATCCCTTCCCATGATTTTCCTTAAAAACCTTTTCACAATGATTTAAAATCTTTAAATCAAACTCATCCAAAGAAAATTTATATATTCTATGCTTTACTCATAATCACCTTGCCATGTTATACACACACACACACACTTTACCCAAATCTTAGTTGATGAAAGATTTAAATCTTTGAAAGTCCCCCTTCCAAATTTGTTGAAAGTACACCTTTCGAAACCACTTGAAGTTCCTCTTTCTAAACCAAGTAAAACCCTTTTTTTAATATAGGACGAAGGTCAAAACCTTCATTTCGAAACCATTCTCAAAACCCTTTCGAAACCACTGAAAATCTTTCCTTTTGAAAACTTTAAAAAACTCAGACATCTTTCTTTAAAAACCTTAAACATTGCCTTTTGAAACCTTAGGAAAACCTTTCCTTTTAATCCTTTCAAAACAACCTGAAAAACCTTTCCTTTCGACTCCTTCCAAACCATTGGAAAACCTTTCTTCAAAACCTTTCGAAATCATTAGGGAACCACCCTTCGAAACCTACATTTAAAACCCCTTCGAAAGCATTAAAACACTAAATCTTTTGAAAGCCTTTGGGTTCAATTTAAAACATGTGAAACCTTTCGAAACCTTAGAAAATTGTCTTGGCCGAAACCATTTCGATTATGCCTTCAAGTAGAGAAAAAGGGTTAGAAATCTATTAAAGTCGAAAGCATTCCTTTCATATTCATTCCTAAGTAAAGAAGTGATGGCTTCGAAACCATCCCTTTGAAAGTATTAAAGAAGTGGTCGAGTTTAAAAAGCAAAACAACCCTTTCGAAACCCATCTGAGTCGAAAGGTAAAGGTTTTGACCCAGTCGAAAGCATTTATTTAAAACAAAGGTGCAACCCAATGAAACCATTTCTTTATATCCATTTCACCTAGTCGAAGACTAACCAAGTCGAAAGCTACTTAGTAGAAAGCAAGCGGTCGCATTTTCTTTTAGAAACAAAGTAAAGCCTCAACCCCTTTGGAACCCCTAATTTTGACTCTATACCTTCCTTCTACATCCAATTCACTACATACTAGTTCCTTGATACATGTGCATTGGTTTCGAAAGTGTTGGAGGCGAAGGTAGGTGGCGGAACCTGGTGCCGAAAGCATCGAAACAGTGAAAAAACTTATAGGTTGGTCCTTTTAAACTATTTCTTTATACCTAACCTGCATTTTTTGTCAAATTGTGATTGGTTGTACGTTTCTCTTTTCTTAAAGTACTGTCGACTTTTCAGAATTAACAATTTGAATTTATTTACAAAAAGCCCCTTCTCCTTTAATAAATATATAAAACATTCAAGTCCCATACCTTAAATAATTTTATATACCCATTAAAACACTTAGGAAAATCCTATAAAAATCCTAGAAAATCTCTTTTAATATGTTTTCCAACATAATAAAATTTCAGATCCAAACCTTTTATTATTTAACCATAAATAATTTATAATCCAAATTAACATTTTCTTTACTAGAAAATTCATATAAATTCAAAAAAAATTCTAAAGATTCTAATAATTGAAATCCATCTCTAAAATAATATTTCTGGTCTATATAAAAAGTTGCTTGGCATTTGGATGTCATTCAATAGGGTTTTCACATTAAAACATATCATAAAATCAATATGAACATGCATAAACCATCAAAAAGTATACATAATAATCCCGTCATTCAAAAACAAGGCAAAACATTGCAAATAAATCCGGGTTCATTTTAAAACAAAAAATAATAGAAATATAAGATGTAAACATTATTCACCTTAGCTTTAGAGATTAAGGATGTGAGATTTGAATGAATTTAATGTTGATTAAGCTTCCCCTTTAAATTTCTTTTTTTTCTCTTGTTAATGGTGGCCTCCTTAAGCATTTTAAATTACGAAAAACGAAAGTTAATGCGTATGGGATACATGGCCATGGGTTTAGGGTATAAGAATGCCTCTTTTCTATTTTACCCTTCCTATATTTCATTTTAACTCTTGTTTTAATTCATTGGTTAAATGGCATGGCTACCCCTTAATAAAAATCAAATCTCAATTCCCTAATCAACACATTATTTTATTTAATTTAACTAATTAAATATCCTAAATAATGTTGCCAAAAATATGGGCTGTTACAAACTCTCCTCCTTAAAGAATTTCGTCCTTGAAATTACAATAAGGTGCATAACACATCATTCAAAGAGGTAAAACATACCATCAAACAAGTCAGGATAAGTGTCTCTACTCCTGCTCTCCGTCTCTCATGTATAGTCTTTCTCATCGTTACTCCACTGGACTTTCACTAGTCTGACTGTCTTGATCCTGAGCTTCTTTTCATCTCTCATGACTATACGAATCGACTTTCTCACCATAGTCAAGTCTGGTTCTACTACTAGATCCTCTAACACAGTCCCTGCTATAGTGATCTCAGGGTCTCCAACACACTTTCTGAGATGAGAAATGTGGAAAACATTGTGGACTCCTACCAAACTGTTCCGTAACTGAACTCTATAAGCGAGTTTCCTGATCCTCTCAATAATAGGAAAAAGTACAATGAATCTCAGTGTCGATCTTCCAAATATGATCACAACCTTCATTGGTGACACCTTAAAAAAAATCAAATCTCCAACTGAAAACTCTAAATCTTTCCGTCTTTTATCTGCATAAATCTTCTGCCTAGACGGAGCCTCCTTCATTCTAGCTCAAATGACCTCAATCTTTTCTGCTGCTTCTCTAACCAAATCTGGACCATGAAGCAACCGATCCCCGATCTCCTACCAACATATGGAAGTTTTGCATGACCTTCGATACAAAGCTCCTAACGGTGCCATCCCATTACTAGTCCAATAATAGTTGTTATACTAAAACTCGACTAAAGGAAGATAGTCCTCCCATGACTACTTGAAATCTAATACATGAGCTCTTAACAAATCCTATAAGATTATTTTAACTCTTTTCATTTTCCCATCTGTCTACGGATGGTACGCGATACTCATCTTGAGCTTGGTTCCAAAAACCTCATGTAGACTTTTCCAGAACCCACTAACAAACTAGGAATCACTATCACTAACAATAATACTAGGAATTCCATGCAGTTTAGCAACATTCTTCATGAACAAATTCGCCAAAACAGGTGTCGTTCTGGTTGACTTAACTGGAATGAAATGGGCACTCTTGTTCAATATGTCCACTATGACCCATATACTTTCATTTCCTCTATTCGACCTTGGAAACTCTTCTATAAAATGCATTGAAATAGAATCCCATTTCCATACCGAAATATCTAATCGCTGAAAAATTCAGTTGGCTTCTAGTGTTCGGCCTTTGCCTGTTGGCAATTAAAATACCAATTTACCCATAAACCAATATCCCGCTTCATACCTTCCCAGAAGATACTTCTCTACATATTGTGATACATCTTAGTTCCTCCTGGATGAATAGAGAACTTCGAACGATGGCATTCTTCCAAAACTTCTTTCCTTATGTTTTCTACACTTGGAACACATAATCTCTCTTTCTTTCTCAACCACCCATTCTAGTCAAGACTGAAATCTTTTAAGTCATCTCTTTCGGTTCCATCTCTTAACTTCCTAACCCGTTCAGCTAATACCCGATCCTTCTCCTGTTTAGAAGAAATCTTTTCTATCATCATTGATCAAACTTCCAAACAAGATAACACTATGGTTTCTCTGCTAGAACCAGCCTCGGATCTCCACTACACTCTGAAATCTGCCAATGCTTCCAAATCGTTCCACTCGACAATCATCGCCAACACTGCATTCTGATGCTTCCTTGTTGCTTTCCCTATGTGTACTCAATCCCAAAATCATAAGCGACAATAAATTCTAAACATGTCTGTTGTCTCATGTTCAGCTTCTTCTGAGGGAACAAATGCTTCAGCGACTTATGGTCTACATATAACTCAAACCTCTCTCCTAAAAGGTAATGTCTCCACACCTTCAATGCGAAAATCACCGCAACTAGTTCCAAATCTGTGTCAGATATCTGAGAGAACAAATCCTTCTTCGTATCGCTTTTAGGAAGTGTTCTTCGTATCGATGGCTTAGTGACCACTTCATATCGATAGCTAGTGACCACTCTGTATCGATAGCCAGGGAGCATCTTCGTATCGATTGTTGATGTTGATTTCATATCGATGCAACCTATCTTATTTCGCATTGATCATCAACTGGCCACTTCATATCGATCGAAAGGGATGACATTAGTATCGATCTAATATATGTTCTTCGTATCGATCAATGGTCGATCGATACGAAATATGTGAATGGTTGGATCGATACGAAGTGTGTAAACATAAGATTGATATGAAGCGACAATTTCCCATGGATACGAATTAGCTTGACTTTGATGGATACGAATGAGATTTAATCATGCTTGATACGAAATGAGGCTTCCTTGGTGTATCTTGATTGATAATACCGATGTTGCTTGTCGTGTCATATCAATTGTAGCTCGATCCAGACTTGGGAAAAATTTATCAGTATCCATAGTGAACATGTGTATAACCGATCTCCAGGATAAACTATCTTTGGTTTCTACTTAATTTCTTGGTGTCACGGCCTAGCCAAAAGGTGGGATAACATTTCCCCTCCCCAAAGTACGTCTTGTGTGAACATGACATGCTTTGAAAAGCTGCAATCTTTATAAAAATCTCTGTCTGATCCATTGAGTACTCGTTGTCTTTTCGTCAAAAGGTGCAACCTTTGATTGATTCCCGGCAATATAAATACTGGATTGTTGACTGCCAATGATTGTGCAATGTATTGTTGTAAGCGAGTGTCGAGCGTTACCAATTTTTTGTTCACTGTTGTAATTATCATTAATTGAGCATTCAATTCAAATGAACTTTGAAAATTTAGTATTAGCTCAGCATTCATGCACGTTCGTTAATCTAACTCCTGTTCATGTTTGCACGTTCACGAGTCATTGTCAAAAAGTTTTTTTTATCGAGTTTTGTATCGATCCCCTCCTGGATCGATGTGAAATTCGAGTTATAATGACGCTTGATGGTTGTTTTAGAATATCCCTTCGTATCGATCCAGGAAATTCGAGTTATAATGACGCTTGATGGTTTTTTTAGAATATCCCTTCGTATCGATCCTCTCCTGGATCGATTTGAGAAGTTGGAAAATCATCTTCTATCGATGGTGATCGACACGAATTAGTTATCCCTTTCAAATATTTTTTATCGATGAATCTCTAATGGATCCAAGTGGTTCAAACAAGTTTTTTACTTCGCCTTTCGTATCAATAGCCTGATGGATACGAAGAGCTTTGCCTTAGATTTGCTGAAAATGGATCCGAAGAAAGCCTCATATCGATGATGGTAAAGCGCTTCTACCAATCATTGGGACCGGGAGATGAATCGTTTTCTGCCTCGGTCTTGTATCCATATAAATATGCTCAGGACTTAGAAAAATTTCATTTGTTTTTATTCCCACACATCCAAGTTGAAGAAAAAAATAAAATACTGCCTTTGCCTTCAGATCGAAACCTTGATTCCTCAAACCATTCCCTTAAATTAGGTAAGTAATCGACCAAATTCAATCTTAAAACGAGGAGACTTAAATTCTCCTGTCATCCAACTTGCATTCGTGGCTAATTCTGGTTAAAAGGAGGTTGGAGATGGTCGGAGCAAGGTCGAGGAAGGCTGGAATGGTTTTTTGCATTGCTTGGAGAAGAAGAAGCGTGGATGGATGCTTAACATCAATTTCGTATCGATAAAGAGAAGGAGAAGACTTGACTTCGTATCATCATAGAGCGAGGGGTTCGTATCAATCGGGACTTGATTGGTTAAGCGGTGAATTTCATATCGATCCGGAGCGGTGACCATTCGAGGGGATTCAAAGCAATCGATATGAAATCGAAGAGCCAACGATTGATACGAAATTTATGGAAGCGATCGATACGAATCACCTTGTTGGGGATCGATACAAAGCCAGCAATCCTTGATCGATACAAAGACCTATATAATCTGATCAATATGAAGTTAATGAATTTCGATCTATACGAAACCAAAGCTTTTTGTGGAATGATCTGAGTTTGAACTTTGATGGATCTGAAATCTTTGAACACTTGAAAATTTGACTCGGATGAGCTTCTGCCTTACATAATTGGACTTATCCGTTTCACTGCATATTTGACTGCACTTCGAAGCTCGTCGATGGAACTGTAACTTGACCAATTTGACAAACTTTAAATTAGTTTGATTTTCGAAGTCTGGATAGCACAGTTGTGACGGTCAACGATAACGGTCATTCCGGTTGAATCTCGAAGTCTTATCGTTTGAACATTTCACCAATCACGTAGAATTTCTTAAGTATTATGGAGCAATGCACTGCACAACACATTCATGCACTTCACACTAGGGGGAACATCGGTTTATTATCGTCTAATGATGATTTTTACTATGTCCAATAACTATGGAATCCAGAAGTTTATAGTTACAAAACGTTCAGAGTCTACCTCTCCCTGTAATCGAAATGCCGGCTATCACAGCCGAAGTTATTAGCCTTGCTCCAGATCAGCTACCAGAAGCAATCTTCAACGCACATCCACAAGATTCTATACGCTCTAATATTTCTGAAGATATGTTAAGCAAGATTTTCTTATGGCATGGGTTGCCGCTAGATGATGTCTTACTACTGGGGCTAGAAGAAAGATCGCATAATCCCTTGGAAGGGTACATAACCTGCAACAGATTTATATGTGCAGCCGTGACGCTTCCTCCTTTCAACCAATTCATCCGGGAAGTTCTACTTTTCTTGAGGATCGCTCCGTCTCAACTGCACCCAAATGGATATGTGCTCAATAGTTTGTTTGTTATCTTCATGGAGCACCTCTTCCGTCCTCTGATGATAGAAGAGATCAGATACTTATTCAATATAAATAGTCAGGGGACAACACTTCCTTTACTTTCCTAGAAGCAGTTAAAAATTTTCAAGTCTTGACCGGGGTTTGGAGCAAGCAAAGTTACTTTAAGACCGAATGGTTCTACGTTTAGTGTCCACCGGGGTTCGCCAGATAGAGGCTAGCAAGACGTAAGTGCCCCAACCTCTTCACTGAATAACTGGATAGTAGTAGTTGATGTCGAGTCTAACGTTTACTCCCTTTTACAACTCAATTCCACGACCCGAAGGTGCCTAGTTTAAGGAGATAGTAGGAGTTCTTCAAAAGGTGTCCGCCGAATACAAAAAGACTGATGAAGTCCTTACGGACGAGAATCTGGTTGCCGTTGGGATAAGCGATAGAGATCAAAGCATTGGACTTACAGGAGTTGTTAGGACGACCCCGGTGAGACAAGCTCAAAGGAGAGCTCCCGGGATAGTAATTTCTGAACAGGGCGGTGATAAGAATATGACTGCTGGAGATGAGCCCACAGCTAGACCTCCGCAAAGTCCTCGATCTTTAGTGTAGAAAAGAAAAGGCAAGTACATTGCTCAAAAATCTGTAAGGCGCAAAACCGTCGTAGTCTCTTCGCCTGCTACTAGTCAAGAGATTCCTCTCTCGTATATGGAGAGTTCCTTTGCGGGATTGGTGGACATCTCCATTCCGGATGACTTGCCTTTTCACCAAGATACCTTAGTAGAGCGGCTTCTAAGCGCCATAGACGTTGGAGAGCTAACTCCTTTGAATACAACTATTACAACTGGTTAGTTGAGGGGTGTGCACATGCGCGCACACACTTCAGGGCACCACGTAATTTCTAGTTACAAGCCATTCATCTCTGGAGATTACCAACTTTGTTTCTCTTTTCATTTTACAGATACGATGTCGAGGCAGGAATCTATGCTTGGTAGCCTCCGTTCTGCGCGCCGTTCATCTAGCTCATATTCTAAGTCTCGCAGACGTGAGGCCGATAAATACCGCGATTGCGACTACTCTAGTCAAGAGAGGGAGCGCTATGAGAAGAAAAGGTACATGGAGAGGGAGAAGGAGAGACAATATAGTTGTTGTTCCCGATTGTGCTCCCCGCCACCTAGAGGTCCAACAAAATCTTCGGGCTCTGGCAAACAACCCCTTGAAACTTCTTGTCAAATACCACTTTCCTAAGCATCAAGGCCTGATCAACAGCGTCAGAGGAGTAAAACCAAAACTCCCATCGCCACTGAACAAGCCGCCACAGAACCCACCGGGGAAGGAGCGATTAGAATCGCTAAGTTAAAAAAGGATTTTTCGAATTTCTGTTTTGATGGCTTCATATTTCCCCACATTTAAAGCGAATTACCAATGAGGCAGAATGGACGATGCATGACTACATATACGATGTTTATGGCCCATATCGAGAATGGATGAAGACCGCAGATAAAGTATCAGCTATCTGCAGTGGCCTTTGACCGTGAGAAGACAATCGAGAAACTAGGGAATGATCTCACTCAAAAGGACCGCATAATTCAATTGCTTAATGATGAAAACAATTCTTCGAGAAATTCAAAAATGGAGGCTAATAAAAGAGACGATAAGGCAACCCAGAAGACGAAGGAGATAACGCGAACACATTTCTCCTTTGCCGAGGAAATGCGACACCGGACCACCACAATCATGGCTAAAAGAGATGCGGTGCTAAAAGAGCTTAAGGAGCATAAAGTTGAATTTGCTGAAGTCATCAAAGAAAAAGACGATGCAAATAAAGCCATTTAGAAAGCATGTGAGTGGACTATGGCGCTCAGGGACGAGAGGAATGCAGCAATGCTAAAGGTTCGGGAAGTCAAAGCCAGGGTTGAGGGTGAAATGAGAGCGGTAGAGGCCACGGTGGTCGGTGACATTGAAGATCTCTTCATTACATATAATGTCAATGTTCTAAAGCATCATAGTCTGAGTTGGCTTGAAGATTTTCCATCTCATCTATATAATGCTTGGTGCCGCTTGGTTGAAGATGAAAAAGCAGAGCACCAAGTCGAATCCATCGATGAGTTCGAATTGGAGAATCGGGTGCAAAATAAGGATGAGAGAAGAGTCCTCCAAGATGCTACTATCATATTTGAAAAAGAGAGACTCGACACCCAGCATCCGGAGGCTGGAAAGGGTTCTGGAGTTGAGCACCATGATATGAGCTCTGTAATTCTAATGCCAACCCAGCCCGAAGCTACTCCTATGGTTGATCCTCTATCTGTGCCTGCTTATAATCCTGATCAACCGCAAATGTCTTCAGTTTGCGAGCATGCCTCTGAAGCTGCTCAGGCTCCATCCGTGAGCCAATCTGAGGAAAGTATTATCGAACATTTCCCGCATTTATTCAAAGTTGAGAGCATTGTTCAAAGTAGTCACTAAGACCTTTTCTCTTTTCTTTATTCAGTGATAGGAGCCGCAACGGCCATGCCCCCTGCAACCCAAGAGCTGCATTATGAGCAGGAGGCCCTTATGATGGAGGAAAACACAACAACGGACGCTGCATCAACTAAGGGAGTGCATGGGAGCGCTTTTATTTTTGACTACTAGATGATGGAAGAACTACTTAGTCATCAAAGTGACCCTCTTACCGACCTGCCATTCGTCATGGACGAAGGCGCATTCACAGCCAGCTCTTTGGCCCAACTAGCAACATTCCAGTGGATTCTCAAGCAATTCATAAAGAAGAGAAAACATCGGAGATTAATTCCGAGATGGAAGTAGCCGCAAAATCCAGTGGTATTGGAGGCGGCATGGCAGGTCCTAGTCCGGCTCCTCTGTGAATGATTTCTCCCGATGGTAAAGTTGTCGACACCGGCGTGCCTCGCTCGTCTTCTAACATCAAGAGTGTTCCTATTCCTCCGACTCAGCATCCAAAAGTATTCCAATTCCTGTGACTTCGGAGGAAAATATTACCATAATTCCTCCGACTGGAGACCAACCACCAAATGTCAATTGTTCGAAGAGGCACCCAAGCGGTTGCTCTAGTGGGTCAACGTCGAAGAAGAAGAAACCAAGGAAGTATGCATGCCTTCTTGCTCTCTTTTTTAGTAGATAGATATGAATTTATTTTTTGCTTTTTGTAGGCCGTGTATAGATGCGTGTTCGGCCCCTACTAGTAGGATTTCTTGGAACAACTTTTGTACTTATCCTTCTTTTTCAAGAATGGTTGGTTGAAATGAAATTCCATTTTATTTTCAGCACAGTTTGTATTATTTTTCAGCCTGCGCTCTGGGGACTTAGAGCTAGTCGATGGATGGTCAGTCACATCCATTTTGATGTCTATACTCCAATTCGCACTCTAGGAACCTGGAGTTGGTCAACAGATGGTCGATCACATCTGTTTTTAGTTTTAGGATTTCGTTCGCACTCTGGGAATGATATATTTATCAAGATTATGGACGGTCGGGTCACATCCACCCTGAATTAACATGTGAGGTTGCTAGATGGACGATTCATCCTCCTCAGACTCGAATGAAGTGCGGGCAAAGTCGTTAGGTGGACGGATCCACGCTCTTTGAGTCCATGTTTTTAAGTTTATACTTTAGCTTGCACTTTGGGAGCCGGAGTTAGTGAGAGGATTGTCGTGTATCAACCCTTTTTAGCTTCAATGTGATGGCTTGCTCCTGAGCTCGGGTTTCACTTAGCGAATGACTAGTCATATCACAGTCGCTCCCTATTTGAATAAGTCCCATCGTAGGATGGAATCTAGCTCTCTGCGCATTGTGATGGTCGTAGGACGTATTTTAAGAATCATTGGTCTGGCTCAAAGAGATGGCATTTTATTGCTGAAATATGAATGTATGGAAAAGTCAGTTGCCTTATTACAAACTCAAATTTCAAAACCATAAAAAAGTTGCAAATGAAAAGCAGATTGAATGAATAAATAAAGCCTGTTCTGTGTAGTAGCGACGAAGACTCTCGTTGTTCCAGTCTCTCGGAAAAGTGAGACCATCGATGGTCGATAATTTAAATGTACCATCTTCGAGTCTTCGTTCAATAATATACGGTCCCTCCCACGTTGGTTTCATATGCGAAGGGACCAGGTAAATTCTCTTAAGAACGAGATCGTCGAGTTCAAATGTTCGAGGTCGAACCTTAACATTGTACAATCAGGCGACTCAGCTTCGGTGCGCGGTCGCCCTCAGATCAGCCTCTTCACGCCTCTCTTCTTATATGTCCAGAGATTCGGCAAGTAATATAGCATTTGTCTTCAGATCATCATAAGTGACACGATGAGAGGGCACTTCGAATTCAGCTGAAATGACAGCTTCTGAGCCATAGGAAAGTGAAAATGGAGTGTGGCTGGTCACGGACTTGTGGGTTGTTCGATGTGCCCATAGAGCCATAGGAAGTTCATCGACCCATTTTCCCTCGGCTTTTTCCAAACTTTTCTTCAGGATGGACTTTATAACTTTATTAACAGCATCAACATGTCCATTCGCTTCCATCTTCATTTGACCGTAGGCTTGCTTAAAGAGTATGTTCACTGAACTTCCACCATCGACTAAGATCCTCTTCATCCAAGTAGGACCTATCTGAGTTAAAATGATTAGTGGATCAATGGTTGGGGCTTCGACTCTGTCGGCATCCCTGTCTCAAAATACGATGTTGTCTACCATCATTTTCTATTGTTTCGTCGGAGCCCCATCTTCCAAGTTACTACAACATTCGAAGCTCGCATGCCTAATAGAGATGGCATATGACTCCATTTCCCTCCAAATCCGATCTACTGGATGAGGACCACCACTAATTGTATTAATCATTAACCTCCCATCAGTACGTGTGGGTTCCTCTGGTCTAACTTGATTTGGAATTTGATTTTGATTTGATAGGCCAGCACCTCCAACTTGTGGCGCTTGAACGAACTGCTCCAACTTTCTCTCTCAGATCAACCTCTAAGTGATATCCTATAAATGACGACATACTTTCGTGTTGTGGCCATAACTATCGTGAAATCTACAAAACTTCCCAGTTTGAATCTGTTTCTATGACGATTTCTTTGAAGTAGGTTTTTTATATTGGAAACTATTACAAGTGTGCAAGTACACATTTTTTAGAGATGTATTTAAAGGAGTATAAGTGTCAAACATGGGACCTCTACGTCGCGGTCTGTGATTCTGATCCCACTCCCTACCTTGATGTCCATCGCCTTTCTACCGATTCTGCTTATTCTGTATATTTAATTGCACCTTTTCGAAACTCTCCCCGGTTTGTTTCACAACGACATTATTTTGGATTCCTTCCACACTAGGCCCCACATCATCCTTTTTTCTAGACTGTTTCGTATCCTGTTAGCACCAAAATTGGTCACTCACACTCAAGAAAAGATTTATGTAGAGAGATTAATGAAGATAATAAATTAAAACAGAGGAACGTATGCAACACTAACTGCAGAAACAAGAACACCAGAATTATAGTGGTTCGGCTTAACTGCCTACGTCCATTGTTAATGTAGTCTTTATTGCTTTTCTCAAAGACTTGAATACATATACAGTCCATAAACAAACAACTCAAATACAAGTTTGAACTAAAAGAAGCGATTACAAAAAATGGCAGAGAATCCTTGGAGTCCAAAAAAAAGGTTCTCTCTACTATACCCCTGCCCCTCTATTTATAGACGAAGATAGACTGGACTCCTTACGCAGGCCCAAGAACAAGGTACTTCGTCCCATTACTGACAAATCCTGTACACCAGACCGAGCCAAGTTTGTCTAGTGACATTGGCCGAGCGGTAAATGCTGAACCGGGGCATCTTGATGATTAACTCGAAGAAATCTTTCTAAAGGCTCGAAATGAGCAACGGTGTGACTCGAAGCAATGGCATGCCGGCCGCCTCAGTTTGGGATTGAATCGATAACCCCAACTTCGATTCCATGCACCGAACGAGGTATAATAAACAACGATGACCGAACTACGAGGACCGAAATAAGACCGAATTACCAACCCATGTAAAGCTTCACTTCTCTGACCGAGCGGCGCCTGCCAAAACTTCTAGGCCGAACGATGCATATCGAACTATCCATACCAAACGACGCAATATCTTCCTTAGCCGAGCGACAAACGACTTTGCGCTTTCAAGACTAGACCGAAGTTAGCCAATGGATCAAGGCTGAATCAATCCACACCGATGACATCATTTTGACCAGACCACTTGTTCTTGCCCATCCTGATCAAACTATCCTGACTTCACACCGGTGTCGAGCCGCCTCAGCCGAGCCAGTGCTGAACATTGCGAGCCACGTATTGGCCGAACCGAACTCTAGATACACTGGTCGCTTATACTTACACCGCTTTCTTGGTTCAAGTCTCAGCCGGATTCAACCATAACTCTGCGACTATCGCTATGTAGCCGGGCCATAGTGCCGGGTAACATTTACCCCCCTAAAGCGCGTCATGTGAATCAACACGACGTGCTTTGAATTAATAAATGGTCCTTGCTTTCAGGATTTAGCTCATCTAGAATGAAAATAATGTGTCTCTTAAATCCGGATTTAACTTTCCAACACCCAAATGCATATAACCTTTCTAAGGTTGGACCATACTGGATTCTCTGAACATTACCTATGCATATGCTTATATGTACATACACATACACACACACATATATTCCTATAAGTACACATATACGTTTTTACTTGTTTATTATTATTTTCATTATTATATGTTTGTTCCTCTCTTTTCCCCTTTTTTGTTTAGGAACGGTCAACGCACGAGTGCCAAACCATTCGGTCGGCTTACCCAGTGTCGTTCGATGCAGTGACTCTTTGAGCTACCATAGCATTTCGACCGGTTCCATAAGGGGAAAGCCTGTTCACTTTTCCTTCTTCATATAAAAGCCTACACTTCTCCTCGGTCTTTCTTCCTACTTATATTTTTCTCTTACAACCCCCTTAACTTTATTTCCTTCAAAGCCTTGCCCGTCACTCCATCCCTCTTCCTTTCAAGCCTAGGTCTCCCACTTTGCAACTCGAGCTACCATCGAACCCAAACAAATCTCGACCTGAACCCAACAGTTTTCATAGGTCCCAAACTTTGCATATAGATATGAATCTCTCGCTCGTTTCATCCTTCTTAATTCAAAGCCTCATAGGTTTTTAGATAGAAATTAGTAGGGACCGGTGAAGGGGAGGACAAATTGGAGATGGGAATTTGCTTTAGATTAGGAATTTGGTTTGATCTTGGTGGAGCTAGGGTAATTTACCAGAATGAATGGCCACAACCTTGACTTCGAGGTTGGAGACATGGAAAAGAAGAAAGTAGTGATTCGTAGGAGTTGGGGTATAATTCGTAGAACTCTGCTTGTCAAACGATTGAGGAAGGACGGTCGGTAGCCTACTATGGTAATGTTGAATTGTTAGGAGTTTAGTAATGAAATAGGTCGAAAGCTAAAAGAATGAGCAGCTCAGCATATGCTAGGCTGACGTCGTTCGGTGACTTTAAGGTATGTGGGTCGGCACTTTGCGTAAAATTCAGTCGACCGATAAATCTTTGTGCGAGTGGTGCTAAAGATAGAGTGCCATTCGGTCCTGAATGAGGGAGCAGGTCAGTCAATACGTGTTTAAGAATGCGGCCGCTCGATATTAAGTGTGTTGCTGTGAGTCAGAAGCGGTCTAGGTTAGTGGTTCGGTACATATGAGAAAGGTGACATAGAGCGGTACTGTGAATAAGATTCGACATCTGATGAGGTTCGGTGGTTCGGTAGAGGTCCGAATGAAGTTGTTCAATAATTAGGGAGAGGTAGCATGTGAGTGGATCGACGTTGGCAATCACAAGTGCTTTTGCCCGAACATAAGACACATTCGAGTAACTTACCTCCACAAACCATAGCAAATTGAACAAAGCATGACTAGCAACAAAGCATAAAATCCCAAGAACCAAAATTGAACCAGCTCCCTCATAACTTGAATGATTTTAAACTCAAACTTAACAAATGTAAACAACATATCACGCACTTTATGATGCCGATGTTCGATTCCAAGACTCTTATTGCCGAACATGGGACGAGCCCTCGGAGACGGTCATCGATGACAATCTCTGAAGATGACAGTTTAACACTCAATCATACCTCATCGGTCTTTCAATCTTTAATTTGTTTATACTCCTGCTTGAATGATTGCACTAGTCCACACACTACATGTAGGGAATATTTTTGTCATTATATCCAAAATCGATTGTCTTTCGTGTACATTTCAAACAGGTATCTACCCAAATTCTATGCTCGTTGAAGATGTCCAAGAGATCGAGCTCTGCTACAATTTTCGATAAGCTTGAGCCAAGTTCTCAACAGAGGGTAGTAGGAACTTCGAATCCATCAAGAACCCCTACATAGGGTATCCCAAATCCATCAACTGCAGTTATTGGCACAACTTTTGATGTTATAAACGGAGCAGCCATCCTGGATGATCCTATTGATTCACAAGCTTCAAAAATCAGCAAAGTCGATCTTCGTCGGTTGTGTACAATTCATGGAATCCCTTTTGGCGATGTATTAGTTCCATCGGGATAAGATCTACCTCACCTGCCCTCTATTGGGTATATAGCTTGCAACAGTTGATGTGTTGGGTTGGTAGTGTGCCACCTTTCAACTCCTTTCTCCGTGAAAAGTTACAGTATATCGGGATTGCCCCGGCATAGCTACATCCCAAAAGTCACGCATTCATCTATGGCACTTGTATTCTCTTCATGAGCATCTTATTCAAGCTTCCCATTCTCGAAGATATCCGCTATATTTATCGCTTCAAAAGACGATCTGACAGTCCATCTTTCATAATTCTTGATCCATACTCCAAGCGTCAGATCCTGCCGGTGGCGTGGAGTAAATTCTCCCAATATAAGTAGGAACGGTTTTACGTACGCTACCCCTGGCTTTGCGAGAAGATGGCTAGAAGGGAGTAAGTTCCATTTCTGGACCAATATTTGTCTAAGGCATGAAGTTTATTCTTCTTAAACTTCTTTCGATTTTTTCAGGTATCGGCCCACGTCCCGAAGGCACTGGGTATTCTAAGGCCGTCGAGGCCGTTCAAGCTGTTCCCATGGGAGACCGTGAGATCAAATCCATTATTTCTAATGAATTGCTTTTAAATTTTGGATTGTTGATGGAAGGTCATCGAGCAAGTCTCCCAACTAGCGCCATTATAACCGGATCTACCTCGAAAAAGGGCAAATGGCAAGCTGGGCCTTCGGTGCCCACTACAGGAGAAACCCCTAATACATCTGAGGAAGGCAAAATATAAGAGGCCGAGGTTCCAAAAACGACCGACGGGAACTTTGGTTCCGATATTGCACCAATAACGGACGCGCCTGGCTTCGCCAAGTCACTTCCCCCTTCGAAGAGGCAAAATGCTTAGCCTATAAACTGAAAAAGAAAAAAGTAGGCGGGACTTCTGAAGTTACAATCACTTCGATTGAGAAAAAGTCGTCTCCCCAACACCTAGAGGGTTCATTGAAAGGTCTTTCAGACCTGACCATCCCTGATGACCTGATGAATTACGATTTCAACGACCCAGGGGATATAGGACTCAATTCTCCCGCGAGGGGCGATGGAGGCGATCAAATTCATCATCAGGGGGAAAAAACTCCAATAAGTAAAGCAAAAGAAACAGGGGAAATACTATGTAACACCCTCGAATTTTAGCCAAGTCTAATTTGATAATTAATTTAATTTTTGAAATTTAATTGTAAATTAAATTGAGTTTTTTGCAAAATAAAATAAAGTACTAGTTGTTTGTTTATATATATGTATTGGTTTTTAATTGAATTTTGAAGTTGAAAACTCAAGAATAAATGTATTGGAAATAAAATAGAATTTTATAGTTTTTATTTTAAAGTTAATAAAAGTTATTTTCTAATTTTAATATATATATATATATATATATATATATATATATATTTGGATGATGTAATTTGAGAGTAGTGTAATAATTTTTAAAAGCTTATTTTAAGTTGAATTTTCTTATATATAAATATATATAAATAAATGTGATTATTTATTTTTAAACCATTCTCTTTTTAAAGGTTGTGCAAATATAAAAATATAAGAAGATAAAAAACATAAACATTTAAAACAAAACACATATGTTAAGATATGAAAATATAAATGCATAAAGGGTTAAAACAAAATTTATAAAATAATTTAAATCATGGATATAAACGCAATTTAAATTCACATAGGACATTTGTAAGAAGATTCAAATATATAGATACAAGTGTTAATACAATATAGACAAGTGTTAGCCAAATTAACACAAGTGGCAAATTTAACTTTTCTTTTAATTTGAATTTAGAAAACATACATAGAAAAAAAATCATCCCAATAACAAAACCAAAACTTGATCAAGAGGAAAAAAATATCTTAGATTTTTCAAAACCTGGAAAAAAATATCAAAGAAAAACAAAAACAAACTTTAGGATTCAAGAAATTAAGTTGCAAATCAAATTCAAAAGCCTAAAGCAAATCAAAATATAAATATGGAAATCAAGTTTCAGCCTTCAACCGGGGATCAAACTTCAGATCTAAACATCAACAACTAAGCCAAGAATCAAACAACAGCAAGCAAAACAAATTCGAAACCTCTGTTCAAAAATCATCATTCTGGCCTCTGTTCTTTCAGGAAACTAGTGGGCAAACTTCACCTTCTTTGTTTTGAAATGCCTGTGAGTAACACCACTTTTTAAAAAAAGTTAAAGTATCTGTAAATCTGTTGCATGTTAATATCTGAAAAATAAGTATGTTCTGTGTGATTATATATGAGTGAATTATCTGTATATATGGATGTATAGAATGCGTGCATGCTGTTGTATCTGTGTTTACCTATTCTTAGTTTTCAAAGCTAAGATTTAAATCAAAATCCATTATCTCTTGAACCAATCACTGTTAGGGCTTAGGATCCACAAAAAATTTGTTTGTTTGATCATAAAGTAAAGTTTAAAATTTAATTTAAATAAATTAAAATTGAAATTCTCTGGAAAACTCAGTAGAACAGTGCAAGCTTGATTGATGTTAAAATTTAAACATATTAATCCACTGATCCAAGCATATAATCTGAAAAAGTATCCAAAATCATGATTTTTAAAACTGAGATCACAATTTTTAGAAGAATATTGAGGAAGCAGATCGGGTTTGATCAAAATAGGTGTTTTGGGTTGCCTCTGGTGATCTAGTAGCTCGGCGTGGTCGAGGTTCTCATTGGTGGTAGTGGAGTGATCAGAGATGTGGGGAAAATTATCAGAAAGGTGGATTGACCACCTAGGCGGCGGCAGGAGGTCATTTTAGTCTGTAGCCCTAGTTTTTAGGTTTGGTCAGAAAATGCTCGTCCCATCGCCCTTGGTGGATCGAGTTCCACTAGATTGTGGGGATCCATAGCGGGGAGGTAGCGAAGTTGTGATCGGAAGCATAGGCGCTCTGATGATCGACACTAGGAGTTCGAGGGGATTTCCAGTATTGAGTTCTTGTTCCAAGTTAGTGCAGAATGACTCGATCTTGATTTTGGTTTGTTTTGGATGATCTGATGATCGAGATAGAGTTCGGGGGTGTTAGCCGATGTGAGGAAGTCGACGTGGATGATCGAAAATGGCGGCATCGTTTGGTGCAGGTGCACGGCGATGAGGGTGTGTCAGTAGTTTTGGTTTGGGTTTTATCTCGAGGCAGGCTCGTGTATTCATGTTGGTGACTCGAGTGAAGTTTCGGGTCATTCGAGTGAGTTTTTTTTCCAGTTTTTGTAACTTTAAAATTTAAACAAATTTTGAAAAGAAGGGTAGAAGATGGGTTTTCTTGGGTAAGAGCTCGAGTGGGGTTAGGGTTGAACCCGAAGCAACTTTATAAAACAGATTTTAAATTTTTTTTTTAAATAAAAACCAGATTTTAAATTTAAATAAATTTTGGTTTTAACCTTCACAATTTGTTTACCATTTCTTCTAAAATAAATAATGTTTAATTAAATGGAACTTATTAAAGATTTGAAAGATAAAATCCTTTCAGTTTAAAATGTTTTTAACCTTTGTTTTTTGAAAAGTTTATTTTTAGAAACAAACTTAATAATGCGATTAAGTATATAATTAAAGAATGAAGTATTTTAATACTTAATTTAATTTAAAAGATTTAAAGTGACTAAATAATTAGTTTCTTAATTAACTAAAAGGATTTAATTTACGTGATTCATTAATTAACGTGATTAATTTAAAAACTAATCAAGGGATTAAGGTTAATTACTTATTAATTAAATATGAATTAATTTATGATTAAAAGTTAATTAATTTGTAATTACTTAAAGTAATTAAAGGATAACTAATTTTGTAATCAACTTGAAGGTTAATTTTATTAATAAAATTAATTAAGGAATAATTAAATGATAAAAGGTTAATCAATTATTAATTTTAAGGTAAATTAATTTATAATTAAGGATTAATTAATTAATGTAATTAATAAATGGAAATTAATTAATAAAAACAATTAAAGGTAATTAATTACTTAAAGATAATTACTTAATTAAAAAGTAATTAATGACTAAAGTTGATTAATCAAGTGATTAAAATTAATTTATGATTTATTAATATAAGTGGTTAGGGATAATCACTTATTGTAATTAATAAAGGATAATTAATTAAATTGTAATTAATTAATGTTAATTAACCTGGTTTAGTGATTAATCTAGTTTCAATTAATTAGATAATCATTTAAACTTACTTATGGATGACTGTGTTCTATTGAATGCTGTGAATTGTTTAATATCTTTGTTGTGTGATGCTTTGTGATATAAATTGTTTTAATTCAAGCTGTGATGAATGGAATTTATTTATCTGTGATAAATGTATATTATTGATCTGTGGTCTGTGAATGGAAGATAAGCGTTATAGAAGTATACCGCTTATCTATAATTGCTATGCTTAAATCTATGATGATTGATGATGTTGCAATATTGTGTAAAACCCCTGGACTACACCATACACATACAAATATGTATTGCACGAGGAAATTGGTTAAGTCATAGATTTTTAAAATGGTTTTAAAGTTGAATTTGGAATCCAAACAGTTTTGGAAATGGAATTGGGTTTAATGTGAAAAGTTTGAAAAGGAGTTTCAAAGAGAAAAGTTATTTTGAATAACTTAATAAAGTTTTGAAATTTAAATAATTTGATTTGAATTCAAAATTTGAAATTGAATTTTATGTTTGGAAATTATGGTTTAAAAAGGCTATACAAGTTATGAATGCGTTTATATGGATTTAAACCATTTTAAAAATATTGTTTTGGGAATTTGAATTTAACCCAAGGAATTTAACTGGTATAAATGAAATCGGATTTTTTCCGAAACGAAAATTATTTATTTCAAATAATAAAACCTTTCACATAAGGAAACAATTTCTAATTTGTGTTGAAAGGATTTCAAGTTTGAAATGAAAATGGGTTTCCAAGTTATGAATGAATCTTTGGAATGGTTTTGAAAGCTATGAATTAAATCTTTGATTTAAAGATTGGATGAGTTAATTCAAATTGTAATGGAAATTGTTTTGAAATCTGTGAATGAATCTTTGCGAAAAATGGGTGAACTTTGTCAAGTGAACCTTTTTGTTTAAAGATTTGAAAATGGTAATTTGTTTAAACCATTTGAAAGGAAAGTTTTGGGTAATAAGTTGTGACTTAACTAAAATCCCATCATCCATATGTTTTTAAATATTGCGCTCATTATTCGGTTTAGCTGGGAGAGGACCTTGTGTCATATAACCCATTTCGAATAATGATACGACGTTATGGATAACATTTGAAGACCGGTGGTGAAGACCGGGTATTTTCGAGAGCGAAAGGATTACCCATCGAATCACTCTGCACTGAGTAGCAACGATATAGAGATCTCCATATGTGATGGGGAGTCCGATCAGGATTGTGAATACCCGGATTGCAAGGGCTTCTTTGGAAGTGCCTTCGGTTCTATTCGAACCCATAACAGACCTGTATGGATGTGTGTCTGACGTTACACTTGGAGGTGTAAAGCTGGTTTCTATCAAATACATTTCTGTTTGATGGCAAAGATTTATTCTCTTAGCTTAACACCTTTCTCTGAGACGTTGGAGCTCAGAGGTTATGTAGTTGATGGTTATTAGTGATACATTTCCAATTTAGTAATGTGGCATACGAAGTGCTATTGATCATTTGTTGATCGAAGCATGGCTTTGTGAAAAAGCGTAGCTTTGTGGACGAGACTGCATCAGGACCTCACACCCCGAAAATGGTCGAAACAGGAAAGATGCGGCAATGTTGCAGGGGTCATGCCCCTAGGGTATGTCCATTTCTTCTGGAAAAGGGTGGTATCATAGTATGAAGCCCAGATACTTAACTCATGTGGAAATTGTAAATTTATTACTGTGTGATGTTGCTTTGTGGTTGAGGATCCTCGGATAAAGGTCGCAAACGACCGGGGATGGCATATCTTAGGTGTTACTCCAGGAAAGGGAGTAAACCGGCCTTGCGTTGGCGGAGATCCGGGTAGGTTCTCGGGGCGTCCCTCCAGAGGCATTACCATGTGGGAATAGGAAGTTCCTTGGCCTGACCATTTGTTGGTAATCCAATCTCCAATACGCGCCTTGTACGGTTTTAGTTGTATAACCTGCCATTTACTTATGGTGGTCACCACTATTTAGATAGTAGCTATAGTAGGCATAGTTCGAAATGCCCATGCCGGCTAAGATTAATATTTTACTTTTGAAAGGTTTTTCTGAACTACGCACTAATAATAATATCAAATGGTTTTCGCGTATCAAGCATTTTTTACTATCGTAAGGAGAAATATTCTCTAATTCTGTGTTTGCATGGTGTGTGCGGCGGGAGGCCTTATGGTAGTTTCATTTTCCAAAAAGCATTGCGGATTTCAATGTTTTTAAATTCTTTTGTTGTTTTTTTATTCAAAACTATTTTTATTTGCCCATACCAGTCCCATGACTGACCCTGAGTTTATTGTTCCCTTCCTAAACTCTGGGTGCCCACAATTTTCCACACGGGCAGTCTGGAGTTGGGTTTTTCAGATAATCAAATAATAGGTATAGATTCGTTAGCATTCGAAGTCTTTAGTTTGGTAGCATTTGGAGATCTTCTTCAGCTTTTGGATCTTTAAAGCTTTTGGTTAGCAATCGTGTTTGGGATTGCACTTTCTACAAATTCAACTTGATGGAGGTTCGAGTTTGAAGTTTTAGAGCTTTAGCTTTGGAGTTTTGGTTTGGAGTTGCAGTATTGGATTCTCTTGAAGACTTTGCTAATGTTGATATATTTCCGCTGTGGTGTTGTGTTGTATATATTCTCTGATGGTGTTAGGTTGTTGTATCATGGTGTATCTGTCATTGTATTTATGTTGTATATCAATGTTATCATCTTTTGTTTCCACTATGTTGTTTATCATCTAATGTTGTTGCAAGCTCCAACGATACGGATTCAATGTCGTTTGTCGGGCATCGAGTTCGGGTCGTCACACACTAGGACACAGACGAACACTTACACTTCATCCTACACTTAAATTTTAGCCATCATAGTATTCTCACTAACTCATTCTCACTTAATTTCTATACAGTTGATATGGGCTGCACTCATGGATTTGACCGCCTTCGTGAGTCCTCTATCTTCCACCATTCCATTCAAGATTCGAGGTCAGGTAGATGCCGAAAAGAGATGAGAGCGGAGATAAGGACTACTGTCCCAGAGACTCGTTGTCTTCTCGAAGAAAAACATACAGCCACTCTTCATACCCCAACGATCCTTTCCCTCACTCCAGCACAAAGCAATCTCGTGATCCTCATAAAAAGTCTGTAGCTATGGCTAAGCAAACTCCTCCAATCTCTGCACATGATTATCGGGTAGCCAAAAGATTAGCTGATCTTAAAGCCACACTTTCGATGATATGCTTCGACGGACTGAAATTTCTTCCTGCGATTCACCCAATTCCAGGGCATATCAAACAAAGTGCCATCGCTTGCAGTAACGATGTCTATGTTCAACACGATGCGTTTGTTCACATGGAAGAAAAAGTTTTAGAAGTTCATATGGAACATCAGTATGAGATTGATCGCCTGAAACTTGAAGCCATCCATGTTAAAGACATTATCAAAGCCCAGGATGAAGAGCTTTCCTCATACAAATATCAACTTGAAGCTGCCCAACAAAACGCTAATGATATGGCCGAAGCAGTCAGTCGTTTGGAAGCTACTCTCAAAGGGGAAATTGATGAGGCGGTTCAATGCTGTGGCGATTTAGCTTTAGAAAAAGACTATTCAAAAAGAGAAGGATGTCCTCGCTCAATGAGTTAAAGAATTAGAGGAGCTACTTCTTAAAGAAAAGGAAAAAAACTGAAGCTCAAGAGGAGTTGCAACGATATTGCAACGAGATTGTCGCCACACGACTTCTAAAAACAAAGCTTGATGAGGAGCTCTCCAAAGCGAAGCATTAAAGGATGCAGCCCATGAAGAGGGCAAAAGAATGGCATGAAGAGAAATTGAATCTCTCCTTGAGGCAGCTGCTAAAGCCGGGAGAGAAGAAATTAAATGCCTATTTGATCCGCTTATTGCTAAATACAACGCTCAGGTTCTCATGCATCGAGATCAATATTTTCTGGGCGAGGGTTACCTCGAATCATTAGCTGAGGCATGGGATACTTTGATAAAAATTAAAGAGTAGAGCTGGGCACCGAGGAGGTTGATGAGGGTTCTCTTATGAAGGAAGTGCTTCGAGGAAACGAGCCTTCCGACTTATCTATAGCCAAACCCTTTATGGAAGAGATTCCACCTCATCAAAAGGGAAGGATGAAGTTGCTCATCCATCCGGAATTGAATCTCCAGTTCTTCCTTCTGTTCAGCAGACCAATCGCTCTCCACTCGATCCTTTGGAAGAGCTTGTTAGCTATGATACAGAGAAGCCCAGGCTTGATATCCACATTCTGTCCCCTATTCCAGAGGGTGAGACTTCCAAAACAGCTGAGAATCAACCAGAGTCTGGTACTTAACCTTTCTTTCTAGAGTTCTAATAACCATCGCTTCTTGGAGAGCAATAGATGTATTCTAACATTTGTCTTTTATGACTTCGTGTAGGCCATTCTGATCTTGAGCCAACTCCATGGAGCGATGCCGCTACAGAGAAGGAAGAGAAACTGGGAGAGGCATCTTACACTGGGAATTCTCCCGGACCCGATGCTTATATGATCGGGGTGCTCGATAAGGACAAACTCAAGAACCCCTCACCTACAGATGAACATGATGAAGTTGAAATCACGGGCACCTTTGAACACACTTCAAAACTGAGCATGGAGGAACAAATCATGGAAAAGGGGAAGAAGAAAGCTAAAATTAAGGCTGAGCCTCAAGTGGTGGAACTGGATGATCCCCTTGAACAGGCCCCTGAAGGTCATTCTCCCTGGTGGGACCATGCCAATGGAAGTTCCTCCTCCTTTTTCGGGAACCACCTCACTAGAAAGCAAGCCGCCTAAGAGAAAAGATCGGGTGAGGAACCTTCGGAGAGGCCTAAGAAGGAAATAAAAAATCAAAAAGGTAGCTATCCAGCCGTGCCTTGTTCAACCTGAATGAACTCGGATCATGTAGTTGTTTCTATTTATTTTATAATCGTTGTGAATAAGCTTTTGCTCCAAACTCTAGAAAAGTTTTAGTGGAACTTTATTTTGGATTAGTAAAATTTTATTTCTTTGTCTTCCACGATTCTCACTGTTTATCTTATTGCCTAACTCATAGTCGAAATTCGAAATCTTGTGGGTTACATAAGCTCTGGTTCGCTTCCACATGACTTGGAAATTTTTGCATTGTAAATATTCTGGTCCGCACTCTCGGGACTTAGAGGCTTTTACGTCGTTTATACTTTAGTCCGCACTCCGAAGACTCAGAGTACTCTAGTCCACACTCCGAAGACTTAGAGATTTTTGAATCGTTTATACTCTCATCCGCACTCTAGGGATTCAGAGTACTCTAGTCCGCGCTATAGGGACTTAGAGATATTTGAACCACACTCTACGGACTCAGAGTACTCTAGCCTACGCTATGGGGATTTAGAGATTTTGAATCGTTTATGCTCTATTCGCACTCCAAGAACTCAGAGTACTCTAGTCCGCACTCTGGGGATTTAGAGTTGAATCATTTATACTCTAGTCCGCACTTCGGGGACTCAGAGTACTCTAGTCTGCGCTATGGGGTCATAGAGATTTTTGAATTGTTTATACTCTAGTCCGCACTCCGGGGACTCAGAGTAATCTAGTCTGCGCTCCGAGGACATAGAGATTTTTGAATCGTTTATACTCAAGTCCGCAATCTGGGGACGTAGAGTACTCTAGTCAGCGCTTTAGGGACTTAGGGATTTTTGAATCGTTTATACTCTAGTCTGCACTCCGAAGACTCAGATTATTCTAGTCCATGCTCTGGGATTTAGAGATTTTTGAATCGTTTATAATCTTGTCCGCACTCCGAGGACTCAGAGTACTCTAGTTTGCACTACAGGGACCTAGAGATTTTTGAATTGTTTATACTCTAATCCACACTCCGGGGACTCGGCGTACACTAGTCCGTGCTTTGGGGACATAGAGATTTTGAATCGTTTATACTTTAGTCCACGCTCTGAGGACTTAGAGATTTTGAATCGTTTATACTCTAGTCCGCACTCTGAGGACTCAGAGTACTCTAGTCCGCACTCTGGGGACTTAGAGATTTTTAAGTCGTTTATACTCTAGTTTGAACTTTGGGGACTCAGAGTACTCTAGTCCGCATTGAGGGGGCTTAGAGATTTTTAAGTCATCAATACTCTATTTCGCATTCTGAGGACTCAAAGTACTCTAGTCCGCGCTCCGGGGACTTATAGATTTTTAAGTCGTTTATACTCTAGTCTGCACTCTGGGACTCAGAGTACTCTAGTCCGCATTCTAGGGACTTAGAGATTTTTAAATCATTTATACTCTAGTCCACACTCTAGGGACTCAGAGTACTCTAGTCCGTACTATGGGGACTCAGAGATTTTTAAGTCATTTGTACTTTAGTCTGCACTCTGGGACTCAGAGTACTCTAGTCAGCACTCTGGGGACTTGAAAGATTTATAAGTCGTTTATACTCTAGTCCGCACTCTAGGGACTTAGAATACTCTAGTCCACACTCGAGGAGCTTAGAGATTTTTAAGTCGTTTATACTCTAGTCCACACTTTGAGGACTCAGAGTACTCTAGTCCGCACTCTGGGACTTAGAGTTTTTTTGGTCGTTTATACCCTAGTCCGCACTCTAGGGACAGAGTACTCGAGTCCACACTCCGGGGACTTAGAGATTTTATTTTATCGATTGACGTTTAATTTTGTGTGTGCGTTCTTACAATAATGTAATTTAATTTTTTCCATGGAATTATAACACACAGAACATCATCAGTTCGTAGAAAAACGACTTCAAGCCTTTATTATTACATGCCGAAAACAAAGAAAAACAAAAGAAATATATACTAAAAATAGTTTCTATCAAAATGCAAAAGAAATAGGCTAAGTGTAATAATGGTGCAAATGCTCGCTATTCCATGCTCGGGGGAGCGTCATGCCATCGACGGTCGCTAGCTTGAAAGTTCCTTCTTCAAGCTTCCATTCGATGACGTACAGTCCTTCCTATGTGGGATTCATATGTGATGGGATTGGAAAAACTCGCTTCAAAACGAGGTCACCCACATCAAAGATTCTCGGTCGAACTTTTTTTATTATAATATCGAGCGACTTGGTGTCTATATGCAGCCGTCCTTAAATCAGCTTCTTCACATTTTTCATTGAGAAAGATCAACGAATCCAGTAAGAGATCCTAATTCATCTTAGGATCATAACGAGTTACCCGATGAGAAGGAACTTCAAGGTCCACGGGTATAACAGCTTCAGTGTCGTATGCCAAAGTGAATGGAGGGTGGCCAGTCGCGGACTTGTGGGTGGTTCTGTAAGCCCAGAGCGCTGTCGAAAGTTCATCCACCCACTTGCCTTTAGCCTTCTCTAAACATTTCTTCAATATTGATTTGATTATTTTATTTACGCTTCAACTTGTCCATCTACTTTAGGGTGAGCGACTACCGCAAATCTTTTCTCAATGCCATATTTTTGGCAGAATTCTTTGAACTCCCTACTTTTAAATTGAGTTCCATTGTCCATAATGATAGTTCATGGAAGGCCAAAATGGTGTATGATGTTTCGCACAACGAAAATTAATGACCTTTTTGGTGGTGATTGTAGCTAAAGGCTTTGCTTCCACTCACTTTCGACCGCAACAATTGTATATTTTGCACCCTTTGGAGATCGGCAAGGAGCTAATTATATCGATCCCTCATACTGCAAATGGCTAGGGACTAACCGTTTGTGTGAGTTCCGTTAGGGGAGCTCTCAGGATTTTTGTATACTTTTGACATTTATCGCACCTTCTTACATAGTCCACAACGCCATGATTCATGGTTGGCCAATAGTATACATAGCAGAGGATTTTTTTGGCTAATGTCTGCCACCCAGTATGGTCACTATGTTCTCCTTCCTAAACCTCTTTTAAGACCAGTTTTATCTTGTTGTGGTCAATGCATCGAAGTAAGGGAACTGAGCTGCTACATTCTTTTAAGACCCGCTTTATCTCGTCATCTTTCATTCCTTCTCTCGGGAAAAGTCCAAAGTAACAGGTACTATTTAAATGGGGTTATCCACGACTCCTACTCGTTTTTCGTTTCTAACATAAAATCTATTTCCATCTTTTTTTTACCCGGAGCATGTAAGATTTCGACGAGAACCAAGCCCATCTACTGTGTATCACCAGTATTTGCTAATTTTGCCAATGAATCGGGTTCCCCATTTTGTTCAAGTAGGTGTGTGAAATATCATAATATTCAAGGTCTGCCAACAACTCTTGAACTTGAGCATGGTATAGGGCAAGTCTCTGGCCCTTTGTTTGATAGTCTCCCCACACTTGGTACACCACCAATTGTGAGTCACAAAAGATTTCATCCAATTTTACTCCAAGTTCCCTGATAAGTTTTAAGCCAGCAATCAATGCTTCATACTCGGCTTCATTATTTGTTGCTGGGAAATTGAGCTTCAAAGCATAATAAATTGATCGATTTTTGGGAGTTACATGAATAACACCAGCCCCAGAACAATGCCCCATCAGTGTATAGTTCCCATCGAATGGGGGAATAACATCATCACTTCTTGGCTTGTCTGATATGGTGAATTCTGCAATGAAGTCCACTAGCGCCTGCCCTTGGATAGCCCTCTATGGCAGGTAGGTGATATCGAATTGACTCAACTCAATGTTCTACTTTAACAACCTTCCAGAGGTTTTTGGTCGCTGGAGTACTTATCGTAGAGCTTGATCGTTATAAACACTGATCAGGTGTGCCTAAAAAAATGGACGAAGCTTGCATGATGCAATCACCAAAAAGTAGGCTAGCTTCTCAATTTTAGAATGATTTCTCCTTGCCCCCGTTAGACGTTTACTGGCATAGTAAACTAGCTTTTGAATTCGGTCCTCCTCACAAAGTAAGGCCGTACTGATGGCATGCTGAGACATAACCAAGTATACAAATAACACTTCATGGTCTGCAGGCTTTGACAAAACCGGGAGATTTTCCAAATGTCTTATTAGAGCTCGGAATGCATCTTCACAGTTAGGTATCCACTCAAAATTTCTCTTCCCTTTCTTTATCACATCCAAGAAGGTAATACACTTGTCAGTTTCTCTAGAGATGAATCAACTCAATGCGGCAACTTTTTCATTCAGACTTTGTACTTGCTTTATAGTTCTGGGAGCTTGTATGTTTTGAATAGCTTGAATCTTTTCTAGATTAGCTTCAATTCCCCATGCATTGAAAATAAAGCCCAAATTTTTTTCCGACGCAACATCAAAGGAACACTTTAGTGGATTGATTTTCATTCCGTAGTATCTAAGTATACCAAATATCTCCGCTAAGCCTCGAATGTGATCGTTTGACTGTCGTGACTTTATGAACATGTCATCCACATAGACTTCCATTGCTCTACCAATTTGGTCTTTAAACATCTAATTTACCAAGCGTTGATAAGTCGCTCTTGCATTCTTCAACACAAAAGGCATCACTACATAACAATACAATCCGACATCCATGACAAAACTAGTGTGTTCCTGATTAGTAATGTGCATCGGGATTTGATTGTTTCCCAAATACGCATCCATAAATGACAATAACTCGTGTCCGACTGTTGAGTCAACCAACTGGTCAATCCGGGGTAAAGGAAAACTATCCTTAGGGCATGCCTTGTTCAGGTCTAAATAATCAACACAGGTCCTCCATTTTCCATTTGCTTTTCTCACTAGTACGGGGTTAGAGACCTATTATGGGTAGAGGCGTCGCGGACGAACCCATCGGCTTTGAGTTTTTCCACTTCCTCTCTGAGAGCAATGGATATCTCCGGTCCATACCTCTCCTTTTTTGCTTCATCGGCACATATTTCGGGTCTATGTTCAACGTATGACTCGCTAAGGAGGGAGAAATCCTGCACATTTCTGAATGTGTTCAAGCGAAAACATCTAGATTCGCTCAGAGGAAATCAGCAAGATCCTCAATCATCGAAGGGGTGTGTTGTGATCCAATCTTCAACACTCGTGATGGGTCATCATGCCTGACTGGAATGTCAATTGTCAACTCAGCTGGTGCTGCTTTAGACTCCTTAGTTTCTTCATCATCGTCTTTCGAATCTATGTCTCTGTAGATCCGACTTTACTGCCCGAGCCAAGACTCGAGCATTACGTCAATTTTGAGCAACGTGGGTGCGGACAGAGTTGTCCACAACCTTTCCTTTCTCTCTTCGTTGGGCCTCTCTTCGCTTAGCCACATAACATGTGCGACCCATCTCTTGATCGCCATGCACTGCACCAACTCCTCTATCGATCGAAAATTTTAAAGTAAAAAACCATGGGGCAAAATCTTCCCTAAACTCCGCCAGGGCTGGTCGACCCAGAAAAACATTATATGGGAAATCAACATCCAAAAATAATGAACGATAGGATCCGTACCCTCTTACGTAACCTTCTCCTAACTCAACCGGTAATTCAACAAAACCTATCGCATCAGTCTCTGCACCATTAAAACCATGAATACAAGCTTTAGACAGTTTAGATCTTTTGCCTCTATCTTTATTTGGTCGTATACTTTTTTGAATATGATGTTAATAGAATTCCTACAATCAATCAATATCATTCTCACAAATTTTGGCCCAATCGTGGCTGAGATGACCATTGGGTCAATGGTAGGTACCTCCACCTGATTGGCATCTCTACTTCTAAACACAATATCATCCGTCATCATTCGTTACTGTTTCATTGGAGTCCCATCTTGCGAGTTCGAGCAGCATACAAAGTCCACTGTTTCAAGGAATTAGCATAGTTTTCCATTTCTTGCCAACTTTTGTCTGCTAGATGAGGCCCACCGACTGTTGTGCTTATGTTTAGTCTTCCTACGGTCCGAGCAGGTTCCTCGGGATGACGTGGAGCCTGCCCGCGACCGAGGTCGGATGTTCCTTATCCGCCTTCCTGTGAATTCTTAACAAACTGCTGTAACTTCTTTTGTCGAATTAGTTTTTAAAAGCATCATGAAGGTGTCTATATTCCTCAGTGTTGTGCCCATAGCTCTCGTGAAATTGACAGTACTTCCCAATCTGTTTTTGTTCCTCAATGGATTCTTTTGGCCTTGACTTCCAGTATTAGAAGGTGTTACAAGTTGACAAATAAATATTCTCTAGAGATGTGTTCAGAGGAGTGTATTTGTTGTAGGTCAGAATCCTTGGTTTCCACTTTTCGGCTTCCCTCTTCCTTCCTTCTCATGAATGGTGCACTTTTGGATAAAAAAGTTCCAGGACTGCCGGAGGTTTTCCTGCCAGCCAATCACCAAACTCTGAGTCCGGATCTACCCCTCGCATCACGGCCATGAGAATAGTGTCATCTTTTGGGTTGCTAACTTCAGTAGCAGCAACGTGAAATCTTTGCAAATATTCCTTCAAAAACTCCCCTGGAGCCTGGATTACACTAGATAAAGACATCATGTCATTTAGGCGAGTGGTATGGATTCTGAACTGCTCTACAAATTTCTTCGCTAACTCATCAAATCTGAAGATCGATCGTGGAGGAAGTCTAGTGAACCACATGGTAGCAATTCCAGATGGGGTTATTGGGAAACATCTACATTTAGTCACATTATTTGCCCTAGCCGAATCTATCATCCACTCGTATTTCATTACATGTTGTCGGGGATCAGTCTTTCCCTCATAGGCTGGAATAGTCGTCATACAAAACTTTCGGGGGTATTCAGCCTATAGGATAACATCTGTTAATGGAGTATGACTTCTATCTATGCCCCAAACATCATTGGATAAGCCCTGATTTTCCCTCATCAGCTATCTGACCATGGCTGACAAATTTAAGGTCTGGATGGGAGGTGGCAAGTTGGACTCCGTCCTGTGTGATCGTCCTGGCTGATGCCTCATTGATTAGTGATCTCCCAAAAGAGTGTCCTGGGGACTTGCTTCATTGTGTCCCTAGTGAGCTGGTCGGCCAGCTTCCACTTAAGCTCTAGATCCTAAGTTTCCCTTTCAATCTTGAGAGCGGTTTCCTAGGTGCAAGTGATGGGTCACGACTCTAGGTAGGGAACCTGGGCCATTCATGCTGGATTGATCTACTACACCTGTTTACGCTGTTTCAATTCTACATCGTCTACAGCTGGGATGTTCATCAAACGAAGAGGAGCTGTTAGATGATGAGTAGGTAGCGGGACTTTCTCCAATATTCTGATGTTGTTGTTGAGTAAGCTGGGTCATGAGATCGGCGTTAGCTTGAACCTGTTCATTAAGTTGTCTCGTGCTTTCTACGAGTTCTCCCTTCAGCTCATTGAACTCTGTTCTAGTGAAAACTTCTTTTTGATTTAGGACGATGGCGGTCCATGCACCTGGATTAGCTTGTTGATTGTCGGGTCCTACTTGTTGGACGCTAGCGGTCTCGTTGACATCCGCATTGTGGGAGGCTGATCTGGTACGCGGTCTTCCCATTGTAGAGTTATCGGTCGGAACTCTAAGTAGAACCTATGAACTTGTGAACGAACTTGGATCTACTTTGAGGGATTTCTTCAATCCAGTAGTGACAAAGTAGATCCTAACAGCCTGAGAATGCTATTCTCGGTGGAAGCACCAAAATGTTAGCACCAAAATTGGTCACTAACACTCAAGAAAGATTTGTGTGGAGAGATTAATGAAGGTAATAAACTAAAATAGAGGAATGTATGCAACACTAACTGTAGAAACAAGAACTCCAGAATTATAGTGATTCAGCCTAACTGCCTATGTCCAATGTTTATGTAATCTTTATTGCTTTTCTCAATGACTTAAATACAGATATCCGTAAACAAATAACTCTAATACAAGTTAGATTTGAAAGAAGAAAGTACCAAAAATGGCAGAGTTTCCCAGGAGTTTTCGAAAAAAGGTCCATCCAACCATACCCCTGCCCCTCTATTTATAGACGAAGATAGACTGGACTCCCTACGCAGGCCCAAGAACAAGGTGCTTCGGCCCGTTACTGACAACTCATGTACATCAGACCGAGCCAAGTTTGTCGAGCTACATTGACCAAGCGGTAAATACTGAACCGAGGCATCTTGATGATTAACTCGAAGCAATCTTTCTAGGGGCTCGATGTGAGCAACGGTGTGACTCAAAGCAATGACATGCTGGCCGCCTCACTTTGGGATTGAATCGATAAACTCCAACTTTGATGGCACACACCGAACAAGGTATATTAAATTACTATGACTGAACCACAAGGAATGAAATAGGGCTGAATTAAGATCCTTGATCAACCCATGTAAGGCTTCACTTCCTTTACCGCCAGACCAAACGGCACGTACCAAACTATCAACACCGAATGATACAATATCTCCCTTAGCCGAGCAAAGAACGACTTTGCAATTTCAAGGTCGGACCAAAGATAACCGAATTATCAAGGCTGAATCAATCCACACCGATCCACAAGATTCGACATCATTTTGACCGGACCAGTGTTGAACATTCCGAGCTACCGGTGCCGAGCCAGTGTTGAACATTCCGAGCCATGTATTGGCCGAACCAAACTCTAGTTGCGCTGGTCTCTTATACTTACACCCCTTTCTTAGTTCAAGTCTCATCCGGGTTCAACCATAAGCTCTACGACTATCACTATGTAGCAGGGCCATAGTGCCGGGTAACACATCCTCTCTTCTCAAGAACTAAGCTACCTTGGAATAGAAATGGTCTAATGACGCAGGAGGTTTTTCGGCCAATTAGTTACCAAATTCGGAATCGGGATCAATTTCCTTAGTCAGTGCCATTAGAATGGAATTGTCACTAGAGTTACTAATCTTAGCACATGTAGTATGGAACCTTTTTAGGTAATGTCTAAGTGTCTCTCCCGGAGCTTGAGTGACACTGGATAAGGTATTTACATCTTTGGGCCTTATGACATGTATGCGAAACTGCTCGACAAACTATATTGCCAACTGGTCGAAACATGAAATAGATTGGGTGGTAGGCGAGTAAACCACATAGTCATGATGCCCCCTAGGGAGATTGGGAAACTTTGGTATTTGGCCGCATCATCAGCCCGTGCGGCATTCATCAACCCTTCATACTTTAAAATGTGTTAGTTAGGGTCAGAGCTCCCTTCATAAACAGGTAGAGTTGGCATTCTAAATCACTGAGGCGGTTTAGCATAGAGAATGTCATTAGTGAAAGGGGTATGACTCTGGGAGATTCCCCATTTGTCGTTGGTGAAGCCTTAGCTTTCATGGATCATCTGACAGATCATTGTCGGGATGTCTAGCACCTAGATGTTCTGGGCATACTGAGCCAAGGTGTGGTCAGGTTCCATAACGCGAGGATGGGCCGGGCATAGTCGACGGCCCATATCTCGCTCCTTGGATCTAGGTATTTAGCAATATAAGGCTCAAGTGCATAATCACGTTGGCAATGGTTCAGATCCATTCTGAATATAAATTCCCAATTCAATAGCAGCGGTAGCAGCGCGGTTGTCAGAAGTGTGATAAGGAACCGTCCCTCCTTGGGATGAGGGTCCGGTCTGGTGGCTGGTTGACGGACCAACTCTCGGTTGCCCAAGATTCAAAATGCGCTGATGTTCGATAGCCTGTGTATAGCTTCTATCTAGCCGTGGGCACGTGGATTTGCAGTTGTGATCAGAAGTAGCTGAACTTTTAGTGGATGAGTAGGAATCTTGATCCCTACTGGATTTCCTTTATCTTTCACGGTTTCGGCCGATTGGTTAATCCACTTTGGCATGGAGCTGCTGGCGCCTTTGAGTCAGCTCTTGCATCAGTAGCTGGAATACCTCCCTGGTGATAGGTCCTTATGGATCCGAAGGTCCGACAACATTGTAGTCTGTAGAGAGAAGTTGTGTGGGGTTTTGCCTATCCCGTCCCTTTGGATCTTTAGCTGTGGAGGTAGTCCTAGTAGTGACCATGGTGAATAGCGAAGTTCTCTCCTAGACTTGGTGCAAATCTGAATATGATGAAAGAATTTCTAGGCTTGGGATCTAGATCCTCTCCTTAGATTCTCGCAATTCAATATCGGTAGCAGATCCAATGAGCAGGAGAAAAGCTGGGTTTTCTCAATGAAAGCACCAAATGTTTGTACCAAAATTGGGCACAACACTCTTCCGATGTGTTTAAAGAGACAAAATGAAGAAAGTAACTGTAAAATGAGGCAGATCTTACAAACACACCAATCAACAGATAAGAAAAAATGCAAAAAACACAAATTTAAAGTGGTTCGGAGTATTGCCTATGTCCACTATGAAAGGATCGATATTTATTGAATTTGACTTGTTGATTATAAGAAATTACAAAAGTACAACTGAAATATAGTAGTGATTTCGGTAGATTGTCAGCATAGAGAAGCCAAAAGTCCCTTTTTTAGAGGCACTGGGTTGCTATTTATAGGTGTAGGCTAAAAATATCTGGCCCAGATTTTAGAAAACTCCTTCTCTCAAGCGGATGGGCCCACCAAATCGATCCGTTGACATTTAGGATCGATTCATGATCGACACATACACAATTCGTATCGATAAAAAATGACTCCTTTTAGGCTGAGATCGATCATACACCAAGTTGAGGTGGTATGCAAGCTCCTGTGAAAATTTGGTAGCATATGGACTTGTAGATTTTGAGTTATGATCTATCCAAGTTTGAGTTTGCAATGGGCTAACAAGTTCATATCGATCCATTCGTGTTCATAGCTGTTCGTTCGATGCCATGCATACGATCAAGATGATATGGGGCGAAAATCCAGGAGCGATCCACTTTTCATGCCGAGTGACTATTTCTTCCACTTTTCCATGCTTTCTTCGTATCGCTCCTACGAAGTTTTCTTCGTATCGATTCCTGAAGCTACTTCGTATCGATGGCTTAGTGACCACTTCGTATTGATAGCTTAGTGACCACTTTGTATTGATAGAGAGGGAGCATCTTCGTATTGATTGTTGATGTTGATTTCATATCGATGTAACCTGTCTTATTTCGTATCAATCATCAACTGGCAGCTTCGTATCGATCGAATGGACGACATTCGTATCGATTTAATATATGTTCTTTGTATCAGTCAATGGCCGATCGATACGAAATATGTGAATGGTTGGATCGATTCGGAGTGTGTAAACATGAGATCGATATGAAGCGGCAATTTCCCATGGATACGAATTAGCCTGACTTTGATGGATACAAATGGGGTTTAATCATGCAAGATACGAAATGAGCTTTCTTCGTGTATCTTGATCGATCAATACCTTAAGCATACGAACTCTAATTGACTTGAAATTTGAAACGTTAGCTTCCACAATTTTGCTTGTCGTGTCATATCAATTGTAGCTCGATCCGAACTTAGAAAAAATTACCAGTATCCATAGTGAACCTGTGTATAACCAATCCCCGAGATGAACTATCTTTGGTTTCCACCTAATTTTCTTGGTGTCACAGCCTTGCCAAAAGGCGAGATAACAGTATCACTATCCATTTTTTGATACATATTGACTAGGAACATTTAAGAAGTAATATTTATATATCGGTTCAATACTCATGGTTACGGGTAACCATAGTAACCACAACCGATAAAATACTTCTCCTAAGGATTTTCTACGTATATATATTTAACATATTTATTTCAATATTTATATATCTATATAATAATACACATAAAAAAATAAAACCAAAAGCATACTTTATTTCGAATAAGGTTATTTACAAAGTGAAGTTACATAACTATTTACATCATTGCCACTTGTAACAACATAAACTCTACCAATCTCCCATTTGCACTTGGGTCCGATCATGGAGCATCATCTGATAGAGTTAAAGGTATGCATTAGAGGAAAATATGTAATTTGTTATATGAACGAACTAGGCCAGGTCGCAGCGGAATAAAATGGAGAATTTAAAAAAATCAGTTTTAGATCTAATTGGGCTAATGAAGTCTAAATTATTTTAAATATAATCAAAAGAATTTTAAATAAAATCTATATTTATTTTATTTTCTTATATATAAGTATTGATTTTATTTATATATGTTAATACCAAAAATGGATCAATACCCAAAATTGAGCTGCAGGGAACCTATGAGACCTAGATCTAGCAAGTAGTATTGAAAATGAAAGAAAATATATAGAGAGACACAAGATTTTTATAATGGTTTGGCAATCTCTGGCCTTCATCCACTTTATAGATTTATTAATTATGGATTTGAGAGAGTTTGTATGAGATTACAGAGGATTGGAGTCGCAAGTACAAGAAGTTTACAAGGTCTTAGGCGCAGAACTGCCAAGAGTAGCTGCCACAATGACTATTTTGAGGAAGGAAGATGGTGAAGAGTAATGGAGTCTCAGATCAGGGAGAAGATTCCCTATTGGTTGCATATCAGTTTGTATTTATAGGGAAATAGGTGTGTTGGATTAGATGCCTACGTGCAGTAGAGTCCATGAATTAGCCCAATGTCACACAAGAGATCGCGGGGTCAGTTGAGATTAATAACTCGGTATCGAGTCATTCGACTCGATGCCGAATTATTTCCTTAAGCGGAAACAGTCCAATTCTTTTGCTATACTTTTCTAACTTCTAGTCGACGTGTTCCATATTCTTTTCATCGATTTTGAGTTGATTCTAGTGATAGCTCCATTACATCCTAGGCTATCTGGCTTTCTTCTCTTCAACTCTTGGAATTGATCATCCAAACTCTAGGAAAATGCTAGGCCATGAAGTAGAAGGGGTAGAAAATGAGTCATATGAAGTTGGAGAAGTGAAATAGGGAAGAAAAATGACTTGGTATCAAAAAATGATTCAGTACCGAGCCAAATGACTCGATACCGATTTATTCACTGAGCTCATTTCTTGGTGAAACTATTCCAAGTTGTTTCCTTGCTCCATCTAAGCATGCTTCCAAGATTTCGAGTCGTTTCGCCTTGGTCTTGATTCTCTAACTTCCATTGACTTTTGCTTAATTAAAAATTGAGTTAACACTTTCCCCCCGGAGTGTGCTTTTAAATGGGAAAAAAAGTGTGCCCTAGTTTGAGACAACTCCTGGACTATTGTCATGCGAATTCCAATTGACCATTCAATTGTCGCCTTGAGATATTGCTTTACTTGGTTGATTTTTCCTTTAAATCGTTTGGGTTAGCTGTGTTGGAATCCCATTTTTTTACACTAGTGATGCAATCTACACTCCAGAGATTAGTTCACGGTTTGGGTAAGCATGGACATTCTCCACAATGCTTTTGGGAAGATATAGGGGAAGGAAAACGACTAGTGCCGAGTTGTTTGACTCGGAGCTGAGTTGTTTGACCAGGTCTCGAGTCATTTGGTTTTCCCAGTGATCCTTTATATTTCCACACTTTGAAATTTTTTACTTTACTTTTCATTTGTTATTTACTTTGCAACTGGTACATTTGAGCTTCCACCTGATCGAACTTGCTTCCTTTGACCCAATTCAACCCATATCTACCCTCGATCTAAGCCATCGACCTGCTGTCTGTCGTCGATTTTCTACCACCACCCAAAAGAATTCACTGCCACTCGTCCACTATGCAAATAGCTCGGATTTAATCCCTTTTCGAAAACCTAGCTCTGAATAATCTAAGACTTGAGGTTGGCGATAGGGGTTTGGTCGACCGCATTTGAAGGGAGATGGTTGAATTTTGGGTTGTGTTTGATCAGTGCGAAGCTGAGTTTTCCCATGGTCGAGTGCACGCAGTTCCAGAGACAATTGTTATTTTTCGGAATTAGCCATCTCTTTTCAAGAATTTGGCTGTCTTTATCTCCATTTGAATTCTAATGCAATGATTTATCCCTAGATTGGTCATACTGGATGATCTCATCACATCGCTTTTCCTAATTCCTGCACTTCTATTAATCTTGAAAAGAAAAGCTTTCTATATCGCTCCAAAAAATGACTCCATTATCGACTACTCAGCGATAACGGTTATGTTCCAAAATATAATTTCAAAGAACAACGCAACTCATTTTTCTAGAACCATCAAGCTATCTGCATAGGATGATCCATTCTTGGTGTATGGGACACTGGACTCATACTGCATAGATTAACACACTGCGCTTGCCCCAGTCAATGCTCAAGTTTCAATTGGTCAACACATGTCGACATCCTTTGGATTTTGAGTGTTCGTCTTGTGGGTTTATTAGTCAAAATAAAACATACTTGACCATGTTGAACGTAAAGTTTTATTGTTAAAAATGACTCATTGGTCAACCCGTCATAAGACTGGCGAAGGAACATCCACTCTCCTGAATTTCAGTCTTCTATAGGTTAGGCTTCGATGTCTATCATGCAGGGCCAAGCCACAATGAAATTATTGAATCCCAAGGTCAAATAGTTCCAGTTGTGCTGATAGTGGGTCAACTACCTCAAGGATTGAGAATAATAAACAACCTACTGAAGCAAGTGCCTTCAATCCTATCTACCAGGTCGCTTCGAAGCATATCTCCAGTATAGAATCCCTTAGGACGATGTCCGTTTGCCGAATTCTAAGTTCCTTGTATGTCCTCTTCATGAATAGATTCAACTGGCCTTTGAGATTCAATGAGCTGACTCGTCTTCTGTAATTCAAGACAAGGTAGGATTCCCTATTCTATCTGATAATAGAAGCCCGGAAGGGATGTAAAGTGATTGAAAAGCTCCACAACAGGTTTTTTTCCTTCAAGAACAAATATTTCTTCATGCGATGCCTACATGGTTTTAATTGGCTCTGGCTAATAAGATGTACACCTCTCTTCCCTTGCTCCTCTTATGATAGAATTTCTAAATTTATAACTTGATGCATGTTTCCTTATAGGCATCCCAATTCATGATGACAGTGAAGTGCATGAGAGAACACTCATTGCTCATATAGCAATTAGATTCAATCATACACCATTGCATTCCTATTGACAAATGAAAATCTATGGGAGTGTGGAATGATTCTCCCTAACAGATTTTCCATCACCGACTTCCCAGTGCAAAGACCCTGACAGATTTTCCAACGTTGACTCCCCAGTGCAAAGCGGCTCTAGATCTTAAACCCATTCTTCTGTTCTCACTTGTAGCTCTAATGAGAATGTTCAAGGGAAGTTGTGGGTCCTTCCAGCATAGTACATGTGGTGAAGCCGGTGATGAGAGAGGTTATAGGATCTATCAAGGCCGATATTCCAAGCGGCAGAGATGAAGACATAAGGTGTCTTCGATCCTAGATGAAGATGGCGGATTCTTAAGGAGAGAAGGAAAAAAGTGGTTGAGGAAGAAGAGGGTGTTGGTGATAAATATAGTGACTATCACACTGGCCAAGGGGACAAATCATTTGGTGGTCGCCCAGCTTGAGTCATGTTCTCCCCACTTTGCCCCTTTCGGAGCATATGGTCGTCTAAACTTCTGAGGTGGCTAGGGACCAAGTTGCAATAGGAGAGGATACAGCTCGATCTTGCCTCTCCATGACCTTTTTGTTGGGCTGAGTGATATCGATGAGATTAACTTCACCATTAGCGATATTCTAAGGGATGTTGGTTCAGAATTCACTATTCTGCCAGGAGTCTTTGTAAGCTATAGTTGAGAGACCACAACCTTAATTCCATACTAATATGCTTAGAAGAGTAATTAATAGGTCATCGACACCACACACTTCAGTAGGATCATAGACATTCATTCTTACATTGAATTTTACTTCGATTTTTAATACTAATACTGTTCTCTTTCTTGTTTCAGGTTCCATGGGTCGTGGTTACTATGAAAAGTTCTCCCGCCATGCTAGTGCATAAAGAGGCCAAATCTCGATCCAAATCCGCCTCATTGCTACGATCAAAGGAAGAGAGGTGAAGGAGGGAAGACCAAAAGTACAAGGAAGCTCGTAAGGCCGATAGGGAGACGGATAGGGAGAGGAGAAGGAGAGAAGAAAGAGGGAAGCCAAGATTGGGCTCTCTAGCGACCCTGCTAAGCTCCCAAGAGATTCCTCAAAACATTATGGCTTATTTCTGTCGATGTTCTGCCTCATTAGGCTCTGATCTCTTCATCTCAAGAAATTCCGGCATCCCAAGCTATGACTACAATTGCCCCGCTTGCTTCCAAAGGAGCTTCCACCATAAAGTTCGCTTTCTTGATTGGCTCTTCTCTTCTACAGGCTGATGGAAGAGATAAACTTGCCCACGACCGCATCGAAATTGTGATGAGGAACAAACTAAAAGCTACTACTCATGTTGATAGTTCAGAGTTCCAGGAATAAGCTACGGAGGAGGCATTGGCACTTATCCAATAAGATGAGATCATTAGGCCAAGGACCAGATTATATCAGTGAAAGCAGCTGAACTTGCCAAGCGTCGTGAGGAGGTTCAAAAACTTGCTAAAGAAAGGAGCGGTTGTCCACTGACAAAGGTACTATTGACTTTGAACTTAAAATTTCTAAGCAACAGATCAAAGAGCTTTGGGAAGAGAGGGCCAAAACCATGGTAGAGCTTGATGCCAACATGCTGTATTTCTACACTAACGTAGTCATGTTTAAGAATAAGAGATAGTTGGGAAATGACTATCCCAAGGCACTCGCTGGCGCTTGGGTGGATGTGCTTCATTGGAGTGCACAAGTCGGAGATAATCGTTCCAAAGAAGAACTGGTAGTTGCTTATCTCAAAGCTAAAGATATCAAAAAAATTCCATTTGAAAGGCTATTCTAGCTAAAGATGTTGTTGCTGCTGCCAAAATTCTTGCTGGTACGAGCTCTTTGGGTTAGGGTGAAACATCCGCTCCAAAATCTCAAGAGCCGGCAGCAATTATTCACGCATTTTCCGGAGTTAATTCTGTTGCTACTCATGTTCTTCTAGCCTCATTAATAGGTGCCCTCCATGATCTATACATTCCTGTCGTTGTGGTCCAGCCTAGGAGCTTGGAATCGAAGAAGGTGAATTTTTCATATCTCACTAGGATTCTACTACTGGTATATCTCTTGTTTCTCCAGTCTTAGAGAAGTTTCAGTTGTATCAACCCGAACTCTAGTTGTCCTACATTTTTCGCTAGCAAAAAAACCTAAGTCCACTAAAATACAGATCGTTGGTTTAGTATACTGTAAGAAGAAAAAATATATCAGAGCCTTGATGGTAATAACTCGTAGTGGAAATAAGTAAATATAATAGATCAATATAATTACTGACCAGGAATCGACATCTCAAATGTCAAGTGCCTCAGCCAGACAACTGCTCCAAATTATTATCAGAACCCACCCTTCTAAATTCTATGGGTCGTAATGAGGAGGGGGTCATGACAAAGTTCTGGTGATGGGTAAATTATACATCTTATACATAGCACTAGCTTATGCCGATTGTTCTCCATTTCTCGTTATGTTAGATTTATCAGTAGTCGCTATGACTCCATCACTGCGTACGAACCATTCCCACCTACCCATTATCCACTAATGGACCTAGATACTATCCTCACTAGTATCCATCGCATAACACCTCGTAAGGATCCATCGCCTCGTTGCATCATGATCATTGTATCACTCAAGAAAATCCTATAGTGTGCACCAACGACCTTTACTCCATTAGTTCCTATATTCTTCAGGGATTTGAACCCTTGTTTGCTTCATATATCATGGATTTTTGGCCCCATGCACCTCCACCCCATCCGTGTTTTGAAGAATCTCCATGTAAGTTAACTAGCCTTTCTCTATCAAACAAACTAACAAACAACTATGGCAGTGCATAACTGAACTAAATCAATCGTAATAGGTGGAAGAGATCATTTAGGTTTAACCATGTCCTTCCAGTTGATCGCAAGGGCCGATGACGAGCTTGCTAAATATGTAACTCCGACCCCTTGTATTGGTACGCACACATGCCAGTCTTACGCACCCAATTGCTTAAGTTCGGTCCCGCCCATCATTCATTTAGATTTCCAATACCCTCCTCTCAAAAAATTTGAAGCGGACTACTCTGCAGTGCTTGTACAATCTCGTCATTTGCAAAAGGTCCGCTTGGTGCCTATAATTACGGAGGTTCCGTTCCAAGCATTAACATAAATTGAGGGTATCCCTTCATCTACATGTAAGCGTATACTCTCCACAGGTCCTACGACTGAATATGCATTCACATTTCAACCTACTCTAATGACTCTCAATGTCATTTCTTTCTATAATTAATGTATTAAATTATAACTATCCACACCCATTGTAAAGGCATATCCGAGGCAATGTATATACATATTTCATATTCATGCATATTTATTCTTCTTACACTTTCTTTATTGCCCCAACATCTTTCATGTTTTACCTTAGATCTTCAATTTATCATGCGTTTATCTTTCGCTTCTTCATATTCATTTACCTCTTCTTTTTCAATTTCTTAATATCGTTGCTATTTTTTCTTATTGGTTCTAACTAACATTTCTGTTCCCAAATCATTTTCTATTCTTTCTTTCATTTTAGTTGGTATTTTTACTCTATTCATGACCTAATGTTTGACTTTTTGGGATTTACTACATTTTAATATATTGGAACTAAACTTCTATTTAATATATATTAATACAGTAAATTTCCACATCTTACCAAAAGAAGAGATGTTTGTGTGGTGTTTGTAATTACAAGGAATTGCCTTTTTAGTTTTCTTGAAATGGACATTGTAAAACACGAAGATTTTTCCTTGTTTTATACATCTCTTTCATTTTATTTTCACATATGCATTACTTATTATTCCAAACATCACACTTTTTGCTTATTTGTAACTTGATATTATGGAAATTTACTTGTAACAATCCAAGTTCCAACGTATTAAAATACAACAAAAAGCCCAAATAACAAAATAAAGTTTATTTCAACATGATTCACGTCTGTCAAATAAAACACGTACCATAAAATAAAACAAGTACCTAATCATTACACATTCATTATGATTTTATTCGTTTCAATTATTTTAAAAATACCAATTAAATCTAATTATTATGCAGTTACAGAAATAAAACTAACCATTATGTAATTGCAAAAATAAAACCAATCATTATGCGATTGCAAAATTAAAAATAATTATTACACACTTACATAGCTAAGTTTCATATCTTCAACTTTTCACATTTATTAATTTATTGACAACTTAAATTCAATATGCAGGCATACAGGAATAAGTTTGCAAGATATAATCTAAAATTATTCAAAAATATATAATATTCCCACTTACTTTTTATTAGCGCCCCAAATCTCTAGATCTAATCTAGATCTAAACCTTGTTATATGCATTCTCCATTTTTGACTCCCTATCCAAATTCACAAATATCATTTACATTAGTCTATTAGAAATTGGATTAGAGAAAAGTGATTAGATTTAAATTTATTAATTAAATCAGATTTAAAGATTTTACCTTCGATGTAGAAACTTGATTTAAATCTACCTCTATCCTCTATCCTTTTCTATTATTCTCCAAAGTGTATCCATGTAATCTAAATCTATTTTAGTGTATTTAGAAATTTCGAAGGAGAAAGGCAAATGACAAAGCTTCTATGCTCATTAGAAAAATAATGGGTTAAAAGTGAAGCCTTAGGTCCTAATTTATAGAGGTTCAAATTAGCACTAACCGTCGGACACCGAGCCCTCAAATCTAGAACGTTTAAAAAGATGTACTTGCCGCCTCAAAACCAACATGGGTCGACCGCCTTGCCTTTGTGGTCGACTGCTTATGATCGACCTACGCGTATTAAGGTTTGACTTACACTTATTAAGGGTTAACCTACGTAGGTCAATTTCGAGCATTCTTAATGTCTGATTGATTTGTTGTTTGATTTTGTTGATTACGTTGATTAGTTTCCTCTGTTGATTGGTTCTTATCAATTCTTACCCATTTTATAAATCCTCTGAGTTTTAATTTGAATGCTAACAATTATTAACATCAAATTAGTCTTAATTTATTTTACTACCATATTTACATATACAATTATATCCGATGCGAAAATTTCAAATGCTGTAAGTTTTCATTTAAACTCGGAATGAAAAACATTATCTACTAAAACTGATCAGAAATTTGCCACGAACATAATGGTACAAGCCAAATTCCAACTTTCATAAAAATTCTGTTTCTCATTGTTAATACTATATATTAATTAATTAGTTTAAAAACATGGCGTGTTACATCAGTTCTCGTGAGAAATTGTCAATAAGCTTTACCCATATGTATGTCAACTTGTAGGTCCACCACATTTGCCTTCCCCCCTTCAGCTATGGAAGGTTCAGGAATTGAAGCTGTCTTTACTACATCGACCATCGTCTCCATGGGGCTTACCACATCTGTTACTGTTTCAAGTTTTGGCCCAGGTCCTAACTCCGAGAAGATTACCGCTTTAGAGAGCTTGCAGGACATTTCTATCTCTCGGGAAGAGGATGTTTTCATCAAAGGTGCTTCCGACCCGACCAAGCATGAAACTATGGATGAAAGGTTGAGGATGGACATGGAAAAATTCAAGTAAAGAAAGAGTCTGTGTAACGATCCTTAATTTTCAATAATTAAAAATAATAAATTAAATAAGATTTTGAAATTTAGTGTTAAGAGAAATTAAAATTTATGATTCATTAATGAGGAAATAATTGGAATTGAGTTAATAACGTTGTTTGGATGTTATCGACAACTATTTAGATGCAACCTCAATCATTTGAAATAATTGTAAAGTTAATTCGGTTAAAAATTATAAATATGGAATAAATTAAAAGTTGGAATTAATGTTGAAATTATATGTAATTAATTGAAATTGGGTACTATAGAGTATGAAATTAGTGATGTGGTAAGTAGTTATAATCTTTGTTTGTAAATAATAAATTCATGAATATAATTAAATTACTTAAAAGTAATAGTTATTTATTTATCATCATTATTTAATATGTTGAAAAATTTGGAAATCAATAACAATTAATCTAATTAAATATTATAGTTAATATGATAAAAGATGATAACTGTAAAATATTAATGTAATAAAATGTAAACTAATGTTAATTATATTTATAAAGAAATCATAGATTAAATAATAAGAGTGAAATCAAAATAAAAGAGTTTATTGGAATTTAAATGGTAATTAATGAAGTTATTACAATTGTAATTGAACGCTGGAATTTATGAATTATTTAAATTTTGGTTTTAATAAGGAAAATCTATTTCAAAAGAATATTGAATTTCTTAATCGAGAATGATAAAACGGTTAACTTGTAATTTTGAATTTAAACGTGATTTCGTCAATTTAATAGTAATTTATTAATTAACGTGAAAATTATCCATTTTGGCCACTATCTCGGATTTCAAAGAAACTAGTTTCATTGGATCCGTAATAGTGATTTATAGTAGGATTTCAAGATTCGTAGCGATCAGACATATCATTCGAGCTCGAAAAGCATAGAAATCAATTAAAAGAATTTAAATGAATATTATCTGATTTTGAAAGCTAACTTCTGTATACAATGGAATTAGGTTTTGAAAGTAGTTCCATTGAGTTTAAAAATATCAAAAACATCTATTTCGATATATTTGATGGTCTACTTTTGTTTCGAAAATGGAACGGGCTTTTCGGGTCGCGTCATCGTTTCAAACCAATTCGATATGTCGATTCTTTCTATCTGCATTTGCCTGTATATAGGTTGTTATAAACCCTAGCCGCTCCTCATTTTTGATCTTTGTACGTACTGTTTATCTCCATCTGCTCCTTCCTTCCTTTCGAATGGTAGAAACCCTAATTCCCAAATTTAATTTTGAATCAAAATCAGATTGAAAAATTTAAACTCCTCAAACTATGTCATATTATATATCGTTGGAAAGCTCTCGACGAGCGCAATCTAGTACCGCAGTTCATTTTTCGATACGAGTGATGGTTTGACAAGAAATCATTGATTTATCCTTGGCCGTTGAAATTAGGGTTTGTTATACGAAGGTAGACCTTCGTCGACGGGTCGATAGGAGGGTTCAGGCGTGCAGAGGATGATGAGAGAAGTCGATCTATGTGGTTGAAGAGCTAAGATCATCAGCAATTTTGGATCGAACCGCTGTGGAAGTTTGGCAGCGGTGGATGTGTTCTGGAGAGCTGCGGGTGGTCGTGTTTTGACCATAAGGGCGGTTGATGGTGGGCGTCGCAATGGTGGTGGCTGATTTAGGTGGAAGCGTTCGTAGCAGCGGCAAAAATTAAGTGATTAGTGGCGGCCGTGCTCGTTTGGGGTTGATCGAGGCTGTAGGGTTCTGCGTGATGACTGGTGACGTGTTAAGTTCCTATTCGCCTTTATTTATTTATTTCATATTTTTAAATTTAAATTTAAAATGTTCTAACTCGAATAACTTTTACATACGAGCTCGGATTCATGCAGGTTTTCTTCATTGCAATAATATCGAAATTTCGAACATTACGGAACTGGTTTGGCTACATGGCGAGACTGTTAAATTTTTGGATCTAATTTGGATTTCAAATCGACGACAAATCAAAAGTGAGTGTTTTAACCCACTCATGAATACTAAACTATTTTTTGTTGGTTAAATTTAATTTATAATGGGATTAGGAATTGATTGATTGTTGTTTCGTATATTTAAATTTGTCATTCAAGTGTAATTGGAATTTATATTGATTTTATTGCCATTTGAATTAATATTGGAATTGAATTGCTCATTAAATGCCTGATAATGATAATTAGTTAATTTGTTTGATTTATTGGTTGATTTGAATGATGATTGTGATAGATGTTTAATTGTTGACATTTTGGATGATTGGATGTATGTTTATTTATGTGTTGTTATCACACTGCAAGTTCCCTTAGTTATTGTTAGGACCGAATGGTCTTATAGATTAGGAGAAAATCATTATGGGTTGTAATGATAAACTCAAGCAATTTTATGGATTTTGAATTTTACTCGGGATTGCAGGTTGAAATGATATATACCTGTAAATTAAAATATTGCAGGTTGAAATGATATATATATCCGTATCACTTGACCTTAGCGTAGAAAATATGTACGGACACTGGATTGGTTAAATTAAATGATTTTAAATCCTTAATTTTTGAATCCAGTTAAATGATATTATGAAATAAAATTTCATTTATATGAACTGAACTATTTCTAAAATCCATGCTTTAAAATATTGAAATTGAAATTGGTTTAAATTAATTGTTTAAAGAATTAAAAGTGAAATCTTAAAGTTGAATTTTTAAATATAAATGAAATTTATCAAAATTAAGTTATTATAAACATTTGAATATTTACACTTGAAACCTACTGAATTTAAAGTGGCTTAAATTTGTAGTTCAAACATGGATTTGAAATCGATATAAGTTGGAATGGTTTTTAATGAGAATTTGAATTGAATCCATTTGTCTTTCGAATTGAAATCGTTGAACTAAGATTGTTTAAATTCAATTTTGGAACTAAAGTTGATTTGAATTGATTTGTGAAATTTGAAGAAACAATTCAAATTTGAAACTATTTTCGATATAAACTCTTCTAATATACAAACTCTTTTAACATATAAACTATTTTTCTTATATAAACCATTTTAATATATAAATAAAATTTAAATACTTAATTTTAATAGATAACCTATTTTAATATATAAACTGTTTCTAATATATAAACTATTTTAATGTATAACCTATTTTTATATATAAACTATTATAAATATATAAAGTATTTTAATATATAACCTATTTTAATATATAACTTATTTTAATATATAAAATATTTTAATATATAAAATATTTCTAATATATAAATTATTTTAATTTATAACCAATTGTTAGCTCTAGAATTGGTCACTAACACCCGAAGAAGGATTTATGTAGAGAGATTAATGAAGAAGGTAAATTTAGACCGAGGAATAACATAGTGGAATGTAGTAATAACTATAAGAAATAAGAATACCAAATTTATAGTGATTAGGCATAACTGCCTACGTCCACTTTAAGTTTAATCTTTATTGCTTTTCTAAACAATTGATTACAGGTACAATCCATACACCAACTACTCGAATGCATATCCTAACTGAAAAAGAATGAGCCTTGAAAGCATAAGAGTCTCCCCAATGTTCTTGAAAAAAGGTCCCTTTCACTATATCCCTGCCCTTCTATTTATAAGCGAAGATAGGCTGGACTTCTTGCATGGGCCCAGGAACGAGGTACTTCGGCCTATGGCAGATGACTTCTGTGCACCGAACCAGTCATGCCGAATGAGAAATGTAGGTCGAGAGATGCCGAGCGACGACACCTTAACCAAACCTGGACCAAAATGCCTAGGCCGAACCGCACATCCATACCGAGCGGCACTCGTATGCCGAGTGAGGCATCTATGCCGAACGATGCCATCTGTAAGAAGTATGCCAAGCGAGCCATCTGAAGGAAGTATGCCGAACGAGGCATTTGAAGGATGTATGCCAAACGTGGTATCTGGAGGAAGTATGCCGAACATGGCATCCGAAGTAAGTATGCCGAACGAGGCATCTGGAGCAAGTATGCCGAACGTGGCATCTGGAGGAAGTATGTTGAACACGGCTTTTATGCCGAGCGAGGTACTTGTACCGAGCAGGGCTACTAATGCCGAGTGGTGCTTCTTGTGCCGAGCGGGGCTTCTATGCCGAATGGGGTACTTGTGCCGAGCCTCTTGTTACTGGGTCAAACAACTGGGTAACACTTGCCCCCTAAAGTGTGTCATGTGAGGCAGCACGACACGCTTTTAACCAATATTCGATTGCAGCTGCTATGATTTGAATGTGCTTAATGAAGGTCAGAGCACTGAGTCCATTCCTTGCCTTCCTTCCTTTTATACAAAAACAATGAGCTGTTCAGCATATGGATGTTGAACCATTTGTTCGGCAAGTCTCGTGTTGCTTGGCATAACTGCTTACCGAACCATCGAGATACCTTGACCGGTTCCTCTGGTCGTTGCCTTTCACCTCCCCTCTTTCATGTATAAAACAAGGCTTCTCCCTTTTCTTCCTTTCACTTCTACTTCCATTCTATATGTCTTTCGAACTTGTCTTCTTCCAAACTTCTGCTAACAACGCAACCTTCCTTTTTCTTCCGGAGTCTCGCACGTTTTCCTTACAACTTCTCCCAATAACGAACCTGAATGGATTTCGATCCCGAATCAAGGTTTTCCTTAAGCTCTGATCCACTTTCTTAGGTATGAACTTTTCACTTGGTCAACTATCCTGATTTGGGGTTTTTTATGTGATTCAAATTCATAACCTTCTCTCAAACTACGAATGGTGGAAGTCACCTAGAGGAGGAAGATGAATCTGAGGTTTAAACATGCCTTAGGGTTAGGTAGAGAGAAGGAAGGAAGAGGATACCAGAGGCTTTCCAAACGTAGGTTCCTGTTGGGTTGCCGAGCGACGGACGAGGGAGTGTCGGTAGGATTTAGCGAGATTATGAGATGTTGGTTGAGCGTGGTGTAGGAGTGGGAGTGACGTTTAGAGAGCCACTTAGAAGGGTGTTTAGGTTACTTGAAGAGGTGAGTTGGAGGAGAACGTTTGGCTGTGGTTCGGTATCGTCTTGTATGAAGGAAAGTGTAGGATTTAGTCTCTCGAGTGTAGTGTTCTGGCCCGGTTAAAGACCATGGGCTTGGCTCGGTATGCCAAGCGAATGCGGCTCGGTATGACCCTCGCATGTCAAACAGTGAAGAGAGAGAGCACGAGAGAAATGTAACGGAGTTGAGCTAGTGGATCGACACGTCTGGTTTAGGTGGTCGTCTAGTCGTATCTCTTTGAGCCTTGCTCAGCATGCCTTGAAGTCGGCAATGATAGTCAAAATTATCCCAATTTGCACACAACACATGTCGAACTCTCTTACTTCCTATGCCTAACAACAAACAAGTACAAGAACTTAAGAAAACAAGCATACCAAACAAATCCGGGCTGATAACTTCCCAGTTTCAACAACTATAATCCTCAGTTTAACTCGATAAAAACAAACAATTGGCTTCCACATACATTGTCGATGCCGTGTTCAAAATTGAAACCATCATACTACGGGCTCTCGAAGACGGTCAGCGATGACGGTCTTCGAAGATGATAGTTTAAAGCTTAACTTTGTTTTATCGGCTTCATGACTTTTAATTATTTGACACTTATACTCGAACGATTACACTAGTTCACGCACCAAGTGGGAGGAGTATTTTTGTTTTTATGCCTAATATTGATTGTTTTTCAAGTATAGTTCAAACAAGTGTTTAATCAAATTCAACATTTATTAGAGATGTCTAGAAAGTCAAGTTTTACCACAGTCTCAGACAAACCCGAGCCAACTTCTCAACAAGAAGTGGTTAGAACTTCAAATCCATTAACAACTCCTATACAAAAAATTCCGAGTCCCACGATCGCATCTGTTGACCTGGGTCTCGATGCCCTAGATGCAGCGATCATCTTAGATAACCCGACTGATTCCCTAGCTTCAAGAATCAATGAAAATTCCCTTTGCCGGTTATGCACAATACACGGAATTCCTTTTGACGACGTATTGGTTCCGTCGAGACAAGATCGTCCTCACTTGCCTCCAACTGGATATACTTCCTGTAATAAGTTCATGTGCTGGGTTGGCAGTGTGCCACCATTCAACTCCTTTCTTTGTGATCCGTTGTAGTATATTGAGATCGCCCCATCACAGTTACACCCCAACAGCCACGCGTTCATATACGGCACGTGCATTCTTTTCATGAACATTTTATTCAGGCTTCCCACTCCTGGTGACTTCCGCTATATTTATCGGTTCAAGAGACATCCGACAACCCATCCTTCATATTTCTTGAGCCACATAAAAAGTTTCTAATTTTGACTGGGGAATGGAGAAAATTCGCCCAGTATAAGCAGGAATGGTTTTATGTGCACTGTCCCCCCGGCTTTGCGAGGAGATAGCTAGAAGGGAGTATGTTCCCTTCCTGGATCAATACTTGTATGCGGCAGAATGTGCATCCTTTCTAAACCCTTTCTGTACTTTTACAGGTATCAGCCCACGTCCCGAAGGCTTCGGGTATTCTGAGGCCGTCGAAGCTATTTGAGCTATTCTCACGAAAGACCGAGACATTAGATCTTTCACCGCCAACGAGTCGCCCTCAAAATTTAGGCTGTTGGCGGAAGGTCGTCGGGTAAGTCTTCCTCACGACGTCACTATAACCGGGTCTACCTTGGACAAAGGAAAAAGGCAAGCTGTGCTTTCAACACGCGATGCCCCTGACACACTCGAGGAGGACGAGATTAGAGAGACCGAGGTGTCAGACACACCAGGTGAGAATGTAAGTCCTGCTCGGGAACCAATGGTTGAGGCACACGGCATCGATGTAGCGCCTCCCCATTTGAAGCGAAAAAAGAAAATGGCGTACAAACTGAGGAAGAAGAACGTTGGTGGAACCTCAAAGGTCACAATCACTCCAGTGGAAAAAGAGTCATATCCTCAACACTAAGAGGGCTCATTGATAGGCTTATCTGACCTCACCATTCTCGATGATTTACTCAATTATGGCTTCAACGATCTGGAAGCCCTTAAGTTCCATTCGCTCGCAAGAGGCGATAAAGGCACTCAAGCCCATAACTAAGGAGGAAAAACTCCTATAAGTAAAGATAAAGAAACTGGTCCATCGAGGGGAAACACTAGGACACACATGGACACATGCACTTCACTTTGCACTTGAATTTTAGCTATCACTCTATTTTTTGTTAACTTGTCGTCATTCAATTTCTGCACAGGTGATATGGGGCATACTCACGGACTCGACCGTCTTCGCAGGTCATCTATTTTTAATCATTCTGGCCAAGATTCAGGCTTCGGCAAACACCTGGACAGAGATGACACTGGTGATCGAGACTAAAACCCTAGAGATTCATCTTATCGAAGAAAAACATACAGCCAGTCTTCCTACTCTCGTAATCCCCTTTTTCAAGCAGAGCAAGGTAAGGAGAAATCTACGCATAAGGGGTCCTAGCCTAAGGCTCATCGAGACCACCATTCTGGTTCATCTAGTACCAAGAAATCCCGAGAACCTCACAAAACATCTTTAGTCTCTAGACAAAATCCTCCCGCTCCTACACATGATCCGTCGATTGCGGAAAAACTTACTGAGCTCAAGGCCAAATTCCAGAAAATATGCTTCGACGGTCTAAAATTTCTTCCAATGATTCATCACATTCCAGGACACGTCAAACAGAGCGCCATTGCTCGCAACAATGATGTTTACATTCAACACGACGCATTTGTTCATTTGGTAGAGAAAGTATCAGAAGTTTCTATCGAACGTCAACATGAAATTGATCGCTTGAAACTCGAAGCCATTCATGACAGAGACATCATTAAAGCTCAAGATGAAGAGCTTTTCTCATACAAGTCTCAGCTTGAAACTGCTCAGAAAAATGCCAAAGACACAACTGAGGCAGTTAATCGTTTGGAGGCTACACATAAGAAAGAGATCGACGAAGCGGTTTAACGCTGCGGTGCCTTAGCTTTAGAGAAACACTCAGTCCAAAAGGAGAGAGATGCATTCACCCAGCAAGTTAAAGAGTTGGAAGAGATACTCTTCAAAGAAAGGGAAGAGAAAATTGCTGCTCAGGAGGAGTCACAATGATATTGCAATGAGATTGTTGCTACACGACTCCTGAAGACAAAGCTTGATGAAGAACTCTCCAAAGTTGAGACGCTAAGGGATAAAGCCCATGAGGAGGGAAAAAGAATAGCATCCACGGAGATTGATTCTCGCCTTGAGGCGGCTACGGAGGCTGGAAGGGAGAAAATCAAGTGCACTTTTGATCCGCTTATAGCCAAGTATAATGCTCGTGTTCTCATGCATCACGACTTAACATTCCTCGGTGATGGTTATCATGAATCTCTAGCCGAAGCATGGGAGACTTTGATAAAGATTAAAAAGATTGAGTCGGGCACCGAAGAGGTAGACGAAGAAGCTTTAGTGAAAGAATTCTCCGGGGGAATGAGCCTTCGGACTTGTTTGCAGTGAAAGCTCTTTATAGCAGAGACTCTTCCTCGTCAAAAAGAAAGAACGACATTGCCGGTCCGTCCGGAACTGAGTCTTCCGTTCCTTCTTTACTCTACCGATTGGGCGCCCTGCACTTGATCCTTTTGAGCAGCACGTTGGCTACAACCAAGAAGATCCTGACCTTGATATTCATGTTCTATCTCCTATTCCAAAGGGCAAAACACCTCGGACATTTGAGAGTCAGCCATAAACCAGTACGTAATTTCTCTTTTCAAAGCTCAAAAGACCGTCGTTTTCAGCGAGTTGTCTAACATTCGTCTCTTATGATCTCGTATAGGCCATTCTGATCCTGACCAAACTCTAAGGAGCGATGACGCCATAGATAAGAAGGAGAAGACGAGTGAGGCCATATAAGAGGGAGAGAGTCCCGGTCCTGATGTTCCAGTGATTGAGGCGCTTGACGAGGACAAGTCTGAAAACTCACTACTCGTCGAAGAAAATTACGAAGTTGAGATTGCAGGTTCCTCCGGACATACTTCAAAAGTGAGCATGGAGGAGAAACTTGCGGAGGAGAGAGATCAAAGTCGAGCCCCAGGTAGTGGAACTAGACAATTCTTTGAACAGGCCTTTGAAGGTCATTCTCCCTAGTGGGTCCAGGTTACTGGAAGTTCCTCTTCCTTCCTTGGATGTTACTTCCCCAGCAAGCAAAGCGTCCAAACGAAAACGCGTGGGGGAGGAGTCATTTGAGAAAATGAGGAAGTAGACGAAACCAAAGAGGTAGTTGTTACACTCGTTGAATGAGAGTTAGCCTAGTTTATGTAAATATTTTTATTCATTTTCATAGCCAATGTAATTAGACTTTTGACTCTGAATTTTGGAGGCATTGTTGTGGAACCTCATTTTGGATTGATAGATAAAATTTAGTTTCTTTGTCTTTCAAATGACTTTTATTGTTCATCTTACTGTCTAACTCGTTATCGTAACTCGACATTCGGTGAGTTACCCAAGCAACAGTTCACCTCTATGTGAATCGGAAATTTTTTGATAATCGTAAATCATCCGTTTCATGCTTTGGGTACTCAGAATATATTTAGTCCGCACTTTGGGGACTCAGAGTACTCAATTCCGTATTCTGGGGACTTGGAGATTTTAAGTCGTTTGTACTTTAGTCCGCACTCTGGGGACTCAGAGTACTCTGATCCGCACTCCAAGGACTTAGAGGTTTTATGTCGTTAATACTCTAGTTCGCACTATGGGGACTCAAGTACTCCAATCCGCACTCCGTTGACATGGAGATTTTAAGTTGTTTATAATCTAGTCTACACTCATGGGACTCAGAGTACTCCAATCCGCACTCCAGGAACTTGGAGATTTTAATTCATTTATACTCTAGTCCGCACTCTGGGGACTTAGAGTGTAACGACCCGTATTTTACGTGTCGACATATCGTAAAATAGTTACCATCAAGTCGTGTGAATGCTTGATCGAGTGGAGCGACTTATGGGAGTCAATGACTTAGTACTTAAGTCGTATGAAGTTAACTCGTGTAGAAACTTAGGTTGAAGGGTAGCTTAAGTTGTTCGGAGTTGGGTCATGTACGAGTTACGACTCATAGGGTGGCCGACTTAAGGAAGGTGACCGACTCAAGGGGTGAATGGGATATAGGAGTGTTTGACTTAGGAGCTAACGACTTAAGCTAGTAAACGACCTAAAGGATGTAACGACTTAAGGGTTAGTGGCAAATGGCTCAGGAAGGTAGGCCGACTTAAGGAGTGAACGACCTAAGGCTTAAGTCGTTATGGTATAAGTCGTAGGGGACCTAGGCTTAGTGTTAAGTCGCGTGCACGTGTTAGGTCGTGTATGCTATAAGTCGTATACGAGTTAAGGTTAGGTCAGCCATATCGTTGAGTCGGCAGGGGCTTGAGTCATTAGTCGGCATGTGTTCTGGGTTTAGGTCGGTAGGGGACTAGGTCGTGTGACCCTGTGTAGCGTTAAGTCGTTCGAAGGCCTTAGGTCGTTAGGTCGAGGCACTGCCTGTGTTGAGTCGTACCTATGTTGGGTCGAGTCTGGGTTGGGTCGCGTGAGCGACTTAGCGTTAGGTCGTGAGCTTCTGAGTATTTAGTTAAGTCGTGGACAAGTTAGGGTTAAGTCTTAAGTTGGCAGTTCCTATGTTCCGTGAGGTCGCGACTTATGGGAAGTCATTAGGTCGTTGAACGACTCATGATAAGTCGCTGGGTCGTGTGTTTTGTTAGGTCGCATAGGAGTTAAGTCGTCCAAACGACTTAGGACTTAGGAAATGCGGCAGTGTAGATAAGTCGTGGGTCGTAGAGGGTTGAGCCGTGTTGTGTTAAGTCGTATAGTGCCTTGAGTCATGAGTCGTGGACGACTCATAGGGGCGGACGACTCAGGGAGGGGTTTCAGCCTATAAATAGAGGGGTCTGGCTCACTTTTTGGCACCGGATTTTGAAGCAACGAAGTGCTGCCATTTTGAGAGCTCGACTACAACACTTCTTCACTTCTTTTCTCCACTCTAATCTAGTGATTCCATCCATCCAAGATCAAAGATCAAGATAAAGATTCAAGAGCCAAAGTTGAAGATCTTCATCCAACAAAGAGAGATTTCATCGTTTAAAGCGAGATTTTGCCGGATCAAGCTTGGTTCCTTGCTGTCGAGATCTGGAGTTGATTATTTTTAAGGTGTTTAGGTGATTCGGTGAGTGGTAGTTATCTCTCACACGGACCCAAGGGAGTATATTGGATTGGTGGCTTGTTTATGTGTTAAAGATAGTGATTTCTTGCATTTTCCCTAAGTATGCATGTAGATCTATCATCTATGAAGTTTTGACACCTATTTTACTACATGTTCACTTATGCAAGTTCATTCATCAAGTTATAGAGACATTTGCCTATGATTCATACTTGTTAGATTTGGACACTTTAATTACCAAATTGCCATTATTGTTGTAATTGCTTATTAGATCTTGTTGAATGTTTGATTGCTTGGATTGATGATTGATTTATGATTGATTTGATTGTTTCAAATTAACTAGTAGTTGATTTGAACAAGTTGGTCGAAGATGATTCGAAAGCTAAGTGGAAAGGCTCTTGAATGGTGAAAGCTTCTTGGGGCATATGAAGCGGATGTGGAAGCTCATATGGATAGATTTGGTGATGATGGACTTTTCCATGATGCGACGAGGCAAACCATGATGTGAGATGGGACTTTGCTATGATGAGTTGAAGCAAAGCATGATGTGTGAAAGCCTTGGTTTAATCCAGACGGGATCATCCCAAGCATGTTGATAACTCGGTGATGCGGTCCGGGTCGGTTGATAATGGTGGGCTCGAGAGGCGCTTGGGCCAGTGTGAGAATAGTCGTCGAGGAGGATGACTAGGAGGCTTGGATCTTATCGTTATTGAAGGTTCTAGCATGCTCAAAGCAAGAGTACGTTGGAACGGGTCACGATGACGTTCCAGACACGGGTCATGATGACGTGTCAATAATCTGGGCAGATGCGATAGTCCTAGGCACGGGTAATGATGACGTGCGGAGTTATGTCTAGAACCGGGGTTGCCATTAGCCCATGACGGACGGTTGAAAGAAGGTGCCGGTCATTAAATTAACAGTGATATCGAGGCAACGTTAACAGTGATAGCCAGAGTCATGGATGTTTGATTGTACCATCATTCGGTCTCAAGAGCGGTGTTTTCTGGGTGCTTATCTGATCTTGGTTTAGGCCTTGGGGGTTTGTAGTTGGAAAACATCGACCTTGACTCGAGTGATAATTACTTTACTTAAATTGTCTGCTTTGCTATGCTTGTTTATGCTTAGTGGGTCTGGGGGCTATCACTGTGGAATGAGGTGGAGTGGGATGGTTGAGTTCCTATTCCTTTTATCCTTTATGCTCTTTTGGTATGTTTGATAGTTAATTTACTGCTCACTAAGACTGTTGTCTGACTCAAGGTTTTATGTTCAACTCTTATTACCTTAGGTTGTTCATCTATGTTGGGATGGGCAGACTAGGTTGCAGGTGACAGGTGCTGTTTTTGGTTATCAACGATGCAGATGACGAAGACGAGCTGGAGGCTAGCATATTAGTTTTCTTACTATATGTACTGGATGTTCCGCTGCTTGTATATGTTTTGAGTGTTATGTAGTGAGGCTTGATGTATTGATTGTTCAGATGTTTGTATCAAACCTTTATGAAGTCTATATGATGATATTCTGTTATGAGCTTCACTATATACATATATTTCTATATTATATTTTGTCCAAGCGCTGTGAGTTGTACGATAGAGTTTCTGTTTTATCTTACCCAGACTATCGTCCATGGTTGCCTGGCACACCTTTCAGCGCACCTTTCCCTTGTTTTGTGCGGGAGTCTTGGGCGGTCGTCACATTTGGTATCAGAGCTTTGGTTAATCGATTTTAGCCAACGCTCGCTGACGTAACTACGTATGAGAGACGTAATTGTAATTTTGATGGATGATTACTATATATAATATAGTAGTTTAGAAGGATTTGAACTCCTTATGTAGTTGTTTCTCAAGGTGTTCTAAATCATTCCTTTTTGTAGATATTAAGGATGAGTCGAAGTGAGAGACAAGCTGCTAGAGAAAGACGTGCTGCTGGGGGAGCTACTGACTATGCTGCAATGTTCGAAGCTATGATGACTTCGATCATGAGAAGGATACCAACCTCAGGATCGTCAGTAGATGTTGGAGTTCAAGTTCAAGCTCCAAGACCAGTGGATTTTGCTAAGTTGTGTAAGGACTATACTGCTCTTGGAGGAAAGGTTTTCTTGGGAACAGAATCAACCATTGAGGTGTAGAAATGGATTGATGCTTGTAGAAGGATCTTTGGCGATTTGGAAATTGAGGATGCAACTAAGAGGAAGCTTGCATCAAGACAGCTTCAAGGGAGAGCTTCTGATTGGTGGAATTCTATCACCATTGATACTCCAGAGGAAGAGATCATTTGGGAGCAATTCCAAGTCAGATTTGAAGCTAAGTTCATTTCTACGGCTCAGAAATCTGTTCTGTTTAAGAAGTTTGTGGAGCTCAAGCAAGGTGGGAGACCAGTTCTTGAGTATGTTTCTGAGTTTGAAGCTTTGTCCAAGTATGCTCGGTCGTATATTGATTCTCCCTATCAGAAGAATGAGAAGTTTGTGACAGGCTTGGACAGTTATCTTGGGAGACAGTTGGTGGATCATCTGGACGATCCATTTGAGAAACTTGTGGAGAAAGCTCTCAGGCACGAGAGTTTGTTTCCTAAGGAAGGGTCTGTTGTTGCTGTGACCAAGGAAGAGTCCAAACCACAACAGGGTGGAAGCAAGAAGAGGAAGCAGCAGCAACAGAAGGATAAGGATGGCCAGAAGAAGCCAAAGGGTGAAGTGACCTGCTACAATTGTCGGTAGAAGGGCCATTTCTCTAGGGATTGCAAGAATCCAAAGGTGCAGTTGAAGTGCCACAACTGTGATAAGCTGGGACATATCAAGAAGGACTGTCCTGAACCGAGGAAAGATAAGCAGATTGTGCAAGCTTATGCTTTGGGAGCTGTTCCATCGTCTTCGAAAGCTCCTACTGTTGATGAGAAAGGGAAGAGTGTGGTGGTTCAAGGTACTCTTTCCATTTGTGGTGTTCCAGTTAGAGTGTTGTTTGATACTGGGGCGTCGCATTCGTTTGTTTGTGATGATTTGGTAGCCGGTTGGGTTTGGAACCGGAAATAGTTGATAGACCATTGGTTGTGACTAATCCAGTTGGGGGTTCGTCTTGTTTGTGTATGGTATGCCGTGGTCTAGTTGTATCGAGTCATGATTGCTCTTTTGTTTGTGATTGTTTTGTTCTGAACTTTGCGGGGTTCGGAATTATTTTGGGTATGGACTGGCTTAGGAAGTATGCGACAAAGGTTGATTGTGAGAAAATGGAGGTGACAGTCGGGAATGTGGAAGGGCGAAAGGTTGTGATACGATGTAAGCATGAAGAAGGCGTCTTCATGGGCTTCATGTATTCGCTGGTTGTTCCACGGGATGGACTGTCATCGATGCCAGTTGTGAATGGATTTGAGGACGTCTTTGACGAGGTCAAAGGGTTACCGCCGCATAGGGAGATCGAGTTTCGTATCGATCTAGTTGAGGGAGCCAGACCAGTTGTGATGCCTCTTAGACGGATGGTGCCGAGAGAACAACAAGAGCTGAAGGTGCAGGTTGATGACCTTTTTCGGAAAGGATTCATTCGGCGTAGTGTGTCCGAATGGGGTGCACCAGTTGTGTTCGCAACCAAAGCGGATGGATCGTTGAGGTTGTGTGTGGATTATCGTGAGCTGAATAAGGTGACTAAGAAGAACAAGTATCCATTGCCGAGAATAGATGACTTGTTTGATCAGCTTCACGAGGCTAAGGTGTTTTCTCAGATGGATTTGGCAACGGGATTTCACCAGTTGAGAGTGGCTAAGGACAGTGTGCCGAAGACTGCTTTTAGGACACCATCCGGTTTTTATGAGTGGCTGGTAATGCCATTTTGATTGACTAACGCACTAGCATATTTTGTGGATCTTATGAATAGAGTGTTCAGAGATCAGTTGAACAAGTTTGTACTTGTGTTCATGGATGATATCCTGATTTATTCCAGAACTGAGGAGGAACACAAGACACACTTGCGTATTGTTTTGGAAATCTTGCGGAAACATCAGCTAAAGGCTAAGTTTTCGAAGTGTAACTTCTGGAAGAGTGAAGTGAGGTTCTTAGGCCATGTTATTTCTGGAAATGGAATAGCGGTTGATCCCGCTAAGGTGGCAGCGATCCAGGATTGGGTTAGACCTAAGAATGCATCTGATGTGAGAAGTTTTCTTGGATTAGCAGGATATTATCGTCGATTTATCAAAGACTTTTCCAAGATAGCTGCACCATTGACAGGATTGACGAAAAAGAACCAAGTGTTCAGATGGGATGATAAGTGTGAGCAAGCTTTCGTAATCCTGAAAGAGCGACTGACAAGTGCTCCTGTCTTGACTATTCCAAGTGGGAATAATGAGATGGTGGTTTACACCGGTGCATGTGGTACTGGACTTGGAGCAGTGCTAATGCAAAAGGATAAAGTTGTTGCGTATGCAAGTCGACAACTGAAGCCACATGAAAGGAATTACCCGACTCATGGTTTGGAGTTAGCGGTGATTGTTTTTGCTCTGAAGATGTGGAGACATTATCTATTGGGAGTTCGATTCGAGTTGTTTACAGATCATAAGTCGTTGAAGTATCTGTTCTCCCAAAAGGATTTGAATCTTTGGCAACAACGATGGCTAGAGTTCTTAGCATCATATGATTTTGGAATAGCCTATACTCCGAGAAAAGGTAACGCAGTGGCCGATGCGTTAAGTCGAAGACATGCAGGATTGGGAGCCATGTTTTCGGAATGGAAGAGTCTCGAGTATTTTGCTGGATTTGACTTCAGGCCTGGATGTGAATTGGAACCTGAGATGTTGGCAAACATATCGATAAGACCTACTCTTGTGGAAAGGATTGGCGAGAGCCAAAAGCGAGATGATAAGCTTGTCAAGATTATCCGTGATTTGGAATCTGGGTTGAATCCAGAAAAGGATACAGGATTTGAAGTCGATCGAGAGGGTTGGCTTCGGAAACAAGGACGACTAGTTGTTCCCGATATAGATGGATTGAGAGATGAAGTTCTGAGGGAAAGTCATCACTCGAAGTTGACGATTCATCCAGGAGGAAATAAGATGTATCGGGATATTAAGAGAACCTATTACTGGGAAGGTATGAAGAAGGATGTTGGAAATTTTATTTCCAAATGTATGAACTGCCAGTTGGTGAAGGCTGAGCAGAAGAAGCCCAGTGGAATGCTTCAGCCATTAGAGGTCCCTACATGGAAGTGGAAGCAGGTATCGATGGATTTTATCGATGGTCTACCTAGAACCAGGGCAGGGAATGAAGGGATTTGGGTCATCATAGATCGTTTGACTAAGAGTGCAAGATTCATTCCTGTTCGATCAACTAGGACTGCATCGAAGTTGGCTAAGTTGTATGTTAAGTGGATAGTTCGATTCCATGGTATTCCGAAGAGTATAGCGAGCGATCGAGACCCATTGTTCACTAGTAGATTTTGGAAGAGCTTCCAGGAAGTTTTGGGAACTGAGTTGTGTTTGAGTACAGCTTATCATCCACAAACAGATGGTCAGACCGAGAGAGTCAACCGAGTTTTGGAAGATCTCCTACGGGCATGTGTTTTAGATTTCGGAGGATCATGGGAAGATCACCTTCATTTGGTGGAATTTGCGTATAATAACAGTTACCAGTCAAGTATTGGTATGGCACCGTATGAAGCATTGTGTGGAAGGACGTGTAACTCTCTAACATGTTGGTTGGAAACTGGAGAAAAGCTGATACTTGGGTCAGAGATGATTCGACAGACCACGGATTGCATAGAGATCATTCGGTGACGAATGAAGGCAGCCCAAGATCGTCAGAAAAGTTATGCCAATAATCGTCGTAAGGATTTGGAATTCGACGTAAGCGATATGGTTTTTGTGAAGATTTCTCCTCTAAAGAATGTTATTAGATTCGGGAAGAAAGGGAAATTGACTCCGAGATTTGTTGGGCCATTTCCAATTATCGAGCGAATTGGAAAGCTCGCTTATAGATTGGAGTTAGCGGAAAAGATGGCGGGTGTGCACAATGTTTTTCATGTATCTTATCTACGGAAGTATGTGCACGACTCGAATACGGTGGTTTCTGCTGATAGCTGTGAAGATTTAGAGGTTGATCCAGTTGTTACGAGACCTCGTAAGCCGCTTCGTGTTGTTGAAACCGACACGAAACAGCTTAGGAGGAAGACGATTACGTTGCTCAAGGTACAATGGAGTGATGATGTTGACGACTGTACATAGGAGGAGGAAGAGAGGATGAAGGCAGCTCATCCTAAACTCTTCGAGGTATGGCCCTAAGGTATCGTGACATCTCACGAATTTGTAACTTGTTCTAAGTCTTAGAGTTCTGCATGCTAGGCTAGTAATTGGATGCATGGTTTGTTGATTGCTATGGATGGTAGGCATGCGGAATAACTTTGATTGCTCTTGTTTGTTTGGAATTTCGGGGGCAAAATTCCTAAGGGGGAGAGATTGTAACGACCCGTATTTTACGTGTCGACATATCGTAAAATAGTTACCATCAAGTCGTGTGAATGCTTGATCGAGTGGAGCGACTTATGGGAGTCAATGACTTAGTGCTTAAGTCGTATGAAGTTAACTCGTGTAGAGGCTTAGGTTGAAGGGTGGCTTAAGTTGTTCGGAGTTGGGTCGTGTACGAGTTACGACTCATAGGGTGGCCGACTTAAGGAAGGTGACCGACTCAAGGGGTGAACGGGTTATAGGAGTGTTTGACTTAGGAGCTAACGACTTAAGCTAGTAAACGACCTAAAGGATGTAACGACTTAAGGGTTAGTGGCTAACGGCTCAGGAAGGTAGGCCGACTTAAGGAGTGAATGACCAAAGGCTTAAGTCGTTATGGTATAAGTCGTAGGGGACCTAGGCTTAGTGTTAAGTCGCGTGCACGTGTTAGGTCGTGTATGCTATAAGTCGTATACGAGTTAAGGTTAGGTCGGCCATATCGTTGAGTCGACAGGGGCTTGAGTCGTGAGTTGGCATGTGTTCTGGGTTTAGGTCGGCAGGGGACTAGGTCGTGTGACCCTGTGTAGCGTTAAGTCGTTCGAAGGCCTTTGGTCGTTAGGTCGAGGCACTGCCTGTGTTGAGTCGTACCTATGTTGGGTCGAGTCTGGGTTGAGTCGCGTGAGCGACTTAGCGTTAGGTCGTGAGCCTCTGAGTATTTAGTTAGGTCATGGACGAGTTAGGGTTAAGTCTTAAGTGGGCAGGTCCTATGTTCCGTGAGGTCGCGACTTATGGGAAGTCGTTAGGTCGTTGAACGACTCATGATAAGTCGTTGGGTCGTGTGTTTTGTTAGGTCGCATAGGAGTTAAGTCGTCCAAACGACTTAGGACTTAGGAAATGCGGCAGTGTAGATAAGTCGTGGGTCGTAGAGGGTTGAGCCATGTTGTGTTAAGTCATATAGTGCCTTGAGTCGTGAGTCGTGGACGACTCATAGGGGCGGACAACTTAGGGAGGGGTTTTAGCCTATAAATAGAGGGGTCTGGCTCACTTTTTGGCACCGGATTTTGAAGCAACGAAGTGCTGCCATTTTGAGAGCTCGACTACAACACTTCTTCACTTCTTTTCTCCACTCTAATCTAGTGATTCCATCCATCCAAGATCGAAGATCAAGATCAAAGATTCAAGAGCCAAAGTTGAAGATCTTCATCCAACAAAGAGAGATTTCATCGTTTGAAGCGAGATTTTGCCGGATCAAGCTTGGTTCCTTGCTGTCCAGATCTGGAGTTGATTGTTTTTAAGGTGTTTAGGTGATTCGGTGAGTGGTAGTTATCTCTCACACGGACCCAAGGGAGTATATTGGATTGGTGGCTTGTTTATGTGTTAAAGATAGTGATTTCTTGCATTTTTCCTAAGTATGCATGTAGATCTATCATCTATGAAGTTTTGACACCTATTTTACTACATGTTCACTTATGCAAGTTCATTCATCAAGTTATAGAGACATTTGCCTATGATTCATACTTGTTAGATTTGGACACTTTAATTACCAAATTGCCATTATTGTTGTAATTGCTTATTAGATCTTGTTGAATGTTTGATTGTTTGGATTGATGATTGATTTGATTGTTTCAAATTAACTAGTAGTTTATTTGAACAAGTTGGTCGAAGATGATTCGAAAGCTAAGTGGAAAGGCTCTTGAATGGTGAAAGCTTCTTGTGGCATATGAAGCGGATGTGGAAGCTCATATGGATAGATTTGGTGATGATGGACTTTTCCATGATGCGACGAGGCAAACCATGATGTGAGATGGGACTTTGCTATGATGAGTTGAAGCAAAGCATGATGTGTGAAATCCTTGGTTTAATCCAGACGGGATCATCCCAAGCATGTTGATAACTCGGTGATGCGGTCCGGGTCGGTTGATAATGGTGGGCTCGAGAGGCGCTTGGGCCAGTGTGAGAATAGTCGTCGAGGAGGATGACTAGGAGGCTTGGATCTTATCGTTATTGAAGGTTCTAGCATGCTCAAAGCAAGAGTACGTTGGAACGGGTCACGATGACGTTCCAGACACGGGTCATGATGACGTGTCAATAATCTGGGCAGATGCGATAGTCCTAGGCACGGGTCATGATGACGTGCGGAGTTATGTCTAGAACCGGGGTTGCCATTAGCCCATGACGGACGGTTGAAAGAAGGTGCCGGTCATTAAATTAACAGTGATATCGAGGCAACGTTAACAGTGATAGCCAGAGTCATGGATGTTTGATTGTACCATCATTCGGTCTCAAGAGCGGTGTTTTCTGGGTGCTTATCTGATCTTGGTTTAGGCCTTGGGGGTTTGTACTTGGAAAACATCGACCTTGACTCGAGTGATAATTACTTTACGTAAATTGTCTGCTTTGCTATGCTTGTTTATGCTTAGTGGGTCTGGGGGCTATCACTGTGGAATGAGGTGGAGTGGGATGGTTGAGTTCCTATTCCTTTTATCCTTTATACTCTTTTGGTATGTTTGATAGTTAATTTACTGCTCACTAAGACTGTTGTCTGACTCAAGGTTTTTTGTTCAACTCTTATTACCTTGGGCTGTTCATCCATGTTGGGATGGGCAGACTAGGTAGCCGGTGACAGGTGCTGTTCTTGGTTATCAACGATGCAGATGACGAAGACGAGCTGGAGGCTAGAATATTAGTTTTCTTACTATATGTACTGGATGTTCCGCTGCTTGTATATGTTTTGAATGTTATGTAGTGAGGCTTGATTTATCGATTGTTCAGATGTTTGTATCAAACCTTTATGAAGTCTATATGATGATATTCTGTTATGAGCTTCACTATATACATATATTTCTCTATTGTATTTTGTCCAAGCGCTATGAGTTGTAAGATAGAGTTTCTGTTTTATCTTACCCAGACTATCGTCCATGGTTGCCTGGCACACCTTTCAGCGCACCTTTCCCTTGTTTTGTGCGGGAGTCATGGGCGGTCGTCACATAGAGTACCCTAATCCGCACTCCAAGGACTTGGAGATTTTAAGTCGTTTATATTCTAGTCCGCACTCTGGGGACTTAGAGTACTCTAGTCCGCACTTCGAGGACTTGGAGATTTTTTGTCGTTTATACTCTGGTCCGCACTCTGGGGACTCAAAGTACTCCAGTCTGCACTTCGAGGACTTGGAGATTTTTAGTTGTTTATACTTCAGTCCGCACTTTGGGGACTTAGAGTACTCCAGTTTGCACTCCGGGACTTGGAGATTTTTAGTCGTTTTTGGGGACTTAGTGTACTCCATTCCACACTCCGGGGACTTGGAGATTTCTTAATTTTTCGTGCGAATAATGTAACTTTAGTTCTTTTGCCATAGAATTATCACACACGGAAACATCAATAATTCATGGAAAAGATGGCTTCAAGCCTTTATTAATGAAAACAAACTAAATCGTCTTACTACATGCCGAAAACTAAGAATCAACGAAATAAACATATACTGGAAATAATTGTAACAAAAATACGAAAGAAATAGACTAAATATAATAATGCCGCAGATGCTCGGTGTTCCATGCTCAGGGAGTGTCGCGCCATCAATGGTCGCTAGCTTGAAAGTTCCCTCCCCAAGCCTCTGTTTAATGACGTATGGACCTTACCATGTGGGATTCATATGCGATGGGACCGAGAAAACTCGTTTCAAAATGAGATAACCCGCATCAAAGGTTCTTGGTTGGAGTATTTTTTATTATAATATCGAGCGACTCGGTGTCTATATGCAGCCGTCCCTTAATCAGCTTCTTTACGTTTTTCATCGACAATGTCTAGTGATTCCAGTAAAAGATCTCAATTCGTCTTAGGTTCATAATGAGTTGCTCGATGTGAAGGAACTTCAAGTTCCACGGGTATAACAGCTTTCGTGCCATATGCTAATGCGAATGGAGTGTGTCCAATCGCGGACTTATGGGTGGTTCTGTAAGCCCAAAGTGATACTGGAAGTTCATCCACCCACTTGCCTCTAGCTTTTTCCAAACGCTTTTTCAATATGAACTTGATTATTTTGTTCACGGCTTCTACTTGTCCATTGGCTTTTGTATGAGCAACCGACGCACACCTTTTTCAATGCCATACTTTGACAAGATTCTTTGAACTCCCTACTTTCGAGTTGAGTTCCTTTATTTGTAATGATAGTCCGTTGGAGGCCAAAACGGCATATAATGTTTCGTACAACGAAATTAATGACCTTCTTGGTGATGATTATGGCAAAGGGCTCTGCTTCTGCCCACTTGGTAAAGTAATCGACTGCAACTATTGCGCAATTTGCACCACCTTTGTATTTGGGTAAAGAACGGATTATATCGATCCCCCATATGGCAAACGGCCAGGTACTAACTATTTCTTTGAATTCCGTCGGCGGAGCTCTTGGATTTTTGCATACTTCTGGCATTTGTCACGTCTCCTTACGTAGTCTGGAGCATCCCGATTTATAGTTGGCCAATAGTATCCATAACGGAGGATTTTCTCCGCTAACGTCTGCCCCCAATTATAGTCACCCCATTCTCCTTCATGGCCTTCCTTTAGGACTCGTTTTATCTCATTATGAGCAATGCACCGAAGTAAGGGGGCCGAAAATCCCTTTCGATACATTATTCCGTCCTGCATTACATATCGTGAAGCTTTACGAATGACTTGCCGTCTTTCGTTCTTTCTTTCGGGCAAGACCCCGTATAGCAACTATTGCTTAAACGGGGCCATCCATGATTCCTTCTCGATTTCTATTTCTAACATGAAATCTATCTCCATCATATTTATACTCGGAGCATGTAAGGTTTCGACAGAAACCAATCCCATTTGCTGTGCATCGCTAGTACTTGCAAATTTGGCCAATGAATCGGCTTCTCTGTTTTGTTCATGCGGGATGTGTGAAATATCACAATATTCTAGATCTGCTAATAGCTCCTGAACCCGAGCAAGGTATGGAGCAAGTCTCTGTCCCTTTGCTTGATAGTCCCCCCGCACCTGGTACACCACCAATTGTGTGTCAAAAAAGACTTCAACCGATTTTACTCCCAGTTCCCTGATAAGTTTCAAGCCAGCAATCAATGCTTCATAATCGGCTTCGTTATTGTAGCTGGGAAATTGAGCTTCAACGCATAACAAATTGATCGATTTTCGAGAGTTACAAGAACTATACCAGCCCTAGGGCAACGGTCGTTAGATGCCCCATCGGTGTACATTTTCCATCTAGTGGGGGAATGACATCGTGACTGTTTGGTTCGTTTGACACGGTGAATTCAGCGATGAAGTCTACTAGTGCTTGCCCTTGTATGGCACTTCGTGGCAGGTAGGTAATATCAAACTGACTCAACTCGATATGTCATTTTAACATCCTTCCAGAAGTTTCTAGTCGTTGGAGTACCTGACGCAAGGGTTGATCGGTATAAACACTGATCGTGTGCGCCTGAAAGTACGGACGAAGCTTGTGTGACGCAAGCACCAAGTAGGCCAGTTTCTCAATCTTAGGATAATTTCTTTCTGCCCCATTAGACATTTACTAACATAGTAAACTGAGTTTTGAACTCGATCCTCCTTGCGAACCAAAGCCGTACTGACAACATGCTGGGATACAATTAAGTACACATACAATATTTCATGGTCTATAGGCTTCGACAGCACCGAGGGACTTCCCAAATGCCTTACCAAAGCTCGGAACGCGTCCTCACAGTTGGGCATCCATTCAAAATTTCTCGTTCCTTTCTTTATTACATCAAAGAAGGGAATACACTTATCTGTGTCCCTGGATATGAATCGACTCAGCGTGGCCACTTTTCCGTTCAAGCTTTGTACTTGCTTTATAGTTTTGGGCATCTGTATGTCCCAAATAGCTTGAATCTTTTCCAGGTTGGATTCAATTTCCCACGCATTAACAATAAAACCAAAAACCTTCCCAGACGCAAAGCCAAAGGAACACTTCAAATGATTGATTTTCATTCCATAATATCCGAGTATCTCAAGCATCTCCGCTAAGTCTCCAATGTGGTCGATTGACCGCCGTGACTTCATGAGCATATCATCCACATAAACTTCCATTGTTCTACCTATCTAGTCTTTAAACATTCGATCCACCAGACGTTGATAAGTCGCTCCCGCATTTTGCAATCTGAAAGGCATCCCTACATAGCAATACAGCCTGACGTCATGAAAAAACTGGTGTGTTTTTAGTCTGTAATGTGCATCGGGATTTGATTATATCCCGAGTACGCATCCATAAATGACAGTAACTTGTGCCCTGCTGTTGAGTCGACCAGCTGGTCAATCCTGGGTAAAGGAAAACTATCCTTAGAGCATGCTTGGTTCAGATCAGAGTAATATACGCAAGTTCCCCATTTCCCGTTTTCTTTTCTCACTAGCACGAGGTTAGACACCCATTCAGGGTAGAGGGCGTCCCGGATGAAGCCATTGACTTTGAGTTTGTCCACCTCCTCTCTGATAGCAACGGACCTCTCAGGGTCCACGCCTCTCCTTTTCTGCTTTACTTGTATGTACCTTGGGTCTATGTTCAATATATGACTTGCAATAGTGGGAGAAATCTCGCGCATATCAAAATGTGTCCAAGCGAAACACCAGATTCGATCGAAGGAAGTCAGTGAGATCCTCAGTCACCGAGGGGCCGAATTTTGATCCAATCTTAAGTACTCGCGATGAGTAATCTAGGCTGAATGGAGTGTCAATCGTCAGTTCAGCCGGTGCTGCTTTTCCTTTCCAGGGTTCTTCATCATCATCTCTCGGATCTTTGTCTCTATAGATCCGATCGTGTTGCCCAAGCCAGGGCTCAGGCACTACTTGTCAATTTTCAATGACTCGGGTACGGACAGAGCTGTCCGCTACCTTTCCTTTCTCTCTCCGCTAGGCCTCTCTCAGCTCAGCCACATAACATGCACCACCGATCGTCTGATCGCCATGAACCACAACAACTCTCTGTCTGTCGAAAACTTCAAGGTTAAACACCAAGGGGACAAAGCTGCCCTAAACTCTGGCAGGGCCGATCGACCTAGGAAAACATTGTATGGAGAATCGACATCCAAAACAATAAAAGATAGATTCACACTCTCCTACGTTCAACTTGTCCCATTTCAACTGGCAATTCTGCATAACCCACTACATCGGTTGCTGCACCATTAAAGCCATAGATGCAGGCTTTAGATGGTTTTAAATCTTTGGTCTCTACCTTCATTTGGTCATATGCTTTTTTGAAGATGACGTTAACAGAACTTCCACAATCAATTAAAATTATTTTCACAAATGCTGGCCCGATTGTCGCGGAGATGACCATCGGGTCAACGGTAGGAGCTTCCACCTAATCAGCATCGTTGCTCTTGAAAACTATATCGTCAGTCATCGTTCGCCGCTACTTAGCTGGGGACCCATCCTTCGTATTTGAACAACACTCAAATTCTGCATGCCTGAGAGAGTTAGCATGCCGCTCTATTTCCTGCCAACTCTTATCCGCAGGGTGAGGTACACCGACTATCGTGTTTATGACCAGTCTACCTACAGTTCGAGCAGGTTCCTCTGGATGGCTTGGGCTAGCCCACGTCCGAGGTCAGATGTTCCTTGTCTACCTTCCCGTGAGTTCTTGACAAACTCCTACAACTTTTTCTGTCTAATCAGCTTTTCTATAGCGTCATGGAAGTGTCTACATTCCTCTGTATTGTGCCCGTAAGTCTCATGGAAGCGGCAATACTTCCCAGTTCGTTTTTGTTCCTCGGTGGATTCTTTCAGGCGTGGCTTTCGATATTGAAAAGTGTTACATGTTGATAGGTAAATATTTTCCAAAGAGGCATTCAGGGGGGTGTATTCACTGTAGGTTGGAATCCTTGCCTTCCATTTTCCTGCTTCTCTTTTCTTTCCAGCACCAACTCCTCCGGACCCTTTAGATTGCACGGGCTTGTTCTGGACATTGACCTGAACCTTCCCCGAGTTATCACCGGATTGTTTTACAGCAATGTTGCTTTTCATAATCTTCTGACTAGGCCCTGGTGCCTTAGCTCGCCTTGTCCACCTGGCCTCATCTCTTCTTATGAACTGATGAGCCTTTGAATAAAAACGTTCTAGCGTAGTCGAAGGCTATCTTGCCGACCAATGTCCAAACTCCAAATCCGGATCCACTCCTCGCATCACAGCCATCAGAATTGCATGGTCATTTGGGTTGCTAACTTCAGTAGCTGCAATGTGAAATATCTGTAAGTACTCCTTCAATGACTCCCATCGAGCCTGGATTACACTGGATAGGGACATCACGTCCTTGGGACGATTGACATGTATCCTGAACTGTTCTACAAATTTAATCGCCAATTCATCAAAGCTGGATATAGACCATGGAGGAAGTCGAGTGAACCACATGGTCGCAATTTCGAATAAAATTATCGGTAAGCATCTACACTTAGTTGCATCATTTGCTCTAGATGAATCCATCATCCATTCATATCTCGTCACATGCTGTCGGGGATCAGTCTTTCCTTTGTAGGCCGGGATAGTTGGCATGCTAAACTTTTTGGGGTAGTCGGCCTGTAGAATAGTATCTGTGAATGGAGTATGACTCTTGGATATCCTCCAATCTTCATTGGTCAAGCCTTGATTTTCTCTCATCAGCTGTCTGACCATAGTCGATAGGTCCGGGGTTCGTATGGAAGATGGGAGGTTGTAATATATCCCGCGCGATCGTTCTAGTTGGTGTCTCCTCTGCTGGAGGTCTTCCAAACGTGTATCCTGGGGACTAGCTTCATTAGCACCTTGGTGGGCCGACCGTCCAGCTTCCACCCACACTCTAGATCCTAAGTTTCTTACTCCAGCTTGGGTGTGGTTTCCAAGGTGTAAGTGGTCCCTAGTTGATCGATCGGCAACAGCTACTTGTGTTGTTTCAGTTCTGCAGCGTCTACGCCTGGGAGGTTCACCGGAAGAAGTCGAGCTATCAGATGCAGAGTAAGGAGCGGGGCTACCTCCAGCATTCTGATGCTGTTGTTGGGTGAGCTGAGTCATTAGGTTAGTGTTAGCTTGGATCTGTTTGCTAAGTTGTCTCCTGCTTTCCATGAGATCTCTCATCAGGTCATTGATCTCCGTTCTAGTGACAACTTCCATCTGGTTTTGGGTGGCAACAGTTTCTGCGTCCGGATTTACTTGTTGATTGTTGGGTCCTACTTATTGGAGGCTAGCAGTCTTGTTGACGTCTGTGTTGTGCGAGGCTGATCGGGTATGGGGTCTTCCCATTATAGAGTTATTGGTAGAAACTCTGAGTAGAATCAACGGACTTTTGGTAAATAACTTGGATCTCCTTCGGGGGATTTCTTTAATCCAGTAGCTACAAAGTAGATCCTAATAACTTGAGAATGCGCTCTCAGTGAAAGCACCAAAATATTAGCACCTGAATTGGTCACTAACACCCGAAAATGTAGAGAAATTAATGAAGAAGGTAAATTAAAACTAAGGAATAACGCAGTGGAATGTAGTAATAACTATAATAAACAAGAACACCAAATTTATAATGGTTCAGCGTAACTGCCTACGTCCACTTTGAGTTTAATCTTTATTGCTTTTCTAAACAATTGATTACAGATATAATCCGTACACCAACTACTCTGAAAAAGAATGAGTCTTGAAAGTGGCAGAGTCTCCCCAGTGTTCTTGAAAAAAGGTCCCTTTCACCATGCCCCTACCCTTCTATTTATAGGCGAAGATAGGCTAGACTTCCTACGTGGGCCCAGGAACAAGGTACTTCGGCTTATAGAAGTTGACTTCTGTGCACCGAACCAGTCATGCCGAATGAGAAACGTCGGTCAAGAGATGCCGAGTGACGACACCTTAACCAAAGCTGGACCAAAATGCCTAGGCCGAACCGCACATCTATACCAAGCGGCACTTGTATGCCGAGTGAGGCATCTATGCCGAGCGATGCCATCTGTAGGAAGTATGTCGAGTGAGGCTCTGAAGGAAGTATGCCGAACGAGGCATCTGAAGGAAGTATGCCGAACGTAGCATCTAGAGGAGTTTGCCGAATGTGGCATTTGGAAGAAGTATGCCGAACGTGGCGTCTGGAGGAAGTATGCCGAAGTAGGCATCTGAAGGAAGTATGCCAAACATGGCATCTGGAGGAAGTACGCCGAACGTGGCTTCTATGCCTAGCGGGGTACTTGTGCCGAGCGAGGTACTTGTGCCGAGCGGGGCTTCTTGTGCCGAGTGGGGATTCTATGCCAAACGGGGTACTTGTGCCGAGCCTCTTGTTACCGGGTCAAACAATCGGGTAACACCTATTTTAAAAATATAAACTATTTTTAATATATAACTATTCCAATATATAAACTATTTCGAATATTCAAACTGATTAAAGTTGGAACTGTTATGATTTAGATGTAATTGATTTAAATGCGAATATTTTGATATGGTGGTTTAAACTATTTTGTGCTTATGATTTCGAAAACGAATAATGGTTCTAAAAGTGAATAATGATCTCGAAAGTGAATATGATTTTGAAAGTGATATGATTTTGAAGTGAATATGATATTTTGATATCAATTATGATTTGGTTTTGGAAATGTAAAAGAACCAACCGTTGGGAAAAAGAATTTGGTTGTTAAAGAGGCCGGGATCGGATATTTCCACACCTTCTACCAGTGCCGAAAACCACTTTAACAACTGTTCACGTTATGGAGAATCCAGAACGAAGTAGGATGGTTTAGCAAAGCTACTACATGAGGTAAGAATGCAGCCCTGACCCCCTTGGGTCATCTTGATATGACTAAAACAGGAGCTATACCTAGGCCAAGTGAGGTCGCTCCTCTAATCAGACATGCTTCTTCGATACCATATCTGTTACTTTATGATTGATTTGGTGGTCACCTTCGATTTGATTATAGGAGTGTATTCCGAGGTGGGCAGTAGTATCTGCTGTGCATTACCACTAGCCCTGTTCTACAAACGATAGAATCCTACCCTGGCATTGCCTCGCATGCCTTGTCATATGCCTTAAAGAGCCCATTACAAGTTTGGTTTTTACCGTACCTTTGGAGTTCTCCCTAAGTATCCCACTGGTTTAGTAGAGCTTACAGTATCTATATAGACTACGGTATTTATATAAAAATGTGTTAAGGGGGATATAGGTAACGCCTTAACACTATTTTAATACTTTACTTTACTGTAGACATATTATACTAATGAATTGTACTATCTATGTAGATAGTTTAACATATCCTTAGGAGATGGAATCCTAAACATCTTTTATGTTATTGCGCGTCTGTTAGACAATGGATAAGAGATGTAAAATCTCGTAAATATCTCTAAAGCTATTACACTCATATTTGTTTATTGTTGATTTAACTTACATAAGACCTTTTAGTTCTGACTCGAGTGTTTTGTATTTTCATTACGCTCGGGTCAGCCTGAGCATTTCTGTGTTGAAGACTATCTTTTTAGAGGACGAAGATGGAGATTTGTATACTATATATATATATATATATATATATATATATATTTCAATGCATCATGTTGTTCCGCTGCATTATTTATTTATTCCTGCTGTATGTATAACTTTGATCTGTATTGTAAATGTGTAATCAAATATTATTTGTAAAATAACTTCATGAACTGTTTATTTGATTATTATATTTTGTTATGCATGCTGTGAGATTCCATGTTTTGTTTTTCTTTTCTTTTCTCTTATTTTCTTATTTATCCCATTAACAATCCTCCCTTTTGAATGGTTTAAGTTGACATGTGTGGTTTATTTTTGATTTAAGCCATCCAAATAGGCAGGTCATTACTGTTGGTCATTACAGTTGGTATCATGTCATTACAATTAAGCTTCTTAAAGTTAATTATTAATACTTTAATATGTTCGAAAAGTTTTGAAATGTAGATTTTAAAGTATTAAAAGGTAGGAGCCTAATGTATTGAAGAGAGATTTTAAGGCTTTCAAAGGAGGTCATCCTATGAAGTCGAAAGCTAGGTTTCGAAGGTATCCAAAGGTTTTATAACCCAAACTCTATTTTTAAAAGGAAAAATTCCTGGCTAAGTTAAGGGAGTTTTGCAATGGTTTTAAGACGAAGCTTTCTTCGATAAATTAAAAGGTTAAAGGGATTAACCATGTTTTATATTAAACCCACAGGAGTGGTATTGTTATATTGTTAAGTTTGCTTCTTCCAATATGAATACATTCACTTTGTAATGGACCCATAACTGCATTTGGGGGATAAAGGGTAGAAGAACCAGTAGTGAATATAAATTGATTAGACTTTTGAATGATTATAATTGGTTCTAGGAGGTCAGGAAGACCAGAATATAGGATGCTAAAATATAAAAGAAAGGTAATTGCATGGGCTAATGGGTTCTCAATAAGCCCATGAAAACTATGTACTGGAAAAGATATTGGTAGGGGCCAATAAGTTCATAGTTAGCCCATGAAAACTAGGTATAAAGAAAGATGTCAGAAAGGCAGGTTAATAATTAGCCCATGAAAACTATGTATAAAGGAAGATGTCAGAAAGATAGGTTCATAGTAAGCCCATGAAAACTATGATTCGATACTGACAGGGACCAATAGGTTTGTTTTTAGCCCATGAAAACTATATCCGGATTGAGATATTGACAGATGTCAATAGGTTCCTAATCAGCCCAGAAAACTAGGGTAAGAACAAAGAATATTGGGGTTGCCAATAAGTTCCTAGTCAACCAATGAAAACTAGGACAAGAGTAAGATTTTGGAGTTAGCAATAGGTTCATAGAAAACTACCATGAAAACTATGTAATTGGATAGGGAGTCCTTAAATGTTTAACCGGTTATGTCAGCCCACAAAAACTTATATTTTAAGAGTAATCCTAGAAACTATAATTGAGACAGATAGTCTAAAATGAATGGGGATGGGTAATCCGCAGTTGATTCATTTGTTTTGCATATCATCGTGTTATACTGTTTTGAATTGTTTTGACGATTGTGGATGCTGGATCATAGTATACGGTTTTGTAAAGGTTTTAGAGATACTAGTGAGGAGAAACCCATTCCTCTAAGCGGAATGGTCTCACTAGATATCTAAATGATTTGAGATGGCAGATTATTATTCATACCAGTCTTTATGTCTGACTTGAATTTTATGTTTTCCCCTTAAACTCTCGGGCACTCAATTGATTTTGAGTAGTTTGAGAGTTGAGATTTTCAGGTACCTCTTAAGACGAGTAAGCTTCCGGAGACGTGTAAGAGGCATGACATATATTTAGAGTTCTCTTTTCTTTTGATTCTACAGTGTTGTTTGTAGCGGTAAAGTTATTATATTGCATGTATCAGCAAGGAGATTTTCCTAGAAGCAGCCACCCTTGAAAGAGTGCGAGCAATAATGGCAGTAATTTCAGTATATCAAGAGTACACATGTATCCACGATTCAGAATTCTTTAAATTCTTTAATTATAGATCATCCAAGGGGGCATCTTCATATGTCACTCTTGGGCGTATGTATATTTTCTTTGAACGTGGTTTGCGAGTTTGGTATTATGTAATGAATTGGAAATATTTTGAAATGATACGTAAATTTGTTTAAAGTATAATTTTTTTTCCATATTCATGCATTTCTATGTATCAATGAATCTAACTTCAGCGTACTTGATCGTCGAGAATTAGTAACTATGGATGACTGCAACGTCCATAACCGTTAGTTTTAGGCCTCCAAGTAGAAGGATGTTACAAGTTGGTATCAACGCATAGGTTTATAAAACTTTAAAAGAAAGTTATACCTAAAATTTTTTGACACATAATCAATGAATTTGAAATATGATCGTGGTTTAGGTTAACGCTATAGTAACTTACTTGTATTTGATATATAGATATATATAAATACGTGTTCCACTCTCTCTTAGACCATTCTTCTGTATCCTACTAAGACTCGTAGGTAGATTTACGAGAAAGAGTATACGGAAGCAAGAAATGGAAGAGGAAATCTTGGCAGAGGAAGCACTAGAACTAATGGAAATGCTCGACCTAACACCAGGAGGAATCAATGTCAACATGCTAACGCTAATCCAAATGCTGAAGCCAATGCAGGTGCTAGAAATCCATCAGTAGATGCAGGGATGGTGTATTAGTTGTTAGCCAATCTTTTGTAAGCTGGAATAGTAGGTAATATTGGAGGAGTTAATTTTTGGCTCCAATTAGGAATAATTGCGCTAAGCTAAGTAGAGACTACACTAGTTTAGGTGGAAAACCGTTTGCTGGAATGGAGGATGCAGTTGAGGTTGAGAATTGGCTGCTGAATTGTGAAAGGATCTGTACTGATCTAGGTTTGGATGATGGAAAAAATAGAAGGCTAGCCTCTAGGAAGTTGCAAGGGCAATGCTCCGCAGGTGGAATAGTGTGACCGTAGAGGTACAAGAGGAAGAGCTGACATAGGAAGATTTCAGGAGAGGTTTGAGCAGAGCTTTCTGTCTAAGGTTGCTAAGTCTACATTGATGAGGAAGTTCATGGATCTAATTCAAAGGGAGATGTCAGTGAACGAGTATGCTGCTAAGTTTGATGAGCTATCTCGATATGGATATGATATGGTTGACACTGATGTTAGATGGAATGAAAAGGTTCATTTGAGGACCAAAACCTAAGCTTACCAGAATGCAAAACCCATACCGAGAACCTTGTAATATGTGGTGGACATGGCCATTCACCATGAAAAGATGCTTGCTATTTCTTCTAGAGAGAAGCCAGTTAAATCCCAAGATCCTTAGGGAAAGAAGAAGAAATTCTTTAAAAAGAAGGGAACCTAGATAGGGGATGCTGCCAAGAAGGCAAAGGCTGATGTAATATGCTATAAATGTGATGAGAAGGGTTATTATGCAAATGAGTGCTTGTCAGGAAAGGGAAAGAAGGCTACGAACAAGAAGAATGTAAAATACTTTAACTGTGATCAAGTAGGGCATTACAAGAACCAGTGTCCAGAGCCAGTCAAGGTGGATAAGGGGAGAGTATTTGTTGTTGGATCATCACCTAAGCCTATTGCAGCTGATAAAGGGAAATCTGTGATGGATTGTGCGTTTCTGATTTAGACTATACCAGTTAAGATACATTTTGATACCTGTGCGTCACATTCATTTATATCCTAGTGTTTAGTTGATAGGTTATGCTTAGAACCTACATACCTTGTTACTTCCTTAAGGGTTGCAAATCCAATAGGAGGGTATGCAACTATGGGGATGAGATGTGACTAATTAGAACTTGATTTGGTAAGTCATAAGTTTGCATGCAGTTTGTATGTTTATAATTTCGTAGATTTCAGAATCATTTTGGATATAGATTGGTTGAGAAGGTATGAGGCCAGGATATTCTGCCAACATGGGGAGATACCTTTAAGACACCCTGATAGTCATAACCAAATTATATTCTTAGTGGAGAATTTTGACTAGAGTAGTTGAGCTTTGTTAAGTGTAATGTAAGTGGGAGAAGAATTAAGTCAGGTTCGAATTGCAAGAGAGTTTGCAGATGTGTTTGGGCCAGTCACAGGACTACAACAGAAACGAGCTATTGAGTTTCAGATAGATCTTATGCTAGGAGCTGAACCTGTGAGTTGACCACCTAGTAGGATGTCACCGATGGAGATGAATGAATTGAAGGTTCAAATAGTGGATCTAGAAGACAGGAATTTTATTAGATCAAGTAGTTCGCCTTGGGGAGCGGCCGCGGTATTCCTGAAGAAACCAGTTAGGTCATTCAGGATGTGTATCGACTATCGTAAGCTGAATGAAAGGACAATAAAGAATAAATATCCTTGCAAAGAAGGATGATCTGTTTGACCAGTTGAGTAGAGCTAGAGTGTTTTTCCAGTTGGATTTAGCAACATGGTTCCATCAGTTATGAGTGGCAGAGGACGATATTCCTTTGACAATATTTCAAAATAGATATGGTTCATATGAGTGGTTAGTGATGTCATTCGGGTTGACGAATGCACCTGCTTTATTTATGGATTTGATAAACCGAGTCTTCCAAGAGTATTTGGATAGATTCTTGTTGGTGTTTATAGATGACATTTTGGTATACTCCAAGGATGAGAGAGATCATCAAAATCATCTTAGAGTTGTCCTAGAGACGCTAAGGCAGAATCGCTAAAGGCAAAGTTTTTCGAGTGTCATTTTTTAAAGAAAGAGGTTAAGTTCCTTAGTCATGTGGTTTCATAGAAAGGATTATCAGTCGATCCGGATAAGATCAAAGTTGTGAACAATTGAAAGAGACCAGAGACGGTAACTGAGATAAGAAGTTTTCTTGGACGAGCTGGCTATTACTGGAGATTCATCAAGGATTTCTCACGGATAGCATCATCTTTGACTAACTTACCAGGAAGGAAGTGATTTTTGTTTGGTCCGACAAATGTAAGGAAGCATTCCTTAAGTTAAAGCATTTGTTGACCAATGCTCCAACGTTAGTAGTTCCAGATGGAAACCAAGGGTTGGTAGTGTTCACAAATGCGTGTGGGACTGAATTGGTAGCAGTGTTGATGTAGAAGGGAAAAGTCATTGCTTACGCATCTAGGGAGCTAAGACCACACGAAGTAAGATATCCCACTCATGACTTGGATTTGGCTGTGGTGATTTTTGCCTTGAAGATTTGGAGGCGTTGTTTCTTTGGGGTGAGATTTGAGTTATATACCGATCATAAATCTTTGAGATACTTATTCTCTCAGAAAGAGTTGAATATGAGACAACATAGGTGGCTGGAGTTTTTGGCTGCTTATGATTTTGTATAGAGTATACACCAGGAAATGGTAATAAAGTAGAAGATGCTCTTAGCAGAAGACATCGAATGTGGTGTTGGCTACGTTAGCAAATGGAGGGATATAGAAGCTTAAGCCAGTTGCGGTGTGCAATTAAGATCGATTGCTAGCTTTAGTCAGAATACTGTCATGTTGTCCTGTTTATAAGTTCGACCAGTGTTGATTGAGGGAATTGCTTCTAAGCAAAGGGAGGACCATTATTAGCTGAGAGGATCAGAGGGCTTGAGGTCGGAACCGAGTTCGATGATTTGAAAGATTTTTATCTTGACCAGAGGGATGGTTAAGCAAGAAGGAATGGTTATGTGTTCTAGATGTAGAGAACTTAGGAAGAGAAGTTCTTGAGGAGTGTCATCTATCCAAGTTTATGATTCATCCTGGAGGGACCAAGATGTATCAAGATATGAAGAGGAGCTTCTATTGGAAAGGCATGAAGAGGGATGTTGGCTTATAGGTCAGGCAATGCGTAAACTGTCAACAAGTGAAAGCCGAACATCAGAAGCTGAGTGGGTTACTTCAGCCTCTAGATATTCCAGTTTGGAAATAGGATTCGATATCCATAGATTTTATAGATGGTTGCCAAGATCGTGGAGAGGAAATGAAAGTATATGGGTTATTGTGGACAGGTTGACCAAGAGTGCCCATTTCATTCCAGTAAAGTCGATCAGAATGGCACCAGTTTTGGCAAAGTTGTTCATGAAGAACATAGTTAAACTTCATGGAGTTCCTTGCAGCATAATCAGTGATAGAGATGCTTTATTTACTAGCAAATTCTAGAAGAGTCTACAAGAGTCGTTATGGATGATTGCCATATTTAGTATTTAGTCCTTATTGAATTTCGAGTACGAAATTCTTTAAGGAGGGGAGCCTGTAACACCGCTAATTTTTGATAACATTGTTCAGGAGAGTTAATTGGATAAATTAAATAAAATAATGTAAATGTTAAGTGATAAGGGGATAGAGACTTGAATTAACTAATTAAGGTCATGCCTAACAAACTAACTAATGGGCTTAAGAATAGTTTTAAGTTAAACAATTTACATATGGGTATAATAGGAATTTGCCATCCAATGACCATTACCCTTATATATATTTCGTTCCTACTATTTCATCCCTTATTCACGTCACTCGAAAACACAAATCAAAAGAGAAAGGAACGACCTGACATTAAAGAAGACGGAATCTAATTAAAAGCTAGAGAATCAAGCTTTAGGGAAATCAATCTCAATCTAATCTTCTTATCTTGATCAAGGTGAATTATTAATAATAATTTCATATCTATTTGGTTTTGAATCACATATTTTCGGATTTAAAAGTAAATTCGTTTTTATGATATATTGGATGATGTTATGCTTAATTTATGATTTATATGGTTTAAACAAGATTGTTTAAAAGATTTTTTGCACGATTTTAAGGTAAAAGCGAGATCTAATGATGTTTAAATACCATGAGAAAATTTTATGTTATGAGAAACATGATTTTGGAGTTGGGTTTCAATTTTTTTAATTTTCCAAGATATGGAAAGATCGTTATGAATTTTCAAAGGAAAACATGGTTATTTGGGTTTTTAAATTTATTTTGGAAAATATATTGAGAATTTGGATCTGGAATTTTGATATGTTAGATAACACGATTAAAGTGAATTTCTGGAATTTTTAGGGATTTTTTCAAAGTGATTTGCTATGCAAAATAAATTATTTTAGAAGAGTGACTTCCTTGCAAAATTGATTTCATTTAATGGTAGAGCTTATTTGATTAACTTAACCATGGTTTAGATCCAGATTAGTGGAAGTTATTTTTGGAAGAGAATTTGACAAAGTTAAGGCAACCAATCAAAGTTGACACGTGGTAGGTTAGTTAGAGTAAAGTTTGCTTAAAGAAGTACAAAACCTTGTATACTCAGAAATTTGGTTCCGCCTTCTTACGAAAGCACCTTTCGACACAGATGCTTTCGCCTTTATCTTAGTCAAGACCTACCATGCCGAAACCAATACATAAGGTATCAAAATGATGGCACGAAGTGGATTGGAGGAAGGTGGAAGTTAAGGTGACGAAAGCATAGCTTCCGAAGGAGTCGAAACCTTGGTTTGTTTTAAAAAGAAAAGTGGCTACCTTTGTTTTGTTTTAGCCTTCGATAGAGTCGAAGCAGATGGTTTCGAAAGAGGTTTCATAAAGGTTTTGAAAGGGTTTCCGTTAACTATAATTGCTTTCGACCGGGTTCCTTTATCTATGAAAGAATGTTTTAAAAGAAGGGGTGCTGACCTAGTCGTTACCCTGTTACCATTCATTAACCTTTCGGTGATGTTGAAGATATCAATGCTGTCGAAATGGGATTTTTGTTTTATAAGTTAGAGTCACTTCCTATAGCTTTCGAAAGGGGTTAGGGGTTTTGAGGGTGATGGTTTCGAAAGGGGTTTCGACGCCAACCTTCTAATATTTTACCCAGATGTTAAGTGCTTTCTAAAGAGATGGTGTCGACGCCATCAAGTTTTCCTCAATATATTTATGTCTAAAGTATGGTTTCACAAGATTTGCTTTCGCCTATATTCACTTTGGCCCAAATATGTTTTAAGCATAAATTCAATGCTTTCGAAAGGGGGGACTTTCAAAGATTTCGGAATGGTTACTTCCATTGGTGTCAAAAGGGGTACTTTCAACTATTTCGAAGCTAAGATTCTAAAATTTAAATATTAATGCTTTAATATATTCGAAAGTTTTTGAAAGTTAGATTTTAAAGTATTAAAAAGCAGGAGCCTAATGTATTAAAGATAGATTTTTAAGGCTTTCGAAGGAGGTCATCCTATGAAGTCGAAAGCCAGGTTTTAAAGGTATCAAAATGTTTTATAATCCAAACTCTATTTTTAAAATGAAAAACTCATGGCTAAGTTAAAGGAATTTTGTAATGGTTTTAAGATGAAGCTTTCTTTGATAAATTAAAAGGTTAAAGGGATTAACCACGTTTTACATTAATCCCACAGGAGTTGTAATGCTATGTTATTATGTTCGCTTCTTCAAATATGAATACATTCACTTTATAATGGACCCATAATTGCATTTTGGGGGATGAAGGGTAGAAGAACCAGTTAGGTTAACCCAGTTGTGAATATAAATTGATTAAACTCCAAAATGAGTATAATTGCATCCAGGAGTTTAGGAAGACCGGAATATAGGATGCTAAAATATAAAAGAAAGATATTGGCATGGGCCAATCGGTTCTCGGTAAGCCCATGAAAGCTGTGTAAAGGAAATGATATTGGGAAGGGCTAATAGGTTCATAGTTAGCCCATGAAAACTAGGTATAAAGGAAGATTTCAGAAAGATAGGTTCATAATTAGCCCACGACTATTATAAAGGAAGATGTCAGAAAGACAGGTTCATGGTAAGCCCATGAAAAGTATGATTGGACACTGGCACAGGCGAGTAAGTTTGTAGTTAGCTCATGAAAACTATATCCGGGTTGAGATATTGACAGATGTCAATAGGTTCCTATCAGCCGAGTAAACTAGGGTAAGGAGAAAGAATATTAGGGTTACCAATTGGTTCCTAGTCAACCCTTGAAAACTAGGATAATAGTAAGATATTGGAGTTACCAATAGGTTCATAATAAACCCATGAAAACTATGTAATTGGGCAGGGAGTCCTTAAAGTTTGATTGATTATTAGTCAGCCCATGAAAACTAATAGATTAATAGTAATCCTAGAAACTATAATTGAGACAAGTAATTTAAAATGAATGGGGATTGGTAATCCAGAATTAATTCATTTGTTTTGCATATCATCATGTTATACTATTTTGAATTGTTTTAACCATTGTGGATGCAGGAGCACAGTATATGGTTTTATAAAGGTTTTAGAGATACCAGTGAGGAGAAAATCGTTCCACTAAGCGGCGTGGTCTCACTAGATATCTAAGTGATTTGAGATGGTAGATTATTACTCATACAAGACTTTGTGTCTAACTCGAAGTTTAGGTTTTCCCCTTAAACTCTCGGGTATTCAATTGATTTTGAGTAGTTTGAGAGTTGAGGTTTTCAAGTACCTCTTAGGATGAATAAACTTACAGAGACGTGCAGGAGGCATGATAGCTATTTAGAGTTCTCTTTTCTTTTGATTATGCTGTGTTGCTTGTAGTGAGAGAGTTTTTATTTTCCCTGTACATGCTGTGATCATCCAAGGAGGCATCTTCATATGTTTCTCTTAGGCATATGTTGTAATAAATATATTTTCCCTGTACGTGGTTTGCGAGTTTGGGATTTTATAATGAATTGGAAATATTTTGAAATGATATGTGAATTTGTTTGAAGTTTAAATATTTTCCATATTCATGTGTTTTTGTGTATCAACGAATCTAACTTCACCGTATTTGGTCGTCGAGGATTAATAACTATGGATGACTCCTACATCCGTAGCCGTTAGTTTTGGGCCTCTAAGTAGGGAATGTTATAAGTACGTTTCCAAGTATGTGACTTGTCAAAGAGTAAAATGAAGCAGAAGAAGCTTGGTGGATTATTATAGCCATTGGATATTTTAAAGTGGAAATGGGAGAATATCTCTATGAATTTTGTTGATGGGTCGCCTTGGAGTGGAAGAGGGAATGAGAGTATTTCGATCATAGTCAATCGATTGACCAAATTCACTCATTTTATTTTAGTCTAGAGTATGAGGAAAGCTGCATCTTTGGTGACTTTATATGTAAGGGAAAATGTTTTTTCACATGGGGTTCCTTCTGGCGTTGTTAGTAATTGAGATCCTCTTTTCACTTGTGAGTTTTAGAGGTCTTCAAGTGCCCTTGGCACTGAACCAAATTTGGGTACTGCCGATCACCCACTGATGGATGGACAAACTAAAAGTGAAAATCAGATATTGGATGATTTGTTGCCGATGTGTATTTTGGACTTCAGAGGTCATTATCCATTAATAGAGTTCATACCAGGAAAATATAGGAATGACACTATTCAAGGTAATATATAGGAGGCCATGTAAATCTCCATCTTGTTAGTGATACACTACAAATATAATTATTCTTGGACTAGATATGATTAGGAGACTTCTAAGAAAGTAAATTTGATCTGTAGAAGGATTAAGACCGCATAAGATAGGCAGAAATTATATGCTAAAAAGAGACGCATGGAGTTGGAGTTCACAGTGGGAGGCATGATCTTTGTGAAGGTCTTGCCACTTAGACACGTTATGAGGTTTGGTAATTCGGGAAAGCTGGTGCTAAGATTTGTAGGGCCTTTTCTGTTCTTGTAGAGAGTAAGGAAGTTAGCTTATGGACTGGAGCTTCCTAAAAAGCTGGCGGTAGTTCACAATGTCTTCCATATATTATACTTGCGGAAGTATCTACACGATTTAGCTACTGTGGTCAATCTGAGTCTGTTAGAAGAAGTCGAAGTGGAGGGAGAGTCACTAGTTCATCATGCATCTACTCGCATTATTGAGCATGAGACAAAGCTATTCTACAATAAAGTAACTAACTAGTTAGCGTCTAGGGGGGAGACCATCCAGCTGAGAGTACTAGGGAACCCAAGGAGAAAATTTAAGCTAACCATCCAGCTTTCTTTTATGGTACATTTCAATTTAATTTAGTATAATTACTTGTATGCATAGTATTTAGCTTAGTATATTCCACAGGAAGGAGTGTTTGTATGTTAGGCATAGATGTGAACGTGTCATTAATACATGTTTTGGATAACGGTTGCTAATGGATATGTTTTGTTAGTTAGTTTTGCAAGTATGGGTTGATATGTTCATGTTGGCCCACGACACACATCACCTTATCTATTTTATTATCAGCTATATGCATAATGATTGTCATATTTTTGCATATGTGTTGAATAGCTGCTCATCCATAAGGAATTTCAAGTATATAGGACATTACATACATTTTGGATATAAGACATAAGCACTTGAATTTCAAGAGGTGGACTAGTTTCGGAGACGACCAATATATTCATATGTATTCCATACCTATATGTATATGTTATATTAGAAATTTGAGACTAAGAACAATGTTTCCAAAATGGTTAATGGTTGACTAGATTGTTGAAGAAATTGGCTGTGTGAGAAAATTACATTTTTCTATCCTTTGAGATTTCAGAAACGAAATCTTTTTAAGGGAGGAAGAATGTAATACCCCAAAAATTTTAAATAATAAATTAAAATACTAATAAGGGTAAAATGTAGTTTTACATAAAGGGAAAAAATAGTAAATTTTTGCAAATGTTAGAATTAGGCATCGACTTATTCCACAGCATCTGAAATGTCTCTTACAGTAGAAAACATATGTAAGTTGTTGAATTGGATCAAAATTAGCGAAAACTGGATCCAGAAGCGTTTTCATAAATAGTGATTTTGTGGTTACCCTGATAACCCTAATTTTCAACTATAAATATAGACTTAAACCTCACTTCTCTTCAATCTAAACCCTATCCGTCGTCTCTCTGATTCTGTATATTCTTTTGTTCTTCTTTCTACTCTAAACTTCTAAACTCTAATTTCTTAAATCTCTTCTTTACTTTCGAAAATAAAAACAAAAAAAACTAAATAAAAAAATGAGGAAGAGAGAGCGACGAAACAAAGAGTCGAGGATCCATATTGAAGGAAGGGGAAATAAAACCAACAAAAAGGGCAGAGAGGAGAAAATCGAATTTTAATCGAATCAAAAGAACAATTTCTTCAAGTGACTCTTCATAGTAAGTGGATTGGTTACGATGTGTTGTGATGATTAATAAGTAATTAATTCCCTTTATAACTCCACTTGAATTACAAATATGATTTTTTTAATTTGGAAATATAATTTCAGTTATGAATCTATAAGGGTAGAAATGATGGAAAGACTATAGGTGATAATTTAATATAATAATTACTGGATTATGGAAAAGGATAGACTAGCGTAATTCATCTCTAATTCTACAGTTACAAATTTTTATATGATAAGTTCAGATAATTTTGGATAAGTAAAAAGTAATTGAATACACCTTTGTAGTTACCTTGAATTAATTCTATTAACCATGAAATATACAATGATTGGTGATTTGAAACACGTATGAGTAATCAATTGGGTTGTTACTTACAATTATAGAGATTAACTAGTTAAACTAGTTATTAAAAAAAGAATTATACCCAAAACACTGTTAAAAATTAACCCTTGCAATTATACGTGAATTCACGAAGAAGACGACTGAAACAAATAAGCAAACAGACCCTAAAAATGAAGTTGGACATTTGAACTCCTAACCAATCGTCTGAACCCTTGACCAGACGCTTTAATGGAGTACCAAACATATGAAGTTTAGAAATCATGAAACAGAAAGGAATCAATTCATTTTTGACTATATTCAGTCATTTAGATTTATTTTCAAACATCTAAAATCAAAGTCAGATGTCTAAAAATAGGGTCGGACATTCGAATACCTATAGCCAGATTTTTCAATAAGAGTTCAGACGTACGAATTGAAATTCAGATGTATGGATGGCTAGGGAAATGCCTAACTCGAACCTAGACTTGGTGCAGGTCAATTAAAGGTGAATCAAGGGACTTTTTCCGACTTCTTTGAATTTGGGAAGTCCACGGAACTGAATGGAGCCATGCAACAAGATGGAAAAGTATCATAATTGGTAAAGCCCAATGTTCACGCTTCATGAAGTTATAAGGCATTGCACTCGGCATGGCATGCAGTTCTATTGTGATTATATGCTTTAGAGTGTACGACACTAACGGGCGGTTACTCGATGTTTTTGGGGCATTCAGGCCTAAACATTGCTATGCATGCCCAGTGTTGTGCATAGTTACGAGTACTAATGGGAGATTACTTGATGCCTTTGGGTTAATTGGATCAAACATTGGAGTGTATGGTGGTGCAGTGTATAGAGAACAGTGTATCAGGTACTAATGCGAGGTTTCTCAATGTTTTTGTGGGCAATTGGGCCTAGAAATTTTTGTGTATGCCTGATGTTTTACATACGATAATGAATGTTAACGATTATTGTGTTATTCAATGCTTTGAGGTCAAGCAGGCCTAGGCATTATAGAGTATACACTATAGGGTACGTTGACCATTGAGATAGTACACTATAAGTTTATATTGGATATAGTCTTCTTGCTGTATTTATTCGGTGGTTCATTATTAAGGATGTTTATTCGGTGTTAAGTACACTTAGGGTGACAGTTACACTTGGTATCTGTTTGCTACACTTTAGTGTGTAGATTACCAGTTAATTACACATATATAATTCACTAACACAAATGAACACCTAGGTCATGTAGATTGAATATGAGCTAATTACTTGTGGACATCATAAACTATAATATAATTCGTCCACCAGACTTTGTCTAATCCCTTTTTTCCCCTTTCACACCCATTACAAGAGGACATAGTAGTAGGTGAGTCGATATGGGAAGGTGCTTAGAGGTGGCGACATGATGCTTAGAGACTCATCTATATATAACCATTCTCCTATATATCATATTATATATATGACATATTTTTAGTATGTTTAATTCGGAGATTTTATCTATGTTAGACATTGTATGTACCACATTTATTTTGATAACGTACTACTCTAGATTATTTTCAGTATTTACATTTTATATACTTTTGCTATGAGATCTGAAAGTGCAGACTGTACTAAAATTTTATATCTTTGTAACATGCAAAACTTAAAAACTTACACCTCATACTTCTTGGCATGATGCGGGTTCAAATTTCATTTTTAGGCTTTGAATAATTATGTCTAGATATTCAAGTTGTTACAAAACTAATAAAAGACAATACATAGTCTAAGGCTAATACACATGTAAGTGACCAAGTGATGAACATAATTAGTAGTTGAATAATTAGGCGCTTGTAAGGGTCTTGAATTGAAAACATGCAAATTTATTAGTAAGTATATGTTATATTTCTATTTGCTAATGTCAATTCAGTTCATTTATATATGTTAATTGATAAACATTTTATCTATTATATTAAATGCACAAATTTATCGATGTAGATTAATTGAATTTATATAGAGAAGATGTTCTTATATTATTAGTAAGGTTAAATACTTTTCTTTTTTTACTAATAAGCTCCCGGTAGACTTTTATGTTTCTTACAACCCTAAGACGAAACATAGAAGTCTTTCGACTTCTCTAGTGAGTATTTGGACTCGTGTGCCTTGGGATTTTGATAATTAAGTAAGCTCAACGAATCATAGGCTCTCATACGATGGATAATGTCTTGTCGGTTATATCACATACAACTCATAGCATTGTGGTCTTTGTCCTAATCGCATCTTTACTTGAGGAAATCTTAACAATAAAGAAAAAAGTTATTCACTCGTACCTACCACTTCGCAACATAAGTGTAACACACATATCTCGAAGAAAGCTCAATAAATATATGCATGTATGTTATCTCATCTATTCTATATATTAATTGTACTATACATATGATCCCCTGTTTGAGGAAAGCTTAATAACTAAGGAGTATGCAGGTGATCTATTAATATATAAATGGTAGAGTACAACATTTATATTAAAGATTCACAATCTCTAATATATTTAATTTGAGTGATTTTGACTTATGGAATAAAGCATTGCTTATGAAATACCCTCATGATTCAACTGTCGAACACATCTGAAATCGTGGTATATGTACTATATGTATGTATTTATTCCTTAAATTTATTTTGGTTTTCTTACTGTTCCACCTTTTACTATACACTCATATTTTATAAGTTTATCTTGTATACCATTTTATAATTTAATTAACTTATATAATAATCTTATGTATAAACTTATTAATTTTATTAATTAAATCTTATTTAATTAATTAAATAAACTAATTAACAATTTAATTTAGTTTATTATATTTATATAAATGTTTAAAATTGAATATGTATATTGTAACATTTATAGTTACATACATATATCTTAATATACATGTTCTATAATATTTATATAATATCGTTTAATTTAATTAATTAACTCTTTAATTATCTATTTAATTTATTAATCCAATTAATTATAAATAACTTTTAAAAAAAATTATTTTATTTTTAATTTAATTTTGAAAATTATTACTTATTTTAAATTTAACCTACTAAATTTAAATTTTTAATTTTAATTTCAATGTAAATTCTGAAAAATTAGCTCAAGGCCCAAAATCAATTTGGGCCTTTATGTTAGGGATAAACTTAGGGCATACCACATCCTTTCGAGTCAGGTTAGTAGCTATGTAGGGCAAAGTATCTAATTATCCTAACCCAACCTTAGACACTACTTTTATAGAAACCCTACTACATGGGTCGGCTCTAATAAATTTGTACTAATACTGCTAATTTTGCCCACATAAGCTCATGGGCTTTGATACCATTGTTGGATCTGGGCCAGCACAGAGCGGGTTAAATGTGTGAGTTTCAAATTATTACCATTTTAGACTTTATCGGGCTTATGAAGTATAAATTAATTTAGATCTAGCCTAAATAAATTTTAAATAAATTCATTGATTTTTTATTATTTAATATAAACGATTTTTTTGATTATATAAGTGATATATAATGTGCATATGTGCATCATATACACATGTACCTATACATGCACGTGCAACATGTAATGTGCATACGGTTTAACATGCTTGTATCTAAGTGCTGGGATATATACCAAATGGACACGTTAGCCCCTTCATATATATATATATATATATATATATATATATTTGTTGTCTGTTTTATATGATGTTATATAATATAAAATATACTCATTTACATATTTTGATATTCATATAAGTATATAAAATTATATGTATATACATATATAGAATACTTTATATAAATTTAAATATGAAACAACTTGAAATTCAAAAATTAAATCTAATTTTAAATATATGAAAAAACAAAAAATTGTTTTGTCTATTTGATCCAAAAAAATAGGGGATGCACATTTGTTTGAAATATTTTAAGATAATTGTTTTACATCTTTGAGCATGCATAGATCCTTTGATCATACCATGGCGAAAATTCGATTAAAACTTGAAATTAGATCTTGACTTAAATTTCCTTTGAATTTCAAATTCAAATTTAAATATTTTACTTTTAATATTAAACTAAGCATATGCAGATGATTTTTTAATTTATTCTCGAAAATGCATAAAAAATTATATGTAAATATCATAAACTATATATAAAATCTAATTTTTAAATACTAATAATATAGTGTGTGTCCATATATATATATTTATATATATATATATATATATATATATATATTATGAATTCATTTTCAGCCAAAATATTCTGACAAAATCTAATTTTTTTTAATTAATTTACGTAGGTTAATACATTTATATATGAAGTTTTTTTTTTAATTTTTGTATGGGAATAACAATTATTTTTTATATAAATTCCATATGTAATTAATTCAAATATCTTTGTTTATTTATTTACAAGTTATAAATTAATAATTGATGTTAAAAAATTTATTATGTAAAACAAATACATATATAATAATTTTTTTAAAACATGTGCATGAAATAATATATTTTTAACTAACTAAAATATTTACAAACATATATATATATATATGTATGTATTAGTTTTAAACAATAATTTTTTATTTAAAAGCCTTTTAAAAATTATTTTAAAATAGAGGTTTTTTAATATGGCCGAAAGTAAATCTAAATATATCTACATAATTTTTTTAATATACAACACATTCTTATGACTATTCGTGATATAATCTAACATATATAAGTTTAATAGTATAATGATTATGCATATAAATTGATAAAAAATAAATGTTACCTTAGCCGCCACCTAGTTGTAATATCTTGAATGCGGAATCAAATGATCTCCTTGAATTCAATTCTATCTCTTCCAAAAATGCTAGTAATCGAAGAAATCTACACATCTTTATTTAATTTTTTTGAATATGTATTTGGTATGACAATTTTGGAGCAGGAGGTGGCTATGATTTTCAGCCGACTGAAGAAGGGAGGCTAGAGCAAAAGATCAAATCGAAAACGAGGAAAGTCTAGAGTTTTTATAAGTAAAGAAAGGGAGAGGAAAAGGGATCTAGATCCTTTCTTTTCTCCACCAAGTCAAAACCCAAATATGAAAATATCACACCTATTTCCCCTTGTTTGGCTGGCAACCATTTTTAAGCAAATTGGCATATTTCTCCTTTCAAACCATATCATTAAATCCATATTTAAATGAAATTCAAATGCACATCAATATTGTATATCGATACTTATGTATATAAGTTTTATGTACGCACTATTTTCATTACCGATCCAAACAAATCAAATAAAATTCAATCAGCGATATACAAACGATTCAAATTCACATCTCCATTTTAGATTGCGTAATATTCATAGTGTATTTGTAAATATTAAATCAGGTGGTATTCAGAGTATTCAACATTATGATTGTGTGACTCTTATGTGTAAATTCAGTCAGTGATTAATATAGAGCAATTCGAATATTAATGTTCACATGTCGTTTTAGATAGTGGTGTAACAGTTTGGTCAAATCCACCACTCATACAATTTTACTATTTTTAGTAGTCACTACTAGTGAAAATTATTTACACCAATTCTCTTTATCAAAACTACTATTCATTAGGACTTATGGAATTCGGTATTGGTCAAAATTCCATAATCCATATTTAACTTGTATATTCCAAACACAAAGTCCTTATTTCAAAAATAACAGCTATTAATTAAAATGCTCTACCTAAAGACTTCGATTTTGAGTTGACCACAATTGACCACGATACTAACCTCATATAAATGAGGAGACGAATCCTCTATCGAATAGTGTTTCACTTCTAATGCTTCAACTCAGAGCCAACTATAGTTGTTCGATGGATGTTGTGCCATGATTTAATTATAATAAAGTGGAGTGTCCACACTGAAGTTCAATAGTATTCTTATGCCAAGAGAACTGTGTAATATTGTCACTTCAATATTCTCTATTTGACCTTAGTTACATTAACCAACATAAGACCATCGAGTGAGTAGTTACATAGTTATTAAATAACTATCACTATGCAACCTCTTTGTGCCCCTATTAGCGAAGAGTAATATACTACCCAACATTTGGAGAGCATTACTGCTAACCAATTTTATAATCAACACCCCAAAATAATATTTCAGTAGGAATAGGATGGCTAGTTCAGAGAAAGTACAATATATCCCTATGAATAATCCTTACGCTCAGCTTTAATAGTTGCAGATTTTTGACTTGGACCTTTCGATGTAGTTGAACGGTTTAGTCCTCCAGGTTGAGGAATTTTTGCCTTGGTAAAACTTATTAAGAGCTTCGAGGAGTTTTTCCCATAGCGCAAATTAATATTAACCAAACTTATCCCTTTAAAGTTAAACTTTAATGTTTCCAAAAGGTTTGGTGACTAATCTCTTTAGCAATAGGTAAGACAATGAATTTCTGAATGGTGTGTAGGTGCCTCTGACCTTACCGAAAGGTTTGATTGCTTATAAGGAATTGGTTTCAACTTTATCTGAAGGTATGTGTAAACCGACTATTGGATTAAACCTTATATCCCTGGATTCAGACCATCCCGAAGGGTTAGATCACTCGGATAGGGATTGCCGATGGTTTTGATGTTGTTAAAGTATATACTACTAATAATTTAATTGAAGGATTTGGATCATAATGTCAATGACTCCGAGAGGTTAGTGCTCATGTTAATCCAGATTAACTATCGACCTTATCAAAAGGTTATGGTTGAATAGTTGATACCCTTAGAAGGTTGGAGTTATTATTTGAACATGTAAGTCTTTGGTCTTGTCAGAAATATCCCCCCGATAGAGTTAATCCTAAAAATAAGGGTTAATTTGTCAAAGATTTAAAACATGCAATAAGTAATTAACAAAGTATGAAACTTCCCTCTTTATTTATGATCGATTATCATATCAATCCTCAAATTGATTTTCAATTAGGGTTACAGATATGATTTTAGAAGTTACAAGTATGGAATGAAGAAAAAATTTAGCCTCGAAATAGGACCCCTTGGGTCCTATTTATAGGTGCCGCTGGCCATGCTTCTGTCCTTGTGCTTTCAGCTGGATCGAAGGGTAATTGCTAAACTTTCGGTTTCAACGAAAGGTTTTCCTTTCACATGTCATCATGGATCCTTGAACACTGCCGAAGGGTCTTTTCTTTCATTTTTTTAGGAACCTTTTGCCCTTATAGGAAGGTTTGACATTTATATAGTATGTGAACACTTTGGAGGCACCGGAAGGTTCCCTGCTATTGTGAACCCTTCGGAGGTGCCGAAAGGTTCCCTGCTATTGTGAACACTTCGACTTGGTCGGAAGGTTGCTTTTTAATTGGATGTTGCTGAGAGCCGAGCTTTCCTTGAATGTTGTTGGAAGGTTGCTTTATGTTCTCTGCTGACTTATGAATGTTCCTTTCATCATAGACCCTCCGACACCGTCAAAAGGTATTCAGTAGGCGTTTCAACCAGCCCGAAAGGCTTTTTATGCTTTCAGAAAGGTTATTATAGGTTCTCATGGCCTTTTCTTGACTTCTTTGCCCTCTTCGGAGGGTAAGAGTTTCTTGGATATTGTGGAACAATACCCTTCGTCTTCTCCAAAAGGTCTTGAGCCGCTTCATATTGTTAATTGCATCTCTTCGACCTCTTCAGAAGACTTGATCTGGGTTCCTTTTTTCTGTCCTTTGTTTGAGATCTTCTTACATAAGCGGAAGGTGAATTTTTTCGAGTAACAGTTATCTACCTTTCTTTGCTGACTTTTGAGCATTGCTTTCTTCATAAAAACCTTTTGACCTAGTTGAAAGGTATTCTGGATGTGCTCCAACCGATTCGAAAGGCTTGCTATGCTTTCGAAAAGGTCATTATAGAGTTACACATGCTTGCTTTGATTTCTTTATCTTCTTTGAAAGGTAAGACTCTCCAAATGGAATCGTTCGACTATTTTCAAAGGTTTGAAGCTATTAAATCTTGATGGTTGCTTCCTCTTGACTCCTTCGAAAGGTTTGGTTTGAGCTCCTTCTCCTTTGTCTTTATTGAAATACCTCTCGTTCTAGTTGAAAGGTGGATTCTTGGAGCATCATCTTGACTATGGATTTTGAAAGATAGCCTTCGACTTTGCGGGAAGCTCCTGGTGGGAAGTTATGATTATCTAGAACATCTCGATGCTTTTTGATCTTTCCTCATGCTCTTGTGACCCTTCTTTAATGCATTCGTTCTTCTGAATATTTTATGGTTAACATTTAGCCCCCCTTGTATGGTAGAAGCTTTTTTATTTAGGACAAAACTCCATTTAACTTCCTTCTTTGCTTTCTGCAAAAAAGATTATAACTTCCATTAAGGTTACGACTTTGTTATGAAATCTTAACAAGCAATCTCAAATTTACATAGCTAATATTCAAGATGTCATTAGAGTAATATTTCCACATAAATAGCTTTGTAATGACCATAATTTAACTTCCTTAAGAATGTGGAGTAATATCACCTGATTTGTAGATATCGGTTCAAATAAATGAACCTTTGGAGAACATCTATTATAGACCCTTGATATTTCTTTCTCGAGTTAAACCTTTTCAACCTATGGAAATCAATTTCACGCTATCAGGACATTTCCTTGTCCCTCTAAGTTTCCTTTATTTTCAACCTTAAACCATTGATTGGTAATTTCATTTAGTGAAAACGTAGGCAGTAGTTTAGTAATTCTTCCATTTGGTGTTTTGAAGGTCTTGTATTTTGAATTCAATGGAAAATTCATAAATCATCATAAAAATTCAATAAAGGGAACCAAGAAATCATGAACTTATGAAAAAATGGTCAATAGGAAATAGTCGTGAAAATTCAATGGGAAGTCATAACATGTAAAATTCATGAATCATTAGAGATATCAGTAGGGAAATTCTTTAAACCAATAATTCACAAGAAATCACCACAGTGGTTTAATAAAGAACTCATGAATACAAGATCGGCAAATCATCACTAAAATCCGTAGGAAGAGTAGAGTTCACTAAACCCGAAAACCAACATGATTATCAAAAAGTCAATAAGGAAACCATAAATACGAAATTCCTAAATCATTATGAGAATCGACAAAGGAATCCAGAATTCATGAAACTAGAAATCAAAAATTCAATAAGGAGGCTAGAAATGGGAAATCTTCGAATCATTATAAAAATGCATCAATGAAATCAAGAACTCATTAAAACAAGCAACTATTAAGAAATCATCATGAAAGTTCAACGAGGAGAAACTCAATATCTGGAATTCACAAACCATCATAAGAGACTAATAGGGGAATTCAATATTTATGAATTCAGGAATTCAATTAAAAGTTATCATGAAAATTTGACAAGGTATACATGAGTATGAAATCTATAAATCATCATAGAAATCAATATAGAAATTCAAAATTCATGAAATCTAAACTGAAATTTGCATCAAAAGAAATGGTGAAACTCAAAATTCACGAAATCAAGAACTTATCCAAAGTCTCAACATGATCTCATCTAATGAATTAAATATTCAAAGCTCCATTCAACATAAGTATGAAGCCATAGATATATCTAATAATAGCATATTTAGTAGATTTCAAATAAAAGATAACTAAGTTGATCTAACCTTAATTCGAAGGTTATTCACAAGAAAATTTCCTGTTAATAAATGTATTGCACCTAAAGTTCCTATAAGTTAGTAGTATATGTATATACGTATATACAGGTATAATGGGCACTTCTATCCAACCGTTCATTTTATCTCCAAGGATTAAGGAGGGGCTTTCTTAACCTGATCTTGGACTGAAGTACTTTATCTTTGTGACTAAAATTTTATTATCTATTGCATTCCTTTAGATTTCGTATCAGTCTTTGTTTTAATTTCCATGTTATGGATTCCTTCCATTTTCTAGTCTCATGCTTCCTTTTTTGTAGTATGAAAGTTTCTTAATCCTTTGATGTAGGAATCACCTTCCTACGATTGGAAGTTCTGTAATTCATTAGCATATCCTTTGCCTCTGTATGTATCCTCTTCTAGGATTCCAACTTTGTCTCAGATGACGGATAGGTTTTTTTATCTTTAACCCTTAATTCCCTTAGGTTCTAACTTTCTTCTTGAGTTGTAGACATCTTTGTCTTTATTCTTTTATTTGGAGCCCCTATTGGGCTTGGACGTCTCAGTCTACTCTTTAATGAGCCACTCCCTGGGCTCGGACATCTTAGTCCATTGTTTGATGAGCCCCTCTTTGAGCTACACATCTTAGTCCATTATTTAATGAGCCCCTCTTTGGGCTTCCCTTGTTTCAAAGGGATATATAGTTAGCCAACCTTTCTCCAGAAGAACACAGATGAGCGCTTTACCAAATTCTCCCCTAAGAGGTAATTTGGACGTTAGTGGATTTTGATTTTGCGGGTGCTCATCCTTACCTTTCCCAAAGAGGTTATATGGACGTTAGGGGCTTTTGATTTTGCGGTTGCTTATGTTGACCCTCCCCTAAGAGGTTATATTGACGTTAGGGGCATTATCTCTCCCTCTAGGAGATGCAACGGAATAGCATTGCAGGCTTTTGTCCCCCCTCTAAGAAGTGCTATGGAATAGCATCGTGGGCTTATGTCCCTCCCTCTAGGAGGTGCTATGGAATAATATCAGAGGCTTGAGTATTTGTATATGAAAATAATTTTTGGCCAATTAAAATGGAGTCTCCTTTGAGAGAAAGAATTTTGTAATTAGACCCTTCTATTATATTGAAGAGTTTCTTTTGAAAAATAGTTTGGACTCATGAACCATTTTATGAAAGAGTTTTTTTAAATCTTTTGCAAGAACTTTCTTATTGTTCTCATAATGGAGACACGAATCTCAAATAGGAGACTAATAGGTCTTGATTCATGAACCAACAACCTTTTAGTCGAGAATAGGGTTCTCTAGTTTAGTTCCAATAAACGGTTTGTGCTTTCAAAATCTTTCTAGAAAAAGTATGAATATGTTTATCTTCGCCCATGATTTTAGTAAACTTTGAAGCGCTACTATTCCTCAATTTGAAGTCTTTTGGTGCGCATTTATTAATGCTATATAATATCTCAAATTAGTTTCATAAATCTTATTTTGAGATAAATAAGTATTTGTTTCCTCCCAGGCCATGGGGCGATCGAAAATAGTTTTCTTAAGAGGATATAATTTGAGAAGTTTCCATTCGAAATCGCTTGCTAAAAATAGATTTAGTATATATGGTTTTTTTCCCTAAATTGGAATTGATTTTAGCAGTGACTCAACATTTCTTACAGGAAAGCCATGATGTTGACATAATTGTTGACAATTGCCTCATGTCAGGCATCTGAATCGTCCTCTTTAAGTATTTTGGAGTTTGCCGAGCGCTTCAGTTTGATTTTGTTTTTACCTGTAATTACACTCAAATTTTAATCAGTACATTATCAATGCACAATACAAATTTAGGTATCAAGTTAATGAGCTATGAAAAAAGAGAAAGTTCATAGTTGAACTGATGTTGCGAGTCCTCATGATTTGATAGGAATCTGCATTTTAGAGATGCTGAATTATTTTCCTCTTACTTTGAATAAGATGTCTTTCATGTTTCTCCAACGAACTCCAGTAAAAATACCGACCCGAACATGCCTTGAATTCTTTCTGTCAAGACACAGCATTCATCAGTTTCATGTCCATTTGCTTTATGGTACTCGCAGTAACTTCCTCCTTTATTTAGCTCTAGGGCACTCTGAACTTTTTGAGGCGCAATAAAATTCTCATTTCTTTTCATCTGAGCATATATGTAGGAGACTGGTTTGCTCAGGACTGCACAGTTCATTTTAGAACTCTTCCTTCGACTTCTCTTCGGGTTTTCACTTTCCTTTGGCCTCTTGTCAAGACGCCTAAAATCAGATTTCTCTTCCTTGGATTCTCGGTGGAATTCTTTTTTAGCATGGTGCATCTCGTCCAATTAAATAAACTTCTCAGTCCAGAGAAAAAATATATATTAGATCTTTGCACCCGTTGATATAAAGGTCTTTCCAAAATGGGGTTTGTTGAATTAACCCTGATCGAATTGCTATATGCTTTTCTCTATCAATTGTACTTTTTTCCCTTAATGCTTCTGCGCTTAATCTATTTAAATATTCGCCAAGTAGCTTCCTTAGCTTTTGTCTAATGGTTGTTAGCAAGCTAATTTCCATAGTTGTACCTATGAATATAAAAAATTAAGCCACGAAGTCGCAAGTAAATTGCTCCTAAGAATAGATAGTTCCCATTCGGTAACTCCTATACCATTTGATCGCTGCTCCTTGAAAAGTAATGGGAATTTTTTTTACAGTGAACTACCTCCAGAGCATTGTATAAGTTCATCCAGATTTCAAAGATGGCAGGGTATCATCTGGATCCATTGTCCCATCATATTTTAGTGAAGGAATTTGAATGTGTAGAGGAAGTTTTGTCACCATTATTTCTTTGAAAAAGGGGGCCTTTTGTAGGGTAACATATTCTTCATGATCATAAATTTCTTTTTCTCTAAATACATTAACCATTATATGGTGTAGGTTGTCATATTGGTTGGTTTTATTTCTGTAATTTCTCCTATTGCATTTTGGGATAAGGCTATTTGATTTCTCAAGAGATTTATTTACTTGACTATTTCAGTTTAACCCTTAATCCTCTATCTCATTTGGAGGTTGACCTTCATTCTCCATTTCCATAATCCTTATTGATTCCTGGGTTAGGGCTCTTTCTGAATACTCCTTTATTACCATCTTTTGTGGCAGTTGATACTGAACCTTGATCATATCGCTTTCCAACTTTGTTAGGATTGAAGGTTGCCCAACTTCTATTTTGCTTAAGTTAGGATTTGAGACCATGTGACCTTTAAAGGTTGACTGTGATGTAGCCTCTTCGTTAGATTGCTGCTACTAATTTTAGCTTTTCCCATACTCGTTTTTTAGTCAAGGTTCTTTATATAACTGATCGAGGATGAATGTTATCAGAGATCGGAGGTTCAGGCCCTCCTTCTAGCGCCAAAATGTCTAATGGTCAGTACCCCAAAATGATATTTCAGAAGGAATAAGAAGGCTAGTTCAGAGAAAGAACAAGATATCCCTAAGAGTAATCCTTACGCTAAGCTTCAATAGTTGCGGATTTTTGATTTAGACCTTTCGACGTAGCCAAAAGATTTAGTCCTCCAGGTTGAGGACTTTTTGCCTTGTTAAAACTTATTGAGAGCTTCGAGGATTTTTTTTCCATGGCGTAAATTAATATTAACCAAACTTATCCCTTTAAAGTTAATCTTTAATGTTTCCGAAAGGTTTGGATGACTAATCTCTTTAGCAATAGGTAAGAAAATAAATTCCTGAATGGTGTGTCAGTGCGTCTTACCTTACCGAAAGGTTTGATTGCTTATAAGGAGTTGGTTTCAACTTTATCGAAAGTTATGTGTAAACCGACTGTTGGATTGAACCTTACATCCCCAGATTCAGACCATCCCGAAGGGTTAGATCACTCAGATAGTGATTGCGGAAGATTTTGATGTTGTTAAAGTATAGGATACTACTAACTTAATTGAAGGATATGGATCATAATGTCAATGACTCCGAAAGGTTATCACTAACGTTAATCTAGATTAAATTTCGAACTTATTGAAAGGTTAGGGTTGAAGATTTGATTACCTTAGAAGGTTCGAGTTATTATTTGAACATGTGAGTCTCTGATCCTGCCAACAAGATCCCTCTGGTGGAGTTCATCCTGAAAATATGGGTTAATATTGAAAAGATTTAAACAGGCAATAAGTAATTAACAGAGTATGAAACTTCCCTCTTAATTTAAGATCAATTCTCATATCCATCCCTAAATCAATTTTCAATTAGGGTTACACCTATGATTTTACCCCAAAACAGGAACCCTTGGGTCCTATTTTTAGATGCCGATGGCCATGCTTCTGTCACCGTGCTTTCGGTTTTATCGAAGGGTTCCCTTCTTAAATTCAATTGCTAACCTTTCATTTTCAGCGAAAGGTTTTCCTTTCACATGTCATCGTGGATCCTTGAATGCTAGAGAAGGGTCTTTTCTTTCATTTGTTTTTAGGAACCTTTTTCCCTTGTCGGAAGGTTTGTCATCTATACAGTATGTGAACCCTTCGAAGATGCTGGAAGGTTCCTGGCTTTTATGAACCCTTCGACTTAGTCAAAAGGTCGCTTTTTTACATGGATGTTGCCATGAGCCGATCTTTCCTTGAATGTTGTTAGAAGGTTGCTTTACGTACTCCGCTGACTTATGAATGTTGCATTCATCATAGACCCTCCGACACCGTCGAAAGGTATTCAATAAGTGTTCCAACCAGCCCAAATGGCTTACTATGCTTTTGAGAAGGTTGTTATAGGGTCCATGCCCTTGTCTTGACTTCTTTCCCTTCTTCGGAGGGTAAGAGATTCTTGGATATTGTGGAACGATAACCTCCGTCTTCTTTAATAGGTCTTGAGCTGCTTCATATTGTTGACTACATTCCTTTGACCTCTTCGAAAGGCCTCATCTGGATTCCTTTTCTTTTGTCCTTTGTTTGAGATCTTTTGACTTAAGAGGAAGGTGAATTTTTTCAAGTAACAGTAATCTACCATCCTTTGCTGACTTTTGAGCATTGCTTTGTTCATAAAAAACTTTCGACCTAGTTGAAAGGTATTTTAGATGTGCTCCAACCGATTCGAAATGCTTACTATGCTTTCGAAAAGGTCGTCATGGAGTTGCACTGCTTGCTTTTATTTCTTCATCTTCTTCGAAAGGTAAGAACTCCTTGAATGGAACCTTTCGACTACTTTGGAAGGTTTGAAGCTATTAAATATTGATGGTTGCATCCTCTCGACTCCTTCGAAAGGTTTAGTTTGAGCTCCTTCTCCTTTGTCTTTGTTGAAAGACCTCTCGTTCTAGTTGAAAGGTGGATTCTTGGAGCATCATCCTTCTTATGGACATTGAATGATAGCCATGGACTTCGCTGGAAGCTACTTGTTGGAAGGTATGATTATCTACAACATCTCGGTGCTTTTTTTATCTTTCCTCATGCTCTCGTGACCCTTCTTTCATACCTTCGTTCTTTTGAATATTATATGTTTAACAGTTACGTATTTTAGTCTCAACGAATTTATCGATATCCAGTCTCGATACATCTTGGCTAGGAATATTTAAAACGATATGTTTATTTTCACTGTGATAAATTACTCATGAATGCGACCTATTGTAACTACTATCACAAAACATACCATTTATGATTTTTTTATTAAACATACGTAAATTAAATAAATAATTAATATAACTCGTTATAACAAGCATATAATAAAAAGAAAAACACCTTTTATTTTGAAAGATATTTTATTACAACGTTAATAATTTATAATAAATTACAGAATTACCCTTAGTACATATCCCTAAGTCCATCACATTTCACTAATAAGCTGCAACTAGACTTTTATGTTTCCTAAAACCATAAGAGGAAATATAAAGATTTTTTAATTTCTCTAGTAGGTGTAAGGACTCGCATGTCTTAGGATTTGGACTATGAGGAAAGCTCAACAAGTTATTGGCCCATATGCGACAGATAACACCTTGTCGTTACATTACATACAACTCCTAATCTATGGTGTTTGTCCTTATCTCACCTCGGCTTTGATGAACACTCAATAAATCAAGAGAGATTATTCATTATACATACCATTTCATGATGATGTAAGTATGCTGCACATACCTTGAGAAATGCTTAACAAATATGTGCATATATCTTACCTTGTCCAATCAATATATTAATAACACTACATATAACATCTTTAGCCGAGGAAAGCTCAATAATTAAAGATTCATAATCTTTAATATATATATATATATATATATATATATATATATATTTGTTTATGTGTGTGTATAAGTGTCATCGACTTACGGAATGATGCAATTCATATGAAATACCCTCGTTATTCAAGTTTCAGATACATCAGAAATCATAATATACATATTATACGTATGCGTTTATTCCTTAAATTTAACTTGGTTTACTATAGCTCCAACATTATAATTATATAGTATTTAATTTTAATTTTATTAATTAAATCCGAGTTAAATTTTTTAATAAATTAATTAATTAACATTTAATTAATTAAGTAATTAATTAGCATTTAAATAATTTAATTAATTAATTTTATTTCATTTATTTCTAAATTTTTTTAAATTAGGTATATATATATTATAATGTTTATAATAATATACATATATCAGTATACATGTATATTATTTATTAATTAACATTTAATTAATTATTAATTAAATAATCAATCTAATTAGCTTAGAAAATTTGATTACTAATTACCATAAACATTTTAAGATAAATGCGCATATATCATTATATATATGTTTTTAATTTAAATAAATAACTTTTAATTAATTATTTATATAATTAATCTATTAATTATTATAAAATTTTCAAAAGTAATTAATTAATTTTAGAAACATTTTTGAAATTAATGTTTTTATAAATTTCTTTTTATTTAAACTTAAACTTCTAAATTTAAAATATTATTTATACTTTCAAAATAGATTTTGAAAATTAGTCCAAGACCCAAAATCATTTCTGGCCTTTACATTGGGGATAAACTCAACTTTAGACTCCATCTTTATAGATATCCAACTAAATGGGTAAGTGTTAATAAGTTGGCCTAAATACTAATAACTTAGACTACATAGGCAATGCCCTTTGATACCATTGGAGGAATTGGATCAGGTCGCAATAGTATAAATGAGTGGATTTAAAAAAAAATCCATTTTTAGATCTTATTGGGCTTATAAAGTCTAAATTCTTTAGACCCACTCTAAGGAATTTTAAATCTTTATTTTATTTGATTTGTTTACATAAAAGATAAATTAAACATATATATAATATATAATGTAGATGTGTATCAAATACATATATATGTATATAGAACATATGCAATATATAGGAAGTGTACATGTTTTAATGTGCTCATATATAAGTGCTAAGATTTACACTACAATAGACACATTTGTTATCCATAATTTAATTTTTATTTATTTACATATACAATACATACACGTAGATATAATTTTTTTATTAAAAATATTGACTAATTCAAAATTGTTTGAACTAATAATATCTAAAATATCTTATGGCGGTTTTAAATTTAAAAACCAGATCTGGATCGAGATAAAATATCTATTTTAAATTTAAAATCAAATTACAAATATAGATGTGTTTAGACACACACACAAACACATATATTTTAAAATGAACGTTTATAATATTTTAAATTTTTTATCAAAATATTTATCTATAAATTATTAATAGTAAATGTACTTAGATAAAAAGTTGTGTTTTAAAGTTTTGCCAAAATATTTTTAATCAACATTCCAGATTTTTATTTTACAGATACATATGGATTTATATTCAATTTTATTTTTTTAAGTTTCAATTCGTGTCGATTTACATTTAGTTTTTGTATTAAAATGATAAATTGACCTTTTTAAACTTATTTTAATTATTAAAAATAAAATGCATTTATATATTATCATTTAAATTTCAAAAATAACAATATTTAAAATTATATAAAATTATTTTATTTAAAATACGTATATTTACATATTTTAATAGATTAACTTGTATATTTATATACTAATTACAAAGTTACATTTTAAATATTAAAAATTAGTTAAAAACATTTTTAATTTTAAACGGCCAAGATATGTGTGTGTGTAGTTTATATATGTGTGCACAATCAGACAGTAATTATATATATATATATATATATATTCGCTATAATATATAATATACAAGTAATATACCTAAAATGAGCAACACATATAGTCATGAAATATTTATGAAAATAATTCATTACCAAAAACATAGCCAATGATAAGCATCTTGAATGTTGAATAAAGCTCCTTAAGATCTAATCTAAATTCTTAAAGAAATTGCAGCTCATAAGAAGAGAATACCACTCCTTGAAATAGATTTAATTTTACTTGAATTTGTTAGGAAATGGAAGGGATATGCCCTTATAGCTTATGGTCAAAAAGATTTAGATGAGGGCTAAAAAATTCATGCCAAAATGAAGGCAGAGGTGTGCTTTAAATGGGCAACTAATGTAAGTAAAACTTGAAGATCCATATCTCCTTGTTAACGTATTCTTTTCGCTAATTCAAAACAAGATTTATGCATTCAAAACTCAACTATTCCACTTGTTATGGCCCGCCATGATATGTGTCATGTAAACCTATAAAAATTCCCAAATTCAATCAATATTTGTTTAATTTAAATCCAATATAAATGTTTATCGATATCATATATCGATATGTACGTATATAACTTTATATACCCACCTTTTTAAATACTAGTTCAAATAAATATAATCAAATTTAATAACTAATATTTCAAAAATATTAATTTATTTATTTTATTTGATTTAATTTGATTATAACTATTTAAATCGTGTGGTATTTTGGAGTATTCAATATTGCAGTTATGCAACTCAAAGTTGTATATTCAATTAATATCAGACAATTTGAATATTAACGTTCATACATTACCTTAGCTAGTGGTGTGACAGTTTGGTCGAATTTATCGCTTACATATTTTTCAGTAAAATCCAATTTTACTGTTTTTTGCAGTACCTCATAGTAACGATTATTTAGACCAATTCTCCTCATAAAAATTAAATGACATTGGGACTTATGGAATTTGATTTTGGCCAAAATTTCAATACTGTCCATATTCAACTTATTTAATCAAAACACAAAGCTCTTGGTTCAGTAATTATAACTATCACTAACAAAATCATTGGCAAGAGGCTTTTGAGTTGACTAGGTGGACTGTGATATTAAACTCGTATAACCGAAGAGATAAATTATCTATTAAAAGTGTTTCATTTTAAATGCTTCAACTCAGGCACAAAAATAGTCATTCGATGGATGTCGTACCATAATTTAACTATAATCAAAGTAGATTTTCTACAATTAAGTTCATTGGTATTCTCAAGTCGAGAGAACTGTGTAAAATTATTACTCCGATACTCTACGTTCGTCCTTAATTATATTTACCTACAAAAAACTCTTGAGCAAATCATGAGCATTACGCTATCCAACCTTTCGGGAGCGTTACGTACTCTAGACTAAACGCATGTATCAATATTCTATCTTGAAACATCTTGACTAGGAATATTTAGAACAATATGTTATCTATTTTTAATATGATTAATTTTTCATGATTACAACATATTGTAGTTAGTAACACATAACATATTATTTAAGGATTTTCTGTAAGATATATTTAAATTAAATAATTAATTAACAAAATAGTATGAAATATATATAACGGAAGGTAAAACACCTTTATTTGAAACATGATTTTATTACAGAGTTAAAAATTTACAATAAATTGTAGAATTTCCCTTATGGTGTTGATGCCAAAAATGGCACCAGTACCCAAATATCGGATGAAATATAGAGATCTAGCAAAGAATAACAGAAAATAGCAAAAAATTAAAGAACATAAAGGAATTGTTATAGTGGTTCGACATTCTTTGGCATACGTCTACTTTAATCTTTATTATCAATAGTTTTCTCTCCAGATTACAACTAATTTTATCAGAATGACCGTAGTCTAGTGGATCTCAAATTCACAATGGAGTTCCTAAAGTGTATTAGGGGAAGGAGATAAGAGTAAAGAAGATGTAGAGTGTGAATCCCCTCTTTAGTTGTTATAAGCTGGTATTCACAGAGAAATTCGCTAGTAGTCTTAGAAGCCCATGTAGAATAAAGTCCAGAAGCAAGTCCAAGTTTACAGGAGGGAGCACGCCGACCCAATCTTCAAAAAAAAAACCTCACGGTGCTAAGAGGTTCCCTCGATACGGAGTGGTTTGATTTGAGGAAAATTCCTTTATCTTTTTTTTCTTGCCATTCTTTCTTCAATTCGATGCATTACAAACTTTTGTTCCTTGAAGATCTAGTTCCTTCTGATGGTTCACTTGAAGATTGCCTTTTCCAGCTTTCTTTGCTTTCTTCTCTGAAATCTTTAGTGTTGCTCATCTATCTTCCAAAAAACACTTTATCACAGTTGTCTGAAGTAGTAATTGGAATATAAGGAGGTCAAGTGCTAAGTGGAAGAAAAACCTCTCGGTACCCTAAGGTCTATTTAGCCCCAATTTCCATCAAACTTCTTGTATCCAACCTTTTAGCCTTTCTAAGCATGTTTTCAAGTTCATGAATTGACTCCTCTTCATTTTGGCCTTTTAATTCAAGTTAAAATCTAGTTGGTTAAAAACCAGGCTAACACTTTCCCCTTCCCAAAGTACGCCTTTCGAATGTAAAGTGTGCTTTGTTCAAAAATAAGTTCCAGCATAGTAAATCTTCGATAGTTGAGCTCTGTAGCCCTCCATTGACCTCAACCTTAGTGAATTGTCTAGTTCCTTTAGATTCTCCTACAGGCCAAAGGTCGTTCCAGACTTTAGTATAGCTAAGGACTCTAGTTCTTGCTTAGGTGTTAGTAATGAATCATAATCAATCCATTTTCATCTGGAGTTATCATATTGTATATTAAAACTGTCCAGTGTTTGCCCGTTGTTTATCTATTTTAGTCTGATTATAAGGCATTCAAATCCTGAGGTCAAGACAACATCCATTCTAGGATCCATTCTCTCCGAATCGTCTTTCAAGCAATCTAGAGTTCCATCTAATCGAGATCCCATCCAATCTAGGGTGCCATCCAATCTAAGGTGTCATCCAATATAGGATGCGATCTCTCCGAATCATTCTATATCTAATCCAAGGTTCAATTTCTTCGGATCATCTATCATCCAATCTTGGATTCAATCTCTCCTGATCATTTAACATCCAATCTAGGGTTCAATCTCTTTGGATTCTTGCTAATCCTAATCCGCTTGCTCACCGACAAGGGGACTCAATGAGAAGAAAGTCCATCCGCTCACTCTCCGGTGAGAGGACTTACTTTTGATCTCCTCAGACCCTTGCTAAGCCCAATCCGCTCGCTCTCCATGTGGGGACTCAACGACAAGCAAGTTAACCCGCTCACTCTCTAGTGATGAGACTTTCTTTTTGATATCAATGTCCTGCCTCTCCGGACTGGACTACAATGATCAATATCAGTCATCACATTCCAATGGTTTATAGAATTATAATTAATTTCAAAGGGTCATCAATCTCCATCTGCGTTTCCTAATCGATATCAGTCATCACTCATGGAACCTAAAATAGAGCATCTATCAAACGTTATAGCATCTAATCCTAATAGGGATCACCTTTAGACATCCAACTTAGAGCGTGCCTAGGGATCGATTAGGATCTCGTGCACATGTAAGCGATCTGTTAGTAATATTGCTATAACGACCCGTATTTTACATATCGAAGGAATGTAGAATATTTTTATTTCATTTGTATGAGGTCATATGATTCTATAATTTTAAGGTGTGATTCATAGGGATATTTTATGCACTTGTGTTTTTTCCTGAATTTCTATGTGATAATTTTGATCCTAAAAACCTAGTTTGGGCTATAACTTTTGATAGAAGTCGAATTATAGTATCAAACTAGTTCCATTGCTTTGGAATGATGGTTTTCCTATCTGTAGAGTGGTCATAGTAGGAAAACAGACTTACAGTTAGAAAGTTATAACTATTTTAAATTTTAAGAACCGCTAGCTATAATTATTGTGTAATTAGTAAGCCCATTAGTTAGTCCATTAATCTAATTAGAGAATTCCTATAAATATGGGCTGTATGAGCCAAATGAAAACTTTCTCTCTTATTCTAAAGTAGGTCTAAACCTTAAATAGCCCTAGATCCTTCCCAATTTCACCTAAAATCATCTAAATTACTCTGTGAATTAAACCATATTAGAGGTTAGCGAATAGATCATCAATTAGAAGATAGAGATCATCCATCTGGCCAATTTGTGATACTTTAATTTGCTATTCGAATTAGATTTACACCCATATTAGTTGAGTTTGATAGTTAGTGAGTGGTTTATGTCTTCTCACTATAATATACATATTTATATAGTAGAATTATAGGATTAAACATGTTTAAATTAATTTTTGGCCATAAAATTATTTTCTAACTTTAATTACATGTCAAATTATGAATATGATCTTGATTGATTAGTAACCACTATTGCTCATGCTCTCATATTCGTGTTAGATATATGTTATAAATTGGCATGTTTATCTTGTTTTGATGAATTGCATTTTTGATTGGATGAAATCACTTGTTATTCTATGTTTGGATGATATGTTTTAATGTTGTTTGCTAGCATTGTTATTGCATAGGAAGTTAGGTTGGAGAATTGAGCTTAATAAAGGCAAAGATGGTTGGAATTGGACGAAACTTGGAAAGCAGACTCTAGGGTGTAGGAAGAGCTCAATGTCTAAATCACGAGCTCTAATTCTTTAAGTAAACATGTCAAAACTAACATGAGAGGTTGGTACCGACATGTGAGGGTGAGTCCATGATGGTGATGACTTTGGGACGGGCAATGGTATTACTAGTGGAGGTTGCCTATGGTGTTAGATCAGTGATTGGTTAAGTGCTTGAGGCTATGATGACTTGTTTCTAGGATATGCAGTTGGTTGCTTTAAGGAATATACTTGCTCTATAATTAGGTGTTTTGGGTAGAGAGGTCAGGGTAAAAGCATTTAGGCATGGTGTACTAGGAGTGAGGAAGGAATTGAAGGAACCTTGGTCAAAGGGTGGCTAAGTGTAGAGATCGGCATGGAGTAGAAGTGGTCGGCACCGACTTCTCATGTTGATTCTTATTGGGATGGAACTTCTGGGAAATAATGTTGAGGTTATGTTGGTCGTGCTAGAACTTGTGGCTTGTTCGTATCAAGTTGGATGACGATGTAACAACACGATAAAGGCTATGAATCTTCAATTTGTGACTCATGGTAGGAGTAGGTGTCAATGATTGAAGACTCTATAATCTTCGGTTAGTGACTCGTTAGGGGGTACGTACCGGGGGGGCTCATATTGGGAGCTGTGGAGTGGAGGAACATGGTGGGTTCCTAGATATTGAAGGCTTGATTGAGCAAGACGTGCTCAGTGTCCAAGAAAGATTAAAGAAGTGCTTAGATGAAACTGCCAAGGAATCGTTAATAACTGGGAATGTTTTCTGTTCCACTCAAAGCATGGGTATTGTAAGTGGGGTCGTCCATCGGTCAATCGAGGGAGCTGTATACCCTACACCCTTAAGCATTGTGTCCAACTCTGGGCTACGAGACATGTATCTAGCTTTGGGCAGCGAGATATGAGAGCACAACGGCGAACTGGGATTTTCCATTAGTCTCTGGTAGCAAAGAGGCCATGTGAGTTATCATATATTCTGGGCATACGGGAAGATTGATAGTAGGGATTGTTTGATGGATGCTTTACTTTCTGGGCTATCACTCTAGAATACCATTGGGAGTACGTACATAAAATAGGGATATTGGGACATCCACTATTGTATGTTGTATTGTACCTTTATGATATCATAGAGTAACATATTATACCATTATGTGTTAACTATTTGGTTGCAGGGACATGTCAAGTATGGTTCGTGTACTCTTGTTCCTTACCATATTTACCAATATAGCATTTCCAGACACATTTATTGCTTATACTAGATTGTTGTCTGACTCAAGCTTTTATGCTTTGCTTCTTATTGTCTCGGGTACTCTTAAATGAGTAGAGTAGATATCAGGTCTAGGTGACGTAATAGCTATTCGAAGGATAAGATGGATGGAGCTATCACGTACTATATACATATATGGAGTTTACACTTATTCCACTGAGCAAGAATATGGAGCCATGAAAATTCTTGCCTATTTTTTGGTTGTATTAGAGACAATTGTTGAGTTCAATTACATTATATAAACTCTACTGTTGATGTATAGCTATGTGGATGCTATATTCTGATGGTGATTTGTTCATATTGTTATTACAGTCTCTTCTATTGTATATGTGATATTATATTTTGTTTATGCGTTGTGAGATACACGACAAGTTTAATGCTGCATTTGTCTATTTCAATCTAATGATCATCCTATATTGGTCAGGCACAACTGCAGCACACCATTTAGTTATTATTTATGCCTATGGTATAGAGCAATCATCATAATTGCATTATTTCTTTAAAACAAAAGGCAAGGTAATGGAATCAAAATTGACTCCAATACATCCGATTATGGGGTTATAATCCAACAGAAGTCTCTGATCCATCACTTCATTCTGCCTCATGTTCACGAGCCTTTGTTCCCAACTCATGCCATTGTGGATTCGAATTTCGATCTGCCTTTCTAGCTTTAAGACTGCCCGTTTAGGCATAGGAACGTGCACTAAATTTGAATTGACCATGTCGCTAAGTAAATTCCTTTCAGTACCGAGATGATTATGGTCGGTAACGACTAGTTCTGTTTATGGAGGCATTGTTCCAGTTGCTCTGCTCTAACTCTAGATTCTTAAGCATTGGTTTCTGGCCTTGGGTTTTAAATTCTAGCTGTTCCAACTGTTCTCTGTTGATCCATTCTTCTTAAAAATCCCTTCAGCATTTCCTGCTGATGAATCATCATTCCATCTTTCATCTCTTTCATCATTCTCTCAATCTCCCCTCAGGTCACGTAAATAGATCGATTAGAATTTGAGGAAACCTCCTGGCTGCCCCCATGCTCTGGTTGACCCGCTTTAATCATAGATCTTGTGTTAGGTCTCTTCATCTTCTCCAAACCCCATATTTATTCTTTAGTTTGTTAAATCTAGCTCGTTCTCAGCGAAAGCAATGTTGACGCCAAAAATGGCACCAACACCCACACATCAGATGAGGTATAGAGATCTAGTAGAGAACAATAAAAAATAACAAAAAAGTAAAGAACATACATGAATTTTTATAGTGGTTTGGCAATCTCTGGCATGCGTCCACTTTAATCAGTGTTATTAGTCATTTTATCTCCAGGTTATAACTAATTTTATCAGATCTGACCACAATCTAGTGGAGCTTAAATTTACCGTAGAGTTCCTAGAGTGTCTTTGGGGATGGAGATAAGAGTAAAGAATATGTAGAGTGTGAATCCCCTCTTCAGTTGTTATGTGACTGGTATTTATAAAGAAACCCGCCAATAGACTCAGGAGTCCACGTAGAATAAAGTCCAGAAGCAAGTCCAAGTGTATAGGAGGGAAAATTATCTGCCAATCTTCAACAAAAGCCTCTTGATACCGCAAGGCTCCTCTCCGTATCGAGTGGTTTGTTATGGGAAAAAGTCCTTTATCTTATTTATCTTATCTTTCTTTCTTCAATTTGATGCATTTCAAACTCTTTTTCCCTAAAGATTCAGTTTCATCTAATGGTTCATTCGACGCTTGTCTTTTCCTGCATTTTTCTTTCTTCTATGTATCCTTAGTGTTGCTTGTCTATCTTTAGGAAAAAGCACTTCATCATGGTTAACTGAAGTAGTACTTGGAAAATAAGGATACCGTGAGGGAGTGGGGGGCAAATGAAAGAAATTTTTTTGGTGCCGTATGGTATACTTAGCCCTAATTTCCACCAAACTTCTTAAGTCCAACCTTTTAGCCTTTCTAAGCATGTTTCCAAGTTTGAGTATTGACCTGTCTTCATTTTGGTCTTCTAATTCTAATTGAAATATGCTTGGTTAAAAAGTAGGTTAATACTTGCCCCTCAAAGTATGCCTTTTGAATGTAAGGTGTGCTTTGTTCAAGAATAAGTTCCACTAAAGTCAATCTTTGATAGTTGAGCTCTCTAGCCATCCGTTGACCTCGATGTTAGTGAATAGTCCGGTTCCTTTGGATTCTCCTATAGATCAATGGTCGTTCCAAACTTGTTATAGCTAAGGACACTAGTAATATATTGACCTCGATCATTAATTGGCCTACAGGCCAAAGGCCATCTATTGACCTCGAACATTATATATGTATATTATTTATTAATTAACAGTTAATTAATTATTAATTAAAACAATTTTAAGTACATTTAATTAATTTTGAAATATAATATTAATCACCTTAAACATTTTAAGATAAATGTACATATATCATTGTATATATGTTTTTAATTTAATTAATTAGCTTTTAATTATTTATTTATTTAATTAATCAAGTTACTATTATAAAATTTTCAAAATTAATTAATTAATTTTCAAGACATTTTTGTAAAATAATTTGTAACATTTATAAAAAAAATCATATTTTAAACTTTACCTTTTAAATTTAAATATTATTTATAATTTTAAAACAATTTTGAAAATTAGCCCAAGAGGTAAAATCAATTTTGACCTAATCCCAAACTTAGACACTATCTTTCTAGACGCTCTGGTAAATAGGAAGACTTTAATAAGTTCATCCAAATACTGCTAATTTAGACTACATAGGCTACTGGCTTTGATACCACAGAAGGAACTAGGTCGGGTTGCCGTGGGATAAATGGGTGAATTTAAAAAATAGATATTTTTCTTGATTTTGTTAGGCATAAAAATTCTAAATTAATTTAAATCCAGTCTAAAGAATTTTGAATAAAATCTCTATTTTTTTTAGTTTTTTATATATAAAATTATTGATTTTACTTATATATTATATATTATCTAAATGTGTATCAAATACGCATATACTTGTATAAAGCATGTGCAACTTATATGAAGCGTACATGGTTTAATGTGCCTATATACAAGCGCAGGGATTTATACCACAATGGCACATTTGTCTTTTAGTGTACATATTTGTTGTCCATGATTTAATTTATTATTTATTTACATGTATACATATTTATGTATGTATAAAATAATAATAATTCTTTTAATTAAAAGTATTTTCTAATTCAAAATGGTTCGAATTAATAATGTTTAAAATATCTTATGAATGTTTTAAATTTAAAAACTAAATCTAGATCTATATCTACATTAAATTTAAATTCAACAAATATAGATATGTTTATATATACAGGAAAATAGACATAGGGAAGAAGTTGAAAAAAAATTAGTCTCAGGGACAACAAATTTTCTTTTTAGTCTGAAGGACACTTTTTAGTGTAAACAGAAAATGATAGTTACAACTATCATTCTATGATTTACACTAGAAAGTGTCCTTCAGCCTAAAATGCAAACTTGTTGTCCCTGAGACTAAATTTTTCTTCAACTTTTTCCTCGAAGCTTAAAACCCCTAATATATACATATAATTTTTTTTGAAATGAACATATAAAATATTTTAATTTTCGATGTAATATATTTATTCATAAATTATTAATTAGTAAATATACTTACATTAGAAAAATTATTTTTTTTAACTTTCGACGAAATATTTCTTAATTAAAAATTTAGTTTTTTATTTTACAAATAAGTACTGATTTGTATTAAATTTTATTATTTAAAAGCAAATCCATATACATTAATAAAATTACTTCTTTTAAACTAACATTAATTATTCAAAAGTTTTAAAATATATTTATATATTATCATTTAAATTTCAAAATAACTCTATATAAACTTATATATGAATTAGTATTATTTAAATATGTACATACACACACATACACATATATTAACTTATGTATATATATATATATATTAAATGCCAAGTCATATTTTAAAAATTAATAATTATTTGAAAACAATTATAAATTTAAATGGCTGAAATAAATATACATGTAACTTATGTATATAGGCAAAATCAGACGATAATTATATATATATGTGTGTGTGTATGTGTGTGTGTGTATTTGTTACAGTATATAAAATACGAGCAATATAACTGAAATTTACAACATATGTAGTTATGGAATATTTGTGAAAATTAATCACTACCAAAAACATAGCCAATGAACAGCATTTATGTTGAATAAAGCTCCCTTAGATCCAACCTAAACTCCTATAGAAAGTGCAACTCGCTAAAAGAGAATACCAATTCTTTATATAGAGTTAATTTTACTTGAATTTGGTTTGGAAATGAAAGGGGTATGCCCTTGTAACTTGTGGCCAAAAAGAGTTAGAGGGGAGGCTATAAAAGCAAGTCCAAATGAGAGCAGATGCGAGGTTTAAATAGGCAATAGAATTGAGTAAAATATTAAGATAGAGATCTCCTTGCTTACTTATTCTTTTTGCCAATTCGAAACCTGATTTTATGCATTCAAAACTCACCCTTTTCTCCTATTATGGTCGTCCAAGATATGGGTCAATTTGGACCCACAAAATTTTCTAAATCCACTGATATTTATTTAATTTAAATCCAATTTAAATATTTATCAATATCATATATCCATACGTACATATATAACTTTTATATACTCAATTCATTAATTACTAATTCAAATAAACCCAATCAAATTTAATAATTAATATTTTATTAATATAATTAATTTAGAACAATTATAATTTAATTAAATTGTGTGGTACTTCAAAATGTTCAACAATGTGGTTGTGCGAATCAATGGTATAAATTCAACTAGCGATTGAATTACACATCACCTTAACTAGTGGTGTGATAGTTTGGCTGAATTTATTGCTACGCATTTTTCGGTAAAATCCAATTGTTCTATTTTATATGGTAACCAGTCATAACGGTTATTTACACCATTTATCTTCGTCAAAATAATATGACATTGAGATTTATGGAATTTGGATTTGGTCAAAATTCCAATATCATCCATATTCAACTTATCTGATCCAAATACAAATTCATTTGTTCAATAATAACAATTATTATTTACCAAACCGCTTTGGCCAAAAACATAGACTTTGAGTTGACTATAGTTGACCATGAAATTAACCTCATATAATTAAGAAGACATATTCTCAATTTAAAGTGTTTCACTTCCAATGCTTTAACTCAGACCCAACTATAGTCGTTTAATGGACGACGTGCCATGATTTGACCATAATCAAAGTAGAGTTGAAGTTCAACAGTATTCTCAAGTTGGGAGAACTGTGTAAAAAAATTTACTTTGAGAATCTCTTTTTGATCTTAGTTATATTAACCAATAGAAATTTCTTGACCGAGTCATTTTATAGTGTCTAATAAATATCAATGTATAATCCCATGGTCTCCCAGTAGCTATTGGTAGTACATCACCGAAAATTTAGGGAGCGTTACGTACTCTAGTCAAAACGGATGTATCAATATACTTTTTCAAAACATTTCATTAGGAATATTTAGAATAATATTTTATTATTTTTTAATGTGATAAATTTCTCAGGATTAGAGTGCATCGTAACTACTATCACATAACATATTATTTAAGGATTTTCTATTAAATATACTTAAATTAAAAAATTAATTAACATAACACTGTATGATAAGTATATAATAGAATGAAAAACACCTTTTATTTTGAATAAGATTTTATTATGGAGTTAATAGTTTGCATTAAGTTATACAATTGACCCTTGGGCATACCTCTTAGCCTATTCTTAACTCTATAAATAATCTTGTTCAAATAAAATATATTTTTCGTTTTCTTTTATATTATACATATATTGTGACATAAATAAAAGATTAATTACATTAAACATGTATATGTGAAAAATCCTTAGGAAAAGTGTTTTATCGACTGTAGTTACAAATGTGATCGTAACGATGAGTATTTCACACATACATACATGCATAAAAACACACACAAAACACAAATTCCTTAAATGTTCCTAGTCAAGATATATAAAGAAAAGGATTTTGATACAACTTTCAAGACTAGTATACGTAATGCTCTCCATATAATGAATGGTGATTTACCCATCACCGTTAAGGGCGCTAAGGACTTATGTGCTAGTGGTTGTTTGAAAAAAACATAGAATGAATCAACGAGAGTCTTCTATAGGTTAATATAACTAAGTGAAAATAGAAGGTCTTATGTTAACAATGTACAAGTACTTTTCTGACATGATGGTACCGTAGATCTTAAGTAGCCAGCCTATACTTTGATCATGGTTAAATACATAGCATGGGGACTTTGTATGACCTTGGTTAGGTATAAGTTGAATTACTTGAAGTGAGACACTATCCAAGAGAGGATTTTTCTCCTTCATTACAGAAAGTTAGCGTCATCGTAATTGGTATACGACAAGAAAGTCAAAATCTCTAGCCCAACTAAATCGGTGAATTGATAAATGTTGCTAGATTGAACTATGGATTTTAAACGCTGTTTACACAATTAAATACATATATCGATAGAGTTTTTAGTATAGACCAAACTTAAGATATCTATCTGATACAGTGATGATGAAAAGAATATGGTACCAAATGTCGTTATATGTAAGTTTATTTTATAATAGAAATTGGGTTTCTCCTAAATCATTTGTAAGCATTAGGATTGGAACGATACCATGCTTCAGCAAATTTCGTATAGGCATCAATATTGAAATTGTTTAAATATTGACTGATAACCAAGTTCACACTAGAGAGTCAACAAAACCGTGTTCTTAATTAGTTATGAATTCAACATATGGAAAACAATTAATTTATTAATGTTATAAATTAAATGTTGTATTAATAATTTATATCATGTTTATTATTTATTTAAAAGTTAAAATTAGGTAGTATGATGTATAAAAGTTATACGTCTTGATCGGTTAAGGAGCAAGACTTAAACAATTAAAAATGATTCAAATTTGAGTCAACCAGGCCATTGACCATGCTAATCAATTACCAAGGCCAACCGTATAGTTCAAAATGGAGAGGATAGGTTTGGTGTTCTAAGGATAGAGGAAAAGAAGGAGGAAAGGGTGCAAATCTTCGGTTATAAATAGGATACCCTCCACATCTTTTTCTGCGTACTTTCTAACAACTCTCCAGTCTTCATTTGTACCATAGTTATAGCCATGTATTTTGTATTACAAACCAAAGCGAGAAGGAGAGCATGAAACTTTAAGAGGGAATTTTAGCAAACAACATGTTAGGCTTTTGGCAAGACATCGATGATGAACGATATATATTCTAATATATATATATATATATATATATATATATATATATATATATATCTGTGTGTGTGTTTGTGTGTGTGTGTATGTATATAAATATTCATGCAAACCATATTGTCCCCTTTCAATATTAATTTGGCCATAATTTTGTTAAAAACATTATTTTTGAATATACATATTTGAATAACTACTTCACATTAACTATTACATATATTATATATATAAAAATTAATTTTGGAAAATTAACAGAACATATTATTCAATATTCAAAAGTGTGTGTGTGTTAAAATAAAGTATTTGTCAATATACTTTATGAGTGGTACTTTAATTAAGCAAGCACACATTTTGATGTCTCAGGGATTCAAACTAATGACCACTAGAACCTATGTTTAGAACACCATACTACTAATTAGTTGAGCTAGTAGTCCTTGATAAAGTGTTTATCAATATTGTTTTCGACTTTATTTATAAAAAAGGTTATTTTTGTGTTTTGTTTCGGTTTACTAAATAAAATTAATTAATTTACACTCACTCACACACACACACACACACACACACATATATATATATATTAAAATTCCATACAAAAGTCCTTATTAAAAAATTATTCTGTTTGGATCTCAATTTTTTTAATAAGTCATGTACGTTTTAAATTCAATTTTTGAATTTTTCATTTCATTTTACTTTGGTTTGAAACTTTATCTTTTAAATATTACTACGGCCAAATAATTTTTATATTAAATAAATATATTTAATTTTATTAGATATTTTATTTTGAATTATTCCATATGCTTTTGATTTGAAAAAGTTAAATTTAATTTAAATATTGAATCAAAAGTAAAGCCATATATTAAAATATGCATATAAATTTTAGTTAAAACTAATTTTCATATAATACATACATACATAGACACACGCACACATATTATATATATGTGTGTGTGTGTGTATCTATGTGTATGCACGTATGTTTATTATAAACATATTTATATAATTATAATAGCTGAAATAAATGTATATCAATTTTTTTTCAAGAAAAGTCGGTTTTATAGTGGGCCACCCATTATTTTATAAAAGATTAATGTAGATGTGAGGTTGAAGATCTGAATAACTATGCATTACAACTTATAGTACACACTTACAATGCTTTAAAACACTGAAGAAATGTGACGTGGATCAAACATGTTATATGCACTATGACGAACACCATCGTATAACATACACAATGACTCGGAACAAGCCCATAAATTTCCTTAAAGACCATCTTTCAATAGCAATATGATTTTTCAATCACAAAAAATATATTCGAAACATCCTTCAAAATTTCGTTACAAACTAAAAGCAAGAACTTCTATCATAATCACTCAATCATTGTGTCAACCAAAGAAATAATCCAAAAATAATATTCAGATAACAAAAATCATCAATAAATTCAAAGCAAAAATTAATGGTAAGACATGCAAAAAATATCACAACTAGCCACCATCCTATTCCTTGTTTCGACACTCAACTTCAAGGCGAAAACACACTTGCTGCCAAGGCAATCCCAGTGGCATAGTTTGAAGGGAGGAAGAAAGATAAAGCATAGGATAATCGAGAGAATTAGAACACAACCAAATAGTAGCAAATGGTCAAAATGATAGAAGCACCAAAAAAAATTGCAAAAACATTAGAGATCGGTAACCAAAGTACTCCTGAATGCTAAAACCTAAAACATTAACCAAAAATGCAGCCAAACATATCAAAAGTTCTAGGTTCTGGATTGTTGGCACGAAGGCACACTGAAAAACAGGCAATGTCTCCCTAGTGCATTCCAGCTCTTACTAGACATCTGGCATAGAAGGAAGGAGACTAAAAGTTAAACGAGCAAAGGAGGTTGGGAAAATGGATCTGAGTAGCAAGAGGAAGAAAACATTGTATGCAAGGCGGGTAAAGCAATATGTTTAAAAGGCTAGAAAAAAGAAGAAAGTTAGGTAGCTTGAAAAGAGGGGATTAGAGATCTATTAATCTATTTCTACTATATAAAAAAGAGAATATGAGAGCTTATATATTCTTATTTCTCATTCATTCTTACTTTCAATCCTCTTCTTTGGTTGATTAGAGAGAAAAAGTTCCACTTGCCCTGCTAATAGTTACTTAACAATCCAAGCACCAAATTAAATGCCCATTAGAGATTAAAAACAATATGTACTTACATTTTCCATTATAGTTATTTAGAAACATTTCATGCTCATTTCCTCTTCTTACTTTCATTTTCTCAATTTCTTATGTAAAATAAATCATTTTCTATTTCGGCTATTCATAAATGTTCCACGATCATTTTCTCTTTTTTGCTTTAATTTTCTTATCTTCTTATCTAAAATAAATTTATAAACCCATAAATACTATGATATCTATGTTTTTTCAATTTAAATCCAACTGGAAAATTTGTTCCTTTTTCAACAATAATAAAATTCCCACTTCCATGTTTTATAGTATGCTTCATGCTTTTGGGCATGTAATATTTTTTTGATTTTGTGTTGGTTAAAATGAATTAAAGTTGACTTGGTGTTGGCACTAAAAGAAACTAATATGTATAATAAAATATTGCTTAATCTCGAAGAAATGGACTTTTTTATAGGTCATGGCTGGAAAAATTAGGTTAAGAGATATCATTCTTTCAAAAGTTACTCTAATCGTCTTTTTTTAGTTATAGGTAAGAGATTTTGATTTTATTTCCATGGCAACTCTGATACATAAGCTTTTGATGGGTCTTTTGAAATTTTTATTCTAGCTATAATTTGATTCAATTCACCTATAGTTCTTAAATTTACAATCATCTTAAATTATTCAAGATTTTATCGATGTATTGCATTGTATTTCTACCTTGCTTTTAATGTTATCAATGTAAAAAGCCCAAAAAATCTTGGCTGAATAGATCGATCAAGCTTGATTTAGAGGTTTGAATTATATTTGTTTATTTGTTTAATCATTTAATTTGATGTTGAATTTATTATTTTTATTCCAAACAGTTGATTTTTTATTTGAGTTATATGCCTAAAGTTATGTCTTCTTATGATTTTTAATTGATTTGTAAGATTACAACTTTGGTTATTTATTTGTAGTAGGTTAGTAGATTTATATATGCTATTTTGAGAATAAAATCTTATTTTTGTAGCATATAGCTCTTTATTGCGTATGTTTCCCTTTATAACATTCCTATTTCCACGTACAGGAATCCAACATTTATTTTTCCTTTATGTTCTAGTAATAGTTCTTTACCTCTTCTCTTTATTTTCGATAGAAGAATTTTTGTATTCCCTCGGTTATTTCCGATGTTTGATAGTTTCACTCTCATATTCAATATTTCCTACCTAAACCAATTAAAGATTCTTTGCAAAAATCTTTTTTTGATTTTTATTTCTTTTATTTTGATTACATTAAATTTAATTCACTAGTATTTTTTAAATTTGCCTTTATCTTAAATTATTTGTGAATATTTACATATTTTAGTACTTTCAATGTTACTATTTTTATGGAAAAATTATTTAAAGACCTCCAAAAAAAAGTTCTAATTCAACTGAGTTCAATTGTTAAGTTTAGTTAATTATTCATCTTTTCATTTAATTCAGCGTTCAATTTGTTATTTTGTTTAGAGGTCCACTAAATTTTTTACTTTTATTTTGTTATATAACTTTTTATTACTTCAATGTAGAATCATTTGCTTTTGTTCTAAATTACTAATTTCACATCTTTTCTTAGGATTTTTTGCTTCAAATTGTGTTTTCTTTTGATTTTTTTTCTAGTTCATAAGATTATGAGTTTGTTTCCTTCATTTATTTTGTCAGTGATTAATTGATTTATAAATAAGTGGAAAGCGTAAGATCTTTTATTATTTCCAAAATCTACTATAGGTAAAGTTGAACTATTTTGTGCTCTGAAAATTTATACATAAATCAGATTTTATTTAATCTTTGTTAGTTGAGTAAGAATATAAACTTTGTATCTACACTTTTTTGTATGTTATAACCGATTCCTACTATGTAAACATCAAATAATCTTCAATTTTGTTTAATCTATTGGATGTGAGGTTGATCATTATTCAATTCTTAATAATCTTGCAGATGAGGTAATTATTTTTTAGTTAAAAGTTATGCTATTTTATATTTTACTTCTGTTTATTATAGATAATATTGGATTGAAGATGTACATAAGAACACCATTTATAAGTAAACTAACTTCAAATATAAAGGCTCATATCTAGTAGTTTTACCATGCAACTAACAAAAAGAATAAATAGTTATCAATTTCATTTAATTTTAATAAGCTAATTAGTGAAGAAATTGAAATTAAATTAATTTCATTGAAATTCAATTTAGAAAGAAAATCAACTATATGAGTTCAAATAACTTTTGATTTTGTGACATTAGGATTGTTTATAATTTAATTAATTACATATTTTACGTACCTTTATTATGTCATGTTGTATAATCCATACTCATATTATTTACACATTTTCTTATAAGTAGTTGAAATCATTAAAATGGTACAATATGTGGTTGATGTTTGAGATCCCATAACTCTATTAGATTTTGTTGGTAGGAAATTTGATATGTATTAAGAGATATAAGGATGGAGAGGAAGTCAAGTGATAGTATGATTTTTGATGGTTGTGCATAAAAGTAAATTTCTAAGTAAAAGTTATTTTATTAGTTTGTGTTAACCGGCTTTTTGACCAAGAAAATTCTCAATGGAAATTATAATGTCAAGATAAAGACGAAATGATTCAGGAACTTGGAAACATACTTAGAATGGAAAAATGAGCATACTCAAAAAATTTCATAGCCGGTTGGACTGATGTGGACTACTCGGTACCGAGAGGTTGGGCTTAGTACCAAGTGCATTTTGTGGCACTTTGGACTCTTCAAACTACTTGTACATGAAGCGATGGCTCAAATGATTTCCATGGATTGTTCTCCTTGAAGAATAGATGTACAGCTCCAAGGATTCTCAAGAGGAAAGTAAAGAAAGTAGACAAGGACAAGTGATATTCCTAGAAATAACTCAATCTCAAAGGAGAAGTGTTCGAGATGCACCAAATATGAGATAGAAGAACGAGTGGAAGAAATAGGGAAGATTTCCCCCTGTGAATACCAATCTCTACCAGATGAATGCACTCGGTACCGAGCGAGTTTTATAAATCTACGGGCCTAGTGTCACCCTTCTACAAATGTGGACTTGGATCTGGACTTGATGTTTCATGAGCCTCAAGTTCTATAGGACAGATTTCCTATAAATAAATACCCTATGGCTATAGGAAAAGGTCTTTTGGCTCTTTTGTTTTCTACATCTCCTATCTCTCCTTTCCATAGTCACTATGGTAGATATTGTTGGCAGTTCTAGGTTATAAGAACTTGCCAATCCCTTGTACTAGTGATTCTCAGTCAAATAATTAATAAATTACAGTGGACGTAGGCTAAATATTGCTGACTACTATAAAAGTTCTTGTATTCTCTTTGTTTTTCTACTAAGTCTTGCTTGATCTCATCTTTTCTACATATCTTGGGTGTTGTGCCATTTTTGGTATCAATGGTGCTTTCACTAAGAATTGAACTGAGGGTTAGTTCTAGCTTTCTATTTTGGATTTTAAGAGATCCACGGGTTAGATTCAGAAGATCTGCTCTAAGGAATTATGAGACTTACTGATAGAAATCAATAGTGCCTAGGAAAACTAGAATATCAACTAGGACTATTGCTGCAGTAGAAGGAGCAATAGCTGGTGATGATGAAGGAAATTATCATTAAATGTAAGTAGTAACCATCGGGTAGTACAGGGATCATCTGCTCAACAGGAGATGGTTACTAGGGGTGAGTTTGACAAGATAATGCGGGAGCTAAACCATAAGTCGGTAGACAGTTAGAAAGCTCTGATGGAGAAAATGGAGGCTAGCATAGCACTACTGACCTAGAAATCATAGAGAACATATAGGAATAGGAGGGGAGTTTCTCTTCTTAGATTTGAAGGAGGTAAATTTCTCTATTTTTTGTCAGAATAGGCAAAATGAAAGACAAAAACAGAAGGAAGTAGTTGCTGGAGCAATGGAAAGAGTTGCTCGAGGAAGTCAAGATGCTCTCCCCAAAGGAGACTGCCCGGGGCCGACCATAATTAGGTTAGTACCAAGATAATGTTTGAGGACAAAGAGAATAGGGAGCTAAGGTCGTGGACTTATTTGACTCGGACGATGACCTACAGCACTACGGTAATGGTAATGAGCTGGATGATGGAGTTAGTGGAGCTGGAGTTCAAATGGCCATAAAAGAACCAAGTGGGCATCAACGGAAGAGTGGAAGAGTGGTCCTCCCATAGTCAAGAAAATCTTGACATAGTGGGAAAATTGAGATTGTTTGTAGGGCCAAACACTCGGTCAAGCTTCTAATGGTCGACTTTTAGAGTATAGAGCTAGCGAAGAATATAAAGTTAACATGGTTAAGTATTTGTTCAAGGAAAGAAAAGGTAGATAAAATTTAGGATTCGGGTTTGATACCAAGAAGAAACCGTTCATAGAAAATATTATTAGGAAAGAATATCCTAGGAAGTTTACGATGTTGACGTTGCCATCATATAATGGAACTACTGATCTAGGCAACATTTACTCAAGTATAAATGGCACATAGATGGTGCAAGGATAAGGACAATGTTCGGTGTAGATGGTTTCCTATATTCTTTAAAGGTGTTGCATCGATGTAGTTCTCCATGCTCATGTCGGATTGATTTTTACTTTTGATGAGTTAGATAGGAAATTCTTGGAGCAATTCCGGCTCTGTGCTTGTCGACCTAAAGACATGATGACCTTGTCAAGTCTATCTCAAGAACCTAAGGAGTGACTAAAAGAGTTCTTGAATCGATTTAATGTTGCATTTACCGAAGAATTCGAAGGAGGACCTGGTGTTTATGGCATTTTTTCAAGGCATACATCTAGACATGGATTTTGGTAGATGGCTAAAGAAGAAGCAATCTACAACTATGGAGGAATTCCATTAGAAGGCTAATCGGTTTGAACGATTGGAAGAGGAAAGTCTAGCTACATGAAAGACCGATGACAGATGATCTAAGGAAGTTATCCAAAGCAATGAGGTGATTAAACAAGATGGAGAAAGCATTGGTAACGAGGCAGCTAACGTTCGAAATCTTAGTAACCAGAATAAAAGGAATCGAGGCCTTAGTGGAAGGCGTAATGAAAATAAGAAACGCCCAAGAAATAAAAAAGAGAAGACTATACGCCCATAAATGATACACTGAAAAAATATACCTTGCTACTTAAGGAACAAAACAATACAAAAAGCGGCCCAAGAGGGAGGCGAATGAGAAAGAATGGCACTCCAGAAAGTATTGTCATTTCCATAGAACCCCACAGACACAACACGAATAAGTACCAGCATTTGAAGGATGCCATTGAAGAACTGGTAAAGAAGAATAAGCTCAAGGAGTACATTAAAGACCCACAAGAAGGGGTCAGGCCACGAAACCCCAAGGAAAACTTGCCCAAGGGAATCAACCTAAACCAAACAGAGAAAGGCCCGGGTTAAATGATGGAAGAGTGGTTATCAATATCATAACCAGAGGACCTTATCCAGCAAAGAAAAGCTGGAGGGAGATGGAATGGTATGCGATCTCGCTAAAGCACATATCAAAGGAGGATTGCTTTGCTATAGAAGATAGAGCTCTCTCTATGCAACAAAGACTGATAACGGATGACGTTGTGTTCATGAATAGAGATGCTGTTGGAGTCGAAGCACCAGTATTCGACCGCATGGTAATAACGATAGGTATAGGATCAGCACCACTACATCGGGCTTTGGTGGATCCTGGAAGTTCTGTCAACCTACCGTTCAAAAGATCATTCAATCAGATGAAAATTAATGTTATGTAGGTTACAGCCTATAAAACCAAGATTCAAGTGTTCACAGGTGAAGCGAAGCAACCGATCTGGATGATCGATTTACCCATGAAGTTTGGTAACGAAGATCGTAGGGTAGTCCAAATCCAGAAATTTATCATTGTGGATGAGTACACGGGGTATAACACCTTTTTGGGCCACCGACCCTTGATGATTTTAGAATATCACTAGTTCCTTGGTGCTAATGATGAAGTTCCCCATAGAGAATGGGATTGGATCAGTAAGAGGAGGCCAAAGCATAGGAAGTGAGTGCTATGTCAAGGAGCTAAGGGAAGCAAAGCGATATGAGAAAGGTAAGGATGTGGTGAAGACTTTCTACATCCACGATTCGCAAGCATATCAACTAAAGCATGGGCCCTGGAAACCATAGCAGGTTTGACATTTCTATGGACCCTAATAAAAAGTTAGGGAAAGTGCAGGAGACACCGACCGAGATGATAGTGAACATCTAGAATGATGTGGACGATCCAACTAAAGTTCTAAAAATTAGATCTCAGCTCAACATTAACTTAAGAAAATAATTAATTAATTTCCTCCAAAGGAACTTTGACACATTCGGATATGTGAGATATACTGCCGAAGTTAGCATGTCATGCACTGAATATTGGTCTAAAGTATGCACCAATCAAATAGAAAAGGCACGACCTAGGTTTAGGAGCAATCCACTACACTGAAGAAAGAAGTGGATAAGTTGATGGAAAACGGCTTTATCCATGACGCTTTATAACTCGCACGGGTTCCAGCCCTTTCTTGGTTAAGAAATCGAATAGGAATAACGGAAATGCATCGACTATTTAAATCTGAATAAGGCATACCCGAAGTACAGCTTTTGTGATGCCCCACCCTGAGACCCATATTAACAAAGAGAATTACTGGGCAATTCTATCTGCTAATGCGGAGAATAGGGCTGGTTAGGAGTGACCATCTATAATATTGTCTTAAACATCTACTGCATACGTCGATAAATGATCTATTTTTTTCTATTCCAAATGGATCGACATATCCAATAAATGCTTAATGCAAAACTATAGGTGGCTAACGGATCTATCAGAACAAAATACAACGACAAAATGCATATCACATCACAGAACAGTAATTATAATATATAAATACATATAAACAGATACATCCCAGTATGATACAAAGTGATACACAAAAGTGGTACAGAGACCACACTATATACATCCAATCAAATACATATCAGAGTCAAGCGGAAAGAAATATAAACTACACAAAAGTGCTAGGCTGATATCCAAGCAGATGCATCAAAGCTAAGTCCCAAACTGATAGCTAACCTGAAACAACTCGGTCTGACCCGAGTATAAAATACGCGGGTCAGTCTAGCTAAAAAAATCAGTTAAGAAGGATAGACGATAATATGAAGCATAAGATACAAGGTGATAATTCTTCTCAAATGAGAAGAGGCAATAGAAAGAACACACACTCATGACTTAAGTGAACAATGTCATTTAAGTATACAAAGACCACAAAAGAGGTAAACTCGACAATAACGCTCAAATAATATAAACAATCGCCGATGAAAAATCTCCAAATCAAAACTCATGAAACTCAATAAGAGTTTATAATCCCTATATCTAAATCACCATAAAACAACATATATATATATATATATATATATATATATATATATGCCTTTCTCTAACTCAAGGCTATAAGTAAATTCATCATCTCAAAATTGGTGAAATCAAAATCATAAACTTATAAAAATTCCCCAAATTGGCCAAATCCCATTTGCATGCCGAAGCGATGCTGCACGTGCCATTCTCAGATGGCCGAAGCCTCTGACAAGGTCGCTAACACCTCTCAAAGCAGTTCGTCCTCATGACAAGGTCGCTGACACCTCTTCAAGCCATTTTTCAGCCCCAACAAGGTCGCTAACACCTCCCTAAGCAGTTTGTCCTCATGACAAGGTCGCTGACACCTCTCCAAGCTATTTTGTCAGCCCTAACAAGGTCGCTAACACCTCCCTAAGCAGTTCGTCCTCATGACAAGGTCGCTGACACCTCTCAAAGCAGTTTTGTTAGGTAAACATCGTGAATGTGTCACAAACTCACGGATAGGAATCCGAAAAGTGTTAACGTGTGTCCCATACCACTCGTTCGCACTTAGCGATTTACTAGCCGCTAGTCGGTGCCACACTAGGAACATCATAAAACTCATAAAATCATATCTCGCCTCATCTCATTGGCGAGTGATAAAGAGACACCATACCCGTCTCATCTCATCGACAAGTATTACATAACACGTAACTTGTCTCATTTCATCGACAAGTGAAAACATCGTGATGGTTCCTCATAAACCATAAATCTCAAAATATGAAATCATATACTCAAGACTTGCCTTATATCATTGACAAGTAAATAAAACATCGTGATGGTTCTCATCGACCATACTCTTACATAGTAGATCTCAAACCATAATACTTGTCAAATATTGGCCATCTTAAATAAGTCCAATAAATAGGAATTATAAAACTCAAAATACGCCATAAAATGGCAGAACATCTTAGAATCAATAATCTCAAATAGCTTCGATCGTACAAGTCCAAAATTAACCGAAATAGTAAACGCACATGTCCCATACCACGTGTTTTACTAAATCGTTTAATTCTCTTTCTCATTCGTTCGAATAGTATAAAAGTGTGTATTTTATATATAAAATAATTTATTTGAGAAAACAAGCTTTTAAAACTTTTTCCCGAAAATATTAATAAAACCAATATTTAAAATTTCTTTATTATAGTAAATAAATAGATTTTATATTAGAAAAATAATTTTAAAGTACAATGTAATAATAATTTAAAATGTCCATTTATTTCAAAAATCACTTCAAAATGGTTTAGTGAAAATCATGCTCGAAAATAATGAAAAACAAGAGAGATTACTCAAGACCGATAACTTGAATTCAATACAAATTCAATTCAAATTTAACCCAAAGTCAATTCAAATACTATTTAAATTTGCGTTTTAAATTCTCTAAATATAGCTAGCCTATTAATAGGCATCACAGCGCTCAAAACATCTCAAAAACAACATCAAAATCGAACAAGAATGAGAGCAAAAATAAGCCAATACAATTCTCAGTTCAATGATTGTTATTGCTGTCGTTTTGCTCTCGAGACAACAACAAACAAATATAGTTTTTGACCAAGTTAACTTCGAAATTTCAAAAAAATCAAAACATAAAACTTCTAGCACAAAGTCTAAACTTTCTGGAACATCTTGAATTTTTAAATTTGGATACGAAACATGAAAGATATGGCCAAAACAAATTTCAGATATGAATTTCACTACAGCTGTTGTTTTAGTTTCGGGACAGCGATACTAGAATGAACTTTCGACCATGTAAACATCAAAATTTGAAAAAACTCAAAACATGAAAATTGTATCATATAATCTAAGCTTTCAGGATCGTCAAGAATCATCAAATTCCGACATCAAAAGAAAAAGATATGTTTAAATTTCCAACAGCACTTAGCACAGAAAATCACAATTTTACAGTGATAGAGCAGCGAGAGTGTTTTGGGTTTTTCGACCATCTATGCTCAAAATTTTCGAATGTTTTCAACATGAAATTGTCACATTCTTTTCAATCTTTCCAGAACTTCAAAGAATATCTAATTCCGATGTAAAACGAAAGAGATATGCACAATTTACTGACAGTGATTCACAAATGAAATGCAATAAACGAAATTGAGATTTCTACCTTGAAATCTCAATCAAAGCTAGAAAATTGTGAGTTTTGATACTCACCTTGCTGTAGAGAAAATATAACTGGAATTTGTGTTGAATTAGACAAGCTTTAAGAAGGAGGAAGCTTTAATTAACCTGTATAAACTTGAAACAATGACATGCAAGAAGAACAAGTACTGTTAACATTGAAACACTTTCAAAACTCAATTTTTGATGAATAAATGATTTTAGATTTTGATTACCTGTTGATTTAGCTCCAATTTGATTTAAAAAAACACAAGATTTGAGTTTGATTTGATGATTTTTGGCTAGGGTTTGCAAGAGAAATTGGGTTTCTCAGGTTTCTCACTATCTGAACTGTACGTAGAAAGAAGATGAGATATTCCTCATTTCTTTCTACAGACTAGTGACAAGATGGGCTTAAGACCCATTAATAAAAGTAATAGCCTAAATTAATTCTTTTTTCACTTAATACATTAGTGAACTCTTATGTTTTTAAACAAACATCAAATGTTTCAAAGTTTTCACATGATAAAATTATGAAACCCTGTTTACATGTTAATTAAAGTATTTTGTACTTAATAAAAGGATAAATTTGGTTATGAAAATAATTCTATTATTAAAAATCCTTATTTTTAAATAAGTAGCCAATTATACTTATAATTACACAAACTATTATTTTTAATCCCAAAAATTACACAAAAATAATCTTCTTGTGTAATAAAATGTAACCAATCATTTTAACTCAATTTTATGACCAAATCATATTTTTAAACCTAATTTCAACTTTTTATTTAATATAACACTCTTTAAAAAAAATCAAGTACTCCTTTTAAAAAATTTTTATTAAAAGAAGCAAATCACAATAATTAATAAAATTATTGAACTATCACCAAATAAAAACCATCTTCCACTTATTATTAACTCAAACCACTATAATAATGTTCCAGAACATTATTTTCTCTTTTTATTCCCAAAATTTATTGTTCATTCAAAATAAACAATTTAAATTCTCAAAATTATTTTTGATTCTCAGTATTAAATTATAACTACCATTATAATTTACTACTTACAAGTAATCACTAAAACCAGGGTTGTTACAGACCTCCCCCCTTATAAAAATTGCGTCCCCGCAATTTTCTAGAAAAGAGCTATATTCAACATAACTATTTCATCAAGAAAAAGAAGATTGACAGGCTCAAGCTTAAAATTTCTCACCTTCAAAACAAGATGATAGAAAACCAAGATAAGATCGCTCGATTAAATCTATGGTTTCCAAAGCGCTAATATCGAGACTAGCAAACCATTGAATTTTCCGAGCAACACATAAAATTTCGAAGGTATCTCACCTTCAAAATAGAAACTCAACAAGTTGCTACATATATAAGATTACTCAAATGAAATAGATTTCTCAAAAGCGCCTTGAGTAGAGTTGGAATTTAGCACAACTCCAACCCAAACTCTAACCAACAAAATGATTATCGATATGATCTTTCCGTATGACACCACGGAAGGAACAACACTAATACAAGATAGACAAAAAAAGAGGCAAGATAATTCAACCAAAAGGTGGTTTCAAACTCGAACGACCGCATAAATGCACGTCGTTAGAAAATAGCACAAGAGTAAGATACTCATAAGGAACTAATATATATGTATATACCCCCAATCAAAAATTCTTAGAGTTCCAAAAGATCGATACTTTATAGTTGTAACCACAATTTTAAACACTTGAATTTTTTTCAAAACTTCTTACTTAGACTTTAAATTTATTACTCTTGACTAGTGTAAATAAAGTTTAAGTTGTTATTCTCTAATTCTTCCACAGGTACACTCTAGTTTGCAACATATTATTTTTCAATTTGTTTCTCAAATTTTTCTAAGTGTTAGAAATTTTCAGAAAAATCAACGGAGTCTCCTTTGTATGGAGGGCCAAACACAATATTATAAAAATGATTTATATGATATACATCGACCATTAGGTCGGAAACACAATATATATCATCATTTAACACTTTAAAATTTAATCCGAAAACATACCTTTCTTTTTAGCATTTTAAAGCAAGTTTGCATAATCTTATATATAATCTTTTAGGCTCAAAATATAGCCCAACCATTCTTTTTCACCTGTACTTAACTCAAATAGATGATATTAGTTCATGATCATAAATAAGAAATGCTACACTTAACTATTGAGGGGAAATAAATCAATTTCAGTTCAGACCTGCTGTAAATAAGACCTGTTTTGAAAAAGAAAACGACAAAATCTAAAGAAGTTTATAAAGTGAAAGTTGTTCTACTCAGTCAAAGTTTTCCAGCAATATAAAGATCATCAAAATCAGATTTACGGTTTGAAAGCTATGTTAAATATACTTTCAGCTTAATTTTAGAAAATTTTGTAATAAGGCAGAACTGTCTATCCACACTCAAACCCATTTTAGACTCAGTAAATCGCAAAATATTTTAAAGTGGTACAAAGAAACTTCATAGCTTACTGAAAGCTCTTTCTTTTGCAAAAAGATTGAGCTTATTTGGAATTACAAGTCTCTAGTTATCACTGTTTTAGTACAACACTTTTCTAAATGAAATTTCAGCTTTTAAAATCAATTTGAAATTTGAAATTCTCCCAAACCATTTTAATTTCAAACTACAAATTTCAAACAAGAATTTTTTCTAATCATTTATTAAATGATCCTCTTTTTCCCTAGAAAGATAAGACATATAAAATTATGATCAACTTTATGTAATCACCACAAAACATTTTATTAAGTGGAAATATTTTCATTACTTTACAAAATCTAGCTTTAAAAACAATTCATTATGAAAACTCATTTTCGAAGAGATAACTAATTTCTTGCAGTATCAAGAGATGATTATTGATTATCCATCAATTTTTTTTTATAGTCATCATTAATAACTTGTACTAAAATATTCAATTAATAATTTAATTTGCAAACCAATGTACTCTTTTACCTTAAATACATCATTTTATCAATCAAAACATCAAATGATATTTGTTATCCCAACTTTTGACAAAGTTGAGATACCCAAAATTTACTAAAAATCGATGATTATTATTCTTGAATGTCGACCATGCATTGTAGGATAACCATGGATATCGATGAATTTTGTCCGAGTCCGGATCGGGCCACAATTGATAGAACATGACAAGAGAGATCATAGAAGTCCGCACCTCAAATTTCAAGTCAATCCGAGGTCGTATGCTCAAGTTATGATGGATTCGAGTTAAGAGGAATGGACGTTGCTCAGTTCGAACCCATCACGAATTCCAGTTCGAACCCATCACAGAGGTCCAGTTCGAACCCATCACGAAGTCCAGTTCGAACCCATCACGAAGTCCAGTTCGAACCCATCACGAAGTCCAGTTCGAACCCATCACGTAGTCCAGTTCGAACCCATCACGAAGTCCAGTTCGAACCCATCACAGAGGTCTAGTTCGAACCCATCACAGAGGTCCAGTTCGAACCCATCACGAAGTCCAGTTCGAACCCATCACAGAGGTCCAGTTCGAACCCATCACGAAGTCCAGTTCGAACCCATCACCAAAGTCCAGTTCGAACCCATCACGGAGGTCCAGTTCGAACCCATCACGAAGTCCAGTTCGAACCCATCACGAAGTCCAGTTCGAACCCATCACAGAGGTCCAGTTCGAACCCATCACGAAGTCTAGTTCGAACCCATCACGAAGTCCAGTTCGAACCCATCACGAAGTCCAGTTCGAACCCACTGGGTCAACCAACCATGATGACGTGTCTTCCATCGATTCGAATGCGCCGAGATATATGGAGTCGAAGCATTCAACTCGGAGCGAAACCCGGATCGAAGCGAAGTGTGCGCTCCACGTCGACACGAAGACACATGCCACCATGGATTCGAAACCATCGGTTCGAAAGCATGGTTTCGAACCAAACAGCCATGCAATAAACCCCATTTTGAACCCATTATATCTTCCAATCTACTGATCCAAATGCAACGAAATTTTCACAGTAGTTTACATACAAGATAAAGATTGCTCCTACCAAGTTTCAGCTCGATTGGACCATTTCTTGATGGGTACGAAATTACTTCGAAATGATGTCAGATCGAGACGAAACTTGGTGGGGTCGGTCGCGTGGGCCCACTCACGTGCCAGAAGAAGTCTCCCGAAGTTTGAGTGAGATCTGGGCCTCCAACGCCTATAAATAGAGCCCCAGAGCCAACAGAAAGGGGGACTTTTGGGGAGCTTCCACCATTGAACGTCCAGACTCTGCCGGATTGAATTACATACTTCATTATCATTGTTGTATTCAGATTTCAAGGCTATCATCAACTGTAATCCACTGTAATCAAGAGTAATCAGCGAAGAACATCAATAAAAGTTAAAACCTTTGAAGTGGACGTAGGCCGGAGATAGCCGAACCACTATAAATTGTGTGTTCTCGTTCATAATTTCTATTTTACTGCGTGTTGCTTGCTTAAATCTGTGATTTGTGTTTGGATATTGCTGATTTATATTCCAACACTGGTGCTTTCACAATACTTGGGGGTTTGTGACCAATTTTGGCGCAAACACTTTGGTGCTTCCACTAAGAAGGACTAGCACCCGCTACATTCAGAGTTCAGATTCAAGAGTTCGAAGACTTCCAATTCAGAGACAATAACTCGACAAACAAGACAAAGGGTTGATAGGAGCCAACAAGGAGGAAGCCAAGAAGCATCCTCTGGATCAAGAGAAGGACAAGCTTCCGTCTACATCACAAGAGACGAGATGGAGGCTATGGCTAATTCATTGCGCAAAAGCATGATGAAGAGTCAACAGGAGATGTTGCAGAATTTCCTCGAGCAAATGAGGGCGGCGAACGTGCAAAACCTTGGACCAACTACAACAACTGCGAGTGCGGGACAAGGAATCAGGATTGCGGGAGCTAATGAGGGTCAGGTTCAAGACCAGAATGCAGGAGTTGAAGGTGATCAATAAGGACTTGGGGGCAGACCCTCGGGATCCGATACTGGAAGACCAACGGACGGAGCTCAACAAGCGGGAGCCAATGCATATGCTAACGAGCCACCAGAAGAATATGTACCAGAATTCCCTTCAAGGCTCGGGGGGCAGGATAGGAACTTAACCAGGAGCCAACCCCTAGACGGAGACGAGAGAATGATTGGCCTGATGCGAAGAATCATGAGAGGAGGATTGCCTAGCGGAGGGCTGGAAGAAGTTAGTCGGAGTCCGTTCACTCCGAATATCCGAAACGCAAGGAACCCTCCAAAATTCAAATTGCCAACGCTAGAACCTTATGACGGGAGATCAGACCCGACCATGCATATTACCAGATATATCAGGCACATGGAAGTACTGGGGGCATCCGAGGAAGTGATGGCACGATGCTTCCCTCTATATTTATCAGATTTAGCTGCACTATGGTTCAGACAACTGGAGACTGGATCAATAGGAACATGGAGCGAGCTTGTTGACTGCTTCATGAGACAGTTCAGGGTCCATGTGACGCGACCCAAGAGTGTAATGACTTTAGCCTCGATCAAGCAAAGGACCGGAGAGTCCATAAAAGATTTTATATTAAGATTCAATGTGACCCTGACCTCTGTAGATCGCCCGGATCCATCAATGATTTTAATGGCGGCGGTGGCAGGAGTCGCAGAAGGTACCAAATTTAAAGATTCTCTAACTAAAGATCCACCACAAGATCTTGGAGAATTCTTTCATAAAGCTGAAAAGTTCACCGATTAGAAGAATCACGAGTCGAGAGTCGTGAAATAAATACCACACAAAGCATAGGAACCTCCAGAGAACAGTCCGGAACGGACAAGGGAAAAAGAAAACAGGATGACAGATATGATGGCCTTGATAAACGGAAGAAATTCCGTGAACCAAGATTCAGGAAGTACACCGATCTGACTGCAGGCCTAGAAAGAATCTACACTGAAACTAGAGGGCAACTCCCCTATCGAAAGCCACTTATAAGGGATCCCACCGAGCGGGAGCGCAGGATTGGAAAATACTGCCTATTCCATGAGATGGATGGGCACACCACAGATGAGTGCCGCCACCTAAAGGATGAGGTGGAAGAACATGCCAGGGGTGGTAGATTGCCGCAATTTGTCAGAGAACGAACAACGGCAGCAAGACCTGAACGACTACCGCCTCCACCTAACAGGAACGATCCTGGATCGGGATCACGACTCGTCATCAACTGATCGAAGATGGAAAGGGCCAAGTCCAGGGTTTGGACTTTGGTCAAATAATTTTATTTAGATTTGTTTTCAGAATAAACGGTTACTCCACTTACACATATACGGGAACCGGAGAGATCCCTAGGCATGCTCTGAGATGGAGATAAACCGATATGCCCGGAGAGGCAATGTTTAGCTTTTTCCTGATGTTTGAGATTGAACATCTAGAACTCGAATTTTAATAAATAAATTAGAATCTCTTGCAATAAACCTTTTGACCGGAGAGTCAAAGGATGAACATTAAATTTCAATATAAACTTGATCGCTTTATGACCCTACCCGGAGAGGCGGGGTCCGGAGTGCAAGAAGTGAGTTGCTTCGCCGGAGAGCGACAGGATCAAGTCATTTAAGCGCTGTTTCCCCTTCACCAGAGAGTGACAGGATGGGATCCAGCAAGAGCCCGGAGAGGCTATGATCGGTCTCGAACGACCAAGACATCGCTTAATGTTCAAATACACTGAACTGGAGTGCAAGAAGTGAGTTGCTTCGCCGGAGAGCGACAGGATCAACTCAATTAAGCGCTGTTTCCCCTTCACCAGAGAGTGACAGGATGGGATCCAGCAAGAGCCCGGAGAGGTTATGATCGGTCCAGAATGACCATGACATTGCTATATGTCCTAACCGGGACAAGAGTGCAAGGGATAGAAGGCAACGCCAGAGTGCAATAGGATCTTTCTATTCAATCACTAAGTCTAGAATGGACTTAGTAAGGGTTCAGAGTAGCCAATAATAGTCCAGAGAGACTATGAAACTTCATCCTCAACTTCTACGGAAAGAACGGATGCTGATTTGGCTTCGAACAACCATAAACTCGATTGATAACACCACAGCTATGGATGAAACATGAATTTATTACGCTTGATATAAGACCGTTCAAAACATACCTTTTACAAAAAGGCATGTTTTGGGGGGCAAAATGTTATCCCAACTTTTGACAAAGTTGAGATACCCAAAATTTACTAAAAATCGATGATTATTATTCTTGAATGTCGACCATGCATTGCAGGATAACCATGGATATCGATGAATTTCGTCCGAGTCCGAATCGGGCCACAATTGATAGAACATGACAAGAGAGATCATAGAAGTCCGCACCTCAAATTTCAAGTCAATCCGAGGTCGTATGCTCAAGTTATGATGGATTCGAGTTAAGAGGAATGGACGTTGCTCAGTTCGAACCCATCACAGAGGTCCAGTTCGAACCCATCACAGAGGTCCAGTTGGAACCCATCACGAAGTCCAGTTCGAGCCCATCACGAAGTCCAGTTCGAACCCATCACGAAGGTCCAGTTCGAACCCATCACAGAGGTCCAGTTCGAACCCATCACGAAGTCCAGTTCGAACCCATCACAGAGGCCCAGTTCGAACCCATCACGAAGTCCAGTTCGAACCCATCACAGAGGTCTAGTTCGAACCCATCACAGAGGTCCAGTTCGAACCCATCACGGAGGTCCAGTTAGAACCCATCACGAAGTCCAGTTCGAACCTATCACGAAGTCCAGTTCGAACCCATCACGAAGTCCAGTTCGAACCCATCACGAAGTCCAGTTCGAACCCATCACAGAGGTCCAGTTCGAACCCATCACAGAGGTCCAGTTCGAACCCATCACGAGGTCCAGTTCGAACCCATCACGGAGGTCCAGTTCGAACCCATCACGAAGTCCAGTTCGAACCCATCACAGACGTCCAGCTCGAATCCATCACAGAGGTCCAGTTCGAACCCATCACAGAGGTCCAGTTCGAACCCATCACGAAGGTCCAGTTCGAACCCATCACAGAGGTCCAGTTCGAACCCATCACGAAGTCCAGTTCGAACCCATCACGAAGTCCAGTTCGAACCCATCACGAAGTCCAGTTCGAACCCATCACGAAGTCCAGTTCGAACCCATCACGAAGTCCAGTTCGAACCCACTTGGTCAACCAACCATGATGACGTGTCTTCCATCGGTTCGAATGCGCCGAGATATATGGAGTCGAAGCATTCAACTCGGAGAGAAACCCGGATCGAAGCGAAGTGTGCGCTCCACGTCGACACGAAGACACATGCCACCATGGATTCGAAACCATCGGTTCGAAAGCATGGTTTCGAACCAAACAACCATGCAATAAACCCCATTTTGAACCCATCATATCTTCCAATCTACTGATCCAAATGCAACGAAATTTTCACAGTAGTTTACATACAAGATAAAGATTGCTCCTGCCAAGTTTCAGCTCGATTGGACCATTTCTTGATGGGTTCGAAATCACTTCGTAACGATGTCAGATCGAGACGAAACTTGGTGGGGTCGGTCGCCTGGGCCCACTCACGTGCCAGAAGAAGTCTCTCGAAGTTTGAGCGAGATCTGGGCCTCCAACACCTATAAATAGAGCCCCAGAGCCAACAGAAAGGGGGACTTTTGGGGAGCTTCCACCATTGAACGTCCAGACTCTGCCGGATTGAATTACATACTTCATTATCATTGTTGTATTCAAATTTCAAGGCTATCATCAACTGTAATCCGCTGTAATCAAGAGTAATCAGCGAAGAACATCAATAAAAGTTAAAACCTTTGAAGTGGACGTAGGCCGGAGATAGCCGAACCACTATAAATTGTGTGTTCTCGTTCGTAATTTCTATTTTACTGCGTGTTGCTTGCTTAAATCTGTGATTTGTGTTTGGATATTTCTGATTTATATTCCAACACTGGTGCTTTCACAATACTTGGGGGTTTGTGACCAATTTTGGCGCAAACAATATTTTCTTCTAATTAAGACATCCCCTTAATTAGAATTATTCACTTTACTTACCCAAATTACCATATTCAATTTCTCAAATTTCACATAATACAAGGGTATTGCCCTACCATTGATTTATAGTGAACGACCCCATCGATTGGCTGTAGAGTTGATCAAACGATCAAAACTGCCTCGCCACTCCTCCAACACTCACTATGGTTCAATGATTTTATTAAACAATTAAAATAAAATTAATACTCCACCATATTAATTATTCTCAAACTTTACTAATTAAAACTCAATTTACCATGTCTGACTGTCTCATCACAGCGTTTAGGAAATCCCTATCGATAACGTTGGCCAAACGCATCGACCAGAATTCTTAAAGCACTAGACGGACAACCAAACACAAAAATTCATTTTTTTTTTAAAAATGAAATTCCTCATATATAATACTTAATTTTTTTTTTTGGAAATTTGAAAACACAACTTATTACTTATTCTAAAAATAAAAAACACAAGAACTTACGGGTTATTCCTAGAATACTCAATCCTCAAGATTGATGGAATAGACTGGGGTGTTCATTATTCCGAATGGTATAATGAACCACTCACAAGACTCACAACGAGTGTGGAACGCGCTAAGAGTAACGCTATCCTCCACGACTCGTAGCTCGCAAAAAATTGGTGTATCGTCAAGCCGAGGAATGACCTTAGCACCGCTCAATAGATTAAAAGAAATCTATGAGATATAAGAGTAATGACAAGATATCTTCTCGAACGAGAAGAAGAGCACAAACAACACATCATTACTTCAAGTGAAGTAATACCACACAGTATATCAACAATTGAGTATCCAAGAAGGACATCTGAAAAGGGATAAGAATGACAATATCAAATAAATTCAATGAATCACCTCGTTTCCCTAGTGGACATCCTTATGTGGGGTCGACTGACAGGCCAAGAACCGAGAATGAAGTCAATACAATATTCGATTGCCCGATTGGGTGTCATACCCAAAACGGACTCACAGAAATCATCAGAGTCACATAACAGGAATTTGAGATATATCATCAACATCTCGAAACTCAAGAGTGAATACAGATACTTCAAAATCATCAATAACATTCCGAAGAGCAGGAAACAACAAATAAGCTAAAATTAGGCTTCCTTCGGATTACAGAATGCAACTAGAAAATACCCAAGCTACCCCAACTCAAATCATTCCAAACTCTAGATAGAAAAAAAAACATGCTAATTCACTTGAAAAGATAAGCTATAAGGAAAAATCTCAAAATCCTTAACATCAAACCAAATATTGCAGATCCCCTCAATAGGATTCGCAATCCTCAAAGAAATCACAAAATAAGAAGGTCAAAGATCATCAACAAACTTCATCGATACGGATGGGTGTTAAGCATCTGTATTGAAGAGGACTTGAATAAAAAAATCACGATTAGGATTACTCCTAAGATAAGATGTCATCAATTAAATTTTGGAATATTACGGAATAAAAATATTCCTAGACATATCCCAAATTGTCTACTCCAAAAGACACGATAAGGTTAAGGACACAACGATTAGGGATTCGTAACACTCGTATCACACTTAGATGTACCGCAATATGTGTTTTTGTTCTGTATTTATCATACTTTGTTCTGAACTCAGCTCTGATACCAAGCTGTGACGCCTCACCCTGAGACCCATATTAGCAAAGAGAATTACTGGGCAATTCTATCTGCTAATGCGGAGAATAGGGCTGGTTAGGAGCGACCATCTATAATCTTGTCTTAAACATCTACTGCATACGTCGATAAATGATCTATTTTTTTCTATTCCAAGTGGATCGACATATCCAATAAATGCTTAATGCAAAACTATAGGTGGCTAACGGATCTATCGGAACAAAATACAACGACAAAATGCATATCACATCACAGAACAGTAATCATAATATATAAATACATATAAACAGATACATCCCAGTATGATACAAAGTGATACACAAAAGTGGTACAGAGACCACACTATATACATCCAATCAAATACATATCATAGTCAAGCGGAAAGAAATATAAACTACACAAAAGTGCTAGGCTGATATCCAAGCAGATGCATCAAAGCTAAGTCTCGAACTGATAGCTAACCTGAAACAACTCGGTCTGACCCGAGTATAAAATAGGCGGATCAGTCTAGCTAAAACAATCAGTTAAGAAGGATAGACGATAATATGAAGCATAAGATACAAGGTTATAATTCTTCTCAAATGAGAAGAGGTAATAGAAAGAACACATACTCATGACTTAAGTGAACAATGTCATTTAAGTATACAAAGACCACAAAAGAGGTAAACTTGACAATAACGCTCAAATAATATAAACAATCGCCGATGAAAAATCTCCAAATCAAAACTCATGAAACTCAATAAGAATTTATAATCCCCATATCGAAATCACCATAAAACAACATATATATATATATATATATATATATATATATATGCCTTTCTCTAACTCAAGGCTATAAGTAAATTCATCATCTCAAAATTGGTGAAATCGAAATCATAAACTTATAAAAATTCCCCAAATTAGCCAAATCCCATTTGCATGCCGAAGCTATGCTGCACGTGCCATTCTCAGATGGCCGAAGCCTCTGACAAGGTCGCTAACACCTCTCAAAGCAGTTCGTCCTCATGACAAGGTCGCTGACACCTCTTCAAGCCATTTTTTCAGCCCTAACAAGGTTGCTAACACCTCCCTAAGCAGTTTGTCCTCATGACAAGGTCGCTGACACCTCTCCAAGCTATTTTGTCAGCCCTAACAAGGTCGCTAACACCTCCCTAAGCAGTTCGTCCTCATGACAAGGTCGCTGACACCTCTCAAAGTAGTTCTGTTAGGTAAACATCGTGAATGTGTCGCAAACTCACGGATAGGAATCCGAAAAGTGTTAACGTGTGTCCCATACCACTCGTTCGCACTTAGCGATTTACTAGCCGCTAGTCGGTGCCACACTAGGAACATCATAAAACTCATAAAATCATATATCGCCACATCTCATTGGCGAGTGATAAAGAGACACCATACTCGTCTCATCTCATCGACAAGTATTACATAACATTGTAACTTGTCTCATTTCATCGACAAGTGAAAACATCATGATGGTTCCTCATAAACCATAAATCTCAAAATATGAAATCATGTACTTAAGACTTGCCTTATATCATTGACAAGTAAATAAAACATCGTGATGGTTCTCATCGACTATACTCTTACATAGGAGATCTCAAACCATAATACTTGTTAAATATTGGCCATCTTAAATAAGTCCAATAAATAGGAATTATAAAACTCAAAATAAGCCATAAAATGGCAGAACATCTCAGAATCAATAATCTCAAATAGCTTTGATCGTACAAGTCCGGAATTAACCGAAATAGTGAACGCACATGTCCCATACCACGTGTTTTACTAAATCGTTTAGTTCTCTTTCTCATACGTTCGAATAGTATAAAAGTGTGCATTTTATATATAAAATAATTTATTTGAGAAAACAAGCTTTTAAAACTTTTTCCCGAAAATATTATTAAAGCCAATATTTAAATTTCTTTATTATAGGAAATAAATAGATTTTATATTAGAAAAATAATTTTAAATTACAATGTAATAATAATTTAAAATGTCCATTTATTTCAAAAATCACTTCAAAATGGTTTAGTGAAAATCATGCTCGAAAATAATGAAAAACAAGAGAGACTACTCAAGACCGATAACTTGAATTCAATACGAATTCAATTCAAATTTAACCCAAAGTCAATTCAAATTCTATTTAAATTTGCATTTCAAATTCTCTAAATATAGCTAGCCTATTAATAGGCGTCACAGCTCTCAAAACATCTCAAAAACAACATCAAAATCGAACAAGAATGAGAGCAAAAATAAGCCAATACAATTCTCAGTTCAATGATTGTTATTGCTGTCGTTTTGCTCTCGAGACAGCAACAAACAAATATAGTTTTTGACCAAGTTAACTTCGAAATTTCAAAAGAAATCAAAACATAAAACTTCTATCACAAAGTCTAAACTTTCTGGAACATCTTGAATTATTAAATTTGGATACGAAACATGAAAGATATGGCCAAAACAAATTTCAGATATGAATTTCACTACAGCTGTTGTTTTAGTTTCGGGACAGCGATACTAGAATGAACTTTCGACCATGTAAACATCAAAATTTGACAAAAATCAAAACATGAAAATTGTATCATATAATCTAAGCTTTCAGGAGCATCAAGAATCATCAAATTCCGACATCAAATGAAAAAGATATGTTTAAATTTCCAACAACACTTAGCACAGAAAATCACTATTTTACAGTGACAGAGCAGCGAGAGTGTTTTGGGTTTTTCAACCATCTATGCTCAAAATTTTCGAATGTTTTCAACATGATAGTTGTCACATTCTTTTCAAGCTTTCCAGAACTTCAAAGAAAATACAATTCCGATGTAAAACGAAAGAGATATGCACAATTTACTGGCAGTGATTCACAAATGAAATGCAATAAACGAAATTGAGATTTCTACCTTGAAATCTCAATCAAAGCTAGAAAATTATGAGTTTTGATACTCACCTTGCTGTAGAGAAAATATAACTGGAATTTGTGTTGAATTCGACAAGCTTTAAGAAGGAGGAAGCTTTAATTAACCTGTATAAACTTGAAACAATGACATGCAAGAAGAAAAGTACTGTTAACAGAGAAACACTTTCAAAACTCGATTTTTGATGAATAAATGGTTTTAGATTTTGATTACCTGTTGATTTAGCTCCAATTTGATTTAAAAAAAGACAAGATTTGAGTTTAATTTGATGATTTTTGGCTAGGGTTTGCAAGAGAAATTGGGTTTCTCATGTTTCTCACTATCTGAACTGTACGTAGAAGGAAGATGAGATATTCCTCATTTTTTTCTACAGACTAGTGACTAGATGGGCTTAAGACCCATTAATAAAAGAAATAGCCTAAATTAATTCTTTTTTCACTTAATACACTAGTGAACTCTTATGTTTTTAAACAAACATCAAATGTTTCAAAGTTTTCACATGATAAAATTATGAAACCTTGTTTACATGTAAATTAAAGTATTTTGTACTTAATAAAAGGATAAATTTGGTTATGAAAATAATTCTGTTATTAAGAATCCTTATTTTTAAATAAGTAGCCAATTATACTTATAATTACACAAACTACTATTTTTAATCCCAAAAATTACACAAAAATAATCTTCTTGTGTAATAAAATGTAACCAATCATTTTAACTCAATTTTATGACCAAATCATATTTTTAAACCTAATTTCACCTTTTTATTTAATATAACACTCTTTAAAAAAAATCAAATACTCCTCTTAATTTTTTATTATTAAAAGAAGCAAATCACAATAATTAATAAAATTATTGAACTATCACCAAATAAAAACCATCTTCCACTTATTATTAACTCAAACCACTATAATAAAGTTCCAGAATGTTATTTTCTCTTTTTATTCCCAAAATTCATTGTTCATTCAAAATAAACAATTTAAATTCTCAAAATTATTTTTGATTCTCAGTATTAAATTATAACTACCGTTATAATTTAATACTTACAAGTAATCACTAAAACCATGGTTGTTACAGCTTTCCCTTATCCGAGATTGACCAACTAGTAGATGGAACTACGAGGCATGAGTTACTCTCTTTCATGGACATTTATTAAAATTATAACTATCTGATGCATATATTGGATTTGGAAAATACCGGCTTAATAATGGATTTGGGATTATACTACTATAGAATAATGCCATTCGGTTTGAAGAACGCTGAAGCCACATACCATAGATTACTGAATTCTATGTTCAAGAATCAAATCAGAGGAACAATTGAGGTATATGTGGAAAACATGCTTGTGAAGTCATGAGTATCATGGAACCAGTTGGATGACCTTTCAAAGACGTTTAAGGTTTTATAGAAGTATGGAATAAAGCTAAATCCGTTGAAATGTTCTTTCGAGGCAGCATTGGGAAAATTTCTAGGATTTATTTTTATGCAAGGGGCATGGAGACCAATCTGGAGCAAATTAATGCATTGTGGAATGTAACCGCCTCGACTATGAAGAGACTACTATAAAGCTTGAACAAGAAGATCGCTGCCTTGAGTTAGTTCGTCTCAAAGGCAATAGATAAATGCATACCCTTAGGGTAAGAAAGGCTTTGAATGGAATCAGGATTGTCAGAATGCCTTCGAGGAGTTCTTGAGGGACATGGAAACGCCACCGGTCTTATCCAAACCATTGGATGAGGAGGGTTTATTTGTTTATCTAGTGGTATTTACTCACGCATTAAGTGCGGCACTGGTGCGTGAGGAGGCGAGATTCCCGAGCTTAGTCTACTATATCAGCAAGCGATTTATAGGAGTAGAAAAAACTACCCAAAGTTGAGAGAACTAGCATATTGCTTGCTGATTGGATAAAGATAGATGTGATCGTATTTCCAGGCTCATCCGATCAACACCGTATCATCCGCTGAAGCAGGTGTTATACTGACTCGAGACTTCAGGGATAGTGCTGAAGTGGAACATAGAGTTTAGCCAATATGACATTACTTATTATCTGAGGAAACCGATAAATGGACAGGCATTGGCAGACTTCATCGCCAAGTTTACCATGTATGATGGTGAAGGAGAGGATGACGCATATGCAATTTCTCATTGAAAGTTGTTTGTGGATGGCGCTTTGAATAAGCACAGTTCGGGTAAATGAGTAGTGCTCGAAATACTAGAAAAACGATCAATTTGTTATGCAATGAGGCCAGATTTTCTTACAACAAACAACGAGGCTGTAAAGGAACCGGGGACAAGGACACCACACATATCAAGTGATTCCCAACTAGTGGACTGTTAAGTTAAGAAGGAATATCAAGCCAAGGGTGCGAGAGTTTCCCCTTACCTAATGAAAGCACTGGAACTGTTGGATGATGTAGAGCACTACATTGTAACACCCTAGAAATCTTAATAATAAATTAAAATATTAATAAGGGTAAAAATGTAATTTCACATAAGAGAATGAAATATTAAATTTCTATAAATGAATGAATTTCTGGATTCTGACTTTTTCTTTGCTTCAATTGTATTTTTCTTGCTCAAATTCATATATAAGTTGCTAGAAACAGATACGTATAAAGAAGATATAGAATGTTTACAACAGTGCACATATTCTATTTTGTTTATATTTTTAAATTAAGTTTAAGAATTAATGCAAGAATAAAGAAAACTAATTTGATAAAAAATATATGGAAAATATGTATGAATTACTCTAAGAAAAGAAAAGAAAAGAAAAGAGAAAAGGTATAATGATGGGCGTGCATTTAAAAGGAAAGAAGAGAAAAGTATTTATGCGCACAAATGTAAAAGAGTTTCAAAGGGAAGCGTTGATTACTGTTATACTTATTAGGATGAGTATACTAAACAAATGAAAAAGAGAAAGAATACATCAACATAGTTAAAAAGGGTATAATTTTGTCAATGAACATTAATAAACATGAAGAATATATTTAACGCAAAGAGAGAGGGTATGAAATACCATTTTATAGAATGTATAGTTGTAATTAATATACATTACAAGTGTTAAAAGGAGAAAATAAAAATACTTTAAAAAGAAAAGGATACGTCTACTTTTATATGTTTAACAATGTATGCACAAAAGTAAAGAGTTATTTTACTAGAAAGACAACGTAACAAAATATGTATGAAAAGAAGGAATTTAATAAAAGTTACATATTTTGAAAAAAGGATATTTCTAAAATTGTATGTTTGAAAAATGAATATTTATAAAATGAAGATGTTACCTTAAGGGAAATGTGTAGATAAAGACATTAACTGATAATGGTATTTATTACTAAATATAGATTTCTTAAGTTAGAAGGGAGGTGCCATGATATATTTTTGTAGAATAAGAATGCATGTAATATTATAGAAATAAAGGTTAAAAAATATGGAAACGAATCATTATTTAAAAAGAAAGAAAGAATATATTATTTCTTTATTTGTAAATGACAAGGCCTTTAACTAATACACATATTTATACGTTTGAATAGAAATCCAGGGTTCCTCACAAATGTTAATAATGCATGTATATATAGAATATCAATAAAGGATATTGATTAGGATTATAATTTTTAACTAACTGACTAAATTATAATTAGTTGTTAATTAAAGCATTGTGACCATTACATTAGCAAGGAAAAAATGAAAAGTTTATACATATGTATAGGTAAGAGAACATGAATGAAGGAAAGGACTTTATAGAGATAAACTTCTTCTCTCCACTTTTAAACTTTCTTTCAAAAGTAAATTAAAAATCAAAGAAGTAGAACACGAGCAAATCAAATTTAGGCAAAAGACGAGCTAATAGGTTCTTATCTCATACGAAAATGAAGTTAGAACTTGGATCTAAGGTGAGTGGGATCAATTTTAATTACGCAATTATTTGCAGTTAAAATTGATCTATTCTATATGATCTAGATGATGCCAGAAATCCTAATTAAACCTTGTAACTTAGATAGAAATTGAAATTACTACAAACTTCTAAGCCTAATTTGATGCTAGCGTATCTCTCCTGTGATTAAATTGTAAAACCCTAAATTGATAAACCCTAAATCAGTAAACTCCAATTTGAATTGCAAATTGAAACACGATCTGATCATCTAGTAATTAACATTCACCCATGACCGCTGATGACATGAATTAGCTAAAAATAAAATCAACGGTTAAGAAAACATAAAAAATCCTAATTTTCTTTTGCGAACGATCGACTTTGGACCCCCAGCGGTCGACTGGTAGTGGTCTACCGATTAGGTCTACCGGTTAACCGTTCAGAACGAAATTGCAAAATCTAAACCTTGACCTAGAAAATTTAAAAATAAAAATTAACCTAAATGTTTATTGTTTATGGGCCTATTTAAAGGCATTTAGATGCATGTTAGGACTACTAGGGAAGCTAGTTCTTTGAGAGAACGCTACGTCATTATGGTGTTGGGTAAATATTATTTACCCAATTAATGATCGAGTAATCGACTGAAGCCGATGTATTTTCGCAAATGGCACTCACATGAAGTTCCAACGTTGGGTGTGTAATATTGATGAGGATGCTTGATGGAGTGGGTCCAGCACAAGGGAAGGTCCAAGTATGCACGGTTTCTGACGCACATGATACATTTTAAATGGAGGAATCAAAGCATCCAATAAGAGGTCAACACTACGATCGAGAGGTGGAAGCGGATGTAGACGATGACATATACCAGCAAGTCGGCATATCAAGTGCTTCCACTCCAGGCGTAGTGAAGGGAAATCATTCTTAGTAGCCTAGTGGCAGTGATAGTATTGGGTATTTAGTCCCACGGTAGCCTACTTATGGTGTTTTCATGGTTGTTAGCCATGGAGGTGGTGTTTCCACATTTAGTAGCATAGTGGCTGTATTGACATGTTTTAGTAGTCTAGTGGCATTGATTACATTGAATAGCTCTAGAAGCCATGGTAGATAGTTAGATATGAGATTCGATCCTTAATTTGATCCATTGCGACGGACCACACATATTGTAGTGTAGGAATATATTAGACAAGAACTCTTAGGTAACATACCTTAGGAATTCACAGACACTTGTATCACACCCTGTATCATCTAGACTAGTATTGAAGTAAATGCTTATGATCGTCGCTTATTAAACTTGTTCTCATTCACCAGAATTTTTTTTGACCCACCCTTTTCTTTCCATTTTTCCCCACCACAGGGTGACGTGTTAGTAGTTGGCTGCGCATAGTACATGGAAAAAGGAGCTTCATATTGATGTTCTCATATTTGTTCTTGTCCATCATGTAGTTATTTATGTTGAATATGCAAGCATATGATTTTTGTTTGATGATAATAAACACACACACACACACATATATATATATATATATTCATTTAATTTTATTTGTTAATGTACTATTTTATTTTTCACGTAACTAAAAAATATTTGCTGAATAAAATGAATAATACAAAATTTAAATTCAAACAGATATTTTATTCAAACAAATATTTATTAAAATTTTTGAATAGTACAAATTTGAGCTCTCGCTATATATACACACACACACAATTTTGATTACATTACAGTTATCATTTACATCACCACCTCACTACATATCGCTCGTTCACTCAAAATTGATCTTCAGCTTCATTCCAGATTGAATCCAGCATCTGAGAAATTTGCAAAATAAACACTAACGCAGTAAAATTGCAAATAAAATATTTTGCAGTGTAAAGTAGAATGTGATTTTGAAAATATTATTCGCCTCAGTTATTTGGGTTGTTAGTCATCATTTAATTTTGAATTCATCATACACAAACAGCTTGTGACATGCATAGTGTATCACTGTACATGCCACAATGCCGTGCACACCAATATACACTTGATAAAGTTACAGGGACAGGTGAGCACAAGGTCAAATCCAAATAAAAAGCTGGGTTCAACTCAAGTGAAATAAATATTAAGTCATGATATTAGCACAAGGTCAAACCTGGGCTATTAGCTGGATTCAACACAAGTGCAGACCAAATTCAAATGCAAATAGACCACCACTGACCACATACAATTCAAAGAAACAAAATTACATCAGTGAAAGAGACCAACCCAACATCAATGTAAAATATTCAATGTGCTGGCCAGAAAATCGAAATGTTTAACCCAGACTGTTCAGAGAAACCATGGTGTAAAGTAATGAATGCAAATACAGGTACATAAGGGCCTGGCAAATGGACCAGTATGCAGGTGAGGTTACAAACCAATACAGCTCAAGTAAAGCCTCAACAGTCATGGAACAATATAGCATGATCAGAAGTACAACAGTGCAGATCGCACAGTCAAGTTCAACATGCATTCAAGTACAAAAGGAAGTGCAAATGGTTTAGATACAAGGAAATGGAACAATGAACCAAGCCAGACTCAAGCAAATGTACACAGTAAAACAACAATGAAGTCAATAATGAACCAGTATGACAACAATGGTGCAATATACATATGTATAAGGACATGTGTCAAAATCACACTCTGAAAAGCACTAATGCATATAGACCAGAGACCACATCCAACGTCAATGCATATGAACTCAGGTGGAGTCATAAGACTCGACAGTGGAGTTGAAACAATGTTAACCAAGAAATCAGAAAATCAACATGTACAAAGTGCTGCAGCCAAATGCAAACTCAGATATGAAACAGCGATAACAGTGGTGCAGCATATATCACGTGAAGACCAAAAGTGTACAGGAAAACCAAGTGCAACAATAAATTATCGAAACAGTCGAGCAGTGACAATATACATGAAATCCAAAGCTAACGCATATAAATATGATGCAAATGCACAAGTACAGGCAGAAACAAAATCAAGCAGGAATTTTCAAAAATGAACGAAGTCAATTCTCAAAGCAAATGCAAAGTCAAAGCAAAATTCTCGTCTCAAAATTATGTTCACAAAATTAAGTTTGCAAACCAAGTCAAAGACAGCTGCAGTTTCAAATCAAATTATGCTGAAGTCATCATAAATTCATGGAACCAAAACTTCCTGATAATCACAATACTGTGGTGGCTAAGGAATCAAATCATAATCATTGCCACGAGAATCAAGAAATGTACGAATATGAACAAGTCAGAAAAATCACAGTCATTCAAACATAATCAAGTGGCCGAAAAAAATATCATACGAACGAGAAATTAGAAATTCGAATCCTGTATAAACCATAACATCATAGGCATACGAAATCATTCGAGTTCAAGCAACAAAGAATAATCATTCAACTCGAACCAAAGTCGAGTACAACATAAATCGAAAAAGGAACAAACATACCAATTCATGCAACAACCGATCAAACTCGACTAGATCGAAGCAGCTGCTAGTAAATCAGAGTGATAGATCGATCGACAAAGTAAGGAAAGAAAAATCACCTATTCAATCGATCAATAGAAGTCGACAGCTTCAATAAAAGAAGCCTTAACTTTTGTTAAAGATGAAACGAACAAGCAGCCATCGAAGAACAAAGAAGTCAGGCCGGTTATAGATAAAAGGAAAAAAAGGAGTTATTATTTTAGGTCGGTTATTATAAAGTGTTTTTGGGCTTTAATATTTAAATTAGGTTTTTTATTTTTGAATTGTTTTTAAATTTGTATTTTTCCTTTAAACTTGTGTAAATTCTAGTCGTGTGACTAGGGTACAAACTACGATGGTGTAGTTTGAGAATTAGCAACTCAGTGGCCGAGTTGTGGCAGGGTTTCGAGCGTAGAGTTAGATTAGTCAATAGCTGGTGTTGCGATTTTACGTGTTTAAGCGTCTGACTACTTAATTTTTAGTAGAAACCTTGGGGGCAGCATGTAGGCAGGGTTTTGCTGAAGTTGGGTAAATCGGTGTGTTCTAATTTCTACTATTGTGCTATTATCTGTTCTGCTATTACTCTGCTATATCTATGTTGCGATTATTTTATACTTTCGCAATAAATTTTTATAATTAATAGTATCACCCTATTCACCCCCCTGTAGGGTGAAATCGATCCTACGATTTACTGTATTAAAAGTTAGTAAAACAAATATTGTACTTTGAAACGGTGTATATGACAAATAAATTATTTTGGAGATTGTTTCTGATATGTTTATTTTTTAGTACTCATATTTTAATGCATTTCGCTATGAGATCTAAAAAGAATATCCTAGTATTTATCCTTATAATCATGCCCTATGGTGTTTTAAAAACCCAACAGCTCATTTTTTGCATGATGTTAGTCCGAAAGTCACACTAGGCTTTGGATCGGTATGTTGGAAAGTGCGAGTTGTTACATGCACTATCACGCATGTACCTAGGAAGGAGAACACAAAAGCTAATTTATTGGCTAAGCTGGCTAGTTCTCGAGAAGCACAAACGATGGGTCTAGTTCTAATGGAGGTTTTAATGGCTCCAAGCATTGATCATATGGATGTCAACTGGATTTTGGAGATCGTGGAGGATGAGGGCTATGGATGACTCCAATCAAAGAATATTTTCTCTAGGAGACTCTCCTGAGAGACATAAACGAATAAAAAAAACTCCTTCAAAAAGCACCTCGATTCATGATGCAAGAAGGCGCATTGTATACGCGAGGATTCTCTACCCCTTACTTCAATGTGTAACCAAGGATGAGGCTAGGAAGATCCTTATTGAAATCCATGAAGGCAGCTGTGGTGATCAAACCAAGGACGCAGACTTTGGCTAAAAAGGCACTTCACTACGGATATTTCTGGCCAATAATAAATCATGATGCAGCTAATTACACCAGATGTTGCCTCCATTTCCAAAGATTTACGAAGTATCCAGGGGCCCAACCTACAAAACTTACGCAAAATGTTTTTCCCACAGCCATTTGCGGTTTGGAGAATTGATCTAAATGGTGTGCTACCGATCACGAAAGTAGGGGCTAAATACACAATAGATGCAATAAATAATTTAACGAAGTGGGCTGAAGTGAAGCCACTTTCTACCATCACAATGAAAAAGGTAAACAACTTCGTGACAAAGAACATCATCCGTAGGTTTGGAGTACCCTAGAAAATCATCAAAAACAATGGAACCAGTTTGAAAGTACCAATTTCAAGGACTTCTGCAAACGATTCGGAATTGAGAAGAGCTTATCGGTCGTAGCATATCCATAGGTTAACAGACAAGTGGAGGCAGTGAATAAAGTCATCTAGTCCACCTTGAAGAAGTCACTAACTAGAGCCAAGAGAAACTGGGTTTATGAGCTTCCGCTAGTATTATGGGCTTATAGGATGTCATAGAATTCAACAACTAGACATTCACCGTTTGCTCAGATCAGAAGCCATGATCCCGATAGAACAGGAAGTCCCATCTCTTTATAAAAAGCATTTTGATCCAAAGTTGAATGAGGAACTCTTGCTTGAGTCCCTTGATTTGTATAATGAGAAGTGGGAAGAAGAAGAATTGAGGGAAGCTGCTCTCCAGGAAAGAGTAGCATCGTACCTCAACGCTAAGGTATGAAACTATACTTTCGAGGTATAAGATCTCATTTTAAAATGAGTTCATCCTGCGTATGGGGGTATTCGGTCCGAACTGGGAAGGTCCTTACTCAATCGAGCAAAAGCTTGGGGATGGAACATTCGATTTGGTTACGATTGATGGAATTTCGATCCCATAAGCATGGAACAACAAATTTCTGCATCATTATTACACTTAATTTTACTTAGTTTATTTTTGCAACTATGCCATCCAAGAATTTTAAGGGCAATGTGGCAAGGCAGGACTTGCCACGTTTTTCATTTATAAATGCAGTTCACTTCTTGAACCAATTGAATCATGTTCATATAAGCATCTTATAATCCACGATTTGCGTTATGTTTAAGAACATGCTCCTCTAGCTTTGGGTAATGGTCGGGGAGAGTGCTCCTAAAGGTCGATCGGATAATTCGACCCCAACCTCCAAGAATTTTCCACTGTCAAGAGATTAGCAATGACAAGAAGGGATAACCACTTAGAGGTGGATTAGATAATTCGACCCCGTCCTTTAGAAATTTGTCATTACCCGTAGATTTGCAACAACAAGAAGGGATAACCACTTAGAGCTCAAATAAATAATTTGACCCTAACCTTCAAGAACTTGTGGTTGTCCGGAGATCGGCGACGAAAAGAAGGAATAACCACATAAGGGTCAATCATACAGTTCAACCCCTACCTTAAGGTGTTTGTTATTGCCTAGAGTCTAGCAACGTCAAGTAGGACTAATCATGTAGGATTTTATTGGATAATTAGATCCTAGCTTGCGGGTATCGGTTGTTACTAAAAGCATGACAACATCAAGAAGGAATGTTTGAAATCGACCAATTAAACTATCGGTTCACGGAGATAGGAACCGGTGTACAAATTGGGTTTCCACGACTGCAAAGTAGCCTAGCGAAACGTACTTTGTCAAGGATAAGAGAGCATAGTCATTACAATTCCAAGACAAGCATTCATAGACTTTTTTTTCAATCCAGGATCGGGATTGGAGGAGCGCGATCGGAATTGGGCAATCGGAAATTTTCCCCACAATGTTTGATTTATACTAATGCCCAAATTCTTACGCTTGGAATGGAAAGTCCCACGAATAGGTTTTGTTTCTAGCAAAAATGTGTAAACAAGAAGTAAATACTTTAATTAATGCTCCCATACGATAATGGGCGACATGGAACTTGGATCACATATGGTAGAAATTGGTTGAAGGAAACTCAACCTAATCGAAGCAGGGACAACCATAGAGCTGGTTCAATTTTAATCATGTTTCATTGAATGAAATACTTTGGCAACTATAAACAGAAAAAAGTATTGGAATATACTTTAATCAATTATAAGAAATTTATTTATACACTAAGAGCTATAATAAATGAATGCATTACACAAAAATTGACATACGTATAAAGGCAATTATGTTATATATGAAAATAGTAATTTACAAAAATGCACATATATACAAATGTGAAAAAGCAAACGAAACAAAGAATACAAGACAAATAGCGATCTTTCATTACTTCAATTTTTATATATAAAGCAGCAGGGGTCACTCCCGCACAAACACGACATGTTTACAAAAAAAGATACAACAAAATATAGGCTAACACATCATAGGCTTTAGGAATTATCTATTTGTTCTTCCCTCTCCTATTTTCGTTCTGACCGAAGCCGCCAGTCTGCTTCTTATGATTTCGATTGCACTTAGTCTTCCCATATTTGGGAGTGTCGCCTTCAAAATGGACAGTCTCTCCCTTAATTGATGCATGGGGGCACATTTGCAGTCTTCTCGGTAGAAGTTCAAAGGATTTGATTGAGGGGCTTAGCTTAATCGAGGAAAGCTTGGTGGTGGGGCTTGTGGTATGGAGCCGACAGGAGCCGACAGATTCCTCAGTTTCGGGCTTTTTTGATTCTAACCTTAGAAAGTGTGATCTTCGATTTCTCTGCAGATATATTAGGATCGGTTGGGCCCGTAGCTCTGGTCATTGAAATTTCTTCCTGTAGGGATTTAGAATATTCTATAGCTCTTCCATAGCTACGATCCATTGAGAATTGGGGCCAGCTTCGCGTGTAGAAGGGAGGATTGTAGCGAAAATTCTCGTAGAAATGGAGGTCGATATGGTGAAAATAGTTCGGGCGCTCGATCCTCGAGTAGTTGGAGGCAAAGGCGGGAGATGTGATTGACCTACAAGTAGGCAAACAGAATGACAAAGGCTAGTGATAGATACACACGATAACTAATGTCTCTTAAAAAATGGCGAAACCGAAGATATACCTTCGCATGCGGTTGATCAAGAAGTAGTGGATTAAGAAATCTTGCCCTCTTCAGATGAGTACTGGATCGAATGTTTAGCAGGAAGAGGACTATGTGGCTCGACAAGAATAGATGCTGTAGATTTTGGAATAATTTAGGTGGCCATGAAACTGGCCCCTCGGTCTTAGGCATATCTATCGCATGCGGTTTGGACTTAGGAATAAATGATTCGGCTAGACCCAATGTACTTTGGCCAATCGATGTCTCGATAGCAGCAGCAGCGACGACAGCATATTCACCCTTATTATGAATTTCCCCTCCTCGAGCTTTGCTATGTCTTTAGCGTCGAGGTACTTAGCCATTAGCTCTTCCTTGATGAGGCCTTCACCGACAACTTCGGAGCGATGAAGCACTTCCTCCCAAGCATCGACTAGGGTTTCAACATAAGTGCTCCCTAGCCAGTTCAAGTTTTCAAATACAATCATGCTTATGAAGAAGTCCTAGTGGGTATTATTCAACTCTTCCTTCTCCTTGGCCCATGCTTCCTTATGGTCTTTCAACGCCCGTGCAGCGAGGTAGTAGTCAAACTCCTTATCCAACTTCTCAGCCCTTGCTAGCAACAGCTTCTGCTCAAGATTATCTTTTTCTAAGAGGCACTTGTGAATCTCAACTGCCTGCTCTTCAATGGTCTTATCCCTTGCTAGGATAATTTCATCATTTTTGTAAGAGCTATGTCCTTCACAGTAATTTGCATTTTTAGAGCGGCAAGCTCCCCGTGGGAAGTCATCAATGTGTTTTGCAGCATGATTATAGCATTATGATGAGCTTTCATCATGTCAACCATTTGGCTTTCGAAGTTTTCCTTGGACTTAAGGGCAGAATCTCTCTAAGCCTTCATCTTTTCAAGTCCCTTTGTATCTCATAATAAGGTCATCATAGGTTTTCTTCTTAGATTCAAAGGAGTGGATATTGGTATATTTGATTTTATTGACCTTCGAGAGAGCACAACAGATCCTCTTCCATTCCTGGCCTCCATTGCACATCCCAGTATGCCTCATCCTTTGGAGTGTCTTTGATGTCATGACCATATATGAAACACTATGAGAATAGAAAGGGAAAGGCGACTTGCAGCCAGGGCAGTACACTAGGAGTAGGAATCGAAGGAATAGAAATTCCCTTGGAATGAGAAGGAGTGGTAGTAGTCAAATACTTTAAACCTGGAACTTGTGAATGGGGGGGAAGCTAAGGCTTAGTATGAGGTAGAGGAATACCTTAGGAGGAACTATGATGGTCCAAAGGATCCTTATGACATCTAATTTGGTCATGAAATAACTCCTCTTCAATCTGCCTTCATTTTCTTTGTCTTTTGGCCTTAAAGTTTTCACCTCTCGCTTAATCTCCTTCCTCTAAAACCTTCATTTGTTAGTCTCATGATGACCTTGGTAATTAGAGTGGGATAGGTACAGGTTGAGGGTTTATCCTTTGGACTCTTTATAGTTATAAGGAAACTTTTGATATCTATATCTAGCCACGGAACCTAAAACAAGATGAAAAATTGTGTAAGTATTATATTTTCGGAATACAAGTAAATGCAAGGATGTGTGTTAGTGATCCTAGTAAAGTGCATATTATCTATAACCCCCTAAGTACTCTACAGATCGTGTTCACATGAAAGTAAAGATGGTGTCTTGCTACCTACATCTAACACAACTCAAGGCAAGAAGCTAAAATCTGGAGAGCACTCGCCTTGGACATCGCTAATAAAGATGTCGAAATTGCTCAAGCTGGCGAAACAATACCCAAACGAGTAAGCTGGAAGATTTGTCTCGAAAGGTGGCAGTGCGCTAGGCTCACTGGCATTTGGGGAATATTGATGTCGATGTGCTTCGGACGAGGCAAAGAAGGAAGCTTAGTTCCTTCAGAAGATGTCTCACCGCATGATTCGTCTCCCTCCAAACTGGAAGCATATTCATTATCAGTCTCGTTAATGTTTTCTTCTTCCTCCTCTCATTCCTCTATCATCGTCTCTTCATTCCCTTCTATTCTCTCGGCACTTTCGCTCTCCTTCAAGATCGGTTGCATTCAAGTTTCTTTACCCCTTCTCTCGAGGACTCGACCACAACCGACTCTTCCGTTCCCTCTTTAATGCGTTCTTCAACATATGCTACGCCCAATGTACCTTCAGCTTCTCCTTGGAGTTTCTCATCAAAGCTGCAAGTGGGGGCAGAAGATTGGGCATGCACTTTAGAATTGCTTAGCAAGATGATGTAGGAATATCATATGTATTAGGAAGTAGAAGCACGCACCAATGGAGGTTCTCATTTGTTAAGAGATGTGCAATGGTGTGATGTTGGAAGCTAATTTCCTTCAGAGTTATCAATGTATTGGCATGCTTTTCACGGAAATCTCAAGCAGGAATGTCTTGGAGAAAATAAACAATAAGTTAAGCACTTGGGAAAAAGGAATCCAAATACGACAAGGGGGAGGAAGGGATCTTACGTCCGCAAAGCAAACCCCGTTAAAACCATACCAACATTAGATGGAGAAATATTCATTATTAAAGTAAGAACATTTATTGTGGAGCTTCTTGATGAACTTGCACTTGCATCAAACCTCAATAATCATGTATGAAAGTGAGTCACACCATTGTTTGAAGGTCAGAAGATAAGTCAATTCATTGAAGTTCAGAGCCCATCGAAATCGATTCATAAAAAGCACAAAGAGGGAGCTCTTGAGAGCATACCCATTAGGGGTTAACTTGGGACAGGACCGGCCCAAGCTCTTAAAGAATCGTGCGCAAAAATGGATTGAATGGTGGGATAGCACCGCCTAGGCATATAACAAATTGCGAGCCATATAACCCCAATGGAGGATTGTGTGGTCGTTTGACCTGAGTAGGAAGTAGCACATCATCCTTGAAAATCTCATGTTGTCTACATATGTTGCAGAGCATCTTAGCAGTTGGAATAATTAGCACTTGTTTAGATGGATCATCTAGAACCCGAAGGCCAATATGTTCATTTACTGGAGGACGTAGCTCTTGAATCAGGACAACTATCCTATGTAACTCAGTGGTAATTGTCCATCCAGTAGTAAAAGGTTTTGAAGTGGAAGTTTAAGCCGTGGTGATCCGGCTTCAAAAGGAGTAGATATCCCGACACTGTTTGAAGACAAGGAGATTGCCAATTCATTCTGGACAAGTTAACTTAGTGTTTAATATGGTCATGTGTTTTCTATTTTAAAAAATTTAACCCATGTGAACGATGACCGGCATCTAATGGATGTCGACGTGTGTTGAACATTAGATCTAGAAAGTCTACCGCGAAAAGTGGAAGTGTTAATCTATGCCGTGTAGATTTCATGTCTTGTACATGAGAAATGGACCATCCTGTGTAAATGGCTCGCTTATACTAGAAAAACGATCGAACACCTCATGACGGAACTACATACCGAATTTTGCCTATTATTTCAAATAATCGGTAATGGAAACTTTATCTGAATGATATGGAAGCTTTTCTTTTACAAGGACGTTGGAATGTGTAGTAATTGAATATGATATGTGATGGATTCATATGGATATGGAAAAACAGCCAATACGACCGTTCATTGGAAGAGAACTGTCTTATTGTGTTTAGCCCATAACAGGCGATTAACTGAATCTCAGTATGGTCTAACTAGTAGGCTTCAAAGCATGAGAGCTCAAAGCAAACAGTGCAAACCCCAAGTTAAACTCCAAGTCTTCTTTGGTTGAGCTCAAGTCTTTTATTAAAGTGACTCAACTATGCTTCGATTAACCTCCAGAACCATCGAAGACACCATCGTCATTCCCTATCGTGGCAACAAGAAAGAAGCTTCCAACCTTGGTGGTTTAGGTCTGAACTCACGATGGGAAGAGAAAGAGGCCGGTGGTAAATCCTTTGAGATACTCGGCTATTCTTAAGGCAACGGTCTGGTGACAGTGGTGAGTTCTACCGCTCAGAGGTGGCCTTAGATGCTTGTTGGCGAGCGGTTTTGGGCAGCTAGAAGACAAAAGCAAGGATTCGTGCATGAGTAGGCGAATGAGGAAAGCGAAAAGTTCTTCTAAGTACAAGTTGAATGTTTCCTCAAAAATTGAGAAAAAAGCATAAGCAGAGGATGGGGATACGCAATTGAGGCGTGGAATGATCTTTGGAGTGTAAATCTTATCCTTGGCACGAAGGATGGAATTTAGCTATGTCAAGAAATTAGAAGAATATCTATGGGATGAGAGCAACGCTTCGAAGTGATTCCTAAATGATCAATCGGAACTAGATGATTACGGTTAATGCTCTTGTGTGTAAGTATTAACCGACTTTTTAACCAAGCAGATTCTCACTAGAAATTAGAATGTAAAGATGAAGACTAAATGATTCACAAACTGAAGAATATGCTTAGAATGGAAAAATGAGCATATTCAAAAAGTTTCATAGCCGGTGGGCCAAAGTGGACCACTCGATACCGAGAATTTGGGCTCGGTACCGAGTGCTTTTTGTTGCATCTAGACTCTTCAAACCACTTGTATATGAAGCTATGGCTCAAGTGATTTCCATGGATTGATCTCCTTGAAAATAGATAGGCAAATCAAATAATTCTTAAGAAGAAAGCAAAGAAAGCAGATAAGGAAAAGCAATATTCTTAGAAATAACTCAAAGTCAAAGGAAAGATGCTTGAGATGCACTATATTGGAGATAGAAGAATGAGTTGAATAAATAGGGGAGGATTACCCCTATGAAATCTGATCGGTACCGAGTGGTTTTTGTTAATCATTGGGCCTTGTTTTACCCTTCTATGAACATGAAATTGGATATGGGCATAATGTTTCGTAGGCCTTCGGTTCTATAAGACGATTCCTCTATAAATACAGCCTCTATGACTACTGGAAAAGGACTATTGGCTCTTTTAATTTCTTTAGCTTCTATCTTTCCTCTCCATGGTCACTAAGGCAGATATTGTTCGTAGTTCTAGCTTATAAGAACTTGTCAATCTCTTATACTAGTGAATCTCAATCAAATAATCAATAAATTACAATGGACATAGGCTAGAGATTGCCAAATCACTATAAAAATTCTTGTGTTATCCTTACTTTCTGCTAATTCTTGCTAGATCTCAACTTTTCTACGAGTCTTTTGGTGTTGTGCCATTTTGGTGTCAACTATTTTTTATTTGATGATATTGTTCATTTCATTTGTAACTATTATATCTCATTTTCTTGTAAAATTCATTGCGGTTGGCAGTAAAAATATCCATGTTCGATGGAATAGTACATTAGCATAATATCTGTTTTGAAAGAAATTATTGAAGTTTAGGTTGTTATGATTGTTTGTATCAATCAAATATGATGTGTGACATATTATATATGTACCCATCAAATATATGTTGTTTTGGTTATAATACCAATTATCCATTCTATAATATAAGTACTTTAATGTTTAGCCATTCTTCTTCTTTTCTCATGAGTTAGAGAATTAAATCTTTTTTTTTTGCAATTAAACTCTTTGCTTTACATATTTCCCATCCTTACATTAATTACCACATTTATAATTACTTTGTAAACTATTCACATAATTTTATCATCCAATCTCTTTCCTAATATGTTTTTATTACAAATTATCAAAAGTACAATTAACCTTTTCATTTTCATCCTTCGTTTTATTTTCCTAAATTAATGTATATCTTATTACTCTAAGTATTCCTACTACCTCCTTTCCGATCCATTTTTCCATTTTTTAATTTCATATCTTCCCCATTAATCTTCATTCTACGTTATTGTACTATCATTCTTTATGTTAATCCAAACTTTAATTTATAATTTATTTAACTAATTTTATTATCTTATAATTTACTTATCCAATATATAATCCTGATGAAGGGATTTATTCTACTTATATTTTTGATTGCTTAGCATCTATGTAGACACCCTTATAATACCTTTATTGATCCTACTAATATTTCAAAATTATTACTTATAAGTATGTTTCTACATTATGATAAAAAAATTACTTTTATGTTTCAAAAATTTGAATCTTATCTTATTTTCTTTTAATTTTTTATCATAAATATATATTAATTGTCCATGGCAGTTCGATGTTGTTTCCTTTCTTTTAGATTATTTAATTTCATGATTATCCATGGTGGCTCAATGTTACATAAAAAGTGCAAAGCTTATTAGCATGGTTTAGTTATTAATATAACTTATTCTAATTATGCTAAAGCATTTTAATTGTTATTTAAATTTATCTAAAGCTTATGAGCATGGTGGTTCAATTTTTTTCTTACTCTCTCTATCATTTAGGACATTAGATTTCAAAATACTCTACACGATGAAAGGCCACCAGACTGCCCACCAGTAGAATAAGAAGGTGCTCTACCGCCAACCATCTAAGATTCTGAAAGAAATAAGATAAGAAAAAGGATTATTTAAGAGTCATATGATTGAACACTAGAAATTTCAAAGGTAAACACTAAGGAATATACTTCATGAAAACCTAAGGGACGATTCCTAAGACTTGCCTCATCCACAATTTATATCTGTAATATCATACTTTGGTCTAAACTCGGCTCTGACACCAAGCTGTGATGCCCTACCACGAGACTCACACTAACAGAGAATATTACGAAGTAATATTATCGGTTAGTACAGAGAATTTTACTTTAAACGAGCATTGATGAATGAAGTGAAATCAATGTATACAATTCGGGTTTAAAGCAAAACAATGATGGCTATAAAAAAAATTATAACAACATATAATAATATACAGATCGTAGAATATCATATTAGTCAAAACGGTATAATAGATATAAGTCTGAATTGACAAATAATAGATACATGATTTAGACTATACATATAAAAAGTGAAATATCTCAAAACGAATATGCACACAAAAGGACCCTAATCTCAACATAAGATGCTACATCAGGTTCTCCCAAAATCCACAGAGCAAACTCTATGGTATAAAACATTGAAATGAATTCAATAATTCATAAATCAAGAATCCAGAAAACATCAATAAAATTGACATGAATGCAGTAAAAAAAATTAGCAATCAACTTTATGGAATTCCATGGGACAAACGGGTCAATCAGGAAATACCCAAATATAACTTGAATGTCAGGCGCAAGATACAATCGATGCAACGGTTCGACCAACCAGTCTTTTGGTTGGTTCGCCTAGGCTGACGTCAAGGTGCCTCCAGTGACCTTCTGTCGATTCATTTTCGCTTGTTCTTCATATGATGCTTCTCAAATTGTTTGAGATGCTAAATAGGCAGTCACGCATGCATATAACATGTACAACTGGATGAATTCCATGATTTCATATGGTTGGTTTTAGTAAATAGCACATACAATGCAATTAGACAATGAATGATCAATATTTTGAGATCATGTACACTTTTTATTCAAGCTTAATCATCTAACAGCAACAACCGTTTATCTAAGGCTAGAATTAGTGAGATAAACTCACCTAAACAAACATGGGATGGAAGATTAGAGCTTAGAATCTCCTATGCCTTTTTAAATCAATGTCAACCTAGGCTATGAACAATAATCGAATAGGAGTTGATCGAAATCAGAAATCAAAATTGAAATAATTCATAAAATTGATGCATAGATAGAGGAGATTACCTTTTATCAAAACACTCTAAAATAGATTGAAAGCCCTTTGATTTCACTCTTTAATTTGCAAATTTTGGGGATTTAGAGTTTTTATATTTAGAAATTTGAATTTTCTGGTTTAGATATAGAAATGGGAATGACAACAAAATTGTACGTAAGTTTCTCATTTGTATTTCATTGATTTTAGGTTAAATGGGTTAAGAAATTTGGATCCATTATCCAAGTGTTGCTAATTTTTTTAAAAACCTAAGTGTTACTAATTTGTAGTGTTTTATTTTAACATTTTATAAATACTACTTTAATTAAAACAATATTCTAATTTTACCAACATTTATTTATAAAATTTTCACAATATAAATCACGTGTCAAAATCTTGTTTTTTCAATGTTGAAATATTTTATCAAAATTGATTATAACTTTTAAAATGAAAAGTTATTCTTCGTATTTTTATAAAATGAACCATTAATTAAAAAATCATATTTCAAATAATGAAATTATTTCCATAAAATTTATTTACTCATTTTCTCCAAAATTATTCTTGTATAATTAAATATAAGAATTAAATAGCATAAAAAAATTCATTAAATTCCCAATTTATTAAACCCCAAATCCATTTTTATTCGAAAATACAATAATTTACAAATTCCTAAAATTCATTCAATTAATTAATTAAAATTAATTAAATCATGTTTTAAATTTAAATTCTAGGTAATCTTTACACATGTTATTACACGAGCTGTTAAGTTGATAAACTTTAAATAGTACATAGAGCTATCTACCTATACTTTTAAAATCTCACAGCGAAATGGATAAAATATAATTTCAGAAACAAGTAATCATTTCATAAAGAAAACCATTTCAGAAACATAACATGTTAAATGTTACAACATGTTTACATAAAGTTTCTATAATACAATACTTCAAAATAACATAATTATCTGAACTAGGTACATTAAAAATATTTAAAAACTATCACAAGTCTTCATCTCCACTTTCATCTTCTAAATCAGCATTATCCCTTCTAACTTGTGTATTGTACTAAGGAGTGGGTCAGAACAACAAATATCTGCTGAAATGAAAATCTCAATCTTTACCATTATTGTACTTAGGCAGATCATTTAGATGAGAACTATGTCTTACCTATTTAAACTATACCATAATAATAACTTTTAACTATAAGCCCAATGGCCTTTCTAGTCCAATTCCAAAATTAACGCAACCACCAATTATGATGAAAGCATCCAAATCACTTCATATCTTTTATTCAGATTTAAGTGGACTCTAACTAATTAATACCTATAAATAGGCAGGTCCTCATCATTTAATACATAATCATTTTCAGTCCATTTCCAAATTCTAACGCAACTAGGGTTATGATATAAGGGAAAGCACTTGAACCACTGAATACCTTTTTAATGGGAATTAATTAGACCTGACCATTTAAGACCTATAAAATAGGCAGGTCCCATTTCAGACCTAACACAACATGGGTCCCTACGTGGTTCTCCCTAACTGACATTGTAAGAAATCTCATTAGGCACTTAATACTTCTCCTAAAGGAAAGAGGTGGACCCTACCATAGCCACTTAATACCTCTAACTCAAAGCGGACCCCTTCTAAAGAATTCACCTACCGTATCAATAGCGTAACTTAATACCTTTTATATTCTATCCAACTTTTGCAATTACTACCTTGGAGTGAAAAAGGGATTCATACTTATTAAATTTATAGAAATAGGCTTTGCAAACTACAAATAATCAAAAATCATACTTTGGGCACCATTTTTGACTTTACATAATTTTAGTATCCTTTCACACTACAAAAGAAACAAAAGTGATGAAGTGAGATATAATATAAATTGCTTAAATCTCAACACATATCCGATTCTACTATATTGATACAAAACAATTGGAATCCCAATAAATTCAAAGAGTGACACTTATTTAGGGAAATTCTTGGGGTTTTAGATGTTAATTTTTCGTTTACCAAAATCTCCCAAGGCATACATCAAATTCGAATAAATACTATTGAATTAAAAAATATGAAAACTTGATATTTAACTCATAGAGAATTGTTTGCTTCCTAATTGGAATTGATTCTTGCCACGCCTAATTACCTTTTAGATCTCCCTCTTTTGAAATTTACAGCAAAATGAATTGTTTATAGAAATTAGATTTAGAACAAAAACCTAGAGAGGAATAGAATTAGAAAACAAAAGAACTGAACATTTCAACCTCTTACCTTAAAAATCCTAACTGATTTTGAAATCTAAAGAAGAAGAAGAAGATAGGATTTGATGTATACCGCTCATAATTCTTTGTTAGATCTTTATCTTTTTAAATATAGAATAAATAGATTGTATATATAGATTAGATTTCAGAAATCAGAAGATAGAGAGGGAAAAGATTGGGAATTTAATTTAAATTAGAGAATATCGATTATAATTGCTTACCATAAAGTTCATTGTTTATGAAAACCTAAAGATAAAGAATTTGATAGAGCTTCGTGGTTGCTATAGAATTTTATGAGTGAAAGTGAGCGGAGGTCTATCAGTCCACTTATAGATGTGAGAAGGAACCAGAAGCATTGGATTAAAAACAATCAAACCCGGGCCATTCTTGCCACCTTTTACCCAAGTGCCACCCACTTAATGGTCGACCGCTAGACCCATACCGGTTGATCACTAATGTTTAACCGGTCCAAAGGGGCAGTCGACCGTTCCATTTCATTTTGGGATGTTTGTCTTTTCTTTATTTATTTAATACTTATTTTAAAATATGTTAAATTTAACGTTACTTAAACATTAAGTAGCACCCAACGTTAATTTTTTAAATTCAAATTCAAATATTTGTATTTTAAATTGGAAAACTTCAAACATCCATAACTTCTCTGCTTGAACTCCGATTTCAACATATTATATATGAAAATTGATCAGAAAATTGCCACGGACGCGATGGTGCGACATCCACAGACAAATTTAGATATTTAAAAAAATTCAATTTTTAATCTTATTTTAATTACAAATTTTTTATTAAATTTTACGAGGTGTTACATTCTCCCCCACTTAAAAGGCATTTCACCCTTGAAATCACCAAGGGAGGATAGTGTAACATGCACTCAACAACCATTTTATACAACCAAGTTATTTAGAATAATCTACATAACCATCTACTCAACTAGAAGTGCAACGTGTAAGCTTAATCCTAACACGAATGCAAGGTCATGACATATAGGCATGTACACAAACTCCTAAATATACATAAATATACGAGTGCAAAAATAACAATAAATTTTTTACCAACCATCTCTTACCATCCAATCTAGCAACCACGATGCAACCAAATACCTATATATTTTAGGACAAAAATTTACCAAAGAAAAGCTTTAGATGAGAAATATTCATCTTTTCTTTGGTTTCCCATGTGCTTTCCATTGGGTTATCTCCCCATCTACTTGAACCAACCAAAATTTTCATGTTACGAAGCATATTAATATCGTGCTTTGCAATGCGCGAGGTGGCAAGGGGCAACGGGCTCCGATTCGACATCATTAACTGATCGGGCTCTATTACATAGGCAATGTCATGTAGGCATTTCCTCATATGTGGAACATGGAAGACGTCATGGACTCCCGTTAATTAGTCTAGAAGCTCCACCTAATAAGCCGGCTTCCCCCACTCTCTCTAAAATCGAAAAAGGCCAAACAAACCTTGGCACCATCCTCCCAGATGTACTATACCTTATGACCTTTCTAAGAGGGGAAACCTTAACGAATACCATGTCCGTAACTAAAAACTCCATTCCCTTTCTTCTCCTGTCAGCTTAAGACTCTTAACGGTCCTGTACGGTCTTCATCTGTCATCTAAATACATCTACCCTTTCCAAGCTGCTCCAAAATCCATCTTGTAAGCTCTCAACAAATATTCTAAGATTTTTGTTTAGCCTTTCTTTCTAATGTCGTTTTTCGGGTGGTAAGTGGTGCAAAGACCCAAAGTTATTCCCTAAGAAGATTGCAAACTCCTCCAAAATTCCTTAGTGGACAAAAGGTCCATATCACTCACAATATTAAATGAAACTCCATGAAGTCGCACCACTTCTTTGACATAAATCTATGGTAGAAATGTTGCAATCCTATTACTTCTATTGGGAGTAAAATGAGCCTATCTTCTACAAATCAAAATAGCTCAATTGCCACATGAGCTCCTAGGCAACCCATCTATAACATCCATCGTTATATGCTCTCATCTCCACGTCAGAATCTCCAATGGTAATAACAACCCTCTGGGCTTTCCATGCTTAGCCTTAATCCTTTGGCACATCAAATGTCTAAAAACTTATTCTGCCACTCTCTATTCTTCCTTGGTCAATTAGAAAATTCTCTTCATATACCTATAAATCTTAACTAATTCAGGCTTAATGGTGATCCTTCGCAAGCTTTAGGTTTGAAGCATTCTAACCTAATTTCCTCGCTAAGTTCTGGTCTCTTCTTCGGTTTATTGTTAATTAAATGTCCTTATGGAATTTCCTAGACTTATGATATTCCTCAATATATACATTTATTTAGTGGGCTAACCCCCTCTACAAAATTAACATGGTGATACAATAGGAACCTGTCATATACCAAATCGAACAATTTTCCTAAATGAAACAACTAGTGATTACAACCCAAAACCCGAAAAGGAATTTTTACTAAAGTTCACCACTAAACATCAAGTGGTTTTACTATTGTTGGGGTTCTAATGCTTCTTTTCGATTTAAGATGTGCACTATTAGAATGCTATTCCACCATTACCCACCATTCTTAATTCTCTTCTTAGTCCTAATAAATATTCATTTCCTATAATAGCTGGTCACTAATGTCAAAATTGATAGTCTTTAATCAATCCTTATTTAATCTCTTTCAATCTCTTAACAGTTTCAAAACTTACTTATTATGATTATGTAATTCACCTATACATACAATATTAGTTTCCTTAATCAGTCCTGTATCTAATCTTTTTTCTTCACTAATTACAAGTTTATTCCCCACTAAATCCGTAATTAATGTCCATAAATCCCAGTCCTATAATTAGTATGCTATTAATATGAATTCCATTGTAAATTATGCTGTTTATAAATTTCTTATTTCTAATTATTAACTTTTAAACTAGAACATTCCTTCCCATGTTTTATTTTATTAGAGCCATCCTCCCAAAATGATTACTGTTATAATCTTTCATAAATTAACCACAAGTGATATTTTTGCTTTGTTTGAAATTACAAGGGATTATTTCCTTTTCCTTTTCGAAAATAGATAGTGTAAACTACGAAAAAGAATATCCATATCTTACACATCTCTTTCCCTTTTTGGTATTTCCTTTATTAGCTCAAAAGCCGCACTTTTATACATTTGAGGAATTAGATAATTTATGGACATTACACGGAATATGCTTAAAATAAATTAAAACACAAAAATTCACAATCCAAGTCAAATAGGGAAACCAAATTTACAACCCATTATAGATCTGGAATATCTTTACACTTTACCAACATTTTACAAATAAATGCTTGGGATTGATTTTGAATTTCTAGATCAGGTTGTACATACCACTCTTATTTTTTCCATATTGTAAAACCTTTATTCCTCTCATACCTAGAAAGTGATCCCTATCTACTCCATAAAATATAAACTTAGAAATCCATATTATGCGAGTATGTGACTTTTGAAATTCTGCAAAAGAATTTCCATGCCTTGAAAGAAAACCTTTAAGCATAATGTCCAAAAGAATTTCCAACTTGTAAAAACAGTTTAGGGAATCAATTCCCAAAAGCATCAAACATCATATTTAATTTTTATCCTATATATCTATTCCATTTTTATTAAACACTTGAACAAAACCCTCCAAAAAAAATTGGGCCCAACCTTTTGCAATTTTCAAAACATTTACTCCTTTATTTTGAACCTCAAATTCAAAAATTGCTTAGTAAAACGATTTCCCCTCTCAAATACTTTTACCTCAAAGACATACTTCATTAAAAGTTGGGTTTTTTTAACCCCAAACATTCCAAAACTCAATTATTAAACTAAACTATCAAACAATAAAAAAGGATTGAATAATCTAAAAGTAATCAAAATAATTTTCCATTTCCAAAAACTTTCTACATCAAAGATTTATTCCTTTAAAATTTGGGTCTTTTTAGTTCAAATTTTTTTAAAATATCTTCTGTAACGTTAAATAATGAAAAGTGGAGTAGACAAGGTAAACTCATATCCCATCATTTTCCTATCCATTCTCATCACCTCTCTCCTACTTTATCTCTAACTAGATTACTAACCCTAGTTTATAAGTTCCTAGCACTATTCCTATGGAAATTTCCCAATATTGCCTCTGCTTATATTTCTCCTGCTTCATTGGATTCTAAATCTTTCCATTTCCATTTAAAAAAAGAATTTTTAAGAACTTTCAAATTTATAAAATAGGAAAAATTATCAAGTATCACTTATGCTCTATTTTATATTTATTTAAAAAAGATAAATCCCCTTATCGAAAATCTTTAATCTGAAAACTTTTTGACCCAACCAATATTTTAAACTAAGAGTTTCAAAAATGGAAAAAAAAACTTTTTTTACCAAAAACCTTTTAATCATAACTTTTGACTCCACGGCTTCTTTTTAGGTTATGTTTTTCCAAATTTCTTTACTTTTTCAAAACAAAAACTTGTTACTAAATCTTTTGAAAAATCCATCCAATTCATTTGAAGGGAGCTTCCAAAGAAATCTTTTTTATCAAATTCTTCCACTTGGGGTTAGATTTTTAGAATTGAATTTAGTTGCCCATTCTATTGAATATTCTTCTTTTATCATCTATTACTTCTTGATGCTTACAACTATATAGCTGTAATATTTAATTACTAAACATGCTAATTCACTATTTCTATAAATGTTGATTGTCCATAATAAATGATTATTATTCTAATTGGACAATTTCTAAATACATTTATTTATTCATCCAACGTTAATATTAGAAACTTAACTTCTTTACCTATCCATAATTACCCTAATAATATTTTTAGTAAGTCGCTTCATATATTTATTAAATTCTTGTAATTCTCTATTCATCTCACATTTATTGTCCTATTAATTTTAGTTGCAATCTCTTCTAAAAACAATCCTAACAGTACGACCTCCACCCCATGGGTAATCAGGGTAGTAGTATAACTTTAACTCTATTTATTCTTCCAGCCCATAGTCTCTTCATCCTTCCTTTTGGAATATGGTCGCGACCACTTCTATAGTTAAGATTAATAAGCTAAGTTCAATTAAGTATACATACACACACACACACACACACACACACACACACACACACACACACACACACACACATAATAGAGTTTTTTAGAATGCTTTCAATACAACAATTATGGCACTCATCCATATAATTATTCCCATTGATCGTGTAACCTAAGCTCTGTTACCAAGAGTAACAATCTGCCCTAAAACAGACCTAATTTCGACCCTAATAAAAACCCATCAAACCTTGAGCCCATCGTAAGGCGAGCTATTAAGTTGATAAATTTTAAACAGTACACCGTACATAGAGCTATCTACTTATGTTTTCAGAATCTCACGGCAGGATAAAATATAATATTAGAAACAAGTACCCATTTAGTATAAAAAACCATTTCAGAAACATAACATGTTAAATATTACAACATGTTTACATAAAGCTTCCATAGTGCAATACTTCAAAATAACAGAATTATTTGAACTAAGTACATTAAAAATATTTAAAAGCATAAATAGATAGACAATTGCCAAAAGTCTTCATCTCCATTTTTGTCTCCTAAATCAGCATTGTTTCCTCTAATCTATATATTGTAATGAGAATAAGGTCAGAACAACAAATGTCTGGTGAAATGAAAATCTCAAGCTTTACCATAATTGTACTTGGACGGTATCATTTCGATAAGAAATATGTCTTACGTATTTAAAAAATACCATACTAATAACTTTAACTATAATCCCAAAGGCCTTTCTACCCCAGTTCTAAAATTAACGTAACTACCAATTATAATGATAGCATCCATGTAACGACTCGGAATTTTAACCATTTAAAATATTAAATTTAAAAAAATTGTTACAATTTTTTTTTTATGATTTGCTGAAGTAAATTTTATCAAAAAATAATTTATGGTCTTAAATAAAATTCTTAAATGAAAATTTTCAATAAAATAGAAGATGGTAACACATACTAGATTATAATTTAATGATATTGGTCTGTAAATAATTAATAACAGGAATTGGAGTAGTAAAAGCTTATTTTAATGAAGAATAGAATGAATGTTTGTTAAACGAGAAAACATAAGTTTATTTATGTAGAATGTATCTTGATAAGCATAATTTCAAATAGGAAAAACATTTATTTAGTAAGTAATGTATAACCCTTGTGGTATGAAATAATGTTATAAGTATGTCTGTATTGCTATAAAGTAGAAAACTATTGTCTTATTTTATTTTGTTTTGGAATCTAATATTGAAATTAATTGTAACTAAATTTATTGGAATTCAATTAAAAATAAAGAGAAGTGAATTGTAATTAATTGGGATATTAAAAGAAACATATGTTTTAATTAAAATAAAAAGGAAAGATTGGATTGATAAAAAGGAACATTTTTAATCAAAATAAAAGCATTTTTTTAAGAAAAATAAAATGAACGTTTTCATTTTGAAGTTAGTAAAATTTTATAAAAAGAAAATTTATTTTCAAAATAATATTTTTCAACCGTTTATAACGGTCGGTGTAATGATCCACAAATTTGTCACGTTAATTATAGTTTTAAAATGGAAATTTTATGGCAAAAGAAAATTTTAGGCAGGATTTGTTTTGTGGTTTTTGATAGTTCCATTGGGTTTAGAAATATTGAAAATTTACATTTTGATATATAGGATGACGTATTTTCGTTCGGGGCGAAAACGAGTTTTCGGGCCTTTGTGACCGCTTTGGCCCAATAGATTTTCCTCTTGCCTATAAATATATGGTTATAGTGAAATCTTGGAGCCTGCAGCTTATTCTCCTGTAAATCCTTTTAGACCTAGTATTTATTCTCAAATCTAATCCCCTCCCTTCTAATGGAGATCGTCCCTAATTCCTATTTTTTGATTGGAAATTAACTGAAAAATCAAACTGTTCAAACCCTGTCAAATTACATATTATTGTAAAGCTCTCAATAAGGTAGGGAAGCATATGGAATTCACTTTTCATTCCGAGGCCCTAATTAAGCAGAAATTAGCGAAGAAGTTTCATCCTACCAAAAACGAAACTCTTCATCCAACATCCATCGTTGATAGGCGCCACTAGAAGCCGTTTTAGGCAAAGTGCCCAAAATGAAAATTGTTCATCTTAGTGAGATGCAGGAGCTGAGGTTGGATAGTCATAGATCAAAGCAAGGCGATGGCGAATAAGGGTTGAATGGTATAGCTAAGGTTGCGATTTTCTCCGTCGACATTGATCTATAGCCAGTGGCGTTGAAGCAAAGTTGTAGAGGATGTTGGAGCTGCGGTCTGGTGGAGTTGGTAGTCGATGGACATCGATAGTAGCGGGAAATTAAAGATGACTGGCGACGTGTTTTCAGGTTTAATCTTGAACTAGGGGCAATGGAATGAGGAAAGACAAGTGGCATTGGGGTTGTCGAGGTCTGGGGAGTGGGCGGTGAAGTTGCGGCAGCGACCAGAGCATTGTAGCTGCGGCATTCGAAATGATGAAGGAGACAAAGGACGTGACCTGGGTTTATTAGTGAAGTGGATTAGCTGAACGCGATTAAGCGGAAAGGTCATTAACGAAATTAATAATTAATTAAATTTTTGAATTTAATTAATCTCAAATGTAAATTGATTCATATCTCTCACATACGAGGTCAGATTTGGATGCTGTCTTTTGTGTTAGACTCGTAGCGATGTTATCTTCACCTGGGAATATGATTCGTGGTTTTTCGTTTTGTGGAAATTTTCAGATTCGCAATAAGGTGAGTGATAAAACTCACGAAATACTAAAATTTCTATTGCAAGTTAAACAAAGTCATCATGTGATAAATTTTTTTGATTTGGTGTTTGGAAATTTAAACTGAAGTTGAAATTGAATACCTATACTTGTGAACACCCCGATATGTAACAACTAATATTGTTGTGATATAAGTTTAATTGGTCGATTTGGATGTTGATTGCATGTGTATGCCTATAGTTGCTAGTGGATGATATGGTGTTTATATGGATGATATTATGATAGTGGTATATTCCTATTAACACGATGTATATTATTATACCTATATAAATTGTCATGTAGATCATTTGAGCATTGAATACCTGATCTGAGAAATAGTTGAAATGATATATATATATATACCTATGGCATTTAAGTAGTGGGTTGAAATGATATATAACCATGTAATTGAAATTTAAGATAAAATGATCAATTGGCCCCAGGGTAAAAAAAACTAAATAATCAACACCGAAATTGGTTAAATGAAATGGTTCTAAAATTTAAATTTTGAATTTATTTAAATGAAAATGTTTTAAATAATTTAATTTGGATTAATTAAATTTAAATCTTAAAGTTGAATTTGAAATTTAATTTAAATTTATTAATCTAAAATTTTAAAGTTTGAAATTGTAATTCGATTTGAATGTATCAAAGTTGAATTATTTTAGAGGTTTAAATTTTGAAATTTGATTTAAAATCGTCTCAAATTAAAGTCCATTTTAAGTTGGAATTCGAATTTAAGTTTGAAATCGCTTTAAATTAAAGTTGATTTAAATTGAAATTAGAAATTTGAATTTGTTTTAAATTGAAATTTGAAATTGTTGGAATTTGAAATTTGAACTTGAGTTTAAATTTGTTTGAAAAAATATATTTTTTGTTTTATATTCAAAACTATTTTAATTTCAAAACTATTTTATTTTAAATTCAAAACTGATTTAAATTCAAAACAATTTTATTTTAAATTCAAAACAATTTTAAATTCTAACTATTTTATTTTAAATTTAAAACTAGTTATTTTAAATTCAAAACTATTTTATTTTAAATTCAGAACTATTTTAAATAAAAAATAATTTATTTTAAATTTAAAACTATTTTAAATTCGAAACCATTTTAAATTAAATTTGTAAAATATAAGTAATGATATTTTGATATGAAAATACGATAGATTTTCTTAAAATTTGAAATGACCAAATGGTGTGTAAAAATAAACGAATGGTTATTAAAGAGACCGGGGCCGGATATTGGCATACTCTCTGTCAATACCGTAATCACTTTGATAACTGTGTATGCGAATGGTATTCCAAAATGAAGTGGTTGGATTGGTGTACTTTTAGTGGAATGAAGAAAGATAATGATAATGGATGACCCCGACACTTATGTTAATTTGAAATGACTAAAACAAGAGCCCTATAAACTGGCCAATGTGTTAGCTACCTTTAGTCGACATCCTTTCCTCATATTACTATCTTGATTTTGGACTCGATTGGTTCACTTTTGATATTGGAGGGATGGACGCAGCTGGCTATTTGGGGTTACGACTAGTTAGGATAGGTAAACTGGTATAATCCTAACATGAACATTGCCGCATATGCTTTATCATACGATTATCCTTATTCGAGACTACTATGATTTTGTTTTAATGCTGTTTTATCACGGCGCATCGTTGGCTATCGATGTTAGTGGTTGTGTTACAAGGCAAACTGTAGAACAATGCTTAAAATATATTAAAAGGGATTAACATAAAGCCTGAACGCTAAGAAAAATATTTACTTTACCGATAGGCACTACATATACATCATATCTTACCACATATAGATAGTTTAATGGTTCCTTAGAAGATGGAAAATCCCATAACATCTCTTAAGTTATTTGCACCCATATATCTTATGATATTGAGTTAATTTAAATAAGAATTTTTAGTTCTGACTCATGTGTATTGTTTTCCTTTATGCTCAGGCCAGCTTGAGTATTTCAGTGATTCAAAGATGTTGTTCTTGAAGATGAATATATAGTTTGGATGATCGTATTTACCAGTATTATTTTGGTATATGTGTTAAATGTATAACTCTGATTATATTGTAAAAATGAAATCAAATGTATATTGTAAAGCAGCTTCATGAACTGTTTATATAATTAATATATTTTGTCATTCCGCTGTGAGATTTTATGTATATTGTTCTTCTGTATCTTAGTTCTTTAAATCAAAACGGTTATAACCTACTTTTGATGTTTTAATTGTGATGACTATATAAGTACATATTATGTAAACTAACCATATTTCAGGAGAAGATACTATTTTACTCGACAAATAATCTATCGGATTACAGACCAGATTATAGATAGATGCGTTAGTAATATTGTCTAGGTTTGTCCATGGTTAGTCCAGTAGTGAATTTTTGTTAAAATCTCTCCAAAAGTGGTATATGCATGCATACATGCTTAAAAATCTTTCATCTCATAGTTCATATGCCAAAAATTTGGTAACGAAGTTCATATACGAAAACATTTTGAAAAAACTTTAATACGGACGAAATCAGGCAATTCAGTAGATTGAATTGCATTAATCAGTCGATTGAATTCCTGTGCACATGCACAATTTCATGTGAATATTCAGTCAACTAGACCGTATGATTCAACCGACTGAATTACCCGACTTTTGCACCATTTCCTCTCTGATTCGATTTTCAACCATTTCAATTGGCTGAGTTATTTTACACAGTCAACCGAATCTTCATAATGCTTATATTTCTGAAAAGACACTTCACTTCAGGAAATAGAAACAACTCTTGATTCAAGAGTTGCTTCCTTATCTTTTGATCGCTGCTTTCCAAGATTGGTTGCAACACTTAAACACTGTAGTCATGAAATCAATTGTTTTATTAACTTAATTCTGATTCTATTTTCTTATTCTTATTGTCTAAACAATCTTGCCATTTGCATTCAAATACTTACAATTCTAATCACATGTTCATTCAAGCAAATCTCATTAATGGCTAAAAAAAATCTTGTCTTCACGAATCATACTATATACCACAAAGGAGAAGATTATAGGAAGGGTGTACGTTATTAACTTATTAGTGCTACACAAGAGCATACTCAGTTAGAAGCAACTTTACTGTTTGTATTAGAAGTCATGTTCGGTTGCTTAGGCGGTTGAAGTCCTATTCTGATGATTAGGCAGTAGAAGACTATTCGGTTGCTCATGCGTTGTAATACATGTTCCTCCAGGTTAAGAGAAGGGTGATAGTTAAATACCAGAAGGAGTCCAGGACTGGACGTAGAATGGTAAGTTCAAACCAGTACAAAAATCCCAGGTTTCATTTACTCTATTATTTACTTTTATATTTATATTCCACAGTAGTTGATAACTTAGATAATAGTCCATATTATGATCCTTAGTCACTTTCATTTGGTATCAGAGCAAGGTCATCATATAACCATAACATAGTTATTTGATATTCATTTAATATGGAAAATAACACTAACACAAGTTTTATTAAAGGTCAATCCCCTGCGCTACTATTAACGGTTTGAATTACAATTATTGGTCAACTCATATGAGAATTTTTATGCAAGCAAATGGATATGATAGTTGGAATATAACTCGGAATGAATACACAATACCCACTACACCATATGCACAGTGGTCAAACACACAAAAGAAAGATGCTACATCCAATGCAAAAGCTATGAATATGTTATTTTGTGTCTTATATAAGAATGAATTTAATAGAGTTAGCATGTGTACAACTGCTTATGAAATTTAGCGAACTCTTAAAATCAAACATGAAGGAACAAACAAAGTTAAGCAAAGCAAGATTTCTATGCTCAAAAATTAGTTCCAAAATTCCAGAATGAAACTGGATGAGACCACAAATGATATGTATTCTAGATTCCAAGACATATATCATTCACTGTTCGCATTAGGAGAATAATATACAAATTTTGATATTGTTTTGAAAATCCTAAACTCTTTAATGGTTGAATGTGAATGAAAAGTCTTAGCTATTGAAGAAGCTAATGACATTTCTACCATCAAAGCTGAAGAGTTGATAGGAAATCTCATGTCGTATGAAGCAAATTTGTAGGCAAAGCAAGATCAAGCCTAAGATAGAAAGAAGATTAATTTCCAAGCTAAATAAGAAGATTCAGATTCAGATAAAGATGACATGGAATTTATAGCAAAGAATTTCAAAAAGTTTTTAAAATTTAGGAAGAACAAGAAATTCAAAAACAACAGGAGAGACAATACCACTAAACCACCAGCTTCAAATCTCATGTGTTATGAATGTCATAAGAAGGGCCACATAAAAAAAGATTGTCCTAATCGAAAGAAAGACAAGTACAAGAATAAGGACAAGTACAAAAAGAAGCAAGCATTCTCAATTACATAGGATGATTCAGAATCATCTTCATTATTAGATAGTGACACTGACAGTGATTCTGAACAAGCCAATGTCTGCTTTATTTCTTCGACTGATAATGCAAGTGATCTAACTTTTGATGATCTAATAGATATAAACTCAAAGCTATTTGATAAACTAAAAGATGTTAAAAGAAAGTATAAAGACGCTTTAGAAAAATTGAACAAAAGTGAAATAGAATTTGACATGCTCAAAGATGAAAAGAAAATCTTAGAAGAAGAACTTGTTGAAACACAGGAATCTTTGTCTAACTTTTCTTCTCAATTCACTATGCTATCAAATGAAATTGAAGTGAAACAAAATAACAATATGACATTAGCTACAGAAAATCTTGATTTAAAATCAAATGTCAAAATTCTTGAATTAAACAATACAGTCTCAAAACTGAGTTAGAGAATATCACTAAAAATGAATCAAATTTAAAAATGGTAGAGAAAACCTTTCTACAGTTATTAATAATTCTCAAACTACTTTTTATAAAAAGGGGTTAGGATATACAAATTCTTCGAAATCTAGTTCAAAAAGGAATAACTCATCATATATGAATTTCAATATACATAAGAATTTTGTCAAAGCAAAACAAAACCTAAGATTTCCATTCAAAAGAAAGATATTTGCAACACAAATACTACAAAGATTTGGGTACCAAAAACTAATAATAATTCAATCAGAATTAATTATATTAAATATTTTATAAATTCAGTTTATAAAAATAAATATTTTACTTATAAAGGGAATTCTAAACCATCTTGGTTTTGGTTTTCTAAGATCTAACTCTTAGGACCCTAATAAAAAGTGTGTACCATCCGTCTCCCCAAATGCCTTCAAGTGTCTCCAAACTCTTGGGAAAGTGGTGCTCAAAGTAATGTTTGGTCTCATATCCATCCATTACATGAAAGCACCAAGGATGAACCGTGCTCAGATGATTCCAAAAATTCTGGAAGTTAAATTATTTTGTTTATAAATTTTAATATAATTGTAATATGTATAAGTATTGTGTTTATTGAAATAATAATTATATAATTGTGTTTAACATTAGAATTAAACTGAAAAACATACAGATACATACATATAGTTTATAAATAAATAAAGGATAAGCTAAAAGAAAGGCCAACCTCAGCTCAAACAACAGTTTCAGCTGACTGCGAGAAGGCTCTCAATCGACTGAAAATTCAAAGTCATTAATTTTTTTAACCTAAGTCAGTCGACCGACTTATGATCAATGGCCAACTGAAATACATAAAAAATGAACTATATATCCGCAGGTTAAATTCCTCTATACAACAGCCGAATGAACCCTCGAAACAGTCGACAATTTATTTAGAGTTTTGTATTTTGACTTAGCAAACAGTCGACTAATCCCCATTTTTCAGTCAATTGAATATTGATTATTTGCACTATAAAGTTGCAGGTTTATAATTCCTGCATATCAGCGGACTGCCCACCTAAATTCAATTGACCGCACTACTAATTTTCAATTTTTAAAACTAGATTTGCACTTTTTCCAATATAACTATTCAATCAAACCCTACTTAAATTCCATCTACTCCTTCATACTCCTCTTACCTAAACACTTTTTGTCCCAAAGAAACCTAATTTCAAACCCTAGCCTCCTCATAAAGACTTCATTTTTAATTCAATTGAAATGGCGCCAAAATCCAAACACGCTCATGAATCAACTACGGTCCATCTGAGAATTAAATTCGTGCTTGGCTTCACAATGAAACGGCAGTCACTAGGTTCAACTCCATGAAAAACTCAAGGATTTTTTAAGGTGATTTTTTCAAATTCTCCAACTTCAAAGGCTATGCTTTAAGAGAACTAGTCGAAGCTAATGGTTTTGATCATCTCATAGGGTATGATTCCAACAACGTCATAATATACCCTCTTTTAATAAAGCTATTCTTTTCAAGCATGAATCTTGACCACCAGGATCCCTGTAATAAAGATGATTGCATTTGGACCTTGGTGTATGAGGTAAAAATTTATCTCCCTCTCCAACGACTTGGCCACATACTATGATGTCCATCCGAAGGGTTGGATATTTATGATGTAGAGGTAGATATGTGTAATCGTAATGAAGTTTCATATCTTTTTTTGCCAGACGACTTGACAATTTTGAAATCTAGTGCCTTACGTCTGATGGTACGAATTATCCACCGAGCACTCATTCGATCATTACGACCCCAGACCGGTAGTTATGAGAAGGTCTATAAATGGAATTTTCAAGCCCTCTATGTTATTTACTCATCTCAATGAGTAATTGGGCAAAAATTATTTTGGACAAGTTTCTCATCGTCAACTATGAGAGAAACTACAAAAAATTCACTATGAAGCCTATATTATGCGCTTTTTACAAAATTTCGAAGTTCCTTTACCCGATTCAGATTTCATGAACATCGAAGAGCTAAACTCGAAGATTCTAAGTCTAACGGGTCCTCCTAAACGCCCCGAGCGTTAAAAAATTATTAGCTTTCAACAATGGACCGCTAATCTTGAACAAGGAATTCCTCGACCAAGAGACATAAATATCGCCTCTTCATCCTCTCAACTTCCTCGACAAGAATAAGAAGACGATGATGAGATTCAAGAAATCCATAGTGACATAACTCCGAAACAAGCTCTTGTCACATTGCCTCGAAATCAAAGCAAGTTTGGATGACATTTGGCTATCATCGAGAAAAATGTGTCCAAGACAAATAAAAAGCTAAATTCAATAAAAGGATTTTAAAATAAAATTTGGGAAAAAGTCTCCTGCACCGGCTCTACTTCTACCGGCTTTGTTGAAAATCCGGCCCCATTCACTTGGTCAACTTAGAAGAAGTAGAAGAAGTCCAAGATGGTGAGGATTTCTTGATTTTCATATTTCACACATGAACAATTTGTCATATTATTTTACTTTAAGACATTCTTTTGTGCTTATTGTATTTTGATGTTGTTAGGTTAGATTGTGCTTTGTCTATCAAATTTACATGTTCTTACATGCATGCTACCTATGATGTTCATGTTTATTTGCTTTGTGACGACCCGACTTTTTTTCCACAAAAAGTCGTATCATCTTAAAGAAAAAAGGGATAGAAAAGAGAAAAGAAAGAAGAGAAAGAAGAAACAACACTAGAATCTCAAACAGCGGAACGAATAAATTATATTAATAACATAAGTATTACATAGTATACAACAATTATCAGAGTTACACAGACATTACAACACATATTAGACAGTTATAAACACCTGTCTAGTTATTACAACTCAAAACACAATACAGAAAACACTCAGAGATACCAACACAGCGGAACACTATATATCTAACGCCGAAGCCTCCTGCTCCATTGCTTCTCCATAATTCGTCAAAGCTAACCTGAATCCCTTGGCTACTCATAAAAATTTGAGTACCCAAGAGTTTAAGAAAAACAGAAATAAACTCTAGGTTAGGCATGGGTCTGGTGTGAGTAACAGGTTAAAGTTTCTTAACTTTGAAAAACCTTTGAAAACAAAAGGTATCACGTAAGACTTCCCACACATAAACATGGAAAAGATTTTACCTTACGCTAACCAAAACATTTGATAGGAAATCCGATGATATTATAATAGGTCAAGGGTTTTCAAGTAAATATGAAATAGCCGAAATTGTTACATTCATTAAATTCCAGCTACTAGCCACAAAAGTGGGTAATACAATCAAAACCGAGGGCACTTATTGGATTTTGGATTCCATACAATGGCAGGGCTACCGGGGTACCGCCCGCCACAGTACGTGGCCTAAATCACCGTACCGAGGATCACTCCCAATCCCCTGCAACACAAAGCCAGAACCATTCCTTACTGAACAGTTCCGAACAAGACCACCCCGCAGTTGTGATCAGCAACCGCACCTCAAAGCCGAAATAAAAGGGACATCTAGACAGGGGTAAATCTCGTCCTACTTAGGCATGACCCACTTAGCCTTGCTGCACCTCCCCTGTTTTAGCCATTCCCGGTTGATGAGGCTGGAGGCTACGATTACCTTTAAAGGACACATCACTTAGAATGCTCATCGTCCACCTGACGATGTTCTGAAAGCATTCAATCCATACAAGTTCGTTCTGGGTTCGAACGAAACCGAAGGCATTATCTCGTTACACTCATTTTGGAATCACCCTCAGAGTTAACGACGATAACCCTTGCACTCTGAATCTTCATCTTCACTTGAGATTCACGACCTATCGTTAATTTGAATCTATGTGGTTTTCGGATATCCAAATATGGAAACCCGATCCTGGTCTCATCGAAATCCAAAACGTGTCTTTTAAGGCCAAGTTGTTTTAGAGTTTAAAACAATTTCAATTATCTATATACACACAGATAGATAATTCACAACATAACAATGGATAATCAACATTATCATCACAACAGATAATCCATATCATTATAAACAGATAATCCATATCTTCATCACAATGCAACCAATGCATCCATATTATATAACATTACTCATCTCATGGCTGAGATTACAAACCATACATGGCAACCAATATCAATCATTCATACATAAGAAATGATTTAATGATCACATTATCTATAATTAATTTAAAGTGAATTAAATTAATTACTTAATTTAAAATGAATTTAATTAATTACCTCATCATTATAATCCTGCTTAACTTAACCATTAATTGATTCCAAATCAATTAAATAATCACCATCTCATTAGTCATTTCAATTAATCATTTCTGATTAACAATTCCCTAATTGCAATAAGTAATTAGCCTTTAAATTAATTATACAAGTTAATTATACTTAACACTTTGCAATAATTAACTTTTAATTACTTAATCAATTAATTAACTCAAATTAATTACATTAATCCAATATTAATTAGTTACTTCATTTATTAATTATTCCATAATTAATCAATTCTAAATTTACATCATTAATTTACTAATTAATGATTTCTAATTACATTTAATAAATCTCTCTATATAAATTAATTACATTAAGTAATTAATCTTCAATTAAACCACACATATATTAATCACCGTTGATTGATAACATCCAGTAATTAATTGCACTTAATTACTTCATTAATAAATTACTCCTTAATTTATTATCTCAATTAGTCCCTTGATTAATTCCAAAGTAATTTAATCTAAATTACTTCCACTATCAAACATTTTTAATTACATTCAGTAATTATCAATTAATTACTTCCTTTATTAATTACAACCCCATTAATTACATTAAGTAATTATTCATCAAATCATCAAGTGTTTAAATTAATTAAACTAAATTAATTAATCTAAATTAATCACATTAACCCAATTAATTACATTTAGTAATTAATTTATTAATTACTTCTATTAAGTAATTAAACATAAACAATTTACAAATGATTATTATTAATTAATTCATCTAATTAATTATCAAAATTAATCACATTAATTAATTGTTAAATATTCTTAAGTTAATGACCTTCATTAACAAATCTTTAATTACATTATTAAGAAATTAAATCAGATTAACCGTTATTAATTAATATTTAATTATCAATTAATTAATCTCTAATTATTAAATTAATTAAGAGTTAATTAAAATCTTAATTTATCCTTAATCACTTGATTAATCTATCTTAATCATTAATTAAAATTTAATTAATAATCCTTAATTACATATTAATTAACCCTAATTAATTTATCTTAAATCTTAATTAATCAATTTAAAAATTCTTAATTATTTAGTTAATCATCCATATTATTAATTAATTAAATAATTAATTATCCATCTTAATTATCTTAATAATTTAATGAATCCAATTCCTCAAATTTTATTTATCTTTAATATAGACATTTCTTACTTAATTAAGCATTTAAAAACAAATTGTTTTCAAATTTAATTTAAATTCCATTTTTAAACTTCATTTTAAAGTTAAGATTTTAAAACTGAAAACCAATTTATCTAAACAAGGTTTTAAAACAATTCAAAATCTTTTATCTCATATGTTAAGAAAACATTCATTTTAGAAAGAAGTTTTTAATAGAATTTAACCAAATTCATCTTTAAATTCAAATTAGTTTAAAATATACTTTAAACATTCCAAATTTATTTGAAAAACAAATTCAATTTAAAATTTTCTTTTAATTTCAAATCTGAAATACAGCTTGAACCTTTTATGCCAGATTTAAACTTAAATCTTTAATGCTTTATTTACATTATACATCTTCCTTTTTAAAAAATTCAAATCATTTAACCTTTTCAATGTAATTAAACAACTTCAAATTTAAACTCATTTTATTTTAAAAACTGAAGTTTAAATTTAATTCCAGATTTAATTACCCAGATTTAAACTTATTTTGAATTCCTAATTTAAAATTTTAAACTTCCAATTCAAATTGAAAACCACATATGATTTTACACTTATAAGTTTTAAAACCAAATTTAAATTTTAAAACTAAAATGATTTCAAATCTCAGATTCAACTAATTTGAATTCATATTCAATTTCAGATTTCAAAAACTCAGTTTAAATTTCAATTTGCATCTCATACTTTTCTTTTAATTTTAAAAACAAAAACAGGTTTCCAGTTTTTATTTAAAACCAAACTAGAATTTAAAAATTCAAATTATTTCAAAAACCAAGATTTAAACTATTTGAATTCATATTTAAATTTAGGTTTTAAACTTAGTTCAAATTTTAGTTTACATTTAAAACTTTACTTTAAATTTTAAAAAACCAGAAACAGGTTTCGATTTATTGCTAAAACCTGAAACAACACATACTCGAGCCTCCCCCACATATACTTCGAGAAAAATTATAACCTACTTCGAGTTAAAACTCGATTTCCCCGAGACCAACGCGATGCCATCAAATCTGTAACCACCAAACAATCACCAGCATCACCAATCCCTCTGTGCACATGTACAGCGCCTTCGGCCATCGCGGGCCAACTACAAGACCTTCCCACAGTCGACATTCAACACCTTAGACCAACCATACACCCATCTCATCAATTAATACCCGAAATCAAGATCGAGTCCAGAGTTTCCCAAACCTGGAACAAACACAGTAACTTCATTCCAAACCTGTCAACTACCCTCGTCCACACGCCATCGGCCACCGGAGCAGTTGCAATTCTGTCCACACACCTGTCAACCACCATACTTCCATTTCCTAAATTATTGTTGGAATCGATCCATTGTCAAAGCCGTGGTGTTCAATTTTCTCAAACCCAGTAAAACTAGGGTTCTAAAATTTAAATCAAAATCCTCCTCACCAAAATGCAATGCAACTCAAACAAATAATTTTCTCATCATCTCTGGTAACTCCTCCTCCTCTAGAAACAATCTCGGCACCTCAAACCTCTTATGGCAACAGAGATGCCCAAATTACAAAATACTGATAATGAAGAACTGCTCTTTAAATATATCATTATAAATTGTAATTCTTGGTTTAAAATTCATGATTTTGAACGATGTTTTGATATTTAACCCTGAAACATAAATTCATATAGTTTAATTTTACCCTATACAAATTTGTTGCACTGATATTTTTATTTCCAAGTAATATAAAATCTTATTTAACTTATATCAAATTATAAAACTTACTTTATCTTGTAATAACAGGTTTCATTCAATTGATTACATCATAACAGTAACCAGTCAAAAGAAAAGAATTTTTTTATCACTTGTGCTTATACTGTAAACAGTCAGTAGCTTAGATTAATTAACATGCATTCATTCATACACATAGATATACTCAGAAATGTATTTGACAACATATATAAGACTACCTATTTTCATGAATAAATCAAGCAACCATATTTTTATACTTAAATTTTTAAAAATATTAAGTTACTCACCTGTTTTAAATATGCAGAGCAGAGCACAGATTTGAAAAGCTCTTGAGTTTTTTTTATAAAAAACTTGAATGCTTGCAGAAAGCTTTAAACTTAAATGTTGAATGCCTTTAATTGGCATGCAGTGGCCATTTCCAGGTTTTGAATGAATCGAATGCAGGTTGTTATGCATTTGATTTTGCATGTGCTTCCAGAAAAAATGCAGAAAACCATTTTAGCTTTTTGAAAAATGAATGCAGGCCTTTGTAAGTGGATCAGGGATTGATATGCATTTGAACAGGGGTTTTTGATCTTGAGGTTGGTTTAAAAGTGGAATGGTTTTGAGGAATGTTTAAAGTAAATGTTTTCAGCTGGAAGAATTTTCTTAGTTTAGGAACGAAATAAGAAAAGAAAAAGAAATGGAAAAAGATGCAAGTTTATATAACAATATTTATGATTATTTAAAAATCAAAGAAAAAATAAAAATTGAAACAATGACACTTGTCTAAAATGTTAACACTTGTAAATTACCTTGTTTAAACATCTAACACATGTTAAATTAGGCTTTAATATACTTACACATGTCCTTTAAGTAATTAGTATTTTTAATTAAGTGTTAATGAATGTTTAAAAAAAGGTTTGAACTTAATTTGTTTACAATTACTTATTTATATGTATAGCTAATTTTTAAAGAAATAAAACCATTACATAAAAACAATATACAAATCAATCATTTGAAAATAATATTTTAAATCATTTTAAATAAATTTATAAAAGAGGTTATAACTTATTTGTTATTTAAATGAATAAATGTTTCATTTATTAATTGTATTTTAAACTCTCATATTTAGTTTACAAATCAAATTTATTAATCAATATTTTAAAAAGAAATAAAACAAACATTTTTATAACTTTATTTTAATATTCAAACTTAAGTTAAAATATATTTTAAACAAATAAAACATTTGTCTTATATATTTAAAATCATATAGTTATTTTATAAAATAGCTTTGAAAAGCTTAAATAAAAAATAAATCATAATTTCCCAATTTCAAAATATTAGAAAATTTGCTTTATCAATTAAATTTAGAAACCAAACTCATCTATTTAAAATATATATAAATATATATACATATTATAAATATAAAATAATTTATTAGCTTATTAAAAGATAAATCTATCAATTAAATTTTTATTCAATTAGATTATCAAATTAATTCAAATTCATTTACAAAAATTATCAAATCAATTTAAATTTAAACACAGATTATTAAATTTATATTGCCATAAATTCCGGGATATCACAATCCTTCCCCCTTAAAAGAATTTCGTCCCCGAAATTTAAAACAAAGGTAATTTAATGATCTCATTAAAGAATTAATTTTAAAGCATAGCATATGTTAATCATATGCTAACAACCAAACAACCAATTCACACAATCAGAACAAATCTAACTATCCAGAAAAAAAAATCTGAATAGAACTTCCATGAGTTTCCCCAGTATAAATATCGAGATACTCGCTCTATAGAATTCAACAATCAATACTACTAGGCTATAGAGCTCTAGCCTATCTAGATCTACAAAACTAAACACGATATCAGATTACAGACGAGTCTGACTCATCAACCAAACCTCCTGAACTGCTGGTTCCAAAAACAGAAATAGATCATACACGTACTCCATCAGAGATGCATGAAACATACTAAATCCCAGTTATCCAAACTGGCAATTCAACTCTTGAAAACCCAATACTTATCTTACCAAAACATAGAAGAAACCCAAAACACCTCGGAGCTAGCTTCACAGACTTCCCAAAACTTATAGCTCCTTGGATCAGAGAAAAACTTAACCAAAACCAAATCTCCGACTCCGGAATCCCAATTCCTCCGTCTCTTATCCACAAAAACTCTTCGGATGATCCTGGGCTACCAACATCCTTCCTGATCAGTTAAACTCTTGCTGATGCCTCTAGAAACAGACTGGACCAAATCAACTCAACACAATGATCTCCTCAAGATCAATCCAAAACCAAGAACAAACTCTACTCCTCAAACAACAGAATACAGAACTAACTTCTCCTTATCCGGAAAAGAAAACAGAAGAACTCCCAAACTGCTTCCGCTGCACAACTCTGACTCGAAGTAGAAGAAAATGCTGATGAAGAACACGAGCACAAACTGGACTACACATTCCAGAAATATGGTTCCACATATCCATAAAAGAAAAACTCAGAAGTTCCTCCGAAATCTGAGTTGCTTCACCAAACTCTATCTCAAGGAACCATCCTTCTACTAAACTGAACCACCGGTACCAATCCTGAAATCCTAGCCAATAAGAAAACTCAATCTCCAGATGCGGAAAAACCTCTGACTTTCCTGAAGACATCCGGAAAATCTCCAACAACTCAAGAGAACACTCAACTATCGCAAGTCACTTTTGCGATCAACCCAGCCTAATATCCAAAGAAACTGCTCTCTCTTTACCAATCAGAACAGCTTATGATGGACTAGCCAATTCACCGAGGAAAAGGATCCACTTTGCTGCTTCTGAACTCTGCTTCAGAAAAACTTCTCAGCTAGAAAACTTCCTGCCAACACAGAACACTCCGAGCTGCACTGCTAACACCAATGCCAAAGAATTCTCAATCCAAAGCTCTCCGAGAAACTCGGACCCCTAAACAACCAGAAACACCTAGCTGGACTCAGCCACAACACCAAGCAGACTCACTTCCTTACTCTTGTTCCAAAGAAACATCTCCGGAAATATCCATAGTCACTGCGTCTCATCACGCAGCTACTACTTCTTAAGGTATCAAGATACCATCACTTGCTTGCTTCTGCCCTACCGATAGATCCAAACTCAACTCACCCAATTCTGCACTTCAAAGATGAACTCCGAACCTTAACAGGTTTCCTTCAGAGATCGATGAAATCCTTAAACCGAGCAAAACTCACTCGAGATGGTATTCGGTCTACAATCTCGACAAATACACCTCCAACCTCAAACATTCAAACTCCAACCAATGGTAGTTGTGTTACGCACACCACTACCTTATCTACCTTTATAACTTATATTGGGATACCTGTACGGGTAACCTCACAAATAGGTAGAAATAAATATATTTATATATATATATAATTACAAATACGCTCTCTCAAGATAGACACTACTCCGGAGCCTAGGTATTCATTCAACCCTATGCTCTGATACCAACTGTGACGACCCGACTTTTATTCCACAAAAAGTCGTATCATCTAGAAGGAAAAAAAAGGGATAGAAAAGAGAAAAGAAAGAAGAGAAAGAAGAAACAACACTAGAATCTCAAACAGCGGAACGAATAAATTATATTAATAACATAAGTATTACATAGTATACAACAATTATCAGAGTTACACAGACATTACAACACATACTAGACAGTTATAAACACCTGTCTAGTTATTACAACTCAAAACACAATACAAAAAACACTCAGAGATACCAACACAGCGGAACACTATATATCTAACGCCGAAGCCTTCTGCTCCATTGCTCCTCCATAATTCGTCAAAGCTAACCTGAATCCCTTGGCTACTCATAAAAATTTGAGTATCCAAGAGTTTAAGAAAAACAGAAATAAACTCCGAGTCAGACATGGATCTGGTGTGAGTAACAGGTTAAAGTTGCTTAACTTTGAAAAACCTTTGAAAACAAAAGGTATCACGTAAGACTTCCCACACATAAACATGGAAAAGTTTTTACCTTACGCTAACCAAAACATTTGATAGGAAATTCGATGATATTATAATAGGTCTAGGGTTTTCAAGTAAATATGAAATAGTCGAAATTGTTACATTCATTAAATTCCAGCTACTAGCCACAAAAGTGGGTAATACAATCAAAACCGAGGGCACTTATTGGATTTTGGATTCCATACAATGGCAGGGCTACCAGGATACCGCCCGTCACAGTACGTGGCCTAGATCACCGTACCGAGGATCACTCCCAATCCCTTGCAACACGAAGCCGGAACCATTCCTTACTGAACAGTTCCGAACAAGACCACCACGCAGTTGTGATCAACAACCGTACCACAAAGACGAAATAAAAGGGACATCTAGACAGGGGTAAATCTCGTCCTACTTGGGCATGACCCACTTAGCCTTGCTGCACCTCCCCTGATTTAGCCATTCTCGGTTGATGAGGCTGGAGGCAACTATTACCTTTATGGGACATATCACATAGAATGCTCATTGTCCACCTGACGATGTTCTGAAAGCATTCGATCCATACAAGTTCGTTCCCGGTTCGAACGAAACCGAAGGCATTATCTCGTTACACTCATTTTAAAATCACCCTCAGAGTTAACGACGATAACCCTTGCACTCTGAATCTTCATCTTCACTTGAGATTCACGATCTATGGTTAATTTGGATCGATGTGGTTTTCGGATATCCAAATATGGAAACCCGATCCCGGTCTCATCGAATCCAAAACGTGTCTTTTAAGGCCAAGTTGTTTTAGAGTTTAAAACAATTTCAATTATCTATATACACATAGATAGATAATTCAAAACATAACAATGGATAATCAACATTATCATCACAACAGATAATCCATATCATTATAAACAGATAATCCATATCTTCATCACAATGCAACCAATGCATCCATATCATATAACATTACTCATCTCATGGCTGAGATTACAAACCATACATCGCAACCAATATCAATCATTCATACATAAGCAATGAATTAATGATTACATTATCTATAATTAATTTAAAGTGAATTAAATTAATTACTTAATTTAAAATGAATTAAATTAATTACCTCATCATTATAATCCTGATTAACTTAACCATTAATTGATTCCAAATTAATTAGATAATCACCATCTCATTAGTCATTTCAATTAATCATTTCTGAGACGACCCGACTTTCCACTCCCGAAAAATCGCATCATCCTTAAGAAAGAAAGGGATAGAAAAGAGAAAAGAAAGAAGAGAAAGAAGAAACAACACAAGAATCTCAACAGCGGAACGAATAAATTATATTAATAACATAAGTATAACATAGTATACATCAAATATCAGAGTTACATAGACATATACAACACATACTAGACAGTTATAAACACCTATCTAGTTATTACAACTCAATCACAATACAGAAACACTCAGAGATACCAACACAGCGGAACTATATAACTATACGCAGAAGCCTCCTGCTCCATTGCTCCTCCACAATTCGTCAAAGCTAACCTGAATCCTAACCTGAATTACCTTGACTACTCATAAAAATTTGAGTACCCAAGAGTTATAGAAAAACAGAAATAACTCCAGGTCAGACATGGGTCTGGTGTGAGTAACAGGTTAAAGTTGCTTAATTTTCAAAACCTTTTGAAAGAAAAGGTATCACGTAAGACTTCCCACACATAAACATGGAAAAGTTTTTACCTTACGCTAACCAAAACATTTGATAGGAAATCTGATGATATTATAATAGTGTCTAGGGTTTTCAAATAAATAAGAAATAGCCGAAATTGTTACATGATTAAATTCCAGCTACTAGCCACAAAAGTGGGTAATACAATCAAAACCGTTGGCACTTATTGGATTTTGGATTCCATACAATGGCAGGGCTACTGGGGTACCGCTCGTCACAGTACGTGGCCTAGATCACCGTACCGAGGAGCCACCCTAACTCCCCTGCAACACAAAGCCGGACCCATTCCTTACTGAATAGTTCTGAATAAGACAACCCCGACGGTTGTCATGATCAACTGTCCACACAGCCGAAATATAAAGATACCTCTAGACAGGGGTAAATCTTACTCTCCAGTGGGTGCGACCCACGAAGCTTTGCTGCACCTCCCCTGTTTTAGCCATTCCCGGTTGATGAGGCTTGAGGCTACGATTACCTTTATAGGGCACATCACTTAGAATGCTCATCGTCCACCTGACGATGTTCTGAAAGCATTCAATCCATACAAGTTCGTTCCGGGTTCGAACGAAACCGAAGGCATTATCTCGTTACACTCATTTTGGAATCACCCTCAGAGTTAACGACAATAACCCTTGCACTCTGAATCACCATCTCGAATCTATAAGTACTATTCCGTCAAACTCATTACGGAATCACCCACGGAGTTATACTGACGTATAGCCCTTACACCTCGAGTCTTCACTCGCTCCACTTGGATTAACGACCTAACGTTAATTGGAATCGATGTGATTTTCGAATGTCCAAATATGGAAACCCGATCCCGGTCTCATCGAAATCCAAAGCGTGTCTTATTAAGGCCAAGTTGTTTTAAGTTTAAAACAATTCAATTCATTATCTAAATATACATAGATAGATAATTCACAACACAATAGATAATCGACCTTATCATTATCAACAGATAATTCATATCATAATCAGATAATCCATATTATCATCCAAAAGCAACCAATGCATCCATATCACATACACTACTCATCTCATAACTCAGATTACAAACCATACCATACAACCAATACCATTTATCAAACATGAGAAATGATCTAATGATCACACTTTTATAATTAATTTAAAATGAATTAAATTAATTACTCAATCTCTAATTAATTTAAAATAAATTAAATTAATTACTTCATCATTAAAATTCTGCTTAACTTATCCATCCATTGATTTCAAATCAATTTTTAAATCACCATCGCAATATTTCAATTAATATTGATTAACTATCTCTAATTACAATAAGTAATTAGCTTACAAATTAATCACACAAGTTAATTACTTAAACCCTTTGCAAACAATTAACTTGTAATTACTAAATTAATTAGTTAACTAAAATTAATTACATTAATTATTTTTCATTATTAATTATACCTTAATTAATCAATTCCAAATTACATAATTAATTAATTAATTAATGATTTCTGATTACATTTAATCAATCTTTCAATATAAATTAATTACATAAGTAATTAATCTTCAATTTAAACCATATATATATATATTAATCACTCATGATTAATAACCATTCGGTAATTAACTACTTTAATTACTCATCCCATAATTAATTATTCTTAATTAATTATCTAAATTAATCCCCTTGATTAATTTCAAAGTAATTTAAACCCAATTTACTTCTATATCAAATATCTTAAATTACATCCTGTAATTATTAATTAATTACTTCCTTAAGTAATTATAAATCCATTAAGTACATAAGTAATTATCAATAATCCACAAATGTTTAAATTAATTTAACTTAATTAATCTAAACTAATTACCTTAATCAAATTAATTACACTAAGTAATTAATTCATTAATTACCTTCATTAAGTAATTAAAAGTTAAACAATTGATTATTATTAATTAATTAATCTAATTAATTATCAAAAATTAATCACATTAATTAACTGTAAATAATCTTAAGTTAATGACCCTCATTAACATTTCTTAATTACTTAATTAAGAATTAACTTAAATTAATCATTATTAATTATCAATTAAATAATATTTAATTATCATTTAATTAATCTTTAATTATTAATTAATTAAGTGTTAATTAAAATCTAAATTATCTCTAATCACTTGATTAAATAAATCTTAATCATAAATTAAAATTTAATTAATCATCCTTAATTATAGATTAATTAACCTTAATTAATTAATCTCAAATCTAATTAATTAACTTAATTAAACATCCGCATTATTAATGAATTAAATAATTAACTTTCATCATAATTACCTTAATAATTAAATGAACCCGATCATTTCATTTTATTTATCTTTTAGATAAACATTTCTCATTTAAAAACAAAATGTTTTTCAATTTACTTTAAATTCTATTTAACTTCATTTTAACTTAAGACTCAAATTTATCTTAAACAATTCAAAACTTAATCTTATATGTTAAAGAAACATCTACTTTATTAATGTTTAAAAGGATTTAAATTTCAATTCAATTTTAAATTCAAATCGATTTGAAAATTACTTTAATATTTCAAAATTTAAATACAACTTCCAAACTCATTTTAGTTTTAACTCTTTGAAACTCTTTCCTACAATCTACACCCTTAATTCAAATGCAATTTATTTATTCATTTAAAAGTAATTTAAATTTAAACCTTTATTTTAAAAATCTGAAGTTTGAATTTTAAATCCCAGATTTAAAAACTCAGTTTTGAATTCACTTTGAATTTCTAATTTAAATATTTAACCTTTCAATTCAAATGCAAATCACATATGCATTTACACTTGTGAGTTTGAAAAATCAAATTTTAATTTAAGAACATAAATGGATTTAAATCTCTGACAAACAAATTTGAATTCATATCCAAATTTCAGATTTTAAAAACTCAGAATAAATTTCCACCTGAAATTTTAAACCTTACCTTTACATTTAAAACAGAAAACAGTTTCTATTTTTATTTAAAAACCAAACTTTGAAATTTTCTGAATTTAAATTATTTCAAAAAACCAAAATTCAAACTTATTTGAATTCATATTTAAACTCAGTCTCAAAATCCTAAGTTAAAATTTTAGTTTGCATTTATTTTAAATCTTATAAAACTGGAAACAGATTTCCTGTTCTTCTTTTTTTTAATTTTAAAACAAACTTGAATTCCTCAATTCAAATTATTTCAAAATCAGAATTCAAACTATTTGAATCCATCTTCAGATTCAGGTTTAATCCTAAGTTCAATTTCTAGATTTAACTTTAAACTTTACTTTTTAAATTTCCTAAAACAGAACAGGTTCTGTTTTGTATTAAAGACCTGAAATACCCATACACTTGAACTCCCCTATTTGACTTTGAGTCAATTCCTTACTTACTTCGAGTTTCCCCTCAAAAATCCCGAGACAAAAATCTTGCAACTAAAAATCACCACAAACCTGCACATCTCCTTCCTGTGCACCCCTTCCCAACTCCGGCCATCTCTGGCCATCATCAACAGTCATCCTCCATCGACCAATGACTCCATTACACCCTTCAACCCTCAAGTCCCAAAAACATCCAACTCGAGTTTGAATTCACGTATAAAGTCAAAACCTGAAAACTCAGTGACCACAACCCAATCAAACCCGTCAACCTCAATTTCTCCCCTTCTCGACCATCATCAACTTCCATACTCTGGTGAATACTCCACCAACCCATCATCTATCAATACCCAAAGTATCTCTGAACTCGATTCATTGAAGAAGCAACAGCACCCAACTCCCTTAAACTCAGTAAAAACTAGGGTTCTACACCCTAAATCCCAATTTACAATACCAAAATTGAATTTCAATAAAATTCAGTAATTTTATCATTATCAATGATAACTACACTATCACCAGAAACAATTTCAACCAAGTTAAAAGCAAGTATCAACTGTACTAAGCAAATATGTAAAATACAGTACTTTCAAAACTGCATTTCCAACTCTTTTCTAAAAATTTATATTTTGATCTTAGAAATCATGTTTTAGTATAGGGTTTCACTTTATATTACTGATTTATCAAATCCTCATACTTGAATTTTTACTAATTTTAATGTTTGCTCAACTGTTTATAAATCCAGAGATAATAATTTACAGCAACTTGAAAATTAAATAAAACAGCATTGTACAGAAAAACTGCATGCACACATAAATATTCATAAATAAAAATATTCACTGCAAATTTCATAAAATATATCCATTTCAGATTAAAGCATGCAGTCAACCTACTTAATTTTATGAAAAGAGGAGTTACTCACATAATTATGCAGAGCCCAGATTCAATTGCCTGTTCCAAAAAAATGCAGGTTGCTTAAATGCAGACGCAACTTGTATTTGTAGTTTCAGATCTAGATTGTCTTGAAAACATGAATGCAGACCTTCATGCTTAAAATTGAAATGCAGGCTTCAACTTGATGTAATTTGCATGTTCCAGAGTTTTGAAAAAATGAATTAATGCAGGTCTTTTCCCTTTCCAGATTCAATTGCATGTTGCTATGATCTAATTTTGCATGTTCCAGAAGAACTGCTGGTTTTGTATTTTAGAGGATGCAGACTTGTATTTTTGAAAAGAGGAGTTGCAGGGAATGATTTTTAAGAAGAGTGAATAATGCAAATATACTTGATTTTGAAGTATTGCAGATTTGATTATGGATGTGAAAAAATGAAATTTGGTCTTTCTTTTGATTAAGGAATGTAAAAGAAAATAAATATGAATGAAGAAGCAAGTTTATGTAAAGGAAATTTTCAGATTTAATGAATTAAAAGAAAATAAAAATGAAATTGACACTTGTCCTAAGCTATCAACACATGTAAATCCATGTTCTAAATTACATACACATGTATTTTTATACTTGCATATGTCTCTTTAAATGATTTGTTATTTTAAATTAAGTGTTAAAGAAAATTAATCTTAATGAATGTTTAAACTTAGTAAATTATTTTTAAAGAACAAGACAAAGTATTATGAAAACAATATACAAATTAACTATTTGAAAAAGAAACTTTTAAACAATTAAAATAAGTTTACACAAGAGTTTGTAACTTATTGAATACATGTTCACATTTTAAATTGTGTTTTAAATTTCAAATTAAATTTACAAATCAAAATTATCAATTAATAATTTAAAAAGAATTACACAAACATTTATGTAACAATTTAAATATTCAAACTTAAAATAAAAATGAATTTTAAACTAATTAAAGCATTTATCTCATATTTAAAATCATATAGTATTTTATTAAATATTTTTGAAAAGCTTAAATTAAAAACAAATCAAAATTTCCATTTTTAAAACATTAAAATTATGCTATACTAATTTAATTAAGAACAACTTATCTATTTATACATATACATATACATAATTAAATAGAAAACAATTTATTAACTCATTAATAATAATTTCACAAATTAAATATTTAAATAAAGAAGATTATTAAATCAAATTAAATTTATTAATCAAAATTATCAATTCAATATAAATTTAGACACAGATTATTAAATTTATATTGTCCAAAATTCTGGGATATTACAATTTCTGATTAACAATTCCCTAATTGCAATAAGTAATTAGCCTTTAAATTAATTATACAAGTTAATTATACTTAACACTTTGCAATAATTAACTTTTAATTACTTAATCAATTAATTAACTCAAATTAATTACATTAATCCAATATTAATTAATTACTTCATTTATTAATTATTCCATAATTAATCAATTCTAATTTTACATCATTAATTTATTAATTAATGATTTCTAATTACATTTAATAAATCTCTCTATATAAATTAATTACATTAAGTAATTAATCTTCAATTAAACCGCACATATATTAATCACCCTTGATTAATAACATCCAGTAATTAATTGCACTTAATTACTTCATTAATAAATTACTCCTTAATTTATTATCTCAATTAATCCCTTGATTAATTCCAAAGTAATTTAATCTAAATTACTTCCACTATCAAACATTTTTAATTACATTCAGTAATTATCAATTAATTACTTCCTTTATTAATTACAACCCCATTAATTACATTAAGTAATTATTCATCAAATCATCAAGTGTTTAAATTAATTAAACTTAATTAATTAATCTAAACTAATCATATTAACCCAATTAATTACAATAAGTAATTAATTTATTAATTACTTCTATTAAGTAATTAAACATAAACAATTTACAAATGATTATTATTAATTAATTAATCTAATTAATTATCAAAATTAATCACATTAATTAATTGTTAAATAATCTTAAGTTAATGACCTTCATTAACAAATCTTTAATTACATTATTAAGAAATTAACTTGGATTAACCATTATTAATATTTAATTATCAATTAATTAATCCCTAATTATTAAATTAATTAAGTGTTAATTAAAATCTTAATTTATCCTTAATCACTTGATTAATTAATCTTAATCATTAATTAAAATTGAATTAATAATCCTTAATTACATATTAATTAACCCTAATTAATTTATCTTAGATCTTAATTTAGTCAATTTAAAAATTCTTAATTATTTAATTAATCGTCCATATTATTAATTAATTAAATAATTAATTATCCATCTTAATTATCTTAATAATTTAATGAATCCAATTCATCAAATTTTATTTATCTTTAATACAAACATTTATTAATTAAGCATTTAAAAACAAATTGTTTTCAAATTTAATTTAAATTCCATTTTTAAACTTCATTTTAAAGTTAATATTTTAAAATTGAAAACCAAATTATCTAAACAAGGTTTTAAAACTATTCAAAATCTTTTATCTCATATGTTAAGAAAACATTCATTTTAGAAAGAAGTTTTTAATAGAATGTAACCAAATTCATCTTTAAATTCAAATTAGTTTAAAATATACTTTAAACATTCCAAATTTATTTGAAAAACAAATTCAATTTAAAAATTTCTTTTAATTTCAAATCCGAAATACAGCGTGAACCTTTTCTGCCAGATTTAAACTTAAATCTTTAATGCTTTATTTACATTATACATCTTCCTTTTTAAAAATTCAAGTCATTTAACCTTTTCAATGTAATTAAACAATTTTAAATTTAAACTCATTTTATTTTAAAAACTGAAGTTTAAATTTAATTCCAGATTTAATTACCCAGATTTAACTTATTTAAATTCCTAATTTAAAATTTTAAACTTCCAATTCAAATTGAAAACCACATATGCTTTTACACTTATAAGTTTTAAAACCAAATTTAAATTTTAGAACTTAAATTATTTCCAATCTCAGATTCAACTAATTTGAATTCATATTCAATTTCAGATTTCAAAAACTCAGTTTAAATTTCAATTTGCATTTTATACCTTTCTTTTAATTTTAAAAACAGAAACAGGTTTCCTGTTTTTATTTAAAACCAAACTAGAATTTAAAAATTCAAATTACTTCAAAAACCAAGATTTAAACTATTTGAATTCATATTTAAATTCAGGTTTTAAACTTAGTTCAAATTTTAGTTTACATTTAAAACTTTACTTTAAATTTTAAAAAAACAGAAACATGTTTTCTGTTTATTGCTAAAACCTGAAACAGCACATACTCGAGCCTCCCCCACATATACTTCGAGAAAAATTATAACCTACTTCGAGTTAAAACTCGATTTCCCCGAGACCAACGCGATGCCATCAAATCTGTAACCACAAAACAATCACCCGCATCACCAATCCCTCTGTGCACATGTACAGCGCCTTCGGCCATCGCTGGCCAACTACGAGACCTCCCCACATTCGACATTCAACACCTCAGACCAACCATACACCCATCTCATCAATTAATACCTGAAATCAAGATCGAGTCCAGAGTTTCCCAAACCTGGAGCAAACACAGTAACTTCATTCCAAACCTGTCAACTACCCTCGTCCACACGCCACCGGCCACCGGAGCAGTTGCAATTCTGTCCACACACCTGTCAACCACCATACTTCCATTTCCCAAATTATTGTTGGACTCGATCCATTGTCAAAGCCATGGTGTTCAATTTTCTCAAACCCAGTAAAACTAGGGTTCTAAAATTTAAATCAAAATCCTCCTCATCAAAATGCAATGCAACTCAAACAAATAATTTTCTCATCATCTCTGGTAACTCCTCCTCCTCTAGAAACAATCTCGGCACCTCAAACCTCTTGTGGCAACGGAGATGCCCAAATTACAAAATACTGATAATGGAGAACTGCACTTTAAATATATCATTATAAATTGTAATTCTTGGTTTAAAATTCATGATTTTGAATGATGTTTTGATATATAACCCTGAAACATAAATTCATATAGTTTGAATTTTACCCTATACAAATTTGTTGCACTGATATTTTCATTTCCAGGTAATATAAAATCTTATTTAACTTATATCAAATTTTAAAACTTACTTTATCTTGTAATAACAGGTTTCATTCAATTGATTACATCATAACAGCAACCAGTCAAGAGAAAAGAAATTTTTATCACTTGTGCTTACACTGTAAATAGTCAGTAGCTAAGATTAATTAACATGCATTCATTCATACACGCAGATATACTCAGAAATGTATTTGACAACATATATAAGACTACCTATTTTCATGAATAAATCAAGCAACCATATTTTTATACTTAAATTTTTAAAAATATTAAGTAACTCACCTGTTTTAAATATGCAGAGCAGAGCACAGATTTCAAAAGCTCTTGAATTATTTTTTTTAAAATTTGAATGCTTGCAGAAAGCTCTAAACTTGAATGTTGAATGCCTTTAAGTTGCATGCAGTGGCCATTTCCAGGTTTTGAATGAATCGAATGCAGGTTGTTATGCATTTGATTTTGCATGTGCTTCTAGAAAAAATGCAGAAAACCATTTCAGGTTTTTAAAAATGAATGCAGGCCTTTGTAAGTGGATCAGGGATTTATATGCATTTGAAAAGGGGTTTTTGATCTTGAGGATGGTTTAAAAGTGGAATGGTTTTGAGGAATGTTTAAAGTAATGTTTTCAGCTGGAAGAATTTTCTTAGTTTAGGAATGAAATGTGGAAAGAAAAAGAAATGGAAAAAGATGCAAGTTTATATAACAATATTTATGATTATTTAAAAATCAAAGAAAAAATAAAAATTAAAACAATGACACTTGTCTAAAATGTTAACACTTGTAAATTACCTTGTTTAAGCATCTAACACATGTTAAATTAGGCTTTAATATACTAACACATGTCCTTTAAGTAATTAGTATTTTTAATTAAGTGTTAATGAATGTTTAATAAAAGGTTTGAACTTAATTTGTTTACGATTACTTATTTATATGTATAGCTAATTTTTAAAGAAATAAAACCATTATATTTTATAAATAAAAATAATATACAAATCAACCATTTGAAAATAATATTTTAAATCATTTTAAATAAATTTATAAAAGAGGTTATAACTTATTTTTTATTTAAATGAATAAATGTTTCATTTATTAATTGTATTTTAAACTCTCATATTTAATTTACAAATCACATTTATTAATCATTATTTTAAAAAGAAATAAAACAAACATTTTTATAACTTTATTTTAATATTCAAACTTAAGTTAAAATATATTTTAAACAAATAAAACATTTGTCTTATATATTTAAAATCATATAGTTATTTTATAAAATAGCTTTGAAAAGCTTAAATAAAAAATAAATCATAATTTCCCAATTTCAAAAATTAGAAAATTTGCTTTATCAATTAAATTTAAAAACCAAACTCGTCTATTTGAAATATATATAAATATATATACCTATTATAAATAGGAAATAATTTATTAGCTTATTAAAAGATAAATCTATCAATTAAATTTTTATTTAATTAGATTGTTAAATTAATTCAAATTTATTTACAAAAATTATCAAATCAATTTAAATTTAAACACAGATTATTAAATTTATATTGCCATAAATTCCGAGATATCACAGTCCTTCCCCCTTAAAAGAATTTCGTCCCCGAAATTTAAAACAAAGGTAATTTAATAATCTCATTAAAGAATTAATTTTTAAGCATAGCATATGTTAATCATATGCTAACAACCAAACAACCAATTCACACGATCAGAACTAATTTAACTATCCAGAAGAAAAAAAATTCTGAATAAAACTTCCATGAGTTTCTCCGGTATAAATATCGGGATACTCGCTCCATAGAATTCAACAATCGATACTACTAGGCTATAGAGCTCTAGCCTATCTAGATCTGCAAAACTAAACAGGATATCAAACTACAGACGAGTCTGACTCATCAACCAAACCTCATGAACTGCTGGTTCCAAAACTAGAAATAGATCATACACGTACTCCCTCAGAGATACGTGAAACATACTGAATCCCAGTTATCCAAACTGGCAATTCAACTCTTGAAAACACAATACTTATCTTACCAAAACACAGAAGAAAGCCAAAACACCTCGGAGCTAGCTTCACAGACTTCCCAAAACTTATAGCTCCTTGGATCAGAGAAAAACTTAACCAAAACCAAATCTTCGACTCCGGAATCAAAATTCCTCCGTCTCTTATCCACAAAAACTCTTCGGACGATCCTGGGCTACCAATATCCCTCCTGATCAGCTCAACTCTTGCTGATGCCTCTAGAAACAGACTGGACCAAATCAACTCAACACGACAATCTCCTCAAGATCAATCCAAAACCAAGAACAAACTCTACTCCTTAAACAACAGAAGACAGAACTAACTTCTCCTTATCCGGAAGAGAAAACAGAAGCACTCCCAAACTGCTTCCGCTGCACAACTCTGACTCGAAGTAGAAGAAAATGCTAACGAAGAACACGAGCACAAACTGGACGACACATTCCAGAAATATGGTTCCACATATCAATAAAAGAAAAACTCAGAAGTTCCTCCGAAACCTGAGTTGCTTCACCAAACTCTATCTCAAGGAACCATCCTTCTACTAAACTGAACCACCGGTACCAATCCTGGAATCCTAGCCGATAAGAAAACTCGATCTCCAGATGCGGACAAACCTCTGACTTTCCTGAAGATATCCAGAAAATCTCCAACAACTCAAGAGAACACTCAACTATCGCAAGTCACTTTTGCGATCAACCCAGCCTAATATCCAAAGAAACTGCTCTCTCTTTACCAATCAGAACAGCTTATGCTGGACTAGCCAATTCACCGAGGAAAAGGATCCACTTTGCTGCTTCTGAACTCTGCTTCAAAAAAACTTCTCAGCTAGAAAACTTCCTGCCAACAAAGAACACTCCGAGTTGCACTGCTAACACCAATGCCAAAGAATTTTCAATCCAAAGCTCTCCGAGAAACTCGGACCCCAAAGCAAACAGAAACACCTAGCTAGACTCAGCCACAACACCAAATAGACTCACTTCCTTACACTTGTTCCAAAGAAACATCTTCGGAAATATCCATATTCACTGCGTCTCATCACGCAGCTACTACTTCTTTAGGTATCAAGATACCATCACTTGCTTGCTTCTGCCCTACCGACAGATCCAAACTCAACTCACCCAATTCTGCACTTCAAAGATGAACTCCGAACCTTAACGGGTTTCCTTCAGAGATCGATGAAATCGTTACACTAAGCAAAACTCACTCAAGATGGTATTTGGTCTACAGTGTCGACAAACACACCTCCAACCTCAAACATTCAAATTCCAACCAATGGTAGTTGTGTAACGCACACCACTACCTTATCTACCTTTATAACTTATATTGGAATACCTGTACGGGTAACCCCACAAATAGGTAGAAATATATATATATATATATATATATATATATATATATATATAACTACAAATACACTCTCTCAAGATAGACACCACTCCAGAGCCTAGGTATTCACTCAACCCTATGCTCTATTACCAACTGTGACGACCCGACTTTTATCCACAAAAAGTCGTATCATCTAGAAGAAAAAAAAGGGATAGAAAAGAGCAAAGAAAGAAGAGAAAGAAGAAACAACACTAGAATCTCAAACAACAGAACGAATAAATTATATTAATAACATAAGTATTACATAGCATACAACAATTATCAGAGTTACACAGACATTACCACACATACTAGACAGTTATAAACACCTGTCTAGTTATTACAACTCAAAACACAATACAGAAAACACTCAGAGATACCAACACAGCGGAACACTATATATCTAACGCTGAAGCCTCCTGCTCCATTGCTCCTCCATAATTCGTCAAAGCTAACCTGAATCCCTTGGCTCCTCATAAAAATTTGAGTACCCAAGAGTTTAAGAAAAACAGAAATAAACTCCAGGTCAGACATGGGTCTGGTGTGAGTAACAGGTTAAAGTTGCTTAACTTTGAAAAACCTTTGAAAACAGAAGGTATCACGTAAGACTTCCCACACATAAACATGGAAAAGTTTTTACCTTACGCTAACCAAAACATTTGATAGGAAATCCGATGATATTATAATAGTTCTAGGGTTTTCAAGTAAATATGAAATAGCCGAAATTGTTACATTCATTAAATTCCAGCTACTAGCCACACAAGTGGGTAATACAATCAAAACCGAGGGCACTTATTGGATTTTGGATTCCATACAATGGCAGGGCTACCGGGGTACCGCCTGTCACAGTTGGTGGCCTAGATCACCGTAGCGAGGATCAATCCTAATCCCCTGCAACACAAAGCCGGAACCATTCCTTACTGAACAGTTCCGAACAAGACCACCCCGCACTTGTGATCAGCAACCGCACCACAAAGCCGAAATAAAAGGGACATCTAGACAGGGGTAAATCTCATCCTACTTGGGCATGACCCACTTAGCCTTGCTGCACCTCCCCTGTTTTAACCATTCCCGGTTGATGAGGCTGGAGGCTACGATTACCTTTATAGGACACATCACTTAGAATGCTCATCGTCCACCTGACGATGTTCTGAAAGCATTCAATCCATACAAGTTCATTCCGGGTTCGAACGAAACCGAAGGCATTATCTCGTCACACTCATTTTGGAATCACCCTCAGAGTTAACGACGATAACCCTTGCACTCCGAATCTTCATCTTCACTTGAGATTCACGACCTATCGTTAATTTGGATCGATGTGGTTTTCGGATATCCAAATATGGAAACCCGATCCCGGTCTCATCGAAATCCAAAACGTGTCTTTTAAGGCCAAGTTGTTTTAGAGTTTAAAACAATTTCAATTATCTATATACACACAGATAGATAATTCACAACATAACAATGGATAATCAACTTTATCATCACAACAGATAATCCATATCATTATAAACAGATAATCCATATCTTCATCACAATGCAACCAATGCATCCATATCATATAACATTACTCATCTCATGGCTGAGATTACAAACCATACATGGCAATCAATATCAATCATTCATACATAAGCAATGATTTAATGATCACATTATCTATAATTAATTTAAAGTGAATTAAATTAATTACTTAATTTAAAATGAATTAAATTAATTACCTCATCATTATAATCCTGCTTAACTTAACCATTAATTGATTCCAAATCAATTAAATAATCACCATCTCATTAGTCATTTCAATTAATCATTTCTAATTAACAATTCCCTAATTGCAATAAGTAATTAGCCTTTAAATTAATTATACAAGTTAATTATACTTAACACTTTGCAATAATTAACTTTTAATTACTTAATCAATTAATTAACTCAAATTAATTACGTTAATCCAATATTAATTAATTACTTCATTTATTAATTATTCCTTAATTAATCAATTCTAAATTTACATCATTAATTTATTAATTAATGATTGCTAATTACATTTAATAAATCTCTCTATATAAATTAATTACATTAAGTAATTAATCTTCAGTTAAACCACACATATATTAATCACCCTTGATTAATAACATCCAGTAATTAACTGCACTTAATTACTTCATTAATAAATTACTCCTTAATTTATTATCTCAATTAATCCCTTGATTAATTGCAAAATAATTTAATCTAAATTACTTCCACTATCAAACATTTTTAATTACATTCAGTAATTATCAATTAATTACTTCCTTAAGTAATTACAACCCCATTAATTACATTAAGTAATTATTCATCAAATCATCAAGTGTTTAAATTAATTAAACTTAATTAATTAATCTAAACTAAGCACATTAACCCAATTAATTACATTAAGTAATTGATTTATTAATTACTTCTATTAATTAATTAAACATAAACAATTTACAAATGATTATTATTAATTAATTAATCTGATTAATTATCAAAATTAATCACATTAATTAATTGTTAAATAATCTTAAGTTAATGACCTTCATTAACAAATCTTTAATTACATTATTACGAAATTAACTCAGATTAACCATTATTAATTAATATTTAATTATCAATTAATTAATCCCTAATTATTAAATTAATTAAGTGTTAATTAAAATCTTAGTTTATCCTTAATCACTTGATTAATTAATCTTAATCATTAATTAAAATTTAATTAATAATCCTTAATTACATATTAATTAACCCTAATTAATTTATCTTAAATCTTAATTAATCAATTTAAAAATTCTTAATTATTTAATTAATCATCCATATTATTAATTAATTAAATAATTAATTATCCATCTTAATTATCTTAATAATTTAATTATTCCAATTCATCAAATTTTATTTATCTTTAATATAAACATTTCTTAATTAATTAAGCATTTAAAAACAAATTGTTTTCGAATTTAATTTAAATTCCATTTTTAAACATCATTTTAAAGTTAAGATTTTAAAATTGAAAACCAATTTATCTAAACAAGGTTTTAAAACAATTCAAAATCTTTTATCTCATATGTTAAGAAAACATTCATTTTAGAAAGAAGTTTTTAATAGAATTTAACCAAATTCATCTTTAAATTCAAATTAGCTTAAAATATACTTTAGACATTCCAAATTTATTTTAAAATCAAATTCAATTTAAAATTTTCTTTTAATTCCAAATCTAAAATATAGCTTGAACCTTTAATTCCAGATTTGAACTTAAATCTTTAATGCTTTATTTACATTATACATCTTCCTTTTAAAAAAAATCAAATCATTTAACCTTTTCAATGTAATTAAACAATTTTCAATTTAAACTCATTTTATTTTAAAAAATGAAGTTTAAATTTAATTCCAGGTTTAATTACCCAGATTTAAACTTATTTTAAATTCCTAATTTAAAATTTTAAACTTCCAATTCAAATTCAAAACCACATATGCTTTTACACTTATAAGTTTTAAAACCAAATTTAAATTTTACAACTTAAATTAATTCCAATCTCAGATTCAACTAATTTGAATTCATATTCAATTTCAGATTTCAAAAACTCAGTTTAAATTTCAAATTGCATTTTGTACCTTTCTTTTAATTTTAAAAACAGAAACAGGTTTCCTGTTTTTATTTAAAACCAAACTAGAATTTAAAAATTCAAATTATTTAAAAAACCAAGACTTCAATTATTTGAATTCATATTTAAATTCAGGTTTTGAACTTAGTTTAAATTTTATTTTACATTTAAAACTTTACTTTAAATTTAAAAAAAAAAGAAACAGGTTCTCTGTTTATTGCTAAAACCTGAAACAACACATACTCGAGCCTCCCCTACATATACTTCGAGAAAAATTATAACCTACTTCGAGTTAAAACTCGATTTCCACGAGACCAACGCGATGCCATCAAATCTGTAACCACCAAATAATCACCAGCATCACCAATCTCTCTGTGCACATGTACAGCGCCTCCGGCTATCGCTGGCCAACTACGAGACCTCCCCACAGTCGACATTCAACACCTCAGACCAACCATGCACCATCTCATCAATTAATACCCGAAATCAAGATCGAGTCCAGAGTTTCCCAAACCTAGAACAAACACAGTAACTTCATTCCAAACCTGTCAACTACCCTCGTCCACGCGCCACCGGCCACCAGAGCAGTTGCAATTCCGTCCACACATCTGTCAACCACCATGCTTCCATTTCCCAAATTATTATTGGACTCGATCCATTGTCAAAGCCGTGGTTTCTCAAACCCAGTAAAACTAGGGTTCTAAAATTTAAATCAAAATCCTCCTCACCAAAATGCAATGCAACTCAAACAAATAATTTTCTCATCATCTCTGGTGACTCCTCCTCCTCCAGAAACAATCTCGGCACCTCAAACCTCTTGTGGCAACAGAGATGCCCAAATTGCAAAATATTGATAATGAAGAACTGCTCTTTAAATATATCATTATAAATTGTAATTCTTGGTTTAAAATTCATGATTTTGAATGATGTTTTGATATATAACCCTGAAACATAAATTCATATAGTTTGAATTTTACCCTATACAAATTTGTTGCACCGATATTTTTATTTCCAGGTAATATAAAATCTTATTTAACTTATATCTGTAACGACCCAGAATTTTTATTTATTTAAATTTGAATATTTAATTAATTTTAAATATTTATAAGTGAATTTATAAGTCAAATAAATTTTATTTTGATTTATTGGATTTAATTGGATAATTAAATCGATAATTTAATACGTTAAATTATGAAAATAATTGAAAATTGAGTTAAATATGATTGAAAATAATTTGTAAAATTTTATTTAATCATACTGGAGTTATAGAAATATTTTAGAACTTTTAAAAATCGAATTAAAAGTTAATTTGTGAAAATTGAATATTTTAATATTTAATTATCGACTGTAAAATAGCCAATTTTTGAACAGTCTCAGAATTGAACGAAACCAGTTTCATTGGATCCGTAATAGTTAGTTATTACCGGATTTCAATTTTCGTGTCAATCGGAGTTATCGTTTGATCGTGGCAGCTCGAAACGCATCGAATCGTTTTTAATTTAAATTTGGCGAGTCAAAATAGCCATTTTTCAAAAAGTCTCGGATTTCGACGAAACCAGTTTCATCGGATCCGTAATGTGATATTATTGTAAGGTTTCAAATTTCAAGTCGTTTGGATTTACCGTTTGTCCGGTACAAATTAAAACGCCTAGAAATCGATTTAAATCGGTTTAATTCAAATTGAACGTTTTCAGCCATAACTCGCACATACTTCCGAATTAGCTTCCGAAACCTGTTCCATTGTGTCCGGAACGCGGGATAAACCCTAGGTACGCTGGTTACGGCGCCTAAATCGGAGTTCGGAATTCCCGGGATGAATAGTGTTTACGCTTGCTTTTCCAATAAATATCACCTTAAATCTAAAATAAATAAAAAAAAAAAAACCCTAGCCAATATTTGCAGCCGCCACCCCCCCCCCCCCCCCCTGAACGGCCAGCAGTTCATCAAATTCATCCCTCCAAATCTCCTAATCCATTCACTTTTATCACAAACTCTAAACTAAGAAATCGTAGAGCACTCTGAGATCTCGGAATCCAACGGTTATGATCGTTTAACTCGAAGCGGATTGGCGGCAAATCGAGATGGAAGCACGGAACTTGCGCACGCATTCCAAAGCAGTGGAGGTGGCCGAGCTCTAAGGGGTGGTGGCCGAGCATTGCACTTGTCGAGGGCTTCAGAATGGCACCTCCTGATCGACAAATAGGCGAGCGTGTTGGAGGCGATTTTTAACCCTAAGTTTGTGCTATGGGTTCAATTTGCTCGGCCGTAACCTGTAGATAGAACGTGATTTGGGAAGAAGAGATGGGCGGTCCAGATGAGGGGGAGCATGGATCTGAGGGTTGAGATGAGTTGTGGTTTAAATTAGTTAAGTTTATGTTGTATTTACATAGTTTAAATCGTGCAAAACTTGTAAAATTCATATCTTTTTCATACGAGGTCGAAAAAATGCAAACTCAGTTGCGTTGGAATCGTATGGACGAGCACTACGCGATGGAGTTGGTTTGGGGTCGTTTGGAGTTAGTGAGAATTTCGGGTAAAATTAAACGCGCGTTTAATTTTATTCGAAATAAAAGCTTAAACGGAAATTAAAACCAAGGTGAGAACTTCTCACTCAATCGAATAGATTTAGATTTTATTTTAAATAGTTAGATTTAAAATATTTGAATGCATGTTTGAATGATGACTGTAAATTATTGATTGTTAAAATAGACATTATTCGCCGTTAGTAAGCGGATGTTATTTAATATAAACATATACCGCGAATATTTCATAAACAGTGAAATTGGTATTATATATATAATATCAATATATATATATTGGCATATGTATATATTGCAGTTGTTGATTTCCCGCATTTTTTTGTTTAGCGGATGAGACCCTATTACGCCGTTATTAAGCGGATAATATTTATTAAGAACATATACCGCGATAATTTCGTACTGGAGCGAAATTGGTATTGTGCTAATGTTTTTGGATGCAGGAAACAGGTTGGAGGGATCCAACTGGATTCCTCAACAGTATTTATTTTATTTCAGATATTTTGATATTTGATGGATTATCATATCGATATATGATATCGTTGTTAGTCGTGATTGACTATTTGGTGTGTAGCATCATTGGACCCAGATTTTGGGATTTTAAAATGATTTTAAAAGTGATTTTGAAAATATACTTTATTTTTGGAATTGATCCATTATAAATAAATAAACGTTATAATTTTTAAAGTTATAAAAATTATGGTTTTTGTGAAATATAGTTAAAAAGCTGATTTTTAGAAATACGATTAAAAGTCGATTTTTGAGAAATATGAACCAATGATTTTATAAAATAGTTTAAACTGGATTCTTGAGTTTATTATTAGAAGTTTGAATATAAGATTTATAAAATTTGATTATTTTATAAATCAAGAGAACGGTGAAATTTTAAAGGAATTTAATGACGTTTAAAAGAATAATATAAATTAATTTATATTAAGAGATTTATAAATGGATATTTATAAATTGAAATATGGACGTTATAAAACGAGTTTTTATAAGTGTTTGAATGTAGTGAAAATGAATTTCCTAAATGAATGAAATTTATGAAATTTTAAACTGTGAAGTTATAAATGAAATTTTATAAGCAATAGGTTTATAAAATTTATAAAGTTATCGAAAGAATGAATTTTGGATAAATAAACAATCTTATAAGTTAAGATTAATAATTTGGGAAGTTAAATGAACGATTTTGTAAAATAATCGTTTTATAAGTAATTAACTTATAATATGAACGTTCAGTTTATAATTTAGTTATAAACTGGAATATGTTAATAAAGGAATTTATAAAAAGGAAGTTTTTATAAATAAATAGAAATGGAATTTATAAACGTTGTTTTATAAATCCGCAAACGACTTATTTTGATAAGTTATCTGTTATAACTTATAAATGGAGTTATATTCACGTTTTAGACTGTGAATAATCCTTTAAGTTAAAAAGTATAAAAAAAAAGATGAAATTTGTAAACATAGTATATTCACGTTTTTAAATAGTGAATAACATGTTAAAGAAATTGTTTTGAATGAGATGTTTAAATTGAATTAAAACGATCTAACGATGTTTTAAAGGTGTTGAGATTCGAAACCATAGATTTCAACATTTATTGTTGAAATAGACGTTTTCGAGAAATAAAAGGAAATGGTGGACTATAACACTGTTGTTATAGTAAATAATTTCCGAAAGGAAATGTTTAGAATAGTATTGGGATTTATATATCTATTTAATTTCGAATCCCTATACTAGTGATTTTGGGTTGTCGTAACGATGTTTTACGCAACATTCGTTTTGGCCCAAATAAAAATGTTTAAGGGAATGATTACCTTAAAGAATGAATTATATACTTAATTCGATTTAAGTATATTGAATATTATCCAGTGTTGAAAATAAAAGGAATTTGTGAATTACTTATGAATAAATAAGTATGGAAATGTTTTCCAATATGAAGTGAATAATTAGAATTTATCTTTTTCTGAAGATAAATTGAAATGAATTATTGAAATCGTATATGCATGAATATTTTGGAATATAAATTCACTAAGGAATTTATATGTGAAAGTGAAACTTGTTAAAAATAAATATTGATTTATTTTTGAAATGTTGAAATTATATATCTTGTAAAGATATTTTGGAAAGTAAATAATTTGGAAAATTATTTGGAATCTGGTGATGTATGCATATCCAGTGATAGTTCAATAACCGACTATCAGTATTTCCCTTTGAATAGGTATTTGATGTGAATTGATTAAATTTGAATGCACACTTATTTTTGAATAAGCGCTCACTATTCGGGTTAACCGGGAAAGGACCATGGGGTCGTATAACCCATTCCGAATATGTGATACGTCGTTGTGAATTGCATTGAAGATCGGTGTTGAAGACCGGTATTTGCAAGAGTGATAGGATGAACTATCGATTGACTCTGCACCGAGTAGCTACGGTATTGAGTTCTCCATATGTGATGGTGAATCCGATCAGGATTGTGAATATCCGGATTGCAAGGACTTCTTTGTAAGTGCCTTCGGTTCTGTTCGAGCCCGGAACAGACTTGTATGGATTGTATGTCTGACATTACAAGTTGAGATATAAAGCCGATTTCTTTCAAATATATTTCTGTTGGTGGCGGAGAATTTATTCTTTGCTTAACACCCTTCTTTGAGACGTACGAGCTCAGAGGTTATATAGTTGAAGTTATCAGCGATATATTCCCAATTTGGTAATGTGACATGCTGAGTGATGCTGAAATGATCATTGTGTTGATTATTGTGATAGGATCATTTATTTGATCGTCTATCTTAGTGATCATTGTGTTGATCATTTGTTGACCCAAAGCATGACTTTTGTATAAAGTATGTTTTTGTGGACGTGAATTCGTCGAGCCTCACATCCCGGAAATGGTCAAAACAGGAAAGAAGCAGCAAGGTTATGAGGGGTAGCACCCTTTAGGGTATGTCCATTTCCTTCTGGAAAAGGGTGGTATCATGGTATGGAGCCCAGATACTTACTCATGTTGAAACACTTTGTTTTTATGATTGTGTGAATTGATTAGAGAGCTCTCGGAAAAAGGTCCCAAAGGACCGGGGGATGGCATATTCGGTCAGTTGTTACTCAGTTAGGAGTAACCCGGCCTTGTGTTGGTTGAGATCCGGTTTGGTTCTCGGGGATGTCCATCCAGAGGCATTCTCAGTGGCAATGGGAAGTTCCTTGGCCTGACCATTTGTTGGAAATCCAATTCCCAATACGAAACTTGTACGGTATTAGTTGTAGAACCTGCTATTCACTTATGGTGGTCACCACTGTTTGGATGGTAGCTATAGTAGGCATAGTTCGAAATGTCTATGCTGGCTAAGATTTATATTCTACTTTCGAAATATTTCCCTACACTATACACTAATAATAATATCAAATATTATTTTAAATGCGTATCAAGCATCTTTGACTATCATAAGGAGAAATCTCCTCCGATTCTGCGTTTGCATTGTGTGTGTGTGCGGGAGGCCTTATGGTAGTCTCATTTTTAAAAGCATTGCGAATTGACTATAAAAATATTCCTCTATTTTGATTTTAAAGTTAAATAAACTGTTTTGAGTTCTCACACCAGTCACATGACTGACTCGGAGTTTATTGTTTTCCTTCCTAAACTCTGGGTGCCCACCAATTTCCACACGGGCAGTTAAGAGTTAGGTTTATCAGGATATTCTGGATATTCTGAAGTTGCTGGAGGCAAGCTGGATGGCATGGCGTATTACTAGTTATATAGTATTCCTTTTTCCGCTGCATTGTTGTATGTTGTTGTACACTCTGATGATTTGATGTAATGTAATATAATGTGATGTAATAACTGATATAGTTCTTTGTTTAAAGATTATTCATTTATTATTATATGTTGTTCCGCTGCGAATTGTGAGATTCTGTTGTTGTTCTGTTGTTTTCTTCTGTCCGTTCTATTTTTAAATTTTTCTATCTTCTGTTTTTCTAATCCTCTGTTTTCTAAAATTTGTCTATCTTCTTTTCCCTCTATTTTTCTTTTTCTTTCTTCTTTTTCTCTCTTCTTTCTTTTCTTTCTTTTTAAAACCCATAACATCTCGGTTTTCGGCCTTCGATATTCGGCAGTCGATAAAGTGAGTGTCGATGTCGGATCTTCGAGAGTCGAAAAATCCGCAGACGTTACATTTGGTATCAGAGCTCTGATGGTTAAGCGACAACCATGGTTCTGTTGGGTATAATTCATTAGAGATAGAGTCAGCAGTACTCTAGAATGAATTTGGGTGTATTAATAGCTATGAGAGCGTATTTGTTAGTGTATATAAAATTGTTTTATATTGTGATGATTGGTTTATTGAGTGGCATATGAACCTTCGTCAGCACGGTCAGTCAAACTATGCCGAAGGGGTTTCTAAACACTTGAATAGAACAATTCGACACAGTATTGTTTTAAATTGGGTAAATGAAATAATTTTGCCTTGATTATATTTTGAATATAAAGGAATAATTTTTCAAAATTATTAAAGTGTATGTAAGTTGATTGTTAGGTTGTTTGAATAATCTAAATAAAAGAATAATTGTATAAGCAAAAGAATTATAAGAATTGAGTTATAGTTAAAGTGAATTACAATTGTGAAATAAACTTATATATACAAGAAGTAAAATTATATGAATATGAGTTGTAAATAAAAATGAATATAAGGTTAAATGAAATATAACTTAAGTGTTGTTGAATGGAATTGATTTTGGTATCGAAGTAAATAATCAAGTGGATTAAAAAAAATGTGAACTTAAGTTATGTGAATGAAATTCAACTTTGGTAATTGAATTGAATAAATGAATTGAATTGTGAATCAATTGAATGGAAAATAGAATTGATATGGAATAATGAATATAAGTGTAAATTCATTAAATCTAATGTTATTAGAAGTTGAAAAAAAATTGGAATGAAAATCAATTTAATTAAACCAGAATGAAAGTAAGCAAAGTAATTTGGTTGTAATTAATATAAATTGGTTGTTATATGATTGTTATATGATTGTATAAAATTCATTAAGAGTTAATGAAATTGAAAGCTACGAAATTGAATTCAAATTGAAAGTAAATAGATTTGAATAGAATTGAATGTGAATTGGATTTAATTAGTGAATGTTAACTAATTGAAACTAATTAAAATTGAGAATGAATGTTAGTAAATCCAATGTTAATGAATCAAATGTGATTTGAATTGAAAAAAAAAACAATTCATTGCATATAATGAGAATATAAATGAATATTGATTGGATATGGATGTTAGTTGGTTGATGTTTGCATTTGTTGCTTTTGCTATGTTAGCATATGGATATATATGTTGTATATCGATACTATTTCCATATATGCATGTTCTCATGTTGTTTGTTGAGTTTAGTAGGTGCGGATCGCGTTTGCTTCGCATTTGGAGCTCGCTTTCGCGCTATATTAGCCGTATATGCTTGCTAATAAAATATAAGGTACATATCTCGGATTAAATATCGTACTTTTACACTTTTTTCCCTTCGGGATGCCTCATTACTTGATGAGATGTATATTTGTGATATATATACTGTCATTTTTTTTTTCGGATCGAGCCGCGCAAAGGAGACTATGGCGAATTTTTCTGAAAATTTAAGGCGTTAGAAAAAATTAGAGAAAATTTGGAAAATTTTGAAAACTTTAACTTTGATTTTGGAATTGAAAGTTAAACAATAGTAGTTGTTTTTGAAAAGATAACTAAATATGATTTGGAAAACTTAGTAAAGTATGGTGAGAAATTTAATTATGGATTTTGGGAAAGTTAATAGATTCGATAACTTTTCTTACTTGTAATTTCGAGGACGAAATTCTTTTAAGGGGGAAAGATTGTAACGACCCAGAATTTTTATTTATTTAAATTTGAATATTTAATTAATTTTAAATATTTATAAGTGAATTTATAAGTCAAATAAATTTTATTTTGATTTATTGGATTTAATTGGATAATTAAATCGATAATTTAATACGTTAAATTATGAAAATAATTGAAAATTGAGTTAAATATGATTGAAAATAATTTGTAAAATTTTATTTAATCATACTGGAGTTATAGAAATATTTTAGAACTTTTAAAAATCGAATTAAAAGTTAATTTGTGAAAATTGAATATTTTAATATTTAATTATCGACTGTAAAATAGCCAATTTTTGAACAGTCTCAGAATTGAACGAAACCAGTTTCATTGGATCCGTAATAGTTAGTTATTACCGGATTTCAATTTTCGTGTCAATCGGAGTTATCGTTTGATCGTGGCAGCTCGAAACGCATCGAATCGTTTTTAATTTAAATTTGGCGAGTCAAAATAGCCATTTTTCAAAAAGTCTCGGATTTCGACGAAACCAGTTTCATCGGATCCGTAATGTGATATTATTGTAAGGTTTCAAATTTCAAGTCGTTTGGATTTACCGTTTGTCCGGTACAAATTAAAACGCCTAGAAATCGATTTAAATCGGTTTAATTCAAATTGAACGTTTTCAGCCATAACTCGCACATACTTCCGAATTAGCTTCCGAAACCTGTTCCATTGTGTCCGGAACGCGGGATAAACCCTAGGTACGCTGGTTACGGCGCCTAAATCGGAGTTCGGAATTCCCGGGATGAATAGTGTTTACGCTTGCTTTTCCAATAAATATCACCTTAAATCTAAAATAAATAAAAAAAAAAAAAACCCTAGCCAATATTTGCAGCCGCCACCCCCCCCCCCCCCCTGAACGGCCAGCAGTTCATCAAATTCATCCCTCCAAATCTCCTAATCCATTCACTTTTATCACAAACTCTAAACTAAGAAATCGTAGAGCACTCTGAGATCTCGGAATCCAACGGTTATGATCGTTTAACTCGAAGCGGATTGGCGGCAAATCGAGATGGAAGCACGGAACTTGCGCACGCATTCCAAAGCAGTGGAGGTGGCCGAGCTCTAAGGGGTGGTGGCCGAGCATTGCACTTGTCGAGGGCTTCAGAATGGCACCTCCTGATCGACAAATAGGCGAGCGTGTTGGAGGCGATTTTTAACCCTAAGTTTGTGCTATGGGTTCAATTTGCTCGGCCGTAACCTGTAGATAGAACGTGATTTGGGAAGAAGAGATGGGCGGTCCAGATGAGGGGGAGCATGGATCTGAGGGTTGAGATGAGTTGTGGTTTAAATTAGTTAAGTTTATGTTGTATTTACATAGTTTAAATCGTGCAAAACTTGTAAAATTCATATCTTTTTCATACGAGGTCGAAAAAATGCAAACTCAGTTGCGTTGGAATCGTATGGACGAGCACTACGCGATGGAGTTGGTTTGGGGTCGTTTGGAGTTAGTGAGAATTTCGGGTAAAATTAAACGCGCGTTTAATTTTATTCGAAATAAAAGCTTAAACGGAAATTAAAACCAAGGTGAGAACTTCTCACTCAATCGAATAGATTTCGATTTTATTTTAAATAGTTAGATTTAAAATATTTGAATGCATGTTTGAATGATGACTGTAAATTATTGATTGTTAAAATAGACATTATTCGTCGTTAGTAAGCGGATGTTATTTAATATAAACATATACCGCGAATATTTCATAAACAGTGAAATTGGTATTATATATATAATATCAATATATATATATTGGCATATGTATATATTGCAGTTGTTGATTTCCCGCATTTTTTTGTTTAGCGGATGAGACCCTATTACGCCGTTATTAAACGGATAATATTTATTAAGAACATATACCGCGATAATTTCGTACTGGAGCGAAATTGGTATTGTGCTAATGTTTTTGGATGCAGGAAACAGGTTGGAGGGATCCAACTGGATTCCTCAACAGTATTTATTTTATTTCAGATATTTTGATATTTGATGGATTATCATATCGATATATGATATCGTTGTTAGTCGTGATTGACTATTTGGTGTGTAGCATCATTGGACCCAGATTTTGGGATTTTAAAATGATTTTAAAAGTGATTTTGAAAATATACTTTATTTTTGGAATTGATCCATTATAAATAAATAAACGTTATAATTTTTAAAGTTATAAAAATTATGGTTTTTGTGAAATATAGTTAAAAAGCTGATTTTTAGAAATACGATTAAAAGTCGATTTTTGAGAAATATGAACCAATGATTTTATAAAATAGTTTAAACTGGATTCTTGAGTTTATTATTAGAAGTTTGAATATAAGATTTATAAAATTTGATTATTTTATAAATCAAGAGAACGGTGAAATTTTAAAGGAATTTAATGACGTTTAAAAGAATAATATAAATTAATTTATATTAAGAGATTTATAAATGGATATTTATAAATTGAAATATGGACGTTATAAAACGAGTTTTTATAAGTGTTTGAATGTAGTGAAAATGAATTTCCTAAATGAATGAAATTTATGAAATTTTAAACTGTGAAGTTATAAATGAAATTTTATAAGCAATAGGTTTATAAAATTTATAAAGTTATCGAAAGAATGAATTTTGGATAAATAAACAATCTTATAAGTTAAGATTAATAATTTGGGAAGTTAAATGAACGATTTTGTAAAATAATCGTTTTATAAGTAATTAACTTATAATATGAACGTTCAGTTTATAATTTAGTTATAAACTGGAATATGTTAATAAAGGAATTTATAAAAAGGAAGTTTTTATAAATAAATAGAAATGGAATTTATAAACGTTGTTTTATAAATCCGCAAACGACTTATTTTGATAAGTTATCTGTTATAACTTATAAATGGAGTTATATTCACGTTTTAGACTGTGAATAATCCTTTAAGTTAAAAAGTATAAAAAAAAAAGATGAAATTTGTAAACATAGTATATTCACGTTTTTAAATAGTGAATAACATGTTAAAGAAATTGTTTTGAATGAGATGTTTAAATTGAATTAAAACGATCTAACGATGTTTTAAAGGTGTTGAGATTCGAAACCATAGATTTCAACATTTATTGTTGAAATAGACGTTTTCGAGAAATAAAAGGAAATGGTGGACTACAACACTGTTGTTATAGTAAATAATTTCCGAAAGGAAATGTTTAGAATAGTATTGGGATTTATATATCTATTTAATTTCGAATCCCTATACTAGTGATTTTGGGTTGTCGTAACGATGTTTTACGCAACATTCGTTTTGGCCCAAATAAAAATGTTTAAGGGAATGATTACCTTAAAGAATGAATTATATACTTAATTCGATTTAAGTATATTGAATATTCTCCAGTGTTGAAAATAAAAGGAATTTGTGAATTACTTATGAATAAATAAGTATGGAAATGTTTTCCAATATGAAGTGAATAATTAGAATTTATCTTTTTCTGAAGATAAATTGAAATGAATTATTGAAATCGTATATGCATGAATATTTTGGAATATAAATTCACTAAGGAATTTATATGTGAAAGTGAAACTTGTTAAAAATAAATATTGATTTATTTTTGAAATGTTGAAATTATATATCTTGTAAAGATATTTTGGAAAGTAAATAATTTGGAAAATTATTTGGAATCTGGTGATGTATGCATATCCAGTGATAGTTCAATAACCGACTATCAGTATTTCCCTTTGAATGGGTATTTGATGTGAATTGATTAAATTTGAATGCACACTTATTTTTGAATAAGCGCTCACTATTCGGGTTAACCGGGAAAGGACCATGGGGTCGTATAACCCATTCCGAATATGTGATACGTCGTTGTGAATTGCATTGAAGATCGGTGTTGAAGACCGGTATTTGCAAGAGTGATAGGATGAACTATCGATTGACTCTGCACCGAGTAGCTACGGTATTGAGTTCTCCATATGTGATGGTGAATCCGATCAGGATTGTGAATATCCGGATTGCAAGGACTTCTTTGTAAGTGCCTTCGGTTCTGTTCGAGCCCGGAACAGACTTGTATGGATTGTATGTCTGACATTACAAGTTGAGATATAAAGCCGATTTCTTTCAAATATATTTCTGTTGGTGGCGGAGAATTTATTCTTTGCTTAACACCCTTCTTTGAGACGTACGAGCTCAGAGGTTATATAGTTGAAGTTATCAGCGATATATTCCCAATTTGGTAATGTGACATGCTGAGTGATGCTGAAATGATCATTGTGTTGATTATTGTGATAGGATCATTTATTTGATCGTCTATCTTAGTGATCATTGTGTTGATCATTTGTTGACCCAAAGCATGACTTTTGTATAAAGTATGTTTTTGTGGACGTGAATTCGTCGAGCCTCACATCCCGGAAATGGTCAAAACAGGAAAGAAGCAGCAAGGTTATGAGGGGTAGCACCCTTTAGGGTATGTCCATTTCCTTCTGGAAAAGGGTGGTATCATGGTATGGAGCCCAGATACTTACTCATGTTGAAACACTTTGTTTTTATGATTGTGTGAATTGATTAGAGAGCTCTCGGAAAAAGGTCCCAAAGGACCGGGGGATGGCATATTCGGTCAGTTGTTACTCAGTTAGGAGTAACCCGGCCTTGTGTTGGTTGAGATCCGGTTTGGTTCTCGGGGATGTCCATCCAGAGGCATTCTCAGTGGCAATGGGAAGTTCCTTGGCCTGACCATTTGTTGGAAATCCAATTCCCAATACGAAACTTGTACGGTATTAGTTGTAGAATCTGCTATTCACTTATGGTGGTCACCACTGTTTGGATGGTAGCTATAGTAGGCATAGTTCGAAATGTCTATGCTGGCTAAGATTTATATTCTACTTTCGAAATATTTCCCTACACTATACACTAATAATAATATCAAATATTATTTTAAATGCGTATCAAGCATCTTTGACTATCATAAGGAGAAATCTCCTCCGATTCTGCGTTTGCATTGTGTGTGTGTGCGGGAGGCCTTATGGTAGTCTCATTTTTAAAAGCATTGCGAATTGACTATAAAAATATTCCTCTATTTTGATTTTAAAGTTAAATAAACTGTTTTGAGTTCTCACACCAGTCACATGACTGACTCGGAGTTTATTGTTTTCCTTCCTAAACTCTGGGTGCCCACCAATTTCCACACGGGCAGTTAAGAGTTAGGTTTATCAGGATATTCTGGATATTCTGAAGTTGCTGGAGGCAAGCTGGATGGCATGGCGTATTACTAGTTATATAGTATTCCTTTTTCCGCTGCATTGTTGTATGTTGTTGTACACTCTGATGATTTGATGTAATGTAATATAATGTGATGTAATAACTGATATAGTTCTTTGTTTAAAGATTATTCATTTATTATTATATGTTGTTCCGCTGCGAATTGTGAGATTCTGTTGTTGTTCTGTTGTTTTCTTCTGTCCGTTCTATTTTTAAATTTTTCTATCTTCTGTTTTTCTAATCCTCTGTTTTCTAAAATTTGTCTATCTTCTTTTCCCTCTATTTTTCTTTTTCTTTCTTCTTTTTCTCTCTTCTTTCTTTTCTTTCTTTTTAAAACCCATAACATCTCGGTTTTCGGCCTTCGATATTCGGCAGTCGATAAAGTGAGTGTCGATGTCGGATCTTCGAGAGTCGAAAAATCCGCAGACGTTACAATATCAAATTTTAAAACTTACTTTATCTTGTAACAACATGTTTCATTCAATTGATTACATCATTACAGCAACCAGTCAAAAGAAAAGAAATTTTTTATCACTTGTGCTTATACTATAAACAGTCAGTAACTTTGATTAATTAACATGCATTCATTCATACACATAGATATACTCAGAAATGTATTTGTCAATATATATAAGACTACCTATTTTCATAAATAAATCAAGCAACCATATTTTTATACTTTAAATTTTAAAAATATTAAGTTACTCACCTGTTTTAAATATGCAGAGCAGAGCAGAGATTTGAAAAGCTCTTGAATTTTTTTTAAAAACTTGAATGCTTGCAGAAAGCTTTAAACTTGAATGTTGAATGCCTTTAATTTGCATGCAGTGGCCATTTCCAGGTTTTGAATGAATTGAATGCAGGTTGTTATGCATTTGATTTTTCATGTGCTTCTAGAAAAAATGCAGAAAACCATTTCAGGTTCTTGAAAAATGAATGCAGGCCTTTGTAAGTGGATCAGGGATTGATATGCATTTGAACAGGGGTTTTTGATCATGAGGATGGTTTAAAAGTGGAATGGTTTTGAAGAATGTTTAAAGTAAATGTTTTTAGCTGGAAGAATTTTCTTAGTTTAGGAATGAAATGCGGAAATAAAAAGAAATGGAAAAAGATGCAAGTTTATATAACAATATTTATGATTATTTAAAAATCAAAGAAAAAATAAAAATTAAAACAATGACACTTGTCTAAAATGTTAACACTTGTAAATTACCTTGTTTAAACATCTAACACATGTTAAATTAGGCTTTAATATACTTACACATGTCCTTTAAGTAATTAGTATTTTTAATTAAGTGTTAATGAATGTTTAATAAAAGGTTTGAACTTAATTTGTTTACAATTACTTATTTATTTGTATAGCTAATTTTTAAAGAAATAAAACCATTATATTTTATAAATAAAAACAATATACAAATCAATCATTTGAAAATAATATTTTAAATCATTTTAAATAAATTTACAAAAGAGGTTATAACTTATTTGTTATTTAAATGAATAAATGTTTCATTTATTAATTTTATTTTAAACTCTCATATTTAATTTACAAATCACATTTATTAATAAATATTTTAAAAAGAAATAAAACAAACATTTTTATACCTTTATTTAATATTCAAACTTAAGTTAAAATATATTTTAAACAAATAAAACATTTGTCTTATATATTTAAAATCTTATAGTTATTTTATAAAATAGCTTTGAAAAGCTTAAATAAAAAATAAATCATAATTTCCCAATTTCAAAATATTAGGAAATTTGCTTTATCAATTAAATTTAAAAACCAAACTCATCTATTTAAAATATATATAAATATATATACGTATTATAAATAGAATATAATTTATTAGCTTATTAAAAGATAAATCTATCAATTAAATTTTTATTCAATTAGATTATTAAATTAATTCAAATTTATTTACAAAAATTATCAAATCAATTTAAATTTAAACACAGATTATTAAATTTATATTGCCATAAATTCCGGGATATCACATGCTTCCCCTAAACTATATACTTATTTGTGTACTTATATGTCTCTATTTCTCATATCGATTATTTGTTCCATTTTTGTCGAAGGCAAAGTGGGAGAATATGATTGATAGGGGGAGTATTCAGTCAAGGAGGGTAAATTGCTTTCATACATTTACAAACTTACATAGTTGTCATCATCAAAACGGGGAGAATGTTAGAACCTACTTTTGATGTTTTGATTGTGATAACTATATAAGTAAATATTATGAGAACTAACCATATTTGAAGGAGAAGATACTATTTTACTCGACGAATAATCTACCAGATTACAAACCAGATTCCAGATAGAAGCTTCAGTATTATATTGTCTATAGTTTGTCTATGGTTAGTTTAGTAGTGAATTTTTGTTAAAATCTCTCCAAAGTGGTTTATGCAGGCACACATACTTAAAAATCTTTCAAATCATATTTCATATGCCAAGATTTTTAGTAAACAAGTTCATACAAAAACATTTTGAAAAATCTTTAATATGGCAGAAAACAGGCAATTCAGCGACTAAATTGCATAGGTCAGTCGACTAAATTCCAATGCATGTGCAAAATTTCATTTGAATATTCAGTCGACTGAACCCTATCATTCAGCCAACTGAATTACCTGACTTTTGCACCATTTCCTTTCTGATTCGATTTTCAATCATTTCAGCTGGCTGAATTATTTTATTCAGTTGACTGAATCCCCATAAAGGCTATGTTTCTAAAAAGACACTTCACTTCAATGAACAGAAACAACTGTTGATTCAAGAGTTACTTCCATATCTTTTGATCTCTACTTTCCACGATTGGCTGCAACACTTAAACACTATATATAGCCATGAAATCAATTGTTTTATTAACGTAGTTCTTATTCTATTTTCTCATTCCTATTGTATAAACAATCTTGCCATTTGCATTCAAATACAATTCTAATCACTTGTTCAATCAAGCAAATCTCATTACTGATTAAATAAACTTCCTATCTTCACTGATCATACCATATACCACAAAGGAGAAGATTATAGAAAGGTGTACGTTATTGACTTATTATTGCTACTCAAGAGCATGCATAGTCAGAATCAATTTTACTATTCGTATTAGAAGTCCAGTTCTGTTGTTCAAGCGGTTGAAATCATATTCTGTTGCTTCGGCGGTAAAGGTCCCGTTCGGTTGCTCAGGCGGTGTAATACCGGTTCCTCCAGGTTAAGAGAGGGTTGATAGTTAAATTCCAGAAGGAGTCTGCGACTGGATGTAGAACGGGAAGTTCGAACCAGTGTAAAAATCGCTGGTGTACTTTTATATTTATATTCCGCACTAGTAGATAAGTTAGATAATATTCCATATTACAATCCTTAGTCACTTTCAAAAGTCCCATTGATAATTTGTCTTTTGGACTGTTTGAGTTAGACATGTGTGGTTTATTATCGACATAAATCTTTCAAAATGGCGGGTCATCACAATCCAAATCATTTAATATTTTTTATTGAGAATTAGGCAGACTTTAACCATTTAATGCCTAAAAATAGGCAAGTCCACGTCATTTAATACCTAACCCATCTACAGTCCATTTCCAAATTCAAACTCAACAAGTGTTACGATGTAAGGGAAAGAACCTGAACCACTTAATACCTTTTTAATGGGAATTAAGTAGACTCTGACCATGTAAGACCTATAAAATAGGCAAGTCCTTGTCATTTCAAACCTAACTCAAGGCGGGTCCCTACGTGGTTCTCCCTAAATGGCATTGTAAGAAATCCCTTTAGGTCACTTAATACTTCTCCCTATAAAAAGAGGCGGACCCTACCATATCAACTTAATACCTCTAATCCGAAGTGGATCCCTTTTAAAGATTTCACCTATCGTATTAATAGCGCAACTTGTGACCCATAACCCAACTGTGACATCTTAGATTAATTCCGCTATTCGTAGGTACTGATAGCTAGATTGATTGGGTAAATTTATCCTACTGAATTGGTACTAACCTCACGTCCACTGGGGTTATTTATTATAGACAATGTCTTACATTAGTCCGCAAAGCCACAATGCTTATAGTCAGATGTAACTTGGTAGACTTCGTTGTACCTTTGGACTAACCTTGCATCCCTATATCTTAGTCATACTTCATATGTATACAAATTTTATACATACACCCTCCTACAAAACCAATAGTTTAGTCCATTAAGGTAACCCAAAATTACGCCTCTAATTAAGGATAAATTACCATAATATCATTAACTAACTTCCTAAGAAATTAATTTTATTTACTACCCTATTAACTCTAATCAATATGTTCTATATGCTATAATTATTATATTATTAACATTAATAATAAATACGCTAATAATACACACACACATACACACACAAAAATGCACGACATTCGAATAAAGTATCTCTAATGACACGAAAAGAAAATGCTAATTAATTTAAATGTCAAACTCATGCAGTTCCCAAACTCTAATCAAAAGAATAGCTAATATTCTTAGCCAATAATTTGACTTGTAAATAAGAAGGAATAATACCAAATTATCTCATTTTAATATAATAGAATTAACTCCTCTATTCAAGGAACAAACTTTACAATTTAAACCTTTTATATTCTGTACAATTTTGCAAGTACCAGCATAGAGTGAAAAAGGGATTCACTTATTTAATTTACAAAAATAGGTGGTGCAAACTACAAATAATCAAAAATCAGACTTTGCACACCATTTCTAACTTTACAAATCTCAACAAAGATCTGATTATACTATATTAATACATAACAATGAAATACCAACATTTTTAAAGATTGACATTTATTTTGGGAAGTTCTAAGGGTTTTAGATGTTAAGTTTTCGTTTACCAAAATTTCCCAAGGCAACATCCAATCTAGATAAATTCTATTCAATTACAAAACTATAAAAAAACTTGATAATTTCATACATAGAAAATTCTTTGCTTCCTAACTAGATTTGATTCCACCACGCCTAATTCACTTTCAGATCTTACTCTTTTGGAATTTCCAACAAAGTGAATGTACATGGAAATTAGATTTAGAATCAGAAACTAAAGAGGAATAGAATCAGAAATCAAAGGAATTAAATAGCTAAACCTCTTCCCTAAAAAATCCTAACTGATTCGGGAATCTAAAGAAGAAGAAAAAGAGATCTGATATATACCGCTTCTAATTCTCCGTTAGATCTTCCTTTAACACCATACATTTTTAGTAACATTATTTAGGATATTTAATTAGTTAAATAAAATAAAATAAAATAATGGAAGATGATTAATGGATTGAGATTTGTGATTAATTAAGGGCTAATTGTGCCATGTTAAACAAGTCAACTAAAGAATAAAAAGAGAATAAGAGGTTAGGATATATGCAAAGGAAAAATAGGAACAAGGCACATCTTTGTACCCTAAACCCTTAATCCCTCAACAGCCATGTTCACTTCATTATTCATAAATAAAAAATACAAGCTAAGGCCGGTCACCGTTAACAAGCTCAAGAGGAGGTAAAAGCTAGGACTTCAAGTGGGAGAATCAAATCACTTAATCAAGGACAAATCTCACATCTTTAATCACAAAACTAAGGTGAATAATGACCACATCTCAAGTTTTTAATGGTTTTCGGTTTTTAGCATGAAATCTGAATTATTTGCAAAAGTTTTGCCATAATTTGGATGATAAAATGTATGTCTATATATTACTGATGATTTATGCTAATTCACATAGATTTTGTGATATGTTTTGATATGAAAATCTTACTATATGACATCCAATTGCCTTGCGAATTTAAATATAGATTAGAAACAATAATTTAGAAATAGGTTTCAATGTTCATAATTTCCTAATTAGTGAGGAATTTATATGAATTTTCTAATGAAGAAAATGATATTTTGGGTTTAAAATTAATCATGGCCAAATTATTTTGTCTTAGGGTCTGAAATTTGTATATGTTAGAAAACATATTAAAAATGATTTTCTGGAATTTTCCAAAGTATTTTAATGGATAAATAAAATTATTTAAGGTATGAGACTTAAATGTTTTATATTTTTATAAAAAGGAGAATGAGTATTTTGTAAATAATTCAAATTGTTATTTTTGAAAATGGTAGAACTTTTAGCGGAGAAAAATTTGCAACCAATCATAATTTGACAAACAAGGTAAGTTAGGTACAAATGATTGCTTTAAAAAGTCAAATCAACATGCTTTTTCTTGTTTCAATGCTTTCAGCGCCGGGCTTTCGACTCCTTACCTCCGCCTCCGACTCCATCGAAACAAATGCACATGGTATTAGGTACCTAGTACGCAGTGAATTGGATACAGGCAGAAGATACTGGGTCGAAATAAAATGTTCCGACGGGATCAAAGCATGCTTTGTTTTAAATTGAAAATGTGCCAGCTTTTGGTTTCGAAGAAAGTGCTTTCGACTTGGTTGCCTTTTTGCCTAGTCAAATGTTTTAAAGGAAAGGTTTCGAATGGGTTGCGCCTTTTGTTTTAAATGAATGCTTTTAAAGGGGGTCGAAACCCCAGATTGCCGCTTTTTACCTTTTGACCCAGATTGGTTTCGAAAGGGTTACCTTGTTTTTAAAACCCAACCACTTCTCCAATGCTTTCAAAGGGATGGTTTCGACACCATCACTTCTATACTTAGTAACTTTCGAAAGGGATGCTTTTGACCTAATTGTTAGTGACCCTTTTGCTCTATAAAAGGTAGAACCCAAAAGGTTTCAAAAGAGATAGTTTTAATGGTTTCGAAAGGTGTTTCCACATATTATAAATTGAACCCAAATGCTTTCGAAAGGCTTGATGTTTTAATCCTTTCGAAAAGTTTTAAAGAAAGTTTTCTAAGGGTAGGTTACCCAATGGTTTCGAAATGTCTAAAAAGAAAGGTTTTCCAATGGTTTCGAAAGGCAATATTTAAGTGTATAAAGATAGGATGTCTAAGGTTTTAAAGCTTTCGAAGGAGATATTTCCAATTCTTTCGAAAGGATATACATGAATGGTTTTGAAAGCTATGAGTTCGAAAGGTATGTTTTGGCCTTCGGCCTTAGGCTTTACTTGTAACATCCCATATCCGAAGGCCAAAAGCTAAGCACTACAGATGCTGTAGTTATCCATAGTATTAACTTTTGGTGATAAAATACGGCAATGATAATGGTATCCATAATATCAGAAGCACATGAATATGAAAAAATCACAGATTTCAAAAAACTAACATTTAGCCGATTACATTTCAAACAATAATTCATATCCATGTTATGTAATCTCTTAACGTTTCCTAGGCAATGATTAAATATATCATTACAAAATACGCAAAGAGCGACATATGATGATGCCCTCTTGGTTGATCAGAGAAATATTGTCATATCTGACTTAATATACACAGCGAAAAAATAAACAGAATAATCTGTATTGCTAATTAGCTATCTGTCGGCCTCTTGGTCGTCTTTGGAAGCTTTATTCGTCATAAGACTAATACCTCAACCCTAAGCCGACTAAAATCAATTTTGAGTAACCGAGAGTTTAAGGGGAAACAAAAACTTTGAGTCAAACATAAAGCCTGGTATGAATAATTATATTAAGAGAGACTACACCGCTTAGCGGAATGACTTTTCCCTCACTTATATCCTCTTTAAAACATATATTTTGCAAATCATTTTCTACAACCAAACTGGTTAATCAAACCGATTATATCAAAATAACAATATCCTTTATGCTAATAAATGGACTTTTTGTCCATAAAACAGGTAATATGTGAGCTATCTGCATACAATATAATAGCAAGGTCCATTATGCCACAAATGAACTATCTATCCATACAACTGGGCTGACTGCCCAAAAATTGGACTAATTGTCCAAAATCTAGGCTGACTGCCTGTAAAATGGGCCAACTGTCCGAATTATTTTCTAAGGGTTAACTACCGTTTAAATTTTCCTTACCTTTTCAAAATGATTTAGTCCTTCAAATCATATATATATATACACACACACAATGAAAATATATCTTTAGCTTTACTCTAAGCCATTTTTCCATATTATATATACTTTACTCTAAATAATATTGTGGATTTAATAAGGATTAACTATCCTTCCAAAACAAGTCATAACCCTTTTTAACATGAAAATATTTAGGCTACATTTCCTATTTGTTACATTTGAAACCTTTGTTTAAAACCGTTTAAACAACCCTTTCGAAACCCATGATGGCAACCCCTTTGAAATCATTGGAAAACCCTTTTGAAACTAATAAAAATTGCCTTTCGAAAATATCGAAAAAACCTTTCCTTTTTTTTTCTCTTAAAGCTTCAAAATAACAGACATTCTCCTTTTAAAACCATTTAAATATTAACTTTCAAAAACGTAGGAAAAACATCCCTTTTAATCCTTTCAAAACCCTGGGGAACCACCCCTTTTGAAACCATTCATTAAGCCAATCGAAACAGTCAAACTCAATCCTTTCGAAAGCACTTTGGGTTCAATTCAAAATATGTGGAAACCTTTCGGAACCATTTAAAATGTCTCGGTCGAAACCACTGGGATTCTACCTTCAATTAGAGCAAAAGGATCGAAAACCGATTAAGGTCGAAAGCATTAGTTTGAAAACCTTTTAAAACTACCTCTTTCAAAACCATTTGGGTTTTACTTTACGTATAGAAAAAGGGTCTTAAAACATTTAAGTCGGAAGAAACTACTTCGAAACCATTTCCTAAGTAATTAAGTGATGGTGTCGAAACCATCCCTTCGAAGGCATTCGAGGGATGGGCATATTTTTAGAAAAACAAAACAACTCCTTCAAAACCTACTGGATCGAAAGGTAAAAGGCTGAACTTAAGTGTTTCTACCTAGTCAAAAGCATTCATTCAAAACAAAGATGCAACCCAATCGAAACGATTCCCTTTTAAACCATTTGACCTAGTCGAAACCAAACCAAGTCGAAAGCATCTTAGTTGAAAGCAAGCAAGCGCATTTTTCTTTAAAACCAAAGCAAAGCTTCAACCCTTTCGGAACCCTATGGTTTCGACCATATAACTTTTGCCCACATCCAATTCATTACGTACCAGTTGCCGGATACCATATGCATTGTTTCGACTGTGTCGGAGGTTATAGTATCGAGCCGAAACCTAGTGCCGAAGGAGACGAAACAGTGAAAAACCTATTTATTTGTACTTTTAAACTATTTCTTTTGTACCTAACCTGCCTTGTTTGTCTAAATCTGATTGGTTGCCATATTACTTTTTCAAAAGTGCCGCCATTTTTTAGAATTATCAATTTTAAATTATTTACAAAAAGCCCCTTCTCTATTTTAAAATATATTAAACATTTAAGTCCCATACCTCAAATGATTTTATATACCTATCAAATCTCTTAGGAGAAATTTGAAAAGATTCTAGAAAATCTCTTCCAAATATGTTTTTCTAACATATAAAATTTTAGACCAAAACCATATATTATTTACCCGTAAATAATTTATAACCCAAATTATCATTTTCTTTACTAGAAAATTCATATAAAATCGACATTAACTCCAAAAGTTCTGAAAATTGAAATCCATCGACAAAATATTATTTCTAACCTTCATAAAAATTTGCAAGGCAAAAAGATGTCATTTAATAGGGTTTTTACCTTAAAACGTGTCATAAGTTCAATATGAGAAACCATAATTCATCACAACAAGTATATATTGTTAATTTTATCATTTAAAAAAATGGCACATCATTGAAAAATATTCGAAATTCATATTAAAAATGAAAACACAATCAAAAATGAGATGTAAACATTATTTACTTTAGCCTTTGTGATTAAAGGGATTGAAATATGAATAGCTTAATTTGCTTAAGCTTCTTCCTAGCTTTCCTTCTTCTCTTACTTGTTAATAGTGGCCGACCACTTTTACAATTTTTGAAAGTGAAATAAACATGTAAAATATTACACGGCCACAGTTTGGAGGATATATAAATGGTCTCTTTCCTATTTTACCCCTCCTTTATGTTCATTTTAACTCTTCTTTAGTTCCGGCTACCCTTTATTAAAAATCAAATCTCAAATCCCTAATCAGTACATTACTTTATTTAATTATACTAACTAAATATCCTAAATAATGTTACCAAAATCTAGGGTGTTGCATTACTTGTATTGAAAGGGACACTTTCTGTAACGACCCTGATTTCCGACCCGATTAAATTGTAAATTTCATCGTTTTAATGTAAAATTTTAAAAATTTATAAACGATTTCAAATTGCGTCCAAACTTTATTTATGACATACGTCTAGTTAGATATGAGCGTGGAAAAAGTTTCGTCGCAAAATATTACAGTAAACTTCGTTCACGTTTTACTGTATATCAGTCCATATAAAGCTGCGTAAAATTTATCTTCCAAATCCAAATATTTTTACATAGTTATGTTGTAAAAATTATTCTGATCATGATTATGAAATTCGTTTCGTCAAAAACTGTCATCGCCTGCTCCGTTTAAATTGTTTTATAAAACGCGCAATTTTAGCGGCGTAAATGCGAATTTTATAAAACCATCGTATCGCAATAATCTGTATACCGTTGGAATCGCCTCGTCGCACTGATCATAACAGTATATTTATTTCCGCGAATCGGAGTCCGGCATAATCCGTCGTGTTGGTTTAACGGTTCCGTACGGACCGTTTAAATAAATTGTCAGCCCAAAATTCTCTAACCCGTTTACAAAAGAGGTTTGAAATTGTAGTCAGCTGAATGGGTATGTGATTGGAAGGCGAAGTGTGAAGAGTCGTGAAAATAATTAAGCCTTGGGGACCCAAAAGTCAGTCACGTTACTAACCAAACGAACATAGTATTTATTTTACAAATTCCAATCTCTCTGTACAATTCAAGCATCAGGTAACTCCTCCATCTCCCTCATTTCTTTCCTCCTTCTCTGTGAAAAAAAAACGTGTGAAAAAAATAGGAAATCATGGCCGAAGAAAATGAAAACGTGCACCACCTCCACCTTAGATCTGCCTTCCAGCTTCCACGCCACCTTCCTCCCGCTCCAGTCCCACGCAACAGCCCTTCCACCTCCTCGCCACCACCTCTGACCGACCACTTCGCCTTCACCTCACTTCGCCACAGTTACACCATGCGCCACCTTCCGCCGACCCACCTGTGACACCATCCAGCCACCCACCAACGCCCCTCTCTCCTCTTCTCCCTTCCCTTCCCTCTTATTTGTTGCCACCAACAACTCATTCCCACGCACTCACACCCACCGACCAGCACCCCATGCCTCCAGCGCGCCCAGCTCCTCTTGCCGTCGTCGTTCCTGCCTTCCCCTCTCGGCTTTGAACCCGTAGTCGAACCCCCTCTCTCTTATAAAAAAAAAAATGAGAAGTGTGGTGGTTGTATGTGTAGGCGTGAGTATATGTGCAGTAGCATTTTGCAGCAAAGTTTGGGTTATGTTGAGGTGGAGATTGAGATTGTAGCATGTTGTAAGTGAAGGGAAAATGTGAAGGATGGAGATGTGCACAGTTAGGTGCATGCATGCGAAAAGAAAAAAAGATGCACACGTGAATAATATTTCATGGAAGGGTGGATGTAGTGCTTGCATGTTGGGATAGTAGCATAGGTTCATGCGTGAGTAAGGAATAGTGTACATGATACAATCATGTACATGCATTTTGGAGTCTCGACCATGCAAATAAAAAAAAAAGAAAAAAAGAAGAAAATAAAACTGAGATTAGCGTTGGATATTGCAGTAAAATATTTTCGTCAAGATCTATATTTTGGTTGCCGAATAGTAACCAACTTTTCTTTACGTTGTGTGCAGAAGCAACCGACTGATTTCTTGTTGCAGCAGCACCGATCTCTCAGCTTTTGTTCTTTTCTCCGTCGTCGCGTTCGTTGTTCGTGATATACCGATCCTATTCTTGCTTCATTCGTGCTTCTTTTGTTTCGCCGTCAACTTCTTATCCACGAAAGGTGAATTAATTTTCACGACATATATTCTTATGCAAGTTTGGTTGAATTGATTATTATGTTGAATGTTGATTGCTATTGTTAAGTGATAAATAGTTTGCAAGTGAAATTTGAATAGATAGCTAACAAATTTAAATCGGATTATATACGTCGAACTTTGATTTGTTAAACTTGACCCTTCATATGTGGAATACTGTTTAGTTAAACTTGACACTTTAATTGTTAATTAAATTGACGTAGAAATTAGTTAATTTCACTTTGTACCATTTAACGTATATCGGATTTATTGTTTAGTGTAAATTTGAAATTGAATTGAACGACAAGTGAAAACCGTAATACGATAATCTTTAATCTACATGAAATGATAGTGTAGATTCTAGGAATAATTTGATTAATTTACATGAATAACAAATGTAAATTAATACAATTATTTCGGGATTATTTAAATAATTGTTGAATTGTTATGTATGGATGCTATTGCTTGTTTATTTACTTTGACACCATCCCAGCTTTCACACTGCAAGTTCCCTATGTATGCTTGATTTTTGAATTGAAATGGAATCGGGTTGAAATGATAGATACCCAAATAAACTTGACTTAGGATAGAAAATTAAATTAAAACCGATTGGTCAATGTTTTGATTTAAATGTAATAAAATTTATTTGACTAATAACAAGGTTTTGAATAAAATTGGAATTTAATTCCGAATGAATGTAAATGTGAATATTGAATTTGAAACAAATATTAACGTCGTAATTGACAAAAGAATACTATTTTAAAATTTAATTAATTAATGATTAAATGTATAATTATTTGATAATTGATTTTGAAATTATTAATAAATTAAGTTGAAACTGATAATAATCAATTTGGAACCATTAATAATCAAGTCTTGAAATTTATTAATAATGAAGTTTGAAGTTATTAATAACGAAGTTTCGAAATTGGATAATTAAGTTTGAAATTATAAATAAATTAAGTTTGAAATTATTAATAATTTGGTTTTAAAATTAATAATTAAGTTTGGAATTATTAATGAATAAGTTTGAAATGATAATAATTAAGATTTGAAATTATTTGATAATTGAATAAGATTGAATTGTTTAATGATTAAACTAAATTGAATAGAATGAATTATGTAATAATTAAATTGGATTGAATATTCTTTATTAAGAGAAATCGAATTTTTGAATAAGTGAAACTAAGTTCCTAATTGAGATTTGAAATCTGTAACGAAAGAAATAAATATATGAAATTGAATTTCTTTAATAAGAAATAGAACGCGCTTTATCGAAAACAAATGAAGTGCTTGTAATTTAGAGAATTGGATTCGATAAATTCAAATTGAATAAATATGAAGCTTTGATAATGAAACGAACTTAAGGAAGTAATGAATTGGAAATTTAATTGAAATTGTTTAATGATAAATAATGTAATGAATATCGAATGAAATCGATAATTGGATTTAAATCGATTTGGACGTTAATTGATTTTGGAATAAACTTATACATGGAATTAAATGAATATTTGAAATTGTTTTAAATTGAAACTTTGAAATTGAATTATAGAAAATATGGAAATGGAAATTGTAAAGTTATGAAACGTAAATTTTGGAAATTGATTTAGAAGACCAACGAAATGTTGATTTACGAATTATTTTCGAAATTGAAATTGAATTGGTTTTTTTGAAATATATTAAACGACCAATCGGCAAATTAATTACGAAGGTTATTAAAGGAACCGGAATCGGTTAAGGACATACTCACTGTCTAAACCGAAAACCACTTTAATAACAATACGCGGAGAGTGATCCAGAATGAAGTGGTTGGATTGACGAACGCATTGATTGAAGAAAGAGAACGTTAATGGATAGCCTTGACACTTGTGTCAAATTTTAAATGACTAAAATCAGGAGCCGTGCCGGGCCAAATGGGTTTAGCTACCTCGAGCGAACACACTTCTTCGTAAACTACTCATTTACTTTTGTGATTGATTGGTGCGCACCCTTGAAATTTGGAGTGTTGTTTCGTGGTGTTGCGATCGTTGCGGCGATGCGTTCTCACCAGTCCGGATCAGGCGAACGGTAGTTTCACTACCTTGGGTATTGCCTCTTGTGCCTTGTCATACTTGTATCCCGTATACGCGACCACTACGAATTTGTTTTGTATTATACCTATGGAGTACTCCCTGATATCCCACTAGTTTACGGTGGAGTTTACAGTGCTGTATAGACTATGATATTACAAAAATGTGTTAAGGGGGATAATGGTAACGCCTTAACGCTATTTTGATACTTTACTTTACTGTTAGACATTATCTATGTATCGTACACTATTATGTATAAATAGTTTACCGGATCCTGAAAGATGTTTATTCCATGCATCTTTGAGTTATTGTTTATTTAAAAATTTGAACCATATTATCTGTATAAGAATATATGTCCTGATTCGAGTGTTTGTTTGTGCATATGCTCGGATCAGATTGAGGATTGCTGTTGCTGTTTCTGCTTGGAGCTAAGACCGAAGACTATCTTTATCTTATCTTATCAGTATTACTCTATCTATTTTGACTATTGGACATCTATGTTGTTCTATTTATTTTATCTGAGACATTGTTGTATTTCTGGGTAGCTTCATGAACTACTCTTATGACTATGTTGTATTTCTGCTGCACTATTCTGTGATGTTATATTTCTGTGATTCTGTGATGATTCTCATTTATATATATCTATACTCCATTAATGATTCGTGTTTTGTACTATTTAAGTTGACATGTGTGGATTATTGTCAATTTAAATGGTCCAAATATACGGGTTGCTACAGTTGGTATCAGAGCCAGGTTCCCGATAACCTTAGCCTGTGGAGTTTTAAAGCTCATTAGAGATAGGGTAAATATACCCTAGAATGAGGAGAATCATTTCAGAATTCACATCTTTTGATTCATCTTTCTTATTGAATTCGTTTGAGTAGAATTTCCTTAAGTTCTATAAATTCCTATCTTTGATTCTAAATCACTTTTGGTATTCCAGGATGGCTGCCAGAAGAAATGTTAGAGGTGGAAGGGGTGGAAATGCTCCTGCTCCACAAGCCCCCGCAATCCGATTCTCCACTCTTAGTAAGGAGTACACTCAGCTTGGAGGAGTCAAATTCACTGGCTCCGAGAGTATCATCGAAGCACAGCAATGGCTAAAGAGTTTGGAGAGGATCTTTACTGGCTTGGAAATCACGGACGCTCAGAAGCGTCAGTTGGCCGCTTGGCAACTTCAGGATGCTGCACAAGACTGGTGGGAATCCGTCACTTCTCATACCAATGAGGAAAACATCACTTGGGCCCAGTTTAGGTAGAAATCTGTCTAAATTACATCAAATAAATTCCTTCTATCTTGTTCAAAATTTTGACTCGTTTTCATATCATTTGTAAATAGGGACTCCTTTATGGCTCAGTGGATGCCAGCTGCTGGGAAAGCCCAACTCTATCGTTCTTTTATGGATCTTAAGCAAGGCAACATGACTTTCACTGAATATGAACGGAAGTTCAACGAACTGTCCAAGTTCGGACCTGGCTTGATTGACACACCACTGCTTAAAAATGAGAAGTTCATACATGGCGCACGCCCTGAGTATTACGAGCTTCTCACCGCTCATGTTCATGGAACTTTCACTGAGTTGATGGACTTTGCTCTTCGATATGAGGGAAAGCCAAAGGAAGCATCATCCTCCAAAGCCCCATTTGCTCAGACATCAGCTAGTAAGTCGGGAAAGAGAAAACCAAACTTTGCACAACAGAAGAAGAATTGGCAGCAGAAAACAGGGCTTGGATACTCTCAGAAGAAGCCCATTGACATATCATCTATTACTTGCTTCAACTGCAACCAAAAGGGTCATTATGCTAGTAGCTGCCCATCTCCAAAGAGCGCAGCTGTTCCGCCACCGGCACAGATGACTAGGAGAGATTTGTGTCATATCTGCTTACAACCTGGACACTTCAAGAAAGACTGCCCAACACAGAAGCGTGGTACACCATCTGGAGTCTTTGCTCTTTCCACACCTGCCTCGGAAATTCCTGCCCCGGAAGTTCCGGATAACCAAGGTACTTTACAAAGTACTTTTATGTTGCATACCTTGCCTGTTAGAGTTTTATTTGACACCGGAGCAACACACAGCTTCATATCTATTGACTTGTGTAATAAAATTGGTTTGGAACCCACTCTTGCATCTATCTCCTTATGTGTATCTAACCCTATCGAAGGGCCCGCTAACCTTAAAAGGGTTTGCAAATATGTCACTCTTATGCATGGCATTCACCGCTTCACTTGGGATTTCTTTGTTCTTGGATTCGAGGCATTTGATATTTTATTAGGCATTGATTGGCTACGAAAGTTCGAAGCCGTTATCTCATGTAAAACTCGAACTGTCTCTCTAATTGACGACAAGAGTATGCCTTTAGTTATTAAAGGCAAATCACCTCAAGAATATGCTGGGAGTTTTATATTCTCTCTTGACTCCCATCCAAATGAACTAAGCTCTACTCCAGTTGTCCAACTCTTTTCTGATGTATTTGGAGAGGTTAATTCTCTACCACCTCCGCGGGAAATCGAATTCCGCATCGACCTTATCCCTGGTGCACGACCAGTAGTTCTTCCTCCAAGGAGAATAGCTCCTAAAGAAAAGGCAGAGTTGAATGTTCAAATTGAAGATTTATTTTCTAAAGGCTTGATTCGGCGCAGTCATTCAGAATGGGGTGCTGCAGTCGTATTTGTCACTAAATCTGATGGCTCACTCAGAATGTGTGTGGACTATAGAGAGCTAAACAAGCTTACCCACAAGAACAGGTATCCGATGCCTCGCATCAACGATCTATTCGACCAGCTTCATGGAGCTAAAGTCTTTTCTCAACTTGATTTGGCTACCGGTTTTCACCAACTCAGAATCGCTGAGGATAGTATTCCCAAAACAGCATTCCGCACAGAAAATGGTTTCTATGAATGGCTAGTTATGCCGTTCGGTCTCACTAATGCTCCAGCTTATTTCGTCGACTTGATGAATAGAGTTTTCAGGGATGTTCTTAACAATTTCGTGCTTGTTTTCATCGATGATATTCTCGTCTTCTCCAAAGATGAGAAAGAACATAGTTCACATTTGGCTTTTGTACTTGAAACTCTTCGCAAACATCAGCTTAAAGCCAAGTTTTCGAAATGCCACTTTTGGAGAGATGAAGTTCGTTTTCTTGGCCATATTGTTTCGGAGAATGGGATTTCAGTCGATCCAGCTAAGATCGCCGTAATCAATGATTGGGAGACTCCCAAAACTCCTACAGATATCCGTAGTTTCTTGGGATTAGCTGGCTATTATCGCAGATTCATAGAAAACTTTGCTCGTATCGCTGCCCCACTTACCGCACTGACCAGAAAGAATGTGAAATTTATTTGGAATGAAAAGTGCGAAGCAGCTTTCAATGAGATGAAGCGAAGATTGACATCTGCCCCAGTTCTTACAGTTATTGATGGTAGCGAAGGATTGACAGTCTATACAGATGCTTGCCGTGATGGATTGGGCGCAGTTTTAATGCAGAAAGGAAAAGTGATTGCATATGCTGGTCGTCAGTTAAAGACCCATGAAGCAAATTACGCAACTCATGACCTAGAGCTTCTTGCGGTTGTATTTGCTCTTAAGCTATGGAGGCACTATCTATTGGGAACAAAATTCGAGTTATTCACTGACCACAAGTCACTGAGATATATTTTCTCACAAAAGGATTTGAACCAGAGACAAGTCCGATGGCTCGAATTTCTGGCTGCATATGATCTAGATATTAATTATACTCCAGGGAAAGCAAATGCCGTAGCCGATGCTTTGAGCAGAAACCAAGCGATGGCATGTTGTAATCTTGTCGAAGGAATGTTATTCCATCTTTCCGTCTCTCCAGCTCTTATGGATCGTATTATAGCCAAGCAATACGAGGACACTTTGCTTTATCGCATCAAGGAAATAGTCCTTGGAAGAGTTGGAAATGCTGACAATAAATTGGGTGCACATGTTGATAGTAACGGAGTCTTGAGAATTGATAATCGCATTTGTGTTCCTAATGTTGATGGCCTAAGGCAAGAAGTGCTGAGAGAAAACCATAACTCTTCACTTTCATTTCATCCCGGTGTTACTAAAATGTACCAGAATATGAAGAAGTTATATTGGTGGAGTGGGATGAAGCGCGATATCTCTACATATGTTAGCAGGTGTACAACTTGCCAGCAAGTTAAAGCTGATCATAGAAAGACAGCAGGTTTGCTTCAGCCACTAGAGATTCCAGGTTGGAAGTGGGAGCAAATTTCTATGGACTTTATTGATGGGCTGCCAAGGACTAGAAAGGGTAACGAGAGCATATGGGTGATTGTCGATAGACTGACGAAGTCCGCTCACTTTATTCCAGTTAAGTCCACTCGTACAGCTTCGAGTTTGGCCGAGATATATATGAGAGAAGTTGTTAAACTTCATGGTGTACCATCTAGTATCGTATGTGATCGAGATCCTATTTTCACTAGTAAATTCTGGAAAGCATTTCAGGATACTTTGGGCACCAAACTGAATCTGAGCACAGCATACCATCCTCAAACAGATGGCCAAACTGAGAGGGTGAATCAGATTTTAGAAGACCTTCTCCGGGCTTGTATTATTGACTTTGGTGGATCTTGGGAAGACCATCTTCACTTGGTAGAATTCACTTATAATAATAGTTACTAGGTAAAGATATTGAATTTCGAATTTGAATAAGTATATTTGAATTTGAATTATTAATTAATCATCTGTAATAAACTAGGCAAGCATTGGTATGGCACCGTTCGAAGCCTTATATGGACGGCCGTGCAAATCCCCAGCTTGTTGGATTGAGTCTGGAGATAGATTAGTGCTTGGTCCAGAAATAATTATGGAAGCTTCCGAAAAAGTCGAAGAAATTAGGAAGAAGATTAAGACGGCACAAGATAGACAGAAGAGCTACGTTGACAAAAGGAGAAGAGATCTTGAATTCAGCGTAGGAGACAAAGTATTTCTGAAGGTGTCGCCTTTGAAGAATATTGTTCGATTTGGAAGGAAAGGGAAGCTAGCTCCGAGATTTGTTGGTCCGTTTGAGATTACGGAAAGAGTCGGAACATTGGCATATAGAGTTGCATTACCAGAGAAGTTCGCTGGTGTACACAACGTGTTCCACGTCTCACACCTTCGCAAAGTTGTACACGATCCATCTATGACTATTCCTACTACTCAGTTGGAAGAGATAGTTATTGAGCCTGATTTGACTATTGAGCGTAAGCCGCTTCGGATAGTCGATCGTGAGACAAAGCAACTTAGAAGGAAGTCGGTTAATCTCGTCAAAGTCCAATGGAGTGCAGATGAGCGGGATTGCACATGGGAAACTGAGGATAGTATTCGGGATTCAAACCCCGAATTACTAATTTCAGGTATAATCCAAATTTCTTAAAATCTATCTTGATTTTCTGCTTGTTCCATTCCTACTTCACCCGTCTCGTTCCTTTTCGAGGACGAAAAGTTTTGAGTGGGGGAGATTGTAACGACCCTGATTTCCGACCCGATTAAATTGTAAATTTCATCGTTTTAATGTAAAATTTTAAAAATTTATAAACGATTTCAAATTGCGTCCAAACTTTATTTATGACATACGTCTAGTTAGATATGAGCGTGGAAAAAGTTTCGTCGCAAAATATTACAGTAAACTTCGTTCACGTTTTACTGTATATCAGTCCATATAAAGCTGCGTAAAATTTATCTTCCAAATCCAAATATTTTTACACAGTTATGTTGTAAAAATTATTCTGATCATGATTATGAAATTCGTTTCGTCAAAAACTGTCATCGCCTGCTCCGTTTAAATTGTTTTATAAAACGCGCAATTTTAGCGGCGTAAATGCGAATTTTATAAAACCATCGTATCGCAATAATCTGTATACCGTTGGAATCGCCTCGTCGCACTGATCATAACGGTATATTTATTTCCGCGAATCGGAGTCCGGCATAATCCGTCGTGTTGGTTTAACGGTTCCGTACGGACCGTTTAAATAAATTGTCAGCCCAAAATTCTCTAACCCGTTTACAAAAGAGGTTTGAAATTGTAGTCAGCTGAATGGGTATGTGATTGGAAGGCGAAGTGTGAAGAGTCGTGAAAATAATTAAGCCTTGGGGACCCAAAAGTCAGTCACGTTACTAACCAAACGAACATAGTATTTATTTTACAAATTCCAATCTCTCTGTACAATTCAAGCATCAGGTAACTCCTCCATCTCCCTCATTTCTTTCCTCCTTCTCTGTGAAAAAAAAAACGTGTGAAAAAAATAGGAAATCATGGCCGAAGAAAATTAAAACGTGCACCACCTCCACCTTAGATCTGCCTTCCAGCTTCCACGCCACCTTCCTCCCGCTCCAGTCCCACGCAACAGCCCTTCCACCTCCTCGCCACCACCTCTGACCGACCACTTCGCCTTCACCTCACTTCGCCACAGTTACACCATGCGCCACCTTCCGCCGACCCACCTGTGACACCATCCAGCCACCCACCAACGCCCCTCTCTCCTCTTCTCCCTTCCCTTCCCTCTTATTTGTTGCCACCAACAACTCATTCCCACGCACTCACACCCACCGACCAGCACCCCATGCCTCCAGCGCGCCCAGCTCCTCTTGCCGTCGTCGTTCCTGCCTTCCCCTCTCGGCTTTGAACCCGTAGTCGAACCCCCTCTCTCTTATAAAAAAAAAATGAGAAGTGTGGTGGTTGTATGTGTAGGCGTGAGTATATGTGCAGTAGCATTTTGCAGCAAAGTTTGGGTTATGTTGAGGTGGAGATTGAGATTGTAGCATGTTGTAAGTGAAGGGAAAATGTGAAGGATGGAGATGTGCACAGTTAGGTGCATGCATGCGAAAAGAAAAAAAGATGCATGCGTGAATAATATTTCATGGAAGGGTGGATGTAGTGCTTGCATGTTGGGATAGTAGCATAGGTTCATGCGTGAGTAAGGAATAGTGTACATGATACAATCATGTACATGCATTTTGGAGTCTCGACCATGCAAATAAAAAAAAAAAAAAAAGAGAAAAAAAAAAAGAAAATAAAACTGAGATTAGCGTTGGATATTGCAGTAAAATATTTTCGTCAAGATCTATATTTTGGTTGCCGAATAGTAACCAACTTTTCTTTACGTTGTGTGCAGAAGCAACCGACTGATTTCTTGTTGCAGCAGCACCGATCTCTCAGCTTTTGTTCTTTTCTCCGTCGTCGCGTTCGTTGTTCGTGATATACCGATCCTATTCTTGCTTCATTCGTGCTTCTTTTGTTTCGCCGTCAACTTCTTATCCACGAAAGGTGAATTAATTTTCACGACATATATTCTTATGCAAGTTTGGTTGAATTGATTATTATGTTGAATGTTGATTGCTATTGTTAAGTGATAAATAGTTTGCAAGTGAAATTTGAATAGATAGCTAACAAATTTAAATCGGATTATATACGTCGAACTTTGATTTGTTAAACTTGACCCTTCATATGTGGAATACTGTTTAGTTAAACTTGACACTTTAATTGTTAATTAAATTGACGTAGAAATTAGTTAATTTCACTTTGTACCATTTAACGTATATCGGATTTATTGTTTAGTGTAAATTTGAAATTGAATTGAACGACAAGTGAAAACCGTAATACGATAATCTTTAATCTACATGAAATGATAGTGTAGATTCTAGGAATAATTTGATTAATTTACATAAATAACAAATGTAAATTAATACAATTATTTCGGGATTATTTAAATAATTGTTGAATTGTTATGTATGGATGCTATTGCTTGTTTATTTACTTTGACACCATCCCAGCTTTCACACTGCAAGTTCCCTTTGTATGCTTGATTTTTGAATTGAAATGGAATCGGGTTGAAATGATAGATACCCAAATAAACTTGACTTAGGATAGAAAATTAAATTAAAACCGATTGGTCAATGTTTTGATTTAAATGTAATAAAATTTATTTGACTAATAACAAGGTTTTGAATAAAATTGGAATTTAATTCCGAATGAATGTAAATGTGAATATTGAATTTGAAACAAATATTAACGTCGTAATTGACAAAAGAATACTGTTTTAAAATTTAATTAATTAATGATTAAATGTATAATTATTTGATAATTGATTTTGAAATTATTAATAAATTAAGTTGAAACTGATAATAATCAATTTGGAACCATTAATAATCAAGTCTTGAAATTTATTAATAATGAAGTTTGAAGTTATTAATAACGAAGTTTCGAAATTGGATAATTAAGTTTGAAATTATAAATAAATTAAGTTTGAAATTATTAATAATTTGGTTTTAAAATTAATAATTAAGTTTGGAATTATTAATGAATAAGTTTGAAATGATAATAATTAAGATTTGAAATTATTTGATAATTGAATAAGATTGAATTGTTTAATGATTAAACTAAATTGAATAGAATGAATTATGTAATAATTAAATTGGATTGAATATTCTTTATTAAGAGAAATCGAATTTTTGAATAAGTGAAACTAAGTTCCTAATTGAGATTTGAAATCTGTAACGAAAGAAATAAATATATGAAATTGAATTTCTTTAATAAGAAATAGAACGCGCTTTATCGAAAACAAATGAAGTGCTTGTAATTTAGAGAATTGGATTCGATAAATTCAAATTGAATAAATATGAAGCTTTGATAATGAAACGAACTTAAGGAAGTAATGAATTGGAAATTTAATTGAAATTGTTTAATGATAAATAATGTAATGAATATCGAATGAAATCGATAATTGGATTTAAATCGATTTGGACGTTAATTGATTTTGGAATAAACTTATACATGGAATTAAATGAATATTTGAAATTGTTTTAAATTGAAACTTTGAAATTGAATTATAGAAAATATGGAAATGGAAATTGTAAAGTTATGAAACGTAAATTTTGGAAATTGATTTAGAAGACCAACGAAATGTTGATTTACGAATTATTTTCGAAATTGAAATTGAATTGGTTTTTTTGAAATATATTAAACGACCAATCGGCAAATTAATTACGAAGGTTATTAAAGGAACCGGAATCGGTTAAGGACATACTCACTGTCTAAACCGAAAACCACTTTAATAACAATACGCGGAGTGTGATCCAGAATGAAGTGGTTGGATTGACGAACACATTGATTGAAGAAAGAGAACGTTAATGTATAGCCTTGACACTTGTGTCAAATTGGAAATGACTAAAATCAGGAGCCGTGCCGGGCCAAATGGGGTTAGCTACCTCGAGCGAACACACTTCTTCGTAAACTACTCATTTACTTTTGTGATTGATTGGTGCGCACCCTTGAAATTTGGAGTGTTGTTTCGCGGTGTTGCGATCGTTGCGGCGATGCGTTCTCACCAGTCCGGATCAGGCGAACGGTAGTTTCACTACCTTGGGTATTGCCTCTTGTGCCTTGTCATACTTGTATCCCGTATATGCGACCACTACGAATTTGTTTTGTATTATACCTATGGAGTACTCCCTGATATCCCACTAGTTTACGGTGGAGTTTACAGTGCTGTATAGACTATGATATTACAAAAATGTGTTAAGGGGGATAATGGTAACGCCTTAACGCTATTTTGATACTTTACTTTACTGTTAGACATTATCTATGTATCGTACACTATTATGTATAAATAGTTTACCGGATCCTGAAAGATGTTTATTCCATGCATCTTTGAGTTATTGTTTATTTAAAAATTTGAACCATATTATCTGTATAAGAATATATGTCCTGATTCGAGTGTTTGTTTGTGCATATGCTCGGATCAGATTGAGGATTGCTGTTGCTGTTTCTGCTTGGAGCTAAGACCGAAGACTATCTTTATCTTATCTTATCAGTATTACTCTATCTATTTTGACTATTGGACATCAATGTTGTTCTATTTATTTTATCTGAGACATTGTTGTATTTCTGGGTAGCTTCATGAACTACTCTTATGACTATGTTGTATTTCCGCTGCACTATTCTGTGATGTTATATTTCTGTGATTCTGTGATGATTCTCATTTATATATATCTATACTTCATTAATGATTCGTGTTTTGTACTATTTAAGTTGACATGTGTGGATTATTGTCAATTTAAATGGTCCAAATATACGGGTTGCTACACTTTCGAAGGTTTCGAATGGGGTACTTTCGAAAGTTTTAAACATTTTCATCAACAAGGTTTTGTGTAAAGTATAAGTAACATGGCAAGGTGATTTGAGCAAAGCATAGAGTATATATATAAATAATTTCTAGTTTAAAGAATGATTTAAAGGTTTAAATCAATTTGAAAGAAAAGGTTTTCAAGGAAAGTTTTATGGGTTAATAACCCTAAGTAAAACGACTTAGATATTAGAATACCAGATGGGACTGGTATAGGGTCGCGCCCTGTACTTTAGCTAGTAGCTCTATCTAAGATAGGTTCAAACTTCCAGTGTGTAGGGCTTTGTCGGAAGTAAGACTAAAATTATGTTACACAGAAAGGAATATAAAAGGAAAGACAGGTTATTGATGAGCTGACAAAACCATTAGGATCAGCTAGACCTAGAGAAGTAAGTAAGGACAGACCGTCCAGAAGAGGAGTATCTAACAGACGTTATATTTTTATGATTTCTGGTAGGCCTGAGTTAGCCAATGGTTAGTAGTCAGCCAAACAAAATTACACTGTTTGGACAAATAGTCCATTCTATAACAGATATGTACATACACATGATATTGCTTTACATATTTAACCAGTTTTGGTTGTAGGACTAAAATTTTCAAATGATATGTTTTTTAAAGGATATTAGTGAGGGGAAACCCGTTCTACTAAGCGGTGTGGTCTCACTTAATATCAAATAATCGAGATGTATAATATTATTCACACCAGGCTTTATGTCTGACTTGAAGTTTATGTTTTCCCCTTGAACTCGCGGGTGCTCAAAATTTGATTTAAGTAGACTAAGGGATGAGGTATATAGGTTTTAGTAGGCTTGGCGAATAAAGCTTCTGGTGATGAGCAAGTGGCTGACGATAGATAATTAAGAATTGTTGTTTATTTTTATTTGATTCCGCTGTGTTGTATATATAGTACTCTGGTCAACCAAGGGGGCATCATCATATGTCGCTTTTGGCGTATTTATGTAATAACTATATTTTATCTGAACCTAGGAACGCGATGGGATTATGTAATTTGAATGTGAAACATGTGTCTTGAAATGTAATCAGAAAAATGTTGTTTTTTCAGTCTGTTATTTTGTTTCATATTCAAGTGCTTCTGATATTATAGATACCATTGACATAGGCATATTTGCTCGCTGGAAGTTAATACTATGGATGATTGCAACATCTATAGTGCTTAGCTTTGGGCCTCCAGATTGGGGATGTTACAACTTGGTATCAGAGCATAGGTCTATGAAAAACTTTAACTACAAACGATTTTTGAAAAACATAATCCTAAGGAATTAGAGATAGGAACGAGGTATGGATAATGCTATAGTAGCGTGCTTGCATTTGCTATATATAAGAATGCGCTTTATCTCTAGTCTCCTATATCTATTAGGTTATTTTTCTATATCTTACGAAGGTTTGAATGTAGATATGGATTCTCGAAGAGGTAATGTTGGGAGAGGAAGCATCACTGTAAATGGAAATGCCAGACCTAATACTAGAAGAAACCAAGGTCAGACACGAGTTGAAAATATTGGTGTTGAAGTCTCGCAAGTTGATATGGGAGCCATGCATCAATTTTTCATAAGTATGATGCAAGCGGGTGTTGTTGCTGGAGTAGTTACAGGAGGAGTCCAGGAAGCTCCTGTGGTAAAAAATTATGCTGATTTAGGTAGGGATTATGCTAGGTTGGGAGGAAAGCCATTCGTCGGGACTGAAGACACCATAGAAGTGGGGAACTGATTGCTGCATTGTGAGAGGATTTTTGGAGATTTAAGGCTCAGTGTCGAGAAGAAAAGAAGGCTCGCTTTGAGGCGGCTTCAAGGAGAAGCTTTATACTGATGGGATAATGTGACGGTTGGAGTGGATGAAGGAACGATAACATAGGCTAAGTTTAAGAGGAGGTTCGATGAGAGATTCGTGTCTATGATGGCAAAGTCTACCTTGCTCGGAAATTTTACCGTGTTAGAGCAGGGAGAGACGACTGTGTTGGAGTATGCTACAAGGTTTAAGGAGTTGGCAAGCTATGGTCATGCCACTGTGGATACCATGATTAACAGAAATGAGAAGTTCATTATGGGGTTGAAACCTGAATTGGCCAGGGATACATTACCTCATATCAGGGATCCTTGTGATATTATAGTAGAGATGGCACTAAGACTCAAATAAATAATTTCTTCCTTGGAGAAGAATAAGGTGAAGAAGGTCTAGGTGGGGCAGAATTAGAAAAGGAAGTTTTTCCTAAGAAGGGAGCGTAGAAGGATGGAGCCATGAAGAAGGGAAAGTCCGAGGTTGTTTGCTTCAAGTGTGACAAGAAGAGGCATCTTGCTAAAGAATGTCATTTTGGAGAGGCAAAGAAGGCGACCGGGAAGAAGAATATCAGATGCTTCAACTGCGATCAGATGGGTCATTATAAGAATCAGTGCAAGGAGCCTAATAAGGATGGAAGGGGCAAGGTATTTGCATTAGAGCCTGCTACTTCGAAGCCAACAATGCAGGAGAAAGGGAAGGCAGTGTTGGGAGGTATGCTTCAAATCCTTGGTACATCTGTTAGCGTTCTTTTTGATACTGATGCATCACATTTTTTTATATCTCATTGTTTGGTAGATAATCTTAACCTAGAGCCCTCATACCTAGTCACTTTCTTAAGGGTTGCAAATCCAAGTGGTATGCAATACTTGGGATGAGATGTGACCATCTAAAGTTTGACTTGTTAGGTCATACTTTTTTTCGCAGTTTGCATGTGTTTTATTTTGTAGGGTTCAAAATTATTTTAGGTATGGATTGGTTAAGTAAGTGCGATGCTAAGATATTATGCCATGAAGGGAAAATATCTACAAACACACAGACTATGGGGAGAAGATTGTATACACCGTAGAAAACACTAGCTGTGAGGTGAATGCTTTGTTGGGTGTTGTGGAGTTGGAAAATGAGTTGAGTCGAGTTTTTCTGGTTAGAGAATTCGCGAATATTTTTGAACTCGTAATAGAATTACCACCGAAATGGGCCATTGAGTTTTAAATTGATTTGGTGCCTGGAGAAAAAGCAGTGAATCAAGCAGGATGAACCTACTGAAATGAGGGAGATCAAGGTGCGGTTAGTGGATTTTGAAGGCAAGAAATTTATCAAAACTAGTAGTTCACCTTGGGAAGCAGCCGTAGTGTTTGCTAAGAAGCCGAGTGGATCGTTAAGGTTATGTATCGATTATCATAAGTTGAATGAGAAAATGATAAAGAATTGATATCCTTTTCCTAGGATTGACAATTTGTCGATCAGTTGAGTGGAGCGAAGATATTTTCGTAGTTGGATTTAGCGACAGGTTTCCATCGACTTAGAGCAGAGGATAGTATTCTTTCGACAGTGTTTAGAACCAGATATGGATCATATGAATGGTTAGTAATGCCATTCGGATAGACTAATGCGCCATCTTTCTTTGTAGATTTGATGAAACTTATTTTCCAAGAGCACCTGGATAGGTTCGTATTGATTTTCATTGATGATACTTTGGTATACTCTAGGGATAAAAAAGAGCATTGAGTCCATCTTAGATTAGTGCTTAAAACATTGAAACAGTATTAGATGAAGCCGATGTTCTCGAAATGTCATTTTTGAAAGAAGGAAGTGAAGTTTCTTGGTCATGTAGTTTCAGAGAATGGGTTATCAGTGGATTCAGCTAAGATTGAGGCCGTGAATAGTTGAAAGAGAACGTAAACCGTGACTGACGTAAGAAATTATCTGGGGTTGGCTATTTACTATTGGAGGTTTATAAAGGATTTTTCATGCATAGCGGCACCAAGGACCAAGCTAACTCGAAAGGATGTGAAGTTTGTTTGGACTGATAAGTGTGAGGAGGCATTCCAGAAGCTGAAACACTTATTGACTAATGCACCTGTGTTAGTTGTTCCAAAGGAGAATCAGGATTTGGTGGTGTACACAGATGCATGTAGGACTGGGTTAGGAGCTATGTTAATGTAAAAGGGTAGAGTAATTGCCTATGCTTCTCGATAGATTAGACCGCATAAAGTCGGATACCTAACCCATGACTTGGAGTTAGTTGCGGTGATTTTTCTGCTAATGATGTGGAGACATTATCTTTTAGGAGAAAGATTTGAGTTATATACGGATCATAAGTCATTGAAGTATTTATTCTCTTAGAAGGAGCTAAACATGAGGCAGCATAAGTGGTTAGAGTTCTTAGCTGCTTAGGATTTCGATATTGAGTACACACCGGGGAAAGGCAATAGGGTTGCAGATGCACTTAGCAGAAAACTTCATAACGTGGTGTTAGCAATGATAGCCGAGTGGAGAGATTTGGAAGCGTTAGCGACTTGCAGAGTATAGAGGATAACTGTGAGTAGTTCAAGTACAGAAACTTCTTTGTTTTCATGTTTGAAAGTTCGACCAGTTATGACTTAAAGGATTTTAGTCTTGACCAGAATGGATGGTTGAGAAAGAAAGGAAAATTGTGTGTTCCAAATGTGGGACACATTAGAAAGGAAGTTTTAGAGCAGTGCCATCATTCCAAGCTTACTATTCATCCTGGAGGAACAAAAGATGTATCAGGACATGAAGAGAAGTTTCTTCTGAGAAGGTATGAAGAGGGATGTAGGTTTATAGGTGAAGCAGTGTCTGAACTACCAATGGGTAAAAGCCGAGCATCAAAAGCCAAGTAGGTTGCTTTAGCCATTGGACGTTCCACTGTGGAAGTGAGGTTCTATTTCTATTGATTTCATTGACGGGTTGCCAAGGTCAAATAGAGGAAAAGAAAGAATATGGGTCATTGTGGTCAGGTTGACCAAGATTTCCCATTTCATTCCAATCAAATCAACCAGAGCGACACCTGTGTTAGCAAAGTTGTTTATGAAGAATGTGGTTATACTACACTGAATTCCTAGTAGTATAGCGAGTGATAAAGATTCTTTATTCACTTGCGAGTTCTGGAAGAGTCTACAAGATACCTTAGGTACCAAGCTCAAGATGAGTATGGCTTACCATCCACCGACCGACGGGAAAATGGAGAGAGTTAACAAAGTTTTGGAGGATTTGTTACGAGCTTGTATGGTAGATTTTGAGGAATCTTGGGAAAACCATCTACATCTAGTCGAGTTTCGTATAACAATAGTTAACAGACTAGTATAGTGATGGCACTATTTGAAGCTTCATACGGAAGGCCATGTAGAAAACGTTGAGTTGATTCGAGCCAGAAAAAAGGAAGCTCAATCTAGGTAGATAAGATACGCGAATAAAAGATAGAAAGACTTAGAGTTTTCTGTTGGAGAGCATGTTTTCATTTAGGTTTTGCCAATGAAGGCTGTGCTTCGATTTGGGAAATCAGGGAAATTAGCACCGAGGTTCGTTGGACCATTTCCAATTATTGAGAGGATCGGGAAACTCACGTCTAAAGTTGAGTTATCGACAAGTTTGGAAAGAGTCGTGATGTTTTCCATGTTTCCCATGTAAGGAAGTGTATTTGAGATCCGGAGACTGCTATATCACCGACGGTGTTAGATGACTTAGTCGTGGAGCCGAATTTGACTATAGTTAGAAAGCTGGTTCGCATAGTTGCAAGAGATGGGAAAAGGCTCTGTGACAACCCGGAATTTTGGATATTTAAAATAGGAATATTTAATTGGTTTTAAATATTCAAAAGAGTAATTTTAACATGAATTTCAAATATCACTATTTACTGGATAATTTAATTTTGAATTAAACTATTGGAAATTGGGTAAAATATGAAATCTGGAATTTTTAGCTTGTTAAAAATAATTTAAAGGCTTGTAAAATTTATATTAATAGAACTGAAGATAGTAAAAGTGTTAAAATTTAATTTGGAATTGTTTTGTTCAGTTTTAAAAATATATAGTTTAAATTGAATTTAAAAATAGCCTTCTGCGGCACAGTCTCGGAATTCGACGAAACCACTTCCATTGGATCCTTAATATTGTATTATTATCGGATTTCAATTTTTGTAATGTTTGGAGTTGTTGTGTGAGCGTACGATATATAAACGCGCTGAAATTTATATTTAAAATTTAATATAATAACTAGGTCCAAAAAGCTATCTTCTCCATACGATCGAATTAGGGCTCGAAACCCTTTCCATTACGTTCGAAATAGGGATATAACATTATGACGCCTGGCGGCATGCCTCGATAGGAGGTCAAGATTTCAAGTTGCGATATCGAGACGATTTGAAATTTAAAATTTAAATAATATATTTATATTTGTCCCCGGTCAAAAAAAACAAAGTCACATCAACCGTTCTTCCCTCAATTCATATCACTGTTCATTTCCCATTTAAACACGCTTCCCTCTTTTCAAAACATCGCTGTCCAAAACAAAGGGAGAGCTCAGAGAAAAATTAATAAAATGCTGAACTTTGTACTTTTTGAAATCAAAATCGCGTCTTCCTCGGGAAGATTTTTTTAGAGCGATTCAAATCGTTTTAATGGCTAAAGTTCTGATACTCCGTCCCTCAATTCAATTAATTACCTCTAATTCCTTTTCTCCCTCAAATCAAAACGAAACTCTATTTCTCCTTCCCACCTTCTTCATTCGAATTGGTTCGAAAATCAAACTAATATAATTCGCGAGCGAAAATTGAACCATGTCATCATCGTGCAGTGGCGTGGGACATGAGGGCGATGTGGAGGCTCAGCATAGGAGCTAGAGGGGCATTGCAGCATCGATGTGATCCACACGAGGCCACTGCACCACCCTATACTCCTCCCATTAGCTCGCCATCGCAAGAGAAGTACCGTGCAACAATCGCCGAAGCCTAAAACGCCCTAAATCTCCCTCCAGCACAAAACCCTAGCCTTGACTGTTCAAATCGAGTACCATCAAACCCAGTCGCGCCTACCAAAAAGCATACGAACATGAAGCACTCACGTCCATGAGCTCAATGGATCCAGTGAACAAGCAAACAAGGAAAGGGAAAGAAAATGAAAAAAACAGGGTATTGGAAATCCTAAAGGTCAACGATGGTGAGGAAGATCCGCCAGAGTCTGGGTTCATCTTTTCTATAAGGTATATTAACATTGATTTTGAAGCTTTGATAAAAAAACAGTAAGTTTAGAGTTGCTGATTTCAAATAGTGAATTAACAAAAGGTTTAAACAATTTTATTTTGCGATAAGTTATATATATAGAGGACAATAAAGTAAATCTGGGAATTTTATGGACTTCAATTCGAACAAATTGGTTTAAATAAAATTAATAAATAAATACTAATTGATTGTCCAATATTTTCAAAATATTAATAAACCATATGAATGTTTATACAAGGTCTAAATTCATGAGGAACAAGTCGAGATGGAATGGATTGCAATTACAAAAATCAAAGGTGAGTTAATCTCACTCAACTGGGTTATTACTTAAATTTAAATGGTTAAATTTAAATGATTGGTTGAATGGTTGAATTGAGTTGATGCGCTATATTATATATAGTAGTATATAGTATATATTGTGTGATTGATTTCCCGCATTATTTAGCGGATGAGACCCTATGCGCCGCATAATAGCAAATGATATTATATAAATCTCATATGCCGCGATATTCCACCTCGAAGTGGAATTGGTATTGTGCTAACGTCTGTGGATGCAGTGAAACAGGTTGGAGGGATCCAACTGGATTCCTCAAAATTATTTAGATTGTTTAATATTCTGTGTTATGAATATTTGATATTTTGTGATGAATTATATTGGTAATTGGAATATTGAATTTAAAAATAAATTTGGTTTTAAATTCCTTTAAACTTTTTTATAAAATGAGTAATTAATTTATTTAATGAAGTAAATAAAAAGGTAGTTAATTACTGGTTGAGATTAATCAAGAGTGATCAATATTTGTGGTTTAATTAATGATTAATTACTTAACGTAATTAATTTAGATTAGGATAAATTAAAATGTAATTAGAAATCATTAATTTATATAATTAATGATGTAATTAAAGATTGATTAATTAAGATTAATTAATCAATAATAAATGATATATGAGAAATTAATTAATATAATTAATCAAGGATTAATGTAATTAATTATAGTTAATTAAGTTGCGAAGTAATTAAAGATTAATTATTGTTTTTGGTTAAGAATAATTAATTTGTGTAATCAATAAAGATAATTACTTGAATGTAATTGAAGGATAATTAATCGAGGGGGATTAATTAAGATGGATGGTTAAGGGATGATTAATTAATTGATTTGAATTTAATAAATGTTAAGTGAATGAATCTAAGTGATTGAGGTGAGTAATTCTATTAGAATTAATTAAATAAATTTGGAAGTGATCGAGCTTTGCTTATGGATGATTGAATGGTATTGGATGCCTTGAATGAGTTGATATCTCTGATATGAAATGCTTTGTAGTATCATATGTTTGGGCGGACAGGATATTGTGGTTATCTATTAATGATGACTTGTTGTGTAAAAGGACATCCTGTATTTAAAGTTGAAGTGTATTTCATTTGGATAACTTGGGTTAGGATGACATGAGATTCGAAGAGACTGGGGTCGGGTATTAGAAAATACCCGAAACCACTTTGAATTTTTATGTGAAATCAATAGGCTAGAATGAAATGATTTAAGCGAATTGGACTATTTAATCTAAATTTTGGTACTTAGAAAATTAATGTGTGAAATAAGTGTTGTCTATAACAAATTGTGAATTTGTAAATTGATACGAGTTACACCGGATTTTATATAAATTGTATGCTTTGTATTACATGTTAGATGGGTTTACTCACGCTGGTTTCCAGCCTGACCCGGGTGTTACTTTGATGTAATGCTCAGGTCAGGCCGAGTATTACAGATTTTCAGGTAAGGACGTTCTGGAGCTCGGGAGGCGAGCTGGATGGAAAGAACGTATGGAGTGTTTCCACTGTATTATATTGTTGTATATCTGAGACATGATGATTGTGTATATCCAGTGTCTGTATATATGTATAACTCTGATGTATTAAAGTGAAATTTGACAAGCACAGTTTTCCTTTGTATAACTGTTATTATTTGTTATTATATTTTATCCGCTACGAATGTGAGATGTTGGTGATTCTGTTCTTCTTATTCTTCTATCTCTTTCTTCTTTTCCTAACTATCTGAAATTTTCGGGATTAAAAATTTTGGGTCGTTACAGTTGGTATCAGAGCTGAAGGTTAAGCGAGAACCTTGGCTCTGTTGGGATTACTCATTAAGGATAGGGTCAATGGTACCCTAGAATGAGTTGAATGTATATATATATGAGAGCATACTTGTTATTTGCTTATATAAAGATTTCAAATGATTTTATATAAGAATATATTTTGATATATAAAGCAATATTTCCTTATAATAAATATTTAGGTGATTGGTTATTAAATTATTGGAATAAAATTAAGAAGTAATATAATAAACCAAATTGAAATCTTGAATTGGGATTAAATTAAGTGGTAATCAACTAAATTAAAATTAAATGAATATAAGTTTGAAATGGAATCAGAATTAAATGGTTTAAAGAGATAAGTAAATTTGACTTAAAGGATTAAATCAACATTTCAAAATTTAACTCAAATTTATATAATTCGGGATGGTTTAAATTTGTAATTTGAATTGAATTCATTCAAATTGAATATGATTTGAATTAATTGGATTTGTGATTGAAGAAGTACATGTTTAAAAATTTAAATGGAAAATTTGAATTGGATTGAATTGAAATGACTGAAATTAAAGTGGGTTCAATTGATATTAGTCCAAATTGATTGGAATAATTTGGAATTGTAATTAAAGTTGAGTAGGTTTAAAATCAAATGGAATTTGATTTGAATTTGGAAAGAAATCAAGATTGATTCAACTTGAATTGGGGTTAAATCAATTTCAATGAAAATTGAAGATTATTCAAATTGGAATTGAGTCAATTTGAATGGAAGTGGAAATTTAAATTAAATTGATGGGGAAGTGAACAGTTTTGACTCTCGGCTATTTTCAATATAAATTGTTTTAATATAAACTTATTTTTTCCAAGCTATTTAATATATACAACCTTTCTTTTTAAAGCCAAATTATTTTATATTTATTTTACAGTTATATTTGGAACTATTTAACAATTTTTCACATGTTTTATAAACTAATTACTATTATTCAACTATTTTACAAATTAATTACTATTTTACAACTATTTTGCAATTATTTACAATTATTATAACTATTTAACTATTTTTCAACTATTTTACAATTTCTTAACTATTTTACAGGTATTTTGCAAACTAATAATTATTTTTCAACTACTTATCTATTTTAAAATTGTCAAGCTATTTTCTAAATATAAACTGGTCGGAGTTCAAACTGTTATTGATTAAATACCCAACTGAGGTAAGAATTGAAGTGATAATCCAAATGGGGATTAAGGTAAATGTGAATAAGTGAATAAAATCAAAGTGAGAATGAATAGAAAGAGAAATTGATTTAGTTGATAATCGATGAAGACAAATACGTAGGACGTACATATATTATTCTATTCGTATAGTGATTTGATCCAGACTCGAGCACAGAATTTCGAGATAGTTATATCGATCCGAGTTGGGTTTTTCACTCGATTTTCGACGGCGAACCTGGCTATGGATTGTTGATTGGTTATGGATATTCTCTATCATAGATATGGCTATTAAAGGAGAATGACGATTTCTGATCAAGAACCAGATCTGTGTCCGCATTAGGAAGTCGGGCGGACGATACTAGTTCGGAAGTGAAATTGTGTGATCGAGTGAGCGATCAGATTGATATAGCGTACGGATGATATGTGTGCATCATACGGATTTAAATGAAATTGATATCAGAAATTTGTGGATAAGAAATGTGAAATGGTTTTTGAAATGAAAGGGTATATTTTGTGAAACGTATGATGAAGTAAAATGGAAATTTGATATTTCTATGGTAAAAATTTACTTTATGGAAGTAAGTAAAATGGTAAGTGACTTTATAAAGTAATCAAATTTGAATATTTGATTTTGAATAAACAAAGTTATATATCTTTGTTATATAAGATAAATCTTCCCATGTTAAATCTATTGCCGGAAGAAAAGGAATTTGAAAGTGTTTGAAGTATAAAAGGAGTTTTATACAAGTTTGAAATGATCCAAAGTTTTTTTGAAAATTTTTTTTTTTAAAAATTATTATATATATATCTATATATATATAAAGCATCTTATGAGGATTTTGGAAAAAGGTTTTGGAAAACTATGGATTTGGAAAGGGTTTTGATTTTTGGGTAAAATCAATATTGGAATTTGGAAAGCCTAGTTTGAGAATTATCGATTTTGGGATAATCAATTTTGAGAAAAGGAGATTTATATGAGATTCATACTAGGTGTCTGATTTGGAAGATACTATATGTGTATAGTATAAAGTGTTTTGATAATGGCTCTGGGGAAAAAGGCGCTCCCTTGAAATGAACTTCTCAGGAGTTCCACAGGGTGGTACTGCCTTGAACCCTGAGGGGGGTTTCTAAAGTTGATCCTGTGAGGAGTCTGGACAAAACTAGTCGTGTATGCCTACAGAGGCATTTGGGTTATGCTGTGACGACAGTGTAACTCGATGTCACTGCAATCTACTACGGACCATAGCGAAAGTCGTGTATGCCGCTGAGAGCCAACAGTCTACATTTGATTTTATATCGGTAGACTACGACCTATGGTAACATAGAGAAAGTCGTGTGTGCCGTTGAGAGCCAACAGTCTGCGTTTGATTTTACATCGGTAGACTGCGACCTATGTAGGAGTGCAGAAGTTTCATTTTTGACAGCGAAAATCGAGGGCGCCGATGCCTGCAGTTCCATGGACTTTTGCTGCGATGACAACGTAACCCTGGAATGCAACTGCGATCTGTTGTGGGTTCCATGGCGTAATCGAGGCGCGCAAAGTGCCTACAGTTACATGGACTTTTGCTGCAATGGCAACGTAACCCAGGATGTAATTGGGACCATGGATGAGGGTGATGATTTCCAGAGCATTCTCACCAAAGATATTTCCTCTATTTTCAAAAACTGTTTCTATATTTTCAGTAAAATTATTTTCCCAAGTATTTTCACTGGGTGTTGAAATGGGTTTACTAAGTGCTTATAGATTTTCAGTCCTACGCCTGATCAACGTATGATCGAATTTCTATGAGAATAAGGATGGACTGGTTGAGACATCAAGTTATAAGAAGTATTTTTTATAAAAAAGCTATTTTTATAGTATTATGTGAATTTAAAGGTATTTCTAAAATTTTAAAATAAAAGCGTTAGAAATTTGGAAAATGAAAGAAAATCCAAACTGGAATTATGAAAAACAAAGTTTGAACTCAGGAAAATTTAATGAAGTGATTTTTGTAATAAAATCGAATATTGATTTAAAAGTTGGACGTAAGCTAATTAGTTAGATAAATTATTTGATAGAGTATATTAATAAAATTTAACTCGATTGAATAAAATGGATTGTTAGTTAATAATAAAGTTTGGAAATGAACTCGAATTATAAATAGAATTCAACTTGGATTTGATAATGGATTAAAATAAGTGGAGATGTTGTAAAAATAAAAATGTAATTGGATTATAATGGAAATGATTTGAGTTACAAATAAATCCAATTCAAGTGTAAATGAGTTAAATATAAACTTGGATATTGTTTTGGCAAACTGAGAATGGGATTAAAATTAAAATGGATAAAGAGTGGGGTAATTGAATTTGATGAGAATCAAATTAAATAGAAGTGAGCTTAAGTTATGAAGTTGAAATAACCTGAAGAAAGTAATTAACTTAAGTTTAAAATTTATAAAAGTTGGCTTCGAGTAAAAGTGAAAGTCCAGTAAATAAAAGTCTGGGTTAAATTAATTTGGGAAATGGTTATTATCTTGTAAGTATTGAATGTGTCAAGCTTAATAAAATGTCTTTGAATGAAACAATTGCGGAAATGGAATGAAATGCAGGTGTATGGCTTGTAAATAAGTTAATATGTGAAGAGACTTTAATAAAAATTTGATTTTTGAATCAATTGAACTGAATTGGGTTCGTTTGGATTAAAAAGGAATTGAATATAAGCGATTGAATAATAAGCCATTCTAACTAAATAAAAATTTGGTTGGAAGCTATTTGAATTAGTGTCGAAATCTTAAAAATTGCTTATAACAATTGTTTAGTATGCGTTGCTTATTCTATGTGTTAGCTATTGAAACTGAGTGAAATGTAAATAAACTCCCTATATTTTATACTTACATGTTTGAATTAAGTAAGTACAGGTACCGAGAAGCCGTTTGGCTGGATTTGGACGCGCTAATTGCTAAATAATAAAAAGCCGCTTGCTTAAAATGCTAAATAAAGGTACGCCTATGCAATAAAAATAGGAAATGTGAACTGTTTTTTTTTCGACCGTGTGGGTCGATGTATATATATTTATATTCTTGTCAAATTGCAAAACCTGCTCCATACAAAGGAGACTGCCAAAATTTTTCCAAAATTTTGGGAGTAAGCAAATTTTTGAAAATTTTTGGGAAAATTTTGTTAGCGACAAAATGATTTCAAATTGGGAATTGAAATAGATTAGTGGATGAAACTAATTTGAAATAATGATATGAATCAGTTATAAATGGAAGATAAAATTCAATATTCAGAGTTGAAGATAAATTGAATTCATATGGAAATGAGTAAACTAATTTGAATGGAAGTAGATATGAAAAATTCTGTAAGGAAATGTATAAAATGATTTTAAAAGCAATGATTGGATATTATTGCTAAGTAGGATATGCAGGTATTATGAAGGGAAAGGAAAATTGGTTTTGATTTCAGAAGATAAATTTGAATTGCTCGACAAGGAGGTATGTGTTTAAATTTCTCTATTGAATTTGATTGGGTTTTTGATTTAGCCACTTGGCCTTTTGTTTTCTTTTGGAATTTGGGAGCCCGTAGTGGCATTTTGTAGTTGTACCGAGCTAGCCGCGCAAAGGAGACGCTGGCGAAATTTTTCAAAAATTTAGGGAGTTAGAAAATTTTGAGAAATTAGAAAATTTTGAGAAATTTTGATAATTCAAAATTTGGTTTTAAATTGAAATTTGAATGATTGAGCAAATAGTATTGTTTGAAAATTATGGGAGAGTTTGGGAAGTTAGTAAGAATGATAATGGGTCTTCTATAAAAGGATAGTTGGTAAGATGTTGAATTGTTTGATTTTGGGAAAAAAAGTAAACGGGTATTGGAACATTCTCCTTAACTAGTAATTTCGGGGACGAAATTCTTTTAAGGGGGGAGGAACGTGACGACCCAGAATTTTGGATATTTAAAATAGGAATATTTAATTGGTTTTAAATATTCAAAAGAGTAATTTTAACTTGAATTTCAAATATCACTATTTACTGGATAATTTAATTTTGAAAGAAAATATTGGAGGGTAAAATATGAAATCTGGAATTTTTAGCTTGTTAAAAATAATTTAAAGGCTTGTAAAATTTATATTGATAGAACTGAAGATAGTAAAAGTGTTAAAATTTAATTTATAAGTGTTTTGTTCAGTTTTAAAAATATATAGTTTAAATTGAATTTAAAAATAGCCTTCCGAGGCACAGTCTCGGAATTCGACAAAACCAGTTCCATTGGATCCTTAATATTGTATTATTATCAGATTTCAATTTTCGTAATGTTTGGAGTTGTTATGTGAGCGTACGATATATAAACGCGCTGAAATTTATATTGAAACTTTAATATAATAACTAGGTCCAAAAAGCTATCTTCTCCATACGATCGAATTAGGGCTCGAAACCTTTTCCATTGCGTTCAGAATAGGGATATAACATTATAGACGCCTGGTGGCACGCCTCGATAGGAGGTCAAGATTTCAAGTTGCGATATCAAGACGATTTGAAATTTAAAATTTAAATAATATAATTATACTTGTCCCCAGTCAAAAAAAACAAAGTCACTTCAGCCATTCTTCCCTTAATTCATATCACTGTTCATTTCCGATTCAAACATGCTTCCCTCTTTTCAAAACGTCGCTGTCGAAAACAAAGGGAGAGCTCAGAGAAAAATTAATAAAATGCCGAACTTCGTACTTTTTGAAATCAAAATCGCGTCTTCCTCGAGAAGATTTTTTAGAGCGATTCAAATCATTTTAATGGCCGAATTAAAGTTCTGATACTCCATCCCTCAATTCAATCAATTACCTCTAATTTCTTTTCTCCCTCAAATAAAAATGAAACCCTATTTCTCCGTCCCACCTTCTTCATTCGAATTGGTTCGAAAATCAAACTAATATAAGTCGCGAGCGGAAATTGAGCCATGTCATCATCATGCGGCGGCGTAGGACATGAGGGCGATGTGGAGGCTCAGCGTAGGAGCTGGAGGGGCGCTGCGGCATCGATGTGATCCACGCGAGGCCACTGCACCACCCTATACTCCTCCCATTAGCTCGCGATTGCAAGAGAAGTACCGTGCAACAATCGTCGAAGCCTAAAACGCCCTAAATCTCCCTCCAGCACAAAACCCTAGCCTTGAATGTTCAAATCGGTTACCATCAAACCCAGTCGCTCCTACCAAAAAGCATACGAACATGAAGCACTCGCGTCCATGAGCTCAATGGATCCAGTGAACAAGCAAACAAGGGAAGGGAAAGAAAATGAAAAAAACAGGGTATTGAAAATCCTAAAGGTCAACGATGGCGAGGAAGATCCGCCAGAGTCTGGGTTCATCTTTTCTGTAAGGTATATTAACATTGATTTTGAAGCTTTGATTAAAAAAATGGTTAGTTTAGATTTGCTGATTTCAAATAGTGAATTAACAAAAGGTTTAAACAATTTTATTTTGGGATCAGTTAGATATATAGGACAGTAAAGTAAATCTGGGAATTTTATTAACACTTTAAAATTTTAAAGTGGACTTCAATTCAAACAAATTGGTTTAAATAAAAATAATAAATAAATACTAATAGATTGTCCGATATTTTCAAAATATTAATAAACCATATGAATGTTTATACAAGGTCTAAATTCATGGGGAACAAGTCGAGATGGAATATATTGCAATTACAAAAATCAAAGGTGAGTTAATCTCACTCAATTAGGTTTTTACTTAAATTTAAATGGTTAAATTTAAATGATTGGTTGAATGGTTGAATTGAATTGATGTGCTATATTATATATATAGTTGTATATAGTATATATTGTGTGATTGATTTCCCGCATTATTTAGAGGATGAGGCCATATGCACTGCATAATAGCAAATGATATTATATAAATCTCATATGCCGCGATATTCCACCTCGAAGTGGAATTGGTATTGTGCTAACGTCTGTGGATGCAGTGAAACAGGTTGGAGGGATCCAACTGGATTCCTCAAAATTATTTAGATTGTTTAATATTCTGTGTTATGAATATTTGATATTTTGTGATGAATTATATTGGTAATTGGAATAGATATTTGTGGTTTAATTAATGATTAATTACTTAACGTAATTAATTTAGATTAGGATAAATTAAAATGTAATTATAAATCATTAATTGATATAATTAATTATGTAATTAAAGATTGATTAATTAAGGTTAATTAATCAATAATAAATGATTTATGAGAAATTAATTAATATAAGTAATTAAGGATTAATGTAATTAATTATAGTTAATTAAGTTGCGAAGTAATTAAAGATTAATTATTGTTTTTTTGTTAAGAATAATTAATTTGTGTAATTAATTAAAGATAATTACTTGAATGTAATTGAAGGATAATTAATCCAGGGCGATTAATTAAGATGGATAATTAAGGGATGATTAATTAATTGATTTGAATTTAATAAATGTTAAGTGAATGAATCTAAGTGATTGAGTTGAGTAATTCAATTAGAATTAATTAAATAAATTTGGAAGTGATCGAGCTTTGCTTATGGATGATTGAATGGTATTGATTGCCTTGAATGAGTTGATATCTCTGATATGAAATGTTTTGTAGTATCATATGTTTGGGCGAACAAGATATTATGGTTATCTATCAATGATGAATTGTTGTGTAAAAGGACATCCTGTATTTAAAGTTGAAGTGTCTTTCATTTGGATAACTTGGGTTAGGATGACATGAGACTCGAAGAGACCGGGGTCGGGTATTAGAAAGTACCCGAAACCACTTCGAATTTATATAGATTGATATGTGAAATCAATAGGCTGGAATGAAATGATTTAAGTGAATTGGACTATTTAATCTAAATTTTGGTACTTAGAAAATTGATGTGTGAAATAAGTGATTTCTATAACCAATTGTGAATTTGTAAATTGATACGAGTTACCCTAGATTTTATATAAATTTTATGCTTTGTATTCCATGTTAGATGGTTTTACTCACGCTGGTTTTCGGCCTGACCCGGGTGTTACTTTGATGTAATGCTCAGGTCAGACCGAGTATTACAGATTTTCAAGTAAGGACGTTCTGGAGCTCAGAAGGCGAGCTGGATGGCAAGAACGTATGGAGTGTTTCCACTGTATTATATTATTGTATATCTGAGACATGATGATTGTTTATATCCAGTGTCTCTATATATGTATAACTCTGATGTATTAAAATGAAATTTGACAAGCACAGTTTTCCTTTGTATAACTGTTATTATTTGTTATTATATTTTATCCGCTACGAATGTGAGATGTTGGTGATTCTGTTCTTCTTATTCTTCTATCTCTTTCTTCTTTTCCTAACTATCTAAAATTTTCGGGATCGAAAATTTCGGGTCGTTACAGGTTTAGAAACAAGACAGTCAGATTAGTTAAAGTCCAGTGGAGTGAGGACGAGAGAGATTATAGTTGGGAGACTGAGAATAGGATAAGAGATGCTTACCTTGATTAGTTTAATGGTATGTTTTACCTTTGATTATTTTGATGTGTACCTTATCATAATTTCGAGGATGAAATTCTTTATGGAGGGGAGTCTGTAACACCCCATATATTTAGTAACATTATTTAGGATATTTAATTAGTTAAATGAAGTAAAATAATGTATGATGATCAATGGATTCAGATTTATGATTAAATAAGGGGTAGGCATGCTATGTTAAACAAGTGAACTAAAGAATAAAAAAGAATAAGAGGTTAGCAAATATGCGAGGGAAAATAGGAAAAAGGTACATCCTCATACCCTAAACCCTTATTCGCTCAACACTTGCGTTCACTTCATTATTCACAAATCAAAAATACAAGTTAAGGCCAATGTCACGATCCAAATTCCAGCGTTCGAAAATCGACATCCGTACTCCACTGTACTTGAATGCCGCAGATTCAAACGTCGAAATTCGAGTCGTGCCGGAGCTTATAACACATTAAGTAAATAACATAGCGGAAGGAAAAGAATATGCATATCAATATACAACATTTGATACAATAACTGATACAACAGAATGGCACAACAGATATCAACATTATCAGAGATACAAAGAATAGCAGCGGAAATAAAAGATAACACCAGCAGCGGAACAAATCTCCAAAATAGTCTTCAAGGAAGAACTCCAGTATCGGTAATCTCCAAAGCACCAATCCAGAATAGCTCGAACTCCCAAATCAAAATGAAGAGAAGCAACTCGATCCAAAATGCGATTGCCAAATCCTAAGGCTGAAAGCTATCGAATCTACACCTACTATAGATTATCTGAAAATTCCAACTCTAGACTGCCCGTGTGGGAAAATAGTGGGCACCCACACCGATAGAAAGCTCAAGAGGAGCTAAAAGCTAGAATGTCAAGAGGGAGAATCAAATCACTTAATCAAGAACGAATCTCACATCTTTAATCACAAACTAAGGTGAATAATGACTACATCTCAAATTTTTAATGATTTTTGGTTTTTAGCATGAAATCCAAATTATATGCAAAAGTTTTGCCATGTTTTGGATGATAAAATGTATATCTATATTGATCGTTGATTTATGCTAATTCACACAGATTTTGTGATATGTTTTGATATGAAACCCCATTATATGACATCCAATTGCCTGGTGAATTTAAATTTTGAAACAATAATTTAGAAATGGGTTTCAAATTTCATAATTTTTTGAATTAATGTGGATTTTATGTGAATTTTTTAGTGAAGAAAATGCTATTTTGGGTTTAAAATAATTACGGCCAAATAATATTGGCTTAGGGTCTAAAATTTATATATGTTAGAAAACATAAAAAAATGATTTTCTAGAATTTTTGTAGAACTTTCCTAAGCGTTTAAGTGGATAAATAAAATTATTTAAGGTATGGACTTAAATGTTTTATATTTAATAAAAAGGAGAAGGGGTATTTTGTAAATAATTCAAATTGTTATTTCTAAAAATTGGTAGTACTTTTAGAAAAGAAAAACTTGCAACCAATCAAAATTTGACAAACAAGGCAAGTTTGGTACAAAGGATTAATTTAAAAAGTCAAATCAACATGCTTTTTCCTCTTTCAATGCTTTCGACACCAAGCTTTCGACTCGCTACCTCCTACTCCATCGAAACCAATGCACATGGTATCAGATACCCAGTACGTAGTGAATTGTATACAGTGGAAGGTACTATGTCAAAACCAAAGGTTTGGAGGGTATCAAATCATGTTTGTTTTAAATTGAAAATGTGTCTTCTTTTGCTTTCGAAGGAAGTGCTTTCGATTTGGTTAGCTTTCGGCTGAGTTAAATGTTTTAAAGGAAAGGTTTTGAATAGGTTGCGACTTTTGTTTTAAATGAATGCTTTTGACGGGGTCGAAACCCCAAACTTCCATTTTGTACCTTTCGACCCAAATTTCTTTCGAATGGGTTACCTTGTTTTTAAAACCCAGCCGCTTCTCCAATGCTTTCAAAAGGATCGTTTCGACACCATCACTTCTTTACTTAGGAATGCTTTCGAAAGGGATGCTTTCGACCTAATTGTTTTAATGACCCTTTTACTCGATAAAAGGCAGAAACCAATTGGTTTCGAAAGAGATAGTTTTAATATTATTGAAAGGTTTTCCATGTGTTATAAATTGAACCCAAATGCTTTCGAAAGGCTTGATGTTTTCTTCAAAAGGTTTTAAAGAAAGATTTCTAAGGGGTGGTTTCCTAATGGTTTCGAAAGGTCTAAAAGGAATGGTTTTCTAATGGTTCCGAAAGATGGTATTTAAGTGTTTAAAGATAGCATATCTAAGGTTTTAAAGCTTTCGAAGGAGATTTTTCCAGTGCTTTCGATAGGATGTGTGTGTGTGTGTGTGTGTATTGTAACAACCCGCATATTTGTCGATTATATATTTAAATATTTTATCATTAATCGGATATTGGTCCGAAAAGGTACTTTTTGCAAACGGTCAAATTAGGACTCGAGACCACTTCCATTGAGTTCGAAATGTCGTTTACAACTTTTTTAAGTATAAACATTGATAGGTTTGGAGTTAGTGGAATTTCACTTACTTTTCCCGCTTTGGGCTTCGGGTTAGATTAGCCATAATAACTCAAACCCACTTCTCTCCTTCTCCCCACTCTTCATAAATTCCTACCAAACACAAACTTTAACATTAATGGTGAGTGGAAAGGGAAATTAGAAACTCCAAGCCTAGGTTTCAACTTCAAATCCATCATTCAACTCCAAATTCAAGAAGAAAGCATTGGATTCAAGCTTGTAGTTGCTTCTCCATTCACCTTCAAGCTTTTCTTCATAATTTGGTGCAAAGGTGAGATTTTTTTCTCACATTCTTGCCTATATCTATCTTGGACTGTTGGGAATGAATTCCCATCACTTTAGCATGTACATTTGCATTTGTTTTGGATTGGATTGGCGAAAAGCTCCAATTTTTAGTGTTTTTGGCGAATTTCTACACTTAGGTCGTTCTGCCTTGCTTGGTCGCTCTGCGTAGAAAAGTCACGGCGTACATATTTCGCTCGCATGAGTTAGGTCATTCTGCCGCTATTAGGTCGGCCAACTCGCTAGGTCGCTCGGAATTAAGTCGTAGGGCCATAGGCCGTTAGGTCGCTCCATGCATCGGTCGTCCACCTTTAGTTTGCTCGATCATGCTTAGGTCGTTAGGTCGCGTGTCAATTAAGTCGCTCGGCCATTATAGGCTATAGGTCGTCTCCATTAGCTCGCTTGGCATTGGGTCGTAAGGTCGCACGTATCCACTAGGTCGCTTGACCATTTTAGCTCGCTTCCCCTTTTAGGTCGCGTGGCACTTTAGGTCGCATGACCTTAATTCCTTTATGTCGTTAAGGCCTTAACTCGCTCGACCTAGTTAGGTCGTTAGGTCACGTGGCACATTAGGTCGTTAGGTCGCGACAGTCGTTCCACTTTGGCCTTTGCAACTTTAGGTCGTTCAACCGCTAGGTCGCGTGCCTCTTTGGGTCGTTCCCACGTTAGGTCGTAAACCCATAGGTCGTGAGCCCGTTAGGTCGCTCGACCCCTTTAACTCGTAGGTCGCACAATCCCCTTAACTCGCTCGGCCTTGTCATTTTTAGGTCGCGAGTTTAATTAGGTCGTTCGGCCTTAAAACGTTAGGTCGCTTGGCCTGTGCTATTGTTAGGTCGCGAGTTCCTTAGGTCGCTCGCCTCCCTTAGGTCGCTTACCTGGTTGAGTCACACCTCACCTTAGCTCGGCTATGTTAGGTCGCGAGTTTTCCTTAGGCCGCGTGTACCCTAGGTCGCAACCTTTAGGTCGCTCGATTCTATTCTCCCTTAGGTCTTCACTAGGTCGTACCGTTTTGGACGGGGCGCTGCCCCGCACCCCGCCGTAGGGGATCTTATCTGAAAAACATTCAACAGAACTTGCTTTGTTGAGATGCTGAGTTGACCATTCTTCAATACAAACTATCTTTGGCTTCTCGCTCGATTTTATGGTATCACGGCCTTGCTAAAAAGGCGGGATAACAACTTTAGAAATATGAAGGTTTCAATACTAGTAGTAAATATCAAAACTCTTTCAACAAAATGATTTCAACTCTATTTTCAATAACAAAGCTCTTTTCTTGAACCGTTTTCCAATCTACTAGTATATACAAACCTTTACCTCACTCGGATGAGAAATCTAATTAAACGGCTTAGTAAAACAAGTGGTATGAAACGCTTGCGTTCACTTCGTCGGTTAATTCTTAGACTTGTTCGATTGAACCTCTTGTGACAATTTTCTAGTGAAGATTTACAGTTTGTTCGTAAATATTTAAGTTAAGCAAGTGGTGATGGGACACGAAGATAAACTTTTATATTTACTAGCTAAGTGTAATTGACACTTCTCGTTGATCATGACGATCTTTTATGATTTAGACTAGCAATTGTGCGATGTCTCTTTGTTTGCAAGGTTAGACTAGACCTCATTGGTGTGATTCCGACTCACACATATCTCTTTGTCCGCAAGGTTAGTCTAGACACCATTTGTGTGATTCCACTCACACATACCTTTTTGTTGCGAGGTTAGGCTAGACACCATTTGTGTGATTCCACTCACACATACCTTTTTGCTTTTTGGTTAGCCTAGACCTCATTTGGATGATTCCGACTCACCCATATGGGGTAGCTCCCCATGGTCTTCGGACCGTCATGTGATAGGCCTCTTTCCCTTTTTCTGTGATTTATGGATTTCTTGTGTTGATTTCTGGAATTTATGTCATTGACTTGTTATGAGTACAAGTTTAGGGTATGATGCCCTCTTTGGATCTTTGAGAAGATTCTTGTGATATTGATTTGTCTCTTATTGATTGATCTTCTTTTGATCATCATTTGCATACTTATAGTAGTATGCCAGCATGGATATTTTATGTTTGTGCCATATCTTTTATTTTATACCATGTCATCTGATATTTATAGCTAGACTGGTCCGTTTATTATTTTCTTAAATAATACTCGGGTCAGACCGAGATGTTACAGGTGCTTCTGCTTGACTTCTTCCCGGGATTTGCTACTCTGACTTTTGGCTAACTATTTACATTAGCAGTTTTTGTTGTATACACTTGAGATATAGACTCATAGATGTATTCTTTTGTATTGCACGTATTGCTATTCTTTTGTATTATTGTGGATCTTTTTGACCACTACTCTGATGTACACTTTCATGTGTTAGTTATATATTCATATCTTCTTCTGCCTTTGTGATATGGATGTCTGTGACTAATTTGTGTTATGCTTATTTCTATGTTTGTTTCCGAAGATTATTTATAGCCACCGTGTGATAAGCAATCACATGGATGGTCGCTCCTCAACAGCCTTATTCTCCGTGCTAGTTGACAGCACTACACCGTAGTGTTCTTGGCTAGCGTGGGTATAGAGGTGGGGCGTCACACACACACACACACACATATATATGAATGGTTTCTAAAGTAATGCTTTGGCCGTCGGCCTAAGGTTTTACTTTTATTGAAAGGGATACTTTCAAAGGTTTCGAAATGGGTACTTTCGAAAGTTTAAACATTTTCATTAACAAGGTTTTGTGTAATGAATAAGTAAAATCACAAGGTTATCTGAGTGAAGCAAATTGTGTGTTTGTGTGAGTATATAAATATATATATATATATATATATATATATATATATATATATATAATTTCCTTGTTTGAAGAATGATTTCAAGGTTTAATTTGAATGAAAAGGTTTTCAAGGAAAGTTTTATGGGTAGATAACCCTAGGTAAAATGAATCAAATATTAGAATAACAAATGGGACTGGTATGAGGTCCTGCCCTATACTTTAGCTTGTGGCCCTTAGCTAAGATAGGTCCAAATTTCCAGTATTTTGGGATTTGTCGGAAGTAAGACTAAAATTATGTTACGCACAGAAAGGAATCTAAAAAGGAAAGATAAGATATTGATGAGCCTACAAAACCATTACGATCAGTTAGACCTGGAGAAGTAAGTAAGGACAGTCCATCCAAAAGAGGAGTATCTAAGAGATGTTATATTTTTATGTTTTTATGGTAGGCCCGAGTCTGCCAAGGGCTAGTAGTTAGCCAAACAAAACTACAGTGTTTAAACAGATAGTCCATTCGATAACATATATCTACATATACATGATATTGCTTTACAGATTTAACCAGTTTTTGTTGCAGGATTATAATTTGCAAAAGATATATTTTTTAAAGGATATTAGTGAGGGGAAACCCATTCCGCTAAGCGGTGTGGTCTCACTTAATATGAGATAATCAAGATGTATAGTATTATTTACACTGGGCTTTATGTCTGACTTGATGTTTACATTTTCCCTTTAAACACTCGGGTGCTCAGAATATGATTTGAGTAGGCTGATAGTGGAGGTTTATAGGTTTTAATAGGATTAGTGAATAAAGCTTCCAGTGAAGAGTAGGTGGCCGACGGATGGCTATTTAAGAGTTGCTGTTTATTTTTATCTGATTCTGCTATGTTGTATATAGTACTCCGGTCAACCAAGGGGGCATCATCATATGTTGCTTTTGGCGTATTTGTGTAATAACTATATTTTATTTGAACTTGGGAAAGCAATGGGATTAAGTAATTTGAATACGAAACATGTGTCTTGAAATGTAATCAGTAAAATGTTTTTTTTAAGTCTTTGATTTTGTTTCATATTTAAGTGCTTCTGATATTACGGATACCATTAACATAGCCGTATTTAGTCGCCGAAAGTTAATACTATGGATGATTGCGGCATCTGTAGCGCTTAGCTTTGGGCCTCTAGATAAGGGATATTACCCTTCCTCTTTTTGAATATAGAACAAATAGATTGTATATATAGATTAGATTTTAGAAATCAGAAGCTGGAGAGAATAAAGATTGGGAATTTAATTTAAATTTGAGATTAGAGATTAGAATTACTTACCAGAAAGTTCACTATTTTTGAAAACCTAAAGGGAAAGAATTTGACAGAGCTTCGTCGTTACTACAAAATTTTATAAGGAAAAGTAAGGGGTTAGGGGTCTATTTGTAGAAGTGAATAGGAACCAGAAGCTTTGGATTAAAAATGATCAAATCCAGGCTGTTCGGGCCACTTTTTACCATAGCCACCACCCACTCAATGGTCGATCGCTAGAGGCCTACAATCGACCAGTGAAAAAGGGAGTCGACTGTTCCATTTATTTTTGGGATGTTTGATTACATGTCTTTTCTTTATATATTTAATGCTTTTTTTAATGCATGTTAACTTTAACGTTACTTAAACAAGTTAACGTTACTAAAACAAGTTAACGTTACTTAAATATTAACTATCACCAACCATTAATTATTTAAATTCGAATTCAAATATTTAAATTTTCAATTCAAATTTTAGACTTCTAAATTCAACTTCAAATATTTAAATTCAAAAACTTTAAACGTCCATAACTTCTCCGTTTGAACTCCAATTGCGACATATCATATATGGAAATCGATCAGAAAATCGCTACGGACACTATGGTGTAAATTCCTTGACCAAATTTGAATATTGGCAAAATTTATATTTTTAATCATATGTTAATTATTTAATTTCTTATTAAATTTTATGTGTTACAAGAATTTTAGTATTATTTTACTTTTATTGAGTATCAAATTAAGGTATGAAATTCTACGTTAAATTAAGGTATGAGATTTTGAAACAGGAGAGGGATATTATTGATACAAAGAGTTATAACTTTTATACAAAAAATAGCTATAGGTTTGAAGATTCCATTCACGGTTCTTTTTTCATATCTTCTTTTTTAATTTTTACAGGATAGCATGTCAAAAGAACTTGATTTGGTAAAATAACTAAATTCATTAGATGAATCAAAATAATAGGTACCTTTTTATTCTAAAAATGGAAAAGATATATATTTTATTCTTATTCTTTTTTAATAAGATTAGATAGGAACTATTTAATGAAAATAGGATTAATATTAGACGAAATTAGGCATAACATTTAATATTTGAGCTAAAATTGATTTAATGTGAGTTGTCACTAATTTAAATTCAATCAAACTAAATTTAGGGCATAAATTCAATTGATAAATTCATTAGTAAGTGTAATTAATATGGTAACAAATGAGGTAATTAATGTTAAAAATGAGTTACTTCTTCATTTAGGTATTTTAAATAAACAAAATAATAGAAGTAAAGACATAAACTTCAATTTGGAAAATAATGAATTATGCTTGAGAAAAAATATGTTCAAGTTGGTTCAATAATGATACTAAAAACTAATTTATTCCTTAAATTACCTTTTACATGGTAAACTACCTTGATTTCAGGCTAGAATATCTATTATATGATTGTAAAATAAAATTAAGTGGGAATACTCATTTACATCATCCATGTTTCCAAAATTTCTGCATGTTTTCTTAGTCCACTCATTAATTTTTTAAACTATATTCTTTTAATTATAAATTCTTATCTAAGCACTTCAAAATCGTTATAGGTTTTCTCACTTAAGCATTTTTAAATTTAAAACTTAGGAACTTGAATAAAGTTAACATTTTAATTAGAAATGTGGCATATTATCCACACAAATTTGTTGTCCATAACTAAAAAAAACTGAAGTTAATCGAAATGATTATTTACTTAGAAAAATTTAATAATTTTTAGATTCAAATTGAATAATAATATGATGAAATTCACGTAACAAATAAAAGCTTTATAATTGGAATAGTATTTTCAAAAAATACCTTTCTAACCTAATGTAATTTATTTCATGTATACAATCTTAACAAAACTTAAACCTCTTAGTTGGTACATAAATTCTAGATAACAATCTACATTTTAGCCATGTTAAACCTTAGCTAGACACGGACATTGCTTAAAAGCTCAGATACACCAAGTCTATTACTTGCATAAATTTTAATGCAGACTTTCCTATAAGATTGTAATGAATTTTATAAATTCTGAATATTGAATAACTTTGTACCAGTTTCGCTTGATCCAATAATTATTTTTTTGTTTACTCGATACTAATAAGAGAAGGAAGTACTAAAGAAGAAATGGAAGAAGGATCCAATCTAAGGATTTGGGAAGTTCCAATGTCATTATTTCCTATTTAATTTTTTATTTCATATTTTAATATTTTCAACTCTTTATATTATAATATCAATCTATGCACTATAGTTTCATCTTGGTGACAAGAAATATTAGTTTCTTTAGAACTGAAATTGTGGGATATGAAACAATGCTTGGAAGAGTAAACAATTCTTTAGGAGCAGAAATTGTGGGATATGAAACAATGCTTGGAAGAGTATAGCTAGATAATACTGTCTTCTAATGTGGAGAATAGGGCCACTTAGGAGCTACCATCTATAGCTTTGTCTTAAACATCTATTAAATACGTTGACTTAATGCTCTAATTTTTTTCTTTCTCAAGTGGATCGACATATTCAATAAATGCTTAATACAAGACTATTGTGGCTAATGGATCTATCAGAACAAAATACTATAAAGAAATGTACAAAACACCACAGAACAGCAAACAGACATATATATACGTATACACTGATACAACCCCAGTACAATGCAAAATGATACATCATAAGTGGTACTAGGGCCACACTATATACTATGAGTCAAAAATATCGATACATATCAGAGTCAATCAAAAAACTTCAATCCTACTCAAAAAGAGATAAGCAGACATCCAAGGCGGAAGCAATCAAAGTAAAGCCCAAAGTAGGTATCTAACCTGAAACAACTCGGTATCACCCTAGTATATAAAAATACACGAGTTTGTCTAGCTAAAACATCAGATTAGTAACAAATATATGAAGTATAAGGTAAAGGGGTGATATATCTTCTCGAATGAGAAGAAGAATGCAAGGAACATACCATTAGTTCAAGTGAGGTAGTATAACAAAGTACATATATCCTCGAAAGAGGTAAACTCGACAATAAAAGCAAATAAGCATAAAGCATGCCTCATATCATCGACATAATCCCAAAAGTAACTATAATGGTTTCTCCAAACCATACTCCTAAATAAGAGAAATCTCAAAACTAAAAACTCACCGTAAATGGCAATCACAAATATGTTCTCAAAATAGAGAAGTCCCAAAACTCAGGATATGCCAAAAATGGCAAACAAATATATCTCCAAAAAGGAGATTAGAAATCACAAAATAAACGCCAAGTGTTCGCAAAGCCAAATCTCAAAGTCTAGAACTCGGTAAGGATGTAATCACCATATATAATGTCTCGAATAGCTCAAATGGCCAATAATGTAAAAAGGCGATACACATGGAAAATCACAAATAAATCAGTGAAATCATCTCAAAGATAGTACATGCTTATAAAATGGCCAAAGCTCGCTAAGTACCGTTCTCTCAAAATAAGGCGCTATGTCTCAAATGGACAAATGTCTCGAAGGACAATTATGTCCCGAAGATAAACATCCCGAAGGACAACATCCTGAAGGACAAATACGTCTCAATTGACAAACACCCCGAAGGACAACATCCCAAAGGATAAATGAACCGAAGGTCTAGTACTGGAAGTACTCGAGAATGTGTCATGAACTCGTAGATAGGAACTCGAAAAGTGGTAACAGTGCATCCCGTGCCACACGTTCTCACTTATCGGTTTACTAATCGCTAGCCAATGCCACACTAGAAAATTAGTAAAAATATTTGCCTCATCTCATCGACAAATACGACCCGAAGGTCAAAACGTTCAAATGGACAAGTCAGGAATTAACCGATAAAGTAAATGCATATGTCCCATACCATGTGTTTTACTAAACCGTTAGTTCTCCTTCTCATACCCTTGAATAGTGTAAAAGTGTATTTTATATAAAAAATATTTTTTTGAGAAAACAAGCTTTTAAAACAATTTTCAAAATTGTTTTTGGAAAACAATCTTTGAAATTCCCTTATTATAGAGAATATATAGTTTTTATAGTTTGAAAATAATTTTAAATATTATATAATAATTATTTTAAAAGCCAATTTATTTTAAAAATCAATTCAAAATTATTTAGAAAAACCCGTGCTCGAAATCAAAGAAAATCATCGAAAGCACCAAAACCGACCTTCGAAAACATCTCAAAATCGATTCATTTTGAATCGCAAATTCACCAAAATTCTAGCTCGCCTATTGATAGGCTTCATGGCCTTCAAAACAATTCAGAAACATCACAAATACAAGATGCAGAAGTTGGAAATCAAACGGGAAAACAAGACAGAACAAAAAAATTGCATAAGTAAAAACAATACCCAGGTTTGAAATCTTCTCCGGGTTCGACTTTCAGACATAAATAGAATGGCTTATTAACCTTGAAATGGTCTGAAATTTGACACACACAAAGTAGAACAATTTATCTATTAACTGGAAAAATATTCACTGAAATCCGACACAAAATGGTAAAGATATGAAATTTCAAACATGGACTCAGACAATGTTGAATTCTGCCCATGTCTGAAAACCCTCTCGGGTTCAACTTACAGACATGAAACAGGTGACCAAACAATCTCTAATTGAATTGAAAATTATTATGCACATAGCAGAATCCTTCTGCTTTTAAATAAAAAAAGAATCAATGAATCCCAATGGAAAATGAAAATGATACGTTGTCTTAAACATGGACTCAGGCCATGTTTGCAGCGGCTTAGAAAACAAAAATGAGCCCAAGCCTGAAAACCATCTCGAGTTCAACTTACAGGCATGAAGAGGGACAAATGACCTCAGATTGAGCTAAAAATTAATACACACAAATTAAAAAACTTTAACTTTCAAATAAAAAATAATCAATGAATTTCGACAGGAAATGAAAGAGATATGTTATCTCAAACATGCGCTCAGGCCATGTTTGCAGCAACTAAGAAAATAGAAATGTGTACGGGCCTGAAAAGTATCTCGTGTTCAACTTACAGGCATGAAATAGAGGATCAAAGACCATAGATCGAATTGAAAATTGGTATGCACATATTAGAAAACTTAAACTTTCAAATAAATAAAGAATCGATGAATTCCGACTGGAAATGAAAGAGATATGATGTCTCAAACATTGACTCGGGCCATGTTTGCAGCAACTTAGAAAACAGAAATGTATACAAAACCATCTCGGGTTTAGCTTATAGGCATGAAACAGAGGACCAAACGACTCAGATAGAACTGAAAATAGGTATGCACATAGTAGAAAACATTAACTTTCAAATAAAAGAAGAATTGATGAATTCCAACAAGAAATGAAATTGATAAGCTGTCGCAAACATGGACTCAGCCCATGTTTGCAGCAGCTTGGAAAACAGAAATGTGTACAGGTCTGAAAACCATCTCCGATTCTACTTATAGGCCTGAAACAGATGATCAACCGACCTCGGATTGAACTAAAAATTGAGATACACATAGTAGAAAACTTTAACTTTCAAATAAAAAATTCGATGAACTCCAACAAGAAATGAAAGAGATATGTTGTCTCAAACATGGACTCAGGCCATGTTTGCAGCAGCTTAGAATATGAAAATGTATACAGGCCTGAAAACCATCTCGGGTTCAACTTCATGCCTGAAACAGATTACCAAAAGACCTCGGATTGAATAGAAAATTGGTATGCAAATAGTATAACCATTTTACTTTCAAATAAGAGAAGAATCGATGAATTTCGACATAGGAATAAGAAGATATGGTCATAAAAAAAGCAATTCAAAACTATTTTTATTGTAAATTTCAAGCAGCAAAACTTATTTACAGTAAACAAATTTTTGGCAGCTTTTTGGCTATAAAACTCTTGTTTTAGCTAGGGATTTGTGAATTTTGCACTCACCTTGCAACATAGTAAAGTAAACCCTTGGAAATTCGAAGAAATATGGGTGCTTGCACTTGATCTTAGCTTCTAGAACCAGAAGAAGGAGTTTATGCAGACATGCAAGCACAAAATTTCAATTACAGTCAACAAACTCATCAAATCAGAAATAGAAGGAAGAAATTTTGGTTTTTTAACGTATTATCTAAATAAATTGGCTTTCATTTGATTATTACAGCAAAAGATTTGAATTGGTTTGGAGATTTTGGTTTTTGCTTTGAAGAGGGAAGTGGATTTTCTTTCTTGTTTGTTTACAAAATGAAGAAGACTTACTGTACTTAAAAGAGATGAGAAAAAAAACTTTCCTTCTTTTCTAGTTAAGTTGACAAATGGGCCAAAACCCAATAACCAAATTATTTAGCCCCAAAATCAAACTAACACACTAAGCACTATTATACACTAATATTTACAAGTTATAACTTATATATATACATGTTTCAATTCTATTAAAAATCACACAACATATTTTTATGCTCTCAAAATTATTTTACAATAAATAAAAAGATTATTTAGCTCTAAAAAATATTTTCATTATTAAAAACTCTTCTTTTTAATTAAATGCACAATTTACGCAAAAATTACATAAAACTCTATTATTAACTCCAAAAATTACACAAAAATTATTTTCTTGTGTAGTTAAATATAACAAATCATTTTTACATCATTATTACAACCAAAAATTATTTTTAAACAAAATTTCTCCTTTTCATTTATAATATAGCACATATTAAAAAAATAAAAGAAACATTTGGCAATAATTATTAAAATTTGCATTTCTCTAAATTGAAACAATATTTCACTCATTTTTATCACAACAACCAAAAATGAAGTTTCTAAACTTAATTTTCTCATTTTATATTCATAATCAATTGTTTATTTAAAATAAACAATTTCCAATTTCCAATTTATTTTATTTAACTATACTAAATTATTAACCACCATTATAATTTAATATTACAGGTAATCATAAAACTAGGGTTGTTATAAACTCCCCCTCTCAAAAATTGCATCCTCGCAATTTCTAGAGAAGAACCGTATTGAACATGATTATTTCATCAAGCAAAAGAAAATAGATAAGCTCGAGTTTAAAATTTCTCAGTCTCAATGCATGGTGATATAAAACCAAGATAAGATTGCTCAATAAGTTATATGGTTTCCTGAGTGTAATTGCTGTGATTAGCGGACTATTGGATTTTTATGAGCAATACATCATGATTTCAAAGGGGCTTTACCTTTAAAACAAGAATGCAAATAAGATGTTGTACAAAAGATTAATCAAGTGAGATTGATTTCTAAGAAGCTTCTCGAATAGATCGGGATTTAACATAATTTTATCCCGGATTCCAACCAACTAGATAATTATCAACATAACCATCCATATGTCATTATGGAAAGAGCCACATCTACACTAGATTGACAACAACCGAGGTAAGAAAACTCAACAAAATTAGGTGGTTTCTTCAATACTATCAACCTAAACGACCGCGCAAATGCAAGTCGCTAGATGATTGCAGAAAAGAAAGACAAATACAAGGAATGGACTTTTATACTCCTATTTTACTAAACAAATATTTTTAAGGTTTCAAAAACTCGATTTCTTTATACTCAAATTTCAACATTTTGAAAATTTTCAAAACATATTACTAAAATCCAATTTAATCTGCAAACTCTTCATTTAAAGTGAATAAAATGTTTTGCTCTTAAACTCTACCACAATTTATTTCAGTTTGAAACATATATTCTTCATACTAATCATCAACTCAATCACATTCACAAAATAGGTAGAATACACTTGACCATTAAGAAAACAAGTCAATTTCAATTTCAAACCTGCTGTAAATAAAACAAGTTTTGACACAGCAAAGAACAAAATCAAAGAACTCTTATAAAATAAAAGTTGTTCTACTAAGTCTAAGCTTTCCGGCAATATAAAGATCATCAATATCAAATTCTTAATTTGAAAGTAATGTAAAATTTACTTTCATCTTAAATTTTAGAAATTTTATAATAAGACAGAAATGTTTATTCACTTTCAAACATATTTAAGACAGAATATAAAGCAAAGTCTTTCAAAGTGGTAAAAAGAAAGTTTATAGCATTTTGAAAGCTCTGCCATTTAGAAAAAAGTTTGAACTCATTTGAAGTTATAAATATCGAGTTATTGTTGTTTTAGCACAACAATTTCATAATCAAATTTCAGCTTTTAAATCAATTAAAATTTGAAATTTTCCCAATACATTTCAATTTTATTCTACATTTTCAAACAAGATTTTCGCTAAATCATTCACTAAATGGTCATCTTTTCCTGGAAAGCTAAGACATACAAAATTATGATCAACTCTATGTAATCATCATTATAGAAAAAACGACTCATTAGTTGGAAAAAAATTCATTACTTTCCAAAATCTAACTTTAAAGCAATTAACTAAGAAAACTCATTTTGGACGAGATAACTAATCTCTTCCTTTATCAAGAGATGAATATTGATTATCCATCAATATAAATTTTAGGGATATATATATACAAAGTTTAAAATTATTCTCACAATTTAAAATGATTATACCACATGAATTGTTCATTTATCAAAGCAATTCAAATTCACATTTCCACCTTTTCCCAAAAAATAAATTTCCATCTAATTATCAACATAAAACTAATTAAAGTTGATAGGTAATTTAAACTTGTTTTCTAAAGATATTTCAAATTCACATCAATAAATTTTTAACACAACCAAAATTTAAAACAAAAACTTGCTCACGAATCTATGATAAAAGTTTAAAGTAAGCATATTCAATTTCAAAAATTTCCAATAATGCAAGGGTATTGCCTCGCCATTGATTTATAGCTAATGACCCCATCGAATGGCTGTAGAGTTGACCTAGTGATGAAAACTGCCTCGCTACTCATCCAACACTCACTAGGGCTCAATGGCTGCATTATATATTCAAAATAAAATTTAATTCTCAAACCATAATAATTTATTCAAAACTTACTTATTAAAACTCAATTTACCATGTTTGATTGTCTCATCATAGCATTTAGGAAATTTCTAACGCTAACGTTGATCAGGCGCATCGACCAGAATTCTTAAAGCACTCAATGGACAACCCAACAAAAAAATCATTTTCTATAAAAAGAAACGCCTCATATATAATTTACAAAATATTCTTTGCTTATCTCAATAAACAAAATCCAATTCACTTAAGAACATATCTTTTATTTGAAATATTTGAAAGTTCAAATTGTTGCCCATACTCATCATCAAGGAACACAAGGAGAACTCATCGAGATATTCCCCAGAATACTCGATTCATAAGATTGACAAAATAAATTGGAGTGTTCGTCAAACCAAATGGTATAACGAGCCACTCACAAGAACCATACGAGTGTGAAATGTGGTAGGAAGAACGCTATCCTTCGCAATTCGTAGCTGATCTAAATCGGTGTAAAGTCAAGCTGAAGGAAGTCCCTAGCACCTCTCGACTGACTGAACAAGAGATCAATGATATATAAGGGTAAGGGCAAGCTATCTTCTCGAACGAGAAGAAGTAACATTAACAACATATCATTACTTCGAGTGAAGTAATATCACAAAGTATATTAATAACTGAGTATCCTCTTAGGATATCTCAAAAAAGGAAAGAAGAATGACATCGGTTAAATTCATTTAATTGCCTCATTTCCTTAGTGGACATCCTCGTGAGTGGATAACCGACAGGCTAAGAACTAGGAATGAGGTCAATACAAAATCCAATGCCCGATTTGGTGACAAATCTGAAATGGACTCACATAAATCAACAAAATCACAACAACTGGAATTCGAGATACATCATCATCTCGAAACACAAGAACAAATAAAGATATTTCAGAATTATCATCAACATTCTGAAGAACAGGAGACAACAAATCAGCCGAATTAGGGTGCCTAAAATATAGGACCCTTTTGGAACATAGGATTGGGGCTCGATAACAAACAAGCCAATCCATCCGTAAATCACATTAAACCCAAGATAATGACTAATGTGCGGATTTGTACAGAAAGAAAAACTACAAAAATAACCTAAATATTGTCACTCAACATGCCAAGTATTACAGATCCCCGCAATAGGATTCGCAATCCTAAAAAAAAAGTAACGAGATAAGAAACATCCAATGGTATCAACAAGCTCCTTCGGCACGAATGTGTGTCAAGCACCCGTATTGAAGAGAATAAGAATAAAATAATCACGATAAGAATTATTCCTAGGATAAGATATCAATAAATCAATTATGGAATACTACGGAATAAAATATATTCCTAGACATATTCCAAACTTATATCTACTCCAATGGACACGAAAAGGCTAAGGATACAATGATTAAGGAAAATGCAACTCTTATATTGTACTTTGATGTATCGTAATATATGTTATGTTCTATGTTTACCATACTTTGTTCTGAACTCAGCTCTGATACCAAGCTGTGATGCCCCACCCTGAGACCCATATTAACAAAGAGTATTACTGGATAATACTATCTGGTAATGCGGAGAATAGGGCTGGTTAGGAGCGTCCATCTATAGCTTTGTCTTAAACATCTGTTAAATACATCGACTTAATGCTCTAATATTTTTCTTTCTCATGCGGATCGACATATTCAATAAATGCTTAGTACAAAACTATAGTGGATAACAAATCTATCGGAACAAAATACAAAAACGATATGTACAACACATCATAGAACAACAAATGAACATATATATACATATACACTGATACATCCCCAGAATAATACAAAATGATACATCATAAGTGGTACTGGGACCACACTATGTACAACGAATCAAAAATATAGATACATATCAGAGTCAATCAAAAATACTAAAAAATTATTCAAAAAGAGATAAGCAGACATCCAAGCGGATGCAATCAAAGAAAAGTCCAAAGCAGTATATAACCTGAAACAACTCGGTCTGACCCGAGTATATAAAAATACATGGGTCGGTCTGACTAAAGCATTAGATTAGTAATAGATATAGGAAGTATAAGGTAAAGGGGTGATATCTCTTCTCAAATGAGAAGAAGAATGCAAGGAACGTATCATTAGTTCAAGTGAGGTAGTATCACTAAGTGCATATATCCTTGAAAGAGGTAAACTCAACAATAAAAGCAACTAAGCATAAAGCATGCCCCATATCATTGGCATAATCCCAAAAGCAACTATATTGGTTTCTCTAAACCATACTACAAAATAGGAGAAATCTCAAAATTCAAAACTCGCCATAAATGGCAATCACAAATATATTCACAAAATAGAGAAGTCCTAAAATTCAAGACACGCCAAAAATGGCAAACACATATATCTCCAAAAAGGAGATTAGAAATCTCAAAATAAACGAAAAGTGTTGAAAAACCCAAATCTCAAAGTATAGAACTCGATAAGGAGTTCAATTTCCCAAAGATGTAATCTCCATATGCAATGTCTCAAACGGCTCGAATGACCTGGAAAATCATAACTAAATCTGTGAAATCATCTCAAAAGATAGAATATGCTTATAAAATGGCCGAAGCCCGCCAAGTACTGTTCTCTCAAAATAAGGCATCGCGTCTCAAATGGACAAACGTCCTGAAGGAAAGTATCCCAATGGATAAATACATCCCGAAGACAAACATCCCGAAGGACAACATCTCGAAGGACAAATACGTCTCAATGGACAAACATCCCAAAGGACAACATCCCCAAGGATAAAGTACCCGAAGTTCCAGTACTGGCAATACTCGAGAATGTGTCACAAACTCTCGAATAGGAACTCAAAAAACAGTAATAGTGCGTTCCATACCGCATGTTCTTAATTGTCGGTCTGCTAACCACTGGCCAATTCCACACTAGAAAATGTGTAAAAATATTTGCCTCATCTTATAGGCAAATACGACCCGAAGGTCAAAACGTTCAAATGGACAAGTCAAGAATTAACCAATAAAGTAAACGCACATGTCCCATACCACGTGTTTTACTAAACCGTTTGATTCTTCCTTTTATATGCTCGAACAGTGCAAAAACGTATATTTTATATATATAAAATTTATTTGAGAAAAGCTTTTAAAACAATTTTCGAAACCGTTTTTGGAAAACAATCATTGAAATTCGAGAATATATAGTTTTTATAGCTTGAAATTAATTTATAAATATTACATATTAAATATTTTAAAAGCCAATTTATTTTAGAAGTCATTTAAAAATTATTTGGAAAAATCCATGCTCGAAATCAAAGAAAAATCATTGAAAAGCACCAAAACCGACATTCGAAAACATCTCAAAATCGATTCATTTTGAATCACAAATTCACCAAAATTTTGGCTCGCCTATTGTTAGGCTTGAAGGCCTTCAAAATAGTTCATAAAGATCACAAATACAAGATGCAGAAATCAAAGATCGAACGGGAAAACAAGGCAGCACAAAAGAAGTGCACAAGCAAAAACAATACCTAGGTCTGAAATCTTCTACGGGTTTAATTTTCAGACATAATTCGAATGGATTGTTAACCTCAGAAAAGTCTGAAATTTGACAAACACAAAGTAAAACAATTTATCTATTAACTGGAAAAAGATTCGCTGAATTCCGACATGAAATGGTAAAGATATGAAATTTCAAACATGGACTCGGACCATGTTGAATTCTACCCAGGTCAGAAAAACCTCTCGGGTTCAACTTACATACATGAACAGGTGACCGAACGATCTCTTATTGAACTGAAAATTGGTATGCACATAATAGAAAACTTCAACTTTCAAGTAAAAGAAGAGTCAATGAATTTCGGCATAAAATGGAAAAGATACGTTGTCTCAAACATGGACTTATACCTTGTTTGCAGCAGCTCAGAAAACGGAAATGTGCCTAGGTCTGAAAACCATATCGGGTTCATCTTACAGGCATGAAACAGAGGACCAAAATACCTCAGACTAAACTAAAAATTATTGCACATAGTAGAAAATTTAACTTTCAAATAAAAAAAGAATCAATGAATTTTGACAGGAAATGAAAGAGATATGATGTCTCAAACATGGACTCAGGCCATGTTTTTAGCAACTCAAAAAACAAAAATGTGTGCAGGCCTGAAAACCATCTCGGGTTCAACTTATAGACATGAAAAAGAGGACCAAACTACCTTAGATTGAACTGAAAATTAGTATGCCCATAGTAGAAAACTTTAGCTTTCAGATAAAAAAGAATCGATGAATTCTGACAGGAAATGAAAGAGATACGCTGTCTCAAACATGGACTCAGGCCATGTTTGTAGCAACTCGGAAAACAGAAATGTGTATGGGCCTGAAAACCATCTCGAGTTCAACTTACAGGCATGAAACTGAGGATCAAACTACCTCAGATTGAACTAAAACTTGGTATGCACATAGTAGAAAACATTAACTTTCAAATAAAAGAAGAACCGATGAATTCCAACAAGAAATGAAAGAAATACCCTGTCTCAAACAAAGACTCGGGCCTTGTTTGCAGCCTCTCAGAAAGTGAAAATGTTTACAGGCCTAAAACCCATCTCTAGTTCAACTTACAGGTCTGAAACAGAAGACCAAACTACCTCAGATTGAACTGAAAATTAGTACGCACATAGTAAAAACCTTTAATTTTCCAATAAAAAAAGAATCGTTGAATTCTGACAAGAAATGAAAGAGATATGCTCTCTCAAACATGGACTCAGGCCATGTTTGCAGAAGCTCGGAAAACAGAAATGTGTATAGGCTTGAAAACCATCTTGGGTTCCACTTGCAGGCCTGAAACAGATTACCAAACGACCTCAGATTGAACTGGAAATTGGTATGCACATAGTATAACACTTTGACTTTCAAATAAAAAAAATGAATCGATGAGTTTCGACATAGGAATAAGAAGATATGGTCATACGAAGTAGCGACTCAAAACTGTTTTACTGTAAATTTCAAATAACGAAACATGTTTATAGTAAACGAATTATTGGTAGGTTTTTGGAAATGAAACTCTTGTTTCAGCTAGAGATTTGTGATTTTTTCACTCACCTTGAAAAATAGTAGAGCAAAACCTTGGAAATTCCAAGAAATATAGGAGCTTGCACTTGAGTTTAGCTTCTAAAACCTGAAAAAGGAGTTTATACAGACTTCCAAGCATAAAATTTCAATTAAAGACCATAAACTCATCAAATCAAAAATAGATGGAAGAATTTTTGGTTTTGGGATGGATTACCTAAATAAATTAGCTTTAATTTGATTTTTACAGCAAAAGATTTGAATTGGTTTGGAGATTTTGATTTTTCTTTTGATGAGGGAAGTGGATTTTCTTTCTCTTGTCTGCTTTCAGGAAGAAGAAGAAGAAGACTTACTATTCATACAAGAGATGAGAAAGAAACTTTCTTTCTTTTCTGATTAAGTTAACAAATGGGCTAAAACCCAATAACCAAAATAATTAGCCCCAAAATCAAATTAACACAATAAACATTATTATACACTAATATTTACAAGTTATAACTTGTATATATACATGTTTCAATTCTATAAAAAATCACACAACATAATTTTATGCTCTAAAAAATTATTTTACAACAAATAAAAAGATTATATTGGTCTAAAAATTGTTTCATTATTGGAAACTCTTGTTTTTTAATTAAATGCACAACTTACATAAAAATACATAAAAGTCTATTTTTAACTCCAAAAATTACATAAAAATTATTTTCTTGTATATAAATATAACAAATCATTTTAACATCATTATTACATCCAAAAATTATTTTTAAATAAAATTTCTCCTTTTTATTTATAATATACCACATACTAAAACAGATACTTTTTTTTAAAACATTAATAAAAGAAACATTTGGCAATAATTATTCAAACTTGCATTTCTCTAAATTGAAACCATATTTCACTCATTTTTATCACAACAACCAAAAATAAAGTTTCTAAACTTTATTTTCACATTATATATTTAAAAGCCATTTTTTATTTAAAATAATCAATTTAAAATTTCCAATTTATTTTATTTCATAAATTGTAGCCACCGTTATAATTTAATATTACAGGTAATCGTCAAAACCAGGGTTGTTACACTTACTGTGTTTTTCGACTAATTAAAAAAGGATCTTTCTTCCGTTCAAATTACATTTCCCCCAAATTAGATATTGTAGAAAAAATTGAAATTTGTCACAATGGAGGATGGACGTTTGCGGTGATAGTACTTAGGTTAGTTCGTCCCCAGATCTTTAAATTAAAACAATTTAATTTTTTGATTTATGTTGTTCTGAATGAAAGTTGCATCATTATTTTAAGTTGTTTCATATTTCCTTTTTTAGTAACTCCTTAACACAGATTCCTAAAACCCATAATTTAAATTCATGACCAAACTTTGATAATAGTTGTTTACCCATGCCATCTTCTTCCTTTGATATGTGTCCAATGGTTAGGCAATTCGGTTCTATTCAATAATTAAATCTATGAGATTTGATATAAAGATAAAATAGTTGCGTCTTAGTTGGGTTGTGTTTAAATTATACTACAAACATGAATCTTACACATTTGCATGTATTTTTTTCTTTATTAAAAATATGTTTATTTGTTAAATATAAATGTTTTAGTGAAGATTTGAGGTATTTGATGATATAGAAGGAAAAGGAGAAGGAGAGAGAGAAGAAAATCAACAAGAATAAGAAATTTGTTGGAAGAAGCCATATTTGTTATTTCACGAAACAAAGAGAAAATAATAATCAATTTTCAGTTAAACCTAAAATATGAAATATCCAATAACTCATGGGAACAATCCTTGCATTACCATTTAATAATTTGAATCAAAATATAAAACATTCTAAGATTATTGTAAATATATAATATTATGTTTTAGGAGTAAAAGAACGTTATTAATTTAGGTGTACATCGGGTGCTCTATGAGATATTTATGCGTAACGATCCGCCATTTCGACCCTCGAAAGTCGACATTAATACATCAATGGTATTCACATGCCGAGCATCCAAGTGCCGAATAATAGTATTTACTCCAAAAATCCACTTCTTGACTTAGTTGAAACCATTCTAAGCAGAGAGCAAGAGAGAAGAATTACAACTTGACCTTCCGAAAGAGTTGAAGGGATGCTATAACCAAAACCCGAAAGCTACCTGACCTTTCAAAGGTGTCGAAGAGTTTCTACAATCAAGATCCAGGAGGTTCTTACCTTTCAAAGGATTCGAAGAAGTCGAAAGCCCCATATCGCCTTCGGTGACCATCGTTTGACTAGGTGATTCCCTATGAATGAATTAAAACCACACCTTTCGAAGACAATGAAGAATAGCTCTTTGTATATGCATCAAACCATTTGAAACCAATGGTTTCGCCTACATTCAAACTGCTCAAAAGCAAGTATTGTCGTGAACAACTCCTTCAAAAACTACAATAAGCCTTTCGAACCAGTTGATGTCATTGGAGGTTCCACATTAAGTCACAAGCAAGAATTTAGAAGCAACCATCAGTGTCAAAACCAGCGGCATCTCTACATCAATAAAACCATTGAACAAGGGCTATCGATAGAGTCAGAAGCACTTATAAGGTGACACAAAGAAGAGGAGCGCAGCTATTCCTTTCGACAAAGGCGGAGGCATACTTGAGTAGCAGCCAGCTATCGACCAAGTCGAAAGCATCTTGGTCGAAAGGTGTTGACCCGCATTTATAAATAAAACCCAAAGGGTCAAATTTTGGGGAATCCGATTCTTCCCATTCTGAACTTGTGTCCTCTTAATCAGAAGTGTTGTAAACCCTAATTACCAAATTAATTTGGGGAATTTAAGTAATAAAATCATTTTTTGGCTCACTAAAGGGAAGTCTTAAATATTTTCGATTATTTTACTATTTTAAAGGCTATTGTCAGGTTTAATCTTGTGTTTCAGTTGTCGCCTACATCGAAGGTCACTGCCGACACAGACGAAAACATGCAGACTTAAAATAACTTCAGTTACACACTTCAGGCTACTTTCTCCTGAGCTTGTGCTTTCGACAAGGATGAAACCAAGCCGCATTCTACTAAACCATTGATTAAAATAAGGTTCCAAGAGGACAAGCATTCGACAAGGTCATAACCTATTTCCAAACCATTCCCAATTTGAATTCCCAATCCAAACCTAGGATACTTAAGCCTATAGCTTTCGACGAGTTCAAAACCCCAATCTTAGATTCCTGGTTCAAGTTTTAGCACCTAAACCACCTTGTTTTCGATAGAGTCGAAACCTCTATCTCGGATTCTTGGATAAAGTCCTAGCTAAACAACAACTAAGGCCTTCAACAAGGTCGAAACCAATAAAGGAAAATCTCATTTGAGGTATCTCAACCATTTCGAAAGGTGGGTTTCAAAGGAAAAACCAATCTATCTCAATAGAATCAAAAGGTTAACAAAGGAAGAAGTCGACTCTTTCGATTGAGTCAAAAGGTCCGACTGATCAACTTCTTACTTTTCCAACTCAATAAAAAGGAAATTCAAGAAGGATAAACTCCTTCCGGTCCTCTCCATCTACTTAAATAACAAACCTCATTCCAAAACACAACTTTGGGGTGCTGACAAGATTTCTTGTTTAACATTTTTGGTGATAGAAGGAGGGCTTAAACGTTCGACTTGGTTAAACACCCAACACTACTATTCTCTAAACCCCACTTAGCTTAATGTCAAGTTCATCTACTTTGGTAAAGTCATGGCTAGAAGAATCATAAGATCTAAACAAGGATCCTCTGAGCCACATGAGATTATGTTCCCCACAAAATTCATCAAAGATTCCACTCAAAATGAAGAACAAGGATTAAGGCTGGAAGCTCTGGGATTTATAAATAAGAAAAAAGAAGAATTGTACGATCCTGAGAAATGGAGCTTAAATCATTTTCATGTTGGCCCCATCCAATTTTTGCAGTAGGTAAAATAACAAATGGAAGTGACAATGTATTCAATCAAATGAGAAGAATCATCCAATACTGTTCCAAAGGCATAATCATTCCAAAAGAAATAATGGCTGATTACAATGCCTTTGCAAATAAGTGGCAACAACCAATTACAAAGAGAATACTTCCTACACAAGAAAAACAAAGGGTGGCAAATAGAAAAGCAATTGAAGAGCATGAAAACATAAGGCCAAGAAACAAAAAATCAATGAGCCATCCCCGAGAATCAAGCTTCATGTCTAGACTTCCAAAAGAATGCAAATTAACAACATCTATAGAAAATGTCTACTTGCTTACTAAGGATGAGCTTAACTATTGGCCATCACAGAAAAAGAAAGTGAAACACGAAAGGAATTTGGGAGGATCCTACTGTTACTACTACATGATGAATGGCTATGAAACAAGTCATTGTAGAGCCCTAGAGGGGATGATCATCAATTTCTTCCCACAAGGAAAAATTCATGAGTTTGTAAAGAGAACTTCAGGAAATTCAATAAAGAGCGACTTTTCTTAAGAAAAACTACATGGTTGGAAGTGAAATGCACTTTGTATTTGGATATCACCTAAGATAGTAGTCTACCTAAGATGGTAGAAAAACTTATGTCCGCGCCGAGTTGGCCAGGGCAGAGCACTTCCTGGAGGAAAGGTGGGTAAGCCTTTAGTCATGCCATAAGATGGCAGATTAAAGCACTCGACAAGCCCTTGGCCACTCCTCTAGTCTGGTCAAGGCACCTCCTGAAGGGAGGATGAAGTAAGCCTTTATCCATGCCATGAGATGGCCAGGGTAAAGCATTGACAAGTCCTTATCCATGCCATGCTATGGCCAAGGTAAGGCAACTCCTAGAGGGAGGGCAGAGTAAGCCTTTATCCATGCCATAAGATGGCCAGGGTAAAGCACCGAACAAGCCACTGTCCATGTCGCACAATGGCCAGGATAGGGCGCCTCCTTGAGGGAGGCCGGGTAAGTCCTTAGTTCCAGCCTCTAAGATGAGAAAATCAAGAGCATCGGACAACAATGGACTAAGATGTCCAGGCCCAAGAAGATGTCCATCGAACAATGGACTAAGATGTCCAGACCCAAGAAGAGGCCCATCAAACAATGGACAAAGATGTCCAGGCCCAAGAAGAGGAACACTAAGTAATGGGCTAAGATGTCCAAGCCCAAGAGGAGGCTCATTCAATAATGGACTGAGACGTCCAAGCCTAAGAGGAGGCTCATTCAGCAATGGACTAAGATGTTTAAGCTCGAAAAATGGCATATTCAATCATAGACTAAGATGTCCAAGCTCAGGAGGCAACTAATCAAATTACTTCTTAACAAAACCTAAAGGGTTCATATATCAAAGGAGTAATGCTGAGCTCCACTTATTAATAGCCGAATCTGTGTTTCTAGATTTTCATTTCTAAACATCATCTATTAATACACGAATCTAGATTTCGGGTCTTTCTTGTCTGAATTTCATCAATTAATACCCGAATCTGGGTTTTGGGACATTCATTTCAAAACTTCATTTACTAATACCCGAATCTAGGTTCAGGTCTTTATCGGTCACTAACTATCTTTGTTATACTCGAATCTGGGTATCGAGACTATTACTTATTTGAGCCCTAATCTGGGTGTAAAATTTCAATAATGGATGTCTATTTATCCATCACAAATTCCCGAATCTGGGTCAAAGAATACTCTCATAGAGATCATTATTATAAGTTTTTGAACTTGAGTCTCAGATTTCTAATTTTCAAATTTCATTAGTACCCAAGAGTGGGTCAATGGGTTTCTACAACAAATATTCAAATAATGATTTTGGGATTTTGCTCTTTAAATATCTCTCGAAGATTACTTTCAACATCATACCCCCGTTTGAGGGTGGGATTTCCAATCAACATAACTTGGAAATTCCGGCCAAATGGTTGCAGTTGAATTCTTAATTATTTCTCATCATGGTCAAAAATGGGATTTAGACATCTAACAAAAACCATTTTCCATGCAATTCACAAGATGATTTGTCAATCTAAGCAAGTGATATACATAGACTGATATGTCAATTTAAAGCTAAAAATTTGAAATATTGTTTGCTTCATACTTTTCAAGGTAACCAACAAAGCAAAGAGAAATAGAGGATTTAGCAAGTACATAAATCAATGCATGAGCTATCGAAAAGCATTTCAGAAGTGACATTACAGAAAAGGATTACAAATCAGGTGATATTTACAAAGTTTATATGATTTACATAAGTCAAGAAATTATTTACAAAACTATGAATTTATTCGCAAGACAAACTATACATTTCAAAGATATAAAAATGTCATAACTCTTTAGCAGCTTTGTTAAGATTCTCAACGACTGAAGGATTAATTTTATGACGATTGTGGCACAGAGAACTTCTTTGAGTTTTCTTTTTATTTTTCCTAACCCTATCTGCGTCATCAATGGCATCAGTATTTGTGTTTAGAGCGCAATTGAAAGCTCTATGCGCCCCTAAGGGTCTTGTTGTCCCTTTCTAACTCCGCAATGTGGTTCTAAAGGAAGTAAATTTTGCGTTCAAGCTTCTGGAACTTGTTGGCATTCTCATTAATATTTTGCAAATATTTCGCTTTTTGCTACTCAACAAAATATCTAGCAACCTCAAACTTGACATTCATGCACCAATTCCCCACAACATTCTCGTCTAAGCTTGGGGAAGCATTGGTCACATTAGCGAATTTCTGAGCAGTTAGATGAGTTGACCTTGTGGGTCTGGTAACCGAGGGAGTAGTGTGAGGAATCGAAAAATCAATACTGGAAATCTTATCTCCCATGATGTATTCCAATTTTTCATAATGCATTTGAATGCCCTTCAAGTTCAATTCTAAGTCGTTGATTTGTTGGATAAGCTCTGACATCTTATGATCGAAATCGATTAAAGGGTTTGACTTTATTTTGCGCTTCAGTGACGAGATCATTTCATCTATGCTTTTAATATTGGCCTCGAGATACGCAATTTGATCTTTCAGATTTCTAGCAATGGTTTTTTGAACAAAATATCTTCTGTGCCATTTCAAGGCTTTAGCGTTGCCTCCGAAGTGTTCCAGTAAAATATCATCACTGAGTTCACTCCTTCCATATGATTTTAATAGTTTCTCTCTAAGAGTAGCGATGTGTGATGATAAATTAAGAGGGAGAGAGATAGTAGATAATTGTAGCTCCTATATAAGCAAAAGGAAACAAAATAAAGTCAAAATCAAGATGAAAAATCTCTTTACTATTATAATAACAGCTTACAACACAAATAACAATGAAGTTGAAAGAGACAATAAACAATTGGTTTACATCTAAAGCCGAGAAGCTACTTTTATAACTTTATCTAATGAGTTAGCGGAAAGGGTAATTGTTGAATATTAACTCCTTCAGGAGTGATAACTAGTGGACATTTTCTATAGTCCCATTTCCTGGCTGGTGGACTATCACAACCACAAATTAAGTTAGAGTGAAATGTTCTGATCCCCTTAAGAAGTTTTTCTTCCTCATCATCAAGGAAGTTAGAGCGGAGATGAGGATATTGCAGGTAGAGTTTTTGTAAATCTATAAGAAAACAATGTCTTGCTAAGTTTGAAGACTTTAAAATTGATGCCTTTCAAGACAAAATCTTCTCGGTCTAACATATTGGCTTAAATGGTCTCTAGAAACAAGTCGACCTAATGAACAGTTACTCTGTAATAATATAGTCAAACGAAGCTAAGCATAGAGAACAAAACTAAAGCAAATATTTACAGAGTCAATACATTGTTACCTGTTTACAATTACTCATCGTTTCATACAAAACAGACTTAGAAAATAACTCAGAGTCAAATTTGTTCTTATAATACTTAAGATTTTTAGGAGGGAGATCTTGGAGAATCCATCTGACCCATGGTAATTTCCAACAAGCTCTAGGGTGCGGGTTAGATCCGAACTCATCCAAGTATCTTTTATGAAAATTCCTAAGTAGACCCACACTAAATTGGCTTAAGTATGAAAAATCAATTATTTTAATGTCTACAATAAGCCTTATATAAAAAGTTGACTAAAATGTCTCTTTCTTCAATCAGCCTCCAAAATAGGGTGATCAACTCCCTGTTCTCTTTAAAGAAAGCATTGTAGTGAAGGCATGCTCTTTTTAGTAGAGGGGCAGCTTTATGGTGCTTTAAAGATGCCAACACCGGTGCACTTATATCAAGACTATGATATTTATCTGAAATTACATTGTGCACTTTTATTTGCTTGTCAAGCTCCATATATAACCTACTTATCTCTACCTCTTTTCTATCAAGTTTGGTTTTATAAGGCGGGACGTATTTCTTCCTTATCTAAGATAAATAATTAGCATTATTATTATCTTCGTAGTGAAAGATATTTAAATAGAGAATTCCATGCCTGTGATATAGGGACAGAAGTCTGGGAAGCTTGCTCTTTTCCTCTTAGCTCTTCAACATTAACGGAAGCAGGCTTATTCTCTTGAGGAGTAAAAGGCATGGCATATTCATGCTGAAAATCTCCTTGGGGAGATGGCTCTTTTTCAAGAGCTTTAGCATTACCATCACTATCCTTCTCAGAAGTCCTAGAATGACCACCGAAATTACCACCTGAACCTTGGCCGCCATCAAGGTTATCGTCATCATCATTATTATCATCATTGTCATCACCATCGCCATTGCCCTCCTCCTCGATAGCAAGATCCTTGTCCCCTTCATCCTCACAGTTAGATTCAATTTGGAAAGAGGGTGTTGGGCGAATTTTCACCCAGAAGATCTCGAGACCGAGAAGCGTCAGTTACACCCGGGTTCGTAACCTCCAATCCATTCGGCAGACACAAGGCTCAATGCTAGCATAAAATCCATTCGGCAATTCAAGCATGGTGGTTCATTCGGCATGGGTTCATTCGGCATTCCCAACCTAGTCCGGCAACCAGACTCCCCCTCACAATCCCACTACCGAACGAGGTTGGTACCGAACCAATCACCACCGGTCCAATACCACACAACCAAACCGGACCAATCTCCACATCAATGCCGAACCAACCTCTTCATCACCGGACCACCATGACCGGACCACGTACAACCGAACCAACCTCCAAGCTCACTACCGAATCAACCATCTCAGAGACCTCAACACGGCCGAACCAAGGCTTCGCCGAACCAGAACGCTACCAGGCCAGATTGCTTCAGCCCGGGCCCACCAGCAGCTATATACATCCAAGACCCCTGCCCTCTACCTCACTCTATAAATAGAGGGGCAGGGGTACAACAATGGCAGACAAGTTTGAGAGCTCAAGCAAGGAAGGAACTTTCAAACTACTTTCATACACTCGTATACAACGCATTGTACTTGTAATCTGGAAGAAGAAAGATAATAACATATAAAGTGGACGTAGGCACATTCTGGCCGAACCACTATAAATCTGCGTGTCTTTTACATTTCAGCCCTTACTTTTCTCATATTTACATACTCATCTAAAATCATTGAAAATCACACATACTCAACTAAAATAATACGACTTGGAGGTGTTTGTCCATTTTTTGTGCAAACATTTTTGGTGCTTTCATTGAGAGCTGAACTCAAACTTCATCTTCTCCCACTCAACCTTTTTCCTAACGACATCACTCGTTGCTTAGAAATCATGCCTTCCAAACAGAGAAGGGATGTTAACAAAGGAAAGAACATCGCAACTAGCAGCCTTCCAGATCCAGCAATCACAGATCAGCCCACTTCAACAGCAGTACCAGATGAAAATCAGGAAAATCCAACTGGTCCCGCAACGGAACAACCAATCACTAGGGCAGATCTGGACAGGGTTGTGGCTGAAGTAACTAACCGCTTCACATCCCAACAAGAAACTTTGGTGGACCAACTCATGACACGCTTAAGGGACGCTGAAGAGTCCAACCGCAACACTGAATCATGGGGTGAATCCCAATCCGGAGGATCCCGGAGGCAACAAAGGTCTTCACTCTTCGAACAAGCTATCAACAGGAAAAACAATGATAGGGGCCGCGCCCGGACTCAGCCCGAATTCCGACTCGAGGAAGCCCTTGGAACCGAACCTAGCGGGGGAGGCACCAGGCGAGGGTCGGATGTAGCTGAGCCAGTCATGCCACCTAATCATAGAAACCCCGCTGAACGGAGCCGAGCTAGAACTCAGCCCGAAGTTGACCCCATGGATGTGCTCGAAACAGAACCCCACAGGGGAAGATCAAGGCAGGGGGCAACTGTAGCTGGTCCTAGCGTGCATCCAAGCAGCCAAAGACAACCACTGGATAATGCTAGAGGTGATAGACTGTACCATCCCTACAGGTCATCTGGACGAGATAGATCCCGCATGGTGCTTTCACTGAAGCCCATGGTGACTACCCGTGTAGTAAGTAAATCAAGATCTAAAGATTTGGCTTCGTCCAGCACTCTTACCATGGGGTTGCGGGGAAGTAGGTGCTCGCCCGTGGTCTCATCGAATGAAATGTCCCGAAAACTTGGGTCTAAATCAGGATGGCCGGCAAAAGGGTCACGAGGCACGGGGCGAGGCACATCGGGACGCCTTATATGAATGACAGTAGAACTCTTGGAAGGAGGAGGAGGGGGGCAGGGCTCCGTGCTCTCCTCCGTAGTATCACGAGGAGGCTGAGTAGGGGGAGACAGAGTAGGAAGCTGCGAAGCAGAAGAAGATTCAAATAAGGAACGGCTCCGCTTCCTTTTCTGAATGCCCTCTTCGATGACCCCAAGAAGAGGGCGGTACTTGACTACGTCCCCAGTGCGATCAGTAGAAGGTTTCGCGGAAGCTCTCCTCGACTTAAATTGTTCAAGGCGGTGTCGAACATCCGACGTTTTACCCGCCGCATTAACCCTGGCCTCCTCCAAAGCTTGAAGATATACCTTGGCCATGACCCGAGGATAGTCGTCCATCCAAGACAAGCCACCCTCCTTCCAAGTGTGGGAGTACATGTCCTGCAGCATCTCATCCATCATCCCCTCGTTCTCCTCAAACTCCCTCACCCGGGCCTCAGAAGCTTGCAACTTGGCAACAGCGGCGTCCCTCTCTGATTGGTACCTTAAGCAGTCAGCCTGGAACTTCCTCCTCATTTCCTCCTCCTTCAACCTAAGGGACCTCCTCATCTCCTCCATCTCCTCCTTCAACTCAGCCTGAGCCATCTCCGCAGCCTCGAGTCTCCCCGACAACTCCTCTACCCGCTCGAGATCCGCATTTCGAACCTCATCCACCGTTGTAATGGCCATGTTAATCCGCTCCCTGCAGGTAACCTCCATCTTCCGTAACTCCGCCCTACTGGCCTTCTCCATGGTCTCTTTCAGACGCTGCAGTACCAGATGAAAATCAGGAAACATTTTTGGTGCTTTCACTGAGAGTTGAACTCAAACTTCATCTTCTCCCACTCAACCTTTTTCCTAACGACATCACTCGTTGCTTAGAAATCATGCCTTCCAAACAGAGAAGGGATGTTAACAAAGGAAAGAACATCGCAACTAGCAGCCTTCCAGATCCAGCAATCACAGATCAGCCCACTTCAACAGCAGTACCAGATGAAAATCAGGAAACATTTTTTACCGCCTATCTACCACCGGTCCCTACCTACCACCGATCCAAAGCCCAACGCCGAACGAAGCTCTACCGAACCAGGTGATTGCCAGTCCAGATTGTCTCAGCCCGGGCCCACCAGCAGCTATATACATCCAAGACCCCTGCCCTCTGCCTCACTCTATAAATAGAGGGGCAGGGGTACAACAATGGCAGACAAGTTTGAGAGCTCAAGCAAGGAAGGAACTTTCAAACTACTTTCATACACTCGTATACAACGCATTGTACTTGTAATCTGGAAGAAGAAAGATAATAACATATAAAGTGGACGTAGGCACATTCTGGCCGAACCACTATAAATCTGCGTGTCTTTTACATTTCAGCCCTTACTTTTCTCATATTTACATACTCATCTAAAATCATTGAAAATCACACATACTCAACTAAAATAATACGACTTGGAGGTGTTTGTCCATTTTTTGTGCAAACATTTTTGGTGCTTTCACTGAGAGCTGAACTCAAACTTCATCTTCTCCCACTCAACCTTTTTCCTAACGACATCACTCGTTGCTTAGAAATCATGCCTTCCAAACAGAGAAGGGATGTTAACAAAGGAAAGAACATCGCAACTAGCAGCCTTCCAGATCCAGCAATCACAGATCAGCCCACTTCAACAGCAGTACCAGATGAAAATCAGGAAAATCCAACTGGTCCCGCAACGGAACAACCAATCACTAGGGCAGATCTGGACAGGGTTGTGGCTGAAGTAACTAACCGCTTCACATCCCAACAAGAAACTTTGGTGGACCAACTCATGACACGCTTAAGGGACGCTGAAGAGTCCAACCGCAACACTGAATCATGGGGTGAATCCCAATCCGGAGGATCCCGGAGGCAACAAAGGTCTTCACTCTTCGAACAAGCTATCAACAGGAAAAACAATGATAGGGGCCGCGCCCGGACTCAGCCCGAATTCCGACTCGAGGAAGCCCTTGGAACCGAACCTAGCGGGGGAGGCACCAGGCGAGGGTCGGATGTAGCTGAGCCAGTCATGCCACCTAATCATAGAAACCCCGCTGAACGGAGCCGAGCTAGAACTCAGCCCGAAGTTGACCCCATGGATGTGCTCGAAACAGAACCCCACAGGGGAAGATCAAGGCAGGGGGCAACTGTAGCTGGTCCTAGCGTGCATCCAAGCAGCCAAAGACAACCACTGGATAATGCTAGAGGTGATAGACTGTACCATCCCTACAGGTCATCTGGACGAGATAGATCCCGCAGGGAAGAACCGAGCTCATTTTTGTCCGCTCCAAGTTCTGACGAGCGGATGGCACGATTATTCAGAGAATGTGTCCAACGGGAGCAAAGGGACCGGGGAATAGGCGCTAGGGTCACCAGTCCCTTTACCCGAAATATCGAAACTGCCATCACTCCCCGGGAATGGAAAATGCCAACCATGGAACCTTACAAAGGAACTTCCGACCCCATCGTACACCTGCAGAGATACACCCAGCATATGCTCATGAGTGGAGCAACAGAAGGAGTATTATGTAAATGCTTTCCGCTATTCCTATCAGATCTAGCTACCTCCTGGTTCTGCCATCTACCCCAAGGATCCATCAACTCATGGGAGATGTTAAAAGAAAGGTTTATTAGCCAGTTCCGCATCCATGTGGAACAACCCAGGGATGCTTATTCTCTATCCAATGTCAAACAGAAAACCGGAGAGACGCTACAACAATATCTAACACGGTTCAACGCCGCAGCGGCAGCAGTTCAAGATGCCGATGAAAAACTCACTCTAATGGCCCTCTGTAGTGGTGTGCATCCAGACACCAAGTTTGCCAGAAGATTAACTAAGGAAAAACCAGTTACCTTGCCTGATTTCTTCCATGAAGCTGGAAAGTATATGAGACTTGAAGACGCTGCTACGGAGAGGCAGCCAGGGCAACAAGGCAAGATAATTCAGGACAAGGTTCCCACTGCAGCTAAGGACGCTCGAAGAAATGAATCTAGAGACAATGCTGGGGGCAGAAAGGGTGAGAAACGCCAATATCGACCAGGGCCAAGATTTGACTCCTACACTCCTTTGAATGAAACAATCGAAAACATCTACCTAGCCACTCAGGGCGAACTCGGATACAAGCGCCCCCCGCACAAGAAAGAATCAGATAACGCACTCAAGTCCGGAAAGTTCTGTCGCTTCCACGAATCCCACGGACATGACACCAATGAATGCCACCATCTTCGGGACTTGATCGAAGAACACATTAGAAGAAGAAGACTGGAACGTTATGTGAAAAGTCAGAACAGGACTCCAACTCCTGCCAATGAGAACTCAAAGCAACCCCTCCCAGAAGTAGGCGGAGGGAGTCGCAACAATCACAACACCAGTGGCTCTAGTCAAGAGAAGATAGTAGTCCTTACCATCTCAGGAGGACCACACATTGCCGACAGAAGTTGGGCAGAGATGGAAAGGTACGGCAAGTCGCTTAGAAATACCGAAGGATACGTTAACTCCGTCACAGAAGAACGCCAACCGAAACGAAAAGAGAGCGACGACATCATATTCAGTAGACGCGATTTGGAAGGAAGACAGTACCCACATATGGATCCTATGGTCATCTCTGCCTGGTTCGGCCCTGCTAAAGTTTTTCGGATTCTAATAGACACGGGAAGCTCCGTAAACATCTTGTTCAAACATGCTTTCGACGAAATGAAGTTATCAATGAAGGATGTGTCTCCCTGCGACAAACCACTGCACGGTTTCACTGGAGATGCAAAAATGCCCCTCGGGCAACTTGACCTCTTCGTCGAAATAGGAAGTCATCCCCGCTCCGTGGTGCGAAAACAAACGTTCGTGCTAATAGAGAACCACTCGGCTTACAACGCCTTCTTGGGGAGACCAGCCTTGTCTGACTTCCAAATTGTCCTAGCCCCCTGGTGCCTGAAGATGAAATTCCCGACAGACAACGGAATAGGAGAAGTAGAAGGAGATCAAGACGCTGCCCGAGACTGCTATGTAACTGAGCTTCGCAACAACCGCAGGAAGAATAAAGGAAAAGATGCAGAGACTACTCTCTGCATGAAAAGCTTGGAGGCATAGCAACTAAAGAAAGCCCCTCCTCTTCGATACACAAGCGATCCCTTCAATGAACTAGACCCCCGGGATAAAGAGGAGGAGGCTACCGCCGAGCCTGCAGAGGCTATGGAATTCGTATCTGTAGATAAGCATGATTCAAGTAGACTATTAAAAATCGGATCTCAGCTGAAAACGGAATTGAAGGATCGACTCATTGACTTTCTCCGCCACAACTTAGATGTATTTGCGTGGACCCATGCCGATATGACAGGAATCTCCCCAGACGTAGCATGCCACATGTTGAACATCGATCCCACCAAGGTACCAGTAAAGCAGAAAAAGAGGAGCATGGGGGCAGAGCGATCAGCAGCCCTTGATGAGGAAGTAAAAAATCTACTTGCTAATGACTTCATACGGGAAGCCATCTACCCAGAATGGATCGCTAACCCAGTGCTAGTAAAAAAGGCCAATGGAAAGTGGCGAACATGTATTGACTTCTCCAATCTGAATGACGCTTGCCCGAAAGACTGCTTCCCACTTCCCCGAATTGACCAACTCGTGGACAGCACAGCTGGGCACGAACTCCTATCTTTTATGGATGCATACTCCGGATATAACCAGATCCCCATGCACGCTCCCGATCAGGACCACACTAGCTTCATCACCGACCGCGGATTATATTGTTACAAAGTCATGCCTTTTGGACTCAAAAATGCTGGAGCTACCTATCAACGCCTCGTCAACAAAATGTTCGCAGAACTGATAGGACGTACTATGGAAGTATATGTGGATGACATGTTGGTGAAGTCCAGGAAAGCCAACGACCATGTAAGCCATCTGGACGATATGTTTCGGGTACTTCGCCGATATGGAATGAAGCTGAATCCTCTAAAGTGCTCCTTCGGAGTATCATCGGGAAAATTCTTAGGATTCATCGTCCACGCCAGAGGAATCGAAGCAAACCCTGAACAAATCCGAGCTTTAAAAGAAATAAGGATACCTTCCACTCGAAAAGAAATGCAGAGCCTAAACGGAAAGGTGGCCGCCCTAAGCAGATTCATTTCCAAGGCAACTGACAAGTGTGTCCCTTTCTTCGAAGCACTCAAGAAAGACAAAGGGAGGTTCGAGTGGACCGACGAATGCTTAAAAGCCTTCCTCAACCTAATCGAACACCTTCAGAGACCACCAGTACTCTCAACTCCAAATGAAGGTGAAGTGTTATACCTATACCTCGCTGTATCATCTCATGCTCTAAGCGCCGCCTTGGTAAGAGAAGAAGACCGCACACAACGTCCGGTTTACTTTGTAAGCAAGAGATTTACGGGGGCAGAAGCCAGATATCCTAAACTTGAGAAGTTAGCATATTGTTTATTGATCGCGTCACGGAAACTGCGACACTACTTCCAGTCTCACTCCATCAGGGTTCTAACCGATCAACCACTAAGACAAGTGCTCCATCGTCCTGACACTTCTGGGCGACTCCTCAAATGGTGCATCGAACTAAGTCAGTATGATATCACCTACCATCCCCGCACCGCTATCAAAGGACAAGCCATGGCTGATTTCATTGCCGAATTCACTACCAACGAAGGCAAGGAACAATCCGAAGTAGCAAAAAACATCAAGTGGAACCTCTTTGTAGACGGAGCATCGAACGAACAAGGCTCGGGGGCAGGTATTGTGATCGTCACCCCCAGGGGAAGAAAGTTGTACTATGCATTAAGATTGGAGTTCACGGCCACTAACAACGATGCTGAATATGAAGCAGTAATAGCGGGATTGGAACTGGCCCTAGAAATTGGGATCAATTCCTTATGTATTCATAGTGATTCTCAGCTTATCGTAAACCAGGTACTAGGAGAATTCCAGACTCGAGGAGAACGGCTCACAGCATACCTAAAGAAAACCAGACCGCTGCTCGATCGATTGGACCATTATCTAATCAAACACATTCCTCGAGAAGAAAACCAAGAGGCAGATGAACTTGCAAAGCAAGCTAGTATGAAGGACAGCACCATTCCCGGAGCACTAGTAATCTCAAGGCAGCTAGCCCCAAGTTTCGAACAAGTAAATCTGATAACTGCAATCGAAGAAGGAACCTGGATGACTCCTATCCGGAAATATTTGCAAGATGGCATACTACCCGACAGGCGTGACGAAGCCAAGAAGATCTTGAGAAAAGTTCCCCACTACACAATACAAGAAGGCATCCTCTACCGGCGTGGCTTCTCTAGCCCCTTATTAAGATGCGTCGCCGGAAGGGAAGCCAAGGAGATATTAACAAACATCCATCAGGGAGGATGCGGAGATCACACTGGAGGACAGACTTTGGCAAGAAAGATACTCCGATATGGATATTACTGGCCCACACTAAACAAAGATACCCTAGACTTCGTTAAGAAATGCGACAGATGTCAGAAGTTCGCCAAGATCCCTCGACTGCCCACAAACGAAATTACTCAAATGACCAGCCCTTGGCCCTTTGCTGTATGGGGAATTGACTTAATTGGCGAACTGCCAACGGGCCGAGGCGGAGCCAAATATGCTATAGTGGCAGTCGATTATTTCACCAAATGGGTGGAAGTGGAACCTTTAAATAAAATATCTTCAGCAAAAATTATTAACTTCTTGATCAAAAACATTCTGTGCAGGTATGGAGTCCCCCTCAAGATCGTATCAGACAACGGACTCCAATTTGACAGCGAAGAATTTGCCGACTGGTGCCAAGAGCATGGAATTCATAAAAGCTTCTCATCAGTAGCTTACCCTCAGGCAAACGGACAAGTTGAAGCTGTCAACAAAATTCTCAAAACCCTAATCAAGAAGAAACTTGAAAAGTCAAAAGGCGCTTGGGTGGACGAACTTCCTACGGCACTATGGGCATACCGCACATCTTTCAGAACATCAACGGGACATACTCCTTTCTCTTTGGCATATGGATCGGAGGCAATGCTCCCAGTTGAGACTATTGTGCCTTCCCACCGTAGAATCCACTACAACCCAGAAGAAAACGAAGAACTCCTCCTCATGTCTTTGGAACTGATTGAGGAAAGGAGAAACGATGCAGCACTCAAAGCAGCAGCTCACAAACAAAAAGTGGCAGCACTATACAATTCCAAAGTCAAGCATCGCAGCTTACAAGAAGGAGATCTTGTCCTCAGGCGAATCTTTCCGCGCCCCGGGGCACTGGACCCCATCTGGGACGGACCATATGTAATTCACAAAGATCTCCACAACGGAGCTTACATTTTGTCAACAGTGGACGGAGAGGTGTTCCAGAGGGCATGGAACATCCGACACCTCCGTCGATACTTTTCTTAACTTGTACTGCCCATATGAAGTGAATTAACAAAGAGAACCAGTGGACGTAGGCATTTTCGTGCCGAACCACTTTAAAAAATCTTGTCTCTTTTTAACTTGTTCCTTTATGTCTTGGCTACTTGTTAAGTTTTATCCCTTTCTGTTGAACAAAATCCTATGGCATCTCCACTCAAGACGCACCGCGGCCTCATCTAGACTAGGCCTAACAGGTACGCCACGATTCTATGCACTCGCCAATGAGACTCTTTTGCTCCAGCATCCCTCTGCTGCGGGTTAACTCATTGCGCGCCTGCCCTCAAAGCCAACTGTAATGAGCCGATTATAAGTCATCATAAAGGCCGACTATAGCCGATGGCAGCTCATTACGGCGTTCGGCTCGTCGGTAACCGTGAACCTACTTTAAGCCCCAACATAAGGTGTGGCCAGCCAGGGGTAGTTCACGGCCAACGGCACCCACGCTAGCCGGCCACGGTAAATCGAATAATACCCACGATTACGGACCATAACGGTTCGGGTAGTTACCGTGCGCGATCTCGGCTCCGATGTGTCTTAAGTGCGGCTGTGGTAAAAAAGAAAACTCCCCGCGGAGGCGTAAGATGGGTGACAAATGTCTCCAAGACCCACAGCTAGGGAAAGTGACTACAAAACCCGTTTGCCACGAACTTAAGCACATCGACGGCCTTCCGTGACTGGAAGTTTTACTTTTACTATATTTCCATTTCATTTAAATATTTTTCTCCTATCCTGTATAACAAACTCTAAAGTACAGGAAACCAAATAGGAAACATTCACTCATGAGGCTCTAAGCCTGCGTGCTGGGTAACAGGGCGCTCTGCTATACCCGTGAACAGTTACACAAGACACTCAAAGCTACCGCCTGCGAATAAAACATAAAGGGCGGTACTCTCTTCTCTTGTACATAAATGCGTAACTATAACTTATTCATACACTGACATTGCAAAACGTGAAATTATATTTCAAGCAAAAACTTAACATCAAACACAAGTGGAATCACAGGCATATACATAATTATACTTCTCACACAGCACATAAAGATAGCAACAACATTTAAACATGACAAAATCAGCTTATATTATAAGATCACACGAAGTTATTCTTTGCAAATAATTTTATTACAGTTGCATATCAAAGACTAACATGAACAGTGATAAAAAAGAAACAAAAAGATGGCAGATGCATCCACACTCCATCACCAACTCCCCCAGCCTACTTAGCCGCAGGATCGGAGCCCCCAGCATGTGGATCTGAAGTCCCACCTGTCCAGATCGGAAGAGGAATTCATTAAACGAACGATCAAGTTATGAAAACACGGAAAGAAAAGAAAGGGAAAAGAATAACTCACCAGCATCCGCCGCTTGATCCTCATCATCCAACTGCACGCCCGCTTCCTCCGCAGCAAGCAGCCGCATCCCCTCCTTCACCGCCGCTTGCTCCTCCTTTGAGAACTGAGCAGTAACCGCACTCAAGTTGAAAGCCTCTCCGCCTTCCTTACCCGCGTTCACCCTGGCCTCCTCTAAAGCCTGGAGATACACCTTGGCCATGACCCGAGGGTAATCGTCCATCCAAGACAAGCCGCCCTCTTTCCAAGTATGGAAGTACATATCCTGAAGCATCTCATCCATCATCCCCTCATTTTCCTCAAACTCCCTCACCCGAGCCTCGGAAGCTTGCAACTTAGCGACGGCGACGTCCCTCTCTGATTGGTATCTCAAGCAGTCAGCCTGGAGTGACCTCCTCATTTCCTCCTCCTTCAACCTAAGGGACCTCCTCATCTCCTCCATTTCCTCCTTCAACTCAGCCTGAGCCATCTCCGCAGCCTCGAGTCTCCCCGACAACTCCTCTACCCGCTCGAGATCCGCATTTCGAACCTCATCCACCGTTGTAATGGCCATGTTAATCCGCTCCCTGCAGGTAACCTCCATCTTCCGTAACTCCGCCCTACTGGCCTTCTCCATGGTCTCTTTCAGACGCTGGGAGGCTTCCTCATGCTGGGAGATCTGGATGGCTTGGTCGGCAAGCTGCTTGGCCTGATCGGCAACCTTTAGCCTTAACCGAATATTAGCACTCCCAATCTCCTCCCCGGCCTTGACCAATCGAGCATGATGCTCCATTAACTTCTTAGTCTCTTCGGCCACCCGGTCAATATTAGCCTTGGCCTCGTCCCCCATAGTAACTACCCGAGTAGTAAGCAGATCAAGATCTAGGGACTTGGCCTCATCCAGCACACGTACCATGGGGTTGCGGGGAAGTAGGTGCTCGCCCGTGGTCTCATCAAATGAAATATCCCGAAAACTTGGGTCTAAATCAGGATGACCGGCAAAAGGGTCACGAGGCACGGGGCGAGGCACATCGGGACGCCTTATATGAATGACAGTAGATCTCTTGGAAGGAGGAGGAGGGGGGCAGGGCTCCGTGCTCTCCTCCGTAGTATCACAAGGAGGCTGAGTAGGGGGAGACAGAGTAGGAAGCTGCGAAGCAGAAGAAGACTCAAATAAGGAACGGCTCCGCTTCCTCTTCTGAATGCCCTCTTCGATGACCCCAAGAAGAGGGCGGTACTTGACTACGTCCCCAGTGCGATCAGTAGAAGGTTTCGCGGAAGCTCTCCTCGACTTAAATTGTTCAAGGCGGTGTCGAACATCCGACGTTTTACCCGCCTGGCCTGCCCCTGGAATAAAGAACAAGTGTTACGAACATACAATAATCCGCAATTCAAAAAATGTGCTAAGTTAAAAAGAAAGAAAAGTGAGGAGACACATCTGTTATACAAACCCGGCGGAGGAGTGGGATACTGCAATAAGTCCTGGATCTCATTCCAGGACGGAAGTGAACCGTAAAAAATTTCTAAGTCCCTATCGAAAATGGAATCGGCAGAAGACAAAAGTTCACCTTGCATCGCCGGGGTCACCCTAGCTGAGGAACCCTTAGAGGATGGGTCAGTGCTAACCACAGCTTTGCCGGTTTCCTCTGCCTTCTCCGTTTCCTTCTCTGTTTCCGACTCCCCCTCTGACTCCCCGAAGGCCCGACGGAGAGCCTCATCCAGTTCGAGGTCCTGCTCAGAGGTTAGAGCAGCAACACCGCTACCACCCTGACCATCGCCATCTCCTCCACCCTCCGACCCTTCTCCAACTTCACCTCCTTCCTCCTCTTCTACACCTTCCTCCTCCGGGACATCCGGGCAAGTACTTGGAGAAGGGCCATCGGACTCCTTGAGCTTCTTGCCTCCTACGACTGGACGTTGTGCAAAGGGCTTCCTCTTGCCACCCTTCGCTGTCACCCCACCTTTAGGCTGGGCAGCCTTCTCTTCTGCCGTGTCCCTCTGTTTGACTACGGACTGATGTGGGAGGATCAAATTATACGACAAGAGCCTGGCATTCCTAATCAGATAAGCAGCCGATCTGTCTCTCCCGGAAATAGCTTCAATTTCTGCTGCCATCCGAACCAAGCGATCATCTTCCACAACCGCAAAACCACCTGTCGCTAGCAAGAAATAAAAGCGCATAAGAGAGTGAATTACAGCCAAGACAGGAATTATGAGTAGAGTTTTTACTTACATCCGGAGGTAAATCGGCGAATAGAGACGGAGTCATCCCTGACAAAGAACCACTCCTTCTTGAACATGCTATACTTCGAGTATAAATCCAAAACAGGCTTGAAGGAAACGGCTGACTCCAAGCTAATATATGGGGACCCCTTCCTGTACCCCCTCAGATTGTACAGATATCGTATTTCCCGGTGGGAGGGGGCGCGCCCATATCTCTTCTGGAAGATAGCATATAAGCATACCAGAATGGCATAAGAGTTGGGCTGAAGCTGGAATGGAGCCACCTTCAGATAAGTGACGAAGCTTAGTATCCAGGCGTTGATTGGAGGAATAGCCCCGCACATGCAATGGTACCGGCTATAAGCGAAGTACCCCTCAGGGGGATCATATGGCATGACCCCTTCCCCCGGTAACAACATAAGAGCCCTGTCTATCCCAAAGGAACGGGATATAACGTCAAGTTGCTCCTCCTTTAAGGAGCTTGGGAAGCAGTCAGGGGGAGAGTTCAAAAGTTCCTGTGGACCACATCCGTCCACTAGAGACTTCGGAATAGGTCGGTGTTGCCCGGATCCTGATTGGACTGGGGGCGAGGAAGAAGAAGGCTCTCCTGTGCCTCTAGACTTCTTTCTGTCTGATCGTGTTTCCGCTTTGCGAGACATTTTCTGCAGCACAAGAAAAACCTAATATTAGAACAAGGAAAATAGAAAAGTAAACAAACAAGTGCGTGCAAGTGTGGAATTTCATTCGCAAGCTGAAGTCTTCCAGATCACAAGTTCATTCGGTTTCCATGTTCATTCGGCTTCCAAGTTCATTCGGTTTCCAAGTTCATTCGGTTTCAACCCCATTCGGTTTTCATCCCATTCGGCTCCAAGGCAGTAGTCCCATTCGGTGAAGCAAGGACATACGTGTGTATTCGGTAATAAGTATATACCTGGTTCGGTATAAGGTTGGTTCGGCAAACACTTGATTCGGCAATGGAGTGATTCGGCTCTACTCGTTCGGTAAAGAAAAACAAGGGGGGTACGGCCTCTATATATAGGCAAACTCACAACCACCGAACCAGATGTCTCGCCCAACCGGACCAATGATACCGGACCACCAGAAGCCGGATGAGAATAGCCGGACCAACCAAGAACCGAATGGAACCCTCTATCTACCGTCCAAGACCAGGAACTGGGGGCACGCAGGGCGCTTCACTCAGATAAGTGCCGAACTCTAAGAGCTTACTAATAAAATAAAAAATATGATAACAATGGATAAGTCGTGAATCTCTCACTAACATGGATTAATCATTTACACGTGCACGCGACCACGAACGGTCCATAGGCACGCTCTGAATGGCTATTAACCCTATCGTCATGAGAATTTGCACTTTGACACGCCTTTTTAAACTCATAGGTAAAACGGATATTTGATAATTATGAAATGGCTAAGCTACTTACACATGTATGGGGTCGCGAACGATCCCTAGGCATGCTCTGAGCTTGCGATAAACCGTCTTGACAAGCGATCCAAGAATGCTAAGCCCCCTCGGGGCACACTTGCTCGCCTCGAACGACACGATTAGCTTCATTTCAAATATCTCGATCCCGAACGATCGTTATCTAAAACCACACTAAAACTATAAATTAAATTCCTTTGCAGGACAGCAGCAGGATACGAATATCCAGCCCATGGCGTTACGAAACAAGCCTTTCTACCACAGGGAAACAAAGCGCGACACATGCAAGCACGTGCCCCACTTTGGGGGGCAAATGTTGGGCGAATTTTCACCCAGAAGATCTCGAGACCGAGAAGCGTCAGTTACACCCGGGTTCGTAACCTCCAATCCATTCGGCAGACACAAGGCTCAATGCTAGCATAAAATCCATTCGGCAATTCAAGCATGGTGGTTCATTCGGCATGGGTTCATTCGGCATTCCCAACCTAGTCCGGCAACCAGACTCCCCCTCACAATCCCACTACCGAACGAGGTTGGTACCGAACCAATCACCACCGGTCCAATACCACACAACCAAACCGGACCAATCTCCACATCAATGCCGAACCAACCTCTTCATCACCGGACCACCATGACCGGACCACGTACAACCGAACCAACCTCCAAGCTCACTACCGAATCAACCATCTCAGAGACCTCAACACGGCCGAACCAAGGCTTCGCCGAACCAGAACGCTACCAGGCCAGATTGCTTCAGCCCGGGCCCACCAGCAGCTATATACATCCAAGACCCCTGCCCTCTACCTCACTCTATAAATAGAGGGGCAGGGGTACAACAATGGCAGACAAGTTTGAGAGCTCAAGCAAGGAAGGAACTTTCAAACTACTTTCATACACTCGTATACAACGCATTGTACTTGTAATCTGGAAGAAGAAAGATAATAACATATAAAGTGGACGTAGGCACATTCTGGCCGAACCACTATAAATCTGCGTGTCTTTTACATTTCAGCCCTTACTTTTCTCATATTTACATACTCATCTAAAATCATTGAAAATCACACATACTCAACTAAAATAATACGACTTGGAGGTGTTTGTCCATTTTTTGTGCAAACAGAGGGGACGTCGAAGGAAAGAATTTTGGAGGTGTCAATTTCCTCCTCGGCTGCAGCTTCAATTCCTTGCATCATTTGATTAATCTTGCCCATTACTCTATCAACAAGGATAAAGTCAAGCGAGGGGAACCTTAGGTCAGGGCACTTTTTAAAATTATCGACATAGGCGAGCATCAAATCCTTTTCATAGGAATTCAACTTAATCTCCCTGAGAGTGGTGTTAAGAAACTGAGATACCCGATGTTCGACGTCTGTGATGGTATTGACAGCAAGTTTCAGGGAGGCTTTGCTTTTCATGAACCTTTCTGTCAAAGAAATATTCTTGGCTAGTACGTGAGCCTTCTCCTCGTCGGATTCTTTCAAGGTTAGATCCGTGGAAAAGTTTTCATCGCAAGGAGTTGACCAACCCTTCTTTCTTCTAGGAGATCGATTCTGTCTGGACAAGAAAAGCTCTTAGTTGTTCCAATTTGGAGGTCGCTTCGTCTTTTGTCGTAGATAAGGAAGACAATCGATCCTTAGGAGCAGTGATTTCATCCTGAAATTGGAGGATTCAACGGAAATTTTTTTATGCATGTTTATGAAGAGTGAACCAACTCTTTGAAATCTGAAAAAAGAAAGTGCAATGCAAGTTAGAGCTTTAGAGAAAACCAGTAATGATAAGGTCAATTGAAGTAAAACTCACCAAAAATTGCTCCTCTATCAGACAGCAGTAATGCCCCGCCAAATCAAAAACAGTGGAAGGAGGGTGGATGGAGGTGATGGACTCTGAGTTTGAGATAGACTTGGTTATCTCTTCAAAATTGACAGAAGGAGAAGAAGATGTTGGCTTGGAAGGAATGCGCATTAGAGTGGGGGCATCTTTAAAGCCAGTTGCATTTGTGTGAGAGCAACCAAAGAGTCAGAAATGGAAATGCGAGAAAGAGGATCAATGACGGAAGGAGTATGCAATGGTTTTTCTTTAGGTACTTCTTCAATTGGGCTCTCTGAAGCTATATTGAAAGATGAAAGATCCTCCTCATCTATGTCAATAATTTTAGCAGCCTTCAAAGGAGGTTCCGCTTCGGTTGGTGGCAATAACTTCCTTTTGAATGCTTTCTTGGTTTTGGTAAGAGATTGGATGATAGATGACACACCAAAAATTATAGGAAGGGGAGTGACACCACTAACAGACTTTTAAACAGAGGAGCAGCTGAAAAGTATTCAAACAGATTATAAGTCAGCAGAATAAATTAAAAAAATGACACAACAATTCATAACTTGTGCAACGTTTATCATGTACTAGGGTGGTCAGCAAATATTGGAGACATATGAGAGAAAGTTGACGAGTCTCCTAGAGAGAGGAAGCGTTTGCTCCAGGATGTATGTTGAACAGAGAGGGGATTTCCTAGAATCCTTTGGCCTTTTGGAAGAAGAGAATGCTTTCGTAGATTTGTTGGAGTTAACAGCGTCAATCTGCTCCCAATTTGACTTGAGGCCGCAATCATAGACTCTAGTGTTTGCTTATCTTCCTTATTTAACTCTCTAAAAGGAGCACCTGACAAAAGTAAAGATTAGACGAGAGAAACCATTGAATGAAAGAAGATAACGAAAAACTAGATTTACAAGGGGAAGAGAAAGTCCCGTTGATGTTTAGAAAGCACTTACAAAGAAAAACTAGTTCTCCCAGTCTTTGAACTTATTAACCTCATCTGATATTAGCTTCTTTTGGGGTTGGCTTTGAATATTTGGCTGTTGGGATTGCTAAGCTTAACTGGCCAAATCAAGTAGTTCAACACTTCAGCATTAAGAGAGGGGAGCCCAGACTCCAATGCCATTATCTCCACAGATAGGAGATAAGTGTAGACGTTTGGCAACAATTGGATTAGAGTAATCCCGAGATAAGAAAGGAACTTGAATAGAAACTCTAGAAAGGAAAGAAACCCCTCATGCTATATATGGGTGACGGTGTATGCAAAGAACCTTTGGGAGGGGTGTTGAAGGTATCTGTTTCCTATGGAGGAATGGCTTCTATATTAGTAATGCCGAAGTCATTAAGGGTAACATCTACTTCATCTTAAGTAGATATTAGTGAATGCTTGGAAGTAGCTTCGGCCTTCTTCAGAGAGCTCATGGTTTTGCCAGGTGAAAATTTTTTAGTTAAAATTTTCAAGTTTACTATAGTCTTAGCATTCTCTTAAGAATTGGTAGAAAACCTGCTTAAGCGTAAAACCAAAAAGGGAACCTAAAATTCTTGAAAAAAAGCTAAGATTGTAAATCAAAGATATAGGGCTTTCGACGGAGTTGAAAGGGAAAGAAAATTAACATTTAGCCACTACCTTTCAACAGTGTCGAAACCATAAGCATAAGCCATCACTGAACTTTCGACAGGGTTGAAAGGAAAGGTGGGAATATATAATGGTACTTTTCAACAATGTCAAAAGCTCCATAGCAACCAAGTTGTTAAAAGGAAGTAGTTAAAGTAAACTTAAAAACTTGAACAAAAATATAAACTACAAACATATCATAAACAAATAACAAAACCCTTCGGCACTGTCGAAACCTTTGACTTAAATTTTCTATGAACGTTTTCGAAACCTTTTATACTCATCAAGTCGAAAGGCCCTAGAATAATTGATATAAACCTGGAACATTTCGACAGTGTTAGGAAATGGTGATTATAGATGGTTCCAACTGTGTTGTTACAAAAGGTTTCGAAAGGGACAAAGGAGCATTATGATTACGAAGGAAAAACTAATGATAATGGATTGCGATCGGCACAAAGGCTTCGATTCATTCGAGAAACATTTTTCTTTTGAGAGGGGTGACTACACTCTGCTTAACTACATAACCTTTCGACAGGGTTGATCAAATTCACGCTATAACACCTTTCAACCCCATCGAAAGGGGATAAGGATGCAAAACCACTGTTGCCGCCTCATTCCCTTTCGAAGGGGTAGAAAAGTTATTTTGTAGAGCCAATTTTTCATCCTTGTGCTTGAAACTTCCGAGCGAAGAAAACAGATGCGCCTGTCTTCCCCGAACCCGACTGCAAATCCTAGGTTTCAAAACTTATAAAACAAATGATTTAAACGCATTAAGAAAATGGATTTCAATATAAATCATCCATTTTCACTTTCAAGGTTTGTAAAACAAGAATTCAAATTCTATCAAAACAGTAAAAATCATAAACATTGGGATTAAGTTTAAAATGAGATATAAATCTTGTCAATTCATGAGACTAAATCATGAAATCATCTCAAAGGATTTGAATCACAAAAATAAACGACTCTAAGTAAATCAAATCAAACCCACTCTCAAGAAATCGACATTCGAACATTTCAAAGTCAAATATCAATTTTGAGATCTAGAAAATCAATGTTGAACTAAAACATGAAAAACAGACAAGAGAAATTATAAAAATAGAAAAAGTGTCAAACTTACATTTAGATTTGATTAGATTTTGATTCAGGAAAAAGAAGTTTGAGGATTTTAGAATTCATTTACTTTTACTTGAAAATACGATTGCAGGTAAATAAAGAAGAAGAGAGGAAGAGCATACGTATAAGAAATGTCTTCAAAGAGCTATCAACAACTAGATCACATTTAAATAGACGGCCCAGATTCAAGCGGGAAGACTAAGAGGTGGGAAAGTTATAGGTTTCGACAAAGTTTAGTTGGAAAGTCAAGTGCATCCCTTCGTCGAGGATGGGAGAGGCAAATGTTACTCCAAAAATCCACCTTCCGACTTATCAGAAATCATTCTATGTAACGCCCCCCATTTTCGCACGGTTTAAATCAACGATAAACCATACACGTCAGACTTAAACCATACAGAAGGGCGGATTGTTGTGGGGTAAATAAGAAAAAGTAGAGAAAGAAAATAAAATAAAATAGAATCTGCAGCGGAATGATAAAATATAATAATCAAATATACAATTCATGAAGTTGTTTACAAAATATTTGGTCATACTTATACAATATATATCAGAGTTACACATACCAGAGAATATTAATAATGTAGCGGAATAATATAATAGGTAATAGTAATAAAATCTTCGTCTTCGTCCTCCAGAAGTAATGTCTTCAAATCCTGAAATGCTCAAGCTGGCCCGAGCGAATTGAAAAGACAAACACTCGAGTCAGAACTAAAAGATCTTATGTAAGTTAAATCAACTGAAATAAATATAAGTGTAACGGCGTCAGAGATGTTTATGGGGTTTGACATCTCCTATCCAGTGTCTAACGTGAGTGCAGTAACTCAAGAGATGCTCGGGATTCACATCTCCTAAGGATCCGTTAAATTATTTACTATGTAGTAATATTTCGCTATTATAGTAATGTCTACAATAAAATAAACATACTTTTAAATAGCGTTAAGGAGTGACCTAATATTCCCCTTAACACGTAATAGTCCCAATAGTCCATCCAATATCATAGTCCTTCTTGATCGGGAAGCCACCAGAGGATACCACATGGGCTTCGGGAGAAAACCAAACTCGTACAAGGCGCGATAGGGTAGGTGACAGCACAACTAGGAAATGCCAGGGTAGATATACCAATTATGCATCCGGGCTGGTGGCAACGCGTAGCGCGCAGCTACCGTCCAGCTCCCACACCCCCAAATAAAAAAAATCAAAAGTGGCCATCGAATCAATCCAAAATTCAAAGTATAATATCGAAGGGATGTGTCCGATCAAAGTGGCTACCTCATTGGCCTGAGAATCGCTCCAGTTTTAGCCACCTTACGCCAACTCACGGTAGTCGGGTCCACGTATTTACCTCAAAGGAAACGTCGCTGCCATCCTACTTCATTCTGCAATCTCCACCGCATACACGGTTGTTAAAGTGGTTTTCGAAGTTGGCAGAGAGTATGACAACTTCCGATCCCGGACTCTTCAACAACCAAAAGTTATTATAACACCGCGGTCATCTCAAAATAATTTATACTTCAAAACCAGGATATAAGAGTAATTTCAAAAATACGATATCCTTTCCAATTTAAAACCAAATCAATATAATATCCCTTTTATTTTAAATCAATATAATATCTTTTTATTTCAAATATCCCTTTTTCAAAATCATAGCACTTTCAAATTTTATATTTCAAAACCAAACAATTGAAATTTTAACACCTTTAAAACATAATGCTTCATAACTTCAAAACATTTCAATTTCAATAACATTTCAATTCCAATATATTTCGGGGCTATAAATATTCCAAAATTTCAAAACTTATTCTTTGATAATTTCATATATATATATATATATCAATTTCAATTACTATTATTCAGATTTGAAATGTTTACTTAATAAATCAATATCATTTAAGTAAAACTTTTGATATTCCTTCAATTTAATTAACTTGATAAAATTTATTTAAATCGACTTGACAATCATTTAAATCCTTTAAACCAAAATCAAGTTATTAAGATTTATACCCTTTAAAAATCTCCATGTTTATTTAAATTTCCAATCAAATTTATTCAAGTACAATTCTTAAATAATTCAATTTAAACCAATTTCATATTTATCTTCCAACTTAAATTTCATTTAAGTCATTAAAACTATATATATATATATACACACACACAATATCTTAATAGGTGCTTGACCATATAATATAAAATAATCAAACTCCATATTTCACTTACCTTTATTAAACAATTTTATACATAGCTTAAATTCAGGAATTTTAACTACATATACATATAATAATATTTATATAACATCAAATTTAATATTTATTAAACCGTATATTACTTTCCAAACCATAGAAAATCATTTCAAAATAATTATATATATATACCACAGTGTCTTTATATAATTTTCTACCCTATGGTCAAGTGATATGGATATTTATCATTTTAATCCGTAATTTAAAAATAAAATACGGCTATATATCATTTCAAGCCGCAATCCCGAATGAAATGAAAATGCATAATAACTTGCAGTTCATAATATATAAATACAGCATCCATTCATCCAATATCAACCATCAACCACTTGTCACTGTTTGCGTCAAAATTGACCACAAACACCCAAAATCGTGAAAGCACCCGTTTATGAACACAAATCAGCAACAATCAATATAGAATTCAGATCTAAGCAACAGCAATCATAATTATTCACAGATAACAATCACAAACACAGGATTTATAGTGGTTCGGCGATCTTGCCTACGTCCACTTTGAAGATTATGTCTTTTATTGATTCACTTGATGATTTCAATCGATTACAGCGAATTACAGCAAGTTATAGCTCTGATACTTGACTACAATGGTGATAGAAAGACGTAGAATCGAATCCGGCAGAGTCTGGACGTTCAATGGTCGAAGATCCCCTTTTCTGAAGGCTTCAGGGTGCTATTTATAGGCGTAGGAGGCCCAGATCTCGTTCAAACTTCGAGAGACTTTTTCTGGCACGTGAGTGGGCCCACGCGACCGACCCCACCAAGTTTCGACTCGATCTGAGATTGATACGAAGTGATTTCGAATCCATCAAAAAATGATCCAATCGAGTTGAAACTTGGCAGGAACAATCTTTACCTTGTATGGAAGCTACTGTGAAAATTTCGTTGCGTTTGGATCAGTCTTTTAGGAGATATGATCGATTCAAGTTGTGGTTTTTCGTGAGGGTTGTTGCGTTCGAATCCATCACTTCGAATCCACTCCCTTCGACTCGATCGGTCACGTGGTTCTTTGGTGACGTGGCGCGCCCTCCACGCATCGATCCTATTTCTTCTCCGAGTCGACCGCTTCGCATCCATTATCTTCGCCTCGTTTGTATCCTTGAATGACACGAACGAGTGATTGTTCATGGATTCGAATCTGATGGATGCGAAGACGATCGATACGAAGCAGTGCATGGGCACGAGACCGGTCGATTCGAAGTAGGGCATGGTGATGGATTCGAAGTACCTCGATGGATACGAAACAGTGCTCTAGCATGGATACGAACGTGCTGAGGGGATGCCCATCTGATGGATTCGAACCGATCGATTCGAAGTGATCAATATCATGCCTGATCGGTTCGAACTCGATCGATTCGAAGCGTATGCAAGCCGATGGATTTGAACAAGATGGATACGAATCCTATGGGTTCGAAATGAGCATCTCCTCCACTTTTTGATGGGTTCGAATGACATTCTTTGGCTAACTTGTATCGATCATATCTCGTTCATACGACCTCCGATTAACCTAAAATTTGGAACACTGGCTTTCATGGTCTTGCTTGTCATGTCCTATCGATTGTAGCCTGATCCGGGCTCCTACAAAATTTCATCGATATCCATAGCAAAATGAAGGACAACCAATCTCTGAGACGAACTGTCTTTTGTTTTTGACCGATCTTTTGGTATCACGGCTTTGCCAAAAAGCGGGATAACATTTGCCCCCCAAAACATGCCTTGCGATAGGAAGGTGTGTTTTGTAATGCCATGAGCTGGATGTTCATATCCTGTTGACTTCCTGCAAAGGAAGTTACAGTTTTATGTGACCTCAAATAACGACCGTTTGGTGCCGTTCGGGGCGAGTTGTGTCGTTCAAGGCGAGTTGTGACCATTCGCGGTCGGGTGCCGTTCGAGGCGAGAAAGTGTGCCCGGGAGTGCTTGGTGCTATCGATGCCAGAGTCACGTTCGGGTGAGTTCTTGGATCGTTTGTGTGCGTATTGGAGGCGAATAATTGTGCCCGGGGGGCTTGGTATTGTTGATACCAGGTTCACGTTCAAGTGGGTCCCTAGATCGTTTGTCAGGGTGGCATATCGCCATCTCAGAGCATGCCTAAGGACCGTTCGCGACCCCGTACATGTGTAAGTAGCTTAGCCATTTCAGAATTATCCGAACCAAATATCCATTCAACTGATGAGTTTTAAAATAGAGATGTCCAAAAAAACAAAGTCTAAATGTCCAAATCAAAATGAAACAAAAGCAAAGCAAGAATGTCAAAGTGTAAGTTCCCACTACGAAATGGTCAATGATCATTCAGAGCATGCCTGGGGATCATTCGCGATCTCATACATGTGTAAATGATTTAATTGTGTTAGTGGGAAGCTTACGACTTGTTCATCGTTATTTCAATCAATTGATAATCAAACGGTGCCTTGATTCAGGGTCGCCTCTAGCTAATGTAGACGGTGGTCGCTCTGGTTCCACTGCTGGAGTTCGCCTCCTCACATACTGAAGGAGCATACCGTTCCTGATATGTCCTTCCACCTCGTCCTTCAGATGCCTACAATCATTAGTGTTATGACCGTTCAATTCATGAAATACACAAAACTTATCTGATTTTCTTTCGTCAGAAGTTGGATCCTATCGCATCGGTCTACAATACGGAATCTGCTCCTTGGTATCCTGGTAAATTCATTCCAGACTCTCATTCAGCTCTGAATAGGTGGTGAATCGTGCCTCTCTCCGTAGTCGCTTTGGCCCGTTACCAATATCTTCTATCTTTCGTTTTCCTTTATCCTTGCCTGAGTCCTTTTCGAGAGGCTTTTTGTCTTTGAGCACATAAACCTCTATTCCCTCTCCTTCTTCTCTTTCTGCATTCGCATCCTCTAATCGTAAAAACTTTTCTGCCTCGTCGTAGAATTCCCCTAGATCCACAGGTGGATCTTTAGTCAATGAATTTTTGAACTCTGTGCCATCAGCTACTCCGGACACAGCTGCCATCACAACCATTGATGGATCTGCTCGATCCACCGAAGCTGCTGCTGCGTTGAATCGCATTAGATAACTCCTCAAAGTCTCTCCGGTTTTCTGCTTTAGGGTTGCCAAAGTCATCACATTCTTGGGTCTCGTAATGTGAACCCGGAATTGCCTCATAAATCTCTCAGTTAAACCATTCCATGTTCCGATAGATCCACTCTCTAGTTGCCTAAACCATAATGTTGCAATATCCATCAAGTACAATGGAAAGCACCGGGCCATAACCTCTTCTGATGCCCCCAGCACTTCCATATGCCTCATATACTTCGTCAGGTGAACCGTGGGGTCCGTTCTCCCGTCATACATGTCCAACGATGGTAACTTGAAATCCGGTGGGTTCCTAGCTCGTCTGATTGCTGGAGTAAAAGGACTCCTATTAACATCCTTCAAATATTTGTTTACCAAACCGCCTCTCATAGCTCTTCTAACCATCTCCTCCAATCTGTCATTGTCTCCGAAATGTAATCTTCGTTCATAACTTTCAACCTGCCCCCCGAGTTCACGAGGGAACTCTGGGATCTGCCCCCTTGACTGAGTGTTCACTCCTCTACTACTCCCGGGTTGTGCAGATGCTCCTCTCTCTCTCCGAAATTGGATCAACGTTCTCCATGGGTGTGCCTCCTAATCCAGGTGCTATGCCGGATGGTCCCGCTCCGTTCTGAACTCCAACAGCTTCTCTATTCTGTGCTCAAATTTGTCCTATCTGCTGAAATAAACTCTGGATCAACTCCTTCTATTTTTTCATCATCGTCTCCATCTTGTCTCTAGTGATGACGATCGACGCTTGATTCGCTCCTGAGGAAGCCTCTTGACTTCCTTGTTGCTCACTCCTCTCTGGCCTTGGCCTTCGGCTCGATTGTCTCGTCATAATCTCTCAAATATGAAATTTCAAACTTCCTGAATCAACTTCTAATTGGTAGAACTCCTGAGTTATCCTTCTCAGAGAAAGCACTAAAATGTTTGCGTCAAAATTGACCACAAACACCCAAAATCATGAAAGCACCCGTTTATGAACACAAATCAGCAACAATCAATATAGAATTCAGATCTAAGCAACATCAATCACAATTATTCACAGATAACAATCACAAACACAAGATTTATAGTGGTTCGGCGATCTTGCCTACGTCCACTAAAATGTCCACGTGAGTGGGCTCACGCGACCGACCCCATCAAGTTTCGACTCGATCTGAGATCGATGCGAAGTGATTTCGAATCCATCAAAAAATGATCCAATCGAGTTGAAACTTGGCAGGAACAATCTTTACCTTGTATGGTAGCTACTGTGAAAATTTCGTTGCGTTTGGATCAGTCTTTTAGGAGATATGATCGATTCAAGTTGTGGTTTTTCGTGAGGGTTGTTGCGTTCGAATCCATCACTTCGAATCCACTCCCTTCGACTCGATCGGTCACGTGGTTCTTTGGTGACGTGGCGCGCACTCCACGCATCGATCCTATTTCTTCTCCGAGTCGACCGCTTCGCATCCATTATCTTCGCCTCGTTTGTATCCTTGAATGACACGAACGAGTGATTGTTCATGGATTCGAATCTGATGGATGCGAAGACGATCGATACGAAGCAGTGCATGGGCACGAGACCGGTCGATTCGAAGTAGGGCATGGTGATGGATTCGAAGTACCTCGATGGATACGAAACAGTGCTCTAGCATGGATACGAACGTGCTGAGGGGATGCCCATCTGATGGATTCGAACCGATCGATTCGAAGTGATCAATATCATGCCTGATCGGTTCGAACTCGATCGATTTGAAGCGTATGCAAGCCGATGGATTTGAACAAGATGGATACGAATCCTATGGGTTCGAAATGAGCATCTCCTCCACTTTTTGATGGGTTCGAATGACATTCTTTGGCTAACTTGTATCGATCATATCTCGTTCATACGACCTCCGATTAACCTGAAATTTGGAACACTGGCTTTCATGGTCTTGCTTGTCATGTCCTATCGATTGTAGCCTGATCCGGGCTCCTACAAAATTTCATCGATATCCATAGCGAAATGAAGGACAACCAATCTCTGAGACGAACTGTCTTTTGTTTTTGACCGATCTTTTGGTATCACGGCTTTGCCAAAAAGCGGGATAACATTTGCCCCCCAAAACATGCCTTGCGATAGGAAGGTGTGTTTTGTAATGCCATGAGCTGGATGTTCATATCCTGTTGACTTCCTGCAAAGGAAGTTACAGTTTTATGTGACCTCAAATAACGACCGTTTGGTGCCGTTCGGGGCGAGTTGTGTCGTTCAAGGCGAGTTGTGACCATTCGCGGCCGGGTGCCGTTCGAGGCGAGAAAGTGTGCCCGGGAGTGCTTGGTGCTATCGATGCCAGGGTCACGTTCGGGTGAGTTCTTGGATCGTTTGTGTGCGTATTGGAGGCGAATAATTGTGCCCGGGGGGCTTGGTATTGTTGATACCAGGTTCACGTTCAAGTGGGTCCCTGGATCGTTTGTCAGGGTGGCATATCGCCATCTCAGAGCATGCCTAAGGACCGTTCGCGACCCCGTACATGTGTAAGTAGCTTAGCCATTTCAGAATTATCCGAACCAAATATCCATTCAACTGATGAGTTTTAAAATAGAGATGTCCAAACAAACAAAGTCTAAATGTCCAAATCAAAACGAAACAAAAGCAAAGCAAGAATGTCAAGGTGTAAGTTCCCACTACGAAACGGTCAATGATCATTCCGAGCATGCCTGGGGATCATTCGCGATCTCATACATGTGTAAATGATTTAATTGTGTTAGTGGGAAGCTTACGACTTGTTCATCGTTATTTCAATCAATTGATAATCAAACGGTGCCTTGATTCAGGGTCGCCTCTAGCTAATGTAGACGGTGGTCGCTCTGGTTCCACTGCTGGAGTTCGCCTCCTCACATACTGAAGGAGCATACCGTTCCTGATATGTCCTTCCACCTCGTCCTTCAGATGCCTACAATCATTAGTGTTATGACCGTTCAATTCATGAAATACACAAAACTTATCTGATTTTCTTTCGTCAGAAGTTGGATCCTATCGCATCGGTCTACAATACGGAATCTGCTCCTTGGTATCCTGGTAAATTCGTTCCAGACTCTCATTCAGCTCTGAATAGGTGGTGAATCGTGCCTCTCTCCGTAGTCGCTTTGGCCCGTTACCAATATCTTCTGTCTTTCGTTTTCCTTTATCCTTGCCTGAGTCCTTTTCGAGAGGCTTTTTGTCTTTGAGCACATAAACCTCTATTCCCTCTCCTTCTTCTCTTTCTGCATTCGCATCCTCTAATCGTAAAAACTTTTCTGCCTCGTCGTAGAATTCCCCTAGATCCACAGGTGGATCTTTAGTCAATGAATTTTTGAACTCTGTGCCATCAGCTACTCCGGACACAGCTGCCATCACAACCATTGATGGATCTGCTCGATCCATCGAAGCTGCTGCTGCATTGAATCGCGTTAGATAACTCCTCAAAGTCTCTCCGGTTTTCTGCTTTAGGGTTGCCAAAGTCATCACATTCTTGGGTCTCGTAATGTGAACCCGGAATTGCCTCATAAATCTCTCAGTTAAACCATTCCATGTTCCGATAGATCCACTCTCTAGTTGCCTAAACCATAATGTTGCAATATCCGTCAAGTACAATGGAAAGCACCGGGCCATAACCTCTTCTGATGCCCCCAGCACTTCCATATGCCTCATATACTTCGTCAGGTGAACCGTGGGGTCCATTCTCCCGTCATACATGTCCAACGATGGTAACTTGAAATCCGGTGGGTTCCTAGCTCGTCTGATTGCTGGAGTAAAAGGACTCCTATTAACATCCTCCAAATCTTTGTTTACCAAACCGCCTCTCATAGCTCTTCTAACCATCTCCTCCAATCTGTCATTGTCTCCGAAATGTAATCTTCGTTCATAACTTTCAACCTGCCCCCCGAGTTCACGAGGGAACTCTGGGATCTGCCCCCTTGACTGAGTGTTCACTCCTCTACTACTCCCGGGTTGTGCAGATGCTCCTCTCTCTCTCTCCGAAATTGGATCAACGTTCTCCATGGGTGTGCCTCCTAATCCAGGTGCTATGCCGGATGGTCCCGCTCCGTTCTGAACTCCAACAGCTTCTCTATTCTGTGCTCCAATTTGTCCTATCTGTTGAAATAAACTCTGGATCAACTCCTTCTGTTTTTTCATCATCGTCTCCATCTTGTCTCTAGTGATGACGATCGACGCTTGATTCGCTCCTGAGGAAGCCTCTTGACTTCCTTGTTGCTCACTCCTCTCTGGCCTTGGCCTTCGGCTCGATTGTCTCGTCATAATCTCTCAAATATGAACTTTCAAACTTCCTGAATCAACTTCTAATTGGTAGAACTCCTGAGTTAGCCTTCTCAGAGAAAGCACTAAAATGTTTGCGTCAAAATTGACCACAAACACCCAAAATCATGAAAGCACCCATTTATGAACACAAATCAGCAACAATCAATATAGAATTCAGATCTAAGCAACATCAATCACAATTATTCACAGATAACAATCACAAACACAAGATTTATAGTGGTTCGGCGATCTTTCCTACGTCCACTTTGAAGGTTATGTCTTTTATTGATTCACTTGATGATTTCAATAGATTACAGCGAATTACAGCAAGTTATAGCTCTGATACTTGACTACAATGGTGATAGAAAGATGTAGAATCGAATCCGGCAGAGTCTGGACGTTCAATGGCCGAAGATCCCCTTTTCTGAAGGCTTCGGGGTGCTATTTATAGGCGTAGGAGGCCCAGATCTCGCTCAAACTTCGGGAGACTTTTTCTGGCACGTGAGTGGGCCCACGCGACCGACCCCACCAAATTTCGACTCGATCTGAGATCGATACGAAGTGATTTCGAATCCATCAAAAAATGATCCAATCGAGTTGAAACTTGGCAGGAACAATCTTTACCTTGAATGGAAGCTACTGTGAAAATTTCGTTGCGTTTGGATCAGTGGTTTAGGAGATATGATCGATTCAAGTTGTTGTTTTTCGTGAGGGCTGTTGCGTTCGAATCCATCACTTCGAATCCACTCCCTTCGACTCGATCGGTCACGTGGTTCTTTGGTGACGTGGCGCGCACTCCTCGCATCGATCCTATTTCTTCTCTGAGTCGACCGCTTCGCATCCATTATCTTCGCCTCGTTTGTATCCTTGAATGACACGTCATCCAAGCTTGGTGGACACGAACGAGTGATTGTTCATGGATTCGAATCTGATGGATGCGAAGACGATCGATACGAAGCAGTGCATGGGCACGAGACCGGTCGATTCGAAGTAGGGCATGGTGATGGATTCGAAGTGCCTCGATGGATACGAAACAGTGCTCTAGCATGGGTACGAACGTGTTGAGGGGATGCCCATCTGATGGATTCGAACCAATCGATTCGAAGTGATCAATATCATGCCTGATCGGTTCAAACTCGATCGATTCGAAGCTTATGCAATCCGATGGATTCGAACAAGATGGATACGAAACCTATGGGTTCGAAATGAGCATCTCCTTCACTTTTTGATGGGTTCGAATGACATTCTTTGGCTAACTTGTATCGATCATATCTCGTTCATACGACCTCTGATTAACCTGAAATTTGGAACACTGGCTTTCATGGTCTTGCTTGTCATGTCCAATCAATTGTAGCCTGATCCGGGCTCGGACAAAATTTCATCGATATCCATAGCTTAATGAAGTACAACCAATCTCTGAGACGAACTGTCTTTTGTTTTTGACCGATCTTTTGGTATCACGGCTTTGCCAAAAAGCGGGATAACAATCACAATCATCATCAAATTCAAAAATAGCATCAGTATAGAACGCATAATAAATAACAGGTATTAACTTGCAGTTTATATTTAATAATAACTTAGATAACTGTTTAACTGGCAATTTATATGCAAAAATAAACAAATAATAATTTAACTTGCAGTTTATATGTAATGAATAATTAAATAACAATTTAATTAAATAAATGCAATTTAACTGAGATGATGAATAAAAATATGCCAAACAGTCATAAATAAATTTCTAATCACACCATAAATTAATTTAACAAACATAAGAATTTTTAGAAGTTGTGAGTGGGTAAAAACACTCACCTTTTGAATTTAAATTGAATTTAAATCCAATTTAAACCCAAAAATTTGACAGCCTCCAAATTCATCCAAATTGGCGTCAAAAAGTCCGGAATTCCAATACGAACCCAGGGGAGAAAACCGCGTCCAAAACGGACCTCGTATGCAAAATTTACTCGTGTTAGATGATTGAACGATTTGAAATCAAAATAAAAAAAATTAAAGAAGAAAACACGTCACCCTCTCTTGCTCACGCGGCTACAGGCCAAACTCACGAACCCCCAAAACTACCGCCTTCAATCAACGTGCGCCACTACCTGATGTTCACCGCTGCTCGCCTACAGCCGCCCATGGCCAGCGCGACCATTTCCCAACGTTCAGCGGCCGCCACTCGTCGTAGATCGAGTAACAATCTCCCCCAGCCACCGCAGTTAATACCTAAGGTTTCGAATCCTAAATCGCAAAATTCGAGAGCCACGGGCCAAGGTAGGCCACAAGACCACCGCCTATCGACTTCCCTTGATGAGCTCTCCAATACCCATCTCTCAATTTCATCGATTGATGTCGAAATTAAAAATGCCCAAATTGACTTTGACCGCGATTTCTGATCGATCCGGTCACTGTCTCGAAAAACGAACAGCAGACGTAGGTTCGTATCATTGAGATCTTTGATATATATATTTTTTAATTTTTTCTGAGAAGTTTGAATTTTTGAAGTTGATTTTTGAATTTAAATTTGAATTGGATAAATTAGGGTTTACAGCCATTGAGGAAGAGGAGCACAGAAGTTGCTGTACGTATAGAAATGAGGAATAGAGGCTGCTAGGGTTTATAACAGGGCATTTATAGACAACTGAAATAGAATAGATGGACCCGTTTTATAAATGTGCTAAACGATATATGGCCCGAAAAGCCCGTTTCGACTCCGGAATGAAATTGGGTCAACCCACATATCCAAATAGATATTTTAAAATATTTTAAATGCAATAGAAAAGGATTCAGGTTCAAATTGCAACGTATGAAGAAGTTATGCTCAAATTAATATTTTTCAAATTGATTTCAGTTGATTTCAATTAAATCGATTTCAAGGCGTTTCGCGTTTATACGATCAAACGACAAGTCTGATCGCTACGAAACTTGAAATCCTACAATAATTCACCGTTACGGATCCGATGAAACTGGTTTCGTCAAAATCCAAGCCAGTGGCCAAAATGGCTATTTTTACACTAATTAAATAAATTTATAATTAATTGATTAAATCCAAATTTAAATTTCAATTCTAAAATTGATAATTTTATCACCTTTATATTTCTCAGACATTTACAATGATTTAAACAAATTTAAATGTCAATTTAGAGAAGATTAATTTATAAATTTCAATATAAATCCTCAATTTCATTAAATTCACAAATTATAAATAAAATCCTCAAAATTCCATTTAGTTAAATAAATTAATTATTTTTCCATTCATTCCTGTCAAATAGATGGATTAAATATTGGATTCAAACTATTACATAAATTTCTCATATTATCTTTATTTCAAATAACGTATTATTTAACTATTTCAATTTCATTTAATTGCCATTAAATCCAATTATTGAATTTTCATTTCACTTAAATAAATAAAGTTTTGATTTCCATTCTTCTTATCCTACTAATTGCTTTAATAAATTGGGATTGCACTAATTTAGTCAATTACTACAATTTCTTTCAAATTAAATACTATGAACTAAACAAATAGGTAATTTATAACAATTGTAACCATTAAACTTTAGTTACCAAAAACTAAGTTTATTTCCTTCAAACAAATATTATAATTACTTCCAAAACATTGATTTTATTCAGTGGCCATTTATTATAATTTTAAATTCATTAATTTAATTCAATGCTTACATTTGTTTTCATATATTCAATTTGTAGCTAAGTATATATTTACATTATTTCCATTGAATTGAAATTCATTCAACTTATTAATAATTACCTTAGTTTACCAAATTTGACAACCTCTAACCATTTGTATTACATTTCACATTAATGTAATATTTATTAAAATTTATTTCCAATTAACGTACTACTTAATTTCCCTTAGTTGAAATCTGATTTCCAAATTTTATTTAACATACTAAATAAAATAAATAACATATATAAATTGTTACTTGTTTTCCTTTACTTGCATTTATAAGTTTATTACTTAACAATCACAGGTTATAATTCCATATATAGCACTAATTAATTACCATTAACACTGCATTATTACGTTTATAGACAGGTTATAATATTTCCATTCGCTTACCTTATATTGAATTCATAGCCAAGTTGTAATATATAAAATTTCCAATAAATCATGGGAATCCATTCAATTTGTTACCAATTTACTTACATTAACACTATTTCACTTATTTTGGTCATTATTCCAAACATAGGTCGCAAGTTTCCATTTCTTTATATTATCCTATGGAAACAATATACATTCTAAATACTTTATTACATTTACTGAAATTTATTTTCCAAATTTACTGAATACACCAAATTATGACCTTATAGTTATTTCAATTAATTAGGGTTGCGCTAAATTAATTATTTATTAGCTTACATCCAATTATAATTAATATCCTCAATGAATTTACCTATTTGGTCTCATTCTTTCTATTACATCAATTAATACCTTATAATAAATCTATGTTTCTATTTTAAATTTACATTCACACATAAATACAAAAATTCCATTTATTAAGTTTTACATAAATAAATATTTATTTCCAAATATTACATTAATTAACATTAACGTAATATTTTATTTAAATTTATCGCAATTGATTCCAATCCAATTTCTATTTCCTATTATACTCAAATTTAACAACTTGAATACCTCCCACATAAATGTAACTTTTGTTTATATTTATTCAATTAATAGACTAAATAAACGGGCAACACATAATTATTGCCTTCGTTTACTTTTACTACATTTAAGTTTATTGTTTCCATTACTAATTCACCAAATTTTTTGTTTCCTTCAACATTAAGTTACCAAAATCTTCTTAAATTAAGAATTTTAATTAACGAATCTTACGGGTCGTTACGCTCTCCCCCGCTCAAAACTTTTTGTCCCCGAAAAGGAAAAAGAAGGGAAAAAGAAGGAATTAAGAAATCAATATATCTTACTTAAAATATTAAATTTATAAGCAATTAAATTTACCAAATTAATTAATTTAGATAAAATATACAATTTATAACCATTAAATCCATTTATACTTAAATTAATAAAATTTGGAAAACACTTTTCAAAAAAATTCTATGTCCAAAATTTACGGAAAATTTTGGCAGAGTCTCCTTTGTACGAAGAGGCTGGGAAGAAAATATAATATCAAATATAATAATATATAACATATATTTCCAAAATAATATATCTCACACGGGAAAAATAATAATATAATAGCGCTACAAAACGTAATCCGAAAAAGTACCTATTTCTCGGGCAATTAACGCTTAATTTATAAAACCAAATGCAGTAGCAATTGCTTCCATAACCTGTATTTCACTTATATAATCCAAAAAGGTTAACAATTTTATAAAATGAAATATTAAAGTGGTTTCAAACATAAACAAACAAATCAATAAAAACATCAAACACTTGCAACAAGGCATGCTACCATCACATGGAATCAACACTAATCAAACATTCATTCATATCAAATAAAACAAATAGTTGTTCGGGTTCAAAGACTTTAAATTGTACAGAATGAAAAATAAAGTACTAAGTGTACCCTTCACTCAACAGTCTTAGGTGAAACTAAATAGATTATTCATCCAAGCAAATTTAAAGTATCCTTGCCCAAACAACCAAAAATCAAACAAACAACAGTTTCAAACAATAGATCAAATTAATTTATATTAAACTCATTTTCATATATTTGTTGTTTGATTTTCTTTTCATTCTCATAATAATTTATCCTTTCAATTTACATTTTATTTTCTCACATTTTTCATTTATCCATTATAATGCAATTTCTTCTATTTGCATTACATTCATTTATTCATTACTTAATTTCTCTTATTTTCAGTATTCATCTTTCTACTTATTTTATTTAATAGCTCCAACCATTTACTTAAGTTTATTATCATTTCTTTATAACCTTATTATATTTAATTTTTGGCCTTTCAGTCATAACTTAAGTATATAATAATTATAACATTAAATTCTTATTTAAAAAGCAATTTATTGAACACTTCATTACATACTTTTACTTGTACAATTCCCATTACATTTCTTATTAAACATTTCAACTTTTATTATTTTGTAAGTTATATATATGCTTTTTTTTCAGAATGTAATTGAAACTTATACAAGTTTTCTCATTTCTTTTTATTAATTAACTGTTCAATAATTATATCTTTCGGTTTATAAGATTACGATTTCAACTTTCCTCTAATCTCATTTATACTTAGCATTACATTTCTCACTTCATTTAGAGGTTTCAATTTATTAGTTAAATTCCATTTCACTACACTAATTGAAGCTATTAATTAACGGAAGTTAAGAGCTAAATACCGGGTTAAATTTAAAATAATAGATAAATGTATACTTATAATTTATATATCCAATTATAATTAAAACAATTTAAAAAAAAATTATATTTGTTTACCAACACAACTCTGCAGTAAAACTACTACAGTGGCATTCCCACTTCGAAACTCGAAAATGAATGTCGATGATGCGTGCACTCATCACCGAAATTATTTTCCAGCGACAGAGAGGGAAGTACAGAGCTTATTTCTTTTCCAAAAATTCTTTAAAACAATTCTTCCAATTTATATTGAAATATTTATATCAAAAAATACTTCTAAAATATTATTATTATATTCCAAAATCATTTGAAAGAAATTTTCAAAACCCCGGAAATTAAGTTCTAAATTTCCAATTTTCATTTATTTTATTAGAAATCTTATTTCAACCATTATTTATAACTTTCACTACCTAACAACCAATATATTACAACCAAATATATATCTTATTTACAAAAATTTATTTTATATATATATAAAATATAATAGGCAAAATTATTTCATTCACCTATATTAAAACAAATATTATGTCGGTCTGTCCTATTAATTGTTTAGAAATCCCTATTGATGTCATAGCGTCTCATGCATCAACCAGAATTTATAAATACAAAACTAAACAAATTAACACAATATTAAAACCTTTTTATAACACTAACAAATACGCTCTCTTATATATATACGCTCAATGACTCATCATAGGGTATTACTACCCTATTAATAAAGAGTCAGACCCCACAAAGCTAAGGTTTTTCGCTAAACCAAAGCTCTGATACCAGATTGTAACTCCCCGCCTTTTCGCATGGTTTAAATCGACGATAAACCACACACGTAGACTCGGATTGTTATGGGGTAAATAAGAAAAAGTAGAGAAAGGAAAAAAATAAAATAGAATCTTGCAGCGGAATGATAAAATATAATAATCAAATATACAGTTCATGAAGCTGTTTACAAAATACTTGATTATACTTATACAATATATATCAGAGTTACACATACCAAAGAATATTAATAATGCAGCGGAATACAATAGTGTAGCGGAATAATATAATAGGTAATAGTAATAAAATCATCGTCTTTGTCCTCCAGAAGTAAGGTCTTCAAATCCTGAAATGTTCAGGCTGACCCGAGCGAATTGAAAAGACAAAACACTTGAGTCGGAACTAAAAGATCTTATGTAAGTTAAATCAACTGAAATAAATATGAGTGTAATAGCATCGGAGATGTTTACGGGGTTTGACATCTCCTATCCGGTGTCTAACGTGAGTGCAGTAACTCAAGAGATGCTCGGGATTCACATCTCCTAAGGATCCGTTAAACTATTTACTATGTAGTAATATTTCTCTATTATAGTAATGTATACAGTAAAATAAACATACTTTTAAATAGCATTAAAGAGTGACCCAATATTCCCCTTAACACGTAATAGTCCCAGTAGTCCATCCAATATCATAGTCCCTCTTGATCGGGAAGCCATCAGAGGATACCACACGGGCTTTGGGAGAAAACCAAACTCGTACAAGGCGTGATAGGGTAGGTGACACGGCGCAACTAGGCAATGCCAGGGTAGATATACCAATTACGCATCCGGGCTGGTGGTAACGCGTAGCGCGTAGCTACCACCCACCTCGAGCCATACCCCCAAATAAAAAATCAAAAGTGGCCACCGAATCAATCCAAAAGTCAAAGTATAATATCGAAGGGATGTGTCCAAAGGTGCTACCCCATTGGCCCGAGAATCGCTCCTGTTTTAGCCACCTTATGCCAACTCACGGGAGTCGGGTCCACGTATTTACCTTAAAGGAAACACCGCCACCATCCTACTTCATTATGGAATCTCCACCGCGTACATGGTTGTTAAAGTGGTTTTCGGAGTTGGCAGAGAGTATGACAACTTTCGATCCCGGACTCTTCAACAACCAAACGTTATTATAACACCACGGTCATCTCAAAATAATTTATACTTCAAAACCAGGATATAAGAGTAATTTCAAAAATACAATATCCTTTCCAATTTAAAACCAAATCAATATGATATCCCTTTTATTTCAAATCAATATATTATCTTTTTATTTCGAATATCCCATTTTCAAAATCATAGCACTTCCAAATTTTATATTTCAAAACCAAACAATTGAAATTTTAACACCTTTAAAACATAATGCTTCATAACTTCGAAATATTTCAATTTCAATAACATTTCAATTCCAATATATTTCAAGGCCTTAAATATTCCAAAATTTCAAAACTTATTCTTTGATAATTTCATATATATATATCAATTTCAATTACTATTATTCAGATTTGAAATGTTTACTTAATAAATCAATATCATTTAAGTAAAACTTTTAAACTTCAAAGAACTGGATATTCCTTCAATTTAATTAACTTAATAAAATTCATTTAAATCGACTTGATAATCATTTAAATCCTTTAAACCAAAATCAAGTTATTAAGATCATACCCTTTAAAAATCTCCATTTTTATTTAAATTTCCAATCAAATTTATTCAAGTACAATTCTTAAATAATTCAATTTAAACCAATTTCATATTTATCTTCCAACTTAAATTTCATTTAGGTCATTAAAACACTATATATATACACAATATCTTAATAGGTGCTTAACCATATAATATAAAATAATCAAACTCCATATTTCACTTACCTTTATTAAACAATTTTATACATTGCTTAAATTTAAGAATTTATATATACATATAATAATATTTATATAACATCAAATTTAATATTTATTAAACCGTATATTACTTTCCAAACCATAGAAAATCATTTCAAAATAATTATATATATATAGACCACGGTGTCTATATATAATTTTTTACTCTATGGTCAAGTGATACGGATATTTATCATTTCAATCCGTAATTTAAAAATAAAATGCGGTTATATATCATTTCAAACCGCTATCCTAAATGAAATGAAAATGCATAATAACTGGCAACTTTATAACAATATAAAATACAGCGTCCATTCATCCAATATCAACCATCAACCACTTATCACAATCATCATCAAATTCAACAATAGCATCAATATAGAACGGATAATAAACAACAGGTATTAACTTGCAGTTTATATTTAATAATAAATTAGATAACTGTTTAACTGGCAATTTAAATGCAAAAATAAACAAATAATAATTTAACTGGCAGTTTAAATGCAATGAATAATTAAATAACAATTAATTAAATAAATGCAATTTAACTGAGATGATGAATAAAAATATGGCAAACAGTCATAAATAAATTTCTAATCACACCATAAATTAATTTGACAAAACGTATGAATTTTTAGAAGTTGTGAGTGGGTTAAAACACTCACCTTTTGAATTTAAATTGAATTTAAATCCAATTCAAACCCAAAAATTTTAAAGTCTCCAAATTCGTCCAAACTAGCATCAAAAAGTCCGAAATTCCAATACGAACCTAGCGGAGAAAACCACGTCCAAAACGGACCTCGTATGCAAAATTTACTCGTGTTAAAAGATTGAACGGTTTGAAATCAAAAGAAAAAAAGAAAAAAAGAAAACACGTCACCCTCTCTTGCTCATGCGGCTACAGGCCGAACTTACGAACCTCCAAAACTGCCGCCTTCAATCAACGTGCACCACCACCTGATGTTCGCCGTCGCTCGCCCACAGCCGCGCATGGCAAGTGCGACCATGAGTTTAAATGTTAATTTATAAATGGTGTAATAAAGGAATGAAATTAAGATAAATAAATTTAATTGAGATTTTAATTATAAATAATAGGTGAAATAATAGGATGGATGGTAATTGTTTGTGGAGAATAACTGTTAACCCTATTCTGAACGGCGACTTAATTACTCAATGAAGGCAAGCGATCCAGCGAGTTAACGTGGTAGCAGCTAGCGACTTAACGACCTAACGAGATAAAGTACAAGCGACCTAGCGACCTAAACTTGTGACGAGCTAACGACCTAGCAATCAATACAGGACAGCAGTCATCGCAACAAAGGAACCTAACGACCTAGCGAGCTAATGACCTAGCGAGTTAACGACCTAGCGAGTTAACGACCTAGCAAGTTAACGACCTAGCGAGTTAACGACCTAGTGAATTAACGACCTAGCAAGCTACAAGCCTCATGTCCTTATGTCACTTAGTTATAGGTCGAACCAGCACTAGGCCGCTGCTACTTCTGAACCCAGCCTAGGTCGCTCCACTTGATGCCTCGGCATGTTAAAGTCGCCTACCACTCTCTCATAGGTCGTTACGACCTACCAACCCGCTCAGTTGACCAAGTGGAACCCTGATAAGCCATAACCTGTGCTCCCTAGGTCACTCACGACCTACGATCTACCCCTAGGTCGCTCACGACCTACCTTCAGGTTTTCCCTATAAATACCCCGCCTACTCCAACTGAAAGGGGACTTTTGGATCATTTCTGGAACACCTATACTTTGTTGTTTTCTCGACTCCTTCAACACTTCAAACACCGAAGACACTTCAACGAACTTTGAGAGAGATCTAACACATTCAACATGAATTCGAAGAGCTCTTCTACATTGAAGTTCTAGCTACTTGTCTTAGTTGTGTTATAATCAAAGATCATTGTAAAAGTTGTAATCGAATCAGCAATAAAGAGGATTAAAGTGGACGTAGGCTTGACATTAAGCCGAACCACTATAAAAACTGTTGTCTCTTTACTTGATTTTCTGTTATTTTCTGCTTATCTCTAGTTCCCGTACCAACGGGTGGTGCTTTCACATTTTCACTACCTGCACTGGGGTGTTAGCGTCCAATTTTAGCGTTAACATTTTTGGTGCTTTCACTGAGAATTGAACTCAGGAAGCTCTCATCACTGCTCCGCATAGATTTGTTGAAAGACTTTCTTTAAGAACCAGAAGTTTATCTGAGATCATGGCTCCTGGAAGGAAAGGTAAATCTGCTAGATCTGGAAGTGCTTATGACGACACTGCTACTTCTCCTGCATCGAATGAAGTGGCTCCTAGTGTTGGAATTACAAGGGCCGAATTGGACGATGCAGTGTCTGAGTTGTATCAACAGATGGAGGCCCAGAACACTTTGATGTTAGACAGGATAAATGCTTTACTTGGAGTCAACCGTCAACGAGAAAATAATGAAGAAACCTTTGCCGAAGATGTTCATGATTCTCAAGGAAAGAGTATTCCTCAAAGGGCAGCTGGCACCGCCGAAGGGGCACCTCCCCAAGATGGAGGTTCAAGGCCGCAACCAACTTTTCGTGAACGTTTGCCCAGGAAAACTTCCGAGAAAGTAGCTGACGTCAGTCCCGCGGGGCCTTTAAACAATGAGGAGTACCTCTCGGAAATGATTCGACAGATTATGAAGGAAAGTATGCAAAGGGAAGAAGATGAGAATGACTGGGGGTTTGCTCCAAGCAAGACTCCTTTCACTGAAAGAATCCTGAAAGCTGAATTTCCGAAGAAATTTGTTCCTCCTACTATTCCAGCTTATCGGGGAATGAGCGACCACAACTAGTTACTGTACAAGTACGACTGGCATATGACTGGTGCCAGAGCATCGATGAAATCAAGTGCAGATATTTTCCGGTGTATTTGGAAGGAGTGGCTCTGCTTTGGTTCACAAAGCTACCAGTTCGTTCTGTGGATCAATTATCTGACCTCACTCGGAAATTTAAGGATCAATTCAGGTTATATGCTGCGAAGGCCAAGGATATAATGTCACTATCCAGCCTCGAACAAAACCCCGGAGAGCCTCTCAAATCTTTCTTAAACCGCTTCAATATAGCCTTAGCCGAAGTTGACAATGCGGAGCCTCGAATGATTCTCACTTACTTGATGCGAGCTATTAACAAATCTAGTGAATTCGGGAAATGGCTAAAGATGAAAGAGCCAAATTCGCTTGAGAAATTCTACAAGAAGGCAGACGAATTTATGCGCTTAGAGAGCCTTCCTGTGTCGGTAAAAGTAGTTGTGAACGAAGTTGAAAATAACAACGTTGCTTCTAACAAAAAGGAATCTGGTGGTCAGAAAAGGAAAAATGACAATGGAAAAAAGAAAAAAGATGCGAAGAAAACTTGCTGCTTTAAACCTTCAAATTTTACTCCTTTAACTGATACTCCAGAGAATATCTTTTTAGCAACCAAGGATGTTGTCGAATACCCTAAACCATCTAAGTTGAGGCTTGGGAAAAATGTTACGCATAATGGAAGATTCTGTCGATTCCACAATCAACTCGGACATGACACTAACAAATGTCACCATCTAAAGAGTTTGGTTGAGAAGCTGTTGAGCCAGAATAAACTTCAACAATATGTGAAGAGAAACAGAAACGACCCAACCTCATCTACTCATGGGCAACAAGTTCCCGCTTATCAATCTGGCTCAGGTGAGAGAGCTGCAGCGTAGGAGTCCAAGAGGCCTATCATTAATGTTATCACATGGGGTCCTCACCCAGCGGGCAGAAGTTGGGGTGAGATGGAAAGATATGCTCATGCTTTGAGATATACCCCGGCTTGTTCTATGCCAAGTCAAGAAAGAATTTCAGACTAAAGGAAGAAATCTGCCTGCTTACTTGTTAAAGGCCTAAGGGCTTCTTGATGAGATTAATCATTATACAATAAGCCATATACCTCGGGAAGAAAACATGAAGGCAAATTCTCTCGCAAAATATTCAAGCTCTGGCAAAGCTCAAGTATTGGGATTGGTCCCTGTGAAAGTCTTGTCGGTTCCAAGTACTGATGAGATTCAATTCCGGAAGCCTGCAACAGCAATCGCTTGCATCCATATTTTACTTAAAAGCAATGCTTAAATTTGTAAAATGGCTATGGATGTATCATTTTTGTATTGATCCACACTGATTTTACTATAAATCTTGTGTTCTTTATTACTATAAAATGCCTGTCTCATTTCGATGTACATATATCTTAAATATATTGCTAAAATGTCGATTTAACATTGCAGGCCATCAAAGCAAAGCTTACCTATTCAACACATCACAAGGCTCAGCGATTCCTACAAATCACTCAACAAACAAATGTCAATACACAAAAATTCCACATTCAATTCCTACATCAGAAGTGCTTCTCACAAGTAGTTGGTGATTCCACTGGAGGGGCACCTTCACAAAGCAAAGGTTCCAAGCCCTTGCTAACTGATTGTGATCGTCTGTGCAAACGGATATCCGGTCAAGTAGCTTGCGTCTGCCTCGTGGATTCATTTAACAATAAAATGCACTTCTCTGGAAAAAGCAAACGAGTTGCAAAGGAAAACAACATGTGCTTAGACACAATAACAAGGAATCGCTGAAAGGCAGATGGTGCAAAGACATGGGCGAGCAGATAGAAAATAGCCAAAAAGGAGTCTTGCATCTCAACAAAAAGGTTGGTGGAACCACCGGAGGGGCACCTTCCCAAAGCGAATGCACCAGGCCCTTGCTAACTGATTGTGATCGTTTGTGCAAACAAACGTCCGGTTGGATAGCTTGCGTCTGCCCTGTGGATCCACTTAACCGTGAGATGCAACCCTCCAGGTGAACAACAAAGCCCTCTTCGGAGGCCCTCTTCTCCTCATAAGGGGAAAGAGCCAAAAGCCCTCTTCGGAGGCCCTCTTCTCCTCACAAGGGGGAAGAGCCAAAAGTCCTCTTCGGAGGCCTACTTCACCAAAGTTGAAGTGCCAAAAACCCTCTCCGGAGGCCCACTTCACCAGAGTTGAAGTGTCAAAAGCCCTCTCTGGAGGCCCACTTCACCAGAGTTGAAGTGCCAAAGCCCTCTTCGAAGGCACGCTTCCCCGCGTACAGAAAAAAACAAAAAAAAAGCCCTCTCTACAGAGGCATAAACAAAAGCCCTCTCTCCAAAGGCACAAACAAAAAAAAAGCCCTCTCCCGAGGCACAAACAAAAGCCCTCTTCGGAGGCACAAGCAGATCAAAGCCCTCTTCGGATGCCCACTTCACCGCGTAGGGGAATCCACTTGTCAGGAATAAAAGTGACTATCTCCGAAAGTGAAGTGTAAAAACTTTTTCAAACAAAAGAGAGAGAAGACTTCTCCAATACAAGGCACACTCTACTAACGCAGAGCAATATTTCCTCAAAATGGAAAAATTATTCTCTAAAGTAAGAGTGTAAGCCTTCTCATAATGGAAGAGTTGTTCTCCAACTTAAGAGTACAAGTCTTCTCGAAACAGAAGAATTGTTCTCCAAAGTCTTACCAAATGAAAGAAATTGCAATAAGCCGTGGTATGGGGGCAATACAATACAATATAGCTACATTAATAAAAGCAACATACCACAAACTTATTGCAATATCACACAAAGAAAATGAAGAAACTTGTGCGAAAATAAGGAATAAATGCATTCACAAATACAGTCAAAAGATTGTACAAGTAAAAAAGAATCATTTTATTCCATACTAAAATTTTTTTATACATGTGTAGGTTACCAAAGAGCGGGGACCGGTACCCGCACAATCTCCGGTCAATACAAGCCTTTATGTACAAGCAAAAAGCAAAGCAAGAAGGGTAAAGCAAGACTTGTTATTTCTTCTTCCCGCCACCTTTAGAGCCCTCGCCTAGCCTAATGGTTAACTTTGGGAGCCGGCTTGAACGAGTCGGGGAAGAAGGAGAAAGAGGTACAACTGGGTCTACTTCCGTTTTCTCTTCACTAACAGAAGTGATTTTCCTTTTCTTCTTCGAAGTTGTGCACTTCCCCTTCTTCCTTGAAGAAGACTCGCTGCCAGGAGTGATAAGTTCAGACAGCTTTGTGTCGTCATGAAATTTCTCCGGAGTCCTTTCACTTTCTTTAAGTTCCTCAGCTTTCTGCTCTTGTGAAGCGGTCGGGTCATCCAAGCCTTGAAGAGTTTCTATTAATTCTTCTTACGACCCCGGTTGAGAAGCAGAAGGAGGAGTAATTTGAAGAGATGGAGGTGGAATAGCTGGAAGAGGAGAAGTCTGTACAGCACTTGGTGTTTTCACTACAGAAGAAGAGAAGTTAAAATCAGTATTCCTCGCAAAGAGAGGAGATAGTGGCGCGTCAAGGCTTAAGTAATAATCAAAAAGTTGATCAATCTCATGTGAAGCGAACAAGTAGTCCACTTGAGCTAGATCATTGTTGAAGTTACCTGGAGAAGTGGGCTCTATCACGTCGATTTCAAAATCTTGGGCTTCAATGCTTTCCTGGGCCTCAGTGTGGGCGATTGTAAATCCGGTCTCGGTTTTGGCTGGAGGAAGAGAATGAGAGCTAGAACTAGTAATATCGACGCCAACCGAAGCCGAAGGAAGAGTCGGGTCGGTCAAAAGTGCCTTCCCTGAATGCTCTCTCTCCACCGCTTCGACTCGTGCTTGGGCGAGTTGTTCTTTCCCTTTGGCAAGGGCGGCTCGACCCTCATCATCCAAATAATACGCCTCAAGATCCACCTCAGCATAGCCGGCACCTCCAAGCATTTCAACCGCCGCTTCCCACACCTCGGCCAGAGTAATCTCATACTTCGGGCCCAAAAACGAAAGGCTACCACGCCCCAGGACGCTGTGCAGATAAAACTCGAATAAGGTAGAGCTGATGTTGGCTTTAGTTGCCTCATGAGATTCTTCGGCTGCTGCTTTGCCGGCGATGGCTTCATCGCGCTCTTTTTCAACTCTAGAAAGCTGAGCTTTTAACATTTCAATCTCCATGTCTTGAGAGCTAGTTTTTTCCCGCAACTGACCAATATCAGCGCGGTAGCTTTCTACAATTTTCTGTTGTACCTCGAGTCTAGCCTTAGCGTCTCTTTGACCAGCATGGGCGTCTCTCACTTGTTTTTGAAGCACTTCTTTCTTTTGAGTATAGGAAGTGGAAGAAGTGTCAAGCTCTTCTTTGAGTTTTTCAATTTCCGCTTCAAGCTTCTCATTGTAAGCGGTGATGTTCTTCATCTCTACATCGTGCTGGTCGAGAGTTTTCTTCCACTCGCACTTATCGCTTTTCATGGTTAACATAGCCTCGAGATTTAAGAGATTCACCCTTTAAACCTCATCAACTGGCTTTTGCCATCCAGACATTCTCTCAATGCCAAGTTTAACAGCGTCGAGATTCCTTAGCATGGCCTGCTTGTCAATGAGAATCAAGTCCAAGTCGAAGCGTACTCCTTTTAAACACCAGTTTGGAAACCGGCTTTGGAGTGCAGGCGGGGCATTCTCAATTTGATACGGAGGCCTGCTGATGATCGTTTGAATATCAGCTCTTTGAAGGGCAGGAGAGCTGGAGGGGATTTCCAAAGAGATGGGAGCAGCAGGCTTTTCAGAAATTGCAGACGCCGGCCTTTCGCTAAGCTTGGCCCGCTTGCTTGGATCTTCAGCGATATGACATTTCCCTTTGTCATCATGAGATTTTCTTTTGTGGGAATTATCATCTCTCTGGGAAGAATCATGTCGTTCATCCCTTCTCCCATAACGCTCCTCATAAGCCCGCCTCTCGCGAGCTTTTCTTGCGGCTCTTTCTTTATTAGTTTCCCACGGGGCAGGAAGATACCGCCTGGGATCATAAGAGTCACGTCTTCCATAGCGCTGAAAATCATCATAGTATGAGCCGCTACGTCCCATTGGAGAACCTGAAAGTGAAGAAGAGACAAAATTTAAGAATCTTCAAAGTAAAGAAGTTAAGCGCACAAAATTGCCAAAATCCTAAGTGTGTGTGGAGTGTGAACTACGCGTGTCAAGCTACAAACCACTCTTCGGCTTAAGAGTTATCTCTTGAGTTGATGGAGTTGATTGCAAAACTGATGTCACTTCGACTGCTGGAGAAGCAAGTTTAGAAGCAGTGGTATCATCTTTGAAGAGCTCATATGAAGTCACCACTAGGTCGCTCAGCCCTCCGAAGATGTCATCGCCATCATGCCTAGCGGAACTCTCTTTCTCAGCTCCCTCATCAGCAGCCTTCCCAGAGTGTTGAGGAAGTTCCTCTCTTCAATAACCGGGGGAAGTGTAAGCTTGCCAGATGACCATGCACCGTCAACAGGAGTAGATAATTTCACCAATGAGGCCTCTGCAACAGGTTCCTTCGGTGTAAGTTCCTTTGCGGAAACCGGGGCATCTGACGTCTCTGCTTGAAGACTGGGGGCATCACGGAGTTGAATAGATCGAGAAGGGTGCAAAAGTCCGAATTGATGTAAAAACTCATCCTTCAGCAGAAACTTGATACTTCTCTCTTCAGTAGCTACAGCACTCAATCTATCAAAAGTCTATTTATGGCTAGAATCTCTTGATGGAGGAGGAATTGCTGTAAAAGTAAAGAATGGAGTTAGCACTTGACAACTCGGATTTTGAAAAGCTCAGAAATGAGAAGAACGGAGATAGGAAATCTTACTTCCTACTCGCCAGATACTGTAAAATCCCGGGGGGAAGCAAACAAAGAAAAATTGGTTCAAAAACCCATGGGCGCTTTCAGAAAGATCGGTGATCAGTTTACGGTTCCTTGCGCTTCTCACAAGTATGATAGAAGGATGATCTTTGTTCTTTGCAAATGTGCACAGATAGTAATTCTCTTCAAAGCTCGGAAGATGGTCGAGTGTCCTCCTGGACAATACACACAATCTCATCAAGATGGCGTAGCCATTAGGGTGCAACTGGAAGGGAGAGATAGTTAATCGGAGAAGGAGCTGTCGAAGAAAATCGTTAAAGGGAGGAATAGCTCCACTCAAGCACATCTGACGGTTAACTGCGATAAAACCAAGAGGTGGCCTGTCAGCAATATCGTTTACCCCAGGAAGCAAAGCGTCTGCTTCAGCAATACCGAACTGAATACATAATTGATTGAACACCTGTTGATTCAGAGTGGTTGAAGTTCTTTCCGGGGGATTATCCAAGGAGTTAGCTATTGGGAAGACTTCTTCAGCTTGCCCTACTATCTCTTTTTGTTGAGAAGTCATTCTACACAAGGAACTGGATATTCAAATATGAAGGTGCACGTTTCCTAAAAGTGTGTGAAGTGTTGTGCAAAACTACTGAAATAACAAGTTAATGAAATAAAACTTGAAATAATCCTGATTGATGTATGTCAATTCAGGAAGTTTCTTGACTTGTTATTAAACCAAAGTTAAGTGTAGTATCAATGCAGATGATATTTAGCAATAAGCAGTTATAATTGTGTGCATTTTTGCGTTGACGCTTCATTTAAATCAATTGGTTCACATCACTTCATCTGTAATCAAAATCGTACTATTTTACTTAAGTAAAATATCATTTCTTTGATCTAATCCATCTCTCGATGTGGGCAGTCGATGATGAGTATATTCGTCCCATTTTTCTGCAAATGATGTGTTTAACGGGTTGTTAGCGTTAAATTTAATATAATCTGTAAAGAAGTGCAACAAGTTCAGGCAGGTTATCTCAACAGTTCAAGTTGAAAATTTAGTTAAGTGTTGTCCAATTTTTACAAATTTAGTTAAGTGCTGTCCAATTTTTACAAATTTAGTTAAGTGCTATCCAATTTTTACAAGCGGTCAAGCTCAAATGACTTAGCATAGGTCGAAGCTTCCTTAAGTCGCACTGTTCAAGTCAAAAAGTTTAGCAGTATCATGTTCCCACGAGTTAAAAAGTTATGATGCAGATTAAGGCTTAAAGTCAAGGCAGTGCATATTTATCTAAGTGTTAGGTCGTTCAGATATACCCACGACCTAAAGCTTATGTTGCAAAAAGTTAGGTCGCTGGTCCATTAAGTCGTTTGGCTTTCCTTAGGTCGCAAGGGCTATTAGGTCGATCAAATTCATTAGGTCGCTCCTAAAGTAGCTCGGCAGCATAACACTATCTCCTATCAACAAACCCTAAGGCCTGCTCTCCACTCATGCACTGCCACGCGTCCACCACCTCACATCACCAAGAGCGCCATGGTTCAACCTAGAACCCACTAACCCGTTAACCAAAGGTCCTTTCGTCTCCTCCAATCACTTAAGGCCTCTTCTTCTCCTCCGAATCTCCAAAAACCATCATTAAACTCCTCAAATTCAAGGCACTCGCTAAGCAGCTCTGTAAAATCTTAGGCCAATCCATCTTCAAGGCAATCGCTAGCGATTCGACAAAAATCGAAGGGTAAATCCGAATGTAATTTTGCAACATGACAACAAAAATTGTATGGAGATGATTATGGGAGAATCGGCGACAAACACAGCGAATAAATGCTCGAAATTACCTAAATTCACTGTTGGAATTGACGATTGGAGATGAAAAAGGGAAAATTTCGTGTTAGTCTCTGAGCACTGGTGTAGCAATGGCGGCAGAAGTAAACAGTTCAATGAAGAGGATGAAGCGAGCTAATGGATTGTATAGGGGAAAGAGAAAATGATGCATCGGCACGCGAGTTAGCGAACTTATTAAGTCGCCCACGACCTAGCAGAGTTAGATCGAAGCACACGACATATTACATAGGCGTATACTTCAAGAGGCAAGTGTTAACCCTATTCTGAACGGCGACTTAATTACTCAATGAAGACAAGCGATCCAGCGATTTAACGTGGTAATAGTTAGCGACTTAACGACCTAACGAGATATAGTACAAGCGACCTAGCGATCTAAACTTGTGACGAGCTAACGACCTAGCAATCAATACAGGACAGCAGTACATCTCAACAGAGGAACCTAACGACCTAGCGAGCTAACGACCTAGCGAGTTAATGACTTAGCGAGTTAACGACCTAGCGAGTTAACGACCTAGTGAATTAACGACCTAGCAAGCTACAAGCCTCATGTCCTTATGTCGCTTAGTTATAGGTCGAACCAGCACTAGGTCGCTACTACTCCTGAACCCAGCCTAGGTCGCTCCACTTGATGCCTCGGTATGTTAAAGTCGCCTACCACTCTCCCATAGGTCGTTACGACCTACCAACCCGCTCATTTGACCAAGTGCAATCCTGATAAGCCGTAACCTGTGCTCCCTAGGTCGCTCACGACCTACGACCTATCCCTAGGTCGCGCACGACCTACGACCTACCTTCAGGTTTTCCCTATAAATACCCCGCCTACTCCAACTGAAAGGGGACTTTTGGATCATTTCTGGAACGCCTATACTTTGCAGTTTTCTCGACTCCTTCAACACTTCAAACACCGAAGACACTTCAACGAACTTTGAGAGAGATCTAACACATTCAACATGAATTCGAAGAGCTCTTCTACATTGAAGTTCTAGCTACTTGTCTTAGTTGTGTTATAATCAAAGATCATTGTAAAAGTTGTAATCGAATCAGCAATAAAGAAGGTTAAAGTGGACGTAGGCTTGACATTAAGCCAAACACTATAAAAACTGATGTCTCTTTACTTGATTTTCTGTTATTTTCTGCTTATCTCTAGGTCCTGTACCAATGGCTGGTTCTTTCACATTTTCAGTACTTACACCGGGGTGTTAGCGTCCAACTTTAGCGTTAACAATAACCATACAAGTATTATAAAGAGTATATTGGTGATAAAAGGTTATTTCGAATAAAGGAAAGTAAATATTTCTTTAAATGGATATAAATGTAGTAACGGATAGAGTGAGTGAAATTAGCACTACGAAAATAAATGTTAACATTGTATTGTAAGCAATAAAAGCCTATTAATGTGACTAAAGAGTAACGGTAATGTTATTTTAGGTTACCTATTTATTTAGATTGTTAATTGGAATTGGAGATAAATTGTAATAAATGGAAATAAATGTTACATTTGTGTGAAATTTAATACAATGGTTAGGAGTTGTTAATTTGGGTATATTAAAGTAATAAATGGGAAAAACAAGGCAACTAAGTTTATAGAGTAGGATTTAACTTAATAAAAAGATTTGAATTAAAACAAATCAACCCATTGAAATCCAATTTATAAAAAAATGTAAATTTTGTAGCCATTGGAATTTAATGTTATGCAATTTGAAATAAAAGATAAATTGGGAATATATTATTTATCAGGATATATACCAATGTAAATGGTACCTATGATGAAGATATGATAATTAATTGAATTAAAAGAATGGGAGTCAGGATTTATTTATTTATTTGAATAAACATTCAATAATTGGATTAATTGCTAATGAATGGAATAAATTATTTAATTATGTGGTTAATTGAAATTAAGTTTAAATTGGAGATTTTTAATGTTATAGATATTGAGCCAATGATAACTTCATCCAATTGACATCAATAAATTGAATAATAGGATAGAAGCAAATTTAATAGATTTTTGGGAAATTTAATTTATAAATTTGAATATAGTGAAATTGAAATTTTAGCACTGCAATTGATAAATTTGTCAACTTTAAATTGACATATAAATTTGTTTAAGATTTGGGTAAATGATTAAGAAATATAAAGGTGATAAAATTATCAATTTTAGAATTGGAATTTGAAATTTGATTTAATCACTTAACTGGAAATTTATTTAATTAATATAAAAATAGCCATTTTGGCCACTGACTCGGATTTTGACGAAACCAGTTTCATTGGATCCGTAATGGTGAATTATTGTAGGATTTCAAGTTTCGTAGTGATCGGGCTTGTCGTTTGATCGTACGGACTCGAAACGCCTTGAAAGTTATGAAATTGAAATCAATTTGAAATCGATTTGAAAATATTGTTTTTAGCATAACTTCTTCATACGATGCAATTTGAACCTGAAATTATTTCCATCGCGTTTAAAATATTTTTAACACCTATTTTGATATATGGGTTAACACAATTTCGTTACGGGGTCAGAACGGGCTTTTGGGCCACTTTGTCGTTAGCGCGTATATTCAACCCGATCCATCTATTCTAATGTCAACTCTGCCAATAAATATTCCGCTATAAACCCTAACTACCTCTGTTCCTCATTTCTATACGTTCTATTCATCTCTCTCCCTCAATGGCGGACAAACAAATTCTAGATCCAAACACAAATCAAAATCAACTTCAAAAAATTCAAACTTCTCAGAAAAATTTGAAAAAAATATATATCGAAGATTGCATCAATACAAATCTACGGCAACTGTTCGTTTTTGGAAATTTTACCCGGATCAGCGGGAAATCGCGGTCAAAATTTAATTTTGGGGTTTTAATCGGAGCCTCAATCGATCAAATTAGGAGAGGGGTTTTGTAGAGCTCGTCGTTGGGAGGTTATCGGTGGTTTTCGCTCGGTCTCGATCGACGTGTGGTGACTGGGATTTGAGTTTTAGGGTTTGTAACCCAAACCGTGCTCGGCAGTGGCATTGTTCTGAGGCGTCGGAGGGGGGCCTCGGTGCGGCAGGAGGTGGACGGAGGGGTCGCGATGTCGTGATGTTGTCTGAGGGTGATCGCATGATGGAAGGCGGCATTTAGGGTTTCGAACGATAGCAGGTGAGTTCGAATGCAATTACTGTACGCGTGAGGGATGGAGTTTCCGTTGATTGTTGACTGGTGACGTGGCATTTAAATGGTGAGAGTGTTGTTTGTTTTATTTATTTATTTTAATTTTAATTTCAAATCGTTTAAAGATGATAACTTCTACATACGATATCCGATTTACGCACGGGTTTTTTTGTTAGGATCGTATCGAAATTCCGAACACTTTGACGCTGGTTTGGAAGAATTCTAAGACTGTGCAATTTTTGGGTTTAAATTGGATTTAAATCCAATTTAAATTCAAAACGTGGGTGTTTTAACCCAGTCACGACTTCTAAACTTTCTTGTGTTTGTTAAATTGATATATGGTGTGATTAAAAATTTATTATGGTTGTTTGGCATATTTTTAATCATCATCTCGGTTAATTTCATTTATCTAAATTGAATTGCTATTTAATTTATTCATTGCATTTAAACTGCCAGTTAAATTGTTAATCAATTTTTCATTGCATATAAACTACCAGTTAAACAGTTATTTAATTTATTATTGAATATAAACTGCTATTTAATACCTATTGTTTATTATCCGTTCTATATTGATGCTATTGTTTAAATTTGATGATGATTGCAATAAATGGTTGATGGTTGATATTGGCGAATGGATGTTGTATTTTATATTGTTATAAACTGCAAGTTATGATGCTTTTTCATTTCATTCGGGATTGCGGTTTGAAATGATATATAACCGTAATTTTTATTTTTAAATTGCGGATTGAAATGATAAATATCTGTATCACTTGACAGACACTGCGGTATATATATAAAATATCTTGAAATGATTTTCTATGCTTTTGTAAAGAAAATATATATATGGTTTTATGAGATATTCGGATATTTGACAAAGGTTATTTTATATATAGTTAAATTCTTGGTTTTAAGCTATGTATAAAATTGTTTAAAGTATGAAGTAAGTTTAATAATAAAGTTGATTTTACTAAAATATATTATGGATAAGTGTTTACTTACATATTCCAATATAGAGTTTATATTGATTTTTATAAATCAAAGTTGAGAAGATAGTTTTGAAATTGATTTGAGATTTTATTTAATTAAGATCTTATTGAAATTTAGATTTGAAAAGAATAGGGTGTTATAACTAAATTCGGGTTTAAGACGATTTAAATGAATATATCTAGTCTAAATAAATTGAGGAAGATTCAATTATTGAATTTGAAAGTTTTATTTAAAGGATACTGGATTTATTAAGTAAGTATTTCAAAACCAAATAGTAAAGCGAATTTGGCATATATATATATATATATATATATATATATATATATATATATATATGAGTTAAAAATTTAGTTTTGAAATAGTGGAATATTTAAAACTTTGAAATATATGGAAATTTAAATGGTTTATTTAGGAATTCGAATCTGTATTTGGAATTGATTTGAGAAATTTAAAAAGCTAATTTACTTTATAAATAAATTTATTATTAAACCATTTAAGTATTGAAAATTATGTTTCGAAGCTATGGGTTTAAGGTAGATATATTTGGAAGTACTATGATTTGTTGAAAAAATATATTCGAAATAAAAATGATATCATATTGATTTGGATTTTAAAAATAGAAATGATATCGTATTTATATGGTTTTGAAATGGATATTTTATTCTGGTTTTAAAGTATAAACTATTTTAAAAGACCGCGGTGTTATAGTAACGTTTGGTTGTTGAAGAGACCGGGATCGGAAGTTGTCATACTCTCTGCCAACTCCGAAAACCACTTTAACAACTGTGTACGCGGTGGAGATTCCAGAATGAAGTAGGATGGTGGCGGCGTTTCCTTTGAGGTAAATACGTGGACCCGACACCCGTGAGTTGGCATAAGGTGGCTAAAACAGGAGCGATTCTCGGGCCAATGAGGTAGCACCTTTGATCGGACACATCCGTTCGATATTATACTTTGACTTTTGGATTTGATTCGGTGGCCACTTTTGATTTTTTTTTTATTTGGGGGTGTGGCTCGAGGTGGGAGGTAGCTGCGGCTATGCGTTACCACCAGCCCGGATAGCAATTGGTATATCTACCCTAGCATTGCCTAGTTGTGCCGTGTCACCTATCCTAGCGCGCCTTATACGATTTTGGTTTTGTACCATACCTATGGAGTGCCCTCTGACGACGCCCAGTACGGGGGAGATTACGGTACTGTATAGACTATGGGAATATATAAATGTGTTAAGGTGGAAAATGTAAAGCCTTAACGCTATTTAAAAGTAAGTTTATTTTACAATTAGACACTATTATAATAGCGAAATATACTACGTAGTAAATAGTTTAAGGATCCTTACGAGATGTAAATCCCGAGCATCTCTCGAGTTACTGCACTCATATTTATTTCTGTTGATTTAACTTACATAAGATCTTTTAGTTCTGACTCGAGTGTTTTGTCCTTTCAATTCACTCGGGTCAGTCCGAGCATTTCAGGATCGAAGACTTTATTTTTGAAGGATGAAGTTGAAGATTTCATGATTATTATTATATTATATTGTTCCACTGCACAATGTATTTCGCTGCATCGATTTTTATTCGTTGGTATGTGCAACTCTAATATATATTGTATAAGTAAAATTAAATATTTTGTAAACAGCTTCATGAAATGTATATTTGATTATTATATTTTATCCTTCCGCTGTGAGATTTTGTTTTGTTTTATTTTTTTCTCGTTTTTCTTATTTACCCCATAACAATCCGCCCTTTTGTATGTTTTAAGTCTGACGCGTGTGGTTTATCGTCGATTTAAAGCGTGCGAAAAGGCGGGATGTTACAACTTACCTTATATTGAATTCATAACCAAGTTGTAACATATAAAATTTCCAATAAATCATGGGAATCCATTCAATTTATTACCAATTTACTTACATTAACACTATTTCACTTATTTTGGTATTATTCCAAACATAGGTTGCGAGTTTTCATTTCTTTATATTGTGACGACCCAAACTCGATGTCCGACAAACGACACCAAATTTGCATCGCCGGAGCTTATAACAACAATTAGATAAATATAAAACAGCGGAACAAAATCAATTTCATAAATATCATCACAGTTACAACATCAACATAATATCCATACTGCAACAGAGTATATAATACATACACCACAACTCCAAATACAACATCATGATAATACAACAGTGAACATATATCCAAAAGTTCTCAAATGAGAGAGATGATAACGAACTCCCAAGAGCTAACACCTGAAATCTCCAAAAGCTCCTAAGATATCTCCAAGATGAGAGCTCCAAAATACTGCTACTCCAAAATACAGAAACCTGCTACTAGGCTTCCCGTGTGGAAATAATGGGCACCCAGAGTTTAGGAAAGAAAACAATAAACTCCGGATCAGTCATGGGACTGGTATGAGTAAACAAAACAGTTGCATTTCAATAAAAACAAGATTCATAAAAGAATTTTCGGTATGCTTTTAAAAATGAAACTGCCATAAGGCCTCCCGCCACACACACAATGCAAACGCAGAATTGTAGGAGATTTCTTTTTATGATAGTTAAATATGCTTGATACGAGAAAAGAATTCTTTGATATTATTACTAGTGCATAGAGAAGTAAATCATTTCGAAAATAGAATATTAATCTTAGCCAACATACGACCATTATCGTATGCCTGCTATAGCTACCATCTAAACGGTGGGGCGCCACCATAAGTAAATGGCAGGTTCTACAACTAAAACCGTACAGGGTTTCATATTGTTTCTTTGGATTTCCAACAAATGGTCAGGCCAAGGAACTTCCTATTGCCACATGAGAACGCCTCTGGAAGGACGTTCCCGAGAACCAAACCGGATCTCTGCAAACACAAGGCCGGGTTACCCCTAACTGGGTAACTACTGACACGAGTATGCCATCTCCCGGTTGTAACCCACCTTTAACCGGGGCCCCAGCAACAAATCACAAAGTAATATATATATATATATATATATATATATATATATATATCTGCGATATCAACATAAGTTAAGTATCTGGGCTCCATACCATGATACCACTTCTATCCAGAAAGAAATGCACATACCCTAAGGGGTGCTACCCCCAATAACCTTGCCGCATCTTTCCTGTTTCGATCATTTCGGGGTGTGAGGTCCGACGAAGTCTCGTCCACAAAGCCACGCTTTATACAAAAGCTGTGCTTTGGGTCAACAAATGATCATAGAAATGATCACAAAGATAAGTGATCAAACGAATGATCATATCACAAATGATCAACACAATGATCATTTCACAGCAACACTCAGCATGTGACATTACCAAATTGGGAATATGTTGCTGATAACCATCAACTACATAACCTCTGAGCTCGTACATCTCAGAGAAGGGTGTTAAGCTAAAAGAATAAATTCTCCGCCACCAACAGAAATATATTTGAAAGAAATCAGCTTTATATCTCAATTTGTAATGTCAGACATACAATCCATACAAGTCTGTTCCGGGCTCGAACAGAACCGAAGGCACTTCCAAAGAAGTCCTTGCAATCCGGATATCCACAATCCTGATCGGATTCCCCATCACATATGGAGAACTCTATACCGGAGCAACTCGGTGCAGAGTCAATCGACAGGTCATCCTATCGCTCTCGCAAATACCCGGTCTTCAACACCGGTCTTCAAATGCTATCCATAACGTCGAATCACATATTCAAAATGGATTATGCGACACAAAGGTCCTTTCCCGGCTAATTCGAATAGTGAGTGTCAAATTTTAAAACATGTGGATGTCATTCACAAATATTCACAGATTCGATGTGGGTTTCGGATAACCAACTGAAATCTGATTCCCTGTCGCATCGAGGTTTAAATGCCGTTTTACGGGCAAACAGGGTTTTCACATCAATAGAGAACGAATCACAATCACAATGCAGTACATGGCAATTTATATAACACGGCATCACAATCAAAACAGAAATAACAATATAAGTTAACATCAATAGTTAATTTATTTCAAATGCGGTTTAAATGAATTTACCACACAATTATTTTAAAACAATAAAAAGTATTTGAATAAATAATTTAAATCTTGATTAACTCCTTTTATAGTTTCAAAATTTGTTATTTAAATTAACCACTAAATTTGATTTGTCTATTTTAATTTATCTCAATAACAATTTCTAAATTGACAATTTACTTTGAATACTTAGTTGTTTATTAATCAATTTAATTACAATTTGTAAATCATTTTTTTTAATTTCTTTTCAAAATCATTAACTTACAAAACTTACTCATCTTAATTATCATTTAACATTTTCTTTAAACTTTTTTTAAAAAAATAAAATTAATTTATGACTAACTACAGAGTTAAATCAAGTTTGCTTGAAATAAGTTCTTGCTTAAACTAAACGAGTATTAGTTACTTCCTTGCGTACTAAAATTTTGTCATAACTTTTGCTGTAACTTTATAAGGCCGAAAATACCCAGGCCTTACTCGAGTCAAAACTCGAGTATCCCACAAGTCTTCCCCGAAGCATCTTCTTCTTCCCCGCGTCTGTTCCTACTCCTCTGTTTTATATTATTTTTTTCTTTTCTCAAAGTAAAAACCTGTAGCTTCATTTTTAAAGACTCGAGCCTATGCGACGAGAAACTCGAGTAAACTTCCAAAAAAAAACCCAGAGCTTACCCTGTTCATTTTTTTCCAAGTTCTAAGTACCTACCGATACGCAACGCGACGTGCACGTGCACATCGCCGTGCCGCCCCTCCGATGATCATCACGATCATCGGCAAGTCGTACGATCCCCACAAACACGAAATCACTCATCGATTTGACCCAAAAAACTTGGGTTCGAAATTTCACTGTTTCGTCGAACTATAACTCGAAACCCACCGGACAAAATTGCTTCGCCGCCACGCCTCGAGTCACCAGAAGGTTCGTGACTTCGGCCTTACCACGTCCATACCCCGAGCCAACATCTCCCTCAAAATCTTCGAACTCGATCAACTCAAGAGGGCGCCATCAAATTTTTACAGAACTCGAAAAAAATGGAACTAAAACCCTAATTCGATCTCGAACTCCCAATTCACGCAATAAAAAAATTAATTTACATTTTTCCCAACGTTATTAAGTTCCAAACTAGCTTCAAACGAAAATTCAACATCCAATGTTTTTTAAATTTTCAGAAATTTATCAAAGTGCTGTTTTTGTTCAAATTCGAACTGCCCTCGAATTACTCAATTAAAAATCATCATTATTGTTTTGAAAATCCTATTATCATATGTTCGTTCAAATTATAACATCAATTCAATGATTTACAATGCTTGAATTTACCTTAAAATCTCATTTTTTTTACTGTAATATTCATGTTACAGAGTCAAAAGTTTTTATTTCAAGCTTTAAACAAAAATTTAAACTGTAAGTTAAGTTTACACAACCTATTTTGTTTTAAGAATCCTAAGTTAAAAATGTTAAATGAAAATGTTTTGATTTTATTTTTCTACTTCACTCTGTTTTGAAACCAAAAACTAGAAGAACAGATATCACAAACATATGCAGAGTTATCTTTTAAAACATGCATAGCTAAGCAACTGTTCACAAATCTAATACACATATTTTTAATATCCAAGCAGTAAATTTACTCACTTGGAAAAATATTGAAACAGAGGCTATATATTTGTTTTGTTTTGATTCTGCAGTTGAAACTTCCTTCAATAATTTGCCTTTCAACTTGTAATATAAGTTTATGATCTTCTTTTCTTTTTTATTTCTATTTTTCTTTGCTAAAATTTGTTGAATGATACTTGAGTTATTTTTAACAAATGAACGTGAGGCTTTGTGTATGTATACATATAGGTAAAAGGTGGTGTACAGAGTAAAGTATAGGCAAGTACAGTTCTTTTTTTTCTTTGCTCAACCATGCTTTAAAGTTGCTGATGTGATTTTCTTCTTGCTGGAGAGTAAATGCATTTAATGAAAGTATGTTGCTTTGTAGAGGCTTGCATTTAATGTAAGCATGTTTTGTGATGCTTCTATCCTGTGTACTTGTATATTACAGCATGCTGTCTGGTTTCTTCTTTTATATGTATGTGTTGTTTTGTTTAAAAAGGTTTGTTTTTCTTATGTCTACTTATTTGTTTACATAGCTAATTGAAAGTGTTTTGCTTTCTTATGTCTTCATATTGGTTTATGAAAGTGTGTGTTTTCTTTTACAGTTTTATATTTCTTCCTAAAAATTTGTTATCTTAGTTTATTTGTTTATTTGTTTAAATGTTAGATTATAATTATGTGATTTAAATTTTATAATTTAATCATAACTTACTTTAACAATTTTTTTATTTCTATTAAAAGCTCATCTATCACAATTTCTTGTTTTACTTTGTTAAAAGGAAAAGTTGTTTTAGTTATTAACATTAAATAACTATGTAATTTTATTTCAATATTTCATTTCTTTTAAATTTCTCAAATTTACATTTAAAAGTCCCAATAAATTACCAAATTTTTAAATTCAAAATTCCCGGAATGTTACAATATCCCCTTCTTAAGAAAATTTCGTCCTCGAAATTGAAAAAGAGAGAACGCAAACAAAGAATATACGAATTTAGAAAATAAAGGAAATGACTTACAGATTAAGCCGAGATGTCAATTCTGCAATTGGGATACGATTTCTTCATATTATCTTCGGTCTCCCAAGTACAGTCCTTTGGATCGCCACTCCATTGAACTTTGACCAACTTCACAATCTTGTTTCTTAATCGCTTCTCATCACGATTTACAATTTTTATCGGTTCCCTTCTAACTGCCAAGTTGGGAGTGATTTCAAGATCTTGCTGAGCAGCTTCTTCAATAATATCATCTGGGTCGTGCACATACTTCCGAAGATTAGAAATGTGGAACACATCATGTACACCAGACAACCAGCTGGGCAGCTGCACTCGATATGCTAGAGAACCAATCCTTTCCAGAATAGGAAAAGGACCAATATAACGCGGTGCTAGCTTTCCAGTTTTCCCGAATCTCAATACACCCCGCATTGGAGATACTTTAAGAAATACAGAATCTCCAACTTGAAATTCCAAATTTCTCCTTCGACGGTCATAATAGCTCTTCTGACGGCTTTGGGCAGTTAATAACTTCTTTCGAATAAAGTCTGCCTTCTCAGTGGCTTCTTTTATCATATCCAGTCCAAGAATAAGTCTATCACCTGATTTGATCCAGCATGTAGGTGATCGACACGGACGACCATATAAAGCTTCGAAAGGAGCCATTTCTACACTGGCCTGATAACTGTTATTATATGAGAATTCAACCAGATGCAAATGGTCCTCCCAAGAACCACCAAAATCATGCACACAAGCACGCAGTAGGTCTTCTAAAATTCGGTTGACCCTCTTAGTCTACCCATCAGATTGTGGGTGATAAGCAGTGCTGAAATTTAATTTCGTTCCCAATGCATCCTGAAATGCTTCCCAAAAATCTAGTAGTGAAGATCGGATCACGATCACTCACAATACTGCTGGGAATACCATGGAGGCGAACAATTTCCTTTATATATATACCTGCCAAGCTTGCTGCAGTCCGAGTGGATTTAACTGGAATGAAATGAGCATTTTTGGTTAGACGATCCACAATAACCCAAATCGCTTCATTGCCTTTCTTGGTTCGTGGCAATCCGTCGATGAAATCCATCGATACCTGATCCCACTTCCATTTCGGTACTTCCAAAGGTTGAAGTAAACCGGCCACTTTCATTTGGTCGCTTTTTATTTGCTGACAAGTTGCACAACGACTCACATAAATAGATATGTCTCTCTTCATCGTTTTCCACCAGAATGTCCTTTTAACATCACGATACATTTTGTTGACTCCTGGATGGATGTTGAATTTTGACTTGTGGCATTCGTCCAATACTTCACGTTTCAGTTCTGGAATGTCAGGGACACAAATTCTACCCTTCATCCTTATAACTTCTCTATTATCTATTTCAAAAGTAGTATCCTCTCCTCGATCTATTCTTCTACGCATTTCTCGAAGAAACTTGTATTCAGTTTGCTTGCTCGCGATCTTCTTAAGAAGAGTAGGAGTGATAACTAGATATGCGAGAACAGCATGTCTTCTGCTCAGGGAATCAGCAACCACATTGGCTTTTCCTGGCGTATACAGAATATCTAAGTCATAAGATGCCAGAAATTCCAACCAATGTTGTTGTCGCAAATTTAGATCCTTCTGGGAGAAAAGATATTTCAAAGATTTATGGTCGGTGAATAATTCGAATTTTTCACCTAAAACAAAGAGAGTTTATTAGGTATATTTCTTTAGTCAAATTAGTTTCATAAATTGTTAAGAAAGCTGAAAAGATTCTTACCCAGAAGATAATGTCGCCAGATTTTTAAGGCGAAAACAACAGCCAAAAGTTCCAAATCATGCGTTGGGTAGTTCTTCTCGTGTGGACGTAATTATCTACTCGCGTAGGCAACTACCTTTCCATTTTGCATTAATACTGCACCTACCCCTTCACCACATGCATCAGTATAGACAGATAAGCCTTGGTTCCCGTTAACAATAGTGAGAACAGGAGCAGTGGTCAATCTCTTTTTCAACTCTTGAAAAACTTCTTTACATTCTGGAGCCCAAATGAACTTTGCATTTTTCATTGTTAGCTTAGTCAATGGGCTAGCCAACTTAGAAAAATCTTGAACGAATTTCCGGTAATAGCCTGCTAAACCCAAAAAGCTTCGAACTTCTCTTAGAGTAGTGGGTTGTTTCCAATCAAGAATAGTGGAAATTTTGCTAGGATCTACTGAAATTCCTTCTTCATTAACAATATGGCCAAGGAATTTGACTTCATTGACCCAGAAGTGGCATTTGGAAAATTTTGCAAATAGAACATTTCTCCTCAATATTTCCAATACGATTTTAAGATGTTCGGCATGCTCTTCTTTAGTCTTAGAATAGATCAAAATATCATCAATGAATACAAGCACAAATTTATTCAGAACTTCCCGAAACACACGAGTCATAAGATCTACGAAGTATGCTGGAGCATTGGTTAGCCCGAAAGGCATAACTAACCATTCATAGAACATATCAGGACCTCTGAAAGCAGTCAAATGGACACAATCTTCGGCGATTCGTAGTTGATGGAATCCTTGGGCTAGATCCATTTTTGAAAAGAAACGAGCGCCATGAAGTTGGTCGAATAGATCATCAATTCTTGGTAGAGGGAATTTATTCTTGAGAGTTTGTTTATTTAGATCGCGGTAATCTACACACAATCTCAAAGATCCGTCTGATTTGGCAACAAATACGACGGCTGAACCCCATTCAGAAACACTGGATCGAATTAATCCTTTTGCTCGTAGTTCATCAGTTTGATGAACCAATTCAATCTTTTCCCTGGGTGCCATCCTGTGACTTGCGTGAACAACAGGACGAGCATTAGGTACCAAGTCAATTCGGAATGCTATTTCTCGGTGAGGAGGTAAAGATTTCACTTCTTCAAATACGTCGGAAAAATCCCGAACAACAGGTATAGACTGCAAAGTGGGTTCAAGATTTCCCAAAGTATACATCAACCTATCTCTCCTTTGACTTGGATCCTCACAAGAGATTTCAATAAAATTTCCAAAACTTGTTTTGATTAAAACTGTCCGGTTACTACACTCCAATATAGCTACGTATTTCGATAACTAGTTCATACCGAGTAAGATTTCAAATTCATTAAATTCGAGGACAAAAAGGTTGATAGGAAATTTATAGCTAGCATATGAAATAGGAACTCTCTTACAATATGAACAAAGATTTGCGGGACCTCCAACCGGATTTTTCACGCAAATAAGATCGTTAGCAAATTTAGTTTCAAGTCCTAATTCATTTACGGTTTGTTGGGAGATAAAGCTATGTGAAGCTCCTATATCAAATAAAACTCTAACAGTTCTATCATTAATAGTAAGATTACCTTCCAAAACACTTTTCCCTTTATCAGCTTTTGAAGATGAGGGGTCCTTCTTTATCGTGTAAACTTTTGCCACCTGCGCTGGCTTCATCACTGGGCAATCTTTAACTAAATGTCCCGGTTTGTGACAATTGTAACATTCTTTAGCTGGCTTCTTCGGTTTTTGGTAGTCATTTGAATAGTGGCCTTTCTCTTTGCAGTTGTAACAAGTGACATTTTCTGTTGCGCTTCCTTGAATGCTCCTCTTCTTCTCATTGCCTTGCCAAGGTTTCTTGCCTCCAAATTTTCGCTTTTTATAATTTTGACTACCTGAATTACCTTTCTCCACAGTTGCTTCTTGTATATCAAGGGTAGCGTATCTGTACCCCATATCTACTAAATCTGAAAAAGATTCTTTAACGTGGCCCGTCATTCTTTCATGATATTTCTGGTTCATTCCTCGGATAAACCTTTCGTTTTTCTTAAGAGGTGTATTTAGCAATTTCGGACCAAACCGAGATAGTTCACTGAATTTATTCAAGTGTTCTTCAAACGACAAACTTCCTTGTTTCAATTCCAGAAATTCCTGATACATTCTGGAAACTCCCGCCGATGGCATGTAACGTTTCTCAAACACTTCCTTAAAACGATCCTAAGTAAATTCTTCCTCGGGTTCATCTATAATGATGGTTTCCCACCCAGCTAAAGCTTCTCCTTGGAGTTGCCAAGAAGCTATAAGTCTCTTCTTCTCATCTTGCAGTTTTAGCCCTTTAAAAATCTTTTCACACGATCTTACCCAAGCTTGAGCGTCAATAATTGACTCCTTGCCAATGAATGGTTTGCCACCAAGCTTTTCGAACTTCTTATATAAATCAGCCAAGTCCGGCTTCTGTTGAATATCTATTACTGCTTCTACGGCTGGGGGAATTTGATTAGGTGCTGTGGCATTGCCTTGACCCCTAGCTCTTCCTCTGCGTCCACTCATTTTCACTATATGAGATTAGTAAGAAAATTGATTTAGATATACAGACGAGATATCTTAAGGAATATCAGCAGTAAAAAGAAACAGACTAAGAAAATTTAAAGTTTCAGTCTTGGTTATACTCATTCTAAGGTATACTTCGCCCTATCTCTAATGAGCCATCTAATGTGTTATACTCCGTAGCTAAAGTTCTTACTCAACCAAGAGCTTTGATACCACTTGTGACGACCCAAACTCGATGTCCGATAAACGACACCAAATTCGCATCGCCGGAGCTTATAACAACAATTAGATGAATATAAAACAGCGGAACAGAATCAATATCATAAATATCATCACAGTTACAACATCAACATAATATCCATACTGCAACAGAGTATATAATACATACACCACAACTCCAAATACAACATCATGATAATACAACAGTGAACATATGTCCAAAAGTTCTCAAATGAGAGAGATGATAACGAACTCCCAAAAGCTAACACCTGAAATCTCCAAAGCTCCTAAGATATCTCCAAGATGAGAGCTCCAAAATACTGCTACTCCAAAATACAGAAACCTGCTACTAGGCTGCCCGTGTGGAAATAATGGGCACCCAGAGTTTAGGAAAGAAAACAATAAACTCCGGATCAGTCATGGGACTGGTATGAGTAAACAAAATAGTTGCATTTCAATAAAAACAAGATTTATAAAAGAATTTTCGGTATGCATTTAAAAATGGAACTACCATAAGACCTCCCGCCACAAACACAATGCAAACGCAGAATTGTAGGAGATTTCTTCTTATGATAGTTAAATATGCTTGATACGAGAAAAGAATTCTTTGATATTATTACTAATTCATAGTGAAGTAAATCATTTCGAAAATAGAATATTAATCTTAGCCAACATACGACCATTATCGTATGCCTACTATAGCTACCATCTAAACGGTGGGGCGCCACCATAAGTAAATGGCAGGTTCTACAACTAAAACCGTACAGGGTTTCGTATTGTTTCTTTGGATTTCCAACAAATGGTCAGGCCAAGGAACTTCCCATTGCCACATGAGAACGCCTCTGGAAGGACGTTCCCGAGAACCAAACCGGATGTCTGCCAACACAAGGCCGGGTTACCCCTAACTGGGTAACTACTGACACGAGTATGCCATCTCCCGGTTGTAACCAACCTTTAACCGGGGCCCCAGCAACAAATCACAAAGTAATATATATATATATATATATATATATATATATCTGCGATATCAACATAAGTTAAGTATCTGGGCTCCATACCATGATACCACTTCTATCCAGAAAGAAATGCACATACCCTAAGGGGTGCTACCCCCAATAACCTTGCCGCATCTTTCCTGTTTCGACCATTTCGGGGTGTGAGGTCCGACGAAGTCTCGTCCACAAAGCCACGCTTTATACAAAAGCTGTGCTTTGGGTCAACAAATGATCATAGAAATGATCACAAAGATAAGTGATCAAACGAATGATCATATCACAAATGATCAACACAATGATCATTTCACAGCAACACTCAGCATGTCACATTACCAAATTGGGAATATATTGCTGATAACCATCAACTACATAACCTCTGAGCTCGTACGTCTCAGAGAAGGGTGTTAAGCTAAAAGAATAAATTCTCCGCCACCAACAGAAATATATTTGAAAGAAATCAGCTTTATATCTCAATTTGTAATGTCAGACATACAATCCATACAAGTCTGTTCCGGGCTCGAACAGAACCGAAGGCACTTCCAAAGAAGTCCTTGCAATCCGGATATCCACAATCCTGATCGGATTCCCCATCACCTATGGAGAACTCTATACCGGAGCAACTCGGTGCAGAGTCAATCGACAGGTCATCCTATCGCTCTCGCAAATACCCGGTCTTCAACACCGGTCTTCAAATGCTATCCATAACGTCGAATCACATATTCAAAATGGGTTATGCGACACAAAGGTCCTTTCCCGGCTAAGTGAGTGTCAAATTTTAAAACATGTGGATGTCATTCACAAATATTCACAGATTCGATGTGGGTTTCGGATAACCAACTGAAATCTGATTCCCTGTCGCATCGAGGTTTAAATGCCGTTTTACGGGTAAACAGGGTTTTTACATCAATACAGAACGAATCACAATCACAATGCAGTACATGGCAATTTATATAACACAGCATCACAATCAGAACAGAAATAACAATATAAGTTAACAGCAATAGTTAATTTATTTCAAATGTGGTTTAAATGAATTTACCACACAATTATTTTAAAACAATAAAAAGTATTTTAATAAATAATTTAAATCTTGATTAACTCCTTTTATAGTTTCAAAATTTGTTATTTAAATTAACCACTAAATTTGATTTGTCTATTTTAATTTATCTCAATAACAATTTCTAAATTGACAATTTACTTTGAATACTTAGTTGTTTATTAATCAATTTAATTACAATTTGTAAATCATTTTTTTTTATTTCTTTTCAAAATCATTAACTTACAAAACTTACTCATCTTAATTATCATTTAACATTTTCTTTAAACTTTTTTAAAAAAAAAAATTAATTTATGACTAACTACAGAGTTAAATCAAGTTTGCTTGAAATAAGTTCTTGCTTAAACTAAACGAGTATTAGTTACTTCCTTGCGTACTAAAATTTTGTCATAACTTTTGCTGTAACTTTATAAGGCCGAAAATACCCAGGCCTTGCTCGAGTCAAAACTCGAGTATCCCACAAGTCTTCCCCGAAGCATCTTCTTCTTCCCCGCGTCTGTTCCTACTCCTCTATTTTATACTATTTTTTTCTTTTCTCAAAGTTAAAACTTGTAGCTTCATTTTTAAAGACTCGAGCCTATGCGACGAGAAACTCGAGTAAACTTCCAAAAAAAAACCCAGAGCTTACCCTGTTCATTTTTTTTTCCAGGTTCTAAGTACCTACCGATACGCAACGCGACGTGCACGTGCACATCGCCGTGCCGCCCCTCCGATGATCATCACGATCATCGGCAAGTCGTACGATCCCCACAAACACGAAATCACTCATCGATTTGACCCAAAAAACTTGGGTTCGAAATTTCACTGTTTCGTCGAACTATAACTCGAAACCCACCGGACAAAATTGCTTCGCCGCCACGCCTCGAGTCACCAGAAGGTTCGTGACTTCGGCCTTACCACGTCCATACCCCAAGCCAACATCTCCCTCAAAATCTTCGAACTCGATCAACTCAAGAGGGCGCCATCAAATTTTTACAGAACTTGAAAAAAATGGAACTAAAACCCTAATTCAATCTCGAACTCCCAATTCACGCAATAAAAAAATTAATTTAGATTTTTCCCAACGTTATTAAGTTCCAAACTAGCTTCAAACGAAAATTCAACATCCAATGTTTCTTAAATTTTCAGAAATTGATCAAAGTGTTGTTTTTGTTCAAATTCGAACTGCCCTCGAATTACTCAACTAAAAATCATCATTATTGTTTTGAAAATCCTATTTTCATATGTTCGTTCAAATTATAACATCAATTCAATGATTTACAATGCTTGAATTTACCTTAAAATCTCATTTTTTTTACTGTAATATTCATGTTACAGAGTCAAAAGTTTTTATTTCAAGCTTTAAACAAAAATTTAAACTGTAAGTTAAGTTTACACAACCTATTTTGTTTTAAGAATCCTAAGTTAAAAATGTTAAATGAAAATATTTTGATTTTATTTTTCTACTTCACTCTGTTTTGAAACCAAAAACTAGAAGAACAGATATCACAAACATATGCAGAGTTATCTTTTAAAACATGCATAGCTAAGCAACTGTTCACAAATCTAATACACATATTTTTAATATCCAAGCAGTAAATTTACTCACTTGGAAAAATATTGAAACAGAGGCTATATATTTGTTTTGTTTTGATTCTGCAGTTGAAACCTCCTTCAATAATTTGCCTTTCAACTTGTAATATAAGTTGATGATCTTCTTTTCTTTTTAATTTCTATTTTTCTTTGCTAAAATTTGTTGAATGATACTTGAGTTGTTTTTAACAAATGAACGTGAGGCTTTGTGTATGTATACATATAGGTAAAAGGTGGTGTACAGAGTAAAGTATAGGCAAGTACAGTTCTTTTTTTTCTTTGCTCAACCATGCTTTAAAGTTGCTGATGTGATTTTCTTCTTGCTGGAGAGTAAATGCATTTAATGAAAGTATGTTGCTTTGTAGAGGCTTGCATTTAATGTAAGCATGTTTTGTGATGCTTCTATCCTGTGTACTTGTATATTACAGCATGCTGTCTGGTTTCTTCTTTTATATGTATGTGTTGTTTTGTTTAAAAAGGTTTGTTTTTCTTATGTCTACTTATTTGTTTACATAGCTAATTGAAAGTGTTTTGCTTTCTTATGTCTTCATATTGGTTTTTGAAAGTGTGTGTTTTCTTTTACAGTTTTATATTTCTTCCTAAAAATTTGTTATCTTAGTTTATTTGTTTATTTGTTTAAATGTTAGATTATAATTATGTGATTTAAATTTTATAATTTCATCATAACTTACTTTAACATTTTTTTTATATCTATTAAAAGCTCATCTATCACAATTTCTTGTTTTACTTTGTTAAAAGGAAAAGTTGTTTTAGTTATTAACATTAAATAACTATGTAATTTTATTTCAATATTTCATTTCTTTTAAATTTCTCAAATTTACATTTAAAAGTCCCAATAAATTACCAAATTTTTAAATTCAAAATTCCCGGGATGTTACATATATTATCCTATGGAAACAATATACATTCCAAATACTTTATTACATTTACTGAAATTTATTTTTTCAAATTTACCGAATACACCAAATTATGACCTTACAGTTATTTCAATTAACTAGGGTTGCGCTAAATTAATTATTTATTAGCTTACATCCAATTACAATTAATATCCTCAATGAATTTACCTATTTGGTCTCATGCTTTCTATTACGTCAATTAATACCCCATAATAAATCTACATTTCTATTTTAAATTTACATTCACACATAAATACAAAAATTCCATTTATTAAGTTTTACATAAAAAATATTTATTTCCAATTATTACATTAATTAACATTAACGTAATATTTTATTTAAATTTATCGCAATTGATTCCAATCCAATTTCTATTTCCTATTATACTCAAATTTAACAACTTGAATACCTCCCACATAAATGTAACTTTTGTTTATATTTATTCAATTAATAGACTAAATAAACGGGCAACACATAATTATTGCCTTCGTTTACTTTTACTACATTTAAGTTTATTGTTTCCATTAATAATTCATCAAATGTTTTGTTTCCTTCAACATTAAGTTACCAAAATCTTCTTAAATTAAGAATTTTAATTGACGAATCTTACGGGTCGTTACATTCTAAGTAGAGAGCAAGAGTTCCAACTGGACCTTCCGAAAGAGTCGAAGGGATGCTATAACCAAAACCCGAAAGCTACAAGGCCTTTCGAAGGCGTCGAAGATTTTCTACAATCAAGATCCAGGAGGTTCTTACCTTTCGAAGGAGTCGAAGAAGTGGAAAGCCCCTTTCGCCTTCAGTAACCACCTTTTGACTAGATGATTCCCTATGAACAAATCAAAACCGTGCCTTTCGAAGACAATGAAGAATAGCTCTTTGTATATGCGCCAAACCATTCGAAACCAATGTTTTTGCCCACATTCAAACTACTCGAAAGCAATTATTGCCCTGAACAACCCCTTCGAAAGCTACAATAAGCCTTTCGAACCAGTTGAAGCAATTGGAGGGTTCCGCATTAAGTCATAAGCAAGAGTTCAGAAGAAACCATCGGTGTCGAAACCAGCGGCACCTCTACGTCATCGAAACCATTGAACAAGGCCTATCGATAGAGTCGAAAGCATTTATAAGGCAACACAAAGAAGCGGAGCGCAGCCATCCTTTTGACAAAGGCGGAGGCATACTTGAGTTATTTAGTAGCCACCTTTAGACCAAGTCGAAGGCATCACGGTCGAAAGGTGCTGACCCGAATCTATAAATAAGACCCAAGGGGTAAGATTTTGGAGGATCCGATTCTTACCATTATAAACTTGTATCTTCTTGATAAAAAGTGTTGTAAACCCTAATTACCAAAATAATTTGTGGAATTTAAGTAATAAAATCATCTTTTGGCTCACTAAAGGTAAAGTCTCAAATATTTCAGATTACTTTACTATTTTTAAGGCTATTGTCAGTTTTAATCTTGTGTTTCAGGTGTCGCCTACATCGAGAGTTCACTATCGACACAGTCGAAACCTTGTAGAACTAAAATAGCTTTAGTCACACACTTCAGGCTACTTTCTCCTGAGCTTGTGCTTTCGACAAGGACGAAACTAAGCCTTAATCTACTAAAACCTTTGATTAAAATAATGTGTGCCAAGTGGACAAGTATTTGACAAGTTCATAACCTAGTTCCACACCTTTCCCGATTCATGATTCCCAATCCAAACCAAGGATACTTAAGCCTATAGGCTTCGACGAGGTCGAAACCCCAATCCTAGATTCCTGATTCAAGTTTTAACACCTAAACAACCTTGTTTTCGATAGAGTCGAAACCCCTATCTCAGATTCTTGGATAAAGTCCTAGTTAAACAATAACTAAGGCCTTCGAAGAGTTGAAACCAATAAAGGAAAATCTCATTCGAGGTATCTCAACCATATTGAAAGGTGGGCTTTCAAAGGGAAAACCAATCTATCTCAATAGAATCGAAAGGTTATTAAAGGAAGAAGCCGACTCTTTCGACTGATTCAAAAGGTCTGACTGATCAACTTCTTACTTTTGCAACTTAATAAAAAGGAAATTCAAGAAGGGTAAACTCCTTAGAGACCTCTCCATCTACTTAAAGGATAAACCTCATTCTAGATCACAACTTTGGGGTGTTGACAAGATTTCTTGTTAAGAATAGATTATTGGGAAAAGAAAGAGAAGACAAAGAAAAATCTCACATCATGATGAGTAATATGTAATATACAACAGATCTTTACAAAATAAAAACTATAATATACAAATGTAAATTAGAGATTACCAATTAATTCATCATCTTGCACAGTAATAACAACCCGTCCTTACAATTGCTCATAAATTCAACTAACAAATGCAGCGGAAAATAAAATATACGTTAGTACATCTTAGAGGCATCCACCTTGACTTCTAAAGCTCCAAAGCATCCATACTAGATCTTAAAATATGCTCAGCCAAACCCGAGCATTAAAAAAATAATGCCGAAATCAGTCTGATAAACCAACGTGAGAAACACACATCAATTGAATTTTAACAACATTTCAAAATAAAGATATCTCGTAAAACCAAGTCGCACATACACACGGATGGGTTTTTACCTTACGATAAACATAGGATTAGTAGCAAGCAGCCTTTGAACTTCAAAGAACTCTGTCTTCGATCATCTTCAATATATCTCTAATTCGAACGCTTATGCCGGTTCGAAGTGGTTCTTGGATAATACATCTGATCCCGGTCTCTCTAAACCGACACGGTAGTTTAAACTGGCCAAGATTTGAAATTCGGCTATTTAACTATCAAATAACAAATAATTCAACTATAGGTTTATTCTAGTTCGGTTAAGCACAAAGTAACCACTAAGCCTCTTTAATTAATTTTTTAATTAATTAAAACTACTTTGTAAACTCTTATATCGAGATACTTTTACAAAGATATATTCCCACATCTTCTCTACTCTTTTCAATACTTAGAAATTATCCATATACTTCTCTCAACGGTATAAGTATATTCACAGAAAAAATTCACTTTCAAAACTTGCAAGATTTTCATATACTTATATCAATAATATAAGTATATTCACAAAAAACATATCACTTTCAAAATTTGGAAAAATGTCCATATACTTAGATCAACGATATAAGTATATTCACAAAATTCTATGCAAGATTTCACTTCCAAAATTATACTTCTTTAGATTGAACAAATGTCCTTTGAAACAGAGATAATGATAATCCAAAACACTATTTTCTTTAGTGTTAAGTATGAAAAAGAATGTTTCATACCACCATAACTAAGAAGGTCGTTATGGAAAATAAAATCTCTTCTCTAAATAAACTCTTTCTATAAAATTCCTTTTATAGGTATAAGCTCTAAATTCGTTTATAAAACTTCTTTCTTTAAAACTCATCTTTATTTACAAAGCTCATTTTATAAATCAAAAATAGAATTATAAACCTCCCTTTTTAAACCACCACATTTTATTAGTAAACTCCTTTATAAGTATCCTTTATTCTCTTTATACAAAACCTTTTTATAAAACTTCTTTTATAAAATATCATTTATAAAACTCATTCTATAAACCCTAAGTTTAATTGCAAATCTTTTTATAAATTCCAATTGATATATAAAACTTCTTTTTCTAGATTTCTAAATAGAATTTCAAACTCCTTTTTATAACCAAAACTCCATTATAAACCAAACACCAGCATAAAACAAACTCCAAACATAATTATAAAAACACACATACTCTCCATAATAAGATCGTTCCATATATTTCTATATATGCACAAATGGAATTAATTATTCACATTTATCAAATTGGCATTGATTTCCATTTTATGAGATATCATTTATAAAACTAATCTTTTATTTATAAAACGCTATAAAACTGTCTTCCACTTATAAAATAATATTATAAGTCTATCCATTTATACAACATTTTATATAAACGTTTCAAAATCAAACATTTACATATATACATATATACATTTTTTGGAAAGAATAATAAAAGAAATTTTAATTAAAATGGAGATGTATGAAAACTAATTTTTTTATAAAACATCAAAAAATCAAAAAGGTCAAATTGAAAATTATTTTTCAAATCGCAAACCATTTCCAAAATCAAACAGCAATTTATAGTATTTTTCAAAATATACTATATCGAGGCCAATAGTTACTATAGTCTTTTAACGGTGCTATTACTACATTTTCCACTAAAAAGGTTCACTTATTCACATATGTTGATGTCACAATAAATGTAGTCAAACTAATAAATTTTTATATTTAACAATTTATATAATAGGTATACAACTGAAATAAAATGAACTGGTATATAACTGGAATTAACAAATCACAATTTCTAGAAATCTGGATTTCTTTGCTAAGTCCCTGTATTTTAAGTTTAAATGTCAATCGCTTTTCAAAACAGGATATTCAACCAAATTAACAAAAAATGCATCCTAACAATTTTCTCTACTATATGCCATACTTAGTATCCAAAAAGGTAAGTTTAACTCACCGAGATTCCAACGGACGCTATGCCATTCTGGTTTGAACTAAAATTGAACGACGCTCGGTTTTAGCCCAAATTTTCACTTGCTCCAAATTAGACCAAACTAATTCTTCACGTTGCTATCGCTATTATGAGAGCAATGCAAAATGTCTTGCCTCGATCGGACCTCGTATGAGAGAGTATTCAAATTTTTAAGATTTTGCATTTTGAAATATATTTAGATATATTAATCACTTATTTACAAAGTAATTACCCCTTAACCAATATTTAAACCCTTCTTCCTAAAACTAACTCCCTCCAAAAACCTAAATAGGAAACGCAAACTACGGCTGACCTTTTCTCTTCCTCCACACATGCAACACTCCACGATTCCAAAATCCGCCTTCATCATTGTTATCCACTATGTGAAATCCACCACCCCGACTGCTCCATATTGAACCTAATTGCTCCCCTCAGATCATCACTAGAGCACTTCACAAGCAGACCCACAAATGTTACGACCTTCATCTCCTAATCGCTTTACCTAAAAATTAGCCGTCGGGTGCTATTCTCTCCTACAAAACCGAATCCAAGTTTGTTTGACCAAACGATGACTATATTTCCATCAATCCAACCCTAGCTCCCAAACATCTCACGACCTCATTATTCTTCTCGGTCGCACTCCCCAAGCAACAGAACGCCATAAAACACATACCAAAATGTGGAATAATGATTACAAAATTTTTGTTTTAGGATTTTTAGATTAGTATATCATGAGATTTTGATTTTTGAAATTTTAGAGCTTACGCATTCTTTTTGGTTTTTGATTTTGATGTAATAATGAAAAGAAAAGAGGAGGAAAATGTATGGTACTCATTTTGATAAGTGTTGAGTTATATTAAACTTGCAAATTTTGGCATTTCACCGCATAGATTTTTGTTTCTGTATGAACCACGAATGATAAAACAAAAATACGGTTATGCTCAAAACAATGATGAGACCTTTGAATAATAATAATAATATACATTGGTTAACCAATTCTATAAAATCACAAGGATACCATCATTTGTCGAAAAATCATCAAACGATAATCTAAAGAATTTTCAAATTAAAATTATGGAAAAACCAAATAAATTAAATTAAAAAATATATCAAAAAATTTTGAGTCGCTAACATAATAATATATTTTCTTATTATCCAAACCATTAATTATTTCAAATAAATTTACAAAATGAATTCACCATTATTATTTATTAGTTAAAATGAGTTATGTAAGACAATTGAATCCATTTAATTAATATTCAGTTCAAAATCAAGATATTTAAATCACTATTAAAATATTAAATTCATAAAGCAAATATCTTAAATAATCCCGATTTGAATTTATGTTTTTAAAACTATAAAACTAATTATTTCAATCTTAAAAATAAATTAAGTATTGAAAATTAAACGGTAAAATTCTAGTTTGTTACATTCTTCCCCTCTTAAAAGAATTTCGTCCCCAAAATTTCTAAAGGAAGAAAAGTGTCCTCGAACCCTTAGTTTTCACAATCAATTAGTTGAAATGGATTATTAAATTTCTAACTCTCTTTAAGTTGTGGGAATTTTTGGCAGCACCTCCTTTTCATAGCTCAATTTGAAAAACTACAAATCACCACTACGCGCCCAAACCAATAAGAGAAAACAAAAGCCCAACAATAGCCCCCCATATCTCGGACATAAAAACATCAACCAAAACTAAAGTATAAGCGTGTACCAATTTTTGAGCAAACCCACCCAACTCATGAAACCAAAAGCGTCATTTAGCCTTTGCTTCCATGAATTTGTATCTCACTACAATCAACATCAAACTACCTAACTTGCATTTCTAATATCAAAAGCATATAATCATAGTGAAGCCCATACAATGTACATATACAATCTGCATGCAGCATCAAATCCCTTGGTCGATCACATAATTTCATGTTCGAACTACTATCACTCATTCGACTCCTTAGTGTGGTGTGACGACCGGGAATTTTTGAGCATTTAAAATCCGAATATTTAATTGATTTTAAATATTTAAAAGTTAACTTTTAACTTGAATTTCAAATATCACCATTTATTTGATAATTAAATTATTGATTTAAATAAATAATTTGAAGTTGAGCTAAATGTTGAATCTAAAGTTTTAAGCCTGTTGAAAATGATTTGAAGGCTTGTAAAATTTATATTGATAACACTGAAGATACTAGAAGTTGTAAAATTGAAATTAACAATGGTTTGTTCAGTTTTAAAATTTTATAGTTTAAATTGAATTTAAAAATAGTCTTTGGAGGCACGGTCTCAGAATTTGACGAAACCAGCTCCATTGGATCCGGAATATTTTATTATTATCGGATTTCAATTTTCGTGGCATTTGGAGTTGTCGTTTGATCGTACGGTAGATTAATGCATTGTAGTTTATATCAAAAATTCAAATTTAATTAAGTATATATATTTAATTATACTAGTCAGCGTCAGCCGAATTTCCATCACATCGTAACCTTTTCGAAATCACTATGGCTAGGCAAAGCTTCTCACGCAATCTTCCTCTTCATTTCTTTTAAGTGGCCGAGCCTTTCCTTTATCAGTTCAAAACCAAAATCATCAGAACAGAATGAAATCGAACGAGAAAAAGAAATGGCTGATACTTTATATCGAAATTACCTCGTGTATAACAAATCCACTCCTTTCAAAATAAAGACAAAATCTTTATTCCTCTTTCTGTTGTGAGTTCGCATATAAAACCCTAGCCGAGAGAATGATGAAGCGTCGTTCTCCTCGCGAGGTCGTGATGGCCGATTTGGCAAGACATGGCGGCGGCGCCTGAGGCTGGGGCGGAACACGAGCAGGGATTTCGTGATGGGTGGTCGCGATTCGATTGGAATGTAATCGATGGGAGTCGAGCTCGATTAGGGTTTGCGTGCCTTGTTGGATGAAGGCGATGGCGGTGGCGCAGTCGACGTGGTGCTTAGGGTTATCGAGCGCGATGATAGTAAGGTAATTATACCTTGTCTTAAATTTTGAAATTTTTATATGTAACCTGTATTAGATTTTTACAGTAAAGCATATACACATACATGTATACATATTTAGAATTTACAGTTTTGTTATCCACGGAAGAGAATAATATAACAGTAGTTTTTATAAAAATGATTTATATAGATGTATATACAGGAAATTAAACCGTCTTTGTTAGATGAAAAGAAGAAAACAGTAATAAATTATTTGATTTTAAAAAAAAAATATAATTTATTATGGAGGTAGATTTTATTAGTTGCTTAAAAAATATTTTATTAAAATGAAAATTTGTTTAAAATCAAATTATTAGCTTAAAACCCAAATTCTTAGTTAATTAAATTAGTAGGTGGAAATTTAATTGTTTAATTGATTCGAATATTAATAAAAATTATTTAGTGAAGTAAATTATTAGTCTGAAGTTAAATCGTTGGTTAATTAAATTTATAAAAAGGGAAATTAATAGTTCAGTTTATTTCAAATATTAATAAATTATATAATATTTATACAAGGTCTGACTCGTGAAGAAAATAGCCGGTTTGGATCGGATTGCGAATTAAAGGTCAAAGGTGAGTTAATCTCACCCAGCTGAATTTAAATTTGAATTTAAATGATTAAATTTAAATAATTGTTTGAATGGTTAAATTGATTGATGTGCTATAGTATGATATATTGTGGAATTGGTATTTTATGTTGTGCTAACGTCTGTGGATGCAGGGAAAACGGGTTGGAGGGATCCAACTGGACCCCTCAACATTTATTATTTAATATTCTCTGTTGTGATTATTTGATATTATATGATGAGTTATATTGGAATATTGAATGTTATGGTTTGATTGGATATATTTGAGTATAATGAATTACAAAAATATATAAATTGGATTTTTGAATGAAAATAAAGGAAGTAAATTGTAAGCGAGATAATTAGAGAAAATTGAATAAATTAAGAATGAATTGAAAAGGAATGGAAGTGATGTTAAATACTAATAAATGACTTCGAATATGAAAAGAAAAAGGATTTGAATAAACAGTAATTAATGAATTGTAAAATTAAGTGATATTAATTTAACGGAATAAAGAATTATTTTAAAATTTAAAGTTTAAATTTACTTAAAAGAATAAAGAAGTAATTTGAGAAATCTAAATTGGTATTTCAGTTAAAAATAGTTAAATCATAATTAAGGATTTAAATCTGGAGTTAATGGAATTTGGAATAAATAGGGTTAATTGGAAATCAATTTGGAAATTGATTCAAGTGTTTGGAATTGGAAATTTCAAGAAGAATGTGAAGAGAAGTATATTTCTCTGGATAGCCAAGTACGTTTTCAAAGTAAGTTTTTAAAATAAAATAAAGGTTTTAATATTGTTTTAAAAAGCATGTTTTGGAAAGTTTATTATTTCTAAATGTTAACTTTTAAAGTAAGTATTTTTTTCCAAATCTATTATTTTAGTAACTATATAAAAGTTACTTGGTATTATGTTTAAAAGAGGAAATTTAGTTTATATTTTATGAAGTGTTTTATTTAAAATATTCTTAAGGTATACATTTTTTTAAAAAAGTATTAAAGTAGATTTCATTTATATGTTATAAAGTATATTTTATAATAAAGTGATTTTAAAGTTTCTTTAAATCTAAAGTATTTTGTACTTGGTGTTTCAGTGGAAATAAATAATTGGGAAATGTATTTCGTGAGAGGAAACTGGTTTAAACTGTTTTCAAATGGGTTGAAAAATGGATATACATCTTGTGAAGATATTTTGAGGTTAATAAATAATTTGAGAAAATTATTTATTGTTTGATGGATGTTTGTGAATATAAATTGATGGTTAAATCACCGACTATCAATATTGGAAAAATACGTTGATCATTTCGAAGAGACCGGGATCGAGTTTGCTATATTACAGCATGATAGGGGGTTCTCGCTTCGCGTTTGGTGGCGAACGGGAGACTCTTACCCCTACATGTCCCCGGGGGGTTGATTGCGAGTCGAGAGGCTAGCCGTGAAAGCAAACCCGAGGTACCAGTGTAAGCCACGGTGGGGCTGGGATGGTTGAAAATCCTACCAGTTGTGGCCGCTGTCGATGGTTGAAAAGCTTAGACCGTTACACTTGGTATTAGAGCTTAGGCTAGCGATAACCTTGGCTCTGGTGGGAATTACTCATTGAAATAGAGTCAATAGTACTCTAGACTGAGTTTGAGCGTACTAATAGATATGAGCGCGTATTTGTTAGCGAATATAAAATGATTTTATATTGTGTTGATTGGTTTATTGAGTAATTTATGGATTCTGGTCAATACGAGTAATTAACATTATTGATAGGGATCTCTAAATACTTAAATAGAACAATTCGACACAATATTATTTTAAAGTGGGGTAAATGAAATAATTTTACACAAAATTATTTTTGTATATAAAAGATATAAATTTTTGTAAAATATTATAGTATTTGGATGCTTGATTGTTAAGGAATGATAATATTAAATTATTAACACTATTGTGTAGAAATTGAATAAGAAATTGAAAACTTATAACCAAAGTTGAAGAATAAATTTATATAACAAAATGGAATTTGAAAAATAAATTATAAATGTAATTTGTAAATTGAAATAAACTTCATATACAAATGAGATTTGTTAATGTAAACTGTAAAGGTGATTATAATTTTGAAATAGAATTCTAGAGAACCATTTGAAATTGAAATGAGATAAAATTCCAGAGAATGTTTGAATATAGATTTAAAGGAATTGCAATTTGAAATTTTTGGGAAAAATTTAAATTCCTTTGGGTTTGAAAACGGTTTTCAAAAGGGTTGGAGGAATAATAGTAATATTTTGGAAATATTTTTGTGTTGAATTTGAAATCTTGTGAGATTTGGAAATTAAAAATATTTGACATGTTGTTAAAGAGATAAAAGCATTAAACTCTTTCGGTCACTGGAAAATAATTCCGATGATGATCGCGACATCATCGGTGTTCATTTTCGAGTTTCCAAGAGAGGAATTGCTACCTTAATATTTTAAATTGGAATTGTTTACGAACTGGGTTTGGTTTTGAAAACTCAAAGGGATAATTGAATTTGCCAAAGGATTTTGGATGTAGTTGATTTCAAAAGTGATTTTGAAATTTTGGGAAATTGTTTGAACTCTGGAATTTTATTTTAAATGTTTATGGAATAATAAAAATATATTGGCTAAATAAAATGTATAATTCCGAGTTAAAAGTAAAACGTGAATGGGATTGGTTGTCCATTGATGAAAGTATGAAAATAAATAAGTTTGTGACTTATAAAATTTAGAAGTGAAATAAATAAGCCTAAATAAAATTGATTTGAATATTGGGAAGTGAATGAAAAATTCAAAACTTAAATTATAAAATAAATTGACCTCCAGAAAAATAGTAAAGTGGTTTTGAGATAAAAATAAAATATTGGGAATAAACCTTGAATAAACAAATTAATAATTAATTGGTAATGAAATATGGAGATGGAACTTGAATTGGTTAAATGAAAGTCGAATACCAATTTAATGTGGCAAATGTTTAGTTTGCAAATAAATTATGAAATGAGTATTTGATGTAACCAATATGAAATGTTCCAAGATTAATAAATGGATTTAAACAAATTGAATGTGGATATGGAATGCGAAATAAATTGAACGGAATCAATTAAAATGAAATCAAATTAAGTATAGATTGAATTGTATTAATTTAAAATAGTTATAAACAGGAATGGATATTCTTTTAAGTAAATATCACTGAATTTGCATAAAAATAATTGTCTTTGATGTAAACGAGATTATATAAATTCTATGGATTAACAGAAGCCAATAAAATTGGTTTTTGAATCAATTGTAATAACTATGAGCTTGTTTGGATGAAAAATAAATTGAATGTAAGCATTGAAGTGTAAATGAATTCAGCTTGGATTGTCGGTGAATTGAATATAATTGGAAGTATGAAATTCAAAATGGTGACTGAATAAACTAATTTAAATTAGTTAGTAGATGAAATTGGTTGGTAATTGAAATCAAATTAAGGATTTAAATTGAGAAGTGATTGTGTCGAGTTTAATGATATGATCTTAAATAAAACTCGTTTAGTTAATGAAATGAAATGTCAGTTGTATACCAATTTGATGTGACAGAGTTTGGCTTGTAAATATATTTTGTAATGAGTTCGTTTGGATTAAATGAATTGAATGTAAGAAATGGAGTGTAAGCCATTTAAATGGAACAAAATAAGAATGAATTAAGTGAGATGGTGGGTGAATGGGTTGAAAGCATTTAAATTTGTGTCGAAACCTTATAAATTTACTTATGGACAGCGTTTAGTGTATATTGCTTGTGTTATACATGTGTTTAGCTGTTGAAATTAATTGAAATGTTAATAGACTTTGTATATTCGTCACTTACATGTTTAATTGAGTAAGTACAGGTATAGGGAAGCCGCGTGGCTAGATTTGGTTGCGCTTATTGCTAAAATAAATAAGCTGTTTTCTTAAAATGCTAAATAAGGTACGCCTACGCAATACAAATAGGAAATACGAACTATTTTTCTGTTTTCCGACCGTGTGGGTCGATGTATATATATTTATATCTCTTGTCAAATCGCAAAAGCTCCTCCGTACAAAGGAGACTCTGCCAAAATTTTCCGAAAATTTTGGCAGTTAGAATTTTTTTTGAATCTTTTGAAAATTTTCACTAACGACAAATGATTTAAATTTGTTAAGCAAATAGAATTATAACTGAATGTTGAAATCTAATTTAAATTTGTATATGTAAAGTAAGATGAACTGAAGATATAATTCAAAGAAATTAAAGATAGAAAAAGTTGCAAACAAACTTTTATTTGAGATATAAAAACAAATTAGTAAGTGAAATTAATTTAAGGAATGATTAATCGAATATTGTTTGAAATGAGATGAATTGAACTCAATATTTTGAATTGGAAGGTGAATTAAACTCAAGTAAAATTGAAAATGAAATTTGGGTAAAAGATGAGAATAAAAGTATTAAGGTTTGAAATTAATTTGCAAATTGAAGCAAATTGAATTTATTTGGAATTGGAATCCAAATTGATTAAATAAAAACTGGAAGTTGTGACAAGGGAAAGTGAGAATAAGTGAATAACAATCAAAATAAATGAAAATAAAAAGGAAATTGATATAGTTGATAATCCATTGGGGCAAATACGTAGGATGCACGTATATTATTTTATTCGCATAGCAAATTTGATCCAGAATTCGAGCATAGAATTTTGAGGTAAATATATCGATCTGAGTTAGGATTTTTCACTCAATTTTCAACGGCGAACTTGTATATGGATTGTTGATGATTCTGGAAGTTCTCTATCATAGTTTTTGGTTATGCAAGGAGAATGACGGTTTCTGATCAAGAAACCAGATCTGAGTCCACACTAGGAAGTCGGATGGACGATACTAGTTCGGAAGTGAAATTATGTGATCGAGTAGGCAATCAGATTCGGTATTGCATACGAATGATATAGGTACATCGTACGGGCTTAAATGAAATGAATATTGAAATTTTGAAAAGGAGTCAAATAAATGATTTTGAATGTTGTGATTGGATATTATTCTATGGAGGATGTACAAGTATTATAAAGAGAAATGGAAATTGGTTTTGGTTTCAGAAGATTAATTTGAATTGCTCGACAAAAAGGTATGTGTTTAAATTTCTGTATGGAATTTGATTGGGTTTTTGGATCTAGCCACTTGGCCTTTTGTTTTCTTTTGGAATTTGGGAGCCCGTAGAGGCATTTTGTAGTTGTACCGAGCTAGTCACGCAAAGAAGACGCTGGCAAAAAATTTCGAAAATTTAGAGAGTTAGAAAAAAAAATTGAGAAAATTATGATAATTTTAAATTTGATTTAAAATTTAAATTTGAATGATTGAGTAAGTAATATTGATTGAAACTATGGGAAAGTTGGAAAAGTTAGTAAGAATGGTAATGGGTCTTTATAAAAGATAATTGGTAAGATGTTGAATTGTTTGGTTTTGGGGATAAATAAATGGGTATTGGACCATTCTTCCTAAGTAGTAATTTCGAGGACGAAATTCTTTTAAAGGGGGAGGAATGTGACGATCCGGAATTTTTTGAGCATTTAAAATCAGAATATTTAATTGATTTTAAATATTTAAAAGTTAACTTTTAACTTGAATTTCAAATATCACGATTTATTTGATAATTAAATTATTGATTTAAATAATTTGAAGTTGAGCTAAATGTTGAATCTGAAGTTTTAAGCCTGTTGAAAATAATTCGAAGGCTTGTAAAATTTATATTGATAACACTGAAGATAATAGAAGTTGTAAAATTGAAATTAACAGTGGTTTGTTCAGTTTTAAAATTTTATAGTTTAAATTGAATTTAAAAATAGTCTTTCGAGGCACAGTTTCGGAATTTGACGAAACCAGTTCCATTGGATCCGGAATATTTTATTATTATCGAATTTCAATTTTTGTGGCGTTTGGAGTTGTCGTGTGATCGTATGGTAGATTAACGCGTTGTAGTTTATATCGAAAATTCAAATTTAATTAAGTGTATATATATTTAATTATACTAGTCAGTGTCAGCCGAATTTCCATCACATCGTAACCTTTTCGAAATCACTGTAGCTAGGCAAAGCTTCTCACGCAATCTTCCTCTTCATTTCTTTTAAGTGGCCGAGCCTTTCCTTTATCAGTTCAAAACCAAAATCATCAGAACAGAATGAAATCGAACGAGAAAAAAATATGGCCGATACTTTATATCGAAATCACCTCGTGTATAACAAATCCACTCCTTTCAAAATCAAGATGAAATTTATTCCTCTTTCTGTTGTGAGTTCGCATATAAAACCCTAGCCGAGAGAATGATGAAGCGTCGTTCACCTCGCAAGGTCGTGATGGCCGATTTGGCAAGACATGGCGGCAGCGCCTTAGGCTGGGGCGGAACGCGAGCAGGAATTTCGCGATGGGTGGTCGCGATTCGATTGGAATGTGATCGATGGGAGTCGAGCTCGATTAGGGTTTGCGTGCCTTGTTGGATGAAGGCGATGGCGGTGGCGCAGTCGACGTGGTGCTTAGGGTTATCGAGCGCGATGATAGTAAGGTAATTATACCTTATCTTAAATTTTGAAATTTTTATATGTAACCTGTATTAGATTTTTACAGTAAAGCATATACACATACATGTATACATATTTAGAATTTACAGTTTTGTTATCCATGGAAGAGAATAATATAACAGTAGTTTTTATAAAAATGATTTATATAGATGTATATATAGGAAATTAAACTGTCTTTGTTAGATGGAAAGAAGAAAACAGTAATAAATTGTTTGATCTAAAATATATATATATATATATATATATATAATATATTATGGAGGTAGATTTGTTTAGTTGCTTAAAAAATATTTTATTAAAAGGAAAATTTGTTTAAAATCAAATTATTAGCTTAAAACCCAAATTCTTAGTTAATTAAATTAGTAGGTGGAAATTTAATTGTTTAATTGATTCGAATATTAATAAAAATTATTTAGTGAAGTAAATTATTAGTCTGAAGTTAAATCATTGGTTAATTAAATTTATAAAAAGGGAAATTAATAGTTTAATTTATTTCAAATATTAATAAATTATATAATATTTATACAAGGTCTGACTCCTGAAGAAAATAGCCGGTTTGGATCGTATTGCGAATTAAAGGTCAAAGGTTTGTTAATCTCACTCAACTGAATTTAAATTTGAATTTAAATGGTTAAATTTAAATAATTGTTTGAATGGTTAAATTGATTGATGTGCTATAGTATGATATATTGTGGAATTGGTATTTTATGTTGTGCTAACGTCTGTGGATGCAGGGAAAACAGGTTGGAGGGATCCAACTGGACCACTAAACATTTATTATTTAATATTCTCTGTTGTGATTATTTGATATTCTATGATGAGTTATATTAGAATATTGAATGTTATGGTTTGATTTGATATATTTGAGTATAATGAATTACCAAAAATATATAAATTGGATTTTTGAAAGAAAATAAAGGAAGTAAATTGTAAGCGAGATAATTAGAGAAAATTGAATAAATTAAGAATGAATTGAAAAGGAATGGAAGTGATGTTAAATACTAATAAATGACTTCGAATATGAAAAGAAAAAGGATTTGAATAAACAGTAATTAATGAATTGTAAAATTAAGTGATATTAATTTAAAGGAATAATGAATTATTTTAAAATTTAAAGTTTTAAATTTATTTAAAAGAATAAAGAAGTAATTTGAGAAATCTAAATTCGTATTTCAGTTAAAAATATTTTAAATCATAATTAAGGATTTAAATCTGGAGTTAATGGAATTTGGAATAAATAGGGTTAATTGGAAATCAATTTGGAAATTTATTCAAGTGTTTGGAATTGGAAATTTCAAGAAGAATGTGAAGAGAATTATATTTCTCTGGATAACCAAGTACGTTTTCAAAGTAAGTTTTTAAAATAAAATAAAGGTTTTAATATTGTTTTAAAAAGCATGTTTTGGAAAATTTATTATTTCTAAATGTTAACTTTTAAAGTAAGTATTTTTTTCCAAATCTATTATTGTAGTAACTTTATAAAAGTGACTTGATATTATGTTTAAAAGAGGATATTTAGTTTATATTCTATGAAGTGTTTTATTTAAAATATTCTTAAGGTATACATTTTTTTTAAAAGTATTAAAGTAGATTTCATTTATATGTTAAAAAGTATGTTTTATAATAAAGTGATTTTATTGTTTCTTTAAATCTAAAGTATTTTGTACTTGGTGTTTCAATGGAAATAAATAATTGGGAAATGTATTCCGTGAGAGGAAACTGGTTTAAACTGTTTTCAAAAGGGTTGAAAAATGGAAATATATCTTGCAAAGATATTTTGAGGTTAATAAATAATTTGGGAAAATTATTTATTGTTTGATGGATGTTTGTGAATATAAATTGATAGTTAAATCACCGACTATCAATATTGGACAAATACGTTGATCGTTTCGAAGAGACCTGGATCGAGATTTATTTCTCGAAAACCACTTCGATCCGGTTTGTACGTTTCGTGGGAAACGAGTTTGGATTCGAAGATGGAGCAGTGAAGTGCAAGGGCTAGTCGCTACTAATCCTGAGGATATTTCCAAAATGGATGTAGTAGGAGTAGTGCCTTTGGTTCCGTTCGAACCTGAGACGGACTTGTATGGATGAATGCTTTCGAAACATCGTAAGGTGGACGATGGGCATTCTAAGGGATATGTTCTAAAAAGGTAACGCTTAGCCTCAAGCTTCATCAAATGGGAATAACTGAAAATCAGGGGTTATGCAGCAAGGCTAGGTGGGTAGCACCCAAGCAGGGTGAGGTCATTCCTGTCTAGATGTCCCTTTTTATTCGGCTTAGTGGGCGGTTGTTGATCCCAACCGTGGGGTGATCTCACTCGGGATTATCCAGTAAGGGGTAGTCCCGGCCTTGTGTTGCAGGGGAGCGGGCTTACTCCTCGGTACTGTGATCTAAGCCACGTATTGTGACACGTGGTACCCCAGTGCCTAGTCATTAGTTGGAAATCCATTTTCCCTACGAGCCTTGTACGAGTTTTGTTTGTATTACCCACTCTGTGGCTAGTAGCTGGAATTTAATGAATGTAACAATTTCGGCTATTTTATAAGTATTTGTATATAGACCCTATTATAATATCAGAGGAATTCTATAAAAATTGTTTTAGCTATCGTAAGGTAAAAACCCGACATGTTTATTTGTGGCGTGGTCTTACGAGATGCTTTTGTTTTTCAAAGGATTTTGAAACTTTAATAATCAACTGAGTGTGATTTTCTCACGCTGGTATTTCAGACTGACTCGGGTGTTATTTAACTGTAATGCTCGGGTCAGACCGAGTATTATACGATAGAGGATATGATGCTGTGGAGCTCAGGAGATGAGCTGGATGACGATACGTACTTCCGTACTTATTTAAATATATATTCCGCTGTATTGAGTTGCTGTGTATCCATTTGTATGTTGTTGTTGTTGAACTGTGATCGATGTACTCTGATGATGTAATATATAAACAGAGATATTTGATTTTGAGTAAAGATCATTTATTATCTGTTATATTTTATTCCGCTGCGATGGTTAGATTCTGTTGTTGATTTCTATTTTCTTCTTCTACCTCTTCTTCTTTAACCCAAATGGTTCGTATTTCTATACAACTTGAGTTGATTTAGGTAGAATAGTGTTGACTCAAGGGGTAAGGATTTGCGGGTCGTTACATGTGGACTCCAAGAAGGTTCCTTGATTAGAAACCCCTTGTAGTGACCCATATTTTTTTAACTGTTTTAAATTATAAGATTTGATATAATTATAAGATAAAAATGGTTAAAAATAAAATTTAATGAATTATTAGTATTGATGTATCGTGTAATTAAATTGTTTAAATTTATGTTGTAATTATTTAAATAATGGAATTCTTAATTTAATGTGAATGAAAATGGCATCGGACATTGATTAAAATTTTATACAAATATGAATGAAGATCATTTACTTTCAAAATTTTATTTAAATGTGAATATTAGAATTTGGAAATTTTGTATATTAATTGACAAGTAAAAATATCTTCATAGAATAATTTAAAAAATGCTCATTTGAATTATTAAACCGTATAAATCAATATTCAAATAAGTATTGCAAAATCCGGCCGCTAAATTGTCAAAATGGGACGAAATTTGCATATCTTTATAAAACAGGCGTCTTCTTGCTTTCAAAATTCAAATCCTTCATTCCTATCGAGCAATCCTCAATCTAGTTTTCTGTTACCTAATTCACCGTCTCAATCTAATAATCAACCTAGCCCGAACAATCGATTCAATTTTTCTCATTGGTCTTATTCTCAAGTAGTCAAATTTGGATCGTCTTATGTTCAATCTCATAAACACTGAAATCCAAAGAATCTCTGGATTGATCGTAAAAAAAGGAAACATTTTTTGTTTCCGCTATGGAGATGACAAGCATTTCACAAAACAGTGTAGAGACCCAATTCGATGCTTTGCATGTGGAAATTTTGATCATAGAAAATCTAATTGTCCTTCAAAATCGAAATCTATATACTGTGAGCCTACTCCTTGCTTTTCTTTGATTGATCACAGTTTTCAGTTTGTTCTGATATGTATGCTATTAAATGGGTTTCTGATTGATAATCTTTGGCATAAGAGAGATGAAAGTATTAGATATTTGGAGGAGATATTCGTACATTTTGATGCTATTAATTCGCCCAACATTGGTAAGGGGTATAGAGATAGATTTGGAGATCCTGAAGCCTTCTTTGGTAAATCAAATACTACCCTATCAATTCAGAATCAAAGAACATACACTGTAAACCCATTTCCTTTTCTCCATTGGTAGACCATGGATTTCAGCTTGTCTTGAAATGTATGTTATTAAAAGGGTTATTGCTAGATAATCTTTGGCATATGGGGGATGTGGGTATTAGATATTTGGAGGAACTGTTCAACCATTTTGATGCTATAAATTCACCTAATATCGATAAAGGGTATCGCGATAGATTTGGTGATCCCGAAGAATATTTTGATGAAACGGATTCTTATTCTAATAATTTAGATTTACATGAAAGCAGGGATGATATATTGGATGATTATAATGATTGTGTAGACTTTAATGTCAATGCTACGATAAAAGACAGTCGAGTATTTAATGTTATGCTTCTGGATCCTGATGTTTCCTTATTGTCCGTAAATACTCAATTATCAAAGGAAGATGTAATGCAATTTATTGCTGATCCTATCTTGATTCACTTTGGATATGTTGCCGGGTCAAGTGATGATGGTTTCATTCAGGTACATGAAAAGAGTGCTAAATCTCATGATAAATATTTATTTGAATTATCTACCGAGGATCCATTTGAATGCCTTGAATCTTCGATAGCTTCTGAACATATTTATGAAATCAAATTTATGATTGTTCTGTCGATGGTTTTGATGATACTAGTCTAAAAGCATCAAACAAGACAGTTGTGAGTTCTGTTGATTGTAGAAGTTTGATCGGTGAAATAGATAATTCAGATGATACAAATTCTGATAGTCATGATGTTGTAAGGAGTGGTACAGATAATGTGAGGGAAGGCTTATCTCTGGTAGACAATGCCAAAGCAAATCAACTAAAGGGGAAAGACGCTGATCACTTTCATAATTATACAACTGATCCTAATGAAGAGAATTTGGCTACAACTATTGCTAAATTCACTGTTTTATCAGAAGATATCAGTGTGCACATTGTCACAGGTTTAAAAAGAAATGTTGATTTGCATGCTTCAAGTTCAATGGCTATTAATCATCCAGTTTGCAATGTTGATTCAGAGCGGAAAAATGAAATTATGTTGCATAAGAGCGAGTCATTAAGCTTGGAAGCTAATGAATTGGTGGGATATACTGATAATAATGCTACTTTAAAAGGGCTTACGAATGATGTCTTGGCTTCTGGTGATTTAGAAATGCTTTTGCAAAGGGAAGTTGCTGATCACTTTCACAATTATTCAACTGATCCTAAAGAAGTGAAATTGGCTACAACTATTGTTAGACTCACTGCTTTGTCAAAAGATATCAGTGTGGACGTTGATACAGGTTTAAACAAAAATGTTGATTTGCATGCTTTAAGTTCAATGACTCTTAATCATTCAGGTGAATGCATTACTAAATCTAGTGAAATGTTGATTATTTTGGAGTTAAATCCGGTGATATTCTAGTTGAACTAGGCAATTGTTTTGTTGATGAAGTTTGTAATGTTGAGTCAGAGCCAAAAAGTGACTTTAAGTTGCATAAAAATGTGCTTTTGCAAAGGGAAGTCGCTGATCACCTTCATATTTCTCCAACTAATCTTATTAATGAAGAGAATTTGGTTACATCCTTTGCTAAATATACTGCTCTGTCTGAAGATATCAGTGTGAAAGTTGCTACAGAAAACAATAATGCTGATTTGCATGCTTCAAGTTCATTGGCTGTTAATCATTCAATTTGCAATGTTGAATCAAAGCCAAGAAGTGACATTATGATGCATAATAACATAATCGTTTTAGAGTATAATATGTGTATGTTAAATGATGGGTGTAGTAACAAGTCTTTTTCTTGTTCATCTTTGATGAAGAAAGGTAAGAGAAAAAAGATGGTTGTAAGTGGTTCTGTTAGATGTATTGCCGGTATCCTCCAGTCTCAGTCTACGGACGAGTTACCTGGTTCGAGTGCCACGTGTGGCGCTACGAATCCGGGCTCAGGTATGAGCTCTATTTTGGGTAGTACGTATTTGATTTACGCATTAGGAAGTCTTTCATCCGCTGAGTTTAATCAGCTAGCTTGTGATACATCTTTTATTTTTTCTGATGCTGAGATAGATAGGGAGTATATTAGATGTAAGGAATTAGAGAGGGCTAGTACAGTTAGTTTATGAGGATCATTAGTTGGAACATTAGAGGTTTGAATTATTTGAATAAGTGTGATAAGGTTAGAGTGTTCTTTAAAGACTATTCTTTTGACATTGCTTTACTTCGAGAAACTAAAATTAATTGTCCTAACATTCATTTTTTAGAAGATTATGTTGATACGCTATATTTTGATCAATGACAATGTGCTTCAACAAAAAGGAAGAGATATGTGCAAAAGCTAAAGGAAGGACTATGAAGAGATATGTGCAAAGCTAAAGGAAGGACTATGAAGACCAAAGATATCATGAGTACTTATTATATATAGGTCTTAGTCTTAGTTTTATTGTTAAAATCTATCCTCAAGAAGCTTGCACAAACACAAGAACACATTTTATAACTTAATATTTTAGTTAAGTATTCACTATGCAGAAACTACCAATTCAGTCGACTGAACAGGAAATTTCAGTCGACTGAACATGTTACACAATTACAACATGCACAGTTTCAGTCGACTGAAATTCCCTATTCAGTCGACTGAATTTAAACCTGTGAATTTTTTCTGAAAAGACGCCTTCTTCTTTCCAAGAGTTGCAACTATTCTCCAATGGTAATGGATGCATCTCTTGCCTGGATCATTTGCAAATAGATACACCTCTTCTACACCTATAAATACATGATTCTATCATTTACAAATTACGAATTCTAATTGCTTTAATCTCTCTATTATCTTGATCATATTTTCAGATTTCTTAAGTTTTTCAAAAGCAATCATAAACCACTTCAATTGCTTGAATCTCTAATTTATCTTAAATACTCTTTTGATTCATAGCAATTTATATTTTCTAAATCTTCATAAACATATTTCATATTCTTGAGGATAAGATTATAGGAAAGTTGTACTCAATTAGACTCATTAGTGTTATCAAGAACACAACAAGTCAGAAATACTCTTTGTATCTAGTTGAAGTCCTCTTCGGTAGTTAAGGCAAGAAATCCTGTTCGGTTGTTCGGGTAAGTTGTAAATCTATTCCTCCAGGTAAGTGAGGGTTGCTGGTTAATTGAATTCCTAAGAGGAGCTTAGGGACTGGACGTAGGACAAGAGGTCCGAACCAGTATAAAGTCTTGGTGTCTACTTTACTTACTGCTTATTGCTATCTACCTATACCATTCTACTATTCCAAATTATACGATCCTACCACATAGCTTCTTTCAATTGGTATCAGAGCAAGGTTGTTCTATAACCATAACACCGTTATTTGACATATTGATAATATGGAAAATAACACAAGCACAAGCATAACAACTGCCTATAGCTCTAAATTTGCAGAAGGACTATCTACCCAAAGACCCCCTCTATTCAATGGACTAAACTATAATTATTGGGCTACAAGGATGAGGATTTATAGGCAAGCAACAAGCTTTGAAGCCTGGAATGCAACTCAAGCAGATTTCATTGTACCCACAACTGATTACCCTACATGGACACAAACTCAGAAGAATGAAGCTGGTGCAAATGTCAAAGCTATTAATATGCTATTTTGTGCTTTGGATAGAAATGAGTTCAATCGTGTTAGCATTTGTACTACTGCGCATCAGATATGGGATACACTTAGAACCATACATGAAGGCACAAATAAGGTCAAACAAACAAAGATCTCCATGCTAAAGAACCAGTTCCAAAACTTTAGAATGCGACAGAATGAATCCATCAATGACATGTACTCGAGATTTCAAGACATTCATCGTGCCTTAATAGGATTAGGAGAAAAATATACAGATTTTGATATTGTATCTAAGGTCCTAAATTCACTCACTGATGAATATGAGAGAAAAGTCTTAGCAATCGAGGAAGCAAACGATCTATCTACAATGAAACCAGAAGAATTAATTGGAAACCTTATGTCTTATGAAGTTAACATGCAAGCTAAGAAAGATCAAGCACAGGAAAGAAAAAATATGGCTTTTCACGCAGAAAAGGAAGAATCGGAGTCTGAAGATGAGGATCTAGCATTTATTGCTAAAAATTTCAAGAAATTCTTAAAATATGGAAAAAGAAATAAAAACGGTTTCAAAAAGAATTTCTTGAACAAACCTTCATCCTCAAATATGGAATGTTTTAATTGTCACAAGAAAGATCATATGATAAAAGACTGTCCGGAGCTAAAGAAGGAGAATCAGAAAAACTTCAACAACAAGAATAAGAAAGACAAATTTAAAAAGAAGGCTTTTTCTGTCACATGGGACGACTCAGATTCAGATTCAGATTCATCAGATAGTGATAGTGATAGCAACAATGAACAAGCAAATGTGTGCTTCATGGCTCAAGAATCTGAGGTTAGTGATTTATGTTATGATGATTTAATAGAAGTAAACACTGAATTTTTAAATACTACAAAAATTCTTAAAAAGAAACTTAAAGAGACACGTGAAAATTAAAACAAAGCTGAATTTGAAAGAGATATGTTAAAGATGAGAAAAAAATATTGGAAGAAGAACTTGAAAAAGTTCAAGAATCTCTCTCAAACTCAGATAGTCAACTTTTACTTTTGAGCCAAGAAATTGAAACTCAAAAAACAAAGAATGATGAAATTATTTCTGAAAATCACAATTTGAAAAATAAACCAAAACAAGTTGAATTAGAAAATACCAGTCTTCAAATTAAATTAGATAACATTACTAAAAATGTTTCTAATTTTAATAAGGGAAGAGAAAATTTATCTAAAATTCTCGAAAATTCTCAATCCTCTTCAAATAAAAATGAATTAGATTTTAAAAAGGAATAAAAAAAATTCTTCCAAAGAAAAATGCTAATTTTAAGAAGGAAGATAATTCAAAATGTAGTATAGTGTTGAAAAATAACATACCAAGATACACTAAAAAGAAAAAGGAAATCAAAATATGGGTTCCGAAAACAAACAATAATTTAATTCGGAACAAATATATAAATTCCTTTATAGAAACAGTTCACAAAAATAGTAATTATCTGTATAAAAGGGATACTAAACCCACTTGGGTTTGGTTTCCTAAGATCTAACTCTTAGGACCCTATTAAAAGGTGGGTACCAGTATATTTATTAATATTTTTTGCAGGTCCCACTCAAGAAAAGAAAATGGATTTTGAATAGTGGTTGCTCAAAACACATGACCGGAGACAACGAAATGCTTACAAATATTTCATACTTTGATGGTGGCTCTGTTACCTTCGGAGATAACTCAAAAGGTTTCATCATTGGCAAAGGAGATGTGTGCAACCACGGTATATCAAATTTACCTCTTATTACAAATGTTTCTTTAGTTAAAAACTTAAAATATAATTTATTAAGCATAAGTCAACTATGCGACAAAGGTTTTAAAATAACTTTTTCTGAAAATAAATGTTGTATTTTTGATCAAAATCAAAATCTTATTTTGAAGGAAAGAGAGATAGAAATATTTATGTTTTAAACATGAAAATTAATAATAATAATAAAGATATGTGTTTAATGGTCAAAGATAATGATCCTTGGTTATGGCACAAAAGATTTTGTCATATTAATTTTAAATCTATTCAAAAACTTTCAAAAAATGAATTAGTAAAAGGCTTACCAAAAATAAATTTTAAAATAAATAATGTTTGCGATGATTGTCAATTAGGAAAATTAATTAAATCATCCTTTAAATCTATGAAAGTTATTTCAACTTTACAACCATTAGAATTAATACAAATGGATTTATTCGGACCAACAGAGGTTTAATCTATTAATCATAATCGATATGTTTTTGTAATAGGTGATGATTTCTCAAGATATACATGGACGATATTTATGAAAAACAAAAGTGATATGTTTGATTATTTCAAAAATTTTGTTAAAAGAATTCAAAATATTAAGAATTTAAAAGTCAAAAATATAAGGAGCAATCATGGAGGCAAATTTGAAAATGAATCATTTGAATTATTTTGTAAAAAGAAAGGAATAAATCATAATTTTTCATTTCCTAGAACTCCACAACAAATTTGAGTTGTAGAAAGGAAAAATAGAACTCTTCAAGAATGCGCAAGAACGTTATTAAATAGAAGTACATTACCAAAGCATTTTTGGGCAGAAGCTGTAGCAACTGCGTGCTATGTATTAAATCGTATTTTCATACGACCTTTAACTCAAAATACTTCATATGAACTTTTTAATGGAAGAAAACCTAATATTTCGTACTTAAAAATCTTTGGGTCAAAATGTTTTATTCTTAACACAAAAGACCAACTTGGAAAATTTGATCCAAAAGCTGACCATGGTATTTTTGTAGGTTACTCAGAACGAAGTAAAGCATATCGTGTTTTCAATAAACGAACAAATGTAATAGAAGAAACTTTACATTTATCTTTTGATGAAAACTTTAATAAAAATACAATCATCAAAGATGATGAAGAAATTATATCCAACACCGAAAATATAAGTTTTGAAAATAATGAAAATATTAATCAAATCAATAACAATCAAATTAGATCTCCTCCTAGAATCCTACAAGATCATCCAACACAAAATATAATTGGAGAGATTGATTCGCAAGTTCAAATATGAAGTCAACTAAACCAAATGGGTCATGTTGCTTTTCTTTCAACTATTGAGCCTAAAAATTCAAAAGAAGCTTCAACAGATGAATACTGGATTATTGCCATGCAAGAAGAGTTAAATGAGTTTGAACGAAATAATGTTTGGGAGTTAGTTCCTCGTCCTGATGACCAATCATTTATTGGAACTAAATGGGTGTAGCAGACGAATTTGGAAATATTACTAGAAATAAAGCAAGATTAGTAACACAAGGCTATAATCAAAAAGAAGGAATCGATTACGAAGAAACGTTTGCTCCAGTTGCAAGACTTGAAGCAATACGTATTTTATTAGCCTTCGCTTGTTTTCACAGTTTTAAATTTTATCAAATGGATGTTAAAGGTGCCTTTGTAAATGGTTTTATAGAAGAAAATGTATATTTATAACAACCCCCTTTATTCATCCATGAAAAATATCCGGATCATGCATATAAATTAAAGAAAGCATTATATGGTCTTAAACAAGCACCTCGTGCTTGGTATGAGAGACTTAAGAGCTATCTACTAGATTCGGGATTTCAAATCGAAAAAGTAGATCAAACTCTATTCATTAAAAACACTACTAAAGACACTTTAATAATTCAAACATATGTAGACGATATTATATTTGGATCAACTAATGAACAATTGTGTAAAGAATTTTCAAATATAATGACTAAGGTGTTCGAAATGTCACATACGGGAGAATTATCTTATTTTCTCAGACTTTAAATTAAACAATTAACGAATTGAATTTTCTTAAACCAAGAAAAATATTATGCTAATCTAATTAAGCATTTTGGATTAATGGAAAACACTTCTGGTAAACCTACTCCTATGAGTACCACAACTCATCTCGATTGAGATGAAAATGGCAAGTGTGTAGGCCAAAAGTTGTTTAGAAGTATGATAGGCTCTTTACTTTACTTAACCGCTAGTAGACCTGACATAATGATGAGTGTATGTTTATGTGCACGTTTTCAAGCTAATCCTAAAGAATCACATTTAAAAGCCGTAAAACGAATTATGCGATATCTTAATAATACTAAGGACTTTGGTCTTTTCTATCCAAAAGATTGTCCGTTCGAGTTAGTTTCATTTAGTGATGCTGATTTTGGTGGATCTCAAACAGACAGAAAAAAGTACAATTGGTACGTGTCATTTCATTGGAAAATCACTTGTATCTTGGTTTAGTAAGAAACAAAATTTTGTTTCGCTTTCAACCTGTGAAGCAGAATATATATGTGCCGCTTTAGCTAGTACTCAAGTCATATATATGCAACAAACACTTAAAGATTTTAATATAAATTTAACAAATTCTATAATATAGTGTGATAATACAAGTACAATAAATTTATCTAAAAATCCGGTAAATCACTGTCGTACAAAACATATTGATATTCGTCACCATTTTCTACGTAACAATATCGAAAAAGGAATTATCAATTTAGAATATTTTTCTACCGAAAATCAAACTGCCGATATATTTACTAAACCATTACTAGAAAACTCTTTTATAAAATTACAAAGAGAATTAGGAATAATATCTTTCAAATATATCTAATAACAAGAATTATAATGGTAAGGAATATAATACATGAGTAACATATTTCATACTTTAATTAGCTAGAATATACTTCATCTAAACAAAAGTCAGACATGATTTTAGTTCACTTAACTATGGGTTTCAAAACTTAACCATTTTCGCTATACACTTGAATTAGCTACATAATATTACAAAAACTATAACATCCTTCCAAGACCATTCATTTAAAAATAAACTATTAACCGGTAATTCAATTTCTAGCTCTAAACTCCTATTGATTCTACACCACACTTTTCTTTTAACTCTAAGCCTATATATACATGTTAAAAAAACTAAAACAAAATAAAACTCTTTTTCGAAACAAAAAGTTCAAACTCTGTAGAAAAATGTCCTCCAACAAATCAAACTCACCCATCATCATAACTTTCTCAACCGATAGCTCAGCTGCATCACCTCATCTTCCTACGCCAACACCAAAACACGAGCCTGTTTATAAATGGGAAAATTATCGAACCGGGTATACACCAGATTCCAAGAAGGACAAACATGCGCTATTTATCACTCCAGATACGAAGAAAAAGATCGATGAAATTCATCATTATCAACAGCAGCAAACAGACCTTCAACGTGAATTATATTTTGAACAGAAAGTAACGCTAAACGTTTAAGCTTTCTTGAGAAAATTGGTTTAAAATTTTGCTGCTCGAAGAAAAAGGATCTGAGTGAACCCTTACCTTGACCAGTTAATTCGTTTGATCCATCTTCTTCATATTGTGCATCAATTGATCCGATAAATCCTTGTGTATCGCCACAAATACCTCAATATAGCCCAAATTCATGGGACAAGAACTATATGGCGAATGAGGGATATATAACACCAAAGAAGAAGACTCCACCCCCTAAGAAATGATGGTTTTGTTGTCAAAATAAGTTGTTGTATCATAATATTACTATATAATTGTAAGTATTTCATTAAATAAAACATTTGCATTCAAAAAGTCAAGAAAAACCAAAAATGCAAAATTCAGTCGACTGAATAGTTCTGCACAGTCGACTAAATATATGACAGAAACTTTTAGCCAACAGTCCAGTCGACTGAATTTCTCTGTTCAGTCGACTGAATTTTAGCCAGAAAAATTTCGGCTTCCAGTTCAGTTGACAGAAACTTTTACTTTTATTTTTTACCGTTTCCAAACTTCATCTTCCCCATTTCTAAGAAGATCCTAGCCCCCAATTTCTCCTTTTTCTCAATTTCTTCCTCAAAATTTCCACAATTATGCCTCCTAAACGTTCTAGAGCTTCAACTTCAACCTCCTCCGAGCCAATTGATGCCCAAATCGCTCAATGGCTTTACAATGGAGTTGCGGTCACTTGGTGGAACAAAATGAAGAAGTCAAGAATTTTCGAGCACTCATTTGTTGATTTCCAAGGTCTTCAAATCTACAATATTCAAGCTTTAACAGACCAGGCAAGTTTGACGTCGCTTTTAGACATTAATCGTAATGACCATGCCATCAACCATATTATGGTCAAATTATTCTATGCCAATCTCAACCTCGGACACCAAACTCCACGAAATCCAAATGATAGTGTTTGGAGTATGGTATGTGGGAAAAAGGTATGGTTTTCACTTGATCGCATTGCTCATATTCTAGGATCCCCAAACGTTGGTAGAAAGCTTGAGGAATAGATTTTAATCCTCATATTCGTGACAATATAAATCATCAATTTTTAGAGGATGAGATCAATATCCGAGATATCAAATCCACCTCCTTAAGACCAAGAGCTAGGCTTTTGCACAAAGCCCTTATGAGGACCATTACCCCATGCACCGGCTCCTATGAAATAGTGTACCCGACTAACTACCGGGTATTATATGCTATATGGGGAAATATTAAAGTAAATTGTGTGCAATTGATACTTGATGAATTTCTTTCCTTCAACAATGGGAAAATGAGAACGATATATTTTGGCGAGTACATAATGCGACTTCTCCTAGACGTTGATACGCCACTACCGAACTCAGAAAATACGATGGTTCATCAAATCAACCATCGGACTATAAGCCTCATGCAACTACCGGTAAGGCCTCTTTGTATCATGTCTCTAGCCGAATGGGAAGCACGTCAACAAGAACCTCATCATCCTTAACCTCAAGCTCCACAACAAGACCTCTTGATAAAGATGATGACATACGTCTTGTTCAACCAGATTTTACTACAAATCAATCGTTGGGAATTCTATCAAGGAATCAACAAATCCTTGATATTCGTCTCAAAAAGGTTGATCACAAACTTGATAGGGTAAAAGGGTTCTTCAACAAACTATGGGATGCCATTTCATGCACCAGCACCACTTCTACTTCTACCTCACGCGGCAAGCGCCCAGCTCCAACGTTCACGTGGACATCTTCCGAGGAGAATCCGAGCAGCAGCACTAATGGTAACAGTGGTGGTCAAGTAGGATCAGCTTTTAGACAAACAACCGGTGGCCCTGTTATTCGTGAACCAGAAGAAGGACGTGAAGGCTCTTATGATTGGGACAAGGATCCTTAATCATTTTGATGGTTTGATTTTCGGAACTCTTTATTAATTTTCAAACACTTCTAAAAAGGCTTGTATAAATAGCCTTCTTTTATTCGTGATACTCTATGGTTTGTATGATTCACACTATGGTTATACATGCATGTGGTTTCTTTATTTGACAATTATATACTTCTACAAATTATTACTTCCTTTTTTTCGATGACAAAGGGGGAGAAAAGTCTATGTCACTAACTTTGTTTTGTAGGAAAGATAGTGCATATATTCAGGGGGGGAAAGATAATTACATCTCTACAAACATAAGTATTGTCATCAATCAAAAAGGGGGAGAATATTGATATGCTGTATTTTGATCAATGACAATGTGCTTCAACAAAAAGGAAGAGATATGTGAAAAAGCTAAAGGAAGGACTATGACGAGATATATGCAAAGCTAAAGGAAGGACTATGAAGACCAAATATATCATGAATACTTATTATATATAGGTCTTAGTCTTAGTTTTATTGTTAAAATCTATCCTCAATAAGCTTGCACAAACACAAGAACCCATTTTATAACTTAATATTTTAGTTAAGTATTCACTATGCAGAAACTACCAGTTCAATCGATTGAACATGAAATTTCAGTCGACTGAACCTGTTACACAGTTATAACACACACAGTTTCAGTCGATTAAAATTCCCTGTTCAGTCGATTGAATTTAAACCTGCGAATTTTTCTGAAAAGACACCTTCTTCTTTCCAAGAGTTGCAACTTTTCTCCAATGGTAATGGATGCATCTCTTACCTGGATCTTTTGCAAATCGATACACCTATTCTACACCTATAAATACATGATTCTATCATTTGCAAATTACGAATTCTAATTGCTTTAATCTCTCTATTATCTTGATTATATTTTCAGATTTCTTAAGTTTTTGAAAAGCAATCACAAACCACTTCAATTGCTTGAATCTCCGATTTATCTTAAATACTCTTTTGATTCATAGCAATTTATATTTCTTAAATCTTCATAAACACATTTCATATTCTTGAGGATAAGATTATATGAAAGTTGTACTCAATTAGACTCATTAGTGTTATCAAGAACACAACAAGTCAGAAATACTCTTTGTATCTAGTTGAAGTCCTCTTCGGTAGTTGAGGCAAGAAATCCTATTCGGTTGTTCGGGTAAGTTGTAAACCTATTCCTCCGGGTTAAGTGAGGGTCGTTGGTTAGTTGAATTCCTAAGAGGAGCTTAGGGACTGGACGTAGGACAAGAGGTCTGAACTAGTGTAAAGTCTTGGTGTCTACTTTACTTACTACTTATTGCTATCTACCTATAACATTCTACTATTCCATATTATACGATCCTACCGCATAGCTTCTTTCAGATTATACGGATATCACTTTAGAAAATGGGTTTTTCTACCTTCCGTGGGTTCTTCAGGGGGATTAATGATAGGATGGCACGATAATCATTTTAAATTACTTCAATGTATTATTAAACAGTATTCTCTGCATGTTATTCTTATTAATCTTTCTGATAACTCTTTTTTAAATACTTCTAATGTCTATAGGCCTAATTCTAAAATTAATCGAAGAATTTTATGGAAAGAATGCCTAGAATTTAGATCCTTAGCCCCGGATAATTGGATTATGGGGGGTGATTTTAATGTTACGCGTTTCACAGGTGAGCGTTCTCCTAGGGAAGGGGATTACTCTGCTATGGAGGAATTCGATCAATTTATTATTAATTCTAACTTGATTGAAATTCCCCTTTCTAATAGAGAGTTTACTTGGAGTAATGCAAGAAAGTCTTCATCCATGGCTTTTCCTGATAGATTTTTCGTTAGTGATGAAATCGACGATAAATTTCCGATCTGTAGAGTCATTGGTTTACCGTACACGTACCTGATCATTGTCCTATTATCCTCACCTACGAGCATCAGAGAGTTATTATTAATATTAAATTTGAAAATATGTGGCCTTTGGAATCTAACTTTGTGAACTTAATTAATGGTAAGTGGATTTCTTTGAGCTACCATAATATTAGAAATAAGGAAAATTCTGCAAAATCTTTTGTTTCAAAACTTAAGGATCTTATGATTTTTCTTAAAAATTAGAACAAAAATGTTTTTATCAATTTAAAAATAAAAAGATAATATTCTTAATGAAATGCTTAAAATTAACAAGATTGAAGAATCTAGACAGTTAAATTTAGGTGAACGTAATGTTCTCACTAATTCAAAAGATGAACTAAATTCTATTTTAGAAAAGGAGGAGGTTATGTGGAAGCAGAGATCCGGAATCCAATGGATTAATGAAGGTGATAATAACACTAAATTTTTTCATAATATAGAGTAGAAAATTTAGTAATACAATTAAATCTATTATTGTTAATAATGAAGAATTAGTTGATCAAAGAGATCTTAATAAGCCTTTTACGGACTATTATAAGGATATTTTTGGCACTAGAATCAAACATAGAATCAATGTTAGATGGAAAGATCTGTATCCGTCCGATTCTATTGTTGGTTGATCTGAGCTTGATAATCCTTTTACTGCAGAGGAAATTAGAAAAGCTATTAATGACTTGCCAAGTGATAAATCCCCGAGACCTGATGGATTTCCAATTTTATTTTATAAAACTTTTTGGGACGTTTTAAAATTTGATTTTGTTAATATGTTTAATGACTTTTATAATGGTAATTGGTAATTAGGGAGATTTAATTTTGCAAATGTTATTTTTTTACATAAAAAAGTAGGAGCTAAAAACTTAAAATATTTTAGACCTATTTCTTTGATTAACTGTTCAGTTAAAATCATTTCTAAAGTTCTAGCTAATAGACTTAGTACAAGAATGAACGATTTAATTGATTGTTCACAATCGACTTTTATTAAAAGGAGAAATATCACTGATGGAGTGGCAGTTGTTCAAGAATATATTAATTTATATTGTAAGAATAACATAACCTGTGCGATTTTAAAACTAGATTTTGCTAAAGCTTTTGATTCGGTGGATTGTGATTTTCTTGTAGTGATTTTTCATGCTAGAGGTTTTGGTCATAGATGGATCAGTTGGATTATGACTTGCTTAGAACTGGAAACTCTAGTATTATGGTTAACGTTATATTAGGTAATAGAATTCAATCTAAGAGAGGTTTAAGGAAAGGGGATCCTTTATCCACTTTGTTACTTAACTTAGCTGCTGATGTTTTTGCCAAAATTATTAAAAGAGCAGTGGATAATGGATCTCTAAGATGTGTAGGCAATGACATATCCCGTAATGGTATATCGGTTCTTTAATTGCCGATGATACCTTACTTTTTTCTTCCCATCTTCCTAGACACAGTATAACCCTTAAATTTATCCTATAAAGTTTTGAACTTTTATCAGGTTTAAAAATAAATTTTGACAAAAGTTCCGTGTTAGTTTTAAATAATTTTAAAATTTTGAAAACTTAGTTGCTAATACTCTAAATTGCAAAACTATGAACTTTCCTTTTGACTATTTTGGTTTTGTTATTAGACCTACCAAACTCAAACATGATGATTGGATTATTATCATTGATAAAATAAAAAATAATTTTTCTAACTGGAATGATAGATTTTTATCTAGAGCAGGTAGATTAGTCTTAATAAATTCGGTTTTATTAGCCCTTCCGATTTATTGGATGTCCAACATCTATTTCCAGACTGGGTTATTGATAAAATTGATAAAATTAGAAGAGATTTCTTATGAAGTAGGGAAAATCCTAATAATAATATAAAATGTCTAGTAAATTGAGAAACAGATTGTAAAGCCAAAAAGGAAGGTGGTTTAGGAGTTATTAATTAGCATAATATGAGTTTGTCCTTACTAGGTAAATGGTTAAGGAAGTTTAAGGATATAAATGATAACGCTATTTGGAAAGAGATCATTTCTAAATATTACTACAACGGAAATAGCAATTTATATCAAATTGCTTCTCCAGTCACTCAAAATATATCTAATTTTTGGAAAAATATTTTAAAATGTCACGAGATTTTTAACGTAGGTATAAATACAGTAGTTTACTCTGATGATTGTACTTCTTTTTGGCACGACCGTTGGATTTCGAACTTACCTCTTAAATTGGAATTTAAAGAGCTTTATGAAATCTATAATTTTAAGTTTGCTTTAATTAATGAAGTTTATTCTCCTAAAAATGATTCTCCTTGGAATTTTAGCTTTAGTAGAATTTTGGTAGGTTCAACCCTTAGGCAACTTTCGTTTCTTTATGCTAGATTAAATCTTTATAATATTGATAAAGATAATGATATTATTAGTTGAGAATGGGATAAGAGTAAGAAATATACTCCCAATTCTTTTACAGATTTACTAATTTTTTGGGTATAATAAATGACTCTTTTAAATTTATTTGGAAATCTAGTGCTCCTCCTAAATCGAAAATTCACATATGGTTAACATTACATGGAAAAGTTAATACAATAGAATTTTTAAAGAGAAAAAACATTCAAAATGATAATAAATGTTATTTTTCTAATTTGCATCTTGAATATATTAAACATAAATACTACGATTGCATGGATTCTTATTACATTCTAAATAATACCCTTAAAATTTTTAACTTTAATGTAATAACTAAAATTTTGGATTTCGAATTTTACTGGAATAGTTTTAGATTTAGGTTTAAAAAGAATATTAGATTCTTACTTGACACTTCTTGACACTTTATTCATTATTATTTGTTGGTATATTTGGTTTGAAAGAAATCAAAGAATTTTTAATAATAGTAGTAGTCATTTTAACAAATTGATTTTTACAATTTCTTCATTTTGATTCAATTGGATTTCTAATCGCAAATATAAATTAGCTAAAAATAATATATTTAAAGGGTATCTTAATAAGGTTAGTTATAATATTAATTTTTTTAAACACAATAATAATATATTTAACATTCAAAATAGTAGTATTAGTATTTGTTTCAAATTTATATGATGATTTCACTATTAATCATAACTTACCTATGATAAAAGGCTCATAAGAATTTTTTTAAAAAAGATTTGTTTCAATTAGTGTACTTGTCGTTGTTGGTATTAGTCTACAAGTATTATTTTTTTAGTATTGGTCCAGTTAGTCTTATTTAGGTTTTTATTTTCTATCTCCTTAATACATATATATGTATATAAATCATATAAATACACACATATATATGTATTATTCTATGTTTTTTCTTAGTCATCCTTCAGATACAGGTATGGGTGATAGGGTGCCAGGTTCACTTTGCAGGTTCTCATGTCTTCAAATTGCAGGATTTCGGATTGTGGAGAGGTCATCAGAGTAGAGTTTTCCTCTCAGGATCACTAGTAGTTCCACCACAGAGACTGGATTTCATCTCCGTTGTAGCGTACTATTTTCAGGAGGATCTACATTTCTGCTTGGCACTTCTTCCTTTTATACAGAGTCTTCAATACGGATCTTCCAGTCAGCATCACATTTAGTTCCACTTCAGAGTTGTTTCTTATCCATTCCTCCAGATCCAGATGCGTGAAGCTTCCTTCTTAGTTGGTGATGACATCCAGTATGTTTGGGATTTTTTTTAGTTTATTAGGTACTTCTAACATCTTAATATCGGGTGGTGGCCATGCCGGAACTCGATATCAGGGTGTGATGGGTGGTGGCCTCGTCGGAACTCATCTTAGGGGCACTTGAGTTTCTTTGATATTTGTATTTAGTTTTATTACCTGCTAGGCATGTTGGCAACGCCTTATTATTGTGATATATATAGTTGCGCGTGTGCTTTCCTCTATTTACAGAGGATCACACATTTTTCTCAAAAAAAATTGACGGGTAAAAATAGCCATTTTGGCCACTGTTCGAATTTCGACGAAACCTGTTTCATCGGATCCATAATATTGACCTATTGTAGGATTTTAAATTTTGTAGCGATCGGACTTGTCATTTGGCCATGCAAACTTGAAATGTGTAGAAATAAATTTAAGGAATTCGATAAAATAATTTGACTTTGAAAAGCTATCTTCTGCATACGATCGAATTAGGCCATGAAACTAGTTCCATTGCATTTGGAATGGGGGTAAAACATTATAAATGCCAGGTGGCATGCTTCGATTGGAGTTCATACGATTATGGACCTAACTACATAAATACGACACGCATATCGAGACAGTTTTATATTAAAGTATTTTAAACCCTAGTTTAATTCATGGTCTCCATCTATGTTATTCAATGGCCAAAATTCATTTGACGTTTCCCCTCAATATCTCTCAATCTACTCATCGATTGTTGATGACTCATAGATAGGAAGTGTAGAGCTCGATTTTCTCTTCAGATCCATGCGGTTCCATCTCGTCGAGGCGATCAATTTTTGCCAAAAATTGATCATCAATGGCTAAAGGCTGGATGACGACGTGGGACTCTAGGCCGCGGTGTTTGGATGCGCGACCATAGCATTGGTGCGATGTGTTTTGGCGAGCGTAGTGGTGGCCGCTGATCTTGGTAGCATCTCTTGTGGTAGAGACGTTTTCATCATCCTGGTGGCAGCTATGGTGCGTATATTTGTGTTGATCATGTATAAGTTGTTGGGTTGGGTTTTGGAGAGGAAGGTAATTACAATATTGCCATTGATTTAATAATTTAATCTAATTTAAAGTTTAAATCTTCTAATTTTTATAAATTTTGCATATGAGCAGGGATCGACGCGCGATTTTCTTTATGGTGTTCGTATCGGATTTTTGGATGTTATATAACTAGTTTGGCTGCATTCTAAGGCTATTCAAATTTTTGGCCTAAATTGGATTTTAAACCTCCGATAAATCAAAGGTGAGTGTTTATACGCTCACGATTGAAAAAATAATTTGTATGTTAGTTAAATTTATATTGTAAAGTAGTTTAAATTTATGGGTTGTTGTTTGATAAGTTTAATTGACGTTTAATCGACATCTGAATTAATTGATAGAATTTGAATTGACCGTTTAATGAGATTTGAATTTAATTACCCATAAAATACCCGATATTGATAATTACGAAACTGTTGTGAATTTTATTGAGTGTTGGATGATTGGTTGTGATGGACGCTACTGGTTGATATTTGGATATTTATCTGTTTTGATATATCATGTTATCACCGTGTATATTAGTTACAATATCTAAATCTATAAATTGAATTATTTCGAATAAATTAAGAAATGGGTTGAAATGATATATATATATATATATATCTATGGAATTTATATTGGATTGAAATGATATATCAATCCTCGAATTAAATCGAAATAATTGATTCACTTGGCCATAGGATAGAGAATTGTATACGGACACCGGATTGGTTAAATTAAATGATTTTGAAATTTTTGATTTTGAAATTATTTAAAATGATTTGATTTAAGAAATAAAAGCCAAATGTATGGAAATCAAATTTATTTTCTAACTGGAGCTCGAAATGTTGAAATTTAAATTTGGAAAACGAAATTGTTTAAATAATCAAAGTTAAGATTTTTAAGTTAAAATCAAAACATGATGCAAATTTCAAAAATTGATTTGTTTTAAAAGATTGGACTTTTATTCGAACTTTGAATATTTCTAAGTAAAGTGATATAAAATGATATTTTGAAATTAAGCTCGGAATTTAATAATATTTGAAGATTTGGATTTTTAAATCGGATATTGAATGAAATTTTGATTTAAGTGTTTTGAATCGATATTTTGAAAATCGAACCCTAAATTGATATAAATAGAAATGGTTTATTTGGAATTGAAATTTGTTTAGAATTGAAATTGTATTTGGCTTGAAGTCAGAATTTTATCGATTAAATTAAAATGGAGATTGGAATTGATTTGAATTGGGAAATTTGTAATTGAATCGGTTTGACTTAGAATCAATTTTTAAATAAATTATTTTAGTGCAAAATATTTCAAATCTATGTTCTTTAAGTATTCAAACTATTTATGATTTTTCAAACTATTTTACTATATAAACCATTTTAATACTCAAATTATTTTCTATTAAACTTTTTTAACTATTTAACTTTTTAAAAACCATTTAAAACTATTTCTAAAATTCAAACTGGTCAAATGATGAAATGTTTATATTTAAATCATGAATTTAAATGCGAATTTGATTAAAGTGAAGTTATAATCTAAACTGTAATTCGAATAATATTTTGAAGAGAAATTGATATATCGATCTGAATTGACATCTGAAGCAAAATATGATTTTTGAAGCGAAGATGATGATTTTGAAATGAATTTGATTTTAAAGCGAATTTGATATTTTGATATCAAGTACGAACTGTTTTCAAAATGTAAAAAGAACCAATCGGTGTGTAAAATGACGTTTGGTTGTTAAAGAGACCGAGGCCTCTTATTGGCGTACTCTCTGTCGATTTTGGAACCACTTTGACAGTTGTGTACGCGGTGGATGATATCCAGAATGTAGTGGTTGAATTGGCGACGTTTATTGGAATGAAGTAAGAGAACGATAATGGATCGCTTTGACACTCGTGTCATAATTAAAATGACTAAAACATGAGCCTTTGTCTGGCCAATGAGGTTAGATACCTCTAGCGACGTTGATCCCTCGTATTACTATTGTGATTTCGTATTTGATGGGTGCACCTTTGTCATATGGATTGATTGTCGCGGTTGGCCACAAATGGGTTATGACCAACCAGAAAGGGTAAACTGGTAGAATCCTACCTTGGACATTGCCTCACGTGCCTTGTCATATTTATCCTGATATGAGCCCATTACGACTTTGGTTTAGTATTGTACCTATAGAGGACTCACTTTTACCGACGTTACTGGTTGCGTTACAGGACCTGCATAGACTACATGCTATAAAATTGTGTTAAGGGATATAATGTAAAGCCTTAATTCTATTTTAATATTTATTTTACCGACAGACATTATCTATTATAGCGTATGCTATTATATATAAATAGTTGACAGATCCTTAGGAGAAGGAAAAACCCGTAACTTCTCTTAGTTACATAAGAGTATTTTTAGTCCTAACTCGAGTGTTTCGTTTTTTATTACGCTTGGGTTAGTCTTGAGCTTTTTCAGTGTATTGAAGATTTTTCTCTAGAGGACGAAGGCTAAGATTTGGTATATTACTATTATTATTATTCCCTGCATCATGCTATTCTGCCGTATTGAATATTTATCCCTGATGTATATATAACACTTACAAATGTTGTAGTGGTTATAATCAAATGTATAGTAAACAGCTTCATGAACTGTTGTTTGATTATTATATTTTATCATTCCGTTGTGAGATTTTATGTTTTTTCTCCCCTCCTTTTCTTGTTTTTCTTAATTAATACAATTGATTATCTATGTTTCAGATTGTTTAAGTTGGACATGTGTGGATTATTGTCGATATAAACTTTTCGAAATGTGGTCGTTAGAGTTGGTATCAGAGCGAGGCTTAGCGATAACCGTGGCTTTGTAGGGTTCGAATCATTAGAGATAGGGTAGTAATACCCTAGAATGAGTTTGTTTGAGTATATATATATATAAATAAGAGATCATACTTATTAGTGTTATAAAAAATTATATTATGTTTACTTATCTGTTGAGACGTTTATGAATTCTGATCGATGTGTGGGATGTCGTGTCATTGATAGGGGTTTCTAAACACTTAAACAAAGCAAGTCGACATTGTATTGGTTTTAAAATAGAGTAAATGAAATAATTTTACCTAAATTATTATATATATATATATATGTATATAATGATAATGATAGTTGTTAGAAGACAGTTATCATTGATTATTGGTTGAATTAAAATAAAATGAATGTTTTGAAAATTTTATTTTATGAAGAAATTGATAATTAAATTGAATTGAAAGCTAAATAAAATAATAAATTGTTTGGAACAACAAATTTGTAAATTCACAAAATATTTTTATAATGAAGTAATGAAATCATATGAGCATATTTAAATATAGCGTATAAATAGAACTGATTTTAAAAATTGAGAATTTTAGAATTTAAAGTCCTTTTGTCTTTACAATTATTTTTGAATCTTCAAATTTAATAATAAATATTATTTGAAAGAGTTTTGACTAGAAAAATATTTTGAAAGATTTTTGAAAGAAATAAAAACATTGAAGTTGCTTTGGTCGTTAGGAAATAAATTATGGGGATGACTGCAGCATCGCCAGTATTCATTTTTGAGTTTATGAGCGAGAATTTCTACCAAAAGAAATTTACTTTCATTTAAAACAAGTTTGATTGTGAGAAAAATATTTTCAAATTATGATTTGATAAATATATGAAAATTGTTTTGAACTATAAATTGAAAATAGTATTTAAGTAATAAGTTTATAACATATAAATTTAAAATAGTATAGAAAAGAAATAAGTTATAACTTATAAATTTGAATAGGAAAATAATACAAATTTAAAATGGTTAAATTTTGGTTAAGCAAACAAAGGAAAAAGTTGAATTTGAGATACAAAATAAAATAATTTGCTTAGCATTGTCAAATTAAATGGAGTTAGTGAAATTAAGTAAATAAAATGAAGTTTAACTCAAGAAGCTTAAATAAAATTGAATTGCATTTAAAATGAAGTAGATAGAATAACGAAATGAAATTTTAAGAAGTTAATTTGTATAACTTATAGATTTTAGAATTAGTAAGCTAAAAACAAATTTAAATTTGTTGAATGTGCACGATAATTTTTTTTTAACTTGAATAAGATTAAATAAATTGAGCAATAGATTAAAATGAAAAGAAGTTTAACTTAATAGTAAATGAGTTGAATTGGACTTGAAATGAAACTAGATAAATTTGTAAAGTGGATTAATTTCATTTAAGCTATGAAATGAATTAAAAATGAATACGGACTTGAATATTAAAATGAAATGTAATTTAAGTGTGTAAGAAATTGAACAAAATTAAATGAATGTAAGTGAAAAAAATTAGTATGAGTAATTGGATTTGATTTAAAATTGGATAGATAAAATTATTAATATGAATTGAGATATGAAATAAAATTTACTTTAGTATATTAATAATATGATTTTGAATAAATGAATTGAATCGATGAATTAATAATAACTTAAGATATGAAGTAATAATAATAAACGTGAGATGTGTTGTATAAAATATTTATAATAAACTTAGATAATTTATAAATGATGTTAGTATAATAAAAAGGAAGATATACTAAGTGGAAATAAAACAAAATTAACTTAACAGGGTTAAATGGAATGATATTTATTGGATGATATAAAAATGAATACCATTAAAATAAATATTAATCAACTGAAAGTAAATCAATTGAATGTAAATACATTTAATTGTGATCAATCAAATGTGCATGCAATGAATATTTATTGGTTGAACAAAAATGGATTGAAACCAAATTAGTTGAATGTAAAATTTATTGTGAATGAATTGAATAAGTGAATGTGAATCGATTTAAAATATATAAAATGTGGTATGGTATCAAATTATTTAAGTGTAATTAATTATATGAATTATTGAAATGAAACAATGGAAGTGAAAAAAATAAATGTAACTATAAACAAGTGTAAACAAATAGAATGTGAATTCAGTAATGTTGACAAGTGCATGCAAATCAATTAGAATTAAATAAATGGAATGAAAAATCAATTGAACGTGAATCTAATTGAATAAAGGTTGGTTGAATGCAAATAACTTGAAATGAATCGATTAAAACGTTAATGAAATGAAGTATAATAAGAAATGAAGGGTATAAATTAAAAATTGATATTTGATAACGTAAATTCACATGGTTATGAATTAATCGAATTAATTGGACGGATATTGATGGTTGGATGGTTTCTTTGGTTTACTAAACTTCTAAAGGGAAGCAAAGGCAGGCTCAAGAACCAAACTTTAGATTGTTTTGGTCTTAGTGCCATGGCTATCACTAAGCGTGAGAGAGAGTTAGATGAGTCTTCTGCAAAACTGAGCAATGAAACCCAAGAGTTGCTCTCCAGGATTGATCAAGTAGTTAAAGAATAGGAAGCATTTAGTGGATTCCTACTGCGTTGATGGCAACACACCCTAGAAAGTGGCTCTTTTCCACCTAATAGCCCTCATCTTGAGTGATTTAGGCATAGGCTTAGGATCATGCTTATGGATTGAATTCTGCCTACTCTTGTCATTTTTTTATGTATGGTTTTGTTGAATTTATCGTATGACGATGTAGTTAATAATACATGTTCCAATTTTGATTCTAATATGGTGTATTTCGATTTTCCTTTAGTCGAACTTTTTATCATTATTCACAGGCTATTCCTTATGAGTTTTCATTCGAGTTCAACGAAATTCATGAATCCAACATCCCTTCTGCCCTTATGATTCATAGCCATGATGACATAGGCATGCATGAGTTTAAGGTTTAAGTGAATACTCCTACGGCAATCATAGAAGGGGAAAATGTCCATCTCACACTTGCCAATGAAAGACTTAAGAAGGGTTTAAAGAAGGTCGATATGGAGCTCAAGTAAGAAAATAATGCGCTGAACCGCCAACATCAACCTCACACCACATTACGTCCTAGGCTTAATGCCGCTGAGTTGAAATAGGTAAGATGCAACAGTCAATAAAAGATGGGGACAAACTTTATAGGATTGTTTACAAAGTAGAGGTAGATAAATTTAATAAAACTATAAAAGTCCAATCTACAAAACTTACCTACCGCATTAAGGAAGAGAGAGATGTCAAAGATGAAAAAGTAGTAGGTGGGCCCAGTTCGAATTTTGTTCCTCCTCCTACGGTCGGCACAACAACTTCCTTGGTAAATGAGTGTAAAATTTAGAGGAAATAATGGAAGACTGATGCCCTTAGATACTTTGATGGCTTCGCCAGAAATACTAAGAGAACAAAGGCTCGGCTAATTGATACCATAGAAAAAACGAGGAATGAGGCCATGCTTAAAATGTATTACCATAAGAATTCTTTGAGTACGGCTCAGAATAGGATCATCTCCCTCTTAGAAAAATCTTGGTGAAAAATGGTCAATGGAAAGACTAGGCTAGCTTTCTTACGTCGTGCCATGGACATTTTAAAGTATTACCCTATACTCGACTTGAATTTTCTACATAACACCCCAGGCTTCAAAGTAGCTGTAAATGGGCCGTTGGACCCTTGGGTAAGGGCTAGCTACGACCTCTGAAAGACTTTTCCCATCAAGTCAGCCTCGCCTTTAGTGGTGCTTCTTAGGTATTTTCAGTGTAGTACCTTAGGGACTCGTGACTACAAATGACTTTGCATATTTGTATTGTCAGATGTTTTTCTTGGGTTGTATGTATGTTGTGTGATATTAAGATTCTATTGCGAATTTTGTGAATTTTCTTATAAGTATTCTTTTTTTGGTTATGCTTTCCTTTAATTTTGCTTTGTGTGAACTCATTTTCTTTTCATCCTTATTCTTTTAACGAGATTCAGATAATGCCACCCTAGAAGGGAAGCTTAAATCTGTTTTGAATAGGGTCGCGGAATTGAAAGGATTGCTGAGTGATGCCGAAAGGATATACAGGGTTGTATATATGGATGAAATTAAAGCTTTGGAATGTAAAGTTGAAGAATTAGATAGGCAGATTGCGATGCGGATCAATGCCGAAGATGTGTCTTCTACATTGTTAACCCTAGATGCGACTTCAAGATCTGGTACCGCCCCTGCACCCCCTTCTAGGGATGATCCAGATAATGCTCTTAAATGGAAGAATTATTTGAAAAGCTATTACGAGACTAAGTTTAATGAGTTGAATGAGACCTCTTATCCTTTAATTTGAGGGCATCTCTCCTTAACATTCCATACTACATTCCTACAGATCATATCACCGGAGAGGGATTGCAACTAGTTCTTCCAACGAGTCTGAGTCAGACTTGTAGCATAGTTCTATTTAATTGGGGTGCGTTATTTTTCTTTTGCACTCTTTAAGGTATTTATAGAAATACTTGTTGTGTACATATGAATATAGTATTTGGTGTATTCTAACTGGATTTTAAATAGTATAAGGAAATCCTTATTTTTGATTTTTACCTAGCAAGCTTTGAGTAATTTCTGGAATTGTACTTGATCTGTAGGTTATAGTACATTCCATGAGTTATTTATTTTTTCCATTTTCTAAAATAACTTCTTGTGCAGTTTATGCTTCCTGAAATTGATTTTGGCTCGCATATTTTGTTGCATGCTTGGTACGACCAGCCCCATTATTTGCATGTAGTTTCATATTCGTGCAGTTTACATGGTCCACTCTGCTTTTTGAGGGTGCACTAATGTTTGACGGTGAAGTCAGGTATGTTGTTTACAACCTTTTCAAATCAAACACAAGATTTTTACAACTGGTTCAGGGAGTCTAACATCCTTACATTCAGTATGGTTATGTTAACAGTTTTAGCACAGAGAGGTTTTTATATTGGTTCGGGCTATCCAGTATCCTTATGTCTAGTTTAGTAGTTTGGCTGAAAAGACGAGTGGCATTTGTGCGGTTTTGTTTTGGTAACTAGTTTAGGCCGTCCAACATCCATACATCCATTTTGGCTACGTTAATATAATTAACATAGTGATTTTTTATACCGGTTTGGGTCGTCCAATATCCATACATCCAGTTTTTCTATGTTAACATAATTAACATAGTGATTTTTTATATTGGTTTGCACCGTCTAGTATCCCGACGTCGAGTTAGGCTATGATAAGATACTTAACATAGTGATTTTTTTATACTAGTTTGGGTCGTCCAATATCCCTATATCCAGTTCATTGTATTACTATTTTTATACTGATTACAACGTTTATTACATGAGTAATTTAGATTTTTATAAACAAGGCCTGGGATCCAAAAATGTTGGATTTAATTTATAGGTCAGCTTTCACTGTTCTCATTTCTGAGAGTGTAGTTAACACTTACTCGCTACTTATTCAGTGCAGCTGGTGAGTATAGGCAGTGAGCCATGGATTGTGAAGAATAAGTTAGACCGAGGGCAGTATTTCGAGCCATCATCTTCTTTAACCCTTTTGTTAGTTCTCGGGTTTGATGAAGGGTTGGATTGTGGTTAGGTTAGGATCTATATAGGCTTTGTCTGAGGCCTACACCTTAACTTGAGTTGTTAAGGTTATGAGTGGCATCTTTGAGATTTTTTTGAGACTATGGTATGTGAAGGGGAGCGTCGGTAGACACATCGAAAATAAGAAACTGGGAACGAAGGTTCATGCCCTCCATCTAGCATCAAAAATATTCGTGACATTTTTTATCTCATACTACTTAGATGGTCAACATCTCCACTGGCAACAATGCTAAGAATGTGGATAAAAGACGCAAAAAGGAACCTTGATAGTATGCCAATCTCCTATCCATATAATTAGAATGTCACTTGATCAATATGAAAATGAATTCTTACTAATATTGGCCATGGGATTCCAATTTGCAAGGAAAATACTATTTTAGGACATAAAGGTTTGTTTGGCGAAGTTTTTAATCTCACAAAAGCTCAATGATCGAAGAGTAATTGAAGCTTTTAATCACTTCCACAATTTGGAATCAATAAACTTAAGTGACATTAAATTTGCCTTTGAGTAATAATTATGTCGCTAGAAGCTTACACAATCAAGTAGTTGCACTATAACTATTTGTTAAAATGTCAAATTTGGTTTATATTCTACTGGAAAATCAAATTTGGGAGGGATTTGGAGTAAAATAATTAAGTAATAGTGCACAAAAATAATAGACATAGGAATTTTACATTATTCGGATTCTTTCGAGATCCTATGTCCACGGATCAAATCTTTCTTTATACGTTTTTCCTTGATACAACATTATATGGATGGAAGTTAAATAAAAGATACAACTATTTTAATTTTCCCAAGAAAAGGATCCTCTATCTCATTGGAGTGTCTCTTCTATTTATAGTGTAAAGATGTACGTAGACAATCATAATCTCCTTTCTTTTGTTATTTTAATCTCCACCATTGGATCCTGCCATATGTCACCCATCTGCATTGTTCGTTTGTTGTGTATGGATTGATGATGCATCTTTGGCGGGAAGCTATAATTTGAGTGGCTAAATTCTGGGTATTGGCGAGAAGTTTGAAGTTGAAGTAGGAACCTCTGAATTTGAGTGTGAACATCTGGAATTGGAGAGGGAAACTTGGATTTGAATAATGTCCCCGATTCTGACTCGAGGAGTGGATGGTATCTGAGCCGCCTATGTTTAGGAGTAAGAGTGTGATGAGGTGTTCACCTCTTATCAGCCTTAGCTATTGTTGTTATTATTGGGGTTGACGTGCGTAGTCCGCTTGTGCATTGTAGGTATGATACTTCTCTGAGAATGGAGGTGAAGTTTGTGTTGTAACTGTAAAACATCTTTGGAGTTCTGTTTAAATGGCATCAGCTTGCCATGTTTGTTTGACACTCCGTTGAGGGTAGTTGGAATTGAGTTGCTTTGCTCCAGTATATGGTGTTATACAAACATCTATATGCATTTGTTTCGAGCTGCCCTTGATATTGGTAAGTTCACATTGCTCCATAAGCTGCTTGCATCTTTGTCATTTCCTAACAAGTGAAGAACTATGACGGAGCATTGTTTGGGTAACCTAGTGTGTGGCCCTTGGAATGCTTCGAATTCCTCGTGGTATTTCTTAAAGGGTCCTTAATAAGCACACCACGGATCCGAGCTTGAAAGTGTTAGCATTGCACTAGATTTCAAAAACAATAGTTGGGCTTACTTGGTTATTCGTCACGTAGATTGTTCACTTATGGCCTACTTAGAATGGATCAGAGGCAGATTTTGGTAAAAGCCGTAGTAAGTTACTGTCTTTCTGCTCCTATACTTGTCATGTTTCGATTGTGGCTTGTATCTTTATTAAATTGTTCTAATGGTAGCACCCTTGTGATGATCATCCGAAATAATAAGGAATATACCAAAAGGGAAAGAGATGTGTAAAGTACGGATGTTCTCCTCCATAGTTTGCATTGTCTACTTCAATAAAAGAAAAGAGATAATTCCTTGTAATTTCAAACAGAGCAAAAGTCTCATTTTTGGATAATTTATGGAAAGTTATAATGGTAATCCTTTTAAGAAAGGATAACTCTAATATATTAAAATGTGAAAATAAACGTTTCTTGCAGAATGTACATAGAAGTATGTTTTGGAATTTCCAAGCGTAGGAATTAATGAGGTTGAAATAGGTATATAAATATACACACATATAACCACACCTACCTATATATATATAAAACATACGACAATATTCGTATTAGTTATAATTAGGATGACTAGTTATTAATAGCATAGTAAATTATAGGACTAGGAGGTGTAGATGGAAAATAGATAATAACTCTAAAATTGGAAAATAAATGTGCAATTAATAAAGAGTTATAGAAATTAATTAGGAAAATAAATGCATGTATTGGGACTGGTTAAAAGATTTAATAGGGCATTTACGAGGAAATGAAATAGATATAATATGTTGAATTTGAACGAATAAAAAAACGTCATTAATGATTGTCCAATTAGAATAATAATGATCCCTTTAATATAAACAATTGACATTTATGGGACATAAAGAGGGAAATAGAAAACATATGTAATAAATGTATAAGGTAAGAATTAAATGATATGAGGTAGTATAATTTTCATAGTAGGAAATCTTATAGCCTCAGTAATACGTTTAGGATGAGCGTGAATTAGTAGGCGTAGCCCAATATTTAAGTCTAAGATAATTGGTTTGGTTTAGAATGAATTGGGATGCGAGGTAAATAGAGTTTCACAACGGAAGTTTGCCACTCACTTAAAGGCTGCCAGCGGTTGCGTATTCTTACTACTAATGTGGGACAACTCCACCCATAGGACCCATGGGAAAGGGATATAAGTTTTTGTATAGTATCATGCCTACCTGATATAGGACGATCATCAAGATGGAAATAAATCAATATATCATATAACTTGTCATATATCTCAAAGTGCTAGAGAAAAATATATCATCACATATATGATAGAAGGGGTTGTAATAATAATGTGAATAGATCATCATCATCAGAGTATAATATCCATAGAGTTATACATCAACAGTAGAGTTTATAAAATGAAAACAAACTCAACAATTGTCTCAAATACAGATAGTAAGCAGCCACTACCAAGGCTGCCTAGTGCTGCATAATAGAATAAGCATAGACTCCATATAGGTATATAATATGAGATAGCTCCATCTTGCTCGTCCTCTGAATAGCTACTGCATCACCTAGTCCTATTATCTAGTCTACTCATTTAAGAATACCCAAGAAAATAAGAAACAAAGCATAAAATGTTAGGTCGGATAACAGTCTTGTGTGAGCGGTTAATGAGTCTCAAAATACTATATAGGTAAATATGGTACCAAACAAGAGCACACGAACCATACCAGAGATGTTCCTGGAACAAAGGAGTCAGCATAATAACACTATAATGTGCTACTCTACAATATCATAAAAATATATCACAAACCAAATAAACGATATCAGTCTTCCAGGTATTTCTATCTTCAACACTTACTTCCCTTGATATCTATGAGCGATAGCATACTAAAGAAAACAACCAAAGAATCCATGGCATCCATCAACAACCCTAACTATCACTCCTTATGCTCTAAATGTGTGATAGCCTGTATGGTCTCCTTTCTACCAAGGATTAATGGAAATCCCAGTTCTCCATTGTGCTTTCATCTCTCACAGCCAAAGCTGGATATTTGTCTCGCAGCCCAAAGCTGGATACTAGGCCCAAAGCCATAAGTCCAGGATATACGAATCCTTGCTACCAATCCATGGGAGTCCCCACTTATAATACCCCTACTTCGAGTTCAACAGAAAGCATCAACAATTCCTTAGCATATACTACCGGTCCCACCATTTTTCCAATTGTAAACCGAGACCTTCTTTCTCAAACTAGTTTCCATTATTCACGAGGAACCCTTCCATATTCCCAAATCCTACGACTCGTCTTTTAATAAGCCACCATCTTCGGAACCTACTTCCAAAATGACCCAACATCCGAAGACTCTAGCTTTACATCATGTTGTTACATCGCCATCGAACCTTGATGCGGACGAGCCAACATATCAAGCACGATATACAGGATCTCTACTCCACCTTCCAAAAGTTTCACTCTCATTGGACTCACCATGGAAAGTCGACACCGACCTCTCATGTAGGTACCGACCACTCCCCTTAGCCAACTATTGGCCAAGTTTCTTTCCTCCCCATCCTTACTTCTAGTACTTCCTAGATGCTTTGACCCCGACCTATCCATCCAAATAACTTGGTTCTCACTCCAATGCACCTACTTCAATTTCTTGAAAACAAGTCAGTATAGCCTTCAACCACTAGCCAATCACCTATTTCTTGACTTAGGTCACCTCACTAGCCTTACTTTAGAATATCCAAAAATCACAGGATTGTTGGAACTACTCACCTTACTCGGTAGCGACCTCCTATGTATGTACCAAATTTCGTGCTTAAAGAATCTGGGCCTACAACTTGTACCCCAAGCTCCACTCATACTCTAGAGAGTCCCCTCCAAGTTTCATCCAATTCCAACCGATTTGCCTTCAATTTGCCCAAATCACCAACATACTTTCCTATGCATCAACAAATCTAACAAACAATACCAAAGCATAGCGTCCTATCATAACATAACAAGCAATTTCATCCGTTCAAACATGCAATTCATAGAAATAAGACAAATAAGTTAATCATAAATCTACATATAATCATGAATATATGAATATGAATAAGATGAATTCTAACTCAATTTAGGTCATTTGCATAGATAACATGTAATTAGGGTTTTAGAAATGGTTTTACTATCAAAATCTTGTTAAATCATGTAATTTACCGTATAAACATGTATAGGATAGTGAGAAGGCATAAACCACTCACCATTTACCAAATTCAACAAATTTATGTGTAGAACTAATCCGCGCAGGAAAAGCACCCAAATCAAGCAAATCGATTATCTCCATCTTTTAGTTGACGATCTAATCACTAATCAACAATCTAATTTTATTTAGGAATAAATTTGGATGAATCGGCATAGATTTAGGACTAATTAGGGTTTAAACCTGATTTAGAATAAGAGGGAAAGTTTTCATTTGACTCCTACAGCCCCTATTTATAGTGATTCTATAATTAGACTAATTGGTTAACTAATGGGCTTCACTAATTACACGCTAATTCTGATAAGACGTTTTCAAAACTTAAAACAGGAATAACTCCCTAACCGTAAGACCGTTTTTCTATTGTGACTACTCTATGAAATGGAAAACCATCATCCTGAAGCAAGGAACTAGTTTTAGACCATAATTTAACTTCTATCAAAATTATGCCCCAAACAAGATTGTAAGGGTCAAAATGGCCATATAGAAATTCGAGAAAAATTGTAGGTATGTAAAATATCTCTAAGAGTCATATCCCAAAATTATAGAATTATAAGACCTCATACAAATAAAAAATATATTTTACGATCCTCCAACGCATAAAATACGGGTGGTTGCATTCTCCTCCATAGGAATTTCGCCCCCGAAATCCCCAAACAAGACAAACTATATTAGCTACCATCACACATCCCAAACAAGCATCCATGCTAGTTAATCTATCTTAGCATGCAAAACACTAATCCATCAAATATAATATATAATGGTGAAAGTAAACGATAGATGATGGTTCTTACCATTCAAAGAGCCCTGAATAAGAAGTCCTCTTGCTTTCTTTTTTCTCCTATGTACAATCGTCCTCACTTCTGCTCCATTGTACGTTAACTAGTTTCACGGTCTTTCTCCTAAACTGTTTCATATTGTACCCAACAATACGAAGCGGCCTATGAGGTGTAGAAACTTCTGGTTCTACCTCAACATCTTCTACTGATCCGGTGTGATCATGAAGCCCAAGTCACGCACAAAATTCCATAGATAAAAGAAATGAAAAACGTTGGGCGCATCTGTCATCTTTTGAGGTAAGTCGACCCTATATGCTAGCTTCTCGATTCTCTCGACTATCGAAAAAGGACCTACGGATCTCAATGCCAACATCCCCTTTCTACTGAATTGAATTGCATTTTTAAGAGAGAAACCTTTATAAACACCATACCCCTGACAAAAAACTCTAAATCCCTTTGTCTCTTATCCGCGTAGCTTTTATGTCAATCCTGAGTAGCTTTCTTTCGTTGTCGAACGTCCTCAATCTTCTCCGAGGTCTCTTTAATCATATCTGGTCCAAGTATCAGTTTTTTCCCTGCTTCCGACTAACATGAAGAAGCCTTACATGGTTGGCCATAAAATGCTTCATACGGATCTATACCAATACTCGACCGATAACTATTGTATGTAAACTCCACCAAATGTAAATGGTCATCCCATGATCCACTAAAGTCTACAATGCATGCTCGTAAAAGATCTTCTAGTACACAATTTACTCTTTCGCTCTGCTTCTAATCATCCCTCTTCATACCCACCCAAAAATAGTTTCGCTTCATATCTCGGTGCATCTTGTTACCGTCGGGATGAATGGTTAGGAACTGGAATGGTGTCACTCTCTCAGCACTTCATCTCATAATCCATCAACATCGAGAATAGATAGTCGTCCATCCTTATGAAGCCAACCCACTTGGTCGAGTCTGTATTGCTACATGTCTTTAGATTCTAATCCTTCGTCTTTCTTTTCTATGATCTCTGCTAGCTTAGCATCCCGCTTATGACTAGTACCAATCCTTTCAATTGAAGTTGGTCTAATCGATAAGCTTGCCACATTTAGGTTCTAACTCGCATTGAGGCCTGAAATCAAATCTAGAAATATACTCTATCTGCTTCTGTTCTAAGAACATTGCTCCCAACCTAGCATTTCTTCTACTCAATGCACCAACGATTGCATTCCCTTTTCCTGGAGTGTAGGAAATAACGAAATCGTAAGAGACCAAGAATTCCAACCACCATTGTTGTCGAAGGTTGAGTTCCTTCTGAGATTAATGGCACTTCAACGATTTATGGTCCGTAAATAGCTGAAACCTTTCTTCTAACAAATAGTGCCTCCATATCTTTAAAGCAAAAACAATTGCCGCCAATTCCAAATCTTGAGTTGGGTAATTCATTTCATGTGGCTTTAGCTGTCGACTCACATAAGTGACAACCCTTTCCTTCTGCATTGACACCACACTCCATCCAGTACCACAAGCATTAGTGTATACTGTTAACTCTTTAGTTCCACTTGGAATGGTCAACACTGGTGTATTCGTCAACCCCTCCTTCAGATTCGCAAATGCATGCTCATACTTTCTGTCCCAAACAAAAGTTTGTTTCTTCTTATTTAAATTGGTTATCAGTGCTGATTTCTTTGAGAAGTCCTTGATGAAGAATCTACAGTATCTGCCACTCCTAGGAAATTCCTTACATCGACATCATTCTTAGGTTGATTCTAATCTTGGACCACTGCCACCTTCATAGGATCCTTGTTGTTCCCTGTTTCGATGTGACATGACCCTAGAATCTCAATTCTTCTCTCCAGAAGTGGCACTTAGAGAACTTCCATCTCAAATTGTGCTTCCTTAATATCTCTAACACAATTCTGAAGTGCCTCTTATGCTCCTCTTCATTCCTAGAGTAGATTATATTATCATCCATGAACACAAGCACGAACTTACTCAGTTGGTCTCTGAAAACCCAATTTATGAGATCCATAAATTATATCAGAATATTGGTCAATCCAAATGGCATCACCAACCGCTCATAGAAACCTAATGGCATATAAAACGTGGTAATAAACACACTCTCCTTCACTTCTCTAAAATAATGAAATCCTATCGCTAAATCCATTTGAGAGAATGCCTTCGCACTGTGCAGCTAATCGAACAAGTCATCAATATACGGGAGTGGAAACTTCTTCATCGTCACTTTATTTAGCTCATGATAATCCACACAAAATCTCAAAGAGCCTTCCGCCTTCGTTGTGAATACTACAGGTGCACCCCACATAGGTATGCTCCTTCGAACGATGCCTTTCCTCAATAGGTCATTCACTTGCACCTCCAATTCCTTTTGCTCTCTGGGTATCATACGCCTCAATGGCAGAACTACCTATCTGGCTTCCTTCACCAAGTCTATATGAAACTCGGTCTCTCTATATGGCGGTAATCTAGTCACTTCCTCAAAGATGACCAGATACCCTCTAGCGATGGGCATTGGAGACAATCCCTTTTGTGGAACCTCAAGCGAATGTAGAAAGCTAACCATCGTCACATCCTTTGGTAGGTAGCTAATCATTACCGTTCACCCATCCACGTCTATGATTGTCACCAACATCTTCTCACAATCCACTATGTCTGCATACTTCTTCAGCCAGCCTATTCCCAAAATAATCCCAAACCTAAAGAAATCCAAAACAAAGCAATCACAAACAAAAGAACATCCATGACTTAGTAAAAATAAACCATGGCAAACCATGTAAAGGCCGGTAGAGCCTCCAACATGGTTTGTCACAATCAAAGGCCAGCCAACTATCTTGAGTTGTAATCCTAGTCTATCTACCAGGTCACTGTAAATGAATGAATGAGAAGCACCGGCATCAACCAAATCTCAAATAGGAACATCACCAATCAAAAGAATACCTTGAATGACCACTCCTTTTCTCTTCTCCTTCGTCGAGGGAGAACTCGACGAAGTCAGGATTCCGTCTAAATCATACACTTTCATCACCTCCTTATCTTTCACTGCTTCTGGGAAATTCTTCTTTAAATGCCCAGGTTTAAGACAATTATAACTTTTCTTCTTTTCACACACTATAGTCTCTAACTAAATGACCTTGGTCGTTGCATCCAAAGCAAACAAGTTCCTATTTACCCTTCTTCTTACCATCCTTTCCTTGGGATTGCTTTCTCTTTCCAATCCACATCTTCTTCTCTTCATTGCCTTACTGCGGCTTTGGCTCGTCTCTCTCAATAGAAACAACAATAACATGCCAAGCCTTACGGTACAAACTCTCCTGGTGAAGCGCCTTCACTACTACCTTTTCAAAAGGCTCATCAATATGATCCATTAACTTCTCTCTCGAAATCCAATCATATGATGAACTTCTCATTCCTTCTCAAGAGAGTATCGATGAATGACATCTTATATATAGACAAAGCGTCATATTCGACCACATATTCCAAAATCGTCATCTCTCCTTGCTTGAGATCAGCAAATTTTCTAAACAATACCGACTTCTAAGCAGCTGGAATGAACTTCTCCTCAACCGCATCTTAAATTGATCCCAAGTGAAACGATTCTTTAAAGCAGTGATCGTAACGGAAATCCACCAATTTATGGCTCGGCCCTGAAGTTGCCTCGAAGCCAACTTCCTCTTCATAGCATCTTCCACCTCCGAATCTATGATAACTCGGATTTTTAATATCTGTTAATTGGATAATTAACTGATTTTGAATCATTAAGATACTGATTCCATTTGGTTAAATAAATAAAATTTGATAAATAAAAATATCTGGATGTATATACAAGTGGATTTGAAACTATAATAGTGGAATTTAAAATAATGAATCTTATAGAAAATTAATAATTATATAAATAGATATGTGTAAACTCTATAACGATGAAAATTCTTTAGTATACACATATATAAATTCATTATGGAAATATAATCCTAGTAAACATATTAACATAATCATTTAAACAAATGGGCTAAATTTATCTTTTCAAAAAAAAAATTATGTGTTGTTTTTGTATGTATTTATATATATTAGTAGATGGAAAATAAGGTTTGGATTCGAAATTCAAACATCATGGAATAAATTGGTTCTAATATTCTATATTAAAGGCTAGTGTGTATATATATAATTAATTTTAAGTGTTTAAATTGGGATTTTATTTCAATTTCTTTTAAAGTAAATATAGATTAAATAAAAGAAAGTTTAAACATATGAAATATATGAAATATTTATACTTGTAAATATATAAAGCACAACTGGAAGCTAAGGATAACTACATTGACATTTGTTAGCTTAGTATATCTTGAATTAACAAGTGTTAGTTTAAAGTACAAGTGTCACTTATTTTTAATATTTATGAAAAGGATTATAAGGTTATACATATACATTTATTCATTTTCTTTTCTTTTATTTTTCAAAAACCTAAGAAACCAAAACCTGGAAAAAAAATTATATTAATCAGAAAACAAAATCAAAATCTGAAAAGAATAAATCAAAACCAAAGGAATCAAAATAGCAATCAATACTTTAATTTTATTTTCAAACCTGATGCTCAGATCAAAGAATTGAAATTCAAGCCAAGGATTTAAAAGTTGAAAATCAATTCAACAAGTCCAGATTCAACTCTAATGCCAGAAGATTAACATCAAGCAGCAGGTTGTTCAAAATCAGATTCCAGGAGTAAACTCTATGCTCTGTTTCCAGGAAGCAGATGAGTAATCCTATATATTTGATGCTTGAGGATGAGTATATAGTTGTTTTTTGTGACCATGCTTGAAAAAAAAATCTATATGTATACGAAATGTGTATTTAGTTGTACATGTCTGAAAATCAGACTTAAGTATCTCTGTTCAAAGTTTTTAACAAGTTACAAACCTGTTTTTTTTCTTTAAAAGAAAAAAAAAATCAAAATCTCATCATTTAATCATCTATTGATTGTAATGTCTAAATAAATTATGTTTGTAAGATCAGGATCTAAGTTTTAAAAATCAGTTTCATATTTAATTATCAAGGGATTGTTGGAAAAACAAGAAAATACAGTGAAACCATAAAACTATGTTGAATTCAAACACCATGATGACTGGTTTCAATAATATCATTTTAAATGTTTTCGAAAATGATAATTTTAAAAAGAAGAATCGTGATTTTTAGGGTTTTAATTCAAGAGAAATGACATGTTGGACGGGAATTGGGTTCGGAATAATTTCTGATGATCGGAAAACTTTAGGACCTCGTGTTTAGGGAGGAAGGTAGCCTGGAGGTAGACGGGGTCTGTAAAAATGGTCTTGGGATTTTTAAGGCACCATGGCGGGGGCAAAGCGGCGATGTAGGGTTTCGAACCCGTTTGTATCTACGATTGATTGCTGGGCATTCGTGACATCGAAGTTGATCCGGAGACTATCGGAGGTTGGGGGATCGATGAGTGATACTCAGGCGGTGGTTCAGGCTCAAGGTCATGGTCGCCGGTGGATGGCGCGGGGAGAATTTGGATGATTAATGATCGATTTCTTTTGCTAGTGGGTTCGATTTTTTGATTTTTGATTTCGAAGGAAGATTTGAATTTCTAGGGGTTCAGTTAAGTTGTGATCATCGTCGACGCCTTGTCTGAAATCGCAGCGACGATCAGAGCAGCGGCAAGGTGATGTACACGTGCACATGGTTATCTCATGTCAGTTGTCGTTGTTGTGTTTGTTATGCTTCGGGAAGAAAGGAGTTTTACTCAAGGATGATCTCGAGTTTTGGTCGTGAAATGTTAGAGGTTGTTTGGCTAGGCTAGAAACCAGGCATGGCTCGGGTAAATGATAGCTAGGGCTCAGGCCTGTAACAAGTATATATGTTTAGTTGACAAATAAATCAAGTTTAAAAGATTTTCAAAAGGAATAGGTTTTAAAATATTTTAAAATTTGATTGTTTAAGTAATTTTATAGTAGGTTAATTTCTATATGTTTTACGAGGTGATTTACATGACGTCATTAAATAAAGTGTAAAAAAATTTTATGTATTAAGGGTGGTTAATTGATCAAGGTAATCAGTTAAAGGAATAATTAATTTATTTAATTATTAAGGTAATTAGTTAATTAGTTTGTGAAATCAATTTAAAAGATTGATTTATTAATTTAATTAACTATTAAGGAAATTGATTAATAGAAAATAATTAATGTAATTAATTAAGGGGTAATTACTAAATGTGATTTATTTAATGATAATTACTTAATGAAGTAATTAAGGATTAATTACTTTGAGTAATTAATTAAGGGATTTATTAATTAAGGAAATTAATTAAGGGTTAGTTAATTAATGAGTATGACTTAATTAAGGGATAATTAATCAATATGATTGTCGGATAATTAATTTAGGTAATTAAGAAAGATGGTAATTAAAGGTTAATTAATGTTGGGTTTGAGAATAATTAATTTGTGAAATTATTTAAGGGAAAATTACTTAATGTAATTAAAGAATGATTAACCAAGAATGATTAATCAAGATGATTAATTAATTAAATATAATTAATTAATGTTAAAATAAGCAAGATTTATAAATAATAAGTAGTTAATTTAATTCTTTGATAGATAATTAAATTAATTAGAAATGGTATGACTAATTTATCTTGCTTATGGATGATTGAATGATATTTGAATGCCTTGGATTAATTGTTATCCTTGGTATGTGATCGTGACGCTATGTGAAATGAAATGTTTTTGTAATATGAGATGTTGGGTTGAACTGTGATAATGTGGATATCGATACTGAAATGCTGTGTAAAGTGACATCTAGTGTTTAAAAGTAAATTGTATTCCCTTCAATAACTTGGGTTAAGATGGCATTGGATTCGAAGAGACCAGAGTCGGGTATTAGTTATTGTGTGTATTAGTTAAATTGTATTCACTTGATAATGTGTATTTAGTTGTACATGTCTGAAAATCAGACTCAGGTATCTCTGTTCAAAGTTTTTAACAGGTTACAAACCTTTTTTTCATTAAAAGAAGAAAAAAAAATCAAATCTCATCATTTAATCATCTATAGATTTCGATGTCCAAATAAATTATGTTTGTAAGATCAGGATCTAAGTTTTAAAAGTCAGCTTCATATTTAATTATCAAGGGATTGTTGGAAAAACAAGAAAATACAGTGAAACTCTAAAACTTTGTTGAATTCAAACACCATGATGACTGTTTCAATAATACCATTTTAAATGTTTTCGAAAATGATGATTTTTAAAAGAAGAATCATAATTTTTTGGGTTTTAATTCAAGAGAAATGACATGTTGAACGGGAATTGGGTTTGGAGTAATTTCTAATGATCGAAAAACTTTGGGACCACGTGTTTAAGGAGGAAGGTAGCCTGGAGGTAGGCAAGGTCGGTAAAAATGGTCTTGGAATTTTTAAGCCACCGTGGCGGCGATAAAGCGACGATGTAAGGTTTGGAACCCGTTTGTATCGACGATTGATTGCTGGGGATTCGTGACATCATAGTTGATCTGGAGACCATCGGAGGTTAGGGGATTGACAAGTGATACTCAGGCAGTGGTTCAGGCTCAAGGTCATGGTCGCCGGTGGATGGCGTTGGGAGAATTTGGATGATTGATGATCGGTTTCTTTTTGCCAGTGGGTTCGGTTTTTTGATTTTTGATTTCGAAGGGTGATTTGAATTTCTGGGGGTTCAGATGAGTTATGATCATCATCGACGCCTTGTCTGAGATCGCAGCAACGACCGAAGCAGCGGCAAGGTGATGTACATGTGCATATGGTTATCTCATGTCAGTTGTCGTTGTTGTGTTTGTTATGCTTCGGGAAGAAAGGAGTTTTACTCGAGGATGATCTCGAGTTTTAGTCATGAAATGTTAGAGGTTGTTTGGCTCGGGTAGAAACCAGGCATGGCTCGGGTAAATGATAGCTAGGGCTCGGGCCTGTAACAAGTATATATGTTTAGTTGATAAATAAATCAAGTTTAAAAGATTTTCAAAAGGAATAGGTTGTAAAATGTTTTAAAATTTGAGTGTTTAAGTAATTTTATAGTAGGTCAATTTCTATATGTTTTAAGAGGTGATTTAAACGACGTCATTAAATAAAGTACAAAAAAAATTATGTATTAAGGATGGTTAATTGATTAAGGTAATCAGTTAAAGGAATAATTAATTAATTTAATTATTAAGGTAATTAGTTAATTAGTTTGTGAAATCAATTTAAAAGACTGATTTATTAATTTGATTAACTATTAAGGAAATTGATTAATAGAAAATAATTAATGCAATTAATTAAGGGGTAGTTACTGAATGTGATTTATTTAATGATAATACTTAATGAAGTAATTAAGGATTAATTACTTTGAGTAATTAATTAAGGGATTTATTAATTAAGGGTTAGGTAATTAATGAGTGTGAATTAATTAAAGGATAATTAATCAATGTGATTGTTGGATAATTAATTTGGGTAATTAAGTAATATGGTAATTAAAGGTTAATTAATGTTGGGTTGAGAATAATTAATTTGTGCAATTAATTAAGGGCAAATTACATAATGTAATTAAAGAATGATTAATCAAGAATGATTAATCAAGATGAATAATTAAGGGATGATTAATTAATTAAATATAATTAATTAATGTTAAATAAGCAAGATTTATGAGTAATAAGTAATTAATTTAATTCATTGATAGATAATTAAATTAATTAGAAATGGTATGACTAATTTATCTTGCTTATGGATGATTGAATGATATTTGAATGCCTTGGATTAATTGTTGTCCCTGGTATGTGATCGTGATGCTATGTGAAATGAAATGTTTTTGTAATATGACATGTTGGGTTGAACTGTGATAATGTGGATATCTGTACTGAAATGCTGTGTAAAGTGACATCTAGTGTTTAAAAGTAAATTGTATTCACTTGAATAACTTGGGTTAAGATGACTTTGGATTCCAAGAGACCAGAGTCGGGTATTAGTTAATGTGTATTAGTAAAATTGTATTCACTTGATAATGTGTATTTAGTTGTACATGTCTGAAAATCAGACTTAAGTATCTCTGTTCAAAGTTTTTAACAGGTTATAAACCTTTTTTTCCATTAAAAGAAAAAAAAATTCAAAATCTCATCATTTAATCATCTATAGATTTTGATGTCTAAATAAATTATGTTTGTAAGATCAGGATCGAAGTTTTAAAAATCAGTTTCATATTTAATTATCAAGGGATTGTTGGAAAAACAAGAAAATACAGTGAAACTCTAAAACTTTGTTGAATTCAAACACCATGATGACTGTTTCAATAATATCATTTTAAATGTTTTCGAAAATGATGATTTTTAAAAGAAGAATCATAATTTTTTGGGTTTTAATTCAAGAGAAATGACATGTTGAACGGGAATTGGGTTTGGAGTAATTTCTGATGATCGAAAAACTTTGGGACCACGTGTTTAAGGAGGAAGGTAGCTTGGAGGTAGGCAAGGTCGGTAAAAATGGTCTTGGAATTTTTAAGCCACCGTGGCGGCGATAAAGCGACGATGTAAGGTTTGGAACCCGTTTGTATCGACGATTGATTGCTGGGCATTCGCGACATCATAGTTGATCTGGAGACCATCAGAGGTTAGGGGATTGATAAGTGATACTCAGGCAGTGGTTCAGGCTCAAGGTCATGGTCGCCGGTGGATGGCGTTGGGAGAATTTGGATGATTGATGATCGGTTTCTTTTTGCCAGTGGGTTCGATTTTTTGATTTTTGATTTCGAAGGGTGATTTGAATTTCTGGGGGCTCAGATGAGTTATGATCATCATCGACGCCTTGTCTGAGATCGCAGCAGCGACCGAAGCAGCGGCAAGATGATGTACATGTGCACATGGTTATCTCATGTCAGTTGTCGTTTTTGTGTTTGTTATGCTTCGGGAAGAAAGGAGTTTTACTCGAGGATGATCTCGAGTTTTAATCATGAAATGTTAGAGGTTGTTTGGCTCGGGTAGAAACCAGGCATGGCTCGGGTAAATGATAGTTAGGGCTCGGGCCTGTAACAAGTATATATGTTTAGTTGATAAATAAATCAAGTTTAAAAGATTTTCAAAAGGAATAGGTTTTAAAATGTTTTAAAATTTGAGTGTTTAAGTAATTTTATAGTAGGTTAATTTCTATATGTTTTAAGAGGTGATTTAAACGACGTCTTTAAATAAAGTACAAAAAAATTATGTATTAAGGATGGTTAACTGATTAAGGTAATCAGTCAAAGGAATAATTAATTAATTTAATTATTAAGGTAATTAGTTAATTAGTTTGTGAAATCAATTTAAAAGATTGATTTATTAATTTGATTAACTATTAAGGAAATTGATTAATAGCAAATAATTAATGCAACTAATTAAGGGGTAGTTACTGAATGTGATTTATTTAATGATAATACTTAATGAAGTAATTAAGGATTAATTACTTTGAGTAATTAATTAAGGGATTTATTAATTAAGGAAATTAATTAAGGGTTAGGTAATTAATGAGTGTGAATTAATTAAAGGATAATTAATCAATGTGATTGTCGGATAATTAATTTGGGTAATTAAGTAATATGGTAATTAAAGGTTAACTAATGTTGGGTTGAGAATAGTTAATTTGTGTAATTAATTAAGGGCAAATTACATAATGTAATTAAAGAATGATTAATCAAGAATGATTAATCAAGATGAATAATTAAGGGATGATTAATTAATTAAATATAATTAATTAATGTTAAATAAGCAAGATTTATGAGTAATAAGTAATTAATTTAATTCATTGATAGATAATTAAATTAATTAGAAATGGTATGACTAATTTATCTTGCTTATGGATGATTGAATGATATTTGAATGCCTTGGATTAATTGTTATCCCTGGTATGTGATCGTGATGCTATATGAAATGAAATGTTTTTGTAATATGACATGTTGGGTTGAACCGTGATAATGTGGATATCTGTACTGAAATGCTGTGTAAAGTGGCATCTAGTGTTTAAAAGTAAATTGTATTCACTTGAATAAGTTGGGTTAAGATGACTTTGGATTCAAAGAGACCAGAGTCGGGTATTAGTTAATGTGTATTAGTAAAATTGTATTCACTTGATAATGTGTATTTAGTTGTACATGTCTGAAAATCAGACTTAAATATCTCTGTTCAAAGTTTTTAACAGGTTATAAACCTTTTTTTCCATTAAAAGAAAAAAAAATTCAAAATCTCATCATTTAATCATCTATAGATTTTGATGCCTAAATAATTTATGTTTGTAAGATCAGGATCGAAGTTTTAAAAATCAGTTTCATATTTAATTATCAAGGGATTGTTGGAAAAACAAGAAAATACAGTGAAACTCTAAAACTTTGTTGAATTCAAACACCATGATGACTGTTTCAATAATATCATTTTAAATGTTTTCGAAAATGATTATTTTTAAAAGGAGAATCATAATTTTTTGGGTTTTAATTCAAGAGAAATGACATGTTGAACGGGAATTGGGTTTGGAGTAATTTCTGATGATCGAAAAACTTTGGGACCTCGTGTTTAAGGAGGAAGGTAGCCTAGAGGTAGGCAAGGTCGGTAAAAATGGTCTTCGAATTTTTAAGCCACCGTGGCGGCGACAAAGCGACGATGTAAGGTTTGGAAACCATTTGTATCGACGATTGATTGCTGGGCATTCGCGACATCATAGTGGATCTGGAGACCATCAGAGGTTGGGGGATCGATAAGTGATACTTAGGCGGTGGTTCAGGCTCAAGTTCATGGTCGTCGGTGGATGGCGCTGGGAGAATTTGGATGATTGATGATCGGTTTCTTTTTGCCAGTGGGTTCGTTTTTTTGATTTTTGATTTTGAAGGGTGATTTGAATTTCTGGGGGTTCAGTTGAGTTGTGATCATCGTCGACGCCTTGTCTGAGATCGCAGCGGCGATCGGAGCAGCGTCAAGGTGATATACACGTGCATATGGTTTTCTCTTGTCAGTTGTCGTTGTTGGGTTTGTTATGCTTCGGGAAGAAAGGAGTTTTACTCGAGGATGATCTCGAGTTTTAGTCGTGAAATGTTAGAGGTTGTTTGGCTCGTGTAGGAACCAGGCATGGCTCGGGTAAATGATAGCTAGGGCTCGGGCCTGTAACAAGTATATATGTTTAGTTGATAAATAAATCAAGTTTAAAAGATTTTCAAAAGGAATAGGTTTTAAAATGTTTTAAAATTTGATTGTTTAAGTAATTTTATAGTAGGTTAATTTCTATATGTTTTAAGAGGTGATTGAAATGACGTCATTAAATAAAGTATAAAACTTTTTTATGTATTAAGGATGGTTAATTGATTAAGGTAATCAGTTAAAGGAATAATTAATTAATTTAATTATTAAGGTAATTAGTTAATTAGTTTGTGAAATCAATTTAAAAGATTGATTTATTAATTTGATTAACTATTAAGGAAATTGATTAATAGAAAATAATTAATGTAATTAATTAAGGGATAATTACTAAATATGATTTATTTAATGATAATTACTTAATGAAGTAATTCAGGATTAATTACTTTGAGTAATTAATTAAGGGATTTATTAATTAAGGAAATTAATTAAGGGTTAGTTAATTAATGAGTGTGAATTAATTAAAGGATAATTAATCAATGTGATTGTCGGATAATTAATTTGGGTAATTATGTAAGATGGTAATTAAAGGTTAATTAATGTTGGGTTGAGAATAATTAATTTGTGTAATTAATTAAGGGCAAATTACTTAATGTAATTAAAGAATGGTAATCAAGAATGATTAATCAAGATGAATAATTAAGGGATGATTAATTAATTAAATATAATTAATTAATGTTAAATAAGAAAGATTTATGATTAATATGTAATTAATTTAATTCATTGATAGATAATTAAATTAATTAGAAATGGTATGACTAATTTATCTTGCTTATGGATGATTGAATGATATTTGAATGCCTTGGTTCAATTTTATCCCTGGTATGTGATCGTGATGCTATGTGATATGAAATGTTTCTGTAATATGATACGTTGGGTTGAACTGTGATAATGTGGATATCTATACTGAAATGATGCGTAAAGTGACATCTAGTGTTTAAAAGTAAATTGTCTTCACTTGAATAACTTGGGTTAAGATGAAATTGGATTCGAAGAGACCGGAGTCGGGTATTAGTTAACGTGTACTAGTTAAATTGTATTCACTTGATAATGTGTATTTAGTTGTACATGTCTGAAAATCAGACTTAAGTATCTCTGTTCAAAGTTTTAACAGGTTACAAACCTTTTTTTTCATTAAAAGAAAAAAAATCAAAATCTCATCATTTAATCATCTATAGATTTTGATGTCTAAATAAATTATGTTTGTAAGATCAGGATCTAAGTTTTAAAAATCAGTTTCATATTTAATTATCAAGGGATTGTTGGAAAAACAAGAAAATACAGTGAAACTCTAAAACTATGTTGAATTCAAACACCATGATGACTGGTTTCAATAATATCATTTTAAATGTTTTCGAAAATGATGATTTTTAAAAGAAGAATCATGATTTTTATCGTTTTAATTCAAGAGAAATGACATGTTGAACGGAAATTGGGTTTGGAGTAATTTCTGATGATCGAAAAACTTTGGGACCTCGTGTTTAAGGAGGAAGGTAGCCTGGAGGTAGGCAAGGTCGGTGAAAATGGTCTTGGAATTTTTAAGCCACCGTGGCAGCGACCAAGCGACGATGTAAGGTTTCGAACCCGTTTGTATCGACGATTGATTGTTGGGCATTCACGACATCGGAGTTGATTGGGAGATCATCGAAGGTTGGGGGATCGATGAGTGATACTCAGGCGGTGGTTCAGGCTTATGGTCATGGTCGTCGGTGGATGGCACGGGGAGAATTTGGATGATTGATGATTGGTTTCTTTTTGCCAATGGGTTCGATTTTTTGATTTTTGATTTCGAAGGGTGATTTGAATTTCTGGGGGTTCAATTGAGTTGTAATCATCGTCGACGCCTCGTCTAAGATCGCAGCGGCGATCGGAGCAGCGGCAAGGTGATGTACATGTGCACATGGTTATCTCATGTCAGTTGTTGTTGTTGTGTTTGTTACGCTTTGGGAAGAAAGGAGTTTTACTCGAGGATGATCTCGAGTTTTGGTCGTGAAATGTTAGAGGTTGTTTGGCTTGGGTAGAAACCAGGCACGGCTCGGGTAAATGATAGCTAGGGCTCGGGCCTCTAACAAGTATATATGTTTAGTTGATAAATAAATCAAGTTTAAAAGATTTTCAAAAGGAATAGGTTTTAAAATGTTTTAAATTTGATTGTTTAATTAATTTTATAGTAGGTTAATTTCTCTATGTTTTAAGAGGTGATTTAAATGATGTCATTAAATAAAGTATAAATTTTTTTTATGTATTAAGGATGGTTAATTGATTAAGGTAATCAGTTAAAGGAATAATTAATTAATTTAATTATTAAGGTAATTAGTTAATTAGTTTGTGAAATCAATTTAAAAGATTGATTTATTAATTTGGTTAACTATTAAGGTAATTGATTAATAGAAAATAATTAATGTAATTAATTAAGGGGTAATTGCTAAATGTGATTTATTTAATGATAATTACTTAATGAAGTAATTAAGGATTAATTACTTTGAGTAATAAATTAAGGGATTTATTAATTAAGGAAATTAATTAAGGGTTAGTCAATTAATGTGTGTGAATTAATTAAAGGATAATTAATCAATGTGATTGTCGGATAATTAATTTGGGTTATTAAGTAAGATGGTAATTAAAGGTTAATTAATGTTGGGTTGAGAATAATTAATTTGTGTAATTAATTAAGGGCAAATTACTTAATGTAATTAAAGAATGATTAATCAGGAAGGATTAATCAAGATGAATAATTAAGGGATGATTAATTAGTTAAATATAATTAATTAATGTTAAATAAGCAAGATTTATAAGTAATAAGTAATTAATTTAATTCATTGATAGATAATTAAATTAATTAGAAATGGTATGACTAATTTATCTTGCTTATGGATGATTGAATGGTATTTGAATGCCTTGGATCAATTGTTATCCCTGGTATGTGATCGTGATGCTATGTGATATGAAATGTTTCTGTAATATGATATGTTGGGTTGAACTGTGATAATGTGGATATCTATACTGAAATGCTGTGTAAAGTGACATCTAGTGTTTAAAAGTAAATTGTATTCACTTGAATAACTTGGGTTAAGATGACAATGGATACGAAGAGACCGGAGTCAGGTATTAGTTAATATCTCAAACCACTTCGATTCTTTATAGATTGATATGTGAAATCAATAGGCTGGAATGGAATGATTTAAGTGAATTCGACCATTTAATCTAACTTTTGGTACTTAGAAATTGATGTGTAAAATAAGTGATGTCTATAAAAAATTGTGAATCTGTAAATTGATACGAGTTACCCCATGTTTTTAGTAAGTCTTATGCACTAGTTTTTCTTGTTAGATGGGTTTACTCACGCTGGTTTCCAGCCTGACCCAGGTGTTACTTTGATGTAATACTCGGGTCAGACCGAGTATTACAGATTTTCAGGTAAGGACGTTCTGGAGCTCAGGATGCGAGCTGGATAGCAGAAACGTATGGAGTGTGTCCGCTAAGATATATTGTAGTTGTTTGGGACATGCTGTATCTGTCCAGTGTTTGTGTATTTGTGTAACTCTGATGTATTGTATGTAATTTAACTGATACAACTTCTTCGTATAAATTTTATTTTATGATATTATATTTTGATCCGCTGCGAATGTGAGATTCTGTGTCTTGCTTTCTGTTTTCTTCTTCTATCTCTTCTCTTCTTCTCTTCTTCTCTTAACTATTCGGAATTTTCGGGATCGAACATTCCGGGTCGTTACATTTGGTATCAGAGCCGGGATAGGGTCAATGGTGCCCTAGAATGAGTTGAGTGTAATATTTTTATGAGAGAGCGTACTTGTTATTTTCTTATATAATGGTTTTAAAAGTAAATGATCTTTATATAAGTTTATATATAAAGCAACGATTCTTCTAACCATTATATATTAAGGTAATTGGTTGTTGTATTATTTGAAAATTTTAATAATGAGAATAAAGTGGTAATAGAAATACAACCAAATTGAAATTAAATAAAGATAAGTTTGAAATGTATTCAAAACTGAAATTAAAATCTTGAATTTGAGGAAGAATTTCAGAATAAGATAATAATGAATTGGTTTCCAGATATGATAATCTTGGTTATTATCATAAATGATTGATTTAATAATGATATGTGTATTAATGAGTAAGTAAAATGAAATGTTTTAAGGAAGTAAAACATTTAGATAAGTATGACTTATAAATTGGAACTGAAGGTGATTTAATTTGTGAAATTTTAAATCTAGGACCAGAAATTTGAAAATTGTTTCAAAAAGATAAAGAAATAATAAGTAATATTATTTAATGAATTTGAATGAAAAGGGTTCTATTTCAAACAAGAGTTGTTTGAAAATTTAATGGAATTTGTTTTAAATTAAAACCAAGGTGGTTTAAAATTTAAAGTAACTTGGTGTGTAAAGGAAATAAATATGTATACTTGAAATAAACTCTAAGATTGAGTTTTGAATTTTCCTTGGAATGTGATGTGAAAACCCAAAGTGATAAGTTTTTGAACTTATAAATGGGATTGGATATTTATATGAAGTTCAAAATTTGAAATAAGAATTCAGATTGGGTAAAATTGACAGGATTAAATTAAAGTGAATTTAATTTGGGAAATTAAATAAGTTTAGAACAGGCAACCTAAATTGGAAATTTCAAGATAAAATTGAGATTTAACTTGGAAAATTAAATGGTTGATTTGAATTGGAAATTTGTGTGATCTCAAAATGGATTAAAGATCTGGAAATTGGAAATGGATGGATGTTTTAAAGTAATTTGAATGATACCATCCTGCTGTTATTAATAATCTTTAAGCTGAAATTGGATTTTTGTTTAAAATGAATGAAGGAATGGGGTGTAATATATCCATTATTAAGATAAAATGGAATTTGGATTCAGAATTAAATGGTTTAAAGATATAGGTTGATTTGATTTAGGGGATTAAATCAACATTTGAAAATTTAACTCGAATATATATAACTCGATATAGTTTAAATTTGAAATTTAAATTGAATTAGTTCAAATTGAATTTGATTTGAATTAATTGGAATTGTGATTGAAGATGTATAAGTTTAAAGATTCAAATAGAAAATTTGAATTGGATTGATTTGAAATGAAATGAAGTTGAATGAGTTCAAATTCAAATGGGAATTTGGGATTAATTAAAACAGGAATTGAAATGATTTGAAATTGAAGAGGGTTCAGTTCGAAATTAGTCCAAATTGATTTAAAATAATTTGGATTTGTGATTAAAGTTGACTAGGTTTAAATTTCAAATGGAATTTGATTTGAATTTGGAAAGAAATTGAGGTTAATTCAACTTGAATTGGGGTTAAATCAATTTCAATGGAAATTGAAGTCATTTAAATTGGAATTCAATCAATTTAAATGGAAGTGGAAATTTAAATTGAATTGATGGGGATGGAGATTGGGAATCGAACAGTTTGGCTCTGGACTATTTTCAAAATAAATAGTTTTAATATAAATATATTTTTCCAAGCTACTTACTATACAATCTTTCTTTTTAAAACCAAACCATCTTATACTTATTTTACAATTATTTTTAAAACTATTTAACAAATTTTCACTTGTTTTATAAACTAATTATTGTTTTTCAACTACTTTATAACTAAATACTATTTTTCAATTATTTAAAATTTCTATAACTATTTGACTACTTTCCAACTATTTTACAATTACTTAACTATTTTATAGTTATTTTACAAACTAATAATTATTTTTCAACTACTTATCTATTTTTAACTTTTCAAGCTATTTTCTAAATATTAGCTGGTCAGAGTGCAAACTGTTTATGAGTAAATATCCATTTGAGATAAGAATTGAAGTGTTAATCAAAAGGGATATTGGGAGAAAATATAAATAATTGAATAGGAATTAAAGGTAATGTGAATAGAAAAGGAGATTGATTTGGCTAATACCCAATAAAGATAAATACGTAGGGTGTACGTATGTTATTCTATTCACATAGTGATTTGATCCAGATTCGAGCACAGAATTTCGAGATAGTATGTCGATCCAAGTTGGGATTTTTCACTCGATTTTCGACGGCGAACCTGGATATGGATTGTTGATTGATTCTAGATATTCTCTATCATATTAGGCTATGTAAGGAGAATGACGATTTCTGATCAAGAAACCAGATCTGAGTCCGCACAAGGAAGTCGGGTGGACGATACTAGTTGGGAAGTGAAATTGTGTGATCGAGTGAGCGATCAGATTGGTATAGCGTACGGATGATATGTGTACATCGTACAGATTTGAATGAAATTGATATTGAAAATTTATGGATAAGAATTGTAAAATGGTTTTTGAAATGGAAGTAATATGGTTAATATCTTTATAAAAGAGTAATCAAATTTGAATATTTGATTTGGGATAAACAAAGTTATGTATCTTTGTTATATATATGGTAAAACTTTCCTTGTTGAATCTATAGCCAAAAGAAAGGGTTTTGAAAATATTTGAAGTATAAAAGGAGTTTTATACAAGTTTGAAATGATCCAAAGTTTTTTTTAAAAAAAAATTATTATATATATATAAAGGATCTTATAAGGATACTTATGGACTTTGGAAGGGCTTTTGATTTTTGGAAAAAATCAATATTGGAAATTGGAAAGCCTAATTTGAGGATTATCGATTTTGGGATAATTGATTTTGAGAAAGGAGATTTATATGGGATTCATACTAGGTGTATGATTTGGAAGATACTATATGTGTATAGTATAAAGTGTTTTGAAAATGGCTCTGGAGAAAAAGGCGCTCCCTTGGAATGAACTTCTCAGGAGTGCCATAGGGTGGTACTGCCTTGAACCCTAAGGGGTGTTCTAAAGTTGATCCTGTGAGGAGTCCGAACAAAACTAGTTTCTGAGGATTATGAGTAGTGTGTAGCGAGTCAAGGGCGCTGATGCCTACAGAGGCATTTGAGTTATGTTGTGACGACAGTTTAACTCGATGTCACTGCGATCTACTGCCGACCATAGCGAAAGTCATGTGTGCCGCTGAGAGCCAACAGTCTACGTTTGATTTTATATCATTAGACTGCGACCTATGGTGACATAGAGAAAGTCGTGTGTGCCGCTGAGAGCCAGCAGTCTACGTTTGATTTTACATTGGTAGACTGCGACCTATGTGGAAGTGTATAAGTTTCATTTTTCGGCAGCGGAAATCGAGGGCACTGATGCCTACAGTTATATGGACTTTTGTTGGGATGGCAACGTAACCCTGGAATGTAACTGCGATCTGTGGCGGGTTCCATGGTGTAATCGAGGGGCACGGAGTGCCTATAGCTACATGGAATTTTGCTGCGATGGCAACATAACCCAGGATGTAACTGCGACCATGGATGGGGGTGATGATTTCCAAAGCATTCTCACCAAAGATGTTTCCTCTATTTTCAAAATGTTTTCTATATTTTCAATAAAATGTTTTCTAAGTATTTTCACTGGGTGTTGAAAACAGGTTTACCAAGTACTTATAGATTTTTTGTCTTACGCCTGATCAACGTATGACCAAATTTCTATGAGCACGAAGACGGACTTGTTGAAACATCGAGTTATAAAAAGCAATTTTATAAAAACTATCTTATAATATTATATAGATTTTAAAGTGTTTTAAAAATGATCAAAGGAAATTTATCTGATTTTAAGCACTTTAATAAATTCTGGCTTCATTCCTTTTCGAGGACGAAAAGATTCTAAGGGGGAGGAATGTGATAACCCGGATTTTTAATATCTGTTAATTGGATAATTAACTGATTTTGAATCATTGAGATACTGATTCCATTTGGTTAAATAAATAAAATTTGATAAATAAAAATATCTGGATGTATATATAAGTCGATCTGAAACTATAATAGTGGAATTTAAAATAATGAATCTTATAGCAAATTATTAATTATATAAATAAATATGTGTAAACTCTATAATGATGAAAAATCATTATTATATACATATATAAATTCATTATGGAAATATAATCCTAGTAAACATATTAACATAGTCATTTAAATAAATGGGCAAAATTTACCTTTTCAAAGATAAATAAATTATATGTTGTTTTGTATGTATTTATATATATTAGTAGATGACAAATAAGGTTTGGATTTGAAATTCAAACATCTTGGAATAAATTGGTTCTAAAATTCTATATTCAAGGCTGGTGTGTGTGTATAATTAATTAAAAGTGTTTAAATTGGGTTTTTATTTTAATTTCTTTTAAAGTAAATATAGATTAAATAAAAGAAAGTTTAAACACATAAAATATATGAAATATTTAAAATAAGTTTTAATACTTGCAAAAATTTTAAAGCACAAGTGGAAGCTAAGCATAAGTAAATTGACATTTGTTAGCTTTGTATACCTTGAATTACCAAGTGTTAGTTTAAAGTACAAGTGTCACTTATATTTAATATTTATGAAAAGGATTATAAGGTTATACATATACATTTATTCATTTTCTTTTCTTTTCTTTTCCTTCAAAAACCTAAGAAACCAAAACCTAGAAAAAAAATTATATTAACCAGAAAACAAAATCAAAATATGAAAAGAAATAAACAAAACCAAAGAAGAAATCAAAATGGCAATCAATACTTCAAGTTTTTTTCAAACCTGATGCTCAGATCAAATAATTGAAGTTCAAGCCAAAGATTAAAAAGTTGAAAATCAATTCAATAAGTCCAGATTCAACTCTAATGCCATAAGATTAACATCAAGCAGCAGGTTGTTCAAAATCAGGTTCTAGGAGTTAGCTCTATGCTCTGTTTCCAGGAAGCAGGTGAGTAATCCTATATATTTGATGCTTGAGGCTGAGTATATAGTTGTTGTTTGTGACCATGCTTGAAAAAAAAATTATATGCATACGAAATGTGTATTTAGTTGTACATGTCTGAAAATCAGACGTAAGTATCTCTGTTCAAAGTTTTTAACAGGTTACAAACCTTTTTTTCATTAAAAGAAAAAAAAAATCAAAATCGCATCATTTAATCATCTATAGATTTTGATGTCTAAATAAATTATGTTTGTAAGATCAGGATCAAAGTTTTAAAACTCGATTTCATATTTAATTATCAAGGGATTGTTGGAAAAATAAGAAAATACAGTGAAACTCTAAAACTATGTTGAATTCAAACACCATGATGACTGGTTTCAATAATATCATTTAAATGTTTTCGAAAATGATGATTTTTAAAAGAAGAATCATGATTTTTAGGGTTTTAATTCAAGAGAAATGACATGTTGAACGGGAATTGGGTTTGGAGTAATTTTTGATGATCGAAAAACTTTGGGACCTCGTGTTTAAGGAGGAAGGTAGTCTGAAGGTAGGCAAGTTCGGTAAAAATGGTCTTGGAATTTTTAAGCCACCGTGGCGGCGACAAAGCGACGATGTAAGGTTTTGGTTTCAAACTCGTTTGTATCGACGATTGATTGCTGGGCATTCACGACATCGTAGTTGATCTGGAGACCTTCGGAGGTTGGGGGATCGATGAGTGATACTCAAGCGGTGGTTCAGGCTCAAGGTCATGGCCGCCGGTGGATGGCGCGGGGAGAATTTGGATGATTGATGATCGGTTTCTTTTTGCCAGTGGGTTCGATTTTTTGATTTTTGATTTCGAAGGGTGATTTGAATTTCTGGGGGTTCAGTTGAGTTATGATCATCGTCGACGCCTTGTCTGAGATCGCAGCGGCGATCAGAGCAGCGGCAAGGTGATGTACACGTGCACATGGTTATCTCGTGTCAGTTGTTGTTGTTGTGTTTTTTATGCTTCGGGAAGAAAGGAGTTTTACTCGAGGATGATCTCGAGTTTTGGTCGTGGAATGTTAGAGGTTGTTTGGCTCGGGTAGAAACCAGGCATGGCTCGGGTAAATGATAGCTAGGGCTTGGGCCTGTAACAAGTATATATGTTTAGTTGATAAATAAATCAAGTTTTAAAAGATTTTCAAAAGGAATAGGTTTTAAAATGTTTTAAAATTTTATTGTTTAAGTAATCTTATAGTAGGTTAATTTCTATATGTTTTAAGAGGTGATTTAAATGACGTCATTAAATAAAGTATAAAAAAATTATGTATTAAGGATGGTTAATTGATTAAGGTAATTAGTTAAAGGAATAATTATTTAATTTAATTATTAAGGTAGTTAGTTAATTAGTTTGAGAAATCAATTTGAAAGATTGATTTATTAATTTGATTAACTATTAAGGAAATTGATTAATAGAAAATAATTAATGTAATTAATTAAGGGGTAATTACTAAATGTGATTTATTTAATGGTAATTACTTAGTGAAGTAATTAAGGATTAATAACTTTGAGTAATTAATTAAGGGATTTATTAATTAATTAAGGATTAGTTAATAAATGAGTATGAATTGATTAAAGGATAATTAATCAATGTCATTGTCGGATAATTAGTTTGGCTAAGTAAGTAAGACGGTAATTAAAGGTTAATTAATTATTGGTTGAGAATAATTATTTTGTGTAATTAATTAAGGGCAAATTACTTAACGTAATTAAAGAATGATTAATCAAGAATGATTAATCAAGATGAATAATTAAGGGATGATTACTTAATTAAATATAATTAATTAATGTTAAATAAGCAAGATTTATAAGTAATAAGTAATTAATTTAATTCATTGATAGATAATTAAATTAATTAGAAATGGTATGACTAATTTATCTTGCTTATGGATGATTGAATGATATTTGAATGCCTTGGATTAATTTTTATCCCTGGTATGTAATCGTGATGCTATGTGATATGAAATGTTTCTGTAATATGATATGTTGGGTTGAACTATGATAATGTGGATACCTATACTGAAATGCTGTGTAAAGTGACATCTAGTGTTTAAAAGTAAATTGTATTCACTTGAATAACTTGGGTTAAGATGACATTGGATTCGAAGAGACCGGAATCAGGTATTAGTTAATATCTGAAACCACTTCGATTCTTTATAGATTGATATGTGAAATCAATAGGCTGGAATGGAATGATTTAAGTGAATTCGACCATTTAATCTAAGTTTTGGTACTTAGAAATTGGTGTGTAAAATAAGTGATGTCTATAACAAATTGTGAATTTGTAAATTGATATGAGTTACCCAGGCTTTTAGTAAGTCTTATGCACTAGTTGTTCTTGTTAGATGGGTTTACTCACGCTGGTTTCCAGCCTGACCCGGGTGTTACTTTGATGTAATACTCGGGTCAGACCGAGTATTACAGATTTTCAGGTAAGGACGTTCTGGAGCTCAGAATGCGAGCTGGATGGCAGAAACGTATGGAATGTATCCGCTGGATGACAGAATACAGCTTCTTTGTATAAATGTTATTTTATGATATTATATTTTGATCCGCTGCGAATGTGAGATTCTGTGTCTTGCTTTCTGTTTTCTTCTTCTATCTCTTCTCTTCTTTTCTTAACTATTCGAAATTTTCGGGATCGAAAATTCCGGGTCGTTACAGAATCGCCGAAGATGCACTCAAGTATCTAACCAATCTTACACTTATATGGCTAACTCTGTACCGTGAAAGGGCTTCCCTCCAAGGGTACAATAAGCTTTGCTCAGCTTTCCAAAATCATCCTTAAGTGCCTGCACTGGAGCACCTCTACCTATCACCACTCTAGGAGCGTTTCTCATCATATTAGTCATCATAGCATTGAACATGGCTTGGACATCAGGTGTAGTAGCCCCTGATCGCGCTTCTTCCCATACTTCTGAAGCAAAATTCCTCACAGCGTTCCTTATATGCCGGCTCATTCTTGTCTGTAACAAGAATGATCGGTCTCTCATAAATAAAACTATGTCTATAGTGCTCGTGTGTAAGCGACTTATAGTATATAATATATTACTTTATAGATTTGAAAACCAAACTTATAATAAGTACTCACTCTCTTGTATACAGACATACTCTTGATCCAGTCTAAGGCGGTAACACCTTCTTATCTCTACTGGAACATGGTATCAGTTCCATTTAATCTGTAACCAAAGCTTTGAAACCAAATGTGACGACCGCCCTATACCATCGGCACCAATATTATATACATAGTACGTTGCTGTCTTGCACGGCTGATATATGATGATCATCAAGGTTGAAATAAATCAATATAGCATATAATCCGTCGTATGTCTCACAACACATGGACAAAATATAATATCACATATATAACAGAAGAGACAATAATAATGATGTGAACAGATCATCATCATCAGAGCATAATATCCACAGAGTTATACATTAATAGTAGAGTTTATACAATAGAAACAAAATAAAAAACTATCTCAAATACAAATAGTAAGTAGTCACTGCCAAGGCTCCCCAATGCTGCACAGCTCGTCCTTCGAAAAACTACAGCGGCACCTAGACCTATTATCTAGTCTACTCATTTGAGAGTACCCATGTGACGACCTAAATTTTTTAGGCATTTGAAATTGGAATATTTAATTGATTTTAAATATTTTAAAGTTAATTTTTAACTTGAATTCCAAATATCACTATTTATTTGATAATTAAAGTTTTGAATTTAATAATTTGAAATTGGGTAAAATGTTGAATCTGGAGTTTTAAGCCTGTTTAAAATAATTTGAAGGCTTGTTAAATTTATATTGATAGTGCTGAGGATAATAAAAGTTTTAAAATTGAATTTAACGCTGATTTGTTAAGTTTTGAAATTATATCGTTTAAATTGATATTTAAAAATAGCCTTCCGAGGCACAGTCATGGAATTCAACGAAACCAGTTCCATTAGATTCGTAATATTATATTATTATCGGATTTTAATTTTCGTAGTTTTTGGAGTTGTTGTGTGAGCGTATGATATATAAACGCGCTGGAATTTGAATCGAAAATTCAATATAATAATTGGGTCCAAAAAGCTATCTTCTTCATACGATTGAACTAGGGCTCGAAACGTTTTCCATTGCGTTCGAAATAAGGGTATAACATTATAAATGCCTAGGGCATGTCTCGATACGATATTGAGATTTTAGGATGCGAAATCGAGACAATTTAAATTTAAATTTAGATATATATATATATATATATATATATATATATATATATATATATATATATGATCAAAATCAAATCGTAGCCACCTTTTTGCAAAATGAAACGTACACATTTCCAATGTCTTCTCCTACACACCACCCTATCCTACTTTTTCGTTCAATCAATAATAAATTTTCCGTGTCCCTCTTTCTTTGCCAGAGAATTAAAACAAGGCAGAATCATTTACTTCCTTTTCCATTTACATTTCAAATCGCATCTCTAAAAAAAAAGAGGAAAGCAGCCGAGAAATAAATCATGGCCGCCTCCTCCTCTTTGATTTCGCTCCTTTATCGTGACTCAATCGAGAGGCTTGGCACACGAGTTCGAGCACGGCCGTGAGAGGGAAGTCGACCTAGGGTTCTAAAAATAAGGGCGGTCGCGATGAGAGCGCACAGTGATTTGGGAGTGAAGTTCGAGTCACAGTCATCTATGGAGGCGATTCAACCTTACGCGAGTTCGACGAAGTGGTTAGAGCAAGGTCGAAGGGTGCGAGCTCGAGCTCGAGATTTCTTTGTCGGTGCTGATCCAGTAGCGATGGGAGGGGGAAGTGTTGGCGGCCTCGAGGGGTTGCAGTGAGGTATATACCCATTCATTTTATTAAATTAAACAAATATTCATAGATTGGAAAATATTAACAGTAAGTTATGAAGTAGTTTATTTTATTTATTTTTGTATATGAACAGTAAAGTTAATTATATTTTATAATTATTATTATTTTTTACAAGAAAGATAAACAGGAAAAAAAGTAATTAATTAGACAGTTAGATCTAAAATAGTTCTGTTTTGAAATGTAAATTTGGATTATTTATTTATGCAAAAGTTAAAAATATGTACATAAGTATATAAAGGGAATATTTTGAAGAAAATAGGAATTTTTAATGAATGTTGGAAGTGTATATATAAATAAGAATTTTTGAGATCTAAAAATTATTTTTATAAGTATATATAGGTAATTTTAAAAGGAGATAAATACTTATACACATTTTTAATTTACTAGTTATTTAAATCAATAGATTTGATGATTCAATTGTTAAATTAATTTATTTGGTTTATTCCAAAAAGATTTTTTTAAAGGGAATTACTGGTTTAAAAATTAAATTAAATTGTTAGTAAATTGAATTTTTTAAATGGTGATAAATGATGTGGTTAATTCAAATATTAATAAATTGGATAATATTTATACAAGGTTTAAACTGTGAAGAAAACAAGTCGAGATGTAGATGAGTTGCAAATCAATTAAAAAGGTGAGTTAATCTCACTCTTCAGGATTTTTATTTAAATTTAAATGGTTAAATTTAAATAATTGGTTGAATGGTTGAATTGATTTGATGTGCTATATTATAGTATATAATATATCTTGGAATGATTGATTTCCCGCATTATACAGCGGATGAGACCCTATGCGCCGCATAATAGTGGATGATATTATATTAACCTCATATACCGCGATATTCCACCTCGAAGTGGAATTGGTATTGTGTTAACATCTGTGGATACAGAGAAACAGGTTAGAGGGATCCAACTGGATTCCTCAACATTTATTTAGATTATTTAATATTCTCTGTTATGATTATTTGATCTTCTGTGATGAATTATATTAGAATATTGAATGCTATGGTTTGCTTGAATATATTTCGGTACACTGAGTTATCAAAATATATAGAATTGGATTTTTGAAAAGAAAATAAAAGAGTGTATTTGTAAGTAAAATAATTATAGAGAGTCTGAATAAATTAAAGGATAAATTGAAAAACAATAAATGTGATTTTAAAATTCTAATAAATAAATTTCGAGTATGGAAAGGGGATTTTGAATAAACAGAGAAATAATGAATTTTAAACCTTAAGTGACATTATTTAAAGAAATAAAGAATTTATATTAAAATCCAAGTTTTAAATTTATTGAAATAGATAAAGAAGGAATTTATTTCAAAACGGAGTAAATTGGAAATCAATTTGGAAATTAATTTAAATGTTTGAAATTGGAATTATAAAGGGGAATGTGACTTTGGAATTTATAAATTGGGTTTATAAAAAGTGAAGTAATATATAAGTAGATATTTGAAAGAATAAATTCACGCTGGGGATTTATTAAAGGAATGGGAAAAAAAATTTAAAAATAAATAGTGATTTATTTGTAAAGGACGTGGAAGAAAAACTTATTTCCCTGAGAAGCCAAGTACGTTTCCAAACAAATTTAAAGGTATAAGTTAAAAGTTTTAAGCTGTTTTAAAAAGTATGTTTTAGAGATTTATCATTTCTAAATATTTAAATTCTAAAGTAAATATTTTTCAAATCTATTATCGTAATAATTATTTGAAGGTAACTTGATATTTTGTTTTAAGTAGAAATCTAGTTTTATATTTTATAAAGTAACCCTATTTTAAATATTCCTGAAGAATATATTTTTAATAAAGTATTGAAGTAGTTTTCAATTTAAATGTTTTAAAGTATAATTTATAATAAAGTGTTTTAAATTATTTTAAAAATCTAAAGTATTGTACTTGGTGTTTTCCGTGGAAATAAATATTGGGAATTCATTCCATGGGAAAAGTGTGGTTTGAAAACTGTTTTCAAAAGGGTTGAAAAATGGAAATATATCTTGTAAAGATATTTTGAGATTTATAAATAATTTGGGAAATTATTTATTGTTTGATGGTTGTTTTGTGAATGTTAATTGATAGTTAAATCACCGACTATCAATATTGGCCAATGCGCTGATCGTTTTGAAGAGACCGGGATCGGGATTTATTTCTCGAAAGCAACTTCGATCTGGTTTGTACGTTTTCATGAGGAAGACGGGTTTGGATTCGAAGATGGAGCAGTGAAGTGTAAGGGCTGGTCGCTACTAATCCTGAGGATAATTCCAAAATGGATGTAGTAGGAGTAGTGCCTTCGGTTTCGTTCGAACCCGAGACAGACTTGTATGGATGAATGGTTTCAGAACATCGTCAGGTGGACGATGAGCATTCTAAGTGAAACGTTCTAAAAAGGTAATGCTTAGCCTCAAGCCTCATCAACCGGGAATGACTGAAAATCAGGGGTTATGCAGCAAGGCTAGTTGGGTTGCACCCATTTCAGGGTGAGGTCATCCCTGTCTAGATGTCCCTTTTTATTTCGGCTTAGTGGTGCGGTTGCTGATCACAACCGTGGGGTGATCTTACTCGGGATTATCCAGTAAGGGGTAGTCCTGGCCTTGTGTTGCAGGGTGTCGGGAGTGATCCTCGGTATGCTGATCTAGACCAGGTACCGTGACAGGTGGTACCCCAGTGCCTAGTCATTAGTTGGAAATCAATTTTCCCTACGCGCCCGTACGGTTTTGATTGTGTCCAACTATTGCTGAAACGTGAGATGCAAGCATTTTATCTAGATTCTATTTTACTTTCTTTAGACACTATTATAATATCAAAGAATTTTAATAAAAGTGTTTTAGCTATCGTAAGGTAAAAACCCGACATGTTTATTTGTGGCGTGGTCTTACGAGATGCTTTTGTTTTCAAAAGGATTATGAAACTTTAATAATCCAATTGAGTGTGATTTTCTCATGCTGGTATTCCAGACAAACTCGGGTGTTATATAACTGTAATGCTCGGGTCAGACCGAGTATTATAGAATACATGATATGATGTTGTGGAGCTCAGGAGACGAGCTGGATGGCGATACGTACTTCCATACTTGATTATTGTTCCACTGTGTATCAAGTTGTGTGTTATTGATGTTGTTGAACTCTGATGATGTACTCTGATGATGTATGTATAAACAGATATAGCTTTCTTTTGTGTAAAGATTATCGAATATCTATAATATTTTATTCCGCGGCGATGGTAAGATTCTGTTGTTGTTTTCTGATTTCTCTTCTTCTACCTCTTCTTCTTTAACCCTAATGGTTCGTATTTCTGTTCAACTTGAGTTGATTGATGTAAAATAGGGTTGACTCAAGGGGTACAGATTTGCGGGCTGTTACAGTTGGTATCAGAGCTTAGGTTGGTGTTAACCTTGGCTCTGGTGGGAATTACTCAAATAGAGTCAGTAGTACTCTAGAATGAGTTTGAGCGTATTAATAGATATGAGCGCGTATTTGTTAGTGAGTATAAAATTGTTTTTATATTGTGTTGATTTATCGATTGAGTGTTTATGGATTCTGGTCGATGAGTGGGACGCCATATTATCGATAGAAGTTTCTAAACTCTTAAACAAGGTAAACCGACAAAGTATTGTTTTAAATAGGGTAAATGAAATAATTTTACCCAAAAATATATTTTGATATAAAAGAAAAGTTTTTGTAAACTATTTTAGCTAATATACGGTTGCTTGGATGTTAGGAATAGTAATATTAAATTATTATCATTATTGTGTGTAAATTTAACTAGAAATTGAAAATATAGCCAAAGGTTAAGGAAATAAATTCAATTATAAAATTCAATTTATAAATATGAATTATAAATGTGATTTATAAATTGAAATATTAGCAAATGGGAATTTGTATGAGCATAAATTATGCAAATGAATTATAGTTAAAATTTGATTTAAGCCAGAATTTGAAAATTTAAAATCCCGAAGATTTTGAAAGTGTTTTTTGAATTGTTTTGAAGATAAATAATAGCATTATTATTTTGGAGGGGTTTCTGGAAGGAAATTGTTTCAAATAAATTTTGGAAAGGGATATAGCATTGAGCTCACTTCAGTCGCTAGAAAATAACTTCGGTGATTACTGCAGCATCATCGATGTTCATTTTCGAGTTTCTAAGTGACGGATTGCTGCCAAATTGATTTGTTCAGAAGAATTAGTTAGTTTTTGAAATTACAAAGGAAATTTGTTGGGGATAAAAACCAGGATTGGTTTAAAATTTTGAGAAGTGTGATTTTGAGATAATGGTGATTTCAAATGATTTGAAACCAAAAGCCGGGTGTTTAAAAATCCCGATGAGATAGGTCATAAGCTTATAAATTGAGATGATTTTTAAATTAGGAAGGAAATATGAGCTTTGAATGTTGGAATTTAAATTTAAAGTGAAAGGTAAAAATGAAATTAACTTGGATTGATAAAGAAAATTGAATCGAATTGAATTAAATAAATCTGAGTTAAAATAGAATTGAACTGGAATAAAATTCAGTTGAGTTATAGGTGATATTGAATGGAATTAGATCCTTACTTTAATAAATGGAAGTAAGTTGGATAAGAAATAAGTTGGATAAGAATTGGATTGGAATAAATGAATTAGAATAACTTATAAAAGAATTAAAAAAATCCATAGAATAAAAATATGCTTGGGTTATAAATAAGCGTAAAACTCGAGTTAAAAATAAAAGATGAATATATTCAAGCCTAGAATGAATGGAAATGTGTAAAATAATAAGTTGTGGCTTATAAAATTGAAAAGTGGAATAGAAAACCCAAAATAAATATTGTTTGATGAATTGGAAAATAAAATAAAAATCCAAACTGGAATTATAAAATAAATTGAACTTAAGAAAATTAAAGGAAGTGATTTTTGAGATTAAAAATCAAGTATTGAATTATAAATAGGGGGAGAACTAATTAGATAATAAATTAGTTAATGAAATATGTAAATGGAACCTAATGTAGTTAAATAGAAGCTGAATTTGTGAGTTAATATTGAAGTTTGAAAATAAAAATCAAGTTATAAATCAAATTCGACTTGAATTGTTAGTGAAGTAAATATAATTAAAAATGTTGCCAAATAAAATGAAATTGGATTAAAATAGGGATGGTTTTAGTTGCAATAAAACCCTGATGAGTGGGAATAAATTGAAAATGGCCTTGTAATTAATTAAATGAATTGAATCTGGAAATTTAAAATTTATTTGCAAAATGAAAATGAGTTTAAGTATGAAATTTGAATAATTTGAAGTAAATTAATTTAAGTTTAAAATTCGTGGGAGCTTGGCTTCGAGAAAGGGTAAAAGTCTATTAAATAAAAGCTTGGGTAAATTTAAATTGGGAAATGGTTATCAATATATAAGCATGAAATGGTTCAAGCTTAATAAAATGGTCTCAAATGAAATGAAGGAAAATATGGAATGAAACGTAAATGAATGGATCGTGAATAAAATTGAAAAAGGATAAAATTGAAATAGAATGTGTCGAGCTAAATAAAATGGTTGTAAATGAATTAAGATAGAAGGAATTAAATAATAAATTGAGTTGGAATCAATTTAAAATGATTATAAGCTTAAGTAATTGTTATTTGCATGAATTACATCAAATTTGCACAGAAAATTAGTCATTCTATCGTAAACTAAAGTAAATGTATTAATAGAGGTGAATATAATTGATTTTTAAATCAATTGGGATAATATGGGTTTGTTTAAAATTAAAAATGAATTGAATGTAAGCAAGTGGGTTGTAAACCATTCAAATTGAATGAAAATGGCATATGAATTAATTGAAAACAGTTGAATTAGTATTAAAACTGTATAAATTGCTTACGGAAAGTGTTTAGTGTGCATTGCTTTTAGAATTCATGTGTTTAACTATTTCAAATAAGTGAAATGTTGTTAAACTTCATATATATGGCACTTACATCTTTGAATTGAGTAAGTACAGGTACTGGAAAGCCGTTTGGCTGGATTTGATCGCGTAAATTGCTAAAATAATAAGCCGCTTGCTCAAAAATGCTAAATAAAGGTACGCCTACGCAATAAAAATAGAAAATATGAACTATTTTTGTTTTTTCGACCGTGTGGGTCGATGTATATATATTTATATCTTTTGTCAAATTGTTAAAGCTCCTCTGTACAAAGGAGACTCTGCCAAAATTTTAGGAGTTAGAAATTTTTTGGGAATTTTTTTTTTAGCGACAAACGATTTCAAATTGGAAATTGAAATAAATTAGGGAATGAAACTAATTTAAAATAATGATATGAATCAGTTATAAAAGGAAGATAAAAATTCAATATTCAAAGTTGAAGATAAATTGAATTCATATGGAAATGGGAGAACCAATTTGAATAAAAGTAGACATAAACTACAGTGGTGAAGTGAAAATAAATATAAGAAGCATATAAAATACTTATATTGAACTTAAGAAGAAATGGTGAAATTCTTAAGTAATATGGGTGTCGGGAAAATATATTGAATAAGCATTTGAGTGAAGATTTAATAAAATATATGTACATCATATGGCTTGAATGAATAGATATTGACATTTTGTAAGGAAGTTAATAAATATTTTGAAAGTTGTGATTGGATATTATTGCTAAGTAGGATATACATGTATTATGAAGGAAAAGAAAAATGGGTGTTGATTTCAGAAGATAAATTTGAATTGCTCGATAAAAAGGTATGTATTTAAATTTCTGTATGAAATTTGATTGGATTTTTAATCGAGCCACTTGGCTTTTTGTTTTCTTTTGGAATTTGGGAGCCCGTTGGGGCATTTTGTAGTTGTATCGAGCTAGCCGCGTAAAGGAGACGCTGACGAAATTTTTCGAAAATTTAGAGAGTTAGAAAATTTTTGAGAAAATTTTGATAATTCAAAATTTAGTTTTAAATTGAAACTTGAATGATTGAGCAAATAGTATTGTTTGCAAATTATGGGAGAGTTTGGGAAGTTAGTAAGAATAGTAATGGGTCTTCTATAAAAAAGATAGTTGGTAGGATGTTGAATTGTTGGTTTTGGGAAAAGTAAACGGGTATTGGACCATTCTTCCTAACTAGTAATTTCGGGGACGAAATTCTATTAAGGGGGAGGATGTGATGACCCGGAATTTTTAGGCATTTGAAATTGGAATATTTAATTGATTTTAAATATTTAAAAGTTAATTTTTAACTTGAATTCCAAATATCACTATTTATTTGATAATTAAAGTTTTGAATTTAATAATTTGAAATTGGATAAAATGTTGAATTTGGAGTTTTAAGCCTGTTTAAAATAATTTGAAGGCTTGTTAAATTTATATTGATAGTGTTGAGGATAATAAAAGTTTTAAAATTGAATTTAACACTAATTTGTTCAGTTTTGAAATTATATCGTTTAAATTGATATTTAAAAATAGCCTTCCGAGGCAAAGTCTCGGAATTCGACGAAACTATTTCCATTGGATCTGTAATATTATATTATTATCAGATTTCAATTTTCGTAGTTTTTGGAGTTGTTGTGTGAGCGTACGATATATAAACACGTTGGAATTTGAATCGAAACTTCAATATAATAATTGGGTCCAAAAAGCTATATTCTTCATACGATTGAATTAGAGCTCGAAACCTTTTCCATTGCGTTCGGAATAGGGGTATAACATTATAAACGCCTAGCGGCACGTCTCGATACGATATCGAGATTTTAGGATGCAAAATCGAGGCAATTTATATTTAAATATATATATCTGATCAAAATCAAATCGCAGCCACCTTTTTGCAAAATGAAACGTATATGTTTCCATTGTCTTCTCCTACACGCCACCCTATCCTACTTTTTCATTCAATTAATAATAAATGTTCTGTGTCCCTCTTTCTTTGCCAGAGAATTAAAACAAGGCAGAATCATTTACTTTCCTTTCCATTTACAATTCAAATCGCATCTCTAAAAAAAAAAGGAAAGCAGCCGAGAAATAAATCATGGCCGCCTCCTCCTCTTTGATTTCGCTCCTTTATCGCGACTCAATCGAGAGGCTTAGCGTACGAATTCGATCACGGCCGCGAGAGGGAAGTCGACCTAGGGTTCTAAAAAAAAAGGGCGGTCGCGATGAGAGCGCGCGGCGATTTGGGAGTGAAGTTCGAGTCGCAGTCATCTATGGAGGCGACTACAACCTCACGCGAGTTCGATGAAGTGGTTAGAGCGAGGTCGAAGGGTGCGAGCTCGAGCTCGAGATTGCTTTGTCAGTGCCGATCCAGTAGCGATGGGAGGGGGAAGTGGTGGCGGCCTCGAGCGGTTGCAGTGAGGTATATACCCATTCATTTTATTTAATTACAAAAATATTCATATGTTGGAAAATATTAATAGTAAGTTATGAAGCAGTTTATTTTATTTATTTATTGATTTTTATATATGAACAGTAAAGTTAATTACTGTTTTATAATTATTATTATTTTTTACAGGAAAGATAAATAGGAAGAAAAGTAATTAATTAGACAGTTAGATCTAAAATAGTTCTGTTTTTAAATTTAAATTTGGATTATTTATTTATGCAAAAGTTAAAAATATGTACATAAGTATATAAAGGGAATATTTTGAAGAAAATAGGAATTTTTAATGAATGTTGGAAGTGTATATATAAATTAGAATTTTTGAGATCTATAAATTATTTTTATAAGTATATGTAGGTAGTTTTAAAAGGAGATAAATTCTTATACACATTTTTAATTTACTAGTTATTTTAACCAATAGATTTGGTGATTAAATTGTTAAATTAATTTATTTGGTTCATTATTGTTACTAAAAGATTTTTTTAAAGGGAATTACTGTTTTAAAATTTTAATTAAATTGTTAGTAAATTGAATTTGTTAAATGGTGATAAATGACGTGGTTAATTCAAATATTAATAAATTGTATAATATTCATACAAGGTCTAAACTGTGAAGAAAACAAGTCGAGTTGTAGATGAGTTGCAAATCAATAACAAAGGTGAGTTAATCTCACTCTTCTAGATTTTTATTTAAATTTAAATGGTTAAATTTAAATAATTGGTTGAATGGTTGAATTGATTTGATGTGCTATATTATAGTATATAATATATCTTGGAATGATTGATTTCTCGCATTATATAGCGGATGAGACCCTATGCGTCGCATAATAGCGGATGATATTATATTCTTCCCATATACCGCGATATTCCACCTCGAAGTGGAATTGGTATAGTGTTAACATCTGTGGATGCAGAGAAACATGTTAGAGGGATCCAACTGGATTCCTCAACATTTATTTAGATTATTTAATATTCTCTGTTATGATTATTTGATCTTCTATGATGAATTATATTGGAATATTGAATGCTATGGTTTGCTTGAATATATTTCGGTACACTGAGCTATCAAAATATATAGAATTGGATTTTTGAAAAGAAAATAAAAGAGTGAATTTGTAAGTAAAATAATTATAGAGAGTCTGAATAAATTAAAGGATAAATTGGAAAAGAATAAAAGTGATTTTAAAATTCTAATAAATAAATTTCGAGTATGGAAAGGGGATTTTGAATAAACAGAGAAATAATAAATTTTAAACCTTAAGTGACATTATTTAAAGAAATAAAGAATTTATTTTAAAATCCAAGTTTTAAATTTATTGAAATAGATAAAGAAGGAATTTATTTCAAAATGGAGAAAATTGGAAATCAATTTGGAAATTAATTTAAATGTTTGAAATTGGAATTATAAAGGAGAATGTGACTTTAAAATTTATAAACTGGTTTTATAAAAAGTGAAGTAATATATAAGTAGATATTTGAAATAATAAATTCACGGTGGGAATTTATTAAAGGAATGGGCAAATTTGTTTAAAAATAAATAGTGATTTATTTGTAAAGGACGTGGAAGAAAAACTTATTTCCCTGAGAAGCCAAGTACGTTTCCAAACAAATTTAAAGGTATAAATTAAAAGTTTTAAGTTGTTTTAAAAAGTATGTTTTAGAAATTTATCATTTTTAAATATTTAAATTCTAAAGTAAATATTTTTCAAATCTTATTATCGTAATAATTATTTGAAGGTAACTTGATATTTTGTTTTAAAGTAGAAATCTAGTTTTATATCTTATAAAGTAACCCCGTTTTAAATATTCCTGAAGAATATATTTTTAGTAAAGTATTGAAGTAGTTTTCAATTTAAATGTTTTAAAGTATAATTTATAATAAAGTGTTTTAAATTATTTTGAAAATCTAAAGTATTGTACTTGGTGTTTTCAGTGGAAATAAATATTGGGAATTCATTCCATGAGAAAAGTGTGGTTTGAAAACTCTTTTCAAAAGGGTTGAAAAGTGGAAATATATCTTGTAAAGATATTTTGAGATTTATAAATAATTTGGGAAATTATTTATTGTTTGATGGTTGTTTTGTGAATGTTAACTGATAGTTAAATCATCGACTATCAATATTGGCCAATGCGCTGATCGTTTCGAAGAGACCGGGATCGGGATTTAATTCTCGAAAACCACTTCGATCCACTTTGTACGTTTTCATGAGGAAGACGGGTTTGGATTCGAAGATGGAGCAGTGAAGTGCAAGGGCTAGTCGCTACTAATCCTGAGGATAATTCCAAAATGGATGTAGTAGGAGTAGTGCCTTCGGTTCCGTTCGAACCCGAGACGGACTTGTATGGATGAATGCTTTCATAACATCATCAGGTGGACGGTGAGCATTCTAAGTGAAAAGTTCTAAAAAGGTAACGCTTAGCCTCAAGCCTCATCAACCGGGAATGACTGAAAATCAGGGGTTATGCAGCAAGGCTAGTTGGGTAGCACCTATTTCAGGGTGAGGTCATCCCTGTCTAGATGTCCCATTTTATTTCGGCTTAGTGGTGCGGTTGCTGATCACAACCGTGGGGTGATCTTACTCGGGATTATCCAGTAAGGGGTAGTCCTGGCCTTGTGTTGCAGGGTGTCGGGAGTGATCCTCGGTATGCTGATCTAGACCAGGTACCGTGACAGGTGGTACCCCAGTGCCTAGTCATTAGTTGGAAATCAATTTTCCCTACGCGCCCGTATGGTTTTGATTGTGTCCAACTATTGCTGAAACGTGAGATGCAAGCATTTTAGCTAGATTCTATTTTACTTTCTTTAGACACTATTATAATATCAAAGAATTTTAATAAAAGTGTTTTAGCTATCGTAAGGTAAAAAACCGACATGTTTATTTGTGGCTTACGAGATGCTTTTGTTTTCAAAAGGATTTTGAAACTTTAATAATCCAATTGAGTGTGATTTTCTCACGCTGGTATTCCAGACTGACTCGGGTGTTATATAACTATAATGCTCGGGTCAGACCGAGTATTATAGAATACATGATATGATGCTGTAGAGCTCAAGAGACGAGCTGGATGGCGATACGTACTTCCTTACTTGATTATTGTTCCGCTGTGTAACCAGTTGTATTTTATTGATGTTGTTGAACTCTGATGATGTACTCTGATGATGTATGTATAAATAGATATAGTTTTCTTTTGTGTAAAGATCATTAAATATCTATTATATTTTATTCCGCTGTGATGGTAAGATTCTGTTGGTGTTTTCTGATTTCTCTTCTTCTACCTCTTCTTCTTTAACCCTAATGGTTCGTATTTCTGTTCAACTTGATTTGATTGATGTAAAATAGTGTTGACTCAAGGGGTACGGATTTGCGGGCTGTTACAACCCAAGATAATAAGAAACAATGCATAAAACTTTTGGTTAGCTAATGGTTTGATGTGAGCGGTAAATGAGTCTCAAAATACTAAATATGTAAATATGGTAAGAAAAAAGAGTACATGAACCATACCTGACCTATTCCTGCAACCAAAGAGTTAGCATATAATACTATAATATACTACTCTACAATATCATAAAAATATATCACAAACCAAACAAAGGGTATCAGTCTTCTAGGTATTCCTATATCCAATACCTAATTCCCTTGATACCTATGAGTGATAGCTTACTAAAAAAACAACCAAAGCATCCATAACATCCATCAACAATTCTAACTATCACTCCTTGTGCTATGAGTATATGATAGCTCATAGGCCTCCTTTCTACCTGGGACTAACGAAAATACAAGTTCTCTGTTGTGATCTTTATCTCAGAGCCCAAAGGTGGATACGTGTCTCGCAGCCCAAAGCTGGATACTAGACCCAAAGCCATAGGTATAAGGTATACGGATCCTCGCTAACAATCCGTGGTCATCCCCACTTATAATACCCCTACTTCGAGTACAACGGAAAACACTCCAAGCATTAACGATTCACTAGCACATACTCCTGAGCCCACCTTTGCTCCATTTGGACACCAAGCCATTCCTACTTAATCCAATTTTCATTATTCGCAAGGAACCCTTTCGCATCTTATGGCTCACTCATTTTACGAGCCGCTATCCTCGAAACCTACTCCCAACATCTGAAGACTCTAGCTTTCATCATGTTGTTACATTGCCATCTAACCCTAATATGAATGAGCCAACATCTCCAGCGCGATCTACATGACCTCTATTTCACCTTCCAAAAATTTCACCCTCATTGGACTCACCACGGGACGTCGGCACTCACCTCTCTTGTAGGTACCGACCTCTCCCCTTAGCCAATTATTGGCCAAGTTTATTTCCTCCCCTTTCTTGCTTCTAGTATTTCATGCCTAGATGCTTTGACCTCGACCATCTAAACAACTTCGTTATCATTTTGAAGCACCTACTTCAAATTCTAGAAAATAAGTTGGTATAGCCTTCAAGCCCTAGCCAATCACATATCTCTTGAGTTGGGTCACCTTTATTAGCCATGCTCTCGAATACCCCAAAACTGCCGACTTGTTGGACCAACCCATAAAACACAATGTCGAACTCTCATGTAGGTACTGACTTCTATGCTTAACGAATCTAGACCTGCAACTTGAACCCCAAGCTCCGACCATACTACAAAGCTTCCCCTTCAAGTTTCATCCAATTCTGACCAATTTTTCCTCCAATTTACTCAAACCACCGACATATCTTCCTATGCATCCATAACACTAACAAACAATACAACATCATAACATCCAACCATAGCATAACAAGTAATTTCATCCATTCAAACACACAATTCATAGAAATAAGACAAATAATTTAATCGCTATCATAGGTTTGCATATAATCATGAATGTATGGACATGAATAACATGAATTCTAACTCAATTTAGGTCATATGCATAGTCAATATATAATTATGGTTGTAGAAAAGGTTTTACTTTCTAAATCTTGTTAAATCATGCAATTCTAACAAATAAACATGTATAGAATTGTGAGAAGGCATAAACCACTCATCAATTACAAAATTCAACCAATTTGTGTGTAGATCTAATCCAAACAGCGAAGAAAAGCACCCTAAATCAAGTAAGTCAATGTTCTCCATCTTCTAATTGACAATCTAGTCACTAATCAACAATCTAATTTGATTTAGCAAGAAATTTAGATGAATTGTGATGGATTTATGGCTAATTATGGTTTAGATCAGATTTCGAATAAGTGGGAAAGAGTTCGTTTACCCTTGTTTATAGTGATTCTCTAATTAGACTAGTGGGCAACTAACCGGCTTCAGTAATTACACACTAATTTTGACCAGCATTTTTTAAAACTTAAAACATGCATAACTCCCTAATGTAAGTCCTTTTTTCTGTTATGACCACACTATGAAATTGGAAACCATCATCCTTAAGCAATGGAACTAATTAGAGATCCTCGACTTTTATCAAAAGTTATTGCCCAAACAAGATTTTTGTGGTTAAAATGGTCACACAGAAATTAAGAAAAAATCATAGATATGTAAAATGTTCGTAAGAGTCATAAACCGAAAGTTATAGAATCATACAACCTTATACGAATAAAATAAAAATATTTTATGATCCTCCAACATGTAAAGTACAAGTCATTACAAATATCATGGTCTCATTTTTTGGTTGGGGGTTTTTTCTTCAATGTTGGGATTCTGTTGAAAGCTTACTGACATAATTCGAGTTTCTGAGGCTTCTCGCGAGCTAGCTAGTTTAGCTAAAGAATAAACTTGAGAATTCCTCCCTCTAGGTACTTGGTGTATCAAAATATCCTTAAAGTGGGCTAACATATTCAATATCTTCTTGACATAAAGGATCGATCTTGCATCCTTTGCTTGATAAGTTTGATTCAACTAATTAACTATTAATTGGGAATCACTGAAAATTTCTATCCTTGCGGTTTCTAACTGAAGAGATAAGGTTAGTCCTGCTATTATTGATTCATATTCAGCCACTTTATTAGTAAGAGAATCCAAGCTTTATTGTATAATTTAATGGGTGTCCATCAGAGGTAATGAATACATATCCCGCACCAGCCCCTTACTTGTTTGAGGATCCATCAAAGAATAGTTGCCATTTGGGTCTCATATCCTTTTCTTTTATCGATTGTTTTTCAATGAATCATGTACATTCATTAACGAAATTAGCCAAAGCTTGTCCTTTGATTGCCACTCAAGGCTAGTACTCAATCTCATACTGACTCAACCCTATTCCCTATTTTACTGGCCTTCCTGGCGTTTAGGGCTTACTGAAAATTTGCTTAAGTGGAAAATTAGTTGAGACCTTGATTGGATGTGCCTAAAAGTAGGCTCTTAGTTTTAGAGTGGTGACAATTAAACAGCATGCCATCTTCTCTATAACTGGATATCTAGATTCTACATCTTTAAGCCTTTATATAGTATACCGAAAGTCGAGCTTTATTTATTCTTTTAGTAGAATCGAACTTACCACATGTTCGGAGACTGCCATGTAAAGGTACAACTTCTCTTCTTTTATGGGACTAGATAAGAATGGAGGTTTTCAAGATGGTCTTTTAATACTTTGAAGACTTTTTGGCAATCTTCTCCAAACTCAAAGTTTTTCTTTTTCTTAACTACATCAAAGAAAAGAATGTAATTATTAATGGCTTCAGAGATAAATCTATTTAAAGCTGCTACCCTTCCATTTTGGCTCATCGCATCTTTGCTTACTTTTGGTTTTTCCATGTCCTCAATTTTTTTTGATTTGATCAGGATTGGCCTCGATTCCTCAAGATGATGATATATCATAGAAATTTCGCAGATTGTATTCCGAAAGAATATTTTTGCGGATTTAACTACAATTTGTACTTCCTTAGTACTCTAAACATTTCCTCGTGATCTTTAAATTGGTTAATCTCCTCTTGGGACTTAACTAGCACATCATCTGCGTATACTTTGATGTTTCATCTGATTTGTTCTTTAAACATTATATTTATTAACCTTTGGTACGTGGTCCCTACATTCTTTAGCATAAAAGGCATGACTTTGTAGTAGTAAGTCCCCCGATCCATTATAAAACTTGTGTTTTCTTCATTTGGTTTAAACAAGGAATTTGATTATATCCTAAGTATGCATCCTTAAAAGATAGTAACTTATGTCAACTAGTGACATCAACCAATTGGTCTATTCTAAGAAAAGGACAACAATCCTTAGGGCATGCCTTATTCGGATCGGTATAATCGATACATCTTCTCTATTTTTCATTGGACTTTTTAACTAGTACGGGATTTGCCAACCATTTGGAGTAGAGTACTTCTCTAATGAAACCATTCTTGAGCAATCTTTTAACTTCTTCCTTTAATGCATTAGCTCGAATTTATCAAACTGCCATTTCTTTTGTTGAACGGGAAATATTTTTGGACCTATATTTAGAGTGTGGATCATAATTGATGGATCTATTCCAACCATGTCTGAGTGAGTCTATGCAAATACGTCTTTGCTAGATTGGAGGAATCAGATGAGCTCACTTTTGAGATTGTCACCTAGTTGTTTTTCCAGTTTTTACTGTTTTGGTTGGGTCATGCAAATCTAGGCTTACCTCTTTTAGTTCTTCGATAGATTTCATTCTATCTTATTCCTTTCTACAATCTAATTCGATAATGATTTATGCACCCTCTATTTCATTAGAAATCTAATTTACTTTTTTGCTTTCTTTTTTTCTCGGAGATATTGAATCTTTTCAACACATTCATAGGCTTTTCATCTTCCTCTACCTATTTATTTGCCTTGAATAGTAGGCTCAAAAAGCTACCATTTAGGGGCTTCTCGATTTTATTTTGGTTCAGTTTACTTTTCTTTGAGTCATAACAAGAAATGTCATCCTAACTAAATTGCATTAGTGTAGCAAAATATAGTTCTCGAGGGCTAAACTGCTCCCCTTTATGGTTCCCTAACCATTTCTAGTTAACAACTTCACCATTAGTTGTTTGGATAAGAAAAATGCACCCACTTCATCTAGAGCAGGCCTTTCAAAGAAAGCATTATAATAGGAGGGTTAATCTATGATTACGAAAAGAGTTTCAAAGATCCTGGAGTATAATGAAATTCTCATCTGTACAAAGAACTTTATCTGCCCCCACTATAGTCAACCCTTTATTATTGAACCCAAAAATAGACTGAAGGCTTGGTTCTAATTTTTCTTCCAGAATATTTATTTGGTCAAACGCGTGTTGGAAAATGAGATTTACTGTCTACCAAAATCATTATTACCATAGAGGGTCCAATTGGAGCAGTTATCATCAACGGGTCATTAAGCGGATGATGAAGTCCCTTAGCTCTTGTTTAGTCATTGTCAAGTTAGGTATTTGAAGTTGCAACCTGCAATTCTTGAATGGTTGTTTCTCCTAGATAGAGAAGATTCCTTCCTTTGTATCCCTTACATACCTGCTCTTAAGTCCTTTGTCATTCCCCGCAATGCTGGGACCTCCATGAATGACATATATGCAATCGAATGGAGGAATAATGTCTTGTTGGAAACCATTCTCTACAAAATTAGAAGCGTTGCTTAAAGGCCTTTTATTATTCTCTTTGGGACTGGAAGACTTTTGAGTTTCCTTAACAAACTCCTTAAGAGATTCTGACCCGATCATGTTCTGAAATATACCTGCCAAGACACGACATCCGTTGGTCTTATGCCTATTTGCTTTGTGATAGGAACAATAACCTCCCCTTCTCTTAGGTTCACGATGGTTCCTTGCTTTATAGGAGGTGAGGAAATTTTCACTTTCTTTGGCCATAGCAATAATGTATGAGATGGGTTCGTACGAGTCTACGTAATTGGATTTAGGGATCTCCTCCCACCTTCCTCTTCTATTTTTGCCCCATTTTGGTTTTTAATGGGGTGATCAAAATAAACTTTGCCCCTTCTTTCTTTGATTGAGATTTTTTGCTGGCATGGTACATTTTGTTCATGCGGATAAACTTACTGGCTTGGAAATGAAAGTCTTATAGATCTCTACACCCATGAACATAGAGTTCTTTTTAAAAAGGAGTCTGCTCAATTAACCCTGAATACACCGCCATCAGCTTCTCTCTATTTGTCATGTTCTCTGCTTTCAATGCTTTTGTATTGAATCTTCTTAAATATTCGCCAAGAAATTCCCTTGGCCTTTGCTTGACATTATCTTGCATATTGGAATCTATGGCTGGGTCTTTGCATATGTAAAACTGTGTTGAAAATTCATAACAAAATTGTTCCTAAGAGTATATCGTCTTTTCTCGGTAGTGCCTATAACATTTGGCAACTGCTCCATGGAAAGTTGTTTGGAAGAGCCTGCAACGAACTACCTCAAAGACATTATTCAAATACATCTGAATTTTGAAAGCTAAACGATGATCGTTAGGATCAGTGGTTTCATTATACTTCGGGGAAGAGATTTTAATATGGGATGGGATCTTGACAGTCATTATCTCCTTTGTAAAAGGAGCTTCTTGGACATTATTAGTAACCCTTGGGTCAGGGTTCCTCTTCCCCTTAAGGTCGAGTATATTCTTTACCATTTGTTAGTCATGTCCCTTAGGTAGGTTTCGTTATCACAGTAGTCCCATCTATAGGGCCTATATTCTTTGTATGAGATCAAGCTACTTGATTGCTTGAGAGATCTTTCTGCTAGTTTTTCTTGATCGTCCTTTCGATGGTTCATTTTAGCCTTGTTGTCTTCTTTCAATGGTGATTTTAGAGAATACCTCGTTGGTCCTTCATTTTGGGTTCCATTGTTTTTTGGTAGGCCCATGATACCTTTTCCCTCTTCTTTACTTTCGAGTATTAAGGTGTCTAAGTTTCTCCTTGGAGATTCCGCTTCTTCTTCCCCTTACGGCAAACCTTATCTTGGAAGATTTCCGAGAGAACTTTCTCAAGGAGCTCTTGCATAACTGTACGTCGTTGTGTTAAATCTTATATTTTAGCTTCACTGTCTATGGGCTTTGCTGGGGTTGAAGGTTCTCCAATCTCTATATTCTCCAAATTAAAGTTTGAAGTAACATTACCCTCCAAAATTGTCTATTGTACAACTTCTTCATTCAGAACATTGATTTTCTTAGTCCTCGCCAGTTTACTAAAACAAAAGTTTTACTTAATTAGATTCAAAGAAAAAAAACATTGATATAGAGATTTGAGTCCTCCTTCTAGCGTGAAATATTAAATCAAAAAAATTGGCTCAATGCTCAAGATGTTGTAAAATGTGGTCAAAAGTGTTCCAATTATACCCCTTAGTTTTTTTTCAAAGTACAAGTTACATGTTCAAGGGTAAGATGGGTGAATCACATAAATATGCAATAGTTCTTCATTCATTTGTCAATAGGCAAAATAGGCAATTTACATATGTTATAGTTCCTTTTCATATGTCAATAGGCATAATAGACGATGTGCAAGGTTAGCTTCAATTTAAATATGGGCTAAAATGGCCTTGTGCAAATAAATACTATGCAAGTTCGAGTTAAAGTTCAAGTCCTAAGATAAAATCATATGCATGTCCATCATTCAATAATAGTCATCGGTACACATTCGAGGGAATTATGCTATGCAAAGTTTATTTTCCAAGTCTATATATGTAAAAAGTTACAAGAGTTGAAATTGGCTCTAAAATCCCAAAAACAATTTAGGGTTTACAACTTATAATTGAGAAATAGAGAAAGAAATAATCCGCCCCCTCTCTAGGTGTCAATGGGGCCTGTTTATAGGGACGACAATCATGCAGGACAATTGACACATGACACGAATTTGAATCTAAGGGCATTGATGACACCGTCTTGAGGAGGTCTCGGCATCACATTGTTGAGATTTGATGTCACTTGCTTACATAAGTTTGGCATCATTACCTTCCTTGCAAAAACTCGACATCTTTTACATCTTTAAAGTTTCGGTATCACTTGCCACTTGTAAAAGGTCGAAACCCTTTGCTAGCGTTGAAGCTCGATATCATTTGTTAGTAGGTACTCTATAACAGTTACTGTTGTAAAAGCTCGATAATAGTTGATGCATCATAAACTTGTTATTCATAGAAATTCGATATCCTCCATTTGCGATTGGATGTTCGATATCCTTTAGTGGTGCAACGTCCTTTCGTTGCTACATATCTTCCAAAATTTTATGTTGTGGAGGTTCGACATTTCTTGTTCATTCCAAGTTTGTTATAGCTCGATATCTCTAAGAAATTACCCCTTCGACATCTTCATCTTCTTAGAAGCTCGATACCCTTCTTCATTGCCAATGTTCAACATCACCTTCTGCTTGTTGAATGGTCGACAACACTTGTTGTTGTAGAGACCTGTTCCCCTTTAAAGACTCGGCACATCTTCACGTTTGCTAATTGTTTGAGGTTCAACATCCTTGGAGATTCGACGCCTCTTCTATCCAGTTAACTACTTGATCATTCGACATTCCCTTTTTGATGTAGAGGCTCGATACCCCTTTGCTGCTAGATATTCGACACCTTCTAGCGATTGCTTGAAATTTGCTATCCTTTGTTAAATGTTGATTGCTTGATGACTTTACTTTCTCCAGGCTCGACATCCCTCGTCAATCCCAAACTTGACATGTTCTCCTTAGATCCTTGATATACGTATTGTAGTAACAATTTAGTTGTTTCTTTTTCTCATGGCTATTCCTCTTGCATAGTACTTAGAAAATAAGTGGAAAAGAGTACTTAAAAAAAAAATTCTATTCTACCATATAAAACAAAACAAAAAACAAAAAAAAAAAATCAATTTCTACTACTTCATTACAGTTTTTAAAATAATATTTCCATCAGTCGGTAAGAGGTATGGATGGGTGAAAAAGTGTTTTAACAACCCATATTCAGGGGTTGACTAAGTGGAAATTTACCCATAACAGCCTTTGAGTGCTGATTCATATTGGCAATTTTTCTCCCTTTAGAGAGGTGAACATGAAAGATTTTCCAATGATGATCCAGATGATGGAAATTGACAGCTTAAAGAGTGTATTCAACAGGTAGAGTATTTAATAGTTGAGAGTGAAGTGAACCCGATCTGCCCCTATATGTTAGCTGTGATTGTAAACAGTCACTTCGTCGCACGTTGTGCTAAGTTTGAAGGCTCTTTCGTGTTTCATCATCGCTAGTTTTAGGACTTGCTTTTTTACAGCACATGTTGAAATGTAGTAAAATCTCCATTTTGCATACTCGACCAGATCACCTGTTGGACCATGAAAACTGCCCACGCTGCTCTAGATGGTCTAAAGGTCATCAAAATTGAAAATTTCCACAAATCAAACCGTGTAAAACTCCAAATTTCTCATATTTTCGTTTAATTTGGAAGATTTTTGTGATTTGTATCGCAAATATCATATCAGAAAATTTTATGGTGAAAGGTGGAAAGAATGGATAATTTTCAGAGTGAGTTTTCACCAAAATGAGGAGATTTTTTTTTTTTGAATGGATTGCCACTGAATCGTTGTTCTACTTATTGTTGTCGGATCATAAGAATATCTGACAATGCATCAGTAGGTTTGATTGGTTATTCAAAACTATAAAAAAAATATTTTTATTTTTAATATATTATTACTACATTTATTTGAAGATCGGTAGGTGTGTGATGCCTCTTTAATCATGATCTTCATCCAATATCGATGCTTATCCAAGACGTCATCAGCATCATTAATTGTAGTTGATGATTAATTCTTCCTCTTCATCTGAACTTTTTGCACTTAAATGATAAGAACAAGCACACAGACAACTAATTACAGACTTTGAGTGCATGTGGCATTGCAACATAATAGACTACCAAAAACTTTCCGGCATTTCGCCTACCCATGCAAATGGTTGTGCGCTTGAATCAACCCTTTATAGAGAGGTTGTGCATGCATGCATGCATTACTCAATATTAACTGTAGTCTGAATGTTTTCTAAACTGTGCTGTGTACCTGTTGAATGGCTTCAATATGTTTTATTTCAGACGTATAATCTCAGCAAAACCTCACCTACTATATTGTATTATCCTCTGTGTTTCTGATATGTCAATGCAACGTGATTACGATACCTATCGAAACATTGAGTGCGAAAATAACACTCTTCCTACCATTACTTTGTCAAATTAAACAGGCCTGGTTTTATCCGCTACTTTCCAAATAAGTATGTCCTCCTGAATGATAGTCTGAACTTACATATGCGTTGCACCACACATTGCGTTTCTAAGATCAATTAAACTATAATTAATATGTGGTGCAATCAGTAATGGCCAAATTTATGTCAATTTCTGGTCATTAAGAGCAGTTTCTTCCATCATCCAACTAGTGAAGACGCAGACAAGGAAATATGTTTTCTTATCTCCATGTAACCATCTGCTGCATGCCATATTACATGGTCACTTTCATGACCAGCAAACCTTTTGTTTTTTCATTTATACTACACGGCATAACTCTTTACGTATGGATTGTGGGAAAAAGATACTGATCCGATTTGAGATGTGGAGATATGATCTAAGAGTGCTTCTAATTTAACTTGCATAGGCCAATGTAGCTTCACTTTCCCTGCTCTTCTCTGCATAGTAAATAACATGATTGCTGGTTTGTTGGATTTTGTACTTCAATGACTAATATCTTCTAAAAACAGATAAGTATCTCTTATCTGAAAAAACAAATACGGTCCCATTCGAAAATTATCTATGCAGTTTTTTATTAAGATTATACTTTATATTTTATGTATTTATATAATGAAATATGCCTATTTATTATTTTATTAAGTTCATAGTTTATATTTAAGGAATTTATATAATGAAATATGCCAATTTATTATTTTACTTAATGTTATATGCATTGAATGCACATTTAATGCTTAAAACTATTTATTAAAAATCAATGAGATTGAAAATAGAATAATGTTAACCCAATTTTTTTTTGTTTTTTATGTTTCATGCTTTACCGTTCGTTAACGGATATGATGATTATCTGATATTTGTCAATATCCACGGACGGAGATATTTAATATCCGAAAATAATTTCAGATGCGGATAGTGACATGCCACCATCCGCATTCGAAAATATCCATTGACAGACTTACTAATGTGCACCTTCAACCGAGTTTCTTCAATAAATATGACACCGAAAACTACAAATTCTCAATATTAGAACATGTAATCAATCAATTCTTAATTATCAAAAAAAAATTGTTCTTCAGAAAATATAATTACTTCTGTAACGATCCGGAATTTTGAACACTGCGTATTTAAATATCTAAATTATTTGAATATTTGAATCTTGGATTTAATGTGATTAAATGATTTTATAACATTGTTAACCACCTTTTGATTAACAACTAATGATGCTAAACTTGTTTTTGAAAAGTTTTTACAAATTAAATACTTCGAAGAAATATTGATAATATGGTTGTAAATCGTTTTATCGATAAATGTAACAACCCTAGATTTTTAATATAATTTTAAATTTGACTTTATTTTATTTTGAAATTATTTAAATTTGTTTTTATCGCAAGATTTCATTTTTAATTATTTTTAAAGTGATAATAAAAAAATTTCAAATTTTATTGCATTTATTTTCTATTTTTAAAACCCAGTTTCCATTTTTCTGCTATTTTCTTCATTTAATTATATTTAATTAAAATTTATTTATTTATTTTTAGGCATGCATTTTTTTTGTGTTTTTATCTTTATTTATAAGTATTTTTCAGGTACATAAAAAATTTTCAAAATTTATTGCATTTATTTTCAAATTTTTAAGCCTGGTTTACAATTTTTGCTGTTTTCTTAATTTAGTAATATTTAATTAATATTTAGTTATTTATTTTTGTGCATTCATCATATTTTCGTGTTTTTATCTGTAATTATAAGTATTTTACATGTATTTAAAAATTTAAAAATAATTAGAGAAATTTGAAAAGTTTGTGACTCTTTGTGTACATTTTCTTTTCATATTCAACATACATTTTCACCAATCAATGCACTAATTCAATTTGCTGCCTTATACTACTTTCTTCAGCCGACTCCACTTTATTTCTCACGTGAAATTATATCCTTCTCAACCCTAAAAAAATTCGGCCATCATCATATACAAAAGTTTGGTAAAATTTCTTGTTTTTCTCGCTTTTTCTACTTGATTTTGTTGATTTTGCACTTGCAATCACCTACTTAGGTTCGACCCCTCCACCTCTAGACCCTTGGCCGCCTCCACCACCACCTATTCCAGCCACCATACCCTCCTCTCCACTGCCATTCCAGAGCCGAACCCTCCAAGTTGATGTTCCACCAAGATTTTGACAAAAACTCCACTTGATCCACCACTCCACCATCATGCTTTGGCAGACCCAAACACCACCACCACCAGCCCAAAACCTGAGCATAGGGCCCTGCCACACCTGTACATCCACTTACCAGATCAGGCCATGCCCAATCCATGCTTGGCCGAAGCCATTTAGATCTTGAAATCCATGTTGTTGCATGTAGTTGTGTGTTGATGCACACATATGCCTTCATCTCCTTCATATATTGTTATGGCCAACCTATATGACCTCAACCTGATCCAAACTTGATCCAAAACCATCTCATTACAGTGCTTTTCCAACCTATGGCTGAAGCATAAGTTGTTGAATGCAAGTGCAAAAGCTTTAGCTTTGTGTTGCACATTTATTCCTAGCATTGTTTTGTAATATTTTGGTTTGTTCATATTGTACTTTGTTTTGCTTGATATTTGACAAGGCAATTAGCTTTGGCTCTCTCACTCTCAAATCATTGTCATGTTATCGTTCAAAGATCTTTGTTTGTGCATTTGGTTGTCATATCTAGCTTATACAAGTTAGTAAATCTCACCAGACATGATTTATACTTATATGACTAGTAAACTGATCACAACTGAATCTGTAAAACATATCATTATGTTATATCTGCTATGATATGATTATATGATGTTCACCCATGCTTATACACCTGTTATACCATCTGTTACTATTATATAACGCTATTCTGTTATTTATATCAGTTTATCACACTGCAAATTCCCTTTAGATTAGAATCACTATGGGTTGAAATTATACATACCCGAATGGACTTTAGAATAGGGAAAACTCGTTATGGGCTGCAATGATAGGCCTGAACGATTTTTAATTATTTCATTTTACTTGGGACTGCGGGTTTGAAATGATAAAACCCAGGTTTTCTTTGTAAATTACGGATTGAAATGATATATTATCCGTATCACTTTACTTAGAGTAGAAAATTTTATACAGACCCGTGGTTAATATATATTTTTCTAAAAATTTTAAAGTATTTTTGGAAATGTTAATATTATAATATTTTGATTTAAACTTAATTAAAAATGATTTTGGTAAAGTATTATTTATTTTCTAAGAAATTATAAGTGAAAGAAATTAATGGTAAAGTTAGAAAGTTGAAATATAAGCTATTTTGGAAATTTTTATTTGGTTATAAATGGAATTTAAATTAAGTAGAAAAATATGATAAATAAATTTAAAATTTGATTTAAAATGAATTTAAAATGATTTTAAAAAGTGTTAATGATTTTTGAATAAACTAAGAGGTTAAATAAATGAATATTAAGTTGAATTTTGAAATATAATTTAAATTGGAAATTTGTGAATTTTGTTTAAAAGTGAATTTTAATTTAAGACAATAAAATAAATAAGTTATATTTGGAAGTTTAAACTTAAGTGTTAAGTTAAACTTTAATTATATGAACTGAAATCGAATGTGTGAATTTAATAAGTGAATTATTATTAAATTTTGATTTTTTGTATGGAAATTAACTTTATAAAATCATAAATATAAGGGTATTTAAATGATTGTTTTAAAAGTGGAAATATATGATTTTATAAGTTAAATGGTTTAAATAAAAATTTAATTGTTTATGAAATTATATTGAATATTCGGAATTTAATTAATAGCATTTTTGAAATGCTATTATTTCTAATGTAAACGATATTACAGCATTTTATAAATGCTATATTTGATAGAAATGAACTAAAAGACTAAATTGAATTAAGGGCTATTATAGCACTTTGTGAGTGCTGTAATTGCTAAATTTAACTAAGGTTTTATTTGAACTAAAGTAACCCTATTACAGCATTTTAAATGCTGTCATTTGTTAAATTGAATTGTTTTAAAAGTAACTTTCCGTAGCATTTTCTAAATGCTGCGAAAGGTGAATTTTCACTATTTTGATAAAATTTAAGTGAATGAATGAAATTTGAACGATTGAAATTTTGGAAATTTAATATTTAATTATTAAATATAATAACTTCACTTTTATGATTTAAAATGAAGTAATTTGTTTGGAAATATAAACTATTTTGAAATGTGAGTTGAAATGGTATTTTAAATTTAAATAAAATGAATATGGTTTTGAAAGATATGATATTTTGATATTTTGGATTGGATTTGAATATATTTGAAATGATATTGAATTTTTGAAATGATATTTGATTTTTGAAGTATAAATGCCATTTTTAAATTATAACTATGGGTTATAGTAACGATTGGTTATTAAAGAGACCGGGATCGGATATGGACATACTCTCTGTCGATACCGAAAACCACTTTAACAACTGTGTATGCGATGGACATTCCAGAATGAAGTAGGATGGTGGCGACGTTCCTGAGGTACATTACGTGGACCCGACTCCCGTGAGTAGGCTTAAGGTGGCTGAAACATGAGCGATCTCGGTCCAAAAGACGTAGCACCTCTGGCCGGGCACACTTCTTCGATACCATTCTATTACCATTGTGATTGTTTGGGTGCACCCCTTGATTTTTGGAGTGTTGTTCGGGGTGGGCGTAGTGGCTGCTACGTTACCGCCAGCCCGTGTGCGTAATTGGTATATCTACCCTGGCATTGCCTTGTGTGCCGTGTCACCTACCATACCAAGCCTTTACTACGAGTTTGTTTTTCTCTCGTAGCCCATGGGGTATTTAGGGTAGTCTCCCGATCTGGAGATACGCTGATACTGGATGGACTACTGGGACTATTACGTGTTAAGGGAAATATTGGGTCACTCCTTAACGCTGTTTTAAAGTAAGTTTATTTTACTGTAGACATTATTATAATAGCGCAATATTACTATATAATAACTAGTTTAACGGATCCTCAGAGGAAGGGCGGTCACAGGCATCCTTTAAGTTACTTGTATCTTTATTACAGTTCACTTGAGTTGGTTTACATTATATGAGTATATATATGTCTTGACTCGAGTGTTTTGTGTTTTGCTTTACGCACGGGTTGGCTTGAGTATTCACAGCTTTAGATTCTCTTTCTGGAGCTGGTCTTTGCTGGAGATTCTGCCTATCTATTTATATATCTATTTCAGTTTCGGCTATTCTAGTTTATCTCATGTATTAGTGAACTTCTATGTATTTGGGATTTCTATTATGTTGTTTCCAGACTGATATTATGTATTTGTTTGAGACTTTGTTATAGTAGCTTCATGAATTATATTCCGCTGCGAGTTATTCTGATTGTTCTGTGCCTGTGATTCTGTGTATTTGATTTCTTTTGCTCCAAATTTATTTACAATCTGTTATTTTGCATCATTCAAGTCTGACATGTGTGGATTATTGTCGATTTGAATGGTACGAAATGGCGGATCGTCACAATAAACGACTGTTTCCTCTATACAAGTTGTTTGAACTTTTTGTACTTGTCTAATACATTAATTTTTAATTAATTAGAAAGTAAAAATATTTTAGTGTTTATGATTAACTAAATGTGATTAGTGATATATTAACAAAGTGATTAAGGAGAAGAAAATTTGGCGAATAGTGTAAACGATATTTTCTTTAGCAAATAAGTTGTAAAGTAGCATGTGAGGGGGAGGCTCCTTTGTGATCTTCCATGAAGGGTATGAGATGAAAATGACCACTTATTTAAATCTACTAAAACAACCTTAAGGTTAAGAGTAGTCACTTGTTAAAAAATTTAAAAAAAGGTAGAAACAAATTAGAACTAATCCATGTCTATCTCCACTAATCTTCTCTAATCAAAGCAAATCAACTCCAAATCATCTCAAACTTTAACCGAGGCCTTAGAACCCCACAGGAAGCAAGAATATCAAGTTGGAGATCGAAGAAAAGTAGCACAAGGGGAGATCTAGCTTAGGCCATGAGTAATAAATGAGAAGGGAAGGTGACAAACTGCAAAAGCAAGATAAAGGTTGGATCTTTTGGTTTTCTGGTGATGGTAGGAAGTGTTCCATTTATGGTGGCTTTTGCTTGTGCTAACTTGGTTATGATGTGAGTTTACTTACCATTTGATTGTATGTGTTGTGATGTATTTATTGTGTTCGAAATATAAAGTTCCTTAGCTAATTAAAGCTATAACTTTGGACCCTCTTACTTTTGAAAGCAAATGACATCTTTATATTAGATATTATCACTTCTATTACCGTCTATAACATATGGCGTGGCCTTGACATTGTGTATAAATGGTTGTTTGGGTTGTATATTGAAATTGAAATGGATATGGAGTGATCCATATAACAATAGTCGCTATGAAAGCACTTTGAATCTCCTTGTTTTTAAACTTGTTCAAATTGTTTGTATGTTAACATATTGTGATATAATATATTTTGTTGTGCTCTATAAATATATAAGTATATGTAATAGCAAGGAGTTAGTTAGAAAGGTTGTAGAACATGTAAAACAAAGTTGCGAAAGTTAGAAGCTAAAATGTCACAATGCATGCACTTTGAAAATACCTCATGTTCGATAATTTTCAATCTTAAGTTGAGAGACATCTGTAGGGGTTTCTTTGATTTTTTAATAAATAAAATATATGTACTTATTTCTGTACAAATATTAAGGTTTGAAAAGTTATAGAACTGTTAAACGAAGTAGCAAAAGTAATTGCGAAAATGGTCGCTATATGAGCACTTTGAAAATACCTTATTTTTGGGAATTTTTAAAATAATTTTGAAAGATGTCCTTGGGGGTTCTTTGCATGTTTTTTAAGTGGTCTAAGTATACTACTTACTGTAAAAAAATTGGATCTTAAATCGTTTATTTAAGATGTGAAAACTGGCTACCAAGTTCATGCTTTTCCTAGTATTATCTATCCATTATCATTTACAACACTTATAAATGACGTCTTTGACCTACAATATGATTTCTGGGCTCTTTTGGCAACAATGATTGTGTCATGTTATTTTTAACAATTTTTGTGTGATTTTAAATGATAATTATATTTGTAGGATCGTTTTAGAAATGTTTAATAACATTAATTAGAGTATTTTAAAAAATAGTTTGAAGTTTAAATATATTTTTAATAATTATTTGTGAATTTTTACAGTAAAGGGTTTTAAAATGTAAAAAATGCTTTTTTATATATTTTGTCAAATTTATAAATTATTTATTTTTATGCAATATTGTATATAGATATTTAAAACTCAATTATAAATATTTTTAAAGTGTGTATATATAAGTTTGAAAAGTTAAGTATTTTATAAAAGAATATAAGTGGTTTTAGTTATACAATTAGTTCTAATAAATGGTTTTGAGAAGTTAATTAAAAGTATATTAGCTTATTAATAAGTATGCTTAGACGTTTAAAAAGAATGTTGTAAGATAATGTTAAATATAGAAGTATTTTGGGTTTATAGTAAATAATGTTTTAATAACATTTGTTTTTAACCTTTTTAACTATACTTAGGAATATAATTGGATCATTGAAAAGAATGTTTCAAAGATAATGCTAATTGTGAAATGTTTTGGGTTTATAGTAAATAATGTTATAGTATATTTGTTTTTAACCCTTAAATATAATTGTTCTTTAAACTAGTTTTTTAAAGGTAATGCTAACTATGAAATGTTTAGGCTTTATAGTAAACAATATTTTAGTAACATTTTTTTTAACCTTTGAATATACTTATTCTTTAAAAAGAGTATTTTTAAAGATAATGCTAATTGTTAAATGTTTTGAATTCATAGTAAATAATGTTTCAATAACATTTATTTTTAACCCTTAAATATACTTGTTCTTTAAAAAGAGTGTCTAAAAGATAAAGCCAAATATGAAATGTTTTGGATTTGCAGTAATAATGTTTTAGTAACATTTGTTTTAGCTCAATTAGTTTTACTTGTGAAAAGTGGAAAATCTTCTTAAGTGATTTGTGAATATCCTTATACCTTGAGATAAAAATATGAATATATTTATAAATATTTAAAATGGTAGAAATGATATTATATATGTGTATATATTTTGTAAAGGTATTATATATATATATATATATAAGTATTTATAAGGTGTCTTAATTAATAAAAGAATTAATTGAATTAAAAGGGGATTAGAAGTCGCTTATGTGACTTAATTGTGCTTTGTGTGTTTACTTGTTTATGAAAAGTGTTTAATCCTATACTTAGCATAAAAGTCGGAAAAGTAGACTTGTTCTATCTGTGAGAGTTAAGAATGATGTTCGGGTAGGGTTTAGAAGCAAACGGTGCTCTAACCTACTGGCTTCGCCCTTAACCAAGGGATAACATAAGTTAAGAAAGTCAAAAATGTGATAAGTATACGAGACTTGTTTTCCATATGCGATCTTTTTCTATTTCATGCTATGTAGTCCGTTGTCGACTATCGAATTTGAAAAAATTAACTTGGGAAGTATATGCAAGAATCATGTACTGATATAATTTGAGATCCATCAGGGAAAACTCATTCATATGAATCGTCTCTTGCTTTAAGAATATATATATATATATATATATATATATATATATATATATATATATATGAGATCCTTTAGGGTGGACTCCTTTATATCGATTGTTTATTTCGTAAAGAACCAAAATTGAGTTAACTGAAAATTCATTGACTTAGTTTTGAAGAGTAAGGGATTGGATAAGTGTATTACTTACCGAAAACCACTTCAAAATTGATATATGAGTCTATGTTTTGAAAACGGTTGTGGAGCTATATAGTTGAACTATTTATCCTAAGGTTTAGTCCAAGGAGGAGGTCAGTGTTAGCAATCATCGAACGACTTATGTTGGAATCCATGTAGAGATCGTGAACTATTCGAGATGCTAGATTCCACAGAGAGACTCAAGATCTGTTCGAGTGATGATGATTCGTGTGTTGAGATGATAAACGTGACTTCAACATTGAAAATGATAGAAAACAGAGTAGGACGCATAGCCATGGGGTTTAGCTAACCCAAAGAGTACATCAACTCCGAATATTTAGAGATGCCTTTGGTTAAAGCGCGTGGGAGTTGTTGGTATTCGATATCACATGTTTGAGCGTGGACTAACAATATTTTACCTAATGACATATTTTATCTAGAGACATGTATGGTTTCAGAAAGACTTTCTGACCCTTGTCAGGAGGTCGGCTTTGGTTTACTGAAGAGACCTCCAATGGAAATACATATGCGAATGTACCTTAGCGGTTTCAGTTTTACTTCTAATAATGATTTGCTGTGAGATGCAAACACCACAGCTATTTTCTAATTTTTATTCTACATGCTAGACATTATTTATTATATCCCCATATGTACTTATTAGATGGATTTGGTTCTTTTGATGGGATAACCATCCTAGTGATTTGGATAGTCTCGAAAGTACCTTATATGTTGATGATATATTTCTTGAGTTTATCATACCAGACATATATTTGACTCATGGCTTTAGCATTTCCTTAATTTCTCAAGTTCTCCATCAAGCAGTTGAGAAAGGCATTCTAGTTGGAAATTCTTTGGAGCTCAAGGATACTAGCTGGATGTTTTACCTACCATATTATTCTTATTTCCGCTGCACTACTATTATGTATATATCAGAAATTGTGAGGATAGTTGTTATAACTGTCCAAGCCGATGGTAGCGTTTAGGATTTTAACTCTAAAATGCTACGTATCTTAGACTGACAGTTTGTACTCTCTTCTGATATTATATATTATCGTTTAGTTATGAGATTCTAATGTTGTGTTCATTCTTCCTTTTACATTTTCTTTTTCTTTTATTTTACCCTAACAATTTGTCATTCCAGCACATGAGTACTCGGTACATGAATACTGTGGATGTATTAGTGTCGACATTTGAGGATCGAAAAAGTGAGTCGTGACAACTTCTATCATGTTACTATGGAGGGGAGTTTGCAGTGGTAAATGTTATGTGGTAATGTAGGGGCAAAGCTCAAGATGACGGTAGTCAACCTGTCCAATCAAATTACAAATTTTAGGAGACAATGCCACTTGGTAGGTGTTGGGCAAAGTTCTGTCCAATAAATGCCACGTCATGTTTGTGTTCAAATTTGAATTCAAATATCAATGGCTATACCCATTGGAGCATAGATGTATCTATTTGTTCTCAACAGACACCACTAGTCACACTCCTGGCATGTGAACCACATCATCTCAATAGGAAATACTCAATTTCATTCATTTTCTTGAATTTTGAAATCTTAAAAGCATCATCGGTATATTTCAAGTATATTTCTAATCTCTACAAATTATAAAGCTTTCAAATCTCGTGTTGACATCTCGGTCTATGTTTCAAGTTGGGATTTTAAGATCTCAGATGGGATGGTTGTGTAATTAAAAATCATGTCTAAAAAATCGCCTCCTCAAAGTGCATAAGGCGAATCTCGGGTGAAATCCGAGCAGGATGAAGGAGATTTAAAACTTCGCAAATAATCATAACTTGCACAATATTCTCTGTTGTGTGCTAAAAGAAATTTCTTGTTCTACATTATAAGATTTGTAAATAGGAGAACATTATTAAAAGAAAGCTCTCGAATCATGCCTTCGAGCGACATTTCTATTCAGCATAACAGCAATTCTCACAACCAATATAATCAAGAGTTTATTTAATGGACATTTACAAATGAGGCATCAGTCAAATATATGCCCAATTGTTGGAGGCATGTTAAAAAAATGTTTATATTCAACTGACATTTGAATTAAATCCCATTTAAATAGACTTTACTAAACTATAGTTTAAGTAGAATTTTTAATTTTTTCTTTAAGTTTAATTCTTAATAGAAGTTTAAATAGATTTAAACTTTTAACTTTTATTTTAAGTTTAAGGTTTAATAGAAAATCAATAAATATATTTAAATTTAAAGTTTTGATGGAAATTCAAGAGAAGATTGAAATAAGGACATAACATTTTTAGTTTAAAGCAAAGATACTATTGGAATTTATTTTGATAATCATAAATTATAACGTAATGGAAATGAGAATAAAACATTTCTAAACTACTATCTATGCTTATTTTTCATGTCCCTTTGTTTTTCTTAACCACAAATACTTTAGTTACTCTTCATCCGTAGTCTTACATACAAGAATATGATTTGATATTGCTCTCTTCAAGTGTTGATGTCAAGTAAGTTCTTAATTATTTCTTCCTTCTCTTTAAGACCAGTCTATGTTTTTATCGTAATTTAGTTATATTTTTCTTGTGCCTTGGTAATCAGTGTTTCAGTTAGGACTGGAAATTTTATTTCAATTTAACAAACTAATCCATGGATGATCTCATGACATCATAATCGCTTCCATAAATTGTTTACTACAAACTAATGGAGACTTTCTTTAGATTTGTAAATTAGTAGTGGACCCTAATTTTTGCGCTTCGCTTTTGCCGTTGTTATTTTACACCCAATATATAGTCTTCGATGTTAAAGATTTCCATTTTGCATGCTAATTTAGTAAATAATTGTAATAACCCCTATTTTTTAAGACCTAGTAGTTTAAATGATCGATTTATTAATTACAGATGTGATACAATTTATCAATTTACTGATTTTAAAGTTTATGTATATAAGCGATTAAAAATTTAATTTTTGAATATATGTGAATTTAAACTTGAAATATTTTACATTGTATTTGTAACATCTATTAGCTGAAGAAAACATATTAATATTAGTCATTCTGAGTTATGGATTGGAATATATGAAGAAACCAAATTTGGAAATATTTTGGGTAGCAGCACTTGATCCAAGGGCCAAACCTATTCTAGGGTCATATGTTCGCTTGCAGCCCATTGTAAATTTACGATGCATGAATCAAATATGGACGAATGTGTTTGATTAGATGATTAGATAATGTAAAAGTCAATGCAACAGAAAATATAAAGCAAACCACCCAGATAGCTTTATACTCGTTCGAACTCCTCATCCTATGTTCGGTCATGTAATCCCCTCTAGACTTTCACCAAACAACTCTCACCCAAAGAAACATTTTTCACAACTATTAGAACAACTGAACTTGACTTCAATACGAACCCCAAAGACAATGCAATAGGACTTGAACTCCGCCAACGTTCGAGCTTTAGTAAAAAGTGGAAAAAATCATTGACTTAACTTTACTATGTGTGAATACACTAATAAGTTAATGCTATAGTACAAAATTCATGTAACCCTCATAAATGATATTGTGAGGAAGTGTACAGATGTAGGAAGATATTCGATCAAAATTTGAGGATGCGGAATTGAATGACCACTGGTCCAAGAATAAATAGTAATCGTTTATTTGAATGTACAAATTATAAAATAGGGCAATTGAATCAGAATTAAGATGTGGAAAATAGTTGTTTTTCTTTGGATTGCTAGAGAGACTTTATAAATGATGTAAGGGTGCATCTGATGAGTTGTTGCTATTAAAACCGAAGAGAAACAACTGGAGAATGAAGAGGAAGATGATTGATATAAGGAGGCATGTATAAACATACAGGTTGACCTATATAAACAATCATGGCCAAATACTCTAATATAAGGTAGAACAACTATTTCCATGTTGTAGCAATTTGAGAAGTACAGGAAAAATGTTAGGTCAAATACAGGTCGACATATTACTTTAGGAAAGATGTAGGAATTTGATAAAATAATTAAGGCCAATAGGAATTTGAAAAAATAATCATGGCCAAACACATACGGGTTGGCCTGTATAAACATACAATTCGACGTGTGATTTCATATTGGTCGACCTATATATTGGTCAACATGTGACCTAGCCCCATTTGTTATTTATATATGTTTTGTTCTGATTTCTTTTGGAATTTTATTTGACTTATTTTGACACATGATAAAATTCCAAAAATTCTCCAAAATACTCTGTGATGTGCAAAAGATTACGCCAAATTTAGGGTGATTTGGGGATACTCTATGGGTTTTAAAAAATCGAGACTAACATCACTCTATAAAAAACATACTTTTGACTTTTTCATCCGTTTGCCCAACTTCGAATATTGATTCAACCTTGTTGTGTTCTCGTAGATTTTATAATGCCATTAAATGTATTTTTAATGGTTTTTATCCATTGTAGATGTCCATCTTGATTTACTTTGATAAATTTTCACATATTGGACACTATTGAAACCCTACCGATCGCCATTATATCACATTTTCTATATTATTGCTTGTGTACCTCAAATAAGTCAATAAAACCATTAGTATCATTATCATATAGTTGTTATCAACAAAACACTAGAATCATGTTTCTAACATTTTTTCCTTTTTGATGATGACAATCATACAACTTATGTAATAAAACTCCTCTTGAATTATAACAGCCGTGCAACTTAAATAATTAAACTCGTTTGAATTATTACTCCAATACCTCCCATGTCGATATACTTGAGTTTTCTGCATTTTCTCCCTCTATATCGTCAACAAAAGGAGACAAATTTAAGAAATATACAAAGTTACTTATTAAAATATTTTTCACTCCTTTCAAAATTTAAACAAATAGTCATTTAGTTTATGCTGTTTAAAGTAAAAATACCTAGTTCTAGTCTTAATTTAATATATGTAGTTTCTTGTAGTGGTATAGTTAAAATATTAGCAATTTCTTACTCTCTGTCTACAAAATTAAAAAAGATATATCCTTTCAGTACATGATCTCATAGAAAATGATGTCTAGTGTCAATGTGTTTTCTTCATGAGTGATTAACTGGATTTTTGGACGAATTAATTGCACTTATGTTATCACAATATATAGAAGACTTGGTAATATTTACTCCCAAATCTTTCAGTGTTTGTTACATATATGTCACTTGCGCACAAGCTAACACTCTCGAAATGTACTTTGCTTTACAGTTGCTAAAGATACATAATTTTGTTCTAAACTAGGAGACTAATGGCTAACCAAAAATTAACGTGTGTCAACTCTGCTTTTTCTATCCATCTTCTAGCCTCTAAAATAAACATCGCTATAGGATACTAACTCAAAAAGTCAACTTTTGAGTAAAAAATTCTATAATTCCTAGTTCCATTTCAGTATTTAATATTTATCTTTCGTCTCTTAAGTGCGGCTTCATAGCATTGTCCTAAAAGCTAGTGCATAAGCATGTACTCATTATTATATCCGATTGGCTAACGGTTATGTAGAGTAGTTACTTGATCAAACTATGGTACAATCATTGATCAACTTCTTTTCCATTTTCATCATAATCTATATGTAAACTTGTACTCATTGGAGTTATTCCACTAATTATATTTTCCTTCCAAATCGTTTAACCAAATCTTTGTAGTTTATTCATGATAAATGAAAGTACAATTGTTTAGTTGTTTAACGTATAAATCATTTAAGTTTTTCCATAAGAGACATTTCAAGTTTATTTTTCATAATATTTGAAAATTCTATACATAAATTTTCATTTATGGATCCAAAAATAGTATCGTCTCTTATATTTGTACGACTAATAGATCATCCTTGTTCTTTTTAATAGAAATGGTAGAGTCAACATTACCAATTTTAAAACCTAAGCTCAAAGGTTATTTTTTAACCCATCTAAGAAAATGATGCATGTTTAAGGTCGTTAATGCCTTTTTGATCTTAAATATGTGGTTAGGATATTTTTTCATGCTTAAACGAGGGAAGTTATTCTACATAAACATTTTCTTTTATAAAACCATTCTCAAAAGCACTTTTAACGTGCATATGATAATTGAAATAATGGTGACAAGAAAACGTTAATAGAATTCTTATTGCTTTGAGTTTTGCTACAAAGGCAAATGTCTCATCGTAATCAAATCCTTATTCTTTATTGTACCTTTGAGTTATTGGTGTAGCTTTATGTATGATAATTTCCCCGTTTTTATCATGTTTATTTTTGTATACCCACTTAATTTCGATTTCAAATTAATTATTAGGTCTAAGAACTGATTCCTACCCATCGTTGCATTCAAACTGGTTTAACTCTTCATTCATAGTTAAGGTCCAATAATCATCTTTTGCAGCTTCTTTATAATTTTATGGTTCTAAATTAGATATAAAACCAATAAGACTCTTTCATTAGGTTGTCTTCTAGTTAAAATTTTAGTAGTAACATTACTAAGTACCTTTTCAATTGGACGATCTTTCGAAATTCTTGGTGGTGACTTAAATGTACTGTTATTTGAATTTGATTGTCATTATCATTACTATTTTCATCAATATTATTATTTTGTATAACATTTTGTTCAACTATTGTTGGTTGGTTAAAGATAAAATTTCACCTCCATTTTTGGTAAATCTAAAATTTTCATAGGAAGATAGTGCAGGGTTCTTTTCATGATATGTTTTCTTTTATTATAAATTTTGTAGGCTTTACTTCTCTTCAAGTACCCAACAATGATATCTTCATTGGCTTTCAAGTCGAATTTGCCTATTCGGTTGTTTTTATCGAGTATAAAAAATTTTGCTTCAAAAAACAAATCATGATACTTCTGATTTCTTTACACTAAAAAGATCATATGGAGTATTTTTCATCAACGACCTTACTAAGACTTGGTTTAAAACGTAACTTCTTCTTTTTTCCAAAAGTTTCTAGGTAAAGCACTATGGCAAAGTAACGTTCTGGCGCATCCTTGTAAATTTTTCCTTTTACTTCCAATGACACTAATTTGTTGCAGTGTCCTACGAAAAGGAAAATTATGGTTAATACCCTTTTTATTACAAAGGTCTTTAAATTGTTCGTTTTCAAATTCACCATTGTGATCGCTTCTTATATTTTTGATTTCAATACTTTTCAAATTTTTAATTCTTTTAACACAAATCTTGAAATTTTAAAAAGTGCCACATTTATGTTTTAAACAGTATCCAAGCACAATGTGGAAAACTGTCAATTATCACAAAATTGTATTTACTACTATTTATTGAATAACACTGCCTCTGCGCAGCTTGATTCCAAACAAAAAAGGTAAACTAACTTTCAACCACCAAAAATTAAAAATATGAGCTATGCAAAGGCTAACTAACTATAAATAAATCAAAGCACAAAAGCGAGTGCAAGTTCAAAGCTCAATAATTGACGAGAGAGAACACAAAAGAGTAAAAATTAAGGAGAGAAAACTATCGAAGATCCCAATACATCATGACTGGTCTGCCTTTGTACACACATAAAGCAGGATTAGTGGGAAAGGGTTATCTGCATTTTTACATACATTAAATTATCAAAAAAGTGTAGCATATTCCATCAGCCCATGTATTCAACCAATGATCTAAACCGATGAAAGCCACCGATGAAAGCCCATAGACAAGTTCTTTCACACCCCCTCACATGATATGCTTTAACATAGAAGTTCTGAACAAGATTCTCTCCAAACTCTGTCAATGCATTAAGTACCAAGAATCATCCCCATAACTATTGCATTCTCATGAAAAATAAATAACTCGTCCTTTACAACCACTTCAGTAGCCTCACATGATTGTTAAATCCTAAGTTAATTCCTCTAACCATCCACTCGTAGTTGTTATTTATCTTTCCTTATTTTCCTTTTTATCAGTGACAACAAATAGTCAATAATCTGCCATTTCCTCTTCAATAAATGTCATGAAAAATTCCATTTCCCTATAACAAGTATAATTTACTCCATAATAAATAATGTATTAACACTCATGCAAGGCTCATAATGATTGATCAACTTCTTATAATAACACTCATAAAGAGTACAATTTACTGCTATAAATTCCATGATCCAATACCTTTCCTTCATAATTCATACCATGATTGTCAACATGCTAAAGGTGATGCAATACACGTATATTTCTTTTAAACACTGAAATTAATTCATTTCAACCAAAAGGAAATATCCTGTAAAGACTCATAAATCCCCTAATTAACTTCCATTTGAATTCTCATAAACCAGTCATACATCTAATTTACCCTCGGCCATTAGAGATCAATTATAGGATGGACGATTCATAATCAATAACAGTTCCAGCATTTATCGCAACCGTTCGCAGGAACATCTCATCGACATGACCACACCGACAATTTTCAAACGCAAATAAACCTTGTTTTGCAAATGAGAATGTAACATGACTTGGAAAGCGTAAAATATATATCATTTTGTATATAGCTTTGCATTTTTGATGAAATCGATAATAAAGTAGAAAAATCCTCATAGTGATTGTAGATCATCTATGCATCGAACCACCCATAATTTTTGTCCCATTACGCATTTTATATTTATTTCTTTACCTAATCCAAGGCATAAATCTCTTTAATCCATAATCTGTGATTAAAGGTCCACAATCATCCATATTCTAATGCTAACGAAAAATGTAACGACCCGCCAATAATAAGTAATAGTAATCTTATTTTGAATAAACATTTAAATAAATATTTTCCTCGAAATTTATGTGGATAAAATAACATTATATTTAATAGTTGATTTATTTAATTTAAATTGAGATTTAATGATTAAAGAAATTTTTTAATTATCCAAATAATTATTTTAAATGATAATAGTTCATTTTGAATAGTTATAAAGTGATAATGAATCATTTATAATAATTTTATAAAGATATATATTTGATTTGAAAATATAAGGAAAAATCGACATCGCTTTATCAGTATAGTGACAATTTTGTAAATTTTATAAATAATTTTGGTAATAATCATTTTAATTTGTTTAATATGATAAGAAATTTATTTTTGAATTTTGTTTACAAATATATGTACATTAATAAATAAGTGAAAATGTGACCGATAATCGGTTCTTCGGATTTCAATGATTTAACAAACAAAACTTGTTCGAAGACCTTCGAAGTGTTATGCACTTACATGTACATACATATATATGTCACATGCACATGATAATATGTACATACATACATACATACATACATACATACATACATACATACATATATATATAACGATTACAAAAATAATTTAATAATTTTGAAGCTTAACATTTAAGTAACAATAAAGCAAACATCCCTTCATTGTACACACCACCACCTTGCATCAACCATCACTTAGCTTTGGAGGGGGAGTCGTGCGCTACGGGCTAGGGAGGGATGTGGGCTAGGGTCATTTAGGTAATTATGTAGTATAATATTTTGTTCTAAGGTTTTTCCTATAAATACCACCCATCTTCTCACAAAAATCCTAATACCATTCCACTTCTTCTTCCTCTTCTTTTGAAGCTTTCTAAGAGCCTCTTTAATGGCCTCATATTCATAAAAAATATTTTAGAAAAGTTAGATAAAAATATCAAATAAAGAGGAATATGTATACACTAGTTTATAATATCAATCCACTTCAAAACTAGTTCTAAACACCTCCTCTACTCCACCAAAGTCCACAGCCACTAACCACACCACCTAGGCCGTGAGCACCATTAGCATCAAGGCTAGGCCGAGCCACTTCAAGGTTCAAAGCTCGAATTCATGGAGTTTAATTCCGTGGTAGCGGAGCAATAGCCAATTTTCTATTAGCTCGAAGGGAAAATGAAGGTGAGAACTTCTAAACTTTTATATTATATTTTGGATGATGATATGATGTTTGATGTGGATATTTATTATGCCTTGATCATCATGTTTGGATTGTTTCATATGAATGTTGAAAATATATGCAAGTCATAAAAATACGCGTCGATAAGCACAAACGAAATCACTTTCCTTGAATTAACGAAATAGTGTGTGTGGAATTTTAAACCTCTTTAAAATAGTTTAAAAATGATTTTAAAATATTTTATAAACATTTGAAAGTGTTCTGGTAAAGTTTCAATACCTTCTTCTCTTCTTCTCTTCCTCCTTCCATACCTTCCACCTCACCAACCATTCCTTCGACCATACATCCGACCATACCACCCATCTCTTTCGTTCCCAGTAAGTACATCAACATACTCGAATGTCCTCCTGCTGATACGGCTGCTACGGCAACTACCATCCCTCCTTCGCCTTCGACCCGAACCAATCCCAAAAAACCTGTAAGCTTAGAAACTTCCAGCTTCAGAACTTATGCCCAGGTGGTTGCCTCGCCGCCTAGACCTCCACTCCTGCCTAAACCCCCCTCCAAGTGGCGCCTCCCCCTACCGATCTTCCTAAGTATGCGCCACACTATCGATTTTTTGAAATCGAAGAGCCGTTGCCTTCGATGTGCGGGACTCAGACACATGGCGAAAAACTGTCAGGATGCCAAGATTTGTTATAAATGCGGATTTTTTGGACACCCACAATCGCATTGTCCCGATAAGTCTTTTAAACCCACACGAGTAAACAATCACAACTCAGCCGCCTCCCTCTCTCTCCCCACTAAAAACAAAAATGCTTCAGGTGTGTGGGTCCCAAAATCAAATCCATTACCAGCTCAGCATAAACCCTCCCGCTTCCCAACACACTCTCTTTCCTCCCCTCCCGCTTCCCAATGTACTTTACCATCCCCCACTATAATGCCAATACTCTCTGAGAATCCTTTCAAACCAAAAAATAATCCAAAAATATTTCGCAGAATGGAACCTCCCCTGTTTCTTACTGCCGATATTATCAGTGGTGTGTGGTCGATTGATTCCCTTCACTACACTCTCACCACCAATTTTCATCATCGAGACTGGCCGATGTGTCTACTGACAAACAATAGCTTTATCCTTTACTGTCCCTCGTATGCTATCCGTGACCAGATCCTCTTCGTTCAACCATTGCAAGAGCTCGTGCAGTTATTCAGTTTCGACCTTGGGAACAACCAGAGAACCCCACACCGCCTCTAGATCCGCCAACATGGGCACGAGTTTCGGGTTTTCCCGAACTCTTCCGATTCAACACAGATGCCATATCAGATGCAGTTAGCCCAGCCGGTAAATTCTTGATGCAGGATAATTGCGAATGGGCGAATCTAGACCACCGCTTCCTATATATCAAAATGCAATTTTATAGTGGCATCGGCTCCTCTTCCTCCTTTGTCGCTGTAGTGAATGAGGTAGCATACCTCCTGACCATCGAGAAATGGGAACACGAACACCCCAATAGAAGGCCGAAAAATCATCTGCTCGGTATTGATTACGAGAAAGACTTCCAACAATTCGAATGGCACATAGCATCTGACAACCTAGATTCTGATGACCGGCTTGATGTGATGAACTATGAGCCCATATCCCCTGACCCCTTACAGGTCCTAGGTCAATTTAATGATCATTCGATTGTGGTTGTCGGTCCGAGAGGGTGGGACCCTTGGCCTGTTCAGGAACATGGGTGGAACCCCTATGCCGATCTCGACCTATCAACTCCCTGCCGTCAAATTATCCCACCCCCACCAACTATCCCAGATCCGATTCCAGTTTCACCCCATCATCCTCGTATGGAAACCCCTCAGCCAGAGTGTCAATCACCCACTCTTCTTTTCCATGCTCCACAACCTGTTAATCAAAGTCAGACACCTCAGCAGGAGGCCGGGCAGTGGTCTCAGTTCCTCACCCCTACGACGGTCCGCCGGAGCTCCAGGTTGGACAAAGCGGCATCACATCCTGGTAGTTTCTTCAAACATGTTGTTTTCTCCTCTCTTAATAAAAGTCTAAACAAAAAATGGCACGTTGCATGGGTGTGAGTTTGCGTGATGAACACTACACCTCCATGCAGGCGCTTGAATCAGAGCGTTTGTCGTTATCTCAATGAAGTTAATTTCTTTGAATGTAAGGGGGCTGGGGGACCCCAGTAAGAGACATTCTGTCAATCTCATAATTGCTCCCCATTACCTAGACATTCTGTTTCTACAAGAATCTAAAATTTCAGACCCCAACCTCCTTAGACAAATTGGTGGGACATTCCTTACTGGGTGGGCCCATCTGAATGCAGTTGGCTCTAGTGTGGGTATAGTGACAGCCTGGAATGAATCCATATGGTCCCACTGCCAAACTTTTTATCACTCTTCGGCTTTACATGTATCACTTCGTCATTTACAAACTGGAACTATCTTTTTCTTCTCCAATATTTATGGTCCACTTAATACTCTTGACTGCAACGATTTATGGTTAAATTGTCTTACCTTCGCCTCTCATATCAACGGGCCTTGGGTTGTCGGTGGAGACTTCAACACCACCCGTTTCTCCACCGAAAGAAATTCTGGAAATCTTTCTCAAGACTCTGAATCCTTCAATTCTTTTATCAACCAATGCTTCCTGATCGACCCACCCATCAGTAATCGTCTGTTCACCTGGTCCAACCGTAGATCTGATCCCTCACTGGCCAAACTAGACCGTTTCCTTTTCAATCCTGCCTGGGAGGATTTATACCCACTCTCTATGGTCTCAGTCCTAGCCTCTACCATCTCAGACCATTGTCCAATCCTCCTTGACTCTAGCTCATCCAACGGTCCTTCCAGACCCTTCCGCTTCGAGCGCCTTTGGCTTCTTGAACCTTCATTTGATACCTTCATCAAAAATATCTGGTCCCAGCCTTTCCCTATCTCCTCCGCCTCAGCCAGAGTCGTCACCAAATTAAGAGCCCTTCGTAAACTTATCAGGCCCTGGGCCAAGTTGGTTTGGGGCTCAATTCTCTCACGCATCTCAGCAATCCAAGAGGAAATTTTAGACCTAAACATTCTTGAAGAATCACATCCACTTTCCGAATCTGATCGAGCACGATTGAGAAATTTAGAAGCGGAGCTCGATAGATTGTCTCTACAAGAGGAGATTGGTTGGAAGCAGCGTTCCAAAGCAAAATGGATCGAGGAAGGCGACAAAAACACAGCTTATTTTCACCGCCTTGCTAATGGTAGGCGCAGATCCACATTTATCCCTGAAATCATTCACAATGATATATCTACCACTGACCAAACTGTTATCCTCAATCTGTTCTCAACCTATTACCGCAACATCTTAGGTAAACACCACCCCCCTATCCCACATCTTGACTGGAATCTTCTCTACCCAGATAGTTCCCTCATCCCAATCGATCAACCCTTCTCGGAGGAAGAAATCTGGGCTGCATTGAAGGACATGTCCGACGATAAGGCCCCGGGTCCCGATGGTTTCGGCCCCTTCTTCTTCAAACACTTCTGGGAAACTGTCAAACAAGATATTATTGAGATGTGTGTCGAATTTCAAGAGGAGCCATCATCTGTGGCTCGCCTAAACTATGCTAATATTATCCTTATTCCCAAAATCCCTGGGGCCAATTCCCTTCCCTCCTTCCGTCCCATCAGCCTTCTGAACACCACTTTCAAAATAATCACCAAAGTTCTGGCCAACCGCCTTCAATCAGTCATCGCCCCTCTTATTGGAATTGAGCAATCCGCATTTATCCTTGGCCGTAACATCATAGACTGTGTAGCAACCACTCAAGAGATTATTTCCTTCTGTCATCAAACTTCAATGCCAGGCATTTTTCTCAAATTAGACTTCTCCAAGGCCTTCGACACTGTCAACTGGCAATTCATTCTTGACCTTATGAAGCATAGAGGCTTCCCCCCCAAAATGGTGCAATTGGATCCGAAGTATTCTTAATACTAGCTATTCTTCAGTTTCGATAAATGGCTCTACTGGTGGTCTAATCAAATCCGCTCGGGGTCTGCGCCAAGGAGATCCACTATCTCCCCTGCTCTTCGTCCTCGTGGCTGACGTTTTCAATCGTATGATCAAATTAGCTATATCTAATAACCTCTTCGATGGCATTAAGCTCCCTAATTCCACTCTGACCATATCCAACCTACACTTCGCCGATGATACTATCCTGTTTGCAACCCCTAACGTCAACCACATCCGATGCCTCAAAGTAGCTTTGTATTCTTTTGAACTTATATTTGGCCCATCTATCAATTTCAATAAAAGTTCCATCATCATGTTAGGAAACTCTGACCATCTCGGACCCACATACTCCAAATTGCTCAACTGCACTATCGCACAATTCCCTATCTCATATCTCGCCATCCCCCTCAGACCAACCAAGCTCCTTAAAACTGACTGGCTTCCCCTCATATCAAAAATTGAAAATAGACTCCTTTCTTGGAAGGCACATTCCCTCTCCTCTGCGGGTCGTCTTATCCTCGTCAAATCAGTCTTATCGGCCATCCCTTCTTATTGGATGTCGTTTTACAAATTACCAGGTTGGGTAATCAAAAAAATAGACAAGATCAGAAGTTTTTTCCTTTGGAATGGGGGCAGAATAAAGAAACTCGTTAACTGGCAGACGGTTTGTATGCACACCAGTAATGGTGGCCTTGGAATCGTTAATCTTCACCATTTCAATCTTGCCCTTCTAGCTAAATGGCTCTGGAGATTTCTCTCCCCCGAAACCTTCCTTTGGAAATCATGGATTACCACACTTTACTACCACTCTAACCCCCGTCTTGTCCTTCACTCCGTTCCCATCCCTAAGCCTTCCACTTTCTGGTCTGGTGTCCTCTCCACCCTCCCCCGAGTTAAATCTCTCTTTCAAGTCAAGGTGGGCAATGGAGCTAAATGTCTCTTCTGGTTAGATATATGGTTCGGCCACCATCCACTTTCCTACATCCTCCCCAACCTCTTTTCCAACTCAGCCTCTTACCAAATCATTACTTCAGACTCTTTCCTACTCGGCCCTGACCATCTTCTTCCATCCTCATATTTCGGCCTCAATACCTATTCCGAGCTCCAATATGCTGCCTCTATCCTTCAATCCCTTCAATTCTACCCATTCCCAGATAAAATCATTTGGGCCCTCGACCCTGCTGCATGCTTCTCCGTCGCATCTTGTTATTCTTATCTGAACAACCCTGGTCGCCTGTTCAACTTCCCTAGACTTTGGAACTGTAAGCTCCAACCTCGAATAGCGCTCTTCCAATGGTGTCTTATCCATGGCCATATCAATACCAGAGATAGACTATTTCGACTTAATATCACTTTGGACCCCTACTGTGCTCTTTGTTCTAATGCAACTGAAAGTATACAACACCTCTTCTTCGATTGCGACTTCTCAGTTAGGGTTTGGGCTGCAACTTCCGCTCACCTGCTTGGCTTCATCCCAACAATCACTTCATTTTACGATTTCTGGCAATATAACCCCTCAAATAAAAGATTGGATCCTTTTGTGGCTATCTTTAGTTGGTACATCTGGGTCGAGCGAAATGCTCATGTGTTCAGCAAGACCAAATTGCTATTTGAGGGAACATGCAGGCGCATTATTTACTATTATTCTCCTTAACAGGTCACAGTTTCTCGGCGCCCTTCAGGCTTAGGCTGCCACGCACTAGATCTTCTTCAACTGAATCAACTGGTAGCTCCTCAGCGATCCCCAGAAACAGGCAGTATGGACACGATAGTAGCTCCTATCATCGGTCAGTTTTGTAGTCAATTGTCTGGACTGTCTCCTGGTTTCAATTAGTATAACTACTATGTTAAATTCTATCATTTTGGCCAGCGATCAGGCTTGTTGATCGCGCTACTTAAATATACTTATGCTATTTAACCGGCTGTGTAGTCTCACGCTACACATCCGTTTTACTCAAAAAAAATATAATCAAAAATAGGCGCGTCGCATAACATCCCTTCGCGATTCCGCGCCATAAAAGTCAAACAAGTACAAAAGATGGAATATAGCTTGGAATTCTTCAAGATAAGAATTTTTCAAACTACTCTATCTATAATTTTACAACGAAGAAATAAAATCGAGATTTTGATAAGCAGGTTTTAAAATATGAATAAAACAAGCTTTTAGAAAAATCGCGGTTTGGCAGTTTGGATTCCAAAACTGGATTTTTTTTTAAGAAATAATGTTTTAAAATTGTTTAAAAATGTGGAATAAGTCATATAAATATTTTAAAATGTTTTAAAAGTTTTTTGAGTAATAAAAATGAATTTTCAAATAATAAAAAGTCGTTTTGATTAATATAGCTTACAAAAGCATTTTCTGCGGCACTTCTCTATAACTTGTGAAATATAGCTTTAAACTTAACAATTCTTTTTCAAATCATTACCAAATATTTTCAAATGGATAATTAAGTTTTTTTTAATCATGATTGGGATGTTTTATAGTTTGTTTAAAAAGAATTTATATAAACAATTTAAAGAAAAGCTATTGCAAATTAAGTGGTTGGCTATAAAAGCCGATGAGAAGACTGGATTTTTCTATTCGTGAGATTCGGATGTGAGGTTTTTAAACTAAGGAGATGTTCATAAGCAAGAAGTTTCCAGGCTCACCTGGCCTCTTCCCTAGGCGAGGGATACATAAGGTCGAAATGTCAAAAACGAGTTAAGAATAAAACGATTTAAATTTTCCAAATTAAATACAACTTTGATTGTATAGGGATGATATTCTTACACTTGGTGTTAAAACCCAAAGAGGGAACTAGTACTATTCATGGAATTTAGAAGGTGATTTCATCGTTATTCCGCCCATAGTATTTGTTGAATATGGCAATTGATATTTAGTAGAATTTAATGATTTCTACAGATTCTTCTCATTTAACATGTACTGGTTTTGGATATACATCCTAGATAGCATGGTTTTAAATCAAATCGAAATTATGAGTTTTGAATTAAGAAATCATTGTTAAGATTTAAATGAAATAATTTGGAAATGTCTTCCTAAGTGAAAAAATGAAACGATTTGGAATTATTCCAAGATTAAAATGGGTTTTAAGTAGTAAAAGGATTTGATAAGAGTGGTTTAATGATTCCATATATATCGAAAAGAATGTCTTAGAAATGTATATCTCCAAAAGAGATTTTGATAAAAAGAACTCAATCAATTAAAGAATGATTCCCTACTCATGGAACCTCTTTTTATCGTTGATTGGTTCGAAGGAACTAGCGTCTGATATGGGTAATGCCTATACAAAAACCACTTCGAACTAATGTATGCGTTATAAAAATGAAGACATAACAAAAAAAATGAAGGATGAAGAAGGAGAATTTTCGGGGTGAAAGGACTACTTGTTAATAATTCGGGTTAGCTCCCAAATACGAAAGTAGCAGTAGTCCTTTCATTTCTGAAACTTTTTAGGTTGCAAGGACTTTTTACGACTGATCCTAGGGATAATTCTCGATAGGATGTGGTAGGAGAGTGCCTTGTGTTTTGTTCAATCCCAAAACGAACTTGTATGGATGAATGTCTGACACTGCATTCTTGAGATTCCATCGTCAACCTTTATAACCAAACATCTGTTTGGTGGTGGAGAAGACAACTTCTCTTAGCTTAACATCCTTCTTTGAGACATATGAGCTTGGAGGTTGTATGTTTGTGGAAGTCAATATAGATAGATGGAATTGCATTCAAAGTGAAATATGCAAAGTAAAAGGTAACCGTTACCTCAAGCCTCACACCCGAAAATGGCCGAAAAAGGGTAGACGCAACAAGGCTATGTGGTTCACAACCATTAGGATATGACCATCCCCTTCTAGATATATTTCTACCCGCTATGACGCTCGTGTTTAAATTATTGTTGATGTATGCTGTGAGGGCCCTCGAATATGTTGGTAATGACCGAGATGATGACATATTCGGTACTATTTAGGAAGAGGTAGGTCGGTCTTGTGTTGGTAGAGGACCATCAGTTGGGCTCGGTACATTCCTCTAGAAATGTATTGCCAGAAGGTAGTCCCTTCACATGATCATTTGTATGGAAACTCATTCTTCAATAAGAGCCTACACAATTTTAGATGTAGAAAGCATTGTATTGCAAAATGGTATGCTGGAATTTAATAATGTAACAATTTCGGGTAAGACTAATAAGTTTATTTTTAAATGATTTAAAGATATATCATTAAAAAATGATTTTACGTAATAATGATTTGGTTATCATAAATTTAAAACCCATCCCGTGTTTATGTGCGGCATGGTCTTATGAGATACCTTTTTGTTTCCAAAACGTGTATTTTGAGTTCTCACACCAGTCCCATGACTGTCCCAAAGTTTATTTTCCTTTTCCTTAAACATCGGGTGCCCAAAATTTCCCAGCAGCCTAGTAGTCAGGTTTAGTTTAGAAGAAATCTGGGTGGAGCTCAAAGCATGGAGTCAGAAGATTTTACTAAATATTTTTGGTCTATTTCCACCACACTCTTGTACTATAGTATTCCGCATTTGGAATGTAGGAATTTATAATTGTCCATGTTTTTAACTCGGTAAATCTATTTTAATTTATGCTATAAAGTTTTTTTTATTGAAATAGCATATGTGAGATTTTGTTGTCTTTATTTTTTTAATACCCTTGAAAATCTGCTTCTTTGGCACTTGGATTTATGGCACGTGAACACCGAGGTTATATTAGTGTCGATGTTCAAGAGTCGAAGAAACGGCTCCTCACATCATGGTATCAGAGCTTAGGTTGAGTGAATACTTAGGCCTGATAGGGTTAAAAGACTCATTAGAGATAGGGTTAGTAATTCCTATAGGGTTAGTAATGCCCTAGAATGAGTTTGAGTATATATGATTGCGTATTTTTTAATATATATACAAATGAATTTGGTTTTATAAGAAATCATTTTTACCTGACATATATATTTTTCAAAAGAAAGAATATTTTGGTAAAATTTTCAAAGAAAATTTAAAATAATGAAATATTTTATATAAAGAATTTGAAAAGCTATCTTTAGAAACAAGTATCGAAACATTTTCTGAGTATTGACCAAACCTCTCCACCAAAGAATACGCTAGAAAATACTTACTACTTGTGTCCAAAAGAATATTTGTTTGCCTTGTAGAAACCGTATGGGGTAAATTATGCGAAAGGGGATTCTTCAAGAGTGAGTTGGGGCAAAAAGGATAGCCTCATTGTTCTCTCTAGCGATGAAGAGAAGCAACTAGAATATCCACATAGCAATAGTGGGTTTCCGATCGAAGAAGAATGTGCCCCATAGACTCAAAGGGGTGAAGATCGATACCCTATAGCCAAAATGCTTGTACCGGCCTCCGCTCTAAAAGTTAATTTGATCTCTAACGACGATGAAACGAGGCACACCTCAGAGGGAAATTGGACAACATATCCCGCTAGCTCCATTTTGGAACCAATAGATGAGATTAATCCAATGGAAGAAGAATTAAAACCCATGGAAGAGGAAATAGAGCCGATGGAGGAAGAATCAAAGCCGATGGAAGACCCTGACGCTATCATATTAAGCGAATGTAGCAATATAATATGGGATATGGACGGTGAGCGTGTCGTACGATAGGATGGATCATCCAGTTAGTATATAAAATGGAACAAGATAGAAATCAACAATGAAGAAGCAACATAAAAAGAAGAATAGGAAAGGGTCGAAGAATTTGACCCTTGGGAGGAAAACGTGCAAGGCTTGGAGGAGTTAGAAGAAGGAGGAGTCATTCTTCGAATACCAGTCGGCATGGGACATGTCCCATGAAACCAGCCATGGCTATCCCCAGGTAATGGGAGAGATACCAGAAGAGGACAGCGATGGAGTCGATGACGAATTGGATAGCGATGAAGAAGGAGAAAGTGAAGTGATGATTCACCTAAGATGCTGGAGTCCACCATTATCTTCGGACTCAGAAGAATAAGAATAGCGTTTGGGGAATTAAGGATAATTCTAGCATGTATGAGTATGGATGGGGTGTTTATTTTTGATTTAGTGTTTTAAATTGTATTAGTGTAAGGAAGGGAGGGTACTTTTTCTTTTTTAGACCCAAGCTTCAAAAATTATGAATGATGGAAGCATGTGAGAATTTATAATATGATGTTGTCCTAACTTCTCATTAGTACCGATCCTTAAATAAATATCTAAAGTTATTAATGAATGGCTTTGGGTTTGTAGTATACGATATTTTAGCAACAGTTGTTTTATTAAACCCTTGAATGACAATTTTGAAGAAATCTTATGAATATATATAGATCTTTAATAATGAGATTTTAAAGTTAAAAGTAAGTGTTGGAATCTTTTGAGAAAAAGATAGTAAATGTTATAATTTATTTAATAAAAGAAAAGGAGTTCATTATAACAATTTTTTATAGTAATTGTTTTAATCTCTTTGATAATATTTTATAGGTAAGAAAAAAGAAAGAAAAATTGTTAAGTAATTTATGAATATACTTATAAAAATTGAATAGGTATTTAAATGCCTTTATATGTTAAAACTGGTATAAGTAAAGAATGTATGTGTGTGTATGTGTATAAAGAAAGTTTCAATTATTAAAGAGTATTAATTAATAAGAAAGTTTAAGTAAATATGGAATGTTTTCACAGTTGATATTAGCTAAAGGAAGTTATGGTGATTTATTAAATTAATGAATTATTTTGAAAATAAGATTCTAGAAACCACTAAGATACATCTACAAATGTAATATAATGAATAAAGAATGAAAGTTTTATGAAATGTTTTCATAAATTTTTTAAAAGGTTAATAAATACAAATGAAGTATATGGATTATTTCACCGCATGATTTAAACTAAAATTCGAGTACAGAACTTTGATGTGTTTGACACTTATCCAAAAAAGGATTTATCACTAGATTCTTGACGATGAACATTGTTAAGGGTTTATAGTTAGATGCTTGAGTTTTCTATCATAGTTGAGAACTATGCAAGAAAAAATAAAGTTCTGATCAGAAAGCCTGGCTAGAGTCCCACTAAAGGATCGGGGGATCAATACTAGTTCAAAAGTAAATTTATGAATTCGAATAGTAGATCAAACCAGATATTGTGTATCGATGATTTATATACATCGTACATGTGTAAGTTCAAAAATAAATATTTTTGGGCAAAACCTTTGGGTTTTTGTTGTGGGTAATTTTGGGGACAAAATTCCTTTATGGAGGGGAGTTTGTAACGACCCACCAATTTATCACTTTGATAAATTGTATTTATTTTTAAATTTATGCAAACAAAAGGTTTTTGATTCACATAATATTATTTCAAGTAATAATAAGTAATAGTAATCTTATTTTGAATAAATATTTTCCTCGAAATTTATATCGATAAAATGACATTACATTTAAATAATTAATTTATTTAATTTAAATTGAGATTTAACGATTTAATAATTATTTTAATTATCTAAATAATTATTTTAAATGATGATAATACATTTTAATAGTTATAAAGTGATAATGAATCATTTATGATAATTTTATAAAGATATATATTTGATTTGATAATATAAGGAAACATCAATATCGTTTTATCGGTATAATAGCAATTTAAATAATTTTAATATTAATTTATATGGTTTTGTAATTCAAATAAGATCATTTTAATCTTATTGATAAAAATTTATTTTTGAATTTTTTTACAAATATATGCACATTAATAAATAAGTGAAAATGTGACCGATAATCAGTTCTCCGAATTTCAACGATTTAACCAACAAAAGTGGTTCGAAGATGTTCGAAATGTTATGCACCAACATGTACATACATATATCTGTCGCATGCATATGATAACATGCACATACATACATAAATACATACATACATATATATAAAGATTACAAAAATGAGTTAATAATTTCTACGCTTAACCTTTAAGTAACCATAAAGCAAACATCACTTCATTGTACCACACCATCACCTCACATCAATCATCCCTTGGCTTTGGGGGCGAGCCGTGCGCTAGGGGCTAGGGAGGGGTGTGGCCTAGGGGAATTTAGGTCATTATGTAATATAATATTTTATTTTAAGGTTTTCTCTATAAATACCACCCCTCTTCTCACAAAAATCCTAATACCATTCCACTTCTTCTTGCTCTTCTTTTCAAGCTTTATAAGGGCCTCTCTAATGGCAGTCTCTAATTCATAAAAAAATATTTTAAAAAAATTAGAAAAAAATGTATCAAATAAAAAAGGAAAATGTATGCACTAGTTTATAATAACGATCCATTTCAAAACTACTTCTTAACACCTCCTCTAATCTTTAAAAGTCCATAAACAGTACCCCACACCACCTAGGCCGTGAGGACTGTCAACATCAAGGCTAGGCAGAGCCACTTCAAGGTCCAAAGCTCGATTTTGTAGAGTTTAATTTTGTCATAGCGGAGCTATAGCTGATTTTCTATTTTCCCGAAGGGAAAATGAAGGTGAGAACTCCCAAACTACTAATTGTGTTTTGAATGATGATATGATGTTTGCAATGGATGTTATTATGCTTTGACCATTAAATTTGAATTGTTTCATATGAATGTTGAAAATATATGCAGGTCATGGAAATACATGTCGATAAGCGCAAAGCAAATCACTTTCCCAGAATTAATGAAATGGTGTGTATGGAATGTTAAACCTTTTTAAAATGGTTTAAAAATGAGTTTGAAATGTTTTATAAACATTTGGAAGTGTTTTGGTGAAGTTTGATTAAGAATTGAAATTTAATAAAAAATAGGCGCGTCGCATGACGGTAGTTCGCGATTTCACGCCATAAAAATCAAACAAATATAAAAGATGGAATATAGCTTTGAATTCTTCGAGAGAAGAATTTTCCAAACTATTATCTCCATATTTTTCCAACGAAGAAAGTAAATCGAGATTCCGATAAGTAGGTTTTGTAATATGAGTCAAACAAGCTTTTTGAAAAATCTCGGTTTTGCAGTTCGAAATCCAAAACTGGATTTCTTAAGAAATGATGTTTTAAAATGTGGAATAAATATTATAAATCTTTCAAATGTTTTAAAAGTGATTTGAGTAATAAAAATGAATTTTCAAATAATAAGAAGTCATTTTGATTAATATAGCCTATAAAAGCACTTTATGCAGCACTTTTCCGTAACTTCAGAAATATAGCTTTAAACTTAACGATTCTTTTCCAAATCTTTTATAAATATTTTCAAATGGATAATTAAGTGTTTTAAGGATGATTGGAATATTTTATAGTTTGTTTAAAAAGAATTCATATAAATGATTTAAAGAAAATCTATTACAAATTAAGTAGTTTAATCTTGGCTCCAAAAGCCGACGAGTAGACAGGATTTTTCTATTCATGAGATCCAAATGTGATGTGCTTAAACTAAGGAGATATTCAGGAGCAACCAGTGCCCTAGACACCTATCCTCTTCCATGAGCGAGGGATAGATATGGTTGAAATTTTGGAAACAAGTTAAGTATAAAAACATTTAAATTTTCCAAATTAAATACAGCTTTTATTGTATAGAGATTATCTTCTTACACTTGATGTTAAATCCCGAAGAGGGAACTCAAACTATTCTTGGAATTTAAAAGGTTATTTTGCCATTATTCCCTATAGTATTTGTTGAATATAGGAATTGATATTGAGTAGAATTAGATTATTTCTATAGATTTTGCTCATTTAACATGTACTGGTTTTGGATTAACATCCTAGATAACTAGGTTTTTACTCAAATCAAAATTATGATTTTTGAATTAAGAAATCATTGTTAAGATTTAAATGAAATAATTTGGAAATGTTTTTCTACGTGAAAAAGGTGAAATGGTTTGAATTATTCCAAGAATAAAAAGGGTTTTAAGTAATCAAAGGATTTAATAAGAGAGGTTTAATGATTCCGTATATACCGGAAAGAATGTCTTAAATATGTCTTCAAAAGAGATTTTGATAAAAAGAACCTAATCAATTAAAGAATGATTCCCTACTCGTAGAACCTTTTTTATCGATGATCGGTTTGAAGGAACCGAGATCGGATCTGGGTAATGCTTATCCGAAAACCACTTCGAACTAATGTATGCGTTCGAAAAATGAAGACGTAATAAAAAAATGAAGGATGAAGACCGAGAACTTACAAGGTGGAAAGGACTACTTGTTGATAATTCTGGTTAGCTCCCAAATACTAAAGTAGTGGTGGTCCCTTCATTTCTGGAACTCTTTTGATTGTAGTGACTTTTTGCTACTAATCCTAGGGAGAATTCCCGATAGGATGTGGTAGGAGAGTGCCTTCAGTTTCATTCAGTCATAGAAAGAACTTGTATGGATCAATCTCTGACACTGCATTCTTGAGATTTCATCGTTGACTTTTATAACCATACATCTTTTTGGTGGCAGAGAAGGCAGCTTCTCTTAGCTTAACACCCTTCTCTGAGACGTATGAGCTCGAAGGTCATATATTTGTGGAAGTCAATAACGATAGATGGAATGTCGATGTGGCATTCAAAGTGAAATGTGCAAAATAAAAGGCACTCATTACCTCAAGCCTCACACTTGAAAATGGTCAAAACAAGGTAGATACAGCAAGGCTATGTGTTTCGCAACCATTAGGATATGATCATCTCCCTCTAGATATATTTCTACTTGCCATGATGTTCGGGTTTAAATTATTATGGATATATGCTGTGAGGTCCCTCGGATAATATGGTAACGACTAGGGTGATGTCATATTCGGTACTATCTAGGCAGAGGTAAGCCGATCTTGTTCTGATAGAGGACCATCGGTTGGGCATTGATACGTTCTTCTAGAGATGTACTGCCGAAAGGTAGTCCCTTCACCTAGTCATTTGTATGGAAACTCATTTTCCAGTAAGAGCCTATACGATTTTAGATGTAGAAATCCTTGTATTACGAGGTGGTATGCCGGAATTTAATAATGTAACAATTTCGGCTAAGATTAATAGATTTATTTGCAAATGTTTTAAAGATGTCATTAAAAATAATATCAAGTTATTTTATGTAATAATGATTTGGTTATCATAAGGTATAAACTCGTTCCATGTTTATGTGTGGCGTGGTCTAATGAGATATCATTTTGTTTTCAAAATGCATATTTTGAGTTCTCGCACCAGTATCATGACTGACCCGGAGTTTATTTTCCTTTTCCTTAAATTCTAGTTCCCAAATTTTCCCAGGCAGCCTTGTAGTCAGGTTTAGTTTAGAAGAAATCTGGATGGAGCTCGAAACATGGATTTCGGAAGATTTTACTGGAGATTTTCGGTCTATTTCCACCACACTCTTGTACATAGTATTCCGCATTTGTAAGGACAAAAATTTATTACTGTCCGTGTTTTTAACTCTGATAGATGTATTTTAATTTCCATTGTAAATTTTTTTATTTAAATAACGTATGTGAGATTCTATTCTATCTTTATTTTTCTTTCTTGCCCATGAGAATCCGCTTCTCCGACACTTGGATTTACGGCACGTGAATACCGAGGATGTATTAATGTCAATTTTTGAGAGTCGAAGAAATGGGTATTCATAAAAAATATCATCAATAATCCATGGTACTCTCAAGTCAAAGGATTATTGTACAATATCACATGTGATCTTCTATTAAACTAATATACTATAATATGTAGAAGACTTTTGGTAAGTCTTTTTGTAGTTGTTCTTTAAAACTCATAAGCAGTAAACTTTTTGTGTCTGCAATGGTCAAGAACAATCAACATCCATCTTTTGAAGAGAATTGCGTTCACTAATCTAGTCGATGCATCGACATCACATTCTCAAAACACCTTTGACTATTAACAATTAAGGGTGAGTGTTTATTAATATAATTAAATTCTCATGATTATGAACACTTTCATAACTACGCGACTAAACACTTTATTCTAGAGATTTCCACTAATATGTTTCAGTGTGTTTTCAAACACTACACACACATTAATAAAAATACACCTATTTTTGTTTAAAGTGAGATATGTTTTAAGAGTTAAGTATATAATCAAATTACATAATCTCTCCTAGGCATACCCATAACCTTATCACATTTAACGCTCTCCTCTGCATAATTTTAGATGGAGAACCCCCTGATAGCATGGATATAGGAGGAAGCGACATAATAGATCAGTTTTAATTGATTCGATTTAGTTCGGCAATGAAGGTAAATTTGTATAAATTTGATATGTAAGATAATTTTGTGCTATATAGACGAATTAACCGAATTTTATTATATTAACGAAATGCATCGTGTTATATTAGTTTCTATAATTAATCAACCCAGTTTTTTTTTCTTATTTTAGTATAGGAAATAAATTGATTGTGTTTATGAAAATAAAAATATCTCAATAAGGCACTTTGATCATAAGTTTGTGTTTTCCTTCATCTTGGGCCAAGAGGGTCTGATATGAACCCAATAGGCAAGGTGTTACAAAATTCTAAGAGAAGTGTTACTAATTCCTTTGTTTTCCAATTCAAATAATTTACATTTTAAAACAATGTTCTATATAAATATTGATTTCATAAATTTTACAAAGCATCAACATGTCAAAATTTCTTATTTACATTATTAATGAGTTGTTTTTACGTAACTGAATATAATCTTGAAAATAGAAGTTATTCTTATTATATTAATAAAATAACTATTAAATGACACACATCTCATATTAATAATAAATCCTAATACAAACATTTAATTAAATTTACGGCATTTGTTGTATAAGTTTGAAATGGAAAATATTTATAACAAATCTCCACTTCAAATAAATAAGTGGATAAACCTTAGAAAAATTCTCATTTTCAGATTGCAAAAATTATTTCCATATGTTAACACGGCTTCATAAACAATATTTTAAACTATATTTTGACTCCATAGATTAACATCATTTTAAAAATCTAAGCTAGTTCATTCTTTACATTTTATTAGCAACAGATAAAATAAGTTCACAAATTAATCTTTAATAATTGAATTCCTTTTTATTAAATTGACTACAATAAGAGTAGCAGTAAAAATAAGCTATATGACTTTAATTTATGAATAAAATGATTTTATATGGCTGTTCAAATATTATATTTTGAAATAAGCATTCACTATTATTGTCTTATAAATATAAATTACACTTTTATTTCAACTAAAATGATTAAATCACTTAGATTCCTTAATTCAACTCCTTGGATGAGTCCACTTAAATTTAACGAATGCTTTATTTCATATTATCTTACTAAACTCTTATCTTCCTCAAGATTATTCTTACATCATTAATTATAATAATTAAATCACACAAATTAATGTCTTATTAGATTTCTTAATTTATTTATTTCCATCTAGAAAGCCATTTTAATTTGAAAATTGTACTAATAAAATTCTCCAAATTCATCTTAGAATTAATTAAGATAATTAAATAATATTTTAGATTTAATTCAAGGTAATCTTGACCAGAGTTACTACAGACTCCCTCCTTAAAAAAATTATGTCCCCATAATTTCCTTAAGGGAAAAGTCTATAACAAATTACAAAGAATGTATTTTCTCAAAGAAAGTTGAGTTATGAACGAGGGATAAGTCAAAACAAGAGACTTACCAAAAATAAAATCAAGAAAATATACAGGATGGTTAGCTCTACGAACTCTCTAGCTCCACAAGAATAGTCCTTAGCATCATCAGGCCATTGAGCTTATATGAGCGAAACATCTTTATTTTAAAGGTGTTTAACCTTTGAGGGTACAGACAAAGAGAGTCAAAACTTAAGATCGTAATCTTTCCTTTACTTAAGCTAATAAGAGAGTGATCGATATGGTCTCCCAAATAAAGTCTCGAATGAGGCCATATCGATACCGGATTAGAAACTATCAATGATGGCAAAATTCAATCAAGGTAGACATGATCCTCCTATCGCTACCAAGTCAAGAATAGAATCATGAGGTGGAGTTCTAAGATTTTGTCTATATTCAAACTATTAGAGGCTTCCTATTTAATTTCCCATAAGATGCATTCTTGTATTTTTAATAATTTGAGATGAACTCAATTGACTTGTTTGAACTCTCAAAATTTCTATAATCTATTACTTCTAGAGATTTCTTAGTTATCTCATTCTTAGATCTTACTATCACTCCTATAACTTGTTTAGAGGATTAATAATTTTACAAATTTCCACCTCAAATAATCAAATAAAGGTTATAACCCAAAAGAGGTTCTTAGTTATAAATTTTCGAACAAGTTCTGAACTTAGTTTTCACATCTTTATGTACCAAAAGTATTTTCTCTATTCAAAATACTCAACATCATAATGTTCTAAGATGCTTGCTTAAATAATCATATTCAAGAGTTGTGGATTAATCCATGCATTTCTCCTTGATATGGCTTCTAGATTAGTAACATAAATTTATCTTATCATGATAATCCTTCCCCATAGGGTTTAAATTTTCAAAATTCATACAAACCCTAATTACAAATTATTTTCCTTTCGAGCTTACATCTTAATTATTTTTATATCAAAAAAACCCTTAATTGGATTTAATTTGAGAGGCTCAAATTAGGTAACTCATTCCTATGTATTCACGTTACTTAACTAAATTTCCTTTATAGTCTTACAAATTACATTTAAAAGTGAAGACTACTTTTTACCAAATAAATCATAATTATTTTTCTTTGCCAATTACTTATTTCCCGTTTTGAATTATTTTCAAAGAAAGAACAAAGTTCCAGTTTGTAAATTAATATTTTCCAAAATTACCTCTCATTTGAGATAAATATCAAAGTGCACTGATTTAATTAATAAAATAGTGAGTATATATTCAGTTCACCTCCTTTTTACAATGCATTATACTAATATTTTAGCCGTATAAAGAAACTCCTTTGGTAATTCCTAAAATTAATGTGAGGTTTGGAAAACTTAAATATTTTACAAAAGAAGTTTTTGTAGTTAAAGCTCTTAAAGTTCAACCATTACTTCTACCTATGCACTTCACAATATTGCATGGTATATATATAAGTCAAAAGGATTCATCAATAAAATTAGAAGGGTTTCATTTCATTTCAAGAAAGTTTATATTGGGTAAAAACCGAAAATATAAATCTAGTTTTATTTCTTATCCTTGGCTTTTCCAATTATAATTTCTTATCTTTTGAAATTAATAAAAATATTCCTCAATCTTGGATTTTTTTTTGAAATAAGTCCTTTTTTTAGTGCAAGTTTGAAACCTTAGACACCACCTAATATCATATTCAATCAATATATTTAATTAATATCCAAGAGATAAATTAACCCTTAGAGTCATCATTGAAATTTTCATAATACTTTGAAGCTCTTAACTATTTAAGTTTAAATATTTATCCCTTTTAATAACAAGTTTGAATAATGAATTAATGTATATAGCATATGTTCCACAAAGAATTAGCAAAAACTTATTTTAGTACCAGAATTAGTATCAAAAGATGAATTAATTCATAGAGTTATTCCTACTAATTTTTATTTAAATATAATTAAAATGTAACCCCTCGTAAAATGAACCAAAGATAAATGAAGTGAATTAAATTAAATGTGATGTGGTAGAAAATGGAATTTTTTTTAAAAGTTGGAATTTGATCATGAAAGTTATACCCTCGTGTTCGTGGTGAAATTCTGATTTATTTCCTTATAAAATATGCTGAAAACGGAGCTCAAATGAAGAAATAATGAGCGTTTGAAGTTTTCATATTTAAAATAATTTGAATATGATTCAGATAAATAATTAATTTCCCAATTTTAAATTTTAAATTAATTATGATTAGATTTGGCGATTAAGTAATGTTAGAAATAGCAATTAATGTCGAAAGCTAATTAGGGAATAAAATAAGGCAATGAAATAAATGAATATCGCTTGAATAAAGAGAGCGGCCAAACTAAATAGGTTAACCAGTTGACCGGTCGCCTAAAAGAGGTCGACCGCTTGGCAACGATAGTTGCTAGTGGCGGCTAGGGTTTTTATAATTTTCTATTCGGTTTTGTGCTCCAGATTTACCCATTTCCTACCCACTTCCATCCTACGGTTCTAGCACGTTTCAACTCCTATAAACCATTTGTATTCATATTATTTTGGGGAATACAACGAAACTTTGCCATTACAATCTCTCTAATAAGATTTAGAAACTTCGTAGAAAATTCAGGTAAGGATTAAACTTATTTCTTCCTGCAATCTTTCTTATCCTATGTTTCCCGAATTATTCTGAATCCAATAAATATATATACCTCTTCCGTATTTCGTGTGTGTGTGTGTGTATATATATAAAAAGAAAGAGATTCTAGAAGAGATCGAAAGGCTACAAATCCATTTGAATAAAGATAAGGCTAATCTATAAGTGAAACCTTGGTATTTCTTTTCAGCAACTGTTTATTGTATTTCTTTTGGTTTTGAATATGCCTTAGGGATTTGGGAATTTGAAAATGTGATAGATAAAATCCCTTAAAATTCCTTATTAATTTAATGTATCAATTCTATTTTGAGATCCTAAATTATTTACATTAATTTGATGGAATTTGTTTCATTTGTGCAATTTTTGACAATTTCATATCTATTCCACTTCTCCTTCTTCTTTGGGTTAAATTGTAATCCTTCTATAAAACAAGGGATTTAGATTATGAATTCTACTCGTAGTTTACACCGATTATTCTTATCTATTTCTTTGTAAAAAGAGGAGTTGAATAGAATATGTGGTTTAGATTGCAATTATTATTGTTTACGATGTTCCATTGAATTGGTGTAATAAATTGAGTTTCTATTTATTTACAAGTCTGCTATTCCAGTTTTAGTTATGAATATTTATTCCCTGTTTTGGACATTAGAGTTCCATGAAATCTTAGGAATTTAAGAAAAATGACTTGTAATAATAATTGATTAAGAAAATGACATTTAACGCTAGCTTAGGGCATAAAATTCATGCGTTTAAAACCTATTAGGCATGGATATTTATTTATCTCTATTTACGTAATTAACGTATAATAATTGCATATATGGCGTAGTTAATTAGGCAATTATTAACGTTTATTTCCCACATTATGAAGGTAATTGATTTTGAGGCGAAAATAAGAGGAAACTCTTATATAGCCTAATTATTATTTTAAGGCCTGATAAGGTAATTGAAACAGTGAGACGATAGTGTGTATGTGTATGTGTATGTATGGAAAGTAATTGAGTTATGGATAAGTCACAAGAATGCGAGGTCAATAGAGTTACATGATGGAAGTCTACCCTTCACTTTGAGGCTACTAGCAGTTGTGCATACTTTTATTGATGTGAGATATCCTTATGGTAAATATTTGTAATGATGCAAGGTTAGTTCAGAATTCTATAGGGGAAATCTACCCAGCTAATCCGGCTACCATTTCAACGAATAAAGGACTATTGGAAGACGTCATCATGAGTATGGTCCACAAGACGAAGGGCTTGCTTCGGGGTTTGAGGTATTAAGTGGTTAGACCTACCTTTGTCCCCAAATAAAGTATTAAATGGCCAATGGGATATGTTAGGTGGTGTTAACCCAAAAAATGGATCAACGCTCTAGATTGGGTGTGAAACCACCAACCCTGCTTATCAAGGCAAATAAAATAGAGACAAGGAATAATAACTCATGGATAAAATAAAGAGGCAATAGATTTTTAGAGTGGTTCGGCTGTTAACAAAGCCTACGTCCACTTTATAACTTTTGTTATTTACTGACTTCAATTATAAATAGAAACTGATTACAATTTGATTGGATCTTGTAAGTTAGATCAAATCACCAGTGTTAGAGTTCATTAGAGAATCACAGTGAATCCTATATTATGAGGGAGGAGAGGAGTAAAGAATAGTTTCTGTAGAGTTTCAGTAGCCAGTTTAGAAGATCCTGTTTATGTTGCAGATAAGATTGCATTTATAAGGGTTGGAGAGAACATGGGCCAGAGATTTAAGTGCGTAAGACTCCAGTTGTTATACTAAGTCATCACCAAAAATATCAAATCAATCTAAGTCCATTTTAGGATTGCGAGCTATCTATCAACTTAGCACATTTTTTTACCAGAAACCTTTACCTAGTGCTACGAAGGAGCTCGAAAATTTTGAGGGCGATCTGAGCTATCTTGATCGATTGCTAGCTATCCGTAGGGGATCAGTCACTAGCTATCTGTAGGGATTGGATTTCTAGCTATCATCCATTTAGCATATTTTTGAGTGATCTTAGCTTGGTTGTTTTTCTATCTTCTATTTAAGTGCCTTGTACAAATATCAAGTCGTTTGGAGTTTGTTTGATCATCTGTCTTCATACGTCATCTGGTCTAGAAGAATCATCCATCACTCACTCAAAACTTAATGAAATCTGATGAAACTTTGCATGTACATTCTAAAGGGAGGCAGGGAGCTACCATAAAAATTTCAAATGGTGAGGCCCAAACTACATGGGTCGCTAGAGATCCATCTGGTTAGGTCGCTAGCGACCCATCTAGACTTTTCCAATCAAGCATAATTTTGGTGAGTGCCTTCTTTTATGTCTTCTAAATATTTTCCCAAAATTTCAAGCCAATGTAACTTCGTATGAGTTCTCTAGGCCCGTTTTAAGTTAGTTGTTTTGGTTAAAAAGAGCTTAAACAGCTTGAATCAGATGAGTCTTTACTTCTTGAATACGCTGCTTGGAATGCTATGAAACTTGGTAAATATTCTTAGAAGAGGTAATAGATCATGATGCAAGAGGCTTTGGTAACTCGTAATGCTTTCTTTTGAATCGCTAGCGATCTATGGATGATGGGTCGCCAATGATCCATCTACTTAGTGGATTTTTGGTTGTTTCTCTTAAGTTCCACTAGCTTGTTCTTTTAGATGCCTTGTTCAAGTCTCAAGTCACTCTAGCTTAGTCTAGATGTTCTAACTCTTGTTGAATTCTACAAGGATAAAAACTCAATTAACATTTTCCCATCAAAGTATGCTTTCGTTTGAAATAAAGTGTGCTATGAAACAAGACAAGTTTTGGATTACTATTAGGCGAATTTCAGGGAATCGTCTCAAGATGTTGTTTCAAGTGACTGAGTTCTGATAGCCGTATGTTTTTTGATTTCGATCTAAATTTCAATTCCTAGTATTGATGATGCAATCTTTGCTCCGTAATTTACACAAGGATTTAGGTCGATAAGTGAGTGTATGATGTAGGTTTGTAGTCAACCTATATAGTTTAAATTCGATCGGCGGTGAAGCAAAGTTTTATCTTGAACAATTTTACGCCATTCTGGAGCGAAGTCTTGCTCTTTGTATTCCATAGTTTCTTTTTGAGGACTTAGTTAAGTTCTGGTCTCTTTTTTGAATTCTAATATGACGATTTATTCCTAAATCGGATATAGTAGATGATTCAATCGTATCACTCTCCCCGTTTCTGTACTCCAGCGATCCTAAAAAGAAAAGCTTTCCGCATCGCTTCGGACAGCGACTTTGTTACCGATCATTGATCGGTAATGGATAAGTATGGAAAAGATAATTTCAAAGGACAATATGGATTGTTTCAAATGCAAGCAAGCTATCTACACTAGATTATTCATTTGCAGTTTTTGGGATACTGGACTTTTCTCATCCAAATAACACACTACATCTACCCCAGTCAACGCTCAGAACCCGACGGTCAACATATACCGACTTCCCTTGCATTTCGGATGTTGATTATACGAGGATATTATTTAAAGTAAAACACACCCAACAAGGTCGAATGCTAAGTTTTATTGTTGAAAATGACTTTTCGGTCATCTAATCTTTAGTTGAGCAAAGGGACTTCCACTGCTTTAGAAGCTGGGTCCTTCACAACTTAAGCTTTGCTTAATATTCCTGTCATATTGGGATGATTGATTATAGTTAAATTACAAGGCACGGCTGCTCTTGTAGAGTTATAGTTGAAGTTCGATCAGGCATAGTTCTAATCTTCGGAAACTAGTGCATGACTTGTTCGATTGGTATTATCCTTCCTTTGCATTTTTCGAATTTCAACCTGCACACAAGCCTCTGCCTCCAAGGGCTATTGGTTTAATTGCTCGATTCTGAGCATTGCCTTTTCTCGTTGTTGCACCTCTTGTATTCATGTGTAGCATACACATTACTGTAATTCTATACATGTAAGTAATACTTCTACGGTTATTTCGACATAATCTATTTCATAAGTTTGTTCAGAACTATGAGGTTGCTTAGTCTAGATAGTTCTGTAGCTAATCCCTACTTATGCTTAATTGAGTTTGTTTCAACAAAGTGTTGGTTCATCTTCCGTAGTCCATATGGCTGATTTTTATTAATACAAGATCTTTATGTTATCGGGAGATTAGGTCTCCCGGGCAATACGTTCGATTACCCCACTTTGATTGACATGTTAACTCCTACCTCCAGGAAATAGGAACTTTTCTGCTTGATTTCGAGCTCTGATTTTTTCAACGATGTCTATTTCCTGACTTTAATTGAATTCATCTAAGTTGATATCATCATCTAATGTCATTCTGGGTACATGTGCTACAAAGACATGCTGCCATCATCTTTTGCTAGAGTGAATTCTTCCAAGTCCAATGTTGAGGCCCTAATCATGTATCAATTTCTATCTCTAGAAACTCATGCGCGAATGACTCGACTCTATGATTTTTCCTTGACGTGGTGTATCTTCAGATATCATAAGGTGCCAGAAGTTAGGGCCGAAGATTCAATCAAAATCTTGCTTCTATTTTCAAAAGCTGATGTATCGAAAGTTTCATTTTGAGGATTTCTTCTTAGCAACATCAAACTTCAGGTAACGACATCTTCCTGTAGGTTAAAACCAAATGATCTAGTTAAACCGTATGTGGGTCATTAATCTTTCCCATTTTTGCCAGACTGCAAGTAACGATTAATTTTTGAATGTTAAATCGTTCATTTTCTTTGTGGGTGATTTTGTTGCTAGTGCTCTGTTTTGCGATATAGAACCATTATCTAACCAACCTCGCAGTTATTTGTGTTTGGACTTTGCAACATTTCTTTCGGTCAAGTATTTGTATGTATATCCCTGCTTGAGGAACTAGCTATTTCGAACACCAGTATCTGGGCGATTGTGAGAGATGGAGAGGTTTAGGACAAATGATTCAATTGCCTCTGGTCTGGCTCTCAATTCTATTCTGGGTTTGAGGTAGTCCGATGGTTTTAGTTTCGACCATGCATGATTGTCCCTACATATCCTTAGCTATGCATGCTTTGCTTGGTTGCTGTTGTCGCGGAAGTTATGTTCATACGCCAATTCCTAACTTCGAGAATTGGTAACCCAGATTTTTGGTTCCAAGAAATACTTCCTCAAGGCTGCCTATCTTTTGGTTGTATCTATATTCTTTCTAAGTTGAATTCAAGAAATTCGGTCATGCAGCAGCTTTCATCCATAGAAATTAGCACACGAGCAATTTAAATCTTAGGATTTCCTTTTGATGTTGCTTTTTTCTTGTGCAGTGGCTGATTCCTGTAATGAAAGGTCGAACCACCCGACTGACCTATGAAAGGTTATGTCTTTAAATTGTTGCCCATTTTCGGGCAATGATATTTTTTTGAAGACAAGGGTAGAATCTTAGTTGGGGACCAATTTCTATCTTCGGAAGCTAGTGCATTAGTGGTTTACTACAGTGAGTATTTCTTATCGAATCTGTAGAATAAAGTTTTCTTGGTGTTGCCGAGGCAATACCAGTACATAATGAATAGAAAATTTTACGGCATTGCCGAGACAATATCGGTACTTAGGAAATGATAAAAGGCCTTAGCATTGCCGGGGCAACACCAACATTCAGGAGGTTGGGATTGATTTTCCCTACCGATCTAGTAATGCTTTTAATTCAGCTGGGGACTAGTTTTGGTTTTCAAAAACTTGCATTTCGATGACTAGATTGTAGACGTCTTTTCTTAATGCAGCCTATCATCGGGCAATGTTGAAGTCATGTTTGTTAGGATTGAATCATTCATCTAATCCTGTATAGTTAAGTAGATCCCTTTCAACCCAATGTGGCTGTTTATCTCAACATTGCTTAACTTTGGGATACACCATGTTCTGGAAGGATGGAAGTCCCAAGCATTTCCGTTAGCCTTGCTTATCACCATCAAGTGTTACCCTTAGAAATGCAGGGCTGTTTCTTAACCAATTCCGTGGTTATTCTTATTCGTGAAAAATCGGATTTTCTCCGATCGGTTTTTGTTACATCTGACTTCCATCTGCGAAACTCTTCATTTCTAGGCAGATCCCTTCATTTCTAGGTGTCAAATTCTAGATTCTTATAGAAAATTAGAAAATATAGAGCGAGTCATCACATTGCCTTCAGTACAACCGCTCTCATTCCTATCCTGATCATGAACTGGTAAATTTCGATAGTGTTTGTCTTGAATCTATTACACTTAACCTTGCTATTTTCAGGCCATATTCGTTATGCTAGGCTGGTAGCATTATTGCATATATCGACCTAATTCATTAGTTCTAATCTTCGGGAATCAATGGTTTAGCTGCTCGATTTAGAGCGTTTTCACCTTGCCATTGTGTGTCTTCGGATCACAGCTGGTTTTCTTCAAGTTGGGGTTTGAGACCTTAGTTGAGCACCTGCTTCTATCCTCGGAAACTTGTGCGTTGATGATTTGATTTTGGAAATGCCTTCCGTCGTCGTCTATCTCTAGACGATGGTAAGTTCCTTCTTTTATTGCAAGTTGGAGCGATTTTCTAATCCTGACCAAGTGCTAATGTACCCCTCAGTCCACGGGGTAAATTATTCTGAACAATTGATGTTCTTAGCAGCTCCCTGGATGCCCCTAGTCAAAGGTACGTTTCAGCTCCTATCTCTATGAACTCGTGACTTGGATGTCTTGAATTTAAACATTTTGTACATTAATTTTGGTCAAAGATCGAAATTCTTTATCTAGTTCTTGGTTTGTAAATTGTGGCACTACCGGAGCAATGTCGGTTTTTCGGGTAATGTGAGTTGATCCCTGTTAATCTTGTAATAGATAAGTTTCCCAGTGTTATTAGGACAACACCGATACTTACGAAATTTTAACGGTTTGCTGATGATGTCGGAGCAATATCAAGCGGTGCTTTCACGAATTTTAATAGTGCACAGCTTACGAACGTCTTAGGAAGTGCGCAGCTTTTGAGAGTGCCTAGCAAATGTAATGCGTAGCTTTTGAGAGTGTGAGGCTTATGAAATGCACGACTGTTGAGAGTGCTTGGCTTCGAAATGCACAGCTTTTGAGAGTGCGCAGCTTACGAAATTCGTGGCTTATAGGATCCATACGACTCGTCGATATGGAACGGTTTGAAACTTCTTGACGTTGCCAATCTTTGGGTAACGATAGGAGTTCGTGCTTCAAAAGTGGTTCCATGGTGTAAGATATGATGCACGGAGGAGTGCGCGACTTACGGATACACACCATGTTTTAGGCCTTCCTGGTGCCGGAGGAGCGATATTAGTTCTTAGAAGGTAAGGATCGAGTTTCCCCATCAATCCGGCGATTTGACTTCATTGGAACACGATTTCATCGGTCCTAAGAGATAACTAGTTTTTGGATCGGGTAACCATAGCTTGGATGATCCTCTTGTATTTCAAGAAGATGCGCACATTCAAACAGATAAGGTTGCCATTGTGGAGAGGTCAACAACCAATGGAGACGGTTATGAAGAAAGAGCTTATGGGAGTTCGGGGCAAGGCTCACAGTGTTTGGTACAAACTGCCTTTAGAGAATTATTCTTCAACTAGAATGCATTCTAAAAGGAAAAGGAAGTGGTCACTATGGGTGGTAAAGAAGGAGCTGGGAAGAAGTTAGCAAGTATTATGCTTCTATTTCGTTTGTAGCGCTAGATAGGTAGTTAAGTCCGTAGTTGTCAGAATGTCAGAATTTTTGATCGGGCATAACAAAACCATGGTATGATTAGTCTCGGCCTTCCTTGTGGCTATTTAAGTATGTGTTGTGCCCTCCATGTCCCAGGGCTATTGGCACACTTGAAATGTACCCAGGGTCTCTCCATAACTCGTCTAGTTATCCCCGGTCCAGTGGGTGGGGTTCCCCCGAGTTTTAAGTCTTGGATTGATTCGAGTTAGTCTCTAATTAACCACAAGGTTGGTTCAGTTTTGCCTTTAAGGGACTTTGAAGCTCTAGAGTTCAGTGATGTCTGTTTCATCGCTCGTTGGAAGTGATTCCGTTAATTATATGGAGTGACTGATATGATTGTCGATTTGTATCCCCGGTGCATGACTTCGTTGACTTCAGGGGGCTATGAATAAGATGACTGCTAATTTTCAAGTTCACCTTCGGATATCAATCGTACATAAATTTTGCTAATCCACTGGATCGCCTTCATGATGATTTAGTTCATGAAAGACCTTCTCATTCGTGAATGGTTTTTTGGATCGGATGACAGTTGATCTACCAGTTTACCTTCACGGTGCTTTAGTTCGTAAAAGATCTTCATGTTCATGAAGGGTTTTTGGACCAGATGATCGTTGATCTATCGATTTTCCTTCACGACGCTTTAGTTCGTGAAAGACCTTCACGTTCGTGAAGGGTTTTTGGATCAGACGATCATTGATCTATCGGTTTACCATTATGACGCTTTAGTTTGCGAAAGGCCATCATGTTCGCGAAGGGTTTTTTGGATCTGCTTATCGCTAATTTATGCGTTCACCTTCATGGCACCTTAGTTCATTAAAGACCTTCATGTTCATAAAAGGGTTTTTGGGGTCATATGACCACTGATCTACCAGTTCGCCTTTATGATGCTTTAGTTCGCAAAAGACCTTTATGTTCGTAAAGGGTTTTTTGGATCAGATGACCGATGATCTACCGGTTCGCCTTCATGATGCTTTAGTTCGTGGAAGGCCTTCACGACGCTTTAGTTTGTGAAGGATTCTTGTGGTTGGATGTACGGTGACCAGTAGGCCTTGGAATGATAATTTATTGATTTCGAGAGGAATTTTGGTCGAATGTCTGATGACCAGACGGCTTTGGGGCGATAATTCATTAGCTCCAAGAAGTGTTTTGGGTCGTGCGTTCGACGGCTCAATGGTTTTAAAGTAATGATTCATCGACTTAAAGATAAATTTTGGTTGGATGTTCGACGACCAGACGGCCTTGGAACAATAATTCATCGACTCCAAGAAGAGTTTTGGGTTATGTGTCCAACAGCTTAATAGTATTAAAGCGATGATTCAACGAATTCAGGAGGAATTTTTGGGATTCTGCTCATGGGAACAAAGTTCTATCGTTTTTTGGAGACTAAGGGGTTGGTTCTGTTTGTTCGACGATCCTTTAGACAGGACTTCTCGATGCTACTAGAGCAACATCGGTTCTAAGAAGGGGGACCAACATGACTCATCAAGGGCATAGAAGCATTTCTTTCATCGTGCTGTCTACAATGCCCCCAGTGTCTCGGTACGACTCATTTAGAAAAAAAAATAGACAAAGATGGATGAGAAGACATTGCTTTAGGTTGCTGCCCCATTCCTTAGTTGCTAGCTAGCTAGAGTGTTATACGATAATCATCCTTTCGTCTAATTTCAACAGTTAGTTAGGGCGCTTTTCTACTAGCTCTTATTAGCCTTGCTTCGACAGAAGGTCCTTGAGGTCTTGTAGTGTGACAACCCGGGATTTTTGGTAATATTAATTTGATGATCTTCTTTTTGAATCATTTAAATTTGCAAACTTATCTTTCAAATAAATAAAATATGCTATCATATTACTATTGTTTTTATATATATAGATTGTAAATGGAACTATGATTTGAAAATCAAAATATATGTCTCAAAAAAATAAATTAGATTTAAAACTCTACATTTTTAACACTGGTATGTGTATAGATACTAATTAAAGTATAAATAGCTTAAGCTTAAAATAAGAATAAATAAATAGGTTTTTTAATATTTCTTTTGTAGTTACATCAAATAAATAAAAAGAAAATGTAAAAATAAAAATATAAAATAAAACATAAAAAAATAATAAACAGTTGCTTAAGACATTTGTAAGACTAGGAAGAGGTCTTGTGTACAAGTGTCAAATTTATTTGTTTTCTTCATTTAAAAAAATTAAGTAAATAAAATGGTAAAAAGGAGAACTAAGGGCTGTATACAATTTACATTTTTACATATACACATTTCTCACTTTTCTTTCACCTTTCAAACTAAACCAAAACCAAAGATAAACCAAACTAAACAGCAAACAACTTCTTCAAGTTTTCAACTAAAAGCAAGCTAAATTCAAATTCAAGTTCATCTCAACTCAAAGTAAGATCAAGATCTATAACAGTTTTCAAAATCAATTTCCAAATTTCCAAAATCTCTTCTCTACTCAAAATTTTAAGTGAGTAAACCTATCTTCTTAAAACTAAATCATCTTTATTTTTGTATGCATGTAAGATTTGATGGTGGTAATGAATTTAATATTAAATGCATGAATGAAATTGTATGTTCTCTGGGTGTACATGTTGAAAGTACTGTGTGCATGCCTCTGTTTTGTTTAATAGACTCAAAATCAATTCAAAAATTAAATTTTCATCACTCAATCTCTTTTAGGTTATGATCTTTAAAGGAAATGGTTTGTATTGACTAAATTCTATTTTTAAAATTGTTTTTATGTGAGATTATAAAGTAATTAATTAGGAAATAAGAAGTTACAGTAAACATCAAATCATCTCAGAAATTCGACTTTTATGTTTTCAAGATTTTCATGCATAATCTGATTCGTCTCTAAAAACTATGATTTTTAATGGTAATTTCATGATTTTTAAGTTAGTAAATTAAGAGAAATTATGGGTTGAACGGAAACTATACTTTTGCGATTTCTCGGCGATCTGAGGATGGTGGAAGGTCGAGGTCGTTGCTGGAGCAAGAGCGTGGGTCTAGGGTTGTGGGAAAAAGGTCGAAGGGTTTTTAATTTGCCATGGTGGCATGGCGAGGGCGAAGTAGGGTTTAAAACCCTACTTGGGTTGATGGTGTTATCGAGGTGAATGAGGCGGCGTGGCGGCGTCGGGTTGGACCGGAGTAGGGGGAAAGGAGCATGGAACTCTAGCGAAGGTCTGGGCCCAATGGCGAGGCTTCTGGTGGTCGAAGGTGGTGGTGCGTGGTGGATCTTTGCGATCAGCTTTTGGTGCCTGCTGTTGCTCGTTTGCTCTAATTCGATTTTGGGTTTTTTTAGGGTTCTAGGTGGTTGAGTCGAACGAGGGTGATGTCGACGACTTGCTGGTGATGGAGACATTGGTCGGAGATGCTCTGGTCATGCATGCACGCACACGGTTTACTGGTATCAGTCGAGTTTGTAGGCTTTAGGTAGGGATCAGGTATAAGGAAGAAGAAGTAGCGTTATATCGGGTTGGGCTCGGGTTAGCATAGGAATTGTATCGGGTTGGGCTGGGGTTTGTACGCAAGTGAATTAATAAGTTAAAAAAAAGCAAGTTTACCAAGCAAAGTTTCTATCCTATTCGTTAAATGGTTGACTTAAATATTATTTAATTAAGGTCGTATGAATAAATTATTTTTAACTAAAATTAATTAATGCTTAGAATAATTTATTTATATGTCCATTATTAATTTAATTCTTGAGTTTAAAATTAAAATTAAATAGTGTAGTTATGTAGATAGTTAAAGAAAGTAAAATGTTTTTAACTATTAATTAATTTAAAGATCTTAGATATTTATATGTTAATAATAAATTAATTCCAAACATTTAATTTAAATAAAATTTAAAGGATAATTAAATAAATGGTTAAGATAAATGTTTTAAACTTTTAAATTAATCAAAGGTCTTAAGTTATTATATATGTTAATTAATTCCAAACATTTTATTTAAATTAAATATAAATGGTTTGTAAATAGTTAATGTAATTAAGCAGGATTTATAAGTAATTAATTTATTTTAAATTAATTATAATTGGTGTGACTAACTAATTTTGCTTGTGAATGATTAAATTGAATGTTTTGGTTTGCTTAATATCTCTAGTCTGTTAATTTGTGATATTCTATGATATGGAATGCCTGGATAGAACTGTTGAAATGTGTGTCATTTGTTTGAATAGTTATCTACGATGAAATTATTGTGTGAATATGACATTCTGAATTAAATTAAATTGGTTTACTTAAACAACTTGGACCTAAAGGACGGGCTTTGGATTTCGATGAGACCGGGATCAGATATCAAATTGTTATCTGAAAACCACATCGATCCAAATTAAGTGATAGGTCGTGAAATCTCAAGTAAAGATCAGGAATGAAGATCCAGAATGCAAGAGCTATTTGTCGTTAACTCTGACGGTGATCCCAAAACGAGTGTAGTGGAGATATTGCCTTCGGTTCCATTCGGACCCGGAATGGACTTGTACAAACGAATGCTATTAGACCATCTTCAATGGAGGACGATGAGCATTCCAAGAAATGTGTGCTATAAAGGTAATCGTAGCCTCAAGCCTCGTCAACCAGGAATGGCTAAAACAGGGGAGGTGCAGCAAGGCTAAGTGGGTAACACCCAAGTAGGATAAGATTTTCCCTTGTCTAGATGTCCCTTTTATTCGGCTGTGTGGGCGGTTGTTGGCCACAACCGTGGGGTTGTCTTATTCGGACTATCCAGTAAGGGGTAGCTCTAGTCTTGTATTGTAGGAAATCAAGGGGATCCTCGGTACTCTGATCTAGACCAAGTACTATGATGCAAGGTACCCATGTAGCCCTGCCATTGTATGGAATCCAATCTCCAATAAGTGCAAGTACGGTTTTGATTTTGCCCAACTATGTTGGAATGTGAGATGTAAGCATTCCAGCTATTTCCTATTTTACATTGAAAACCCTAGACACTATTGTAATATAACTGAATTTCCTATCAAATGTTTCGGTTATTGTAAGGGAAAAACTCGTCCGTGTTTATTTGCGGTGAGTCTTACGAGATACCTTTGATTTAAAATGATTTTCAAGTTAAACAACTTAAACAGTTTACTCACACCAGACCCATGTCTGACCCATAGTTTATTTTCTATTTTTCTTAAACGCCTGGGTACTCAAATTTTTAAGAGTAGCCAAGTGATCCAGGTTGGCTTCGACATGTTTTGGAGAAGATTTGGAGCAGGAGACTTTGGCGTATCTATATATATCTATCCCGCTGTTTTAGTAACTCTATTTGCATTTTGGGTTGTAATGGATAGGCAGGTCATCACGACTATCTAATATGATGTTTGTAAAACAAAATGACTCTGATGCATGGTTTTAGTGACTACTGTGTAATATCTGTGTGACGTAATATATTTATCTCGTTCCGCTGTGAGATTTTGATGATTGTTTAGTTCTTTCTTTCTATCTATTTCTTTCATACCTATTTCTTTCTAATTTACAATACGTCTTTCCATGAAATGAAATGTGGGTCGTCACAATTGGTATCAGAGCGCTAGGTTGAGATAATACCTAGGCTTCTGGGATAATACCCATCATGAGAGAGCGTACGTGTAATTTTTTTATATCTATATACACCTACCTGATTGTTGGGTTACCTTGTCCAGGTTGCCAACATGAGTTCCAGGGGAAGAAGAGGCAGAGGTGTGAGTAGCAAGACGACCACAAATGGAAGAGGTCCAAATGCTGAAGGTGGAAGGGTAACTGTCGAGGCTGTAACCCCAATACCGCCTCGAGTGAACTTTGCAGCGTTGTGTAAAGACTTTACCAATCTCGGAGGAAAGCCTTTTAAGGGTACAGAGTCTATCATTGAAGTTCAAGCTTGGTTGCACTAGTGTGAGCGAATTTTCAAGAGTTTGGATCTGTCAGATGAGCAAAAGCGAGTTATGGCATCATTGCGACTTCAGGAAGGAGTAGCTGCATGGTGGGATGCAGTCACCATGATTGTTCCTGAGGATGATTTCTCTTGGAGCAAGTTCAAGGAAGTGTTTGAAGAGCAGTTTATGCCTACCGTAGGAAAGACTCGTCTGTATAGGAATTTTATGGACCTTAATCAAGGAAGTTTATTTGTATCAGAGTATGAAACCAAGTTCAACGAGTTGTCCCGCTATGGACCTGGCCTTATTGACACACCCCTTAAGAAGAACAAGATGTTTGTGCTTGGAATGAGGCTCGAATTTCATGAGAAGATGACTGCACACCTCAAAGGATCATTTGTAGAACTGATAGATATTGCTTTGAGATACGTAGAGCTTATGGAAAAGAAGCCCTTAGAAACTGTGGCAGCAACGATTGGAAATGCTACCAATCAAAATAAAAGGAAATTCAACCCGAACTGGAAGAAGCAGGGAACAGGAAAACCTGGAGGCAACAATGCAGCTCGAAAATGTTATGTGTGCCAGCAGGAAGTTCATTTGGCTAAACAATGTCCTAGAGGTGGAGCTCCGAAGTAGCAGAGTGGACCTATTTCCATGATGGTTCAGAAGTCCTTATGTTTTAATTGTCAACAACCCAGGCATATGGTGAAAGCTTGCCCACTTCTCCAGAAAGCTCAACCGAACAAAGTGTTTGCTATTCAGGGTGGACCGTCAACTTCTACTGATGGAAAAGGAAAAGGCATTCTCGAAGGTACTTTGCTTTTAGATGGCATTTACGTTAGAGTTTTGTTAGATTCTAGTGCTTCCCTTACTTTTATTTCTTTGGAAATGGTAGAGAAATTTCACCTTACCTCTAGTGTCATGGACCGCCCTATTTTTGTGTCTAATCCCATAGGGGGGTGACCAAGCTAGACATGATTTGTAAAGGTCTAAGAATTTCTTATCTATCCCATAGTTTCTCGTGCGACCCATTTGTATTGGATTTTAAAGGATTTGACCTTATTTTGAGAATGGATTGGTTAGACAAGCATAAAGCTGTTCTGGTTTGTGAAGAGAGAACAGTGTCATTTGAAACCGAATTAGGAAGAATTGCAAGAGTGACTCGCGATAGTTCAGGAATCCACTTTGGTAGTCTTTTGCATGGACTCAAGGCATCTCAAGAAGAAGTAGGAATCATCGAAGTTATTAGAGACTTTCCAGACGTCTTTGAAGAAGTCAAAGGTTTGCCCCGGCATCGGAAGATTGAGTTTCGTATCGACTTTGTTCCAGGAGCGATACTGATGGTTAACCAAGTAGAAGAATGGCTCCTTGAGAGAGAGGAATCAGTGAAGCAGACTCAAGATTTCTTGGAAAGAGGATTAATCAGACCTAGTCGTTCCAGCTAGGGTTCTGCTATAGTATTTGTAACCAAATCGGATGGGTCTTTATGATTTTATGTAGATTATCGGGAATTGAATAAGGTAACCATTAGGAATAAGTACCCTTTGCCTCGTATTGACGATCTCTTCGATCAACTTCATGGGGCTACTGTGTTTTCTCAATTGGATCTGGCTTCGGGATTGCACCAGCTAAGGGTAGCTGAAGACCGTATACCCTTAACTGCGTTCAAAGGACCCAACCGTTTTTATGAGTGGCTGGTTATGCCGTTTGGGCTAACCAACGCTCCAGCTTAGTTTATGGATCTGATGAACCGTGACTTTCGGGATGTGTTGAACAAGTTTGTGCTGGTGTTCATCGACGACATTCTCATCTACTCCAAATCAGAGGAAGAGCACAAGTGTCATTTGGAAATAGTATTGGAGACATTGAGGAAATATGTCATGAAAGCAAAATTTTCGAAGTGTCATTTCTGGAAGCCAGAAGTAAGATTTTTGGGACACGTCGTATCTGGAGAAGGCATTTCGATGGATCCGATCAAGGTGGAAGTTGTTCAAGAGTGGACCGCAGACTCCTATGGAAGTTCACAATTTTCTTGGCTTGGCGGGTTACTGCAGGAAATTCATCTGGGATTATTCTAAGATTTCCTCTCACCTGACCAAATTGACTAGGAAGGGAGTGAAATTTAAATGGACTCCTCGGTGTGAAGAAGCGTTTCTAGATCTGAAGGCGAGATTGACTAGTGCACCTGTTCTGGCTATTCCAGATGGAAGGAGTAAGTTCGAAGTTTACACCGATGCTTGTGAAGTAGGGTTTGGTGCTGTTTTGATGCAGAATGGAAGAGTGATTGCATACGCGAGTAGGCAGTTTAAGCCGCATGGGAAGAACTATGCTAAAAAGCATGATTTGGAATTGCTGGCTATTGTCTTTGCGCTGAAGATACGGAGGCATTATCTATTGGGTGAGAAGTTCGAGCTTTTCACCGACCATAAAACCTTAAAGTATCTTTTCTTCCAGAAAGACTTGAACCTGAGGCAGCAGAGATGGATGGAATTTTTGGCATCCTATGATATGGACATTCTCTATACTCCGAGAAAAGCAAATGTGGTGGCGGATGCTTTGAGTAGAAATGCAATTTTAGTTGTTCTGGAAGTTACCCGTCTCTACAAGAAAGGATTGTAAGCAATCAAATGAAGGATAGAACTCTAGAGGAATTAATTCATGGAGCTAAGTAAGGTCGGTATTCAGGTTTCAAGATAGATGGTTAAGGAGCTTTAAGAATTAATGGACAATTGTGTGTGCCAAATGTGGACGGATTGAGACATGAAGTTTTGTTGGAACGCCACAAATCAAGGTTAAGTATTCATCCAGGGATATCGAAAATGTATAAGGATTTGAAAAGAGTTTTCTGGTGGCTGGGAATGAAGAAGGATATTCCTACATTCATAAATGGATGTGCGAACTGTCAATAAGTGGAGGGTGATTTGCAGAATTTCGCGGGATTGTTGCAACCTCTGGAGATTCCAAAGTGGAAATGGGAAATGATATCGATGGACTTCATCAATGGGTTGTCAAGAACCAGGAAAGGAAATAAAGGAGTATGGGTAATCGTAGATAGGCTGACCAAGAGCGCCCACTTTATCCCAGTTAAGGTAACCAGAACTGTAGCGTCATTAGAAGATATTTTCATGAAAGAGATTGTCAGGTTGCATGGGGTTCCCATTAGCATAGTGAGTGACCGTGACCTAATTTTTACCAGCAAATTTTATGAGGCTCTACAAACAGCTCTTGGAATGAGGTTGAATTTAAGTATCGCTTATCATCCCCAACCCGACGGTCAAATAGAAAGCTGAATCGCATTCTAGAAGATACGTTGAGAGCTTGTATTCTGGATTTCAGTGGATCTGGGGAGGACCATCTACACTTGGTAGAATTCTCGTACAACAATAGTTATCAGGCAAGCATTAAGATGGAACCATATGAAGATTTGTATGGAAGACCATGTAGATCACCATCTTGTTGGGTAGAATCTGGAAATTGTCTTGTTCTTGGTCCAGATTTGATTCGGGAGGCATCTGCGAAGGTTGAGCTGATCAACAAAAGACATCAAAGGAGCAATCGGATTTGGTAAGACTGGAAAGCTTGCTCCAAGATATATTGGACCTTTCCATGTTCTCGAGAGGATAGGTGCTTTGGCCTACAAGATTGAATTACCGGACTGAATGGCTAGGATTCACAATGTATTTCACGTATCTCATCTGAGGAAGTAGGTGTACGAACCATCACTGGTTGTAGAACCAACAGTCCAGGATGATCTAGAGGTCGAACCTGACTTAACTATGGTCTGGCATCCAGTTTAGATTGTAGATCGAGATGAGAAGGAGCTCACAATGAAGCGGTGAAGCTGGTTAAGATTCAGTGCAGTGAGGATCCCAGATATTGTACTTGGAAAACTCTAGGTAGTATTAGGAAGGCCCATCCCAAATTGTGTCAGGGTAGTTAGGATTGTTGTTTGATGAGTTGTTTGCTTTGGTTGTTAGTATATGGCTGATGTGTATGCTTTGTTGTTGAATATAAAAGCTTTTGTTTATCTTTTTCTTTAAAATTTCGAGGATGAAATTCTTTTAAAGGGGGAGGAATGTGACAACCTAGGATTTTTGGCAATATTAATTCGATGATCTTCTTATATAATCATTAAAATTTGCAAACTTATCTTTCAAACAAATAAAATATGCTATCTAATTACTATTGTTTATATACATATGTAGATTGTAAATGGAACTATGATTTGCAATTCAAACTATATATCTCAGAAAAATAAATTAGATTTAAAACTCTATATTTTTAACAATGGTATGTAAATAGATATTAATTAAAGTATAAATAGCTTAAGCTTAAAATAAGAATAAATAAATAGGTTTTATTTTATTTCTTTTGAAGTTACATCTAATAAATAAAAATAAAATGTAAAAATAAAAATATAAAATAAAACATAAAAAGTAAATATAAATAGTTGCTTAAGACATTTGTAAGACTAGGAAGAGGTCTTGTGTACAACTGTCAAATTTATTTGTTTTCTTCATTTAAAAATAAATAAATAAAATGGTTTAAAGAAGAACTAAGGGCTGTATACAGCTTACATTTTTACATATACACATTTCTCACTTTTCTTTCACCTTTCAAACCAAACCAAAACCAGAGAAACCAAACTAAACAACAAACAACTTCTTCAAGTTTTCAACTAAAAGCAAACTGGAATCAAATTCAAGTTCATCTCAACTCAAAGTAAGATTAAGATCTGTAGCAGTTTTCAAAATGAATTTCCATATTTCAAAATCTCTTCTCCGCTCAAAATTTTAAGTGAGTAAACCTATCTTCTTAAAACTAAATCATCTTTATTTTTGTATACATGTAAGATTTGATAGTGGTAATGACTTGAATATTAAATGCATGGATGAAATTGTATGTTGCTTGGGTGTACATGTTGAATGTACTGTGTGCATGCCTCTGCTTTGTTTAACAGACTCAACATCAATTCAAAAATTAAATTCTCATCACTTAATCTCTTTTAGGTATGATCTTTAAAGGAAATAGATTTGTATTGACTAAATTATATTTTTAAAAATGTTTTTATGTGAGATTATAAAGTAATTAACTGGGAAATAAGAAGTTACAGTAAACATCAAATCATCTCAGAAATTCGACTTTCATATTTTCAAGATTTTCATATATAATCCGATTCGTCTCTAAAAACTATGATTTTTAATGGTAATTTCATGATTTTTAAGTTAGTAAATTAAGAGAAATTATGGGTTGGACGAAAACCATACTTTTTGCGATTTCTCGATGATCAGAGAAGTGTGGAAGGTCTAGGTCGTTGCTGGAGCAAGCTCGTGGGTCTAGGGATGTGGGAAAAATGGTCGGAGGGTTTTTAGTTCTCCGTGGTGGCGTGGCGAGGGTGAAGTAGGGTTCAAAACCCTGTTTGGGTCGATGGTGTTGTCGAGGTGAATGCGGCGGCGTGGCGGCTTCGGGTTGGTCCGAATTACAGGGAGAAGGAGCATGGAACTTTGGCGAAGGTCTGGGCTCAACGGCGAGGCTTCTGGTGGTCGGAGGTGTTGGTGCACGGTGGATCTTTGCAATCGGGTTTTGGTGCCTTCTGTTGCTCATTTTCTTGAATTCGATTTTGGGTTTGTTTCAGGGTTCTGGGTGGTCGGGTCGAACGAGGGTGACGTCGGCGACTTGCTGGCGATGGAGACGTTGGTCGGAGATGCTCCGGTCATGCATGCACGTGCACGGTGTACTGGTATCGGTCGAGTTTGTAGGCTTTAGGTAGGGATCAGGTATAAGGAAGAAGAAGTAGTGTTGTATCGGGTTGGGCCCGGGTTAGCATAGGAATTGTATCCGGTTGGGCTCGGGTTTGTACGCAAGTGAATTATTAAGTTTTTTTAAAAGAATAAGCAAGTTTTCCAAGAAAAGTTTCTAGCCTATTCTTTTAAATGTTAAATGGTTGACTTAAATACTATTTAATTAAGGTCAAATGAGTAAATTATTTTTAACTTAAATTAATTAAAGCTTAGAATAATTTATTTCTATGTCCATTATTAAATTAATTCTTGAGTTTAAAATTAAATAGTGTAATTAAGTAGATGGTTAAAGAAAGTAAAATGTTTTTAACTACTAATTAATTTAAAGATCTTAGATACTTTATATGTTAATTATAAATTAATTCCAAACATTTAATTTAAATAAAATTTAAATGATAATTAAGTAAATGGTTAAGATATTTGTCTTAAACATTTAAATTAATCAAAGGTCTTAAGTTATTATATATGCTAATTAATTCCAAATATTTTATTTAAATAAAATATAAATGGTTTGTAAATAGTTAATGTAAATTAAGCAGGATTTATGAGTTATTAATTTATTTTAAATTAATTAGAATTGGTGTGACTAATTAATCTTGCTTATGAATGATTAAGTTGAATGTTTTGGATTGCTTAATATCTCTAGTTTATTAATTTGTGATATTCTGTGATATGGAATGTCTGGATTGAGCTATTGAAAAATGTGTCATTTATTTGAATAGTTATCTGTGATGAAAGTGTTGTGTGAATATGACATTCTAAATTAAATTGAATTGTTTTTCTTGAACAATTTGACCTTAAAGATGGCGTTTGGATTTCGATGAGACCGGGATCAGATATCAAATTGTTATCCTAAAACCACATCGATCCAAATGAACGATAGGTCATGAAATCTCAAGTAAAGAGCAGGAATGAAGATCCAGAATGCAAGGGCTATTTGCCGTTAACTCTGAGGGTGACTCCAAAACGAGTGTAGCGGAGATAGTGCCTTCGGTTCCGTTCGGACCCGGAATGGACTTGTATGGTCGAATGCTATCAGACCATTGTCAAATGGAGGACGATGGGCATTCCAAGAAATGTGTGCTATAAAGGTAATCGTAGCCTCAAGCCTCATCAACCGGGAATGGCTAAAACAAGGGAGGTGCAGCAAGGCTAAGTGGGTAATACCCAAGTAGGATAAGATTTTCCCCTGTTTAGATGTCCCTTTTATTCGGCTGTGTGGGCAGTTGTTGGCCACAACCGTGGGGTTGTCTTATTCGGTCTATCCAGTAAGGGGCAGCTCTAGCCTTATGTTGCAGGGGATCAGGGAGGATCCTCGGTACTCTGATCTAGACCAAGTACTATGATGGGCGGTACCGTAGTAGCCTTACCATTGTATGGAATCCAATCTCCAATAAGTGCCCGTATGGTTTTGATTGTGTCCAACTATGTTGGAATGTCAGATGTAAGCATTCCAGCTATTTCCTATTTTATACTGAAAACCCTAGACACTATTGTAATATAACTGGATTTCCTATCAAATGTTTTGGTTATCGTAAGGGAAAAACTCGTCCGTGTTTATTTGCGATGAGTCTTACGATATACCATTGATTTAATATGATTTTGAAGTTAAACAACTTAAACCATTTACTCACACCAGACCTATAAATGACCGTAGTTTATTTTATGTTTTTCTTAAACTCTTTGGTACTCAAACTTTTATGAGTAGCCAAGTGATCCAGGTTGGCTTTGACATGTTTTGGAGAAGATTTGGAGAAGGAGACTTTGGCGTATCTATATATAACTATTCAGCTGTATTAGTAACTATGTTTGCGTTTTGGGTTGTAATGGATAGGCAGGTCATCATGACTGTCTAATATGATGTTTGTAAAACTAAATGACTCTGATGTATGGTATTAGTGACTATAGTGTAATATCTATGTGATGTAATATATTTATCTCGTTCCACTGCGAGATTCTGATGATTGTTTAATTCTTTCTATCTATTTCTTTCCTACCTATTTCTTTCTAACTTACGATACGTCTTTCTATGGAATGAAAGGCGGGTCATCACATGTAGCTCCTTCACCGTTTAGTATGTTCTTTGGAAAATTTATGGGTTTGTCTTCTTCCAGTTGCACTAATTATAGTCTTTCAAATTGGTTTGCCTTCCCATATAACTCTTCCAAGGTAGTGGGTTGTTTCATCCTTTGATGATGTCCAATGGCCTTGCAGTAGACTGCATCCATAGCCCTCGCTTCGTCCATATGCTGGTCATACTTCTTTGGATATTATACATGTTGAACGGCTTTAATGAATGGGTTCGATCGGGGAAGATTATTTAATCATTGTCAGACTAGTCCGTTTTCAAGTTATGGATGTTTATAATGCTTAAGAATGATATACGCATGATTGTCTATGCTTGAATGATTGAAAATGCCGATTAAATGAAAAATCACTTATGATGGAGCGCTAAGCGAACATCCATCTTTTCCATAAGAGCCTTTTGATTTTTTGTCATTTTATGATTAATTTCATCAACCATCTTGTTCAATTCTCCCTTAGTCACAACCTCATGCTATGTGGAGGATCTTGGAACCTGATCTCCAAAGTTGGCTCCTAACAGCATGTTGTTGGGATTGTTGACTTCAATTTGCCGAGGATTTGTTTCTTCTCTAGCAATGGTAGCTCATATGGATCTTCCGAAGGTAGTTCTCTTTCTTTCTGGTGCCATTGATTGTCAATAGCAAATCTTCTAAGCAAAGATTGAAGATCTAACCTCTGAACCTATCTTATCCAAAGTAGATAGAAAGATCTAATCCTAAGTTAGGTTCTCAATGAAAACACCAAAATGTTAACACAAAAAATGGATCATCGCCCTATATTGAGTGTGAAAGCACCAGCCCTGTTTATCAAAGTAAATAAAATAAAGACAGGAAATAATAACACGTGGATAACGTAAAGAGACAAGAGAATTTTATAGTGGTTCGGTTGTTGACGAAGCCTATGTCCACTTTATAACTTTTGTTATTGACTGACTATTATTACAAGTTGAAACTGATTACAGTTTGATTGGATCTTGTAAGTTAGATCGAGTCACCAGTGTTAGAGTTCACTAGAGAATCATGATGAATCCTTTAAATGACTGTTATGTAGGAGGAGAAAAGCGAAGAATGGTTTCTGTAGAGTTTCTGCAGCTAGTCCAGAATATCATGTTTATGTTACAGGTAGCATTGCATTTATAGGGATTAGAGAGCACTTGGGCTTGAAGTTTAAGTGCATAAGAGTCCAGTTGTTATGCTAAGTCATCACCGAAAATCTCAAATCAATTTGGGTCATTTATATGGATCGCTAGCCATCCATGGGGGTGGATCGCTAGCTATCCATCAACTTAGTATATTTTTCTACTAAAAGCCTTTACTTAGTACTACGAAGGAGCTCGAAAAGTTTGAGGATGATCCGACTGTCTTGATGGATCGCTATATATCCATAGGGGATGGGTCGTTAGCTATCCATAAAGGATGGATCGCTAGCTATCCATCTACTTAGCACATTTTTGAGTGATCTTAGTTTGGCTGTCTTCCTATCTTCTATTTAAGTGCTATGTCCAAATATCAAGTCATTTGAAGTTTGTTTGATCATCCTCTTGATTAGTCATCTAGTCCAAAAGAATCATCCATAACTCGCCCAAAACTTAACGAAACTTTGCAAGTACACTCTAGAGGGTGTCAGGGACCCACGACAAAAAAATTTAAGTGGTGGGGGCCACTCTACATGGTTCACTAGCGATCCATCTATTTAGGTTACAGCGACCCATCTCGACTTATTCAATCAAACTTATTTTTTGTGAGTGCCTTCTTTTATATGTCCTCCCAAAATTTTAAGTCAATCCGACTTCGTATGAGTTCTTTAGGTCCATTTTATGTTAGTTATTTTGGTCATAAAGTGGGTAAATAGCTTGAATTAGATGAGTCTTTACTTCTTGAACTACGTTGCTTGGAATGCTATGAAACTTGGTAAGTATTCTTAGAAGAGGTAGTTGATCATGATGCAAGTGGCTTTAACAACTCATAATTCATTCTTTTGGATCGCTAGCGATCCATGGATGATGGATTGCTAATGAACCATTACACCTGTTGAATTCTACTGGGTTAAAAAAAAGTTAACATGTGGTGTCTTTATTGGGGTCCACTTCTATAATTTGGCCTTAAATGATAGGGTCTGCTTATTTCTCACTTGGAAGTATTAAGTGGCCTATGAGATTCCATATGACGTCAGCAAGATAGTAACATTAAGGAGCACGCTTCTGAAATTAAGCCCTAAATGACAAGGTCTGCCTATTATCTACTGGAAAGTATTAAGTGGCTAGGGTGCCGTCTCTTACATTATTAGCTATTTATGACGTATAATTGGAATATGGGATCTACTTTTGGAATGGAAGGTATTAAATGGTTGGACTTGCCTCCTTTCCTTATAAAGAAGTATTAAATGATTTTAATGGTTCTATATTCATAGACATATCCTTATTTGGAAATATACTGCCCAAGTACTGAAAAGATAAGAACCAAGGTATTTATCCACCAAACACTTGTTGTTTTGACTCCCTCCTCATTACAACACATGTTAAGGGCGAAGTGATGGCAGTGACAATACTTAGAGAAGTATAAGCCTATCTTATGGCAGTATTTGTTATTATTACTTGCTTTTATGTGTACTGATGTATTTAGAAAATTGTTGTAATGGATATTTTGTTACTGTTTTATGGAATTTTGTATTATGACACTTTTATGGTTTTGAAATAAATGGGTACACTTTGTCATTATATCTTGTTCCATTCGATGTGAGTTCTGAAAGTTTAGTTATGGCTCTATACTGTTATTTTCTTAGTTCTACCAGTAGCTGGCCTTAGAATGGATCTAATTTTCGATAGGCCTTTTATGAATCGAAATTATGCATGTTCTGGGGTGGGTTGTTACATTTAGTATTAGAGCTCTAGGTCACCCGATCAATGGGGAAAGTATATTATATGTGTAAGTGACGTATAAAATGATCCGCCTTTTTGACCATCGAAAATCGACACCAAACACTACCACAATGTTCTAATGTCACGCATCCAACCGACATTAGGGTAGATTGTTAAGGTAACTAAAAAAGAAAAGAATAGAGAATAGAGAAAAACAGAATCTCATAACAGAATCGACAAAATATAATATAACAAGGACAGTAGAAACTGTCACTCCAAACATACAGAGTATATCAGAGTAAATAAACAAACCTTATCAGCTAGACAGTTATAAAATCTTGACCTTACAAATACCGATAGGTATACTATATAATACAGAGGAAAATAAAATATTACGAAGGGTGAAACTTTAGCTCCACTCCATGAATCCCATAACACCAAAGCCAACCTGGAAAAATACTCGATCTGACCCGAGCATTATAAATAAATATCACTCGGATCAGTCTGGAACATAAATAAATATCAATGTGAGATAGCTCGAATGGTAAGGAACATATATAAAAATTCTTTGAGACCACGCCGCTAACACTGAACGGGTTTTTACCTCACAAGAATAACATCCATATAGGTAACAGCAGAAATAAATATCAGGAAACAAATCCAAATATGATTGAGCATAAATAATATTAACCAGACTTGAATGAATGGAACTAAACAGAGTAAAATCCAAACAGAGCAAAATGGATAGAACAAGGAAAACAATCCAACTTGATAAAATGGACTAAATAAGGTAACAGTCCAAACTTGATAGAATGGGCTAAATAAAATAACAGTCCAAACACGATAGAATGGACTAAATAAACATTAAAATTCCGTGATGAGGAGTTGGCTCTACTCATGGCAATTTAAAGCTAAAACAGATTCAAGGTTTTCAAATCAAATGAGGAAAGGAAAATTTTCAACAAATGACTAGGAGGGTACGCCCCCCTCACCGAAAGTATACTTTTAGAAATATACTTGAGAACTCTAATGGCTCTAGGACATGTCTAAGACGGACCCCGCCAACTGTTACCGAGAATCTGAGTACTTCACAACTCAATGTACAACACCGAATCCAATCTAGAATGGATGTGAAAATATCCTAATATGAGCAACCACATCGCTTGGCTTTCACTCGCTCTTTGGGTGTATCGACAAAAGATAACAAAGCTCAAATGAGCAACACATCGTCTTAGAGTCACGAAAATAAAGTGGCTGAAGTAATCGATAGCTGAGATACCAACTATCGAAGACATAAAACGATCGTATATGGAAATTAAGTCTTGTATACTTATCATCACTCATTGAATTCAAACTTGTATTATTTCTGGGTTAACAGTAATACCAAAAAATTCAAGGTAGTGTTACATCAAAGTGATGTCGCACGATTATTCTTAACTTTTGAAATAGCGACAAGTCTACTTCTTCGATGTTTAGTGCTAATTATACAAATAAATTATTTCTATGTAAGTGATTCGCATTACAGAAATAGTTCATTTCAATAAATGAATCAACCTTTTTCTTTTTTAAAAACGAACTGAACTTTTGGGCTTGATTTCCGTATTGGTAAAACACTTTTAGAATTAGTTCCAGATTGTTTGAACATTAAGAGAATAATTTTTCTAAGTGTGCGACCTCGAAGGACTAAACCAACATGAGACCAAACACCTGTTCTAACTTATCATCCCAATAATCGAGTTCCAATTCCTTTTTATAATTTAAAATAATATTAATTATCTCGAAAGATAATTAATTACATTTAAAATCGCTTTAAATAAACAAGCCATTATCTATAATAAAATAGATGATTATTTCCAAACACATTTATAACATTGGTAAATTAACATTAAAACCTTTATTAAATCAGTTTATTAACTTTATATCAGTTTATTAAAGGATTTTTTATTATAATAGTTAATTTACTTTAATCACTTTTGTTAAATTCACTAATTAGCTTTAAATATCATTAATTTTAAAGAACAATTAAATTTAAATAATCATTAGTTATAATTAAATAAATCATTTCAAACACCATTTATTAAACTGATAAGAGAATTTTAAATTCCATAAATTAAAAAAAATTAAGTTCAAATAATCATAACTAATTGAATTAATTAAATATAAGCCTCGTCAGTGAAAAAGAGTAATCAAAATATCATTTATTAAATGATTTAACTAAATTCCCAATATTATTAGTTACAACATTAATTACATTTAAAAACAATCATTAATCAAAATGATTAATTAAATTCATGTATCATTATTTAAAATAACTAATTATTTTAAATATCATTAATTTAAATGATTATTAATTTCAATTATCGTTAATTGAAATAATTAATTTAATCTCATCATCATTAATTAAAATAATTAATTAAGCTTAATAAATTAATTAAACTCCATTATCCTTAATTAAAAGAATTGATTGAACACAAATAATCATTAGTTAAAATGATTAAGTATAAAACATCATTAGCAAAAATGATCAATTAAATCTAAAGATAAACCAATTTTTAATTATCATTTATTGAATTGGTTAATTATTCTCAAATTAATTAATCATCTTAATTAATCAAGACGATTAATTAATTTTAAATTATCATTAATCAAAATGATTAATTAATTTCAATATTATTTTATAGTGGAGAAACAAGCTCAAGTTCATAAATAGGGTTTCGGAGATGAAATTTAATAAACAATGGTATAGCGAAAATCGCTATAACGACAATTAAACTATTAAATGGAATATTAGAAATTAATTTCAATAAATAATCAATAATATCATATGAATGTAAATAAATAATTTATGGATGAGAAACCCCCTTTGGGTCTCTCTATAGATTTTCCCTGCAAAACAATAGTTATGGAAAACAAAAAGATGATCATATGGGTTTATAACGTTCAATTTAAAATATCATCCATTTTTCAAACAAAAATTCGACCAAACAAGCAATCAAGCACTTTAACTAACATCCAAACAACCAATAAACGTTTATAACATCATTAATATGATATAATAAAATTTAATGTGAGTTAAACTTACATTGATTTTTATTTTCAGCGAAATATTCTGGTTCGGTCTAAAATCAATCGATCGTTCGATTTTAGCATAAATGCCCATGAGCTCCAAATCAAACCAAACTAACTCTAAAGTGTAGGTATCGTCGTTACGAGTGCAACGCGATTGACCGCGTCTGAATCTGACCTTATATGAGCAAGTTATAGTTTAATTACTAAATGAATTTAAATTCAACTAGCTTAAATTTAATTAAACTATTATTATCTTACACGGCCCAAAGCCCACTCCAAACAGGCCCGCTACCACAACAGACTCTGTCACCTTCTTCCCCTTTTCATTTGCCTAAACCAAGATTTTTTGCATTGTCTTGTACATGTGTATGCCGCCATTGAACACCCAAATGTCGATCGTCGAATACCCACCAGACCACCTTCACCTCCTCTTCGAACTACACCGAACCACCTCGCCTCCACCACGACACATCATAACGCGACAATCCAGCTCCTCCACGTCTAGGCGAAGGTCGCAACCCACCAACCGCCATCGCACACTACCAAATCTTGTCCCCAGGTGAGCCTCGGTTCCTCGAACTCGAATCAATCCATGAAATCTCCCAATACTGCCCACAACCATCGAAAACCGAAGCCCTGGTTATTGGCTACACAAGTCAATCTCGTCTATTCGACAATGCGAGCAACAAAATTTATACGGAATCATAGAGCTCCTCTATACGATATCAAAGAAATTCGTTTGGTGATTTTTAGTGGAGAATAGGATTCGATTTCGATTTTAATGTATATGCGGCCACTTATTTTTTTACTGGAGATTGAGTATGAAAAGAGAAAGAGAAAGAAAAAAAATAAAGAGATCTTGTGCTCAATAAGCTACCTATTTTATAACCAAATAAAATAATATATAAAAAACAAAATGATTATGTTTGTTTCTTTTTACAAGTCTAATCAATTTATTGAGCCACCAAAATGTTTTTAAGCCTCCAAAATGTCAAGCAAAGACAAACAATGAAAATAATGTGTTGGTATGTTGTTGACTTATAATTTGTTATGCAATTTTTGGTATCTCGCCGCACAGAATTTCATCCAAATACAAACTGCGAATGACAAAACGAAAATACAGCCGCGCTCAAAAAAGCGGCACGTTTTCAAAACCATAATAAAACACACTGGTTATTGCATTCCGTGAAATCTCAAAAATATCATCGTTTATTCGAAATACCGCCAAACAACAATTTAATTATCATCTAAATTAAATTTTTTGAAAAAATCCTATAAATTATTTTAAAAATACGTTATCAAAAATTAAGTCGTTTCATTATAGTTTGATTTCTTGTTAATTATTTGAACCATTTGTTATTGTAATAAATTTGAAAAATGGTACACCATTATCATTTATTAAATAAAAAAAGTTAAATAACACTATGAAATCTATTTAATTCATACTTTAGTTCAACATTCAAATATTTAGTTCTCAATTCAAATATTTAAATGATTACTATTCCTGAATTCTAGGTATTAAATTCCAAAATTCAATTATTTAAATATCTAAAATTAATTAAATATTTAAAATCAAATGAACAATATTTTGGGTTGTTAAATTCTCCCTCCTCCTTAAACGAATTTCATCCCCGAAATTCCTGAGGAAGAAAATGCATTCAAACCCTTAAGTTTAATACCATTAATTAAAAGTGAGTTATTAAACTCATTAACTTTTCAAAACAAATTAGTTAGAACAGATTCCAAAATTTATAAGTCTTTTAAATTCATTTACTTATACCGATTAATTCTCTTTTATTCATTCATTCCAAGATACAACCCAGATAATCAAATTTTTGGCTGCCATGATTGTTACAAATTTCCTAAAAATTTATAACTCCTGAATTTTCGAAGAAAATTTTTTTGCCAGCGTCTCCTTTGCGTGGCTCAATCGTTACAACCATAAATCACCTCAACGGACTCCAAACCAATCAAAGAAATCAAAAGCCAAGTAGCCTCTCATATCCGGGCATAAAATCATCAACCGATTTAAATTTTTTAACTTTGTTACGTACCTTTTTCATTTGATTTATATTCTTGGCAAGCAATTTATTTTCTTCCATGCAAATGCATGTGCATAAGAATCAAATAGTAATCCCTTGCAAACATGTACTTATGCAATCTAAAAGAAAATCAGACTGACACACGCAATGTGATGTAACTCTACATGCAAAAAATAGCCTGATATAAATCTACATGAAAGCAACAATCATATGCAACAAGCAAGCGGATATTCGACAATAGATGTTGTGCATCCAATTATTTTCAGATGACAAATTTAGATCTAAATACCCGGGTTTTCAGTTCAAAAATTTATTTTTGAATTTCTCAAACGAGAAAAATCAAAGCTCAAAATCAAAATAATATGGAGGGGATCTCTCCAAGTGATGGTGAAACTCTAGAATCAAAACAACATGGAGCATCAAGTGATATTTCGGTCCCTCCAAAAACTTTAACTAGAGTGAACAAATGTCATTCCTTTCCTAGAATTTTCAAAAATCTCATTTTCAAAATCACCGGGATTTAGATCCTAATAACAACAATTTAAAATCTTTTGTCAATAATTTAAACTTTATAGACAATGGTATATGAAATCACACAGCCAATCAATTTAATTCAATCAAATCCGATCAATCAAATTCCGTGAAAGAATAACTTAACACTAACAATCAATCAAATTCCATAAGGGAAAATTTATCACTTAACATTGTTTCAAAATGTCAAATGACTAATAAATAAATTTTAACTTAGGTTCAAAACTTTCTTTATTTTCCAAAAAATATAGATAATTACCTAAGCGTACAGTTTTGCTCATTGGCCATTTGTTATTGCTTAGAAGATTATTCAAAATAACTCGGATAAAATGGGAAGTTATATTTTATATTTAATAGTTTTCTTAATTATATTAATTTCTAATTCACTTATAATCTCACTTGGTATTTTACTCAATACTAAAATTATTTATGATTTATCTCATAATTTCTCACCCAAGTTTTAAAATACCTTATAAAGTTATTTCTTTCTAAAACATCAGAGCATAAATTATTCCCTTTATTTACTTATATAATATTCTTTTATATCCTGGGAGTACATATAAATTTTATTTTTAACTCTTTCAAAGACCTAGATGGAGATCAAATCAACTTATGATTTCCTAAAACTGAGTCAATCCAATAACCTTTTTAACATATAGTGTTAAAAAGAATAATATTTATGAGCTGACCCAATCAACAAGTAGTTCATACTACCTAGATGTTTCAAACCATTATATGGTTTTAATAAAAACAATGCTTATCAAGATCTTCTTTATTAATTTAACCCAATTTACTCGTTTCTAATTTATCCTTTTTCTTATCTAAAGGAAAATTCTTATTTATCCAGATAATCTCTTATTAGAATTACTTTTTATTTCGAAACCAATTCCCGTTTAGGGTACATAAAAATTAGATACCCGATCTTAATTTTAAAACTTACCTTTGAAAGCATAATTCATATATTTTTATATATAATGACTTCAAATTATTTATTTATTAAAACTCACTTTGGCTTTATTCGGATTTGAACTCATTTCGATCGCACAATGATAACGAGAATAATTTACTAAGCATTCCATAAGTTTGCCCAAGAAAACATTTAATTGTCACTTAGAAGACTATTCAGATTATCACAAAACTAATCGAAACAATTTCCTTCTAATTATCCCAAAGAAAATATGATCCATTTAAAATTTTACTTTCCAAATTATTTCCACTTTCAATTACTTTCAAAAGTACAACTATTTCATTTCTCAAATACCTTTTGAAATTAATTTCAAAAATTCTAGGATTTAGATTCAAAAAGTCTTTTTAAACACATTTCATAAACTAAATTATATAAAATTTCCTTTATATAAAAATCATTCCATATTATAATAATCCTTCTTTATTATAATAGAATTATCTCCGATATTTATTCTCTAAATATCTTATCCTACTATTTAGATTACATTAACAACTTTTTATCAAAGTTTAATCCTTAACCCACCATTATTAAACAGTAAATTTTTAATTTAACATATTCTTCGAACACCTTTATAGTTGAACCGTGAAAATTAATTCATAAAGGATTTGTTTTAAATCAAAGCAATAAATGCTCCTAAATAAATCGAGCATAATTTAGTAATCAACACATATCTGTCTATGCTTTTCATTTAAGTTAAGCATAACCAAACAAACATTAGTGATAATAAATAAATATTATCACATTTAAACCATCACACTTTATAACTGTATAAAGTTTTGAAAATCATTACTTTATATATACAAAATAATCCTAGGCAAGATAATTAATTTGCCAAAATTTCAAAAATTCAATACCATGTCCATTGGCCTTGGTAAATGTTTAGAATTCCATATCGATACCGTGACGTCCCACACCTCGACCAGAATTCATATAAACACAATAGAATAATTAACATAATACGCTTTTATAACATTAACAAATATGCTCTCGCATATATAATACTCTAAAACTCATTCTAGGGTGTCGTTTACCCTACCTCTGATAAGCTAAACCCTACCAAGCCAACGTTCTCGCTTAACCTCGCGCTCTGATACCAAATGTAACGACCGCCCTTTTTGACCATCGAAAGTCCACACCAAACACTACCTCTATGTTCCAATGTCGTGCATCCAATCGCCAAAGGGCAGATTGTTAGGGTAAACAAAAAGAAAAGAACAAAGAACAGAAAGAAAAAAGAATCCTACAGCGGAATCGCAACATATAATATAACAAGGACAATAGAAACTGTCACTCCAAACATACAGAGTATATCAGAGTAAAAAAAACAAACCTTATCAGCTGGACAGTTATAAAATCTTGACCTTACAAATGCGATAGGTAAACTACATAATACATAGGAAAATAAAATACTACGACGGGTGAAACTTCGGCTCCCCTCCATGAATCCCATAACACCAAAGCCACCATAGGAAAATACACGATCTGACCCAAGCATTATAAATAAATAACACCCGAATCAGTCTGGAAATACTAGCGTGAGATAACTTGAATAATGGGGAACATATATAAAAATTATGTAAGACCACGACGCTAACGCGGAGCGGGTTTTTACCTCACAAGAATAACATCCATACAGGTAAGAGCAGAAATAAATATCAGGAAACAAATCCAAATATGATTGAGCATAAATAATATTAAACCAGACTTGAAAGAATGGAAATAAACCGAGTAAAATCTAAACAGGAAAGAATGGATAGAACAAGGAAAATGGTCCAACTTGATAGAATGGACTAAATAAGGTAACGGTCCAAACTCGATAGAATGGGATAAATAAAATAACAGTCCAAACTCGATAGAATGGAGTAAATAAACACTAAAATGCTGTGATGAGGAGTTGGCTCTACTCGTGGCAATTTAAAGCTAAAACAAATTCAGGGTTTTTGAATCAAACAAGGAAAGAAAAATTTTCAACAAATGACTAGGAGGGTGCGCTCCCCTCCCCGAAAGTATACCTTTAGATATATAATTGACAACTCCAATGGCTCTCGGACACGTCCAAGTCGGACCCCGCCAACTGCTAAAGAGAATTCGAGTACTTCACATCTCAATGCGCAACACTGAATCCAGTCTAGAGTGGATGTGAAAATGCCCTAATGGGAACAACCCCACATAGCTTGGCTTCCACTCACTCTTTGGGTTAATCATTTCCAACAATAGATAACAAAGCTCAAATGAGCAAGACATTGTCCTAGAGTGACAAAAATAAAGTAGGTGAAGTAACTGATGGCTAAGATACCAACTATCGAGGACATAAAACGATCGTATATGGAAATTAAGTCTTGTATACTCATCACCACTTATTGAATTCAAACTTGTAATATTTCTGGGTTAACAGTAATACAGGATAAGTCAAGGTAGTGTTGCCTCAAAATCATGTCGCACGATTATTCTTAACTTTCGAAATAGCGACAGGTCTACTTTTTAATGTTTAGTGCTAACTATACAAATGATTTATTTCCATAAAAGTGATCGCTTTACAAAAATAATTCATTTCCATAAATGAATCAACCTTTTAAAAAAAAACTGAACTTTTTGGCTAGATTTTCGTATTGATAAAACACTTCTGGAATTAGTTCAAGATTGTTAAAACGTTAAGAGAATAATTTGTCTAAGCGTGCGACCCCGAAGGCCTAAACCAACATCAAACCGAACACCCAGAAGATTATCCAACTTATCGTCCCAATAATCGAGTTCTGATTCCTTTTTATACTTTAAAACAATATTAATTATCTCGAAAGATAATTAATTACATTTAAAATCCCTTTAAATAAATAATTTATTATCTATAATAAAATAGATAATTGTTTCCAAACACTTTTATAACGTTGGTAAATTAACTTTAAAATCTTCATTAAATCAGTTTATTAACTTTAAATCAGTTTATTAAAGCAATTTTTTATTATATTAGTTAATTTACTTTAATCACTTTTATTAAATCGACTAATTAACTTTAAATACCATTAATTATGAAGAACAATTAAATTCAAATAATCATTACTTACAATTAATAAGTCATCTCAAACGCCATTTATTTTGAGAAAAATCTGTAATCCTCTACGCATAGAGGAGAGCACACATGTGAACATATATATATCATGGACAGAAGGAGCTGCCAACATGTCTGGCAGGTAACAAAAACAAATATACATATGACTAAATCTCAGGTACAACTAAGATAAGTTCCGGCAGGCCACCACCCATCGCACCTCAATATCAAGCTCCAGCATGGCCACCACTCAATATTAAGATGTTAGAAGTACCAAAAATACAAAATAATAAAACAAAGCACTGAGTGACGACTCAAACTAATAAGAAAGCTCCAAAAGATTGAATCAGAATAAGTGAATAAGCAACTAATCTGAAGAGGATCTGCTGAATATAGAGACCACTCTGAAGGCTCTGGACGAGAATAAGGATTGTCAAGATGGAGAATAGATCATCCTGAAAAAGTACTCCGTAATGAAAATAGCATAATCCTATATCCGAGGAAATAATCGCAAGAAGTCCTGGATGAAGAAAACTCTGCTCTGATGACCTCTCTACAATCTGATATCCAGCAATCTGAAGACAAGAGAAACCTGCAAAACGAACCTGATATCCGATCTCCCAAACCTATATCTGAAACATGACTAAGGAAAAAAATTAGAATGATACATATATATATATGTATATTTATATATTAAATATACATATATATGTATTTATAAGGAATGAAATAAAAACCTAATAAAGACAATCAATGTAACAACCAGATATTTTCAGCCATTCGCATCCTCACATGTCGGACTTGAATTGCTCAAAATACCGCATTGTAAATAAATTAGGAGCAAATGAAATACAATTATATAATCACAGACACAGAAATATCAGAATAACTCGCAGCAGAAATTAAAATACCATAGCAGTTCATAAAGCTACTATAACAAACTCTTAAAACATAATACATAATATCAGTCTGGAAAAAAACATATACGATAGAAATCTCAAATACATAGAAGTTCATAAATACCAGAGCTGAAATAGAACAACTGAAACTGTAAGGGAATAGATAACTAGACAAGCAGAATCTCCAGCGATTCCTAGCTCCAGAAAAGAAATCCAAAGCTAAGCTGTAAATACTCAGGCTGACCCGAGTGTAAAATAGAACACAAAACACTCGAGACGGGACATACATACTTATATAAAGTAAACCAACTCAAGTGAACGGTAGTAGTAATGCACAATAACTTAAAGGATGCTTGGGATCGTCCATCCTCTAAGGATCAGTTAAACCATAAATTAAATACATCCCGTGGTTAAAATTCCAAAATGGTATTTTATACTTCGTAAATCAAAAATCATTTCAAAATTCAATATCATTTCAAATTCATTTAATATCAAAATATCATATTATTCCAAAACCACATTCGTTTTATTTAATTTAAATAACATTTCAAATCACATTTCAAAATGATTTATATATCAAAGAAAATATTCCAATTAAACCAATTAAATATTCCATTTAAATCATTTAAAAGTGAAGTTATTATATTTAAAAATCAAATATACAATTCTCAAAATTTTACCATTTTTAGAATTCATTTATTTACTTCAATTTATTAAAACAGTGAAATTTCAACTTTCCCAGCATTCAGAAATTGCTACGGTAAAATTACATTTGAAAACAATTCATTTTAACAAAGATAGCATTTACAGATATGCTGTAATAGATTTTAGTTTAGTTTCTAAAACTACAGCACTTACAAAGTGCTATAATAGACCTTAGTTCAATTTAGTCTTTTAGTTCATTTATATCAATTACAGCATTTACAAAATAATGTAATATCTTTTACTTCAGAAATGATAGCATTTCAAAAATGCTTTTAATTAAATTCCAGTTTTCAATAAAATTTCATAAATAGTTAAATTTTTCTTTAAATAAACTCTAACTTATAAAAATCATATTTTCACACATTTAAAAATGATCATTTAAATACTTTTTAATTTATGATTTTATAGAGTCAAATTTCACAAATAATTGTCAAATTTTAATAATTCACTTATAAAAATCAATGTACAATTTTATAACATTTCATTTACTTTATATTTAAATTTAATCTACCATTTCATAAATTAAATTAAATTTCCATTTTATTTCCTTAACTTAACTTTTATTTTTAAAACACATTTCACATTTTTCAAGTTAAGTTATATTCAAATATCAATTTTAAACATTTATTTATTTAACTATTATTAATTTATAGAAAAATAAATAACACTTTATAAAATCATTTTAAATTCAAATAAAAATAAAATTATCATATTTTCTTACTTAACTTAAATTCCATTTATAAACAAAACCATAAATTCTAAAATTTACTTATATTTCAAATTCTACTTTACCATTTATTTATTTCACTTATTGAACTTGTAGAAAATCACTAATATTTTATAGAAATCATTTTTAAATTAAATTTAAATCAGAATATCATAATACTTTCATTTTTATAATACTTTATAAACTCTAGAAAAATATATATTAACTACGGGTTTGTATACAATTTCTAACCTAGGTCAAATGATACGGATAATATATCATTTCAATCCGTAATTTACAGAAGGAAAATCCAGGTTTTATCATTTCAAAACCCGCAATCCCAAGTAAAATGAAATAAATAAAAATCGCTCAGGCTTATCATTTCATCCCATAAAGATTTTTCCCTATTCTAAAGTCTGTTCTGGTATGTATCATTTCAACCCATAGTTATTCTAATCTACAGGGAACTTGCAGTGTGATAAACTGATATGAATAAACAGAATAACATTATATAACAGTAACAGATGATAAGACAGGTGTATAAACAGGGGTGAACATCATATGATCATATCATAAGCAGTTATAACATAATAACAATATCTACAGATTCACAGGGTGTCAATTTACTAATTATATGTACAAAATGTCTGCTGAGAAATACTCACCTCTACAAGTTGGAGATAACAACCAAACACACAATAGAGATCCAAAAGGCACGAAAACACGACTACGATTCAAGTGAGGGAGAGCCAAAGCTATTTGCCATGTTCATATCAAACAAAAACAAGATTGCAACATGAATATACAACCCAAAATATGACATTAAACAAGCTAGAATTTATGCACAACAAAGAATCAAACGTCTTGCACTTGCTTTCAAAAATACTATGCTCGGCCTATATGGTCAAAATACACGGCCATGGTTGTGTAAATGAGTCAAATATGGATCCATATAGGGTCGACCTAGCAAGGAATGAAGGCATGGAAGTTGCTTATGTGATTTATGGCATGAACAAACACAAAGTCAAGGCAAAGGTGAATTTTTATGCAACCATATGGTTCGGCCATGGCTTCATTTGGCATGGCCAGACCTAGTGGTGTCTAAGGGATGGTGTGGCAGTGACTTTGAGTCAAGTAGGGGCTGGTGAAAGGTGGTGCAAAGGTGGCCAAGGGGTTGTATGAAGTGGTGATGGCCATAGGAGGTTGGCAATGCATGTTTAAGTGGTGCTTTGCAAATTTTTCTGTGGATCTTCACAACAAAGATGGCCATGGCCATGTAGGTCGGAGGAGATGGAGGAGATGACAGCTGAGTATGATGGTGGTGGAGGTGGTGGTGAAGGTGGAGGCTATAGGCCGAGCAACCTAAGTGAAGGCAAGGCAAAATAATACATAAACAAGGAAAAATTTGAAAAGAAAGTGAAAGAAACATTACCAATTTTTGTTACAGAGTTGAAGGCCGAGAATTTTGAGATGAGAAGCTTTTTTTTGTGAAAAAGGAAGGGTGATGGCTGAAGGAAGGACATGGTCAGCCTAATTGAATGTAAGTGTTGATTTGCAAATGAAAAGGTAAAAGGAGATGAAAAGTCAATCGTATATGAAAAGTTTAAAACTCTTCAAATTTCTTTTGTTCTTTTTACAATTTTAAAAATATGGAAAATGACTATAAATCAAATAAAAACACAAAAAAATAATGTATGAATAAAAATAAATAAATAAATTTTAGATAAATATAAATAAATAAAGAAAATAGCTTAAAAATAGAAACTAGGTTTTAAAAATTGAAAATAAAATACAATAAGTTTTGGAAAATTATAACATCACTTTAAAAGTGTTTTAGAATAAAAATATATACCTAACATGCCATATTACACACATATATACAAATTAGAACAAGATTTGACAAATAAAAATATTATTTATATAAATTAAAATAGACAATTTTATTAAATAAATCAATTTACATACAATATTGTAAAAAGTATAACTTTCACAATATTAATCGGATTTCAATGAAAAGAAAAGTAGTATTCTTGAAATTTAATTTATTTTCATAATAAAAGATATAATTCAAAAATTTAAATATTTAAATTTTAAATTTAAAAGTCAAAGTTTGACCAAATTGACCAAAATCCACATTTTTCTGGAAATATTCTATTTATTCAGGTTTGAAATTATAATTCACACAAAAATAAAAATATACTTTTAAAATAACAAAATTTATCCATTTTAATAAATATAATAAAGTTTTTAAATCAATAATTCAATTTAAAATAATTAAAATATACAATTAAAATAAATCACAAAATTCAGGGTTGTTACACTCTCCCCCACTCAAATCTTTTCGTCCCCGAAAAGGAATGAGCAAGGAAAATAAGGAAAAGCAAGATAGATAAAAAACAAATAGTACCTAAAAAAATTCCGGATTCGAAGCACGAATGCTCTCCTTCGTTCCCCAGGTACAATCTCGATCATCGGTACTTCACAATACCTAGACCAGACTAACAGATCTCCATTTTAGCTGTTTCGTACCTCTACTGACAATAAGAAGTGGCTTACTCTCGACAATCAGATTAGGCTCAATATCCAAACCATCAAGAGTTGAAGGCTGAACAAAAGAGATGGGTCAAGAAGATACCGAAGAAGATGTGAGATGTGGAATACATCATGCAATCCAGAAAGTTCCTCGGGCAAATCCAAACAATAAGCCAAAGAACCAACTCTTTCCATACTACAGAAGGGACCCTCAAAGAAGAAGAAGGTAGGAATAGCCAGAAGAAAAAAAATAGGTTGGAAGACAAGGATGAACCATATTTTTTAAACCATATAAATTTCAATTTAAAAATTATATTTATAACATTTTAAACATTTTATAGTATGATGTATAGTCATTTGATTCAAATTTGATAGTTCGAAGTAAACAATGTTTAAAACATTTTTAAATTATTTAGAAAAAAAAATAAATGATTAAAATATCCTTTATATAATACTTTATCAAAATACTTTTATAACTCGATGTCTTAACAAGATTACTTTCATTCCTGCAGACTCTGGCCATGCATTGATCAGGCGCAAAGCTAGAATTCTCTAGGTACTTAGTAGACTTGTTCAACACCCAGTGAAAATACTGGAAAACTTTTTAAAAACATATATGGAAAGTACAATCCAAACAAATCAACCAAACCAAAACATGTCGATCATGGACCGCGGATACACAATGGTTACGCCTGGATCCCCCAGGAAACATCCGTACCCGTAGGCTGACTACCGCAGCCCTGCGATTACGCCATGAAGACTGGTAGTGCCGCAGATACACAATGGTTATGCCTGGATCCCTCAGGAAACATCTGTACCCTTAGGCTCTCGCAGCCCCTGCAAATTACGCTACCAACCGACTCAATAGATCGCAGATACACAATGGTTATGCCTGAATCCCCTAGGAAACATCCGTACCCTTAGGCTCTCGCAGCCCCTGCGAATTACGCTATGCTGTCGCACTCGTAAGACCATGGAGATCGCCATGAAATTAGATGGACACTCGAGTATCATATTCGGAAAACTCAAATCAGAGAGAATAATATCGATAGAAAGAATCCACAATGTGGCCACAAAGCGAATATCAAGCAGAAGACACTTTTCATATCTTACTTCAAAAAAATATGTGTCATATAGTACTTTCAAAATCATTTTCAAATATCATACTTATATAAAGTCCATCATATATAAGATTTCATTTCAAATCGAATATTTTCCAAAATAAATAGTATATCAAATCATACTTATATAAACTTCGATTATCTAAGATTCCACTTTACAAATTGAGTACCTTTTCAAATCAACAGTCTCAAATAACCTTCATACTTATACAAATTGTGACGCCCCACCTCTATACCCACGCTAGCCAAGAACACTACGGAGTAGTGCTGTCAACTAGCGCGGAGAATAAGGCTGTTGAGGAGCGACCATCCATGTAATTGCTTATCACAAGGTGGCTTTAAATAATCTTCGAAAACAAACATAGAAATAAGCATAACACAAATCAGTCACAGACATCCATATCACAAGGGCGGAAGAAGATCTGAATATATAACTAACACATGAAAGTGTACATCAGAGTAGTGGTCAAAAAGATCCACAATAATACAAAAGAATAGCAACACGTGCTATACAATAGAATACAACTATGAGTCTATATCTCAAGTGTATACAACAAAAAACTGCTAATCTAAATAGTTAGCCAAAAGTCAGAGTAGCAAATCCCGGGAAGAAGTCAAGCAGAAGCACCTGTAACATCTCGGTCTGACCCGAGTATTATTTGAGAAAATAATAAACGGATCAGTCTAGCTATAAATATCAGATGACATGATATAAAATAAAAGATATGGCATAAACATAAAATATCCATACTGACATACTACTATAAGTATGCAAATGATGATCAACAGAAGATCAATCGATAAGAGGTAAATCAATATCACAAGAATCTTCTCAAAGATCCAAAGAGGGCATCATACCCTAAACTTGTACTCATAACAAGTCAATGACATAAATTCCAGAAATCAACACGAGAAATCCAGAAATCATAAAAAGGGAAAGAGGCCTATCACATGACGGTCCGAAAACCATGGGGAGCTACCCCGCATGTGTGAATGGAATCACACAGATTGAGGTCAAGACTAACCAAAAAGCAGAAAGGTATGTGTGAATGGAATCACACAAGTGGTGTCTAGTCTAACCTTGCAATGAAAGAGACATCGCGCAATTGCTAGTCTAATTCATAAAGCGATCATCAAGATCAACGAGAAGTGTCAATTACACTAAGCTAGTAAATATAGAAGTTTAGCTTCATGTCCCATAACCACTTGCTTAACTTAAATATTTACGAACAAACTGTAAATCTTCACTAATAAAATTGTCACAAGAGGTTCAATCGAACAAGTCCAAGAATTAACCGACGAAGTGAACACAAGCGTTTCATACCACTTGTTTTACTAAGTCGTTTAATTAGATTTCTCATCCGAGTGAGGTAAAGGCTTGTATATACTAATAGATTGGAAAACGGTTTAAGAAAAGAGCTTTGTTATTAAAAATAGAGTTGAAATTGTTTGTTAAAAGAGTTTTGATATTTACTACTAGTATTGAAACCTTTATATTTTAAAGTGACAAAACACAGAAGCAATTGTAGAAACAATCAGTCACAAAAATCGCATACGGAGATGTGAATAAAATCCAAGGAAATCAGCTCAATGTTTTTCAGATAAGATTCCCTACGGAGGGGGGGTCCAAGGGGGGTGGCAACCCCCCAAGGTGGGGGTGCGGGGGCAACGCCACCGCTTACGGCTTAGTGAAGACAAAATGAGGTCTAACGACCTAAGAGGGATAGAGTCGAGCGACCTAATGGTTGCGACCTAGGGGTCTAAGGGGCACGACCTAGTGGTCCAGCGACCTAAAGGGTAAAGGTCATGCGACCTAAAATGGGTTCGCGACCTAACGGAGACGAGGTCATGCGACCTAAAGTGATTCGCGACCTAAAGGTGTTCGCGACCTAACAAGGTTCACGACCTAACGGAGACGAGGTCATGCGACCTAAATTGGTTCGCGACCTAAAGGTGTTCGCGACCTAAGGTCTTTCGACCTAGGGGTATATAGGTAACACGACCTAAAGATGTCGCGACCTAAGGGGCCAAGCGACCTAGTGGGTCACACGACCTAAAGGAAACAGGGTCCAACGACCTAAGGAAAACAAGGTCCAACGACCTAAAGGGATGGGAGTCATGCGACTTAAAGGAGTATGCGACCTAAAGAAGTGCGCGAGCTAAATGAAGGCGGAACAACTCAGGGTCTAACGACCTAGGGGGGGCGACCTAAGGTCTAACGACCTAATACGAAGGAGACGTTTCCAACAGAGGGAACGGCTTAACGACCTAAGCCTAACGACCTACGACCTAAGGTCCCACGACCTAATGAGGCAGGCAAGGCCGAACGACCTATACGCGAATGACCTAAAGTCCAACGACCTACGACCTAAATCCGAGGCGACCTAAATCCGAGGCGAACGAAATATGCAGGCCTTGACTTTTCCACACGCGCGAGCTAATGATTCCGAGCGACCTATACCTGGGCAGAGCGACCTAAGCTCAGGAAGTTCACCAAACAACTAAAAATTGGAGTTTTTCGCCAATCCAATCCAAACCAAATGCAAATATACATGCTAAAGTGATGGGGAATCATTCCCAACAGTCCAATATAGTTATAGACTAGAATTGTGAGATAAAAATCTCACCTTTGCACTAAAATTTATGAAGATGAAGCTTGAAAGCAAGGAGAAGAAATCCAAAGCTTGAATCCAATATCTTCTACTTGAATTTGGAGTTGAATGTTGGAGTTGCAATTGAATTTGAGCTTGGAGTTTTAATTTCCCATTCTCTTCACCATTAATGCCAAAGCTTGAGTTAGTTAGGAAATTTATGAAGAGTGAGGAGAAGAGGGTTGGAACTTGGGCTTAATAGGCTAAACTAACCCAAAGTCCAAAGCGGGAAAAGTTAGTGAAATTTCACTAACTCCAAACCTATCGATGTTTATACTTAAAAAGTTGTAAACGACATTTCGAACTCAATGGAAGTGGTCTCGAGTCCTAATTTGACCGTTTGCAAAAAGTAGTTTTTTGGACCAAAATCCGATTAACGATTTAATATTTAAATAAAAATATTTAAATATAAACTCGATAAATATGCGGGTTGTTACACAAATTCATTTATATAAGTTCGATAACTCCCAAATCAAGTATTTAATGAAACAAGATTCTCAATTTCAATTCCTTTCAATAACGTTTCAGTTTCAAAATATATATGACTTCGCCAAATCATTTCTTCCAAATTAAATATCTTCAGTTTCAAAGTTTCTCAAAATAATAAGTTTAGAAAATAACCCTAATTTCCAAATCAACAGAACTTCTATCAAACAAATTCATTTCCAAAAATCATCATATAAATACTGGGTTTAACTATCCAATCTATTTTCAAAACCAAATATTTTTCTCAAAATCAATTATATCCAAAATGATTTACAAGTTTATAACTATCCCTTTAAAACCATTAAACTTTATTTCCATATATGGAAGATCCAATTTACCTTTTGAAAATTACTTAGTTTTAAAAATTTAGACCTTGATTTGGAAGTGCTCGAACTTTAAAATATAGTCGAAGAAATCATATTTTTCAAATCCAAGAGTTGGAAATCAGCAACAAATCAGTAAATCAATTCCAATAGATAAGGTTATACCAAAACAAATCTGAAACTTGAGGACTGAACACCGGATTACTTTAAATCTTTTCAAATATACATATATACATATATCTTTGGAAAAATAAAATCATACTTCAAAATCTGAAATCAAAATTGATTTCACAAAATCACTCGCATAGCAAAGCTACTATAGTGGCCTCTCCCCCACTCAGAAACTCAAAAATCAACGTCGATGATGCATGCATTCATCACTGAAATTACTATCCAGCGACATAAGTGGGTTCTGGACTTTATTTTCTTGAAACTTCTTTGAAATCTCTTCGAACTCATTGAATTCATTCGAATACATTTGAAACAATTTTTTTATTCAGAAAATATTTTTGAATCCTATTATTATTATATATTTTCCAAAGTATTAAAACCAATTTCAAAACACCGGAGTTCGATTCCTCGAAATTCAAATTTAAAACCCTTCAGTTATAAATCATTTTTATACAAATCAAATTCTTATAAATTTTCAAAATTTCAAATCCTTTTGAAACTTCAAATTCTCGTTTAAAAAGGTATATAATCCTTATCGAAAATATTTCACTGTTATATACAAAATAGGGTCATCCTTATAATAATTTCGATGTATGCACAAATTCAAAATACAATCAAATACAAATTTTCAAGGGATTTTTTTCGAGGATGGATTTCAAAACAAACAGAGATTCAAATTTCAGATCATACGTAAACAGGAGCATAAATATCTTTAATTTGAAAACTTCAGCTAAGCAAAAGATACAATAGAGTTCACAGAATGAAATCTAACAACTACTGATAAGTAACAGATCCACGGGATACCACCCTACATAAACAAAGCATCGGTATTAATTCTACCGGGTGGTACTTCAACGGGTCCAGAACACTCCCCCTTAATATGCTCCTAACTTCTACATTTCTGGCATAAATGCGCCACACTTCCATCTTCCTTCTCGAACTCTGGATATACAGCTTTCCTTCCATTCTGTCTCTTAGGGCAATCTCTGGCTATATGCCCAAACTTCCTACAACGGTAGCAAATGGTTGATAGGCCAATTGATGAAGTGGGAGCAGATTTTACTTTCTTCACCTTCTAGGAGCGGCTTGAAAAGTGTCCCTTCTCCCGGCATTTAAAACAGAAAATCTTGGACCGAAAACGTTTGCCCTCCATCCATTGTCCCCCATCTCTTTTCCTACACATGGCTACATAGTGTCCCTTCTCATGACACCGGTAACAAACAACATGGTCATAAGGACCGAGTCCTGCCCTTTCCTTCCACAGCCTTTCCCACTTCTCGATTGCATCCTCCTGCTCCTTACGGGCTAGTGGTCTTCGTGCCCGACGAGCTGCTTTCTGCTCTTCCGATTTTGCCATATCCAAAATAACTTCCTAACATCAAAGAGTTCGGTCAACAAGATAGGAGTAAAATTTCTAGTGAATCCAAACAACAGGGATTACTACAAGGTGGATACAGAAGGAATGAAGTTTAGAAAATCTTGATTTCAAAATAATTTTTTTTATACCAAAATAATCTTTGAAACTGCTTTAAAAATCATTTGGAAATCATTTCATACTTTGAAAATACGTTCTCTCATAAAGAAATGATTCTGAGATTGATTTCACTCATTCTAGGGATTTCTACCCTATCTCTAATGAGTTTTTGCACCGCGGTCTATGGTTTGCCAAAAAACCAAAGCTCTAAGACCAACTGTAACAACCAGATATTTTCAACCATTCGCATTCTCACATATCGGACTTGAATTGCTCAAAATACCGTATTGTAAATAAATTAGGAGCAAATGAAACACAATCACAGAACCACAGACACAGAAATATCAGAATAACTCACAGCAGAAATTAAAATACCATAGTAGTTCATGAAGCTACTATAACAAACTCTCAAAACACAATACATAATATCAGTCTGAAAAAAACATATACGATAGATATCTCAAATACATAGAAGTATATAAATACCAGAGCTGAAATAGAACACTGAAACTGGAAGGGAATACATAACTAGACAAGCAGAATCTCCAGCGATTCCTAGCTCTACAAAAGAAATCCAAAGCTAAGCTGTAAATTTCAGGCTGACCCGAGCGTAAAGTAAAACACAAAACACTCGAGTCAGGACATACATACTTATATAATGTAAATCAACTCAAGTGAACTATAGTAGTAATGCACAATAACTTAAAGGATGCTTGGGATCGCCCATCCGCCAAGGATCAGTTAAACCATAAATTAAATACATCCCGTGGTTAAAATTCCAAAATGGTATTTTATACTTCGTAAATCAAAAATCATTTCAAAATTCAATATCATTTCAAATTCATTTTAATATCAAATATCATATTATTCCAAAACCACATTCATTTTATTTAATTTAAATACCATTTCAAATCACATTTCAAAATGGTTTATATATCAAAGCAAATATTCCAATTAAACCAATTAAATATTCCAATTAAACCAATTAAATATTCCATTTAAATCATTTAAAAGTGAATTTATTATATTTAAAAATCAAATATACAATTCTCAAAATTTTACCATTTTCAGAATTCATTTATTTACTTCAATTTATTGAAACAGTGAAATTTCAACTTTCGCAGCATTTAGAAAATGCTACGGTAAATTTACATTTGAAAACAATTCATTTTAACAAAGGTATCATTTACAGATAGTTGTAATAGGTTTTAGTTTAGTTTCTACAACTACAACACTTATAAAGTGCTATAATAGTCCTTAGTTCAATTTTGTCTTTTAGTTCATTTATATCAATTACAGCATTTACAAAATGTTGTAATATCTTTTACATCAGAAATGATAGCATTTCAAAAATGCTGTTAATTAAATTCCAAGTTTTCAATAAAAATTCATAAACAATTAAATTTTTATTTAAACAAATTTTAACTTATAAAAATCATATTTTCTAACTTATAAAAATCATATATTCACACTTTTAAAAATGATCATTTAAATACTTTTTAATTTATGATTTTATAAAGTGAAATTTCACAAATAATTATCAAATTTTAATAATTCACTTATAAAAATCAATGTACAATTTTATAAAAAAAAATATTTACTTCACATTTAAATTTAATTCACCATTTCATAAATTAAATTTAAATTCCATTATATTTCCTTAACTTAACTTTTATTTTTAAAACACATTTCACATTTTCCAAGTTAAGTTATATTCAAATTTCAATTTTAAACATTTATTTATTTCACTATTTTTACTTTATAGAAAAATCAATAACACTTTATAAAATCATTTTAAATTCAAATAAAAATCAAATTATCATATTATCTTACTTAACTTAAATTCCATTTATAAACAAAACCATAAATTCCAAAATTTACTTATATTTCAAATTCTACTTTACCATTTATTTATTTCACTTATTTCACTTGTAGAAAATCACTAATATTTTATAGAAATCATTTTTAAATTAAATTTAAATCAGAATATCATAATACTTTCATTTTCATAATATTTTATAAATTCTAGAAAAATATATATTAACGACGGGTCTGTATACAATTTCTAACCTAGGTCAAATGATACAGATAATATATCATTTCAATCCGTAATTTACAAAAGGAAAATCCAGGTTTTATCATTTCAAAACCCGCAATCCCAAATAAAATGAAATAAATAAAAATCGCTCAGGCCTATCGTTTCAGCCCATAACGATTTTTCCCTATTCTAAAGTCTGTTCGGGTATATATCATTTCAACCCATAGTTATTCTAATCTATATGGAACTTGTAGTGTGATAAACTGATATAAATAAACAAAATAACATTATATAACAGTAACAGATGATATGACAGGTGTATAAACAGGGGTGAACATCAGATGATCATAGCATAAGCAGTTATAACATAATAATAATATCTACAGATTTACAAGGTGTCAATTTACTAATTATATAAGTACAAAATGTCTGGTGAGAAATACTCACCTCTACAAGTTGGAGATAATTACCAAACACACAATAGAGATCCAAAAGGCACGAAAACACAACTATGATTCAAGTGAAGGAGAGCCAAAGCTATTTGTCTTGCTTATACCAAACAAAAACAAGATTGCAACATGAATATACAACCCAAAATATGACATTAAACAAGCTAGAATTTATGCACAACAAAGAATCAAACGGCTTGCACTTGCTTTCACAAATACAATGCTCGGCCTATATGGTCAAAATACACGAGCATGGTTGTGTAAATGAGTCAAGTATGGATCCATATAGGGTCGGTCTTGTAACGACCTATAAATTTTTAATAATTAAAATTGTTAATTTATTAGGATTTTTGAGATTTAATATTGGAGAAAATAAAAATTTGTGAATTATTAATAAAAGTTGTGATAATGTAATGAAAATTAACTTAGAGGAAACGTAACAAGTTTAATTAAAGTTAGTAATTAATAACTTGAATGTAACTGTATAAATGTAAGTTAATTGTTAAGAACTTGGATGTATTTCCAATAAGTGAAACAATGTAAATGTTAATTTTATTCTTATTGTAAATAAAGAATGTTACCAAGATGTAATGGTTAATTTTATTAATTTATAATGGGATATAAAAGGTAAATTAATAATTTAAATGTTGACTTGCTAATAAAAAAAATGTATAATAAATGGAATGAATTAGTGTATGAACTAATGGTAGCATTTGTTGTAAAATAATAAGTAAAATAAAATGTAACAATACTGATTAAAGCTAATTATTGATAAACTGAATGAAATTACAATAATTTAAAATGTGTAAAAATGTTATACTAGTCTTTGGATTAAATATAAGGAAACAAGTGTAGCCTTGGTAATTAACATTTATTTTTGACAATAGAAGTGGAACCCCAATAAAAAAAATTAGTGTTAATTGTTGCCTTGGATCTGTAAACAATAAACTTAAATATAGTAAAAGTAAATGAAGGCAATAATTATGTATTGCCCGTTTATTTAGTCTATTAATTGAAATGAGAATATCAAATTTGAATAAATATAAACAAAAGTTACATTTATGTGGGAGGTATTCAATGTTTAGAAGTTGTTAAATTAGAGTATATTAGGAAATAGAAATTGGATTGGAATCAATTGCAATAAATCTAAATAAAATATTACGTTAATATTAATTAAGGTAATATTTGGAAATAAATATTTATTTATGTAAAACTTAATAAATGGATAAATTGAAATAAAAGAAACGAATGTAAATACCTGATTAGCTAATGGAATAATAATAATATAGTTAATGGTAATTAAATAAAAGCATAAGTATTTAAGAACTGTAACGGTTGCTTGGTAATAGGGAATTCATTAGTGTAATTTAAGGCATGGTAACACTTGTATAAGTTACCTGCTTATTTCGTTTAATAATAAAGTTGGAAATCAATTAGAGTAAAGGAACCTTAATGTTATAACGATAAGAATTAATGCAATAACTAAATTAGTGCACACCCTATTAATTGAAATAGATTGTAAAGTTATGATTGATTGAAATTTATTAAATTAGGAAATGGATTCAAAGTTATGTTAACTGATGACGTAATACGAAATAAATTGGAAATTTATACAATCAATGGCTGTTAAGTAATTATAATGTTTATGGTTGATAATAAATGTTACTTTAGTGATTATTAATATAATAACGGAAGTGTGAGTTGACCAAAATATAGTAAATGGAGATATAATAGTCGATAAATAAAGGAGGGAATGGGAGCAACTAATGTAATGAATGTAAAACAAATATTAACTATGTTTATAGGAAAAAATAATAGAGTGAAAAGTAAATTAATTGGAATTATTGGAAAATTAAATTTATAACTCTTGAATATAGTGAAATTGAAAGTTAACACAAAAATGTATAGATTTATCCAAATAGACATTTAAATTTAGTTAAACTAGTATAAATGATTAAGAAAGTTAAAATTGATCAATATTGTCAATAGTAGAATTGAAATTGAAAAGTGATTTAATTAATTTATTTTTAATTTAATTAATTAATATAAAAATAGCCATTTTGACCACTAGCTCGGATTTTGACGAAACCAGTTTCATCGGATCCATAACGGTGAATTATTGTAGGATTTCAAGTTTTGTAGCGATCGGGCTTGTCGTTTGATCGTACGGGCTTGAAACGCATTGAAATAAATTAAATTGAAATCAATTGAAATCAATTTGAAAAATATTGGTTTTAGCATAACTTCCTTATACGATGGAATTTGGATGTGAAGCCTGTTCCATCGCGTTTTAAATATTTTAAAACGTCTATTTTGATATATTGGTTGACCCAATTTCGTTCGGAAGTTAGAACGAGCTTTTCGGGCCATTCATCATTCAGCGCATTTGTAAATCGGGTCCATCTTTTCTATTTCAACCTTGCTCATATATACCTTGTTATAAACCCTAGCCTCTCTATCTCTCATTTGTCTATACGTACAATTTCTTTCACCTCCTCATTTCAATGGCAGACAAACACCTAATTCCAATTGCAATTCCAAAATCAAATTGAAATTAAATTTCCTCAAACCATAACAAATTATATATGGATTTGAAGCTCTCGACGAGTGCAACCTGAATCTACAATTCTTTTTTCAATCTGGATCTCAATGTTGCCAGAATTGGACGAGTTAGTTTCGGCCGTTCATCGTGTCGTAACCAACTTCGGCTGATCGTTCAATCAAGGGTAGGGTTGAGAAGATGAGACCGAGCGCTGTCCATCGGTGTTGTTCGTTCAATAAATTAATGGTCGAATTTTCATCGAAATTTCGATTAGGGTTTAACCCTAGTGGCGGCTACGGTAATTAAGGAGGTCGTTTGGCTTCATGGTGGGTCCAGGGAGGTCGGTTGGACGAGGCAAGGCCGATTGTAGCAACGCCGTGGCCACGGCGGCCTGCAGTGGCGAGGAAGAGGTGCTCAAAGCGTTGGTCAAAGTGTGTTTCGTGCGTGATTTTGCTGGGTGCGTGTGTGATTTCGTGTAGAGGGAGGAGTCATGTAGCTTGCGTATGGAGATGATGACGTGGCCTATGAGTATGTCTTGTTTTTTTATTTTAAATTCTATTTCATTCGGTCTAATAATCATAACTTGTGCATACGAAATCCGTTTTACGCGCGGTTTCTTTTATTAGGATCGTATTGGAATTCTGGACATTTAGGCGCTCGTTTGGACGGATTCTGAGACTGTATAATTTTTGGGTTTAAATTGGATTTAAATTCAATTTAAATTTAAAAGGTGAGTGTTTTAACCCACTCACAACTTCTAAAATTTATTGTGTTTGTTAAATAAAATTTTGTGGTGATTATGCATTTATTTACGACTTTTGCGTATATTTTTAATCATCATCTCAGTTATTGCATTTATTTAAATTAAATCGTTATTTAATTTATTATTGAATATAATTGCCAGTTAGTTACCTGTTATATATTATCAGTTATATATGGATATTGATTAATTGTTTTGGATGATGATTGTGATGGGTGTATGATTTTTATGATGGATGAATGGATGTTTTGTTTATGTCATCATAATCTGCAAGTTATTATGCATTTTTATTTCATTCGGGTTTGCGGTTTGAAATGATATAACCGCAAATTTTTATTTTAAATTACGGATTGAAATGATAAATATACGTATCACTTGACCATAGGATAGAAAATTATATACAGACACCGCGGTCTATATATAATAATATTTTGAATTGATATCTATGGTTTTGTAAGGAATATATATATGATTTTATAAGATATTGATTTGGATATTTGATAAAGGTTATTTTATATATAGTTAAATTTTCGGCTTTAAGCTATGTATAAAATTAGTTTAAAGTATAAAATAAAGTCTGATTTTATTAAATATAATATGGATAAGTATTTACTTAAATTATATTTAATATAGAGTTTATATTGATTTTACAAATCAAGGTTGAGAAGATAGTTGAAATTGATTGAGATTTTATTTAATTAAGAATTATATTTAATAAGAATCCATTCGGAACTTATTGAAATTTAGATTTTAAAAGAATATGGTTTTATAACAAAATTCGGGGTTAAGGTGATTTAAGTGAATATATCAAGTCTAAATAAATTGAGGAATATTAAATTGTTGAAATTTGAAGTTTATTTAAAGGATACTGGATTTATTAATTAAATATTTCAAAACTAAATAATAGTAAAGTAAATTTGGTGTATATATATATATATATGAATTATAAAATTTAGTTTTGAAACATTGAATATTAAAGTTTTGAAATATATGAAATTTGAAATGGTTTATTTGAGGATTTAAATCTGTATTGGAATTAATTGCGAAATTAAAGAAGCTAATTTATTATATAAAGTAATTTAATAGTAAACCATTTAAGTATTGGAAGTTATGTTTCAAAGTTATGGATTTCAAGGTATTATAATTTGAAAGTGCTATGATTTTGGGAAAAGGATATATTTGAAATAAAAATGATACTATATCGATTTGGGACTTCTTTAAAATGATATCATATTGATTTGGTTTTAAAATAGAAATGATGTCGTATTTATACGGTTTTGAAATGGATATTATATTCTGGTTTTGAAGTATAATCATTTTAAAATGACTGCGGTGTTATAATAACGTTTGGTTGTTGAAGAGACCGGGATCGGAAGTTATCATACTCTCTGCCAACTCCGAAAACCACTTTAACAACCGTGTACGCGGTGGAGATTGCAGAATGAAGTAGGATGGTGACGGCGTTTCCTTTAAGGTAAATACGTTGACCTGACTCCCGTGAGTTGGCATAAGGTGGCTAAAACATGAGCGATTCTCGGGCCAATGAGGTAGCACCTTTGATCGGACACATCCCTTCGATATTATACTTTGACTTTTGGATTGATTCGGTGGACACTTTTGATTTTTTATTTGGGGGTGTGGCTCGAGGTAGGCGGTAGCTGCACGCTATGCGTTACCACCACCCCGGATAGCAACTGGTATATCTACCCTGGCATTGCCTAGTTGTGCCGTGTCACCTACCCTATCGCACCTTGTACGAGTTTGGATTTCTCCCGTAGCCTGTGTGGTATCCTCTGGTGGCTTCCCGATCAGGAGGAACCATGATATTGGATGGACTAATGGGACTATTACGTGTTAAGGGCTATATGGGTAACCCCTCAATGCTATTAAAAGGTAAGTTTATTTTACTATAGACACTATTATAGTAGCGAAATATTACTACATAGTAAATAGTTTAACGGATCCTTAAGAGATGTGAATCCCGAGCATCTCTTAAGTTATTGCACTTATATTTATTTCTGTTGATTTAAGTCACATAAGATATTTTAGGTCTAACTCGAGTGTTTTGTCCTTTCAATTCGCTCGGGTCAGTCCGAGCGTTTCAGGATTTGAAGATTTTATTCTGGAGGATGAAGACGAAGATTTGTAGTACTATTATCTACTATATTACCCCACTGCACCATTTAATTCCGCTGCATTAATTATTATTCTCCGGTATGTGTAACTCTGATATATATTGTGTAAGTATAATAAAATGTTTTGTAAAACAGCTTCATGGACTGTTTATTTGATTATTTTATTTTATCGCTCCGATGCAAGATTCTATTTTGTTTTTTTCTTTCCCTGCTTTTTCTTATTTACCCTATAACAATCCGCCCTTCTGTATGGTTTAAGTATGACGTGTGTTGTTTATCGTCGAGTTAAACCATGCGAAAAGACAGGGCGTTACAGGCCTAGCAAGGAATGAAGGCTTGGAAGTTGTTTATGTGATTTATGGCATGAACAAACACAAAGTCAAGGCAAAGGTGAATTTTTATGCAACCATATGGTTCGGCCATGGCTTTATTTGGCACGGCCAGACCTGGTGGTGTCTAAGGGATGGTGTGGCAGTGACTTTGGGTCAGGTAGGGGCTGGTGAAAGGTGGTGCAAAGGTGGCCAAGGGGTTGTATGAAGTGGTGATGGCCATAGGAGGTTGGCAATGCATGTTTAAGTGGCGCTTTGCAAATTTTTCTTTGGATCTTCACAACAAAGATGGCCATGGCCATATAGGTCAAAGGAGATGGAGGATATGACAGCTGAGTATGATGGTGGTGGAAGTGGTGGTGGTGAAGGTGGAGGCTATAGGCCAAGCAACCTAAGTGAAGGCAAGGCAAAATAATACATAGACAAGGAAAAATTTGAAAAGAAAGTGAAAGAAACATTACCAATTTTTGTTTCAGAGTTGAAGGCCGAGAATTTTGAGATGAGAAGCTTTTTTTTCATGAAAAATGAAGGGTGATGGCTGAAGAAAGGATATGGTCAGCTTAATTGAATGCAGGTGTTGATTTGCAAATGAAAGATGAAAAGTCAATGGTACATAAAAAGTTTAAAACTCTTCAAATTTCTTTTATTCTTTTTACATATTTAAACATATGGAAAATGACTATAAATAAAATAAAAAAAAATAATTTATGAATAAAAATAAATAAATAAATTTTATATAAATACAAATAAATTAAGAAAATAGCTTAAAAATAGAAACTATGTTTTAAAAATTGAAAATAAAATACAATAAGTTTTGGAAAATTATAACATCACTTTAAAAATGTTTTAAAATAAAACTATACACCTAAAATGCCATATTACACACATATATACAAATTAGAACAAGATTTGACAAATAAAAATATTATTTATCTAAATTAAAGACAATTTTATTAATTAAATCAATTTACATACAATATAGTAAAAATCATAACTTTGACAATATAAATCGGATTTCAATGAAACAAAAAGTAGCATTCTTGAAATTTAATTTATTTTCATAATAAAAGATAAAATTCAAAAATTCAAATATTTAAATTTTAAATTTAAAGTCAAAGTTTGACCAAATTGACCAAAATCCACATTTTTCTGGAAATATTCTATTTATTCAGGTTTGAAATTATAATTCACCCAAAAATCAAAATATACTTTTAAAATAATAAAATTTATCCATTTTAATAAATATAATAAAGTTTTTAAATCAACAATTCAATTTCAATAATTAAAATATACAATTAAAATAAATCACAAAATTCAGGGTTGTTACAATCAGGATAAAAAATAAAGGAATGAATAAACTATAAACAAATACCAAATAGAGACTAGAAAAAAAATTGAAACGAATCTGACTTATTTATCTTTAATCATAAGTAAGCTATGATTAAAAGTGAGATCATCATATAAATTTGGAAAAATATTAATAATACTATTATTAGTGTTATAAAAGTTATTGTTATGTTTAAAAAAGTTAATATTATAACTAACCTTGTTAAGGTACCGTTTGAAAAGGATATTTTTAGATAATTTATATTTGGGATTAGAAATTCAATTAAAACAAAATATAGAAATAGAAAAAATCAATTTGTTAAAATGATTATTATTATTATTAAAAATTCTTTGATTTCTCTCAAACCAATAAACCAACTAATAATAATAAATAATGTCTAGCAAAAATCTAATATTCTTATTGAATTTGAATCTATAATTTTTCCAGTAGAATTCACAATCCGAAATTTTAGTTATTATATTAAAGTTAAAAAATTTAAGAGTATTAATTAGGATGTAATTTGAGTCCAAACAATCATAATATATATGATTTATGTCCTCAAGATGTAGATTACAAAAATAACATTTATTATCATTGTGAATGTTTTTCCTTTTTAAAACATCTATTTTATTAAGTTTTCCATGAAGAATTAACCACATGTGAATTTTGGATTTAGGAGGAGCATTAGATTTCCACATATATTTAAAAGAGTTATTAATAGTAACCGAAAAATTTATAAATCTATAAAAAGAATTTGGAGTATATTTCTTACTCTTATCCCATTCCCAACTAATAAAATCATTATCATTATCACTATTATAAAGATTTAATATGGCATAAAGCAAAGAAAGATGCCTAAGGGTTGATCCTACTAAAATTCTGTTAAAGCTGAAATTTCAAGGAGGATCATTTTCGGGAGAATAAACTTCATTAATTAAAGCATACTTAAAGTTACAAATATCATATAAATCCTTAAATTAAAACTTAAGAGGCAAGATCGAAATCCAACTATCATGCCAAAAAGAAGTACAATTTCCTGAATGTACTGTCGTCTTAGTTCCTAAATTAAAATTTTCAAAACATTTTAAAATGTTTTTCCAAAATTCGAAAATTTATGGGAAAATGAATAATCAATTTGGTGTAAATTGATATTACTGTTATAGTAATATGTAGAAATGAACTCTTTCCAAATAGCGTTATCATTTATATCTTTAAACTTCCAAAGCCATTTACCTAAAAGAGACAAATTCATGTTACGCAAATTTATAACTCCTAAACCACCCTCCTTTTTAGCTTTGCAAACAGTTTCCCAGTTTACTAGACATTTTAAACTGTTATTAATATTATCCCCACTCCATAAGAAATCTCTTCTAATTTTATCAATTTTATCAATAACCCAATATGGAAACAGATGCATAGACATCCAATAGATTGGTAAAGCTGATAAAACCGAGTTTATTAAAACTAGCCTACCTGCTCTAGATAGAAATCTCCCATTCCAATTAGATATATTACTTTTAATTTTATCAATAATAATAAGCCAATCATCATGCTTGAGTTTTGTTGGTCTAATCACAAACCCTAGATATTAAAAAGGAAATTCATACTTTTTCAATTTAGAGTATTAGCTACTAAGTTTTCTACATTTACAAAATCATTTAAAACTAAAATAGAACTTTTGTAAAAATTTATTTTTAAACCAGATAAAAGCTCAAATATATAAAGAATAAACTTGAGAGTAATAATGTGTCTAGGAAAAAAGTAAGTTATCATCTGCAAATTGCAGAACCGATATACCATTACGCGATATGTCATTGCCAACACTTCCTAGAGATCCATTATCCACTGCTCTCTTAATAATTTTAGTAAAAACATCAGTGGCTAAGTTAAACAACAAAGGTGATAATGGATCCCCTTGCCTTAAACCTCTCTTTGACTAAATTTTATTACCTAGTATACCATAAACCATAATACTAGAGTTTCCAGTTTAAAGCAAAGTCAAAATCCAACTAATCAATATATGATAAAATTCTATAGCTTGAAAAATATCTACAAGAAAATCCCAATCCACAGAATCAAAAGCTTTAGCAAAATCAAGTTTTAAAATCACATAGGTTATGTTGTTCTTACAACAGTAATTAATATATTGTTGAACAACAGCCACTCCATTAGTAATATTTCTCCCTTTTAGAAAAGCCGATTATGAACAATCAATTAAATCGTTCATTCTAGTACTAAGTCTATTAGCAAGAACTTTAGAAATGATTTTAACTGAACAGTTAATCAAAGAAATAGGTCTAAAATCTTTTAAGTTGTTAGCTCCTACTTTTCTATGCAGTAAAATAACATTTGTGAAATTAAATCTCCCTAATTGCAAATTACCAGTATAGAAATCATTAAACAAATTAACTAAGTCAAATTTTAAGACATCCCAAAAAGTTTTATAAAATAAAATAGGAAAACCATCAGGTCCCGGAGATTTATCACTAGGCATATCATTAATTGCTTTCCTAATTTCCTCTTCTGAAAAAGGATTATCTAACTCTGATAAATCAACAATTGAATCCGATGGATACAGGTCTGTCCATTTAACATTGATTCTATGTTTGATTTTAAAACCAAAAATATCCTTATAATAATCTGTAAAAACCTTGTTGAGATCTTATTGATCTACTAACTCTATATTGTTAACAAACATAGAGTTAATTGTATTACTACATTTTCTACCATTAGCCATATTATGAAAAAAATTGGTATTATTATCGCATTTGTTGATCCATTGAATTCTAGATCGCTGCTTCCACATCACCTCTTCTTTTTCTAAAATAGAATTTAGTTCATCTTTTAAATTAGAAAGAACATTACGTTCACCTAGATTTAGAGGTCTAGATTCTTCTATCTTGTTAATTTTAAGCATTTCATTAAGAATATAATCTTTTTTATTTTTTAAATTGCCAAAAACATTTTTGTTCCAATTTTTAAGAAAAAACCAAAGATCTTTAAGTTTAGAAATAAAAGCTTTTGCAGAATTATCCTTATTTCTAAAATTATGGAAACTCAAAGAATTCCATTTACATATAACTAAGTTCACAAAATTAGATTCTAAAAGCCACATCTATTCAAATTTAAAATTGTTTATAATAACTCTATGATACTCACAAGAAAGGATAATAGGACAATGGTCAGAGAAGGTATACGGTAAGCCATTGACTCTACAGATTGGAAATTTGTCCTCAATTTCATCACTAACAAAAAATTTATCAAGTAGAGCCATGGATGGAGACTCTCTAGCATTACTCCAAGGAAACTCTCTATTAGAGAGAGGAATTAAGTTAAAACAATTAATTATGTTCAAATAATAATAACTAATTGAATTAATTAAATTCAAGCCTCGTTAGTTAAAACGAGTAATTAAAGTATCATTTGTTAAATAATTTATTCAATCATAAAACATCATTGATTAAAACAATTTAACTAAATTCCAAATATTATCAGTTACAACAACTAATTAAATTTACAAAAAATCATTAATTAAAATGATTAGTTAAATTCAAATTTCATTATGTATAATGATTAATTACTTTTTAATTTCATTAATTAAAATGATTATTAGTTTCAATTACCATTAACTGAAATAATTAATTTAATCTCATCATCATTAATTAAATAATTAATCAACCTCAATAAATTAATTAAACTTCATTATCCTTAATTAAAAGAATTGATTAAACACAAACAATCATTAGTTAAAATGATTAATTAAGTAAGAAGCGTCATTAGCAAAATTGATTAATTAAATCTAAAGATAATCCAATTTTTTATCATCATTTATTAAATTGGTTAATTATTCTCAAATAAATTAATCAAGATGATTAATTAATTTTAAATTATCATTAATCAAAATGATTAATAAATATTCAATAATCTTTTTCAGCGGAGACACGAGCGCAAGTTCGTACGATAGGGGTTTCGGAGATGAAATTTAATAAACAACAGTATAACTAAAATGCTATAACGACATTTAAACTATTAAATGGAATATCAAAAATTAATTTCAATAAATTATCAATAACAGCATATGAATGTAAATAAATAATTTATCGATGAGAAACCCCAATTGGGTCTCTCTACATATTTTCTCTACATAACAATGGTTATTGAAAGAGACGGTCACATGGGTTTATACAATCAAATTAAAATATCATCCATTTTCCAAATGGAAATTCAACCAAATGTGCAATCAAACACTTTAACTAACATCAAAACAATCAATAGACATTTATAATATCATTAATATGATATAATAAAATTTAATATGAGTTAAACTCACATTGATTTTCGTTTTTTAGCGAAACATTCCAGTTTGGACTTATGTCAAACAATCATATGATTTTGGTATAAATGCCCACGGGCTCCAAATCAAATCAAACCAACTCTAGAGTGTAGACATTGTCGCTACGAGCACAATGCGATTGGCCGCGTTTGAATCTGACCTTATATGAGCAAGTTATAGGTTTAATTACTAAACGAATTTAAATTCAACTAACTTAAATTTAATTAAACTATTATAATCCTTACACGGCCCAAAGCCCACTCCAAACAGGCCCATTACCACAAAGAACTCTGCCTTCTTCTTTCCCTTTTCATAATCCTGAAACAGGATTTTTTTGCACTGTCTTGTAGACGTGCATGCCGCCATTCAATATCCAAATGTCAATCGCCGACCACCCACCAGACTGCCTTCACCTCCTCTTCGAACTACACCGAATCACCCCGCCTCCACTGTGACACATCAAAACGCGACAACCCAACTCCTCTATGTCCTGGTGAAGGTCGTGACCCACAACCACTATCGCACCCTACCAAATCTCGTCCCCAGGCACACCTCATTTCCTCGAACTCGAATTAATCTACGAAATCTTCCAACATTGCCCACAGCCATTGAAAACCGAAGCCATAGATATCGGCTACACAAGTCGATCTCGTCTATTCGATGACGCGAGCAACAAAACTTATTAGGAATTATAGAGCTTCTCGATACGATCTCAAAGAAATTCGTTTGGTGATTTTTAGTGGAGAATAGGATTCGATTTCGATTTTAATGTATATGCGGCCACTTATTTGTTTTGCTGGAGATTGTGTGTGAAAAGAGAAAAAGAGGGAAGAAAAACAAAAGGAAGAGATCTTGTGTTCAATAAGCTACCAATTTTATAACCAAATAAAATAATATATAAAAAACAAAATGATTATTTTTGTTTCTTTTTACAAGCCTAATCAATTTCTGGAGCCACCAAAATGTTTTTGAGCCAGCAAAATGTCCAGCAATGACCGATAATGAAAATGAATGTGTTGATGTGTTGTTGGCTTATAATTTGTTATGCAATTTTTGGTACGTCGCCGCGTAGAATTTTGTTCAAATACAAACCGCAAATGACAAAACGAAAATTCGGTATTGCTCGGAAATGCGACACGTTTTCAAAAGCATAATAAAACACACTGGTTATTGCATTCCGTGAAATCTCAAAAATATCATTGTTTACCGAAATAGCGTCAAACAATTTAAATATTTTCTAAACTAAAATTTTTAGAAAAATCGTATAAATTATTTAAAAAATAATTTATCAAAATTTAAGTCATTTTATTACAATTTGATTTCTTGTTAATTATTTGAACCATTTATTATTGTAATAAATTTGCAAAATGGTACTCCATTAACATTTATTAATTAAAAGAAGTTAAATAACACTATAAAATCTATTTAATTCATATTTAGTTCACCATATTTAATTCTCAATTCAAATATTTAAACGATCACTACCTGAATTCCAAGTATTAAATTCCAAAATCCAATTATTTGAATATCTAAAATTAATTAAATATTTAAAATGAAATGACCAAAATTTTGGGTTGCTACACGTACTTGCTATTTTTGAAAAGATTTCTCAAAAAAGTTTTTGAAACCTCATAATGTGTATATATATATACACAAATATATATATATATGTATGTATGTATGTATGTATGTAGACACACTTATTTTGAATTATGATTAACTCTATAAATTATGACTATAGAAATAGTTGCGACCATATTCCGAAAGGATGGGCGAGGCACAACTGTGAGAAATGCGAATTACGGATCTTAAGGCTAGGATTAACACTAGAGGGGGGTGAATAGTGTTTATAAAGAATTACTAAATCTTTTTGAGTTTATGTTAATTTAAACACAGATGTGCGCAATATACAGACACTGATATGATCACAGAATCAAAAATAGATGCAGAAATAAAATAAAAAGCAGTAAAGGAAAGAACACACCGGATTTTATATTGGTTCGAAGTTACCCTACATCCAGTCCCGCAACACAAGTATGGATTTTCTTTCAAAAGCAATCTTTACAATTACACCCTCGATTTCAAGGCTACGAGGTACACCCTCCAGAATCACAATTCTCTGGGTAGAGATACTTGATTTTTCGGGCTATAAGTTCACCCACCTGAATTTATGGGCAACAAGTTCACCCAATTGATTTCCCAAGGCTACAATCACACATTATCACGCTTGATTGATTTTCAAGGCAGCAATCACACCTTTTCTCCCTAAGTTGATTACAAAAAGCCCGTAACTCTAAATAGCACTGAGGATCTTGTTGAGATAGTGATAGAGAATCAAAATACGAATGATTGAGTTCAATTCAATGTAGATTTCGGCAGAGTAATGATAAGAATTTTTATTAAGAAAAGTGGAAGAAGAAGAGGAGTGAAAAATCTGATGTAAAATTCGTTGAAACTGACCCCTATTTATAGTAGAACAACATTCATGTCCATTCGTGACGAGTTATGGCGAATAGACACTTCTTTTGAAATTGAAATTTTGAACTCAACTGACACCATGTCGACATGGTCACCATGAGTATGTCGACATCCCAAAGCATTTTTTGATGATTTGATTTTCTTTGAAAATAACCTTTATCTTATATTAAAACTATTTTAAACTTTATAAATATACTTGACTATAGTTAAAATTTATAAGTAAATATATAGAATAATATATATAGAATTTAACTATAATTTTATATTTAAATCTAAGTAAAAATATTTAAAAGTTAAATATATTATATTAAAAGATAGTTTATCAAGAGTAATTTGACTTTGAAATTAAAGATGATTTTGAGGCTAAAATTATTTAAAATCAGGATTGATATTTTTGATGCTTTTAAAAGGAAGGTTTTGAAACCATTTTGAAAACAAGATATAATTTTGAAAAATCATTTTGAATAAAAGGTTAGCGGATACAAAACAATGTTCCACTAGATTTTTCGTAAGTTCCATCCTACTTAGGGTTCCATCCCTTTAACGGGCTCGAAGTGGATTACATTCCACGAATAAATTGGATTTTAAGATGCCAGTGTTTTTCTAGGAGTTTTAATAAAATTTTCTAATTAAAGAATAAATTACTTGAATTCTTGAACTCTTGATAATCTTGATATTCATGAGTCTTCAATCTTGATATCTTGAATCTCTATTCTGTGCAGTCTTCATTCTTGGTACCTGCATGGTTAAATCCTACATATACATATATATCTAAACTTATAATGTTAGTATTTATATTTTATAATCTATTCTAAGGTTGTTGTCATCAAAACCATCATCTCATAGACTAACAATCTCCCCCTTTTTGATGATGACAACCTTTGTTTATAAAATATTACTTCTATCCTAATAACTCCCCCTAAATCCAATAACTCCCCCTTAATCTATGCCTAACTACCCTATTTTATACTTCTCGCCCTTTGTCATCAACAAAAACAAACTCTAAACTTTATAACTCCAAACTATATAACTCCCCCTAAATCTAATACCCAATGATATGTGATTATAATGATAGTGTTATTATAAATAATCAACACTTAGATAATCCTAATCCTAAACTTCTAGCTATTCTAAGTATATGATAACCATATAGTTATATTTATTAATAGGGAAGAACACATATAAGAACACAATTTATTTATTAATCATATAATTATATTTACATTTTCGTTGTAAACATAAGAAGGAATAAACAACAAAGGTAAAGAAAGAGAAGAAACTAATGTGTGTTTTTGAACATAAGAGATCCATAAATCGAACAGTTTGGATGATGGAAACAGAAATTTCCACGTTGTTCGACAATATTCTCATCTTTGTCAAAACACACTTCTCCAACGCACATAACTTTGTCGTTATCTTCCGCATGCGCTTCTTCCATGGGTTCTTCTTCTTCTTCGCTGGCCTCTTGTTCTTAATTGTATAAAGAATCTCCATCGATCAAGATAGGGTTGGCTTGACTATCCATTAGAAATTTTTGCAAATTCCATAGAATCTTGCCTTGCCACTCTTGTTCCTTTGCCATACGGAGTTGAATCACTTGAATTTCAGTCATCATCTGAAGTGCATCCTTAAGAGACTCCTCTATTTTTGTTACACGAGCTGGAGTAGTACGTTGAAATGGACCAGAAGTAGGAGAGGGGAACGAAAATGTTGATTTTATGTTTGATTTGGAAGATGATGCCATGATTTTATTTGTTTCAGAAGATAGAATAGAAAGAGAACAGATAGAATGATCAAAAAATTCGAAAATAAGAAGAATATATAACTAAATTTTTGAATTTTGGTGGGAAAAATTTTAAAAAAATAAAAACGTTGTATGGGTATATGGGGGATGTCGACATGCTCCTTTATATTTCTACTATTTGATTTATTTTAGTATTAATTATTTATTATATTGGATATTTATATTTTATATTTTAGTTATTGAACAAATACCTAATTCTCTTCTTAATTTAGTAAATATTGATTCATTTAAGGGTTTTGTTAAAATATCAGTAATTTGATTCTCAGAATTGATATAATCGAGAGTAACTACTTCCTTACTTATATTATCTCTGAGAAAATGATGTCTGATGTCAATATGTTTAGTTCGAGCATGTTGAGTAGTATTTTTGGATAAATTTATTACACTAGTATTATCACAATAAATTGGTAATTTTGAAATATTTAAACCATAATCTTTTAAAGTTTGTTGCATATATATTACTTGAGAACAAGCCAAAGCAGCAGAAATATACTCTGCTTCAGTTGTTGATAAAGAAACTGTGTTTTGCTTTTTACTAAACCAGGAAACCAGAGAATGACCCAAAAAGTGACAAGTCTTACTTATACTTTTTCGGTCTGATTTACAACCAGCATAATAAGATATTAAGTCAAAAGAATCATTTTTAGGGTAAAATAAACCATAATCGGATGTGTGTTTAACATATATTATGATTCGTTTTACGGCTTTTAAGTGGGTCGCTTTAGGTTGGGATTGATATCTGGAACAGAGACAAACACTATGTATGATATCAGGTCTACTAGCAGTAATATAGAGTAGTGATCCAATCATTCCTCTATATAATTTTTGATCTACATCTTTTATGAGATCTTCTTTACTAAGGTAAACATTGGTTGCCATGGGAGTAGGTTTTTCACTTGCAGTAGTCAAACCAAATTTACTAATTAGGTCTTTAGCATATTTTTCTTGACTAATAAAGATACCATTATCTAATTGTTTTATTTGTAATCCTAAAAAGAAATTTAATTCGCCCATACGACTCATCTCAAACTCTTTTGTCATTATTTCAGAAAATTCTTTATTCATTTCAAAATTAGTTGATCCAAAAATAATATCATCTACGTAAACTTGTACTAGTTGAATATCATTTTTATTTCTTTTAATAAAAAGAGTATTATCTACTTTACCAATTTCAAAATTTGATTGTAATAAATAAGATCTTAGTCTATCATACCAGGCTTTAGGAGCTTGTTTTAGACCATATAAAGCTTTCTTAAGTTTGTAAACATGATTTGGTAATTTATCATTTTAAAAAAGTGGTGGTTGTTCAACATATACTTCTTCTTTTACATTTAAAAAAGCACTTTTAACATCCATTTGAAATAATTTAAAATTATTATGATTTGCGAATGCAAGTAGAATCTATGGCTTCTATTCTTGCTACGGGAGCAAAGGTTTCATCAAAATCTATTTCTTCTTCTTGACAATAACCTTGAGCGACTAATCGAGCTTTATTTCTAACTACCTCTCCTTGTTCATACATTTTATTTTTATAAACCCATTTAGTTCCAATTATAGTTTTATTTTTAGGTCTAGGAACAAGTTCCCAAACATCATTTCTAGTAAATTGATATAATTCTTCCTGCATAGCCAAAATCCATGAATCATCAGTTGATGCTTCTTTTGGATTTTTGGGTTCAATAGTTGATATAAAATTTACATTACTCATTTGACTTAGTTGATTTCTAGTTTTAACAACAGATTGCATATCTCCGAGTATATTTTCTATAGGATGATCTTTTAAAAGTTTAGTCCTTTTATTAGAATGATTAATTTCATTATTAGTTTCAATTAATTCTTGATTTTGAGTGATTAAATCCTCTCCATCATTTGTATCTTCAAAAAATTTGAAATTTTCATCAAATGAAACATGCATTGTTTCTTCAATGGTGTTAGTTTTTAAATTAAACACTCTGTATGCTTTACTTCTATTAGAGTATCGGATAAAGATTCCTTTGTCGGATTTAGGATCAAATTTATCTTAATTATCTTTTGTATTTAAAATAAAGCATTTACTTCCAAAAATTCTAAAATAAGATACCTTAGGTTTCTTTGAATAAAGAAGTTCATAAGATGTCTTATCAGTTAAAGGTCTAATTAAAATTCTATTTAAAATATAATAGGCGGTAGCAATTGCTTCTGCCCAAAAATTCTTTGGTAAATTACTATCTGAAAGCATAGTTCTCGCACACTCTTGAATCGTCCTATTTTTATGTTCTACTACCCCGTTTTGTTGTGGAGCTCTTGGAAATGAGAAATTGTGAGTTATTCCCTTTTTATTGCAGAATTCTTCAAACTTTTCATTTTCAAATTCACCACCGTGATCACTTCGAATAGTTATACTTTTTAGAGAAAATTGATTTTGAATTCTTTTTGAAAAGGTCTTAAAACATTCAAAAGTATCACTTTTATGTTTCAAAAATATTGTCCATGTAAATATAGAATAATCATCTACAATTACAAAAACATATTTACTATGATTTATTGACAGAATTTGAGATGGACCAAAAAAATCAAGATGGAGTAATTCAAGAGGTTTTGAAGTTGAAATCATATCTTTTAATTTAACGGAACTTTTTCTAAGTTTTCCTAATTGACATGCATCACATAAACTATCTACTTTAAAATTTATTTTAGAGAGACCTCTTACTAGATCATGTTTTGATAGTCTAGATGAGAGTTTGAAATTCAAATGCCCAAATCTCTTATGCCAAATCCAAGGGTCACTTGTATTTGCCAACAGACACGGGTTATCATTTGAAATTTTCATACTAAGAATATAAATATTCTTTTTCCTGACCCCTCAAATATTATGGTTGAATTATTATCTTCAATGTGACATTTATCTTTTTCAAATTTAATTTTATATCCTTTATCGCAGAGTTGACTTATACTTAGCAGATTATGTTTCAGAATCTTAACTTGCAAAACATTAGTAATAGTAGGAGTTTCAGAATTACCGACTTTTTCGATGCCAATCACATATCCTTTTGAATTATCTCCAAAGTTAACCAATCCTCCGTCTTTGTATATAATATCATTCAGTATATCTGGATTGCCAGTCATGTGTCTAGAACATCCACTATCAAGTATCCATTTGTTCTTTCTGATCTGGAAAATTTGTCCGTTGAGGATTGATTCCTCAACAGCCATAAAGCATGAGTCCTGCACATCAAACAATTTTGGTAGATAACTTGAATTTGAATATTGATTATATGCAGACTCATGAAACAATGATGATTTGAATATTTCTAAACTAGTATTAACAAATATAGCCATTTTATAAAAAAAATCCAAAAATCAGATTATGAAATTTTGAAAACCTTGCTCTGATACCAATTGTGAGAAATGCGGATTACGGATCTTAAGGCGAGGATTAACACTAGAGGGGGGTGAATAGTGTTTATAAAGAATTACTAAATCTTTTTGAGTTTATGTTAATTTAAACACAGATGTGTGCAATATACAGACACGGATATGATCACAGAAACAAACACAGATGCAGAAATAAAATAAAACGCAGTAAAGGAAAGAACACACCGGATTTTATACTGGTTCGGAGTTACCCTACATCCAGTCCCGCAACACAAGTACGGATTTCCTTCCAAAAGCAATCTTTACAGTTACACCCTCGATTTCAAGGCGACAGGGTACACCCTCCAGAATCACAATCCTCTAGGTAGAGATACTTGATTTTCCGGGCTACAAGTTCACCCATTTGATTTTACGGGCAACAAGTTCACCCAATTGATTTCCCAAGGCTACAATCACACCTTATCACGCTTGACTGATTTTCAAGGCTACAATCACACCTTTTCTCGCTAAGTTGATTACAAAAAGCCTATAACTCTGAATAGCACTGAGGATCTTGTTGAGATAGTGATAGAGAATCAAACTACGAATGATCGAGTTCAATTCAATGTAGATTTCGGCAGAGTAATGATAAGAATTTTTATTAAGAAAAGTGGAAGAAGAAGAAGAGGAGTGAAAAACCAGAAAATCTGATGTAAAATTCGCTGAAACTGACCCCTATTTATAGTAGAACAACAGTCATGTCCATTCGTGAAGAGTTATGGCGAATAGACACTTCTTTTGAAATTGAAATTTTGAACTCAACTGACACCATGTCGACATGGTCACCATGAGTATGTCGACATCCCAAAGCATTTTTTGATGATTTGATTTTCTTTTAAAATAACCTTTATCTTATATTAAAACTATTTTAAACTTTATAAATATACTTGACTATAGTTAAAATTCATAAGTAAATATAGAGAATAATATATATAGAATTTAACTATAATTTAATATTTAAATCTAAGTATAAATATTTAGAAGTTAAATATATTATATTAAAAGATAGTTTAAAATCAGGAGTAATTTGACTTCGAAATTAAAGATGATTTTGAGGCTAAAATTATTTAAAATCAGGATAGCTGTTTTTGATGCTTTTAAAAGGAAGGTTTTGAAATCATTTTGAAAACAAGATATAATTTTGAAAAATCATTTTGAATAAAAGGTTAGCGGATACAAAACAATGTTCCACTAGATTTTTCGTAGGTTCCATCCTACTTAAGGTTTCATCCCTTTAACAGGCACGAAGTGGATTCCATTCCACGAATAAATTGGATTTTAAGATGCCAGTGCTTTTCTAGGAGTTTTAACAAAATTTTCTAATTAAAGATAAATTACTTGAATTCTTGAACTCTTGATAATCTTGATACTCATGAGTCTTCAATCTTGATATCTTGAATCTCTATACTATGCAGTCTTCATTCTTGGTACCTACATGGTTAAATCCTGCATATACATATATATATATATATATATATATATATCTAAACTTATAATGTTAGTGTTATCCCGCTTTTTGGCAAAGTCGTGATACCAAAAGATTGATCGAAAACAAAAGACAGTTTGTCTCAGAGATTGGTTATACTTCACTTTGCTATGGATATCGATGAATCTTGTCCGAGTCCGGAACGGGCCAAAATTGATAGGACATGACAAGAAAGATCAAAGGAGTCGTCATTTCAAATTTCAGGTCAATCCGAGTCCGTACGCTCAAGATATGATGGATTCAATTTGAGAGAGGTAGTCATTGTCTGGTTCGAAACCATCACCTTCGAACCCATCCAATACCCCTACCTCGAAACCATCCAGTTCGAACCCATCCGGCATCCTTCCTTCGAACCCATCTTGTTCGAATCCATCAACCAGTGCCTGCCTCACAACCATTAACTTCGACTCCATCACATTCGAAACCATCATCTTCGAATCCATTTAAGCCCACCAGCTTCGAATCCAAGTCGCTTCGAATCGACCTTGTTCGAATCGATCGAGTTCGAACCCACGAGTACACCTTGGTTCGAAACGGTCGCATTCGAACCCAGGGACATTCACTTGTTCGTACCCACCAAGTCAGCTAACTTGGATGACGTGTCGCCCCACGATACGGACGAGGCGAAATCCAGGGGTGCGAAGCGGTCAACTCGGAGACAAAACAGGATCGATTCAAGGAGCACGCGCCACGTCACTGCAGAATCACGTGTGTCCATGGATTCGAAGTCATGGTTTCGAAGTGATGGGTTCGAACTCCACAGCCAACCGAGAAACACCATTTCGAACCGATCATATCTCCTCAACCACACATCCAAATGCAACCAAATTTTCACAGTAGCTTCCATACAAGGTAAATATTGTTCCTGCCAAGTTTCAGCTCGATTGGACCATTTCTTGATGGGTTCGAAATGAATTCGAATCGATGTCAGATCGAGACGAGACTTGGTGGGGTCGGTCGCGTGGGCCCACTCACGTGCCAGAAGAGGTCTCCCGAAGTTTCAGCAAGATCTGGGCCTCCAACGCCTATAAATAGCACCCTGTAGCCTTGAGAAGGGGGATCTTCCGAGAACTTCTGCCATTGAACGCTGAGACTCTGGCGGATTCAAATCTATTCACCAGAATCACTGTTGTATTCAGATTTCAAAGCTATTATCAATTGTAATCCGTTGTAATCGATTGAATCGAGCAAAGCAATAAAGAGAAATCCTTCAAAGTGGACGTAGGCACGAACGCCGAACCACTATAAATCCTGTGTTTGTGATTGTTGTTTGTGAATTACTGTGATTTGTTACCTAGAGCTGAATTCTATATTGATTGTTGCTGAGTTCTGTGTTGATTATTATCAAGTTGAATACGCAAACGGGTGCTTTCGTGATATTGGGTGTTTGTGACCAATTTTGGCACAAATATTTTGGTGCTTTCACCGAGAACATTGAACTCAGGAGTTCTACCAGTTGATAATTGATTCAGAGAAAGTTTGAAAGTTTGGATTTAAGAAATTATGACGAGACAATCGAGTAGAAGGCCAAGGCCAGAGAGAAGCGAACAACAAGGGAGTCAGGAGGCTTCCTCAGGAGCGAATCAACCATCAATCTACATCACTAGGGACGAGATGGAGACGATGATGAAGAAGCAAGAGGAGTTAATCCAGAGTTTATTTCAACAGATAGGACAGCTTGGAGCACAGAATAGAGGAGCCAATGGAGTCCAGAACGAAGCAGGACCATCCGGCGTCGCACCCGGATTAGGGGGCACACCCATGGAGAACGTTGGTCCAATTTCGGAGGGAGAAAGAGGAGTATCTGCGCAACCTGGAGACAGCAGAGGAATGAACGCTCAGTCAAGGGGGCAGATTTCAGAGTTCCCTCGTGAACTCGGGGGGCAGGATGAAAGTAGCGAACGAAGGTTACATCTTGGAGACACCGACAAGTTGGCAGAGATGGTTAGGCGAGCAATGAGAGGCGGTTTGGTGAACAAAGACCTAGAGGATGTTAATAGGAGTCCTTTCACTCCGGCAATCAGACGAGCTAGAAACCCACCGGATTTCAAATTACCATCGTTGGATATGTATGACGGGAGAACGGACCCACGGTCCATCTGACAAAATATATAAGGCATATGGAAGTGTTGGGGGCATCAGAGGAGGTTATGGCCCGGTGCTTTCCACTGTACTTGGCGGATATTGCGGCGCTATGGTTCAGGCAACTAGATAGTAGGTCCATTGGAACGTGGAATGATTTAACTGAGAGATTTATGAGGCAATTCAGGGTTCACATTACAAGACCCAAGAATGTGATGACGTTAGCAACTTTAAAACAGAAGGCTGGAGAAACATTGAGAAGTTTCCTGACACGATTCAATGCGACGGCAGCTTCGGTGGATAGACCGGATCCATCCATGGTTATGATGGCAGCCGTTTCTGGAATAGCTGATGGCACGGATTTCAAAAATTCATTGACCAAAGATCCACCTATGGATCTAGGAGAATTCTATCATGAGGCGGAAAAGTTCCTGCGATTGGAGGATGCGAATGCAGAAAGAGAAGAAGGAGATGGGATAGAAGTTTATGCACTCGAAGACGAAAAACCCCCTAGAAGGGACTCGGACAAGGATAAAGGTAAAAGAAGGATTGAGAATAACGGAGATAGATCAAAGCGGCAACGGAGGGAGCCGCGATTCACCACCTATACTGAGCTGAACGAGAGCCTAGAACGAATTTATCAGGATACCAAAGAACAGATTCCGTATCGTAGGCCGATGCGAAGGGATCCTACCTATGACGAAAGGAAATCAGATAAGTTTTGTGTATTCCATGAATTAAATGGTCATAACACTAACGATTGTAGGCACCTGAAGGACGAGGTGGAAGGGCATATCAAGAACGGTATGCTCCTTCAATATGTAAGGAGGCGAGCTCCTGCGGCGGAACCGGAGCGACCACCGTCCACATCAGCTAGAGGCGACCCTGAATCAAGGCACCGTTTGGTTATCAATTGAGTGAAATAACGATGGCAAGTTGTAAGCTTCCACTAACACAGTTAGATCATTTACACATGTGCGAGATCGCGAACGATCTCCAGGCATGCTCTGAGTGATCATTAACCGTTTCGTAGTGGGAACTTACACTTTGACATCCATGCTTTGCTTTCGTTCCATTTTGATTTGAACATTTAAACTTTGCTTGTATGGACATTTCTGTTTTAAAAACTCATCCGTGTAATAGACATTTGATCCTGATAATTCTGGAATGGCTAAGCTACTTACACATGTACGGGGTCACGAACGATCCTTAGGCATGCTCTGAGATGGCGATGAACCGCCTTGACAAACGAGCCAGGATCTCACCCGAACGTGACCCTGGCATCGATAATACCAAGCCCTCCCGGGCACACAATTCGCCTCGAACGGCACCCGACCTCGAACGGTCACGATTCGCCTCGAACGGCACTCGACTTCGAACAGTCACAACTCACCTCACCTCAAGTGGCTCGATCGCGAACGGTCGTCACTTGAGGTCCAACACCCGACCACGAACGGTCATAAATTCGCCTCGAACGGCACACGATCGCGAACGATCACTTTCTGCCTTGAATGGCACTGACCGCGAACGGTCATGGTTCACTAATTATAAAATCCGACCTCAAACGGTCACCATTCGCCTTGAACGGCACTTGGTCGCGAACGATCATCATTTGCCACGAACGGCATCGAACGCGAACGGTCATATTCCATCCTATGCCACGAACGGCACGGACCGCGAACGGTCCCGATTCACCTCAAACAGCATACGATCCCGAACGATCGACGCATGGATTTATACGCTCGACCGCGCACGGTCGCACTTCACCTCGAATGACTCGATCACGAACGATCGTCATTTGAAGTTAAGCACTTGACCACGAACGGCCGCGCTTCATCCCAAATGGCTTGATCCCGAACGATCGTCATTTGAGGCCATATGAAAACTATCAAGTTCTTTGCAGGTTGATGATCGGATACGAACATCCAACTCGAAGCATTACAAAACACACCTTCCTACCGCAAGGCATGTTTTGGGGGGCAAAATGTTATCCCCCTTTTTGGCAAAGCCGTGATACCAAAAGATTGATCGAAAACAAAAGACAGTTTGTCTCAGAGATTGGTTATACTTCACTTTGCTATGGATATCGATGAATCTTGTCCGAGTCCGGAATGGGCCAAAATTGATAGGACATGACAAGAAAGATCAAAGGAGTCGTCATTTCAAATTTCAGGTCAATCCGAGTCCGTACGCTCAAGATATGATGGATTCAATTTGAGAGAGGTAGTCATTGTCTGGTTCGAAACCATCACCTTCGAACCCATCCAATACCCCTACCTCGAAACCATCTAGTTCGAACCCATCCGGCATCCTTCCTTCGAACCCATCTTGTTCGAATCCATCAACCAGTGCCTGCCTCACAACCATTAACTTCGACTCCATCACATTCGAAACCATCATCTTCGAATCCATTTAAGCCCACCAGCTTCGAATCCAAGTCGCTTCGAATCGATCTTGTTCGAATCGATCGAGTTCGAACCCACGAGTACACCTTGGTTCGAAACGGTCGCATTCGAACCCAGGGACATTCACTTGTTCGTACCCACCAAGTCAGCTAACTTGGATGACGTGTCGCCCCACGATACGGACGAGGCGAAATCCAGGGGTGCGAAGCGGTCAACTCGGAGACAAAACATGATCGATTCGAGGAGCACGCGCCACGTCACTGCAGAATCACGTGTATCCATGGTGTTAACGCCTAAATTTGAACGCTAACACCCCAGTGTATGTGTTATAGTTGTGAAAGCACCACCCGATAGATCGGGAAAGAATTACAAGCAAGTAATAGCGGAAAAGCAGTAAACAACAACAATTTTATAGTGGTTCGGCTTATGGGTATAGCCTACGTCCACTTTAAGTACTTTTATTGATGATCTCGTTACAAGTTGATACAATTCTTCCCAAGTACAATTCACTTTGAATTACAAGAAACTTAGAACAAGTATTCTAAACTTCGATGGAGATGAGAGTCTTCAAATCCATGTTGGATGTATGTGATCTCTTCTTGAAGTTGTTTGTAGCGTTCTTAGTGTCTTGAGACCTCCAAGTGTTGAATTGGTTTTGAATGCAGCAGAGTCTCGACGCTTGAAGAGAGTGAGCCCCAAAAATCCCCTCCTCGTTCAAGTTAGGGCTGTATTTATAGGTTTTTATCGGAGTTTGGTCGTAGGTCGTGACCGACCTAAGTAAGGTCGTAGGTCGCAGTCGACCTAGAAAGCTCTGGCCCTCCTTCCATAAGAACATACGTGCTGATTCGTACAAGTCCAAGGTCGTGAACGACCTATCTCCAGCGGCATGCAAAAAGGCGGCTCCTTTGTTCATACAGATAGGTCGAGAGCGACTTATCCTAGGTCGTTAACGACCTATCATAGGTCGTGGGAACTTTCCTGTAATCAAAGTACTCCGTTAGGTCGTTGGGCAGTATCTTTATCTCCAAGTGCTAGGTCGTCTTCGACCTAAAGTAGGTCGTAGGTGGGCAACGACCTAGGGGATGGAACCTGACCTATCTCAATTGTGCTTGGTTCTCTTCTCAGCGAGTTGATAGGTCGCGTACGACTTATTATAGGTCGTAAGTCGGCTGAGACTTAGGTCGCTGAGATCACTTCGTCCTTAGGTCGGTAGGCTATGGCTTTCTTTAGGTCGCATATGATTTAGGTCGCTGATCCTCTTAAGTCGTTAGGTCGCGGAGCTCTTAAACCACTAGGTCGCGGGCTCCCTTAGGTCGCTGAGAGTTGTTAGGTCGTGGCATTCCTTAGGTTGCTGAGAACCGCTAGGTCGCGGCCTTTATTAGGTCGTAGCTTCTTGTTAGGTCGCGAGGCATTTTTAGGTCGTAACACTTTAGGTCGCTTCTTCAATTTGGTCACTAGGTCGGCAATTCTCTGAGTCGTTAAACTTGGTCACGTCTTAGGTCGCTAACGAAGAGGAGTTAACATTTGCCCCTCGAAGTATACGCCTAGGTCGTAGGTCGTGTACTTCGATCTTCTTAACTCGCGCTCTGATGAGTTGTTAGGTCGCAAGCGACCTATTGAGGAACTAGGTCGTGTGTGACGATCCACTTTCTACTCCTCTGGGGTATAAATAGCCTAGGTCGTTCCTTCCTCATTTCATCTGTTTTAACACCTCATTCTGCCATTAACAGCATCTCGCGATCTTGGAAAGCAAACCAGAGTCCAATCATCCACCGATTCGACCTCGCCATTACATTGTGTAAGTATACCTGATCTCTATCCACCCCACGATCATCACCGAACCAGGAATTTCTCATCTCCGAATCTCATAGCAATTTCGTGTGTCGTTTTTCGTCTTTTGAGTCAAGTTGTGGTCGATTTTGATCGCCATTAGTTGTGATTCATGAAAGCACAGTGTTGAGTTGAATTAGTGATTGATCGGAGATGCTTTCAATCGCCTCTTGGATGATTCGGTGGTACGTAGGAATGACGGACCTCTCGAAGAGGATGATGGATTTCATCGTGAGTGATAATGGGTTATTGGGTCATAGTTCATCGGGATGGTGTGATATTGCGTGGAGAGGGAGTTGGTGATTTAGAAGATCTGAACGACTTAAGGATCCTTCAAATCTGCGACTTAACTCCTAGGTCGCGCTGAGATTCAAACGACCTAGGACTTAACAAATTTGCACATGAATTTCAAGCAGGACGACCTAAAAAATGAACAACCTAATCTTTTTTGCGGCATAAGCCGTAGGTCGCAACCAAACTTGGACTATGGGAAATCTGCACTGCCTTGAACCTTTTAACTTGCACAGCGCGACCTAATGAACCCCGACCTATGCTAGGTCGCTGGACGACCTATGACTTATGAAATTCCGAGATGACTTGGTTGAATTGAACTGGATTGTTTAATCTCAAATTCTGTTGCACTTTGTTGTAGATTATCTCTCATGCTAATAACCTGTTAAACATGATATTTGCAGAAAACCGGGACGAATATACTGCCATTGACTGCCCACATCAAATGACAGATTAGTTGATAAAGAGTAATTAACTTAAATGAACTGTGTGAATGAAATGTTGTGAACCAATGAACTCAAGTGAAGTGCTAAAGCAAAACTTAAAATATCCAGTTAAAGCTGATTCGTTTGCATTAACACAATACTTGAGCGTTATATCAACAGGTCTTGGAATTTCATAGCTGACTAACTGTCAACCAACTTAATTTCAGTTATGTTTGAATTCCTCTTGTTGTTGTTTTTTTTTTTTTTTTTTTTTTTAGTTCCGCACAACACTTCACACTTTTAGGAAACGTGCACCTTCATATTTGAATATCCAGTTGCTTGTGTAGAATGACTTCTCAACAAGAACAAGAAGAGATGACAGAATATGCCGAAGGGACCTTCCCGATTGCTATTCCAATAGAAAACCCTCCAGAAAAAACTCCTACTCTTCTGAAACAACGGACGCTTAATCAATTATGCATTCAATTTGGCATTGCCGAGGCAGAAGTTTTGCTTCCTGGGCCAAATGATTTTGCTGACAGACCGCCTTATGGTTATATTGCCATAAATCGCCAAATGTGCTCAAGTGGAGCAATTCCTCCTTTTAATGAATTTCTTCGACAAACCTTTCTCCGATTGACGATCTCTCCTTTCCAGTTGCATCCCAACGGTTATGCCATTTTGATGGGATTGTGCGTTCTATTTAGGAGAACACTTGACCGACTTCCGAGCTTTGATGAGATTTGTTACTTGTGCACGTTTGCAAAGAATAAGGACCACCCTTCAATCGTACTTGTAAGAGGTGCGAGGAACCGCAAACTTATTTTAGATTTGCCGGAGAGCGCACATGGCTTCCTGAATCAATATTTCTACATTCGTTGCCCCGCGGAATTTTACGCAAGTTGGAGAGTAGGAAGTGAGATCTTTTTTTTTTTCCTTCTTCCTTCAATTTCACTCTAAATTTTTGTTGTTCATATTGCCAAGTGCTGATTCCATTTCTTATCTATACAGCACTTCCTCCTCCTTCCAGAGATTCTAGCCATAAGCCAGTTTTTGAGAGGCTAAGTGCTGTGGCTGCTGAAGAAAGAAGCGCCAAATTTTTATTGACAGATGAGCTACTTCATCAATTTGAGCTTTTACACCCTTCTCGTTCTACCCAGATTCATGAAGCCCCAACAGAAGTTCCTGACTCTCCGGCGAAAACTCCTGATGCTCCGGTCTCTACTAAAGAGCACGTACAAGGAGAAACTTCTGTAAAAACTTCACTAATAAAGTGTTCTGTTCCAAGAAATGACATGGGGCTATCTGAAAAACCTGCACTTGCCTCCATAATTGAAGAAGAAGAGGAGCCTCCTTCTCAAACCAGGAAAAGTGCCGACAAAGGAGCTAGAGGAGGGAATCAGGTTGGGCATGATGGTGATGACGTCTTTGGGGATTTAAGTGACTTAATTATCACTTCCCAAGAGCTCTTTGAAGATGACCCTGCCTGTGGTAAAATTGTACCCCCAATGATTGAAGCGACATCTGCCCTCCAACAGACTCCAACTCCTTCATCCCAAGAATTGTTACTGACAGTGAAACCTATTACTTCCCCCCAACTGAGGAGTGGTTCGTTAGTCCAACGCGAGTAGTTTGCACTTCACACACAACTAAGGATTTTCCAGCACATTTATGCACTTATCTTCTTATACTTTAAAGATTTCTAAAGCTTGTCTTTTCTTATTTCAGATCCTTCAATGACACGCGGCGGATCTTATTATCAGGATTTCCAACGCTACGGGGGGCGTGGTCAATATAATTATGGGCGCTACTTCACCTCCTATAGAGAGTCTGACGAAGAGAGGGCTGCTCGAAAGGCTCGTGAAAGGAGGGATGAAGAAGAGCGTTATGACAGAAGGGATAGGGATGAGCATCGCGATTCTTTGCAGAGAGGTGACGACTCTCACAAAAGGAAATCTCACGATGACCGAGGAAAAGGTCATGTAGTCGAAGATTCGGGCAAACGAGCCCGCCATGGTGAGAAACGTACTCCTACTACTCCTGAGAAAGCTACTGCCCCTGCCTCTCTTGACATTCCTTCCGACTCTCCTGCTCTCGGGAAGACGGACATCCAAACGATCATTAGCAGGCCCAAATTTCAAGTTGGACCGGGTCCAGCCACTTTACAGAGTCGTTTTCCACAGTGGTGCTTAAAGGGTGTGAGGTTCGACCTTGACCTAGTTCCTATCGACAAGCCCGCCATGCTGCGAAATCTCGATACCGTTAAACTTGACATTGAGAGGATGTCGAATTGGCAGAAGCTTGTTGATGAGCTCCAAAGAGTTAATCGCGCCAACATAGAGGCCATGCTTACCATGGAAAACGATAAGGCTGAATGGCAGAAAGTGCTTGAGCAACATGATATTGAAATGAGGAGCATCGCTTCTTACAATGAGGAACTCGAAGCAAAAGTTGAGAAATTGAAACACGAGCTTGCTACTTCCTCTGCTTCGTATTCTCAAAAAGAAGAGGTGCTCCTGAAACAAGTAAGGGATGCTCACGCCGGCCAAAAGGACGCTGAAGACAGGCTCGAGGCGCAAAAAAGAATTAATGAGAGCTACATTGCTGATGTTGCTGAGCTTCAGAAGACAAATAACTCCCTAGAAGCAGAAGTTCAAATGCTTAAATTTCAGCGTGACGAGGCCGTTGCTGGTAGAATTGCAGCCGAAGAAGCCCACGAGGCGACAAAGAACAGCATCGGCTCAACTTTGTTTGACTTCTATTTGCATAGCGTCTTGGGACGCGGGAGTCTTGCTTTTCTTGGCCCCAAATATGAGATTACTTTAGCTGAAGTGTGGGAGGCCGCACTTGAAATGCTCGGTGCTGAAGGTGCTGGTTACGACGAATCAGCTCTTGAAAGGCACTATTTAGATGATGACGCCCGCGCTGCTCTCGCCAAAGGAAGGGAGCAACTTGCCAGACTAAGAACCGAAGCGACAGAAGGGGGCCAAGTTGGAGGAACTACTTTAACTGCCCCAGTCCAGCCTCCTTCTTCGTCTGAGGTCAACATTATTGGTTCCAGCTCCCATTTTGCATCTCCTACCAAGGTTACCACCGAGATTACAAACATACAGGGTGGAGATGAAGGTGATGAGAGCACTGACGCGCAGGCTTATGAAGTCGATGTCAGGAAATCAACTTCCCCAGGTAACTCTACTGTTAATCTTGCTACTATGAACCTCACTCAAGTAGACTACTCACTTGTTTCTTATGGGTTCAATGGGCTTCTTGACTACTTCCTGGACCTTGACGAACCTTTACCTCCTCTTTTTACTGACTTTAACCTCTTTCCTTTTGTAGAGAAAGTACCTCCTCAGGTTATCCCTCCTCCATCTCTTCAGGCGACTCCCCCTTCTGCCTCACAGCCTGGATCACAAGAAGAGCAAATAGAAGCTCTTAATGGCCTGGATGATCCTACCGCTTCACAAGAGCAGAAAGGCGAAGGACTCGAGGGAGGCGAGACTTCTCCGGAGCGGACTCCTTCTGACGACATAATTTTGTCTGCTCTTGCTACTCCAGGGAGTGAGTCTTCCTCGAAGAGGAGAAAGAAGCGCGGAACGTCGAAGAGGAGGGGAAAGAAAATTACTGCAGCCGAGGAGAAGCCAGAAGTTGGACCAGTTGCTCCTCAGCCTTCCCCTTCCCTTATGCCCTCTGACCGACCAGAAAAGTTAATCATTCGTCCGGGCAAGGAGTCCAAAGGCAGTAAGAAGAAATGAGGACTTCTGTTTTTAGCTTTTTGTCTTTTGTTTGTATTGGTCGAGAATTGTGCGGGTACCGGCCCCCGCTTTTTTGTTTTGAAACCTGTATCTGCAATATATTTGAATAAAATGATCTATTATTTGCACAGACTCTTATTTGAATTTGAGAATGCATTTATTATTCATTTCTGCACAATGTTTACTCATGATATTGCAACGGGCTTATGGTATGTTGCTTGAGTATTACCTTACCGTCGTAGCTATATTGTTTTGTATGTAACCATACCATGTTGCCCCCATACCATAAGCTTGTTGTAATATTTTATACCTCGAGGGAACTTGCACTCTTATTTACCGAAGAATAATTATTTTATTCTTTGGAGAAAATTTTTGTAGAGTACAACTCCCTTCGTATAAGTTTTTACGCTTTGTCCTTCGAAGAAATCACTTCTTTCTTTTGCTTATGTACATATTTTGCTAAGTGAATTCTTTTACGCGGCAAAGCGGACCTCTGAAGGGTACTTTAACTCTTTCCTTTTTTTCCTTTTTTGAGGAAGATCATTTTCCAGAACAGGCAAATCACTCTTCCTTTGGAAGTTAAAGTATGCTCTTGACGAGGATTTTTTTTTTTTTTTTAATAGAAAGTTGTACCTCTGGGGAGGGATTTTTTCACGTTTCAACACTTGGAAGTTTTATTTCGATCTCGGTGAAACGTGTACCTCCAAAGAGTTGTGCCTTTGAGGAAAGCCTTTTTACATTTCAACACTTGGAAGTTTTATTTCAATCTCGGTGAAATGTGGGCTTCCGAAGAGGTCTTTCTTCTTGCTTGCATTTCAACTCTGGTGAAGTGTAATTCCGAAGAGCGGCTGTTACACTTCAACTCCTGGTGAAATGTGCCCCCGAAGAGGTCTTTATTTTGTTTGCATTTCAGCTTTGGTGAAGTGAAATTCCGAAGAGCGGCTGTTACACTTCAACTCCTGGTGAAATGTGCCTCCGAAGAGGTCTTTATTTTGTTTGCATTTCAACTCTGGTGAAGTGAAATTCCGAAGAGCGGCTGTTACACTTCAACTCCTGGTGAAATGTGCCCCCGAAGAGGTCTTTATTTTGTTTGCATTTCAACTCTGGTGAAGTGAAATTCCGAAGAGCGGCTGTTACACTTCAACTCCTGGTGAAATGTGCCCCAGAGAGGGTTTGCATTGCCTGGAAGTTACTCTCTCATGGTTGGAGGGTCATGACTTCTCCAATCTTTTTTGTTGAGTAGAGAACTTTCTTTTTTGTGGCATATGTCCCATTAGAGGTCTTCGTCCTCCGAAGAGTTGTGCCTTTGAGTAGGGCTTTAATTTACACTTCAAACTTGGGAAGTGTGCCTCATTGGAGGGCTTTAGTTTACACTTCAAACTTGGGAAGTGTGCCTCATTGGAGGGCTTTGGTCTCTGAGGAGAAGCATTCGGTCTCCGTAGAGAAGCTTTTCGCCTCCGAAGAGGGCTTTGGTCTCTGAGGAGAAGCATTCGGTCTCCGTAGAGAAGTTTTTCGCCTCCGAAGAGGGCTTTGGTCTCTGAGGAGAAGCATTCGGTCTCCGTAGAGAAACTTTTCGCCTCCGAAGAGGGCTTTGGTCTCTGAGGAGAAGCATTCGGTCTCCGTAGAGAAGCTTTTCGCCTCCGAAGAGGGCTTTGGTCTCTGAGGAGAAGCATTCGGTCTCCGTAGAGAAGCTTTTCGCCTCCGAAGAGGGCTTTGGTCTCTGAGGAGAAGCATTCGGTCTCCGTAGAGAAACATTCGGCCTCCGAAGAGGGCTTTGGTCTCTGAGGAGAAGCATTCGGTCTTCGTAGAGAAGCTTTTCGCCTCCGAAGAGGGCTTTGGTCTCTGAGGAGAAGCATTCGGTCTCCGTAGAGAAACTTTTCGCCTCCGAAGAGGGCTTTGGTCTCTGAGGAGAAGCATTCGGTCTCCGTAGAGAAGCTTTTCGCCTCCGAAGAGGGCTTTGGTCTCTGAGGAGAAGCATTCGGTCTCCGTAGAGAAGCTTTTCGCCTCCGAAGAGGGCTTTGGTCTCTGAGGAGAAGCATTCGGTCTCCGTAGAGAAGCATTCGGCCTCCGAAGAGGGCTTTGGTCTCTGAGGAGAAGCATTCGGTCTTCGTAGAGAAGCTTTTCGCCTCCGAAGAGGGCTTTGGTCTCTGAGGAGAAGCATTCGGTCTCCGTAGAGAAGCATTCGGCCTCCGAAGAGGGCTTTGGTCTCTGAGGAGAAGCATTTGGTCTCTGTAGAGAAGCATTTGGTCTTCGTAGAGAAGCTTTTCGCCTCCGAAGAGGGCTTTGGTCTCTGAGGAGAAGCATTCGGTCTCCGTAGAGAAGCATTCGGCCTCCGAAGAGGGCTTTGGTCTCTGAGGAGAAGCATTTGGTCTCCGTAGAGAAGCATTTGGCCTCCGAAGAGGGCTTTGGTCATTTCATTTCACGGGAGTAGGTTGACCGATTGTGGTGAAATGCGTGCCCCTGAGTAGGGTTATTGTCAGGAAGTTTGGGGTTTCCTTTTCTCGATTGGATGGATTCTCGGGAGTGTGTTGACCGATAACTCCACGACTTTGTAACGAGAAAGATGCCTTTTTCGATGAAGCCCGCTTGAGGTCTCTATCCCCTGAGGAATTATGCCTTCAAAAAGGGCTTGTGCTTCCGAAATGGGCTTTTGTTGGCTGATGCTTGCTCTCGCATGTCTTTTTGCCGTTGATTCATGTTGACGATCCCCATTGCTTTGCAAGAGTCACCATTCTTAGCTGCCAAGCCTCTCCCTTACCCAAAGGAATATATTTTATAGTTAAGAAAATTGGTGGTGGCAGATACAGGTTCTTTAACTTGCCATTTGTTTGTTCAAACATTTGCAGTTAGCTATATATGATCTGCTTTTATCCACCTTGCTTACTTTCGTTTGAAATTTTCCTTTTGTAGGATTTGAATATGGGAATTTTAAATGGCTCAGTGCTTGACTGCTGAATGTTGTCGCGGATCGCTTGGTCTCGTGACTGGTAAGCCTTGTTTTTATGGCCTGCATTGTTAAATCGTCTTGTTAGTAACACGATTAACGTATTTCATATGCCGAAACAAAACAAAGCAGTTTATAATAGTAGGGAACGCGAGAATTATAGTGGTTTAGCCAGAACTGGGCCTATATCCACTTTATTGCTGTTGTTATTCGCCTGCCTTGCAATTGCCCTTAACAAGAGAATCATATATTTGTAAATTCATTGCAATATTTCAGCAAAGTTTTTATGTAAAATATGGATGCAGATGGCTGCTGTTCCAAGTTCTTGGAATTGGTTCCCTTTTGACAGTTGCGAATTTGGTTGATTATATTAGCAATTCCTTAGTGCCATCTTTAAGTGTGCACCATCTTCTTCTGTTGGCGGGTGGTTTTAACTGAAGAAACATACTCTAGCCAAATCTTATTTGTTTGCTTAGAGTACTTCTTATTCAGAATTCGATCCTGAAATTTCGTCGTTTAAGACTTGCTTTTGAATGCTACCAAGGGTCGCTTGATATTGCAATGAATCAGCTGGATATTGATTGCCTGCAAATTTAGATCGATAATCTTAGTGATATTCTCAGAGTATTTCACATATCGAAATAAAATAAGCGACTTGTAATAATAGGGAAAACAAAACTTATAGTTCTTATTGTTTATTTGCACTGTTTTTATAACAGATTTTGATACAAGAATTATTGGATCAGCATTCTTTTACAAATTTGAAACATAGTGTTCAAGTAAAGTATGGAAGCAATTGCTGCCCCAGTCTTTAGGGATTGAATCTTTTGGCATGAGAGGACTGGGTGGCAACATCCTTCAGAATCGAAACTTCCTTTCGCTTTGAAGGTCTCCTTGAAGCGCGAGCACATCTTCCCGCCTCATCCAATTTTTTCCTACCTGGTGAGGGCTTTCCGTGATGATACTGATAATAGGACCCTCATCTCCCTGTGCTACAGTTCTTTTATTTAAGCTGCACTGTTGAGTGGGAACTAGCTGCACTTTAGGGGATGAGGAGAAGTCATTTCCATCTTTCTTCACATATTGCTGCAGTTCATTCCGTTTGAGCAACTTTTCAATTCCTTTCCTCAAATGGCGACATTGGTTAGTGTCATGGCCAGGCTGATTGTGAAATTGACAGAATTTTCCATTATCTGTCGCGCTTCTCCTCATCAGAGTTGGTTTGGGGTACAAAACAACATCTTTTGTTGCCAAGAAGATATTTTCCGGAGTGTCGGTCAAGGGAGTGAAGTCGGGGGGTTTGAGGCACCGAACTTTTTTCAAGAGTTTCTGCTTTCTCCTTCCTCCATTCTCCTCTCTCTGTTCAATCATCTCCGGTATGTGTTCTTCATCATTATCAGGACTCAATGGGTAGTTGTCAACTATTCTTCCAAAGGTTTGCCTTGATAAACGTTCGTGAATAGTTGGTCGCGGCCATGAGTTCTCCATTTGGGGGATTGTTGCAATAGTAATGCCAGTTGCTCGTTGAGGAGTATTCCATTCTTCTGAAACATGGGCCTCTTTGGCAATGGTTTTTATATCACTTTCTAGTTGACGGACCTCCTCTTGCAATGCATTTATCTTGTCAAGTATCCTGTTGTTCTGAACCTCCATGTGTTGATATAATCCATATACCACGGCGTTTAATTCAGCCCTTGTGACTCCAATATTTGAAGCTGTTTCACCTAGCGTGGGAAGAGCAATGGCGTTGCTGCAAGTTCCTTCAAACCTCAAAAACTTTCGTTTCCTTTCAGAAGCCATGATTCCTGTTAGACTTTTGTTGAACAATGGTTGAAGTTTGCCCTGAGTTCAATTCTCAGTGAAAGCACCAAAAATGTTAACGCCTAAATTTGAACGCTAACACCCCAGTGTATGTGTTATAGTTGTGAAAGCACCACCCGATAGGCGTTAACACATGGATTCGAAATCATGGTTTCGAAGTGATGGGTTCGAACTCCACAGCCAACCGAGAAACACCATTTCGAACCGATCATATCTCCTCAACCACACATCCAAATGCAACCAAATTTTCACAGTAGCTTCCATAAAAGGTAAAGATTGTTCCTGCCAAGTTTCAGCTCGATTGGACCATTTCTTGATGGGTTCGAAATGAATTCGAATCGATGTCAGATCGAGACGAGACTTGGTGGGGTCGGTCGCGTGGGCCCACTCACGTGCCAGAAGAGGTCTCCCGAAGTTTCAGCAAGATCTGGGCCTCCAACGCCTATAAATAGCACCCTGTAGCCTTGAGAAGGGGGATCTTCCGAGAACTTCTGCCATTGAACGCTGAGACTCTGCCGGATTCAAATCTATTCACCAGAATCACTGTTGTATTCAGATTTCAAAGCTATTATCAATTGTAATCCGTTGTAATCGATTGAATCGAGCAAAGCAATAAAGAGAAATCCTTCAAAGTGGACGTAGGCACGAACGCCGAACCATTAAGTAGAATTATTGAAAATTAAATTTATAATTTTTGAATCAATGAAATTGATGTGAACACATAAATTGATAAATTTATCAACTCTAATTTGACATTTAAATTTGTTTAAATCATTGTAAATGAGTAAGGAATCAAAAATGATGAAATTTGTCAATTATCAAATTGAAATTGAAAATTTGATCTAATTAATTAATTATTAATTTATTTAATTAATGCAAAAATAGCCATTTTGGCAATTGACTCGGATTTCGACGAAACCAGTTTCATCGGATCTGAAATGGTGAATTATTGTACGATTTCATGTTTCGTAGCGATCGGACTTGTCGTTTGATTGTACGGACTCGAAACACCTTGAAATCAATTTAATTAAAATCAATTGAAATCAATTTGAAATAACTTGATTTTAGCATAACTTCTTCATACGATGGAATTTGGATTGGAAACCTGTTCAATCGCGTATAAAATATTTAAAAACATCTATTTTGATATATGGGTTAATCCAATTTCGTTCCGGAGTCGAAACGGCTTTTCGGGCCACTTATCGTTCAACGGTCCAAACCAATCGTATCCGTTCCTGTAACAACCCTGAATTTTTGTGATTTATTTTAATTGTATATTTTGATTATTTTATTTGAAATTTTGATTTAAAAATTTTATTTTATTTATTAAAAAGAATAAGTTATGTTATTTTAAATATAAATGTTGATTTTTTTTATGTTAATTATAGTTTCAAACTTGTATAAATTGAATATTTTACTGAAAAGTGGATTTCTAGTCAAGTTAGTCAAACTTTGACTTTTAAATTTCAAATTTAAATATTTAAATTATTAAATTTTATCTTTTATTATGAAAATAGATTTAATAACATGAATACTGCTTTTCGTTTCGTTGGAAACGGATTTAAATTGTGAAAGTTATGTATATTTCAATATTGAGTACAATTTGAGTTATTTAGCAATTTTGGTTATTTTAAATTATAAAAATTATATTTTCCTTGTCATATTTTATTTTAATATGTGTTAATATGTTATTGTATGTATATTTCTGTCTTATAATATTTTTAAAATGAAGTAAATAATTTTCCAAAGCCATTGGTAAATTTCTTGTAATTTTTATGTCCTGTTTGCTATTTTTAAACAATTTCTTTTTCCTTTTTCTATTTTTCTCAAATTTAATTATTTATTTTGTTTTGAAAATGAAAAATAAATTATTTTATTCCAAATTTTCACTTCATAATATTTTTAAAATGAAGTGGATATTTTTTCAAGACTAGTAGTGATTTATTTGTAATTTCTAGACACTGTTTTGTATTTTTAAGTAATTTCTTTCATTCTTTCTACATTTTCTTTAAAATTAATTATTTATTTTCTTATATTTTTACTTGGTTTGCGTTTGTAAAGTATATTTCTGAGTTATTTGTTTTTATAAAATCAAAGACAAAAGGAAATACCAAAGGTTTTAAAAAAGTGCATAACATAAGTCCTTTCACCTTCAAAACTTTTCAAATGCCATAACCTTCACTTTAATTCATTTTGCTATCCACTTCTTCAGTTTTGGCCGTGTATTATTTTACTTTTCACATGAAAAACAACTCAGCACTTCTCATTCTCATGGCTTCTTCAAACATCTTTGGTAATGTCCTCCTCTTTTTGCACTTTTCTTCCATTTTTTTCATACTTTTGTCTTGTTTCTCTCTTCTATTTGCATGGCCTCCTCACCATAACCACGGCCACCATCCCTTACCACTCCTCCTTGGCATCATCACCACCCACCACTTCAGATTAGACCATGGCTGAACCCTCCTTGAAGCCAAACTTCACCAAAAATGCAAACAATGTCCAAAACAATGCATAGCCGAGCACCTAGTTGATCACCACTCCATTTTCCATCACCACCACCACCTTGACCGCCACCACCACCTTGATACCACCACTACTCACCACCCAAACCTCTGTCCAGACCTGTACCTGATGATGGCCGAGCCATTTGACCCATAGACCGAACCAAAAGTTGAACCAAACTCCACTAAGTTGCCTAGTCTCTTGATATTCTTATGTTGTAACTTCCTCCACATGTTCTAGCCTTTATGCCATGCATTTCTATGTTCAAACATGAGCCAAAGACATGTCAAACCTGACCTAAATAAACCCCTAGACCATGCAAAGCATTGTAGAAAAAAAAAGGCAAAAGATTTGACATTCAAATCTCTTTTCATTTCAAAGTTATTTCAACTTGAATGTTGTATTGAATTGTAATTTTGTTTTGTTTTGGTTTGGGTTGTAACACAAGTTCTAAACTTGGATCTCTTCCCACTTGAGCCTATTTTTGTGTCATCGTTCCTTCTGGAATCCGTTATGTCATTTGGATTGCAATCTCCAGCCATAAAGGTGAGTAAAACTCACACGACGTTTATACTTATGCAGTTGTGAAACAACAACAAATGAATGTGTAGAAAATCATATGATGTATAACTGCCTGTGATTATTTATATATGATGTTAAACCTGTTAAATTTCATGTCATATCGTCTGTTATTATATATGTGTTGTTACTGTTCATTTATATCTATTTATCACACTGCAAGTTCCCTGTAGATTAGAAATTACTATGAGTTGAAATGATACATACCCGAACGGACTTTAGAATAGGGAAAAATCGTTATGGGCTGAAATGATAGGCCTGAACGGTTTTTATTTAATTTATTTAAACTTGGGATTGCGGGTTTGAAATGATAGAGCCCGGATTTTTCTTTTTAAACTGCGGATTGAAATGATACATATCTGTATCACTTGACCTAGGTTAGAAAACTATATACAGACCCGTAGTTATTTTACAAAGTGTTTAGGATATTTTTAAGTATTTTAAAAATATAAATTTATGCTATTTAATTTAAATAGATTTTTAAATGTTTTAAAATAAAGAAATCATGATTTTTCTATGAGTTAAAAATGTAATTAATGAATGGTTAAATTAGATTATTGAAATATAACTTAAGTTTGGAAATTTGGAATTTTGGTAAAAAAATGATATTTAAGTTATATAAATAAAATGGAAATTTAAATTTTTATTTGGAAAATGGTAAATATGATATATTGATTTAAATTTGAATTTAAGTGATTTATTAAAGTATTATTGATTTTTCTATGAATTTAAGTGGTTAAATAAATGAATGCTTAAAAGTGAAATTTTAAAATATAACTTGACTTGGAAATGTGAAATTTGAGTTTTAATTAAAGATTTAAATTGATTAAATAAATTGGAAATTTAGTTAAATTTGTGAAATGGTAATTTAAATATGAAGTGTTAAGTTTATTTGTTGAAAAGTGAAGAAAGGTAATTATACACTTGAACAATTAAGTGGAATTATTGAAATTTGGATTTATTTATAAGAAATTGGTTTTATAAAAATCAATATGTTTAATGATATGTTAATGAACATTTTTGATGTTAGATTTTGATTTTAAAATGTTTAAAGGATTTAAAATGATGTTTATTATTGGTTGGAAATACACTAAACCTGGAATTAACTTTTAATAGCATTCAGAAATGCTATAGTTTCTGAATTGAATTAAAATTGTGTAAAAAGAGCTATTACAGCATTTCTGAAATGTTGTAGTTGCTGTAATTGAACTTAAAGGCTAATATTGGACTTAGGTCTATTATAGCATTCTCTGGAAATGTTATAGTGGTCTATAGTTTTTGCTGAAATCAATTTAAAACATTGTTTTGAAATCTGAGCTACCGTGACATTTCTGGAAAGGCTGTCTTTGCTGTTTTAAACTATAATTTAACTAAAACTGAGTTTTAACAGCAGTTTTTAGGTGCTGTCTTTGCTGAATTAAAATGTTTTCAAGTACAACTTATAACAGCTTTTTCTAAATGCTGCGACAGGCTGAAATTTTAATAAATATGGTTTTTAACTTAGTAAATGAGCTCAGAATGATTTGAAACATTGGAAATTGAATACTTGATTTGAAAGTATAATAATTACACTTTTAAAATGATTTTAATTGAATTAAATTGATGGAATATAAATTATTTAAAAGGTGATTTGAGATGAAAATAAATGAATGTTATCTTTGAATTTAAAGATGTTTAAGATATGATATATTGAAATGAAGTTTTGAGAAGATATGATATTTTGATATATATTAAATGTTTTGAAATCAAGTTTTTGAACGATATGATATTTTGATATATATTAAATGATTTGAAATAAAGTTTTGAAAGTTATGATATTTTGAAATTAAAATGATTTGAAAATGAAGTTTGAAAGATATGATATTTATGTATTAAAAATGATTTGAAATGACTTGATATTTATTTTGATAAATATTTGAATTTGATAGATATGGTATGTTGATATATTGAAATGGTTTAGAAATGATTTAATATTTATTTTGATAAAGATTTGGATCGAAATGATATTTTATTTTGAAGTATAAAAATATTGTTTTAAAGTTATAACCACGGGTTATAATAACGATTGGTTGTTAAAGAGACCGGGATCGGATATTGTCTTATAGCCGGCCAATACCGAAAACCACTTTAACAACTATGTACGCGATGGAGAATTCCAGAACGAAGTAGGTTGGTTGGCGAATGCTACTGGAATGAAGTAAGAGAACGCTGATGGATGGCCTAATTATGACTAAAACAGGAGCTATACCAGGCTACACAAAGGGTCGCACCCTTTTATCGAGCATGCTTCTTCGGAAACCATTTTATTACTTTTGTGATTCGATATGGTGGCGCCACTTTGATTCGGGGTATGTCTCGAGGTGGGCGGAAGCTGCTGGCTTGCCGTCACCACCGGTCCGAGAGTGCAAACGGTGTATCCACCCTGGCATTGTCTCGCGTGCCTTGTCATATGTTCCTTATATCGAGCCCACTACGATTTTGGTTTAAAGATCCGACCGCGTTAAGGTTCACCATCCCCTTAACGTTATTTTCTATATGATTATACTTTACTGATTAGACACTACTGTATATAGCGTATATTACTATATAATAAATAGTTTAACGGATCCTTAAAGGATGGGCGGTCCCAAGCATCTTCTAAGTTATATGTACTTTTACTACAGTTCACTTGAGTTGATTTACATTGTACAAGTATGTATATCCTGACTCGAGTGTTTGTATTTTTATTTACGCTCGGGTCAGCCTGAGTATTCACAGATTTGGATTCCACTTTCTGGAGATTGGAATCGCTGGAGATTATCTGCTTATGTAGTCTTATCTATTTCAGTTCGGTTGTTCTGTTCCGCTTTTACTTGGTTATCATATTGAAACTTCTGTTGTACTTTATTTCTTCTGTTGTATCTTGTTTAACTCTGATATATTTATATAGTAGCTTCATGGACTACTATCTCTTTTACTTCCACTGCATTGTTAAATACTCTGTGTCTGTGATCTGTGATTATTATTTACTGTATATTCTGAGATTTGTCAAATTTTTATTTACAGCGTGGTATTTTGAGCAATTCAATTCCGGCATGAGTGTCTACCTATACACTTGTAATGGATGCGAATGGTTGAAAGTATCGGGCCGTTACAGTTGGTATCAGAGCTCTGGTTTTAGGCAAAACTCAGTATATATAGTAGATTTAATTTCAGAATCACTTTCGTTCGAGCTTGAATTCCTTCTTCAATTCGGTTTCCTTTGAATTTTGGAACGTTCCCTGCGGTTCCAAAATCCATTCATGTCCCTCACTATTCATCTTCTTTTGGTTCTGGAGTATCCCATAACTCCACTTCAAAATGATCTTTATAATGAGTTGGCAGTCCCGCCAAATCTCAAAAATTGAATTGTAAAAGGGTGAAACTCCTTTACAATTAGCATCGATTCACCAGAGATTTATATCTATCCTTGGTTTAGATGCTAATATCTTTTGTTATCCCAAACTCTAACTCTTGTGATCGAATGTAGATTTACCCTAGAAAAATCCACATTGATCTTATTCTTTAAGTCACGGACCCGGTTAAGGTTGCCCGTGATTTATTTAAGCTTATACACCTCCCTATTTTGTTATTTAATCATCTTGTCTTTTGTTTCCAACCTATCTTCAAACATTTTGAATTGTACTTGTAAATTAAAATGTTTTATATATTGTGTTGTTTGAGTGGTTGATGCTGAATTGGGTTTCTGATCGATTCGTCTAATCAACGCTATCGATAAGATTTCCAAAACACTTTAACAGAACAAACCGACACAATATTATTTTAAAATTTGGTTAATGAAATAAATTTGTATATATAAGTTTATGGAACTTAATAAAATGATTTAAGTTGATAATTTGAAATGATAATACTTGATTTATCATTTATTGTTCTACAAATGAATCTATAAATAGTTGTTATAAATTTATTTGGGAACTGAAATGAATTTAAAACAAGAATTTGAGAATTTAAATTCCGATCATTTCGAACTTTGGTTTAAAGTTTTAAAAAGGGATATATTATTTAAAGTATTTTCAAATAGAAATTTGTTTCCAAAGAATTTTAAAGTTTAAAATTAGTGCTCTTCTCTTTGTCGCTGGAAAATAACTTCGGTGATGACTGCGGCATCATCGACGTTCATTTTCGAGTTTCGAAGTTAAGAGACTGTTCTGTAGTCTTGCTACAGCTTTGTTTTGGGGAATTTAATTGATTTGAATTTCTAAAATATGACTTGATTTTAATATATATATATATATATATATATATGATTGAAATTTGATTTGACATATTATGTATATATTATTACTTATCTCTAAATGGTTTGAATGGAATCGGAAATTAAATTCTTAAATTCTATCTTGAAGAATAATTTCAATTATAAAAAGAAAATCAAAAATTTGGATAAATGATTCAAACTTGAGATAATTGAATTTGAAAGTTTTATTTGTATAACACATAATTTCATTCCAATATAACTTACCTTAATTTTCAGAAGTTGAATATGTAATTGGATAATAGACAATATAAAAAGATTTTATAAATAAAATTTGAGTGGTTACAATAAATGTTATACACTTAAATTTTAGTTATAAAAGATTAATAGAGGTAAATAAAGAAAAAGGAATTTAAAGAGTTTTATTTAAATAACTTAATAATGAAATTTGATTTAATATGGAACCTAAAGTCTAACCTAGGAATTTTAATAAAAGTTATTTCCTGAAATGAGTATGTTTGTATAATAAATAATGTATCTTTGAATAGATAAAATAAAATATATTTGAATGGGATATTTTGGAATAAAGTTTATTTAATTTGGAATCATAGTTTAATTGATGTCTAAATGAAAAAGGGGCGTAAAGAAATTTGATTGTTGTATTTTCTATGATAAATATTTCATTTATGTAATAGATATGCCTTGTAAAATGAATAATTATGATTTAAATAGTTAAGATGTATTTTTAATATCACTAAAATTAGATAATTGAGAATTTGGTTTTCAAATGGAATTTTTAAGTGTAACTTATTGAAGGAATATCTTATTTATGAAATGAGTATTTTAAATAAAGTGTTAGGTTATTTGTTAAATTAAGAGTTAAGTCAAATAGTGAACTTTTGACTTAATAAATGAAGTATAGTTTGATTTGGATATTCCATTCATAAAAGTTTGTTTTAATAAATCATAAGTAAAGGATATCCAAATGAATATTTCTAAAATTGAACTGATTTGAAATACTAATACATCTACCGTAGCACTTTATAAGTATGCTGTTTTTGAAAATACAATGTTTTGGAAACTTTATAATTGAATAAATGAACTTAGAAATGTTACAACTTTGACATGAATATTATTTGACCTTGAATTTAAATGGTTTAAATGAAGATTATTTTAAAAGTGTTATGATTTTTAGCAGTTGATTTCCTAATAATGACATCTCTGAAGTATTATGATTTCAAAGCATCGTGGTTTCAAATTTATTATCTTATTTTGTTTTTCAAACTATCTTTTAGTTGTCCTTATTTTCGTTATCTTGCTACAGAATGGGGAGGCTATTGCTTATACCAGTCTGTTTAGAAATCTTTCTATAATCTTTGAAAATCTTTGGTACTCATCTGGATCTGCGCACTACTTACCATCCACAGACCGACGGTCAAACGGAAAAGGATGAATCAGATTCTAAAGGATCTTTTCGTGCTTGTGTTCTTGATTTGATCATCTCCACCTTGTCAAACTCGCCTATAACAACAGTTATCAGGTATAATTTCAATCTTCTTGTCATCTTATCATAATCCTATTTCACTATATCTTTTTTTGTGCTTTTCCGTACCTCATTCCTTTTCGGGGACGAAAAATTTTGAGTCGGGGAGAGTGTAACAACCCTGAATTTTTGTGATTTATTTTAATTGTTTATTTTGATTATTTTATTTGAAATTTTGATTTAAAAATTTTGTTCTATTTATTAAAATGAATAAGCTATGTTATTTTAAATATAAATGTTGATTTTTTTTATGTGAATTATAGTTTCAAACTTGTATAAATTGAATATTTTACTGAAAAGTGGATTTCTGGTCAAATTAGTCAAACTTTGACTTTTAAATTTCAAATTTAAATATTTAAATTCTTAAATTTTATCTTTTATTATGAAAATAGATTTAATAACATGAATACTGCTTTTCGTTTCGCTGGAAACGGATTTAAATTGTGAAAGTTATGTATATTTCAATATTGAGTACAATTTGAGTTATTTAGCAATTTTGGTTATTTTAAATTATAAAAATTATATTTTCCTTGTCATATTTTATTTTAATATGTGTTAATATGTTATTGTATGTATATTTCTGTCTTATAATATTTTTAAAGTGAAGTAAATAATTTTCCAAAGCCATTGGTAAATTTCTTGTAATTTTTATGTCATGTTTGCTATTTTTAAACAATTTCTTTTTCCTTTTTCTATTTTTCTCCAATTTAATTATTTATTTTATTTTGAAAATGATAAATAAATTATTTTATTTCCAATTTTCACTTCATAATATTTTAAAATGAAGTGGATATTTTTCCAAGACTAGTAGTGATTTATTTGTAATTTCTGGACACTGTTTTGTATTTTTAAGTAATTTCTTTCATTCCTTTTATATTTTCTTTAAAATTAATTATTTATTTTCTTATATTTTTACTTGGTTTCGGTTTCTAAAGTATATTTTTGAGTAATTTTGTTTTTATAAAATCAAAGAGAAAAGGAAATACCAAAGGTTTTAAAAAAGTGCAAAACATAAGTCCTTTCACCTTCAAAACTTTTCAAATGCCATAACCTTCACTTTAATTCATTTTGCTGTCCACTTCTTCAGTTTTGGCCGTGTATTATTTTACTTTTCATGTGAAAAACAACTCAGCACTTCTCATTCTCATGGCTTCTTCAAACATCCTTGGTAATGTCCTCCTCTTTTTGCACTTTTCTTCCATTTTTTTTCCATACTTTTGCCTTGTTTCTCTCTTCTATTTGCATGGCCTCCTCACCATAGCCACGGCCACCATCCCATACCACTCCTCCTTAGCATCATCACCACCCACCACTTCAGGTTAGACCATGGCCGAACCCTCCTTGAAGCCAAACTTCACCAAAAATGCAAACAATGTCCAAAACAATGCCTAGCCGAGCACCTAGTTGATCACCACTCCATTTTCCATCACCACCACCACCTTGAGCCGCCACCACCACCTTGCTACCACCACTACTCACCACCTAAACCTCTGTCCAGACCTGTACCTGATGATGGCCGAGCCATTTGACCCATAGACCGAGCCAAAAGTTAAACCAAACTCCACTATGCTGCCTAGTCTCTTGATATTCTTATGTTGTAACTTCCTCCACATGTTCTAGCCTTTATGCCATGCATTTCTGTGTTCAAACCTGAGCCAAAGCCATGTCAAACCTGACCTAAATAAACACCTAGGCCGTGCAAAGCATTGTAGAAAACAAGGCAAAAGATTTGACATTCAAATCTCTTTTCATTTCAAAGTTATTTCAAATTGAATGTTGTATTGAATTGTAATTTTATTTTGTTTTGGTTTGGGTTGTAACACAAGTTCTAAGCTTGGATCTCTTCCCACTTGAGCCTATTTTTGTGTCATCGTGCCTTTTGGAATCCATTATGTCATTTGGATTGCAATCTCCAGCCATAAAGGTGAGTAAAACTCACACGACGTTTATACTTATGCAGTTGTGAAACAACAACAATTGAATGTGTAGAAAATCATATGATGTATAACTGCCTGTGATTATTTATATATGATGTTAAACCTGTTAAATTTCATGTCATATCGTCTGTTATTATATATATGTTGTTACTGTTCATTTATATCTGTTTATCACACTGCAAGTTCCCTGTAGATTAGAAATCACTATGGGTTGAAATGATACATACCCAAACGGACTTTAGAATGGGGAAAAATCGTTATGGGCTGAAATGATAGTCCTGAACGGTTTTTATTTAATATATTTAAACTTGGGATTGCGGGTTTGAAATGATAGAACCCGGATTTTTCTTTTTAAACTATGGATTGAAATGATACATATCCGTATCACTTGACCTAGGTTAGAAAACTATATACAGACCTGTGGTTATTTTACAAAGTGTTTAGGATATTTTTAAGTATTTTAAAAATATAAATTTATGATTATTGAAATATAACTTAAGTTTGGAAATTTGAAATTTTGGTAAAAAAAATGATATTTAAGTTATATAATTAAAATGGAAATTTAAATTTTTATTTGGAAAATGGTAAATATGATAAATTGATTTAAATTTGAATTTAAGTGATTTATTAAAGTATTATTGATTTTTCTATGAATTTAAGTGGTTAAATAAATGAATGCTTAAAAGTGAAATTTTAAAATATAACTTGACTTGGAAATGTTAAATTTGAGTTTTAATTAAAGATTTAAATTAATTAAATAAATTGGAAATTTAGTTAAATTTTTGAAATGGTAATTTATATCTGAAGTGTTATGTTTATTTGTTGAAAAGTGAAGAAAGGAAATTTTAGACTTGAACAAATAAGTGGAATTATTGAAATTTGGATTTATTTATAAGAAATTGGTTTTATAAAAATCAATATGTTTAATGATATGTTAATGAACATTTTAACGTTAAATTTTGATTTTTAAAATGTGTAAAGGATTTAAAATGATGTTTTAATTGGCTGGAAATACACTAAACCTGGAATTAACTTTTAATAGCATTCAGAAATGCTATAGTTTCTGAATTGAACTAAAATTGTGTAAAAAGAGCTATTACAACATTTCTGAAATGCTGTAGTTGCTGTAATTGAACTTATAGGCTAATATTGGACTTAAGTCTATTATAGCATTCTCTGGCAATGCTATAGTGGTCTGCAGTTTTTGCTGAAATCAAATTAAAACCTTGTTCTGAAATCTGAGCTACCGCAGCATTTCTGGAAAGGCTGTCTTTGCCGTTTTAAACTAAAATTTAACTAATACTGTGTTTTAACAGCAATTTTTAAGTGTTGTCTTTGCTGAATTAAAATGTATTCAAGTATAACTTATAACAGCTTTTTCTAAATGCCGCGAAAGGCTGAAATTTTAATAAATATGGTTTTTAACTTAGTAAATGAGATCAGAATGATTTGAAACTTTGGAAATTGAATACTTGATTTGAAAGTATAAAAATTACACTTTTAAAATGATTTTAATTGAATTAAATTGATGGAATATAAATTATTTAAAAGGTGATTTGAGATGAAAATAAATGAATGTTATCTTTGAATTTAAAGATGTTTAAGATATGATATATTGAAATGATTTGAAATGAAGTTTTGAGAAGATATGATATTTTGATATATATTAAACGTTTCGAAATGAAGTTTTTGAAAGATATGATATTTTGATATGTATTAAATGATTTGAAATAAAGTTTTGAAAGTTATGATATTTTGAAATTAAAATGATTTGAAAATGAAGTTTGAAAGATATGATATTTATGTATTAAAAATGATTTAAAATGACTTGATATTTATTTTGATAAATATTTGAATTTGAAGGATATGGTATGTTGATATATTGAAATGGTTTAGAAATGATTTAATCTTTATTTTGATAAAGATTTGGATTGAAATGATATTTGTTTTGAAGTATAAAAATATTGTTTTAAAGTTATAACCACGGGTTATAATAACGATTGGTTGTTAAAGAGACCGGGATCGGATATTGTCTTATAGCCAGCCAATACCGAAAACCACTTTAACAACTGTGTACGCGGTGGAGAATTCCAGAACGAAGTAGGTTGGCTGGCAAACGCTACTGGAATGAAGTAAGAGAACGCTGATGGATGGCCTAATTATGACTAAAACAGGAGCCATACCGGGCTACACAAAGGGTCGCACCCTTTTATCGAGCATGCTTCTTCGAAAACCATTCTATTACTTTTGTGATTCAATATGGTGGCGCCACTTTGATTCGAGGTATGTCTCGAGGTGGGTGGAAGCTGCTGGCTTGCCATCACCACCGGTCCGGGAGTGCAAACGGTGTATCCACCCTGGCATTGCCTCACGTGCCTTGTCATATGTTCCTTATATCGAGCCCACTACGATTTTGGTTTAAAGATCCGACCGCGTTAAGGTTCACCATCCCCTTAACGCTATTTTCTATATGATTATACTTTACTGATTAGACACTACTATATATAGCGTATATTACTATATAATAAATAGTTTAACGGATCCTTAGAGGATGGGCGGTCCCAAGCATCTTCTAAGTTATATGTACTTTTACTATAGTTCACTTGAGTTGGTTTACATTGTACAAGTATGTATGTCCTGACTCGAGTGTTTGTATTTTTATTTACGCTCGGGTCAGCCTGAGTATTCACAGATTTGGATTCCACTTTCTGGAGATTGGAATCGCTGGAGATTATCGGCTTATGTAGTCTTATCTATTTCAGTTCGGTTGTTCTGTTCTGCTTTTACTTGGTTATCATATTGAAACTTCTGTTGTACTTTATTTCTTCTGTTGTATCTTGTTTAACTCTGATATATTTATATAGTAGCTTCATGAACTACTATCTCTTTTACTTCCGCTGCATTATTAAATACTCTGTGTCTGTGATCTGTGATTATTATTTACTGTATATTCTAAGATTTGTCAAATTTTTATTTACAACGTGGTATTTTGAGCAATTCAATTCCGGCATGAGTGTCTACCTATACACTTATAATGGATGCGAATGGTTGAAAGTATCGGGATGTTACAGTTGGTATCAGAGCTCTGGTTTTAGGCAAAACTCGGTATATAGAGTAGATTTAATTTAAGAATCACTTTCGTTCGAGCTTGAATTCCTTCTTCTTCAATTCGGTTTCCTTTGAATTTTGGAACGTTCCCTGCGGTTCCAAAATCCATTCATGTCCCTCACTATTCATCTTCCTTTGGTTCTGGAGTATCCCATAACTCCACTTCAAAATGATCTTTATAATGAGTTGGCAGTCCCGCCAAATCTCAAAAATTGAATTGTAAAAGGGTGAAACTCCTTTACAATTAGCATCGATTCACCGAAGATTTATATCTATCCTTGGTTTAGATGCTAATATCTTTTGTTATCCCAAACTCAAACTCTTGTGATCGAATGTAGATTTACCCTAGAAAAATCCACATTGATCTTATTCTTTAAGTCACGGTAGACCCGGTTAAGGTTGCCCATGATTTATTTAAGCTTATCCACCTCCCTATTTTGTTATTTAATCATCTTGTCTTTTGTTTCCAACCTATCTTCAAACATTTTGAATTGTACTTGTAAATTAAAATGTTTTATATATTGTGTTATTTGAGTTGTTGATGTTAAATTGGGTTTCTGATCGATTCGTCTGATCAACGCTATCGATAAGATTTTCAGAACACTTTGACAGAACAAACTAACACAATATTATTTTAAAATTTGGTTAATGAAATAAATTTTGATATATAAGTTTATGGAACTTAATAAAATGATTTAAGTTGATAATTTGAAATGATAATACTTGATTTATCATTTATTGTTCTACAAATGAATCTATAAATAGTTGTTATAAATTTATTTGGGAACTGAAATGAATTAAAAACAAGAATTTGAGAATTTAAATTCCGATCATTTCGAACTTTGGTATAAAGTTTTAAAAAGGGATATATTATTTAAAGTATTTTCAAATAGAAATTTGTTTCCAAAGAATTTTAAAGTTTAAAATTAGTGCTCTTCTCTTTGTCGCTGGAAAATAACTTCGGTGATGACCGCGGCATCATCGACGTTCATTTTCGAGTTTCGAAGTTAAAAGACTGTTCTGTAGTCTTGCTACAGCTTTGTTTTGGGGAATTTAATTGATTTGAATTTCTAAAATATGACTTGATTTTAATATATATATATATATATATATATATATATATATGATTGAAATTTGATTTGACATATTATGTATATATTATTACTTATCTCTAAATGGTTTGAATGGAATCGGAAATTAAATTCTTAAATTCTATCTTGAAGAATAATTTCAATTATAAAAAGAAAATCAAAAATTTGGATAAATGATTCAAACTTGAGATAATTGAATTTGAAAGTTTTATTTGTATAACACATAATTTCATTCCAATATAACTTACCTTAATTTTCAGAAGTTGAATATGTAATTGGATAATAGACAATATAAAAAGATTTTATAAATAAAATTTGAGTGGTTACAATAAATGTTATACACTTAAATTTTAGTTATAAAAGATTAATAGAGGTAAATAAAGAAAAAGGAATTTAAAGAGTTTTATTTAAATAACTAAATAATGAAATTTGATTTAATATGGAACCTAAAGTCTAACCTAGGAATTTTAATAAAAGTTATTTCCTGAAATGAGTATGTTTGTATAATAAATAATGTATCTTTGAATAGATAAAATAAAATATATTTGAATGGGATATTTTGTAATAAAGTTTATTTAATTTGGAATCATAGTTTAATTGATGTCTAAATGAAAAAGGGGCGTAAAGAAATTTGATTGTTGTATTTTCTATGATAAATATTTTATTTATGTAATAGATATGTCTTGTAAAATGAATAATTATGATTTAAATAGTTAAGATGTATTTTTAATATCACTAAAATTAGATAATTGCGAATTTGGTTTTCAAATGGAATTTTTAAGTGTAACTTATTGAAGGAATATCTTATTTATGAAATGAGTATTTTAAATAAAGTGTTAGGTTATTTGTTAAATTAAGAGTTAAGTCAAATAGTGAACTTTTGACTTAATAAATGAAGTATAGTTTGATTTGGATATTCCATTCATAAAAGTTTGTTTTAATAAATAATAAGTAAAGGATATCCAAATGAATATTTCTAAAATTGAACTGATTTGAAATACTAATACATCTACCGTAGCACTTTATAAGTATGCTGTTTTTGAAAATACAATGTTTTGGAAACTTTATAATTGAATAAATGAACTTAGAAATGTTACAACTTTGACATGAATATTATTTGACCTTGAATTTAAATGGTTTAAATGAAGATTATTTTAAAAGTGTTATGATTTTTAGCAGTATGATTTCCTAATAATGACATCTCTGAAGTATTATGATTTCAAAGCATCGTGGTTTCAAATTTATTATCTTATTTTGTTTTTCAAACTATCTTTTAGTTGTCCTTATTTTCCTTATCTTGCTACAGAATGGGAAGGCTATTGCTTATACCGGTCTGTTTAGAAATCTTTCTATAATCTTTGAAAATCTTTGGTACTCATCTGGATCTGAGCACTACTTACCATCCACAGACCGACGGTCAAACGGAAAAGAGTGAATCAGATCTAAAGGATCGTTTCGTGCTTGTGTTCTTGATTTGATCATCTCCACCTTGTCAAACTCACCTATAACAACACTTATCAGGTATAATTTCAATCTTCTTGTCATCTTATCTTAATCCTATTTCACTATATCTTTTTCTGTGCTTTCCCGTACCTCATTCCTTTTCGGGGACGAAAAATTTTGAGTGGGGGAGAGTGTAACAACCCTGAATTTTTGTGATTTATTTTAATTGTTTATTTTGATTATTTTATTTGAAATTTTGATTTAAAAAATTTATTCTATTTATTAAAATGAATAAGCTATGTTATTTTAAATATAAATGTTGATTTTTTTATGTGAATTATAGTTTCAAACTTGTATAAATTGAATATTTTACTGAAAAGTGGATTTCTGGTCAAATTAGTCAAACTTTGACTTTTAAATTTCAAATTTAAATATTTAAATTCTTAAATTTTATCTCTTATTATGAAAATAGATTTAATGACATGAATACTGCTTTTCGTTTCGTTGGAAACGGATTTAAATTGTGAAAGTTATGTATATTTCAATATTGAGTATAATTTGAGTTATTTAGCAATTTTGGTTATTTTAAATTATAAAAATTATATTTTCCTTGTCATATTTTATTTTAATATGTGTTAATATGTTATTGTATGTATATTTCTGTCTTATAATATCTTTAAAGTGAAGTAAATAATTTTCCAAAGCCATTGGTAAATTTCTTGTAATTTTTATGTCATGTTTGCTACTTTTAAACAATTTCTTTTTCCTTTTTCTATTTTTCTCAAATTTAATTATTTATTTTATTTTGAAAATGATAAATAAATTATTTAATTTCCAATTTTCACTTCATAATATTTTAAAATGAAGTAGATATTTTTCCAAGACTAGTAGTGATTTATTTGTAATTTCTAGACACTGTTTTGTATTTTTAAGTAATTTCTTTCATTCTTTTTATATTTTCTTTAAAATTAATTATTTATTTTCTTATATTTTTACTTGGTTTCGGTTTTTAAAGTATATTTCTGAGTTATTTTGTTTTTATAAAATCAAAGAGAAAAGGAAATACCAAAGGTTTTAAAAAAGTGCAAAACATAAGTCCTTTCACCTTCAAAACTTTTCAAATGCCATAACATTCACTTTAATTCATTTTGCTGTCCACTTCTTCAGTTTTGGCCGTGTATTATTTTACTTTTCATGTGAAAAACAACTCACCACTTCTCATTCTCATGGCTTCTTCAAACATCCTTGGTAATGTCCTCCTCTTTTTGCACTTTTCTTCCATTTTTTTTCCATACTTTTGTCTTGTTTCTCTCTTCTATTTGCATGGCCTCCTCACCATAGCCACGGCCACCATCCCATACCACTCCTCCTTGGCATCATCACCACCCACCACTTCAGGTTAGACCATGGCCGAACCCTCCTTAAAGCCAAACTTCACCAAAAATGCAAACAATGTCCAAAACAATGCATAGCCGAGCACCTAGTTGATCACCACTCCATTTTCCGTCACCACCTTGACCCGCCACCACCACCTTGCTGCCACCACTACTCACCACCTAAACCTCTGTCCAGACCTGTACCTGATGATGGCCGAGCCATTTGACTCATAGACCGAGCCAAAAGTTGAACCAAACTCCACTATGTTGCCTAGTCTCTTGATATTCTTATGTTGTAACTTTATCCACATGTTCTAGCCTTTATGCCATGAATTTCCTTAATTAGTGCAGTTAATCTAGGTTTAATTGATAATAGTAAAATGGTTGATTCTATACAATGTAACCAATATAAATTTTTATCATAGTATGACCAACATCATTTCCAAAATGCACATCATTTCTTCCTAGGCGGCGTGACTCATGCCCTCGAGTCCTTGTGGATCAGTACCGATCTGTACCTGTGAATAAGCACCAATCTATACAATTTGCTCGGGGTTCACTCCGGCTTGCTCCACTCTGCTTCCAACTGCCTGGGCTCTAGCTTCAAATCTTTGGTTATGGTTTGCAACGACTCTAATTGTTCCTGATTGTCTCATTCTCATAAAGAAATTCTCCATTATCTCTTTCTAGCGAGCAATCATCCTTTCTTGTAATCCATTCATCAGAGTCTGCATCTCATCTCTGGTTATATAGATGGATGTGGGTTAGGTTATGAGGACGCGCCTCTTATTGGTTTCCTCCAGTAACGCCCTTCCTAGTTTGAGGACACCTCTTCTCTTGTCATTTTGGATCTTTCCACGTCTCAAATCAATGAATTCTAGTGTCTCTCAATGAAAGCACCAAAATATTTAAACAAAAAAAGGGCATAAACACCCAATGGATAATAGAAGATAATAAAATTGAATAAAATAAATGAAACAAGCAAGAAATAAAACACAAGATTTATAGTGGTTTGGCATACTCCGATCTATGTCCACTTTAAGTTTCATTTTATTATGCTGTTGTTTTTCAAGTACAGTTCTTACAGATGGATATAAATCCGTGAGTGATTGCAAGAGATTAGAGTAAGAGTGTAAGAAAGCCAAAAAGACCCGTAAGAATGAGCTCCGCCCTCTTATATATAGCAGTATGAAGCCTAAAATCTCGCTCCATGATCTCCACATAGTTTTCCACGTCTAAAACTAGTTCTCCAGAAAAAGTGATGGCCACCTCATAAAGATTCGAGGGTTGATATCGATTCATGGTCTTGGATCAGTATCGATCCATGAAATGGCCAAATGGAAGGTTTTGCATACTTTGTTCTGGTTCGACTTGTGCATAGCGTCGTGATTCCAAACTTGTTTACACCATTATTAGTTTATTTCTGAGTCTGATGAATTTATGGATGAATGAAGTTGTTGATTTATGAAGTTTCATGAAAATCGATCATCGGTGCGTGCGAACGATCATAGGAGGCCAGAAATGAATTGTAGGAGGTACGACTTTGGACTATAGGAAGTTGAAGGTGGAGTCGGTGAAAAGTGGTTGGATCATACCGATCTAACACTTATGATGGATTTTTGAAATGAACTCGTACTTCTTTCGTGATCTTAGTTGTACTTAAGTTTTGGACTTCGCGGTCATTTCTTCGACCTTCATACGAGTTTGAAGTTTGACTCGTCAAGTTTGTATGTATACCGTATGATCAAAAGGCAGGATAACATGAACTTGGGTCAAAAAAACAAACTTTTTGAGTCAAAACTGTTACAGCTGAAAGCTTGCTCAAAAACGCACCTTAGTCATACGTAATATCAATGTACAGATATTTTACAGCACTTGCATTTTACACATCGTGTCCTATCATCCTTACCAACATGGTTTTAGAGTGCACTTTTGGTTTACAGTGGGGACTCAAATAATGACATCAACACGTGGAGGGTAAGCATTGGACGTCTGTATTTTGAAAGATTGCAAGGGATCTTCATTTATCCTATTCCACGTGTAAACGAGACGTGTAAATTTACCAGCCAAATGATTAACGAACAAATCCACGCCACAACTTTGTAATTCTAAAAATTTAAAGACACTCTGGATTAGTACATATGTAACGACGATGTGTTACAATTTAGAACTACGCTGACATCCGACAAAGCCGAAATCAAATATCCAAAACACTTTTAAGCTGTAGAAATTAGAGTAATTCAATGTGTTTTATATGAAACATAAAATGTACTTAGAAATTTCACTTGAACTAAACAAAACGACTACGGATTTTGAATAACAACAGTTGATGGATTTGTGCTATAAATTTTCATCCTTCGTTTCAATCCAATCCAACTATCCAAGTGCACCTACTAATATCGACGTCAACTCAAATGACTGAAACAAGCCAGACAGAATGCAAGTTGTCAAGAAAACAACCACTAAACTTCACTATGGCCACAATTTTACGACACAAAAAAACAAGTTCCCAACTATTCAATCAAACATATCTCAATTAAACAAAAGTTACCTCTATTGGTTTTTATTGGTCTGCAATTATTTTCGTGTGTATTACCCTTCCCTATTTCTATATATAAACTGAAACGCTATAATTCCAACACCAGTTGGGTACTACTCTATAATCTCGCTAATCAGTAATGGCGAATACTTGTGCATCTAAACGTTTTTCTTCAGCCATGGAACGTACTAGCGAATGGTATTATTCTTATTCTTTCTTTTACTTTCATGAACCCTAAAAAAAGATACATGCATGATAAGAAAAGTTCCAATTCTACTTACTACAGGGTTATTTCTCAAGAAACTGAAATGCCGTCAGATTTGGAAATCAGCATTGGTGACAGTGTATTTCCTCTCCATAAGGTAAATCTCTATAATATTGAATTCAACAATAAAGAAAAAGAAACTATCTAAACATAGTCAAATTTTTATTCTAAACAGTTAATAATGATGGCAAAAAGTGGGTATATCCGAAATAAAATCATTGAATCAGACGGCACAGTCGTCACCCAAATCAACCTATCCGACATACCTGGGGGCTCAGAAGCTTTTGAAATGGCAGTTAAGTTCTGCTACGGAACCAACTTTGAGATTACGGTGTACAATGTTGCAGCTATACTCTGTGCTGCAGAGTATCTGGAAATGACGGATCGGGTATGTGACGGCAACTTATGTACACGTATTGGAGAGTTCCTGAAACAAGCAGCTTTAAAAACTCTGCCAGGTGCTGCTGTTGTTCTAAAATCTTGTGAAGGCTTAAGTTCATTTGCTGAGAAAATCGGACTTGTTCAGACATGTGTCGAAGCCATCGCTTTAAAAGTATATATGCATATAAAAAAATAATGAATTTATACACAGTGATATAGATTCATAACTGTACAACTGCTATAATTCTGGAAGGCTCCCGAATTTCTACTGTGGTACAGTTTTGAATCTGCTTCTGAAAGTATTCTAAAATAAAGATCAAATATGATTTCAGGCATGCAATGAGGCAAATTTTCCAACTAGGTCTCCAGCGGACTGGTGGCTGTCAGAGCTAACTTCGCTTCCTGCTTCCTTTTTGCAAAAAGTACTACTTTCCATGAAGACACGTGGTGCAGCTACGAAAACACTGTCAATTATAATCACGACGTATGCTGAAATTATTCTTCCAGACTTTCTGCATCCTATAAATTCTGCTCTGCCCTTATCAGATATCCGACCCATTAACCGAAAACACCAGGTGGCAGTCCTAGAATCAATCATCTCACTCGTAAAGTCAACCTCCGTGTCTTTGCCTGTAAGTTTCCTATGTCTTCTTCTACGCACAGCAAACAAATTGAACTGCACGAATGAAAGCAGGAAAGAGGTGGAAAAGTGGATCGGGTTGGATTTGGAACAGGCATCGGTTGAGGATTTGCTGGGGATCGCTTTGGATATTTCGGGTGAGCAGGTTATGGATCTGGACACCATAAGACGGGTTATTGGATCCTTTGTCGAAAAGGAAGGAGGGGGGTTGAATGAAGCGGGAAGCATTGTGTGTAGCTCTTTGGCTATGCAGAAAGTCGCTAAAGTTGTGGATGCTTTTATTGGGGAGATTGCAACAGAGGGAGAACTGAGTGTGTCCAAGTTTGCTGGAGTGGCGGCTGCAGTGCCTAAGTCGGCTAGGAGGTTCGATGATGATATATATCGGGCTGTTGATATCTACTTAAAGGTCAGTACTGTCATAGAAATAATAGCACACATTGACACATACACAGGTGCGCACACACCAGATTCAATGTGAGTGCACACTTTTACTAAGAACAGTGCTACAACCACAAAATATTATGAGTAAAATTAAGTGGATCTCAAAATATAGGGTGGAAAGTGAGGGTTGTTGATTTATTTGATGGCTTAGAAATGCTAGAAGAGCCGAAAGGACGAAACAAATTAGCTAGGACATATTATCATACATGGCCATCTAGCACTGCACTGCTCATATGAGACTACAAAACAACCAACTTTCGGTTATAACCAGAATTAAACATTATTCTTCTCACTTCACAATAGTTCAAGTGAAAATTCTTTTAAGTCTTAGCTTGGGTTATCGGTTATTCCGATGATTAGATAAACTCAATGCCCTCCTTGTGCAAGTTAAAGAGAGGATTAGAATCACTTATTATGGAAAAATGCAACGTTTGGTAAGGTAGCAAATAAAGATAAATAGCAATCGTTCCCCAAAGAATGACTCTTGTTATTTCAACAAAAATGAATAATTAATTGGCATAACCTACAGTCATCCTGTTGAAATTACTCATCACCGTTCTAGAGTAGATCAAATTTATTAAATGAGCTGCTATTGCCATCCATAAAAGTATTCCCATCTACCATTAAGTTTTTAATAGATATCAATTTTTTTTGTTACTTACAACCAAATTCTATTTGTTCATTCAGTTCAAAACGGTCATGTGTTTTTGTTTTTCAACAATCTTTCATTGTCGTACGGTTTGTTCATTGTTATTGTTCTCCATTCATTAATTAATGGCCTTGCACTGTTGTGCGGTAATTCAACAGCCGAATGGTAAAATTAAGTGTTTGGGTGCTTATTTGATAAAACAAAATAATGTTGGGTAATAGTAAGCATGTAAGCAGATTTTGCATGGTGATCAATAATTATAGATTTTCTGGATACTAGTAATACACATTATTAACGAAGAAATAAAAGAGTTAGAACATACATATGAGAGGGAAAAAAAAATACACTATACACTTGATTAATATAAAACATCTGCCTTCAAAATTTTTATTTATTATATCATATGTCTTTCAATAATTAATAACAATTTTTTCAATCATCTTTCGCTCAAAAAAATATATAATATATCTTAAAGTATAATTCATGACTTGCAGTTTGCCAATAATAACAGGGTTAGGATGAATAGTTCACGCTTTGTGACGTTTATCATGTATTGTTATCATAAATTTCAACAATTTGTTTTGAACTAACAACAAATTTGGTTCACAGGCTCACTCAGGACTTGATGAAATAGAAAGAGAGAAAGTGTGTAGCGTAATGGACCCACTGCGGCTTTCTTATGAGGCGCGGTTACATGCTTCACAGAACAAAAGACTTCCTGTTCAAGTCGTGTTGCATGCTCTATACTATGACCAACTGAAACTTCGCAGCGGTCAATTAGATAACAATCCACCTCCATCACCATTTACTGCTTCTGTGTCAACAAGGAAAAAAGCAGGGACAGACGTATCTTTAATGAGAGAAAATGAAGAGTTGAGGTCCGAACTTTTGAAAATGAAGCAACATTTATCAGAGGTTGAGAAAAGTACTAAAAGAGTGGGCAAAAGGCCAAACTTTTTTGCTTCTGTTTCGAAGACGTTAGGGAAGTTGAATCCATTTAAACAAGGATCAAAAGACACACTAACTATTACGGATGAGGTTAAAGTGGATATGACTAAACCAAGGCGAAGGAGGTTCTCTATTTCATGATGGATTGTGTTTGAATTTCAGCTGTATAAATATATGTTAAGATTGTTGGAGTTTTTTGTGCGACTGAAGGTTGTGTGTTTATTGGTTTTAAATTTTAATAGGAATTTGTTTACTGGTTGCCAATATATTATTCATACACTGCTTGAAGTAGTAATTTAAACAGTTGCTGGGTATCAGAAAAGAAAGGGCTGTGATCGCTCTCCATTATAAGCACTTCACTTGGTGGCCATTTCTCGATCATTGCATCTTGCTGCTCAGGTTTTACCATATTATCTTTCGTGGTCTTTATAAAAACTCTTTTTGTTTTGTTGATCTTTTCGATTTCTCCTTTGAATATTGCTCTACTAATCGCAAGTGCTGGCCATGGGCGAAGAAGCGTTGATGCCAGTGTGGAGTACTGTATGTACATGCATGACGAGAAAGCTTATATATTGGAATTTCATATTGCATTCTGTCGATTGTATTCTGATAAACGTATGTCTGAAAGGATAAGGAGGTCACATCTACCAAAAATTAAAGTATACTAACCTGTAACGGTGCCAACTGATACAAAATTGGTCTATGGAATTCAGTTTTCAATGCAACACTGGTTGGTGGCCTTTCTTCCCCTAAAGAAAATCTGAATTTATAAACATCACCAAATGCCAATAGATCAGGAACTCCCTGTTTAAGACACAAATCAATCACATTAGTTTCTTTTTTAAGCAAATTTGAATCCAAGAGTTATTGGATATACACTTAAGAGTTATGCCACGGCCAAACTTTAACAAAATAAACTGTGTACAAAAGGGGTCAGGTTGTTGAGCATCAACTTATGAAGACTAATTTTAGCTGCTGAGCAAAATAGCCTTTTAAGTCTAAACATATGTTAACAATTACGACAGAGAAATAGATATGAAAATTTTACATCTTTAATCTCTTCTTGAGAGAGAAACCCAAATGGAAGCATTGATGCTGCGATGAAAATAGCAACTTCAATTTTCTCGGGAAATTCGTGCATGACATGAGTCAAGGATAACCCACCAGCGCTATGACCTACCAGTACTACCTGGAACCCAAATATAAAGGAATTAAAAGAAGCAAAAATACCAGAAAGATTATAATTAGATAAACTAGTTTTCAACCAACTATGATCTTTAATCGCGTGCACGCACGTGTGTGCGCGTGCACGCACGCACGCACAAGCACACACAAGTACATACACACACCAAAAATAAATAAATGATGTATGTATTTATGTATCTGTATGCATTTCTGTACATTAGTAGATTACTTACGTTCTCATCAGTAGGCAAAGAAGACATGAAATCGAACAAAGGTCTATTGTAATCTTCAAAAGTATGAATATCATCAGCATTAGAGGGATGAATACCAGCTGCAGCAAGGTCGAGACACGTGACTTTGTTCCCTGAGGATTCAAGTAGAGTTTGTATTTCAAACCAGCACCAAGCTCCATGGCCAACACCATGCACCAAGACAAAATGTTGGGACGAAGAGGATTGGTTTGAGGACATTGTATTGTAGGGTATTCAGATGTTGATTACGTTTTCTTTTATACAGATGAAAATTGAATGTTATATACTTGTTTGTAATGTGTGAATTGAGGAAGAACTTGCTGAGACAGCTAGTTGGCTCTATGTCATTGCAGGCCAGACGATTGAATAATTATATTACTACATTTGGAGCGCAGAGATGATAAGAGTTGAAACTTGAAACGCCGGCATTGCAAGTTAAATAACATGCTGTTATTTTCATTATACCTCTAGTCTCAAGATTCCTCTAGTCTCAAGATTAAATAACCAAATAAGTTGAATTGTTTACAGTTAATACACCAGCAAACACAGGAGAAAATGACGGATACCGGAAAGATCAGGAACCAGTCTTACTACATGAATTCATTTCTCAATCAAATTCTAATGATATTTGCAGTCATGATCTTTCTCGTGAAGCCATAAAACAACCAAAACTCGTAGCTCATTGCAGGAGCGGATCTTCATTAGGAGTATATACTTGCTATAATTTATATCCAAATGACTTGAAATCAAATCTGAAATTGTAAATCATTTTAAAGATGTGAATAACCCTCCGAATGTCCACCCAAATGTCCTAATCATTTCATGCAAAACAAAGGTAAATGAATCAGGAATAATATTCTAAACTAGGAAATCAGCAGACATACAGGAAACTAGAAAAAGCAATTTTCAGTATAGTCGATGAGACAAAACTGATTTTGATGGCAAATTCTATAAGCTACACTGGAATGAGCTGCAATATAGTATCGCCGAAGATGCACAAGAAAGCTGGATTAGGCAAAATTCTAAAAGAAAGAAATAAACCATACATTCCCATTAGTGACCAAAACGTAACAAAACCAAAATTCCTTTAGCGATGATCTTTCCTTTAGTGGCGATCAATCCAAATTCACATCATCTTCTAAATATCCCGTGTTACGTATCAAATATTATATTTGTTGTAAAATAGACCGAAATAAATGAAATACTTTTTGTTTTTTAATGCCGCCTTTGTCACCCTCTGCTTTTGCTTCTTTATACTGGTTCGTCTAATTCCTCACCATTTCTTCATTTGAACCCGTGTTTCCTTCTAATTATGCGTGCCGGTTAAGTTTCGTAACAAATGGTATCACAGCGAGTTGATCTGCACTGCCTCAGATCCGATTCAAGTTTAAACCTCACATTGAACTTCATAGCTGATTTGACATTAAATGAGTCATTTATTCTATAGCTTCTACTGAAAAGATCAGAACTGCTAATTATGGAATTTCTACGACAGATTTGAATTACATAAAGGGTGAACTATATAGAGAGTAATGAGGAAAATGGATAAGCTACGTGATAAAATAGAGAGAACGAATTCTTCAATAAAGAATTATTCTCATTCAATGTGGAAGATTAGTGGATCCAAAAAAATTGAAACTGAGAACAGATAATATGGAGCTGAAATCTTCTGTAGTCATATGTGGTAACTTTATCCAATTGCTCAAGTAAATGTACTTCAGAGGACCTGCATCAAATCAACTGCTCCAATTGCTCAAGTAAATATACCATCTCCTACTAAACTAACTCCAGTAAAAGCATTTCCTTCAACAAAAGAATGTGCTCTACAACAGGCAAAAAGTCGATTTAATTGTTGGGTCTTATCTCAATATCAATGTTTCGAGTCTGAAGATTAACGTTATGCTATTAAAATGTTTGGTATAATGTCTCGAACAAAGGAGTATAAGGTGCTCGATACAATGCTGGAAAGAAATGAGAGCAAGATTTCAAGGCAATTTGCATTTGTCTTTGATACTGGTGGCGAGAGAGTCATTATCCAACAGGTGAATGATGGGCATTTGCATTGCTTATAGATCACTTGATAACTGAAGCACATAACAAATTGGTTGACAAAGTTGTTTATTTGATGGTAATGATTCAATGGTCATCACGAACATTTAAAGGATTGCTTGAAAAGCTTTGACAGCATAAAGATATGTGTTGAACTATCAAACTTGAAATAACTGTGTTAAATAATTTGAGCGTATATAAAAAGTTGGAGTCGTGTGCGTGATTTTAGATTAAGCAACAAATTAGGAGTTGGATGTGTATCTGCTTTATACCTCAATTGTAAATGAATGATATGTTGTGTGTGTACCAGATAGCTTGGTCATGGATTCAGCCACCAGTATTTGCTAGCGCTAAAATGTATATCTGTAAGAAGCAACACCAACATAGGGTGCTTCAGCCTAGCAAAGTCCTTTGGTTAAGGCAAATCCACAAAGAACTGTGCTACAACAAGGCCAGAAAAATTGAGTGCGGGAGTGTGGGAAATGTAATCGGACGGCTGGAATTCAGGGGGAATATTATTCCTGCGACCCAGTTCATTCCCGCACCCATTCGGGCCACCTTTCTTTCGGGCCTTATAGCAAATTTGATACACAAATGACTCCTTAGTGAACTCTCGGGTCAATCACGGATGTTCAGAACTAGGGGCTATCTATTCAAAATCAAGTCAAAAATACAAGATTCAAGCTCATAGCGGTATGAAGCTTAATATTCATGTTCCGGCACTCCACCTTAGGGACAAGGTCGAATTGAAGGGGGGAGGATTATTACGTATCAAATGATATCCTTGTGTGCTAAACTGTGAAATGGGCTGGATTTTTAAAGACCCATTAGGTGGGTTAAGGTATTATAAAAAGTGTTGATTAAGAGAGGAAAAGAATAGACACCAAATGAAGGAAGCAAATTTTATTTCAAATTTTATTTCAACACGGATAAGCAATTACAGCAGAAAATTCAAAAAAAAAAAGTTGAAAAGTTTTTAATTTTTTACAAATACAATCGTAAGCTGTCGATCATGGGGATTGCTGATAACTCACACGGGGATATATTAGGTTTCTGGTTTAATGGTGCAAATAATTGCATAAACTTTTATACATCCACGCATAAAGTCTACGTGGTATAGATACGAACCATGGAGTTACCTTGCGTGGTAGTTCAATTTTTTTCATGATGTAAAGGGTAGTTGTGCAAATAGTCAGGTCGAAATAGAATTTGCCACGAAGGAAATAGTCTTTCTTTCGTTTTTAATGGCTTCTTCTTCGCTCTCTACTTTTGTTTTTCTGAACTAATTCGTCTATTTCCTCAACCATTTCTTCTTCTTCTAACTATGGGTGCCACTTTAGGTTCGTAACATCTCATCTCTTCCTCATCTCCAGAAATTTCTTCACTTTATTCATTTCTTTTTCTCTTCGCAAGTACTAAAGAATTCTATTAAGAAGAATTGTTGAGATTGTCCTTCATATGCTGAAATTTGAAGGTGGATCTGTAGACAAACGATGATCAAGGTAGAATGCATAATTTCTTTAATGAATCGAGGTTGAAATTAATGAAAAATGGGCTGAAATAAGAAATCATTTTACGAATTAAATGAAACTAACGGAAAGGGAGAGAGAGAGTAGATTGAGTGAAAGCTCTTCTAATAACAAAATGGCCTTTGCACAGAATAATGATTATCAGGGCCATGAATCTTTGCAGAAATGAGATAAATCGATAAATCAAGCTTCCGCTGCAGCATAAAATTGACCTACGAGCCCTACAAAAGATAGTAGCGTGAGGTATTCCAATTAATGATTATCTTATACAGTGATGGTCAATAAATTTAGAAACATAAATAGAATTTTTTTGGTTTAATATAATTATTTTTTCAATTCTATTGATTATAAAATATGCAAAATCAACAAATATGATGATAAAAAATAGTCTGAGCAGTTAATATGCGTTAAATGCATATAATATAAACTACTAACTTAATGAAACAAAAAAACACATATTTTGTATTATACTAAAATACGCATAATATAAACTATAATCGTGACAAAAACTAAACAAATAGTTTTCGGATATGTATGTCTTCGAATCCACATCCCAATTCGTTGATATTGGATATTTAATTTTTTGTGATACAAATGCGGTTAGAATTCAGATTTTTTTGAATATCCATTGACCGGCTTAAACAATGATGCTAATGCGAGCCTCGTAAACTATTAAAGAAAAGTGAAACATAGTCCAATACGAAAAATGAGCTTTTTACCCTTTATCCTATATAATGGAGAGGAAGAGGATTCAAATCTCTTAGGTCTGTAATGAGCTTTTGACTATTGCACATTCCTTCTATCTTTTTTTTTCAAATAATAATTATTATTATATTTACATGATTTGGAAACTTGAAGTCATTATTACCATTTAATATTTTTTAGCATTACAAAATGTTTTAATTTGCATTTTTTTTAATCCAGTTGAGACATTGGTGTATCAAAATTTGGCTTTGCAAAAGAACGTATTAAAATGTGTTCAATGGTGCTATACTACTAGTGTACAAATGCCATATGTACACGTTAAGAAAATAAATTTTAATGTTGTTCAAATGGTAATTGCTTGAAGGTTGATATTTGCGTCATGGTGTTGGTTTGTGACATGGATGTCACGTTCGAGTCTTAGAAACTACCTATATGTTTTTGAAGGTAAAGTTGAATACCATGTTGACCTTCCTCAGAGCCCACTTGTAAGCAGAAGTCTCGTGCATTGAGTATCACCTTTAAGTGGTAATTGCTTGAAATTTTTAGTTTTAGATCATGTGATCGTATGTTAAGCATGACAAGTGGCATGTGTCTTGTCATCTAGAGCGTTTTTGGTCATTCTTTATTTCCCCAGTTAACGTGTACCAATCCAACACTTCGCTATTTATAATCAATATTTGGCCATGCTTGAAATATTTTTATATTGATTCTATTGTAGCTAGTAATGATTTGGATGGTATCAAAATTGATGTCATGTTATCGAACCAATTAATAAAGATGATAACTTCCAGAAGGATAATGAAAAAATTAATGTGAATCAGTTGCGAAAGCTCCTAACTAAGCCACAAAACCACCGATGCAAAATGACTTTTTTGAAAAATGGAAAAATTAATCAAAATGTTATTCACGCTCCAACTGTTCAAAAAGTCCAAAATGTTCAAGTTAACCAATATGTTCAAAATAACCAAGGCGTTCAGAATAAATCTCCTACCACCAGTCAAAATGTTGACATTGTGGTAGGTCAAAATAACCTTAGTTTGTTCAAGATAACCCCTATGAAAGACATTAAAGGTAGCCTTAAAAAACGTTCAAACTTGACCACTATCATCATGTCTACATGCCCACTTCGAAACTATGAAGTAATATTTCAAACCAATCAAAATGATGTGATTCGAACGTGAAGCCGTTCATCTGGAGGTGCTGCTTGATCCCCTATGAGGTCAAATCGTACATCTCCTTGTTACCATGATATAAATTACATAGATGACAACGAAAGATCTAAAGATAGATCCAAAGGTCGTATAAGAAATCTGTTCAAAGAAAACATAATTGATGACAGAAGGAAACATAAAACTAAGAGAAGAACCCTAACCTCATACGAGCCTAATTTGAGAAGGACCGTATGATTCCTCTGTATATTCCATATACCCTATTAGCAAAATAAAAAACTTCAGAGGAAGGGGATATGAGATTACTATCGACCTTCGAGCTTACAATGAATTATCGATTCATTGTCCACGATGGAAACCTACTAGTCCTGATCAGAAGACACTGGGGAGAAAACTAAAAAAAAAACAATCTCAAACGGTTGCAAGAACTTCAACTGCCAGGGATCTTTTACCATAAGAAGTCCCTGAAAGTAGACTACGTGTGTTATTCCCGCTCCTCAATGAATTGGAAGCAAGTAGAGACAAAATATATGATCCTACCTACCCATACCAAATCTTCATCTTGGAATTAAAAATAACATATGTTGATAACATTTATCAAGTGGAAGAGCAACATGTGTGTGTAACTTGTGTCTTTCCATAGAATGGGGGTAAGCAAAGGGCAATCTATGCTGATCCTTGTCCTCGTTGGATTAGATGCATTGGAAAGGGGAATGAAATGGGCAAATTTAAAACATCCTTTCCTTTATTGTGCATTAGATCTTATTTTATTTTTTTGAATAATATTTCATTGATTTTAAATCATACTTAATGTTATTAATATAATCGAATCTTAATATTGAATTTCATTAAAACTGGATTTGTAATATTATAATTTATTAGAATAATTAATATAACCAAATAAATTATCTTTAATTTTTATAATTAAGATGCTAAAGGAATCAGGGAATAGGATGATATTATAGACTCTAGCTGGCAAAAAAGTATTTAATACATTTCTAGATTTATATCCTCCTTTTTCTACCTGATAGCCTATTTATCAAATGTCCTTTTTGTATAACCACTTTATACATCAATCATGTATTAATATCCTAACTATTGTTGATGATTATAACAACTTGCCATTTTGACCATTTGATTTAACACAAAACCAATATGTGTAAATCCCAAAAGTAAAAAGAACGAGTCATTAGGATTAGATAACAAAAGAAAAAATATACATCCTTTCTATACCTTTTTGAACTCACAGTAGAAGGGAACAAATATATAAAATAAAACAAAGTATCATTTTGTTTCATAATTAAACCAATCCAACTAAATACATAAGTCTTATACAAATCCAATCAAACTCCAAACACATATACACACAAGTCAATATCATATTATTATTTATGAACAAAATTATGTACACAAGCAATACTATCATCATTTGTGCCTTCAAACATCAATTAAGTAAATAAGACCGACACCATCAACCTAGTGATGAACAAAAATGGAAAAACACAAAGAGGGATCGAACTAAAGTCTGAATGGGTATCACAAACCTACTTTGTTACGCATTATGGTCACACTCATAAATTACTTTAAATAAGTATGGTATAAACATACTTTAGTTCGGTTTCATATGCAACCAACAAGTTAGTCTTGCAATATAACTTGTGAAAACAAGGTCTCACTCAAGTAAAAAAAAATGCAAGGAATTTGATATGGTCTAACCCGGATAAATGCCTAACACCATCATAACATTGCATGGATAATGACGTAGATACCTACGTTTAGACACCGCAATTCCATAACAAAACAAATGATGCAAGGACGATGATATGGTATAACCCATATACATGCCAAGCCCCACTTTATTGCACTAACACATGACTTAGTTGTAGAATGAACACATTTCCATATATTGCCTATGAACTCATTATTGTACATCAACATATACCCCATATAACCGAACAATCATGTTACTGTAATAACCGATAAGGGATATAAATAATCAAGCAACCAATAGCAAACACCAATATCAACATCAACGCACACACATACACATACTATGCATCCATACATATACATATTTACTTCATTGAATAAAGCTGGGAAATCACATCAAAACGAAGTCTAAATGTCATTTGGAAATCCTTGAACCATTTCACACCTTCCCGTATAATTTAGCCCTATAGGTTTAAGGTTTTATAGACCTAAAAGTTCATTACTGGTCGACTAGTTGTGACTGTGGCCGAGCATAGGAGTTCATACTTTTGAGTATTTTTCTACACACATTTTTTTCTTTCTTCTTCCTTTTCTCTGTTTTTTACCATTTCTTTCCATATTTTATATGTTAGAATAACATGAATACACTTTCATTTTATCGAGATTTCCACATCAAATTATGATAGTTTTTTCATATTTTTAGTTATCTTTATAAATCAAAATTTTAATTAACTTCATTTTCCTCCTTCATCAATTATATTTTATAAAAAATATAAATTCGAAATAATATGTATTTAACTCTAAAAATATACATCTTACTTATTAAGGACCTTTGATATGATTTAACATCATGTGTGTGTAGTCTGAAATCGCACTCTATTTTTGTACAATACTACTTTGGTATTGTACAAGTTTTTAATGAGGCAGCAGTACCAATTTTCAATACATACATATACATAGAGCTAGGATCAATGACACTCTTTATTTAGCACCATTTGTAAGCCCACGATATCAGCCATATTTTAGATTTAAATATTTGGTTCATGTGATAGGAGAGAGAAAGAACACGTAATTAAATAGAAACTCATGGCTGATATCAAGAGGCTACAAAATGGTGCTAAATAAAGGGTGCTATTGGTCCGAGCTCATATATATATATATAATCAAAATACATGATTTAATCTTCATTTAATATCTAATTTTAAAAGTATATACTTCAAATTTATAATTCAAAGCAGTTCAACAAAATTTGCATAGCACATGGTTTATACAGATCCCAATATACTTCATTTTTCATTCAAATTATAGAAATTTGCATTTCTAACTTTAAACGTCATTTAATTATAAACTAGATTAAATAAAATTATTAATTATTTACCGATATTTTTATATGTTTCGAAAATCCATTTATAGAACTATATATTCATTTACAAATTTTTTAGTACATACATACATATCCCTCATTTCATTATGAATGGTAATACAACTTGTCTAATTGAACTCCATTCGTATAGATTCCACAATTATCATTTAATCATGGTTATAATCCATATAATTACTATTCAAATTAGTAATTATCCATTAATCATTCAAATCCATTCTTAAACCCAATATCATCACAATATCCCATAAGTGTAAACTAATATATGTCAAATTGGAGACAAATCCACTTGTGGTCAAATTACCCTCCCATTGCTTGTTGTCTAGAATTTAGTTCACCTCCAAATCTTTGTATTTGCTACAAAAATTAGTAGCAGCCTTCGTCACGCTCCTAATTTGGTAATTGATTTGTGAATTTTCGTAGAGGATTGGGGTTAATTTGATCGACTAAATTAATTTGGGGCTTAGGTTTATTTTCTGAGAGACGAGACGAAGAATGTACGCATTAACTTTTCAATTGAAAGTTTTGAATGGCCTATTTATAGTAGAATGAAGTGTTTATTCAATCTTAGATTGGGCCAAGCCTGTTTAAAATTTAAATTTATAATTCACAAAAACATCAATATCTCCATCATTCGGACTCTGATTTGAATGAAAAAATATACCATGTTGATCATAAAAACAAGCCGGTCACAATGGCATAAGTTTCAACCCATATTGAGTTGTTTGTAAAATTACCATTTTGCCCTTATAGTTAGAATTAATATAATGTTCTTGTTTAGTTTTAGTTATCGAAAAATATGGATTATTACACTCCCCCTTAGAGAGGATTTCATGCCTGAAATCATTAACATTCCATTCAAAACCAAACGATGATAACATCCATTCAAAATCAAACATATTAGTGCATACATTAGGCACCATTTGTATGATTATCCATACTTATCACATACAATTATATTACTAAGCTTTCTTAGTAAAAATATATTTTGGCAACATATAGCAACATATATACATGTATGCATGATCATTTATATAAGATGCTAAGTTAATGCAAAAATGCAATGGGTTGTCAGCCTCCTAAATTAGTCAACCTCCTGGAATGTTTGCAAATGTCATGACATAATAAGCATGATGCAATACATGCTACCATAAGCATATAACTTCTATATGTATGTTGTTTCTTATTTCATGTTTCCTATTTGAAACAATTTTAACTCACGGCCCCACTATTAGTAGTAAAGACACAACCCGTTACTGACTTACTATCGTCGATATCACTCTGAAAGCTAGAGTCAGTATGCCCCTTCATAAGGAGGTCTTCATTCCCATATATTAGGAATAAACACCGGGTATTACTTAAATACTTAAGTACATATTTTACAACCATTCAATGCTTTTCTCCAGAATCAGACTAGTATCGGCTTATGCATCCTAATCTTTATGCTACATCAGGTCTAGTATATAGCATAACTTACATTATGGAACTGATTGCCAAAGTATACGGTATCCTGTTCATGCGCTCTTCCTCCTTGTCAGTCTGAAGAGCGTCCTTCTTAGAAAGGATGATTCTATATTGCATTGGAACATTTCCATGCTTGGAATTCTCCATGCTAAACCTTTTCAATACGGTATTTTTGTATAGGGATTAGGACAATCCCAACATCTTCTTAGATCCATCTCTATAGATCTTTATACCTAGTATATAAGCTACTTCTCCGAAATCCTTCATGGAGAAGTTTCTAAAAAGCCAAGTTTTCACTGATTGCAACAATGAAATATCACTGCCAATCAATAGTAGACCGTTAACATATAACACTAAGAATATGATAGCATTTGCATATTCACTTTGGTATATGCATGCTTCCTCTGTGTTCTGATAAAAACCAAATTGTTTGATTACCTTATCAAAACAGTTATTGCAACTTCTTGAAGCTTTTTTAAGTCCACAAATGGACTTTAACAAATTGCAAGCCTTGTTGTCACTCCCACTGGCCTCGAAATCCCCGAGATGCGACATATAGATGTCTCTTCTTTATCACCATGTTGAAATGTCATCTTTACGTCCATTTGTCATATTTCATAGTCATATAATGCAGCAATAGCTAGCATTATCCAATTGGACTTGAGCATTGCTAAAGGAGAAAATGTCTTGTCATAACTAACACCTTGAATTTAACGAAACCCTTTCGCAACTAGACTTGCTTTATAGGTCTTCACTTATCCATCTGCATTTGGCTTTTTCTTAAGTACTCATTTACAGCCGATGAGTTTATCCCTTTGGTTAAGTCTGACAATGTCCACATGTTGTTTTCATACATAGAATCCATCTCGGATTTCATTGATTCAAGCCACTATATAGAGTCTTTATCTACAGTGATTGTTGGAATGATAGAGACGCATCATCATCTGACACATAGTCCTCCTTCTTGCCATCTATAACAAAATCGTAGTATTTCTCTACTATGGGAGATTCCCTACAAGATTTTCTAATAGGTTGCATGTTTTTATATAGGGGTGAACTTGGCTCCCCATAGATTCAGCTTCCATGTTAGTTTCTTGGATCTCATCCAAGTCAATAACTTCGCTGTTAATTTCTTTCGATAGAAATTCCTTCTCTAAAATGCATTGTGCCTAGGAACAATAACCTATTTTCCTCTAAATTTCAGAAAATATATCCCTAAAAATCCTTGAGATAACCTATAAACTTCCACAATGCTGATCATGCCTCAAGTTTGTTAGGACCGACATTCTTAACATTGTTATGCAACCCTGCACCTTCAAATAATTGAAGTGGGGTTTCTTCCCATACTGTCGTCTTAGGCACAGATTTAATGGGTAACAAATTCAGCATACACGTTGTGGTTTCTAGTACATATCCCTAATAGGACATGGTAACTCAATCTTACTCATCATGGAACTAACCACATCCAATAAGGTTTGGTTTCTTCGCTCTAAAATGATATTTTGTTGTAGATTATACAGTGGAGTACTGAGAGATAATCTCATTATCTTTTAAGATTATTGGAGTTCTTATCCAACGTACTCACCTTCTCAGTCAGATAAAAGCAGCGTAGTTAAAGTTCCGCTAAAGCCCCGCAAAATCTCTGCTATAGCGCATAGCGCTCTCTAGCCACTACGCTATTTCAATTTAGCGCTATTAAATAATAGATTTGCTTTAAGCCCCGCTATTTTTCGCTAAACCCACTAAATCAATGCTTTTTAGCTCCTTCTTTACTAACATTAATATATAAAGGTTGATTTGAGTTGTTTTCTTTTAAATTAAATCAATAAAGTTAGGTTAAAGACCTAATTTTGAGGCATAAATGGTCAATATAAGTTAGAAATCTATTGTACTCATGAAACCTAGTCTACATAAATCATGATATTCTTCAGTTTTGTTATATAAGATTAAAATATATTTCTTTTTCATACACAAATGGTGTAAGAATGAGAATAAATTAACTTTAGATATTATTTTTAATATATAATGAAGCTTTTCGCACCTCCACTGTTTTTTGCTATACCCCTGCTGTAACATTTTACAACTCCACTGCTATAGAACAAGTGCTTGAACTACACAGGATTAAAATATTTTAATCTTTTGGTTCATCCGATTTTCAACCTCATTTTTAAACTTAATAAATTTCGCACAGACATTGATTTTGTTCTTCATAAGATACACATACCTTAGCCTTGAGAAATCATCCATAAAGGTTGCAAATAAGAATAATTATCTTTGGTCACTATAGGCATCGGGCCACATATATCGCTATGTACAAGACCTAAGAGTTGATTAACTTTTTCATTGCTTCTACTAAATGGGCGCTTGGTCATTTTACCTTTGAAACGCAATGCACACATATTAAATGATTCAGAATCAAGTGATCGTAGAAACCCTACAAAGCCAAAGATAATTTTTATTTATGTCATCATTCGAAGAGTTACTCATAGCACAGACATAATTAGTATTGATCACATAAAAGCCATTATCTAAAATGCCATCAAAGAATTTATTATAATCCAACATAATGTTCATAATAGTATTAGCACAGTAAAAATATAACGAGTCTTAAACAGTGTAGATACAGAAATAATCCCACAAATAAAGTCTTTTACATAGTAGCAATTATTTAATGTTAAAACTAATCCATTAGGAGAACGTAAATGAAAATCTTCAACCGTAGTTGCATCTACTAGAGATCCATCAACAATTTGAAGCCTCTTCTCTCCCTTTGCCACATGACGTCTGTTCCTAATCCCTTGTATTGAATTACAGTTATTTATTCTAGATCTAATATTTAAAACCCAAGATAATTTATTAACTACAAAACAATTTTGAATCATAAATATACTTGTAAGAGTGGCATAACCATTCTATTTCTTCTCTCTGAAAATTTCTAAGTACTCCGGGCAATTCCATTTACAGTGAGCCTTCTTATGATAGTGATGACATTCATCCTTGCCATCTTAAGCAGTCTTCTTATTCTTCTTATCAACCCTTTTATGCTTCTTCGAACCTTTTGCAAATGACACATTCCCATTAACTACGAGCACTGTATTTTGATCTTTAGACAAAGACTCAGCTAACCTTAACATATTGAAAAGCTTCATGGGGCTTACGTTCGACTATTTCATATTATAGTTTAATATAAATGACTCAAACTGAGGAGTAAGAGACCCCAAGATCTGATCTACTTGAAACTCATTGCCTATCATAATGTCCAATTAAGCAAGTCAATCAATATAGCCTTTCATTAATAGAGTGAAATCATCAATCTTTTGTCCCTTCGTTGTTTGTATATTGAACAGTTTGCTCATAAGCTCGTACCTTACGGAACAAGACTGGGCTACTAGGGTACCGCCCATCATGGTGCATCTCTAGATAAAATAACACCGAGGACCACACTTGGATCCCCTGCCAACAAAGGACCAGCCTACCCCTTACTTGATTGTACCAAATATGATCACCCCTCCGTTAATGGGCCTTGAGCATGCAAATGAGAGATAATAGCGACTCTAGATAGGGATGATCATACCCAACTTGGGAGCGACCCACTTAGCCTCTCTCTATTTTAGTCATCCTCGATTGATGAGGCCTGAGGCTACGATTACCTTTCAAGAACATTTACACTTTCTTAGAAAGGATGTGCTCTTTCTCCTTGTTAGTCTGAGGAGCGTCCTTCTTAGAAAGGATGATTCTATATTGCATTGGAACATTCCCATGCTTGGAATTCTCCATGCTAAACCTTTTCAATACGGTATTTTTGTATAGGGATTAGGACAATCCCAACATCTTCTTAGATCCATCTATATAGATCTTTATACCTAGTATATAGACTACTTATCTGAAATCCTTCATGGAGAAGTTTCTAGAGGGCCAAGTTTTCACTGCTTGCAATAACGAAATATCATTGCCAATCAATAGTAGATCGTCAACATATAACATAAAGAATACGGTAGCATTTTCATATTCACTTTGTTATATGCACGCTTCCTCTGTGATCTGATAAAAACCAAATTATTTGATTACTTATCAAAATAGTTATTGCAACTTCTTGAAGCTTTTTTAAGTCCACAAATGGACTTTAACAACTTGCAAGCCTTGCCCTCACTCCCACTGGCCTCGGAACCCCTGAGGTGCGACATATAGATGTCTCTTCTTTATCACCATGTTGAAATGTCATCTTTATGTCCATTTGTCATATTTCATAGTCATATAATGTAGCAATAGCTAGCATTATCCAACTGGACGTGAGCATTGCTATAGGAGAAAATGTCTTGTCATAACTAACACCTTGAATTTAACGAAATCCTTTCGCAACTAAGCTTGCTTTATACGTCTTCACTTATCCATCTGCATTTGGCTTTTTCTTAAGTACTCATTTACAGCCAATGATTTATCCCTTTGGTTAAGTCTGACAAAGTCCACACGTTGTTTTCATACATGGAATCCATCTCGGATTTCGTTGCTTCAAGCCACTATGTAGAGTCTTTATCTATGGTGCTTGTTGGAAGGATAGAGAAGCATCACCATCTAACACACAGTCCTCCTCCTTGCCATCCATGACAAAATCGTAGTATTTCTCTACTATGCAAGATTCCCTACAAGATCTTCTAATAGGTTTCATGTTTTTATATAGGGGTGAACTTGGCTCTCCCATAGATTCAGCTTCCATGTTAGTTTCTCGGATCTCATCAAGTCAATAACTTCACTGTTAATTTCTTTTGATAGAAATTCCTTCTCTAAAACGCAGTGTGCGTAGGAACAATGACCTATTTTCCTCTATATTTCAAAAAATATATCCCTAAAAATTCTTAACCTATAAACTTCCATAATGCTGATCATGCCTCATGTTTGTTAGGACAACATTCTTAACATTGTTATGCAACCCTGCACCTTCAAATAATCGAAGTGGTGTTTCTTCTCGCACTACATCTTATATGGCATCTTAGGCACATATTTAGTGGGTAACAAATTCAACATACACGTTGTGGTTTCTAGTACATATCCCCAATAGGACAATGGTAACTCAATCTTACTCATCATAGTACTAACCACATCTAATAAGGTTCGGTTTCTTTGCTCTAAAACGCTATTTTGTTGTAGATTATACAGTGGAGCATTGAGAGATAATCTCATTATCTTTTAAGATCATTGGAGTTCTTGTCCAACGTACTCACCTTCTCAGTCGGATTAAAGCTGTGCAGTTAAAGCTCCGCTAAAGCCCCGCAAAATCCCTGCTACGGCGCATAACACTCTCTAGCCACTATGCTATTTCAATTTAGCGCTATTAAATAGTACATTTACTTTAAGCCCCGCTATTTTTCGCTATACCCACTAAATCAATGCTTTTTAGTACCTGCTTTAGTAACATTAATATATAAAGATTGATTTGAGTTGTTTTCTTTTAAATTAAATCAATAAAGTTAGGTTAAACCTAATTTTAAGGCATAAATGGTCAATATAAGTTAGAAATCTATTGTACGCATGAAACCTTATCTACATAAATCATGATGTTCTTCAGTTTTGTTTTATATAATATTAAAATATATTTCTTTTTCATACACAAATGGTGTAAGAATGAGAATAAATTAATTTTAGATATTATTTGAAATATATAATGAAGATTTTTGCACCTCCGCTATTTTTTGCTATATCCCTACTATAATATTTTGCAACTCCACTTCTATAGAATCATTAAGTGCTTTAACTACATAGGATTAAAATATTTTAATCTTTTGGTTCATCTGATTTTCAACCTCGTTTTTAAACTTAATAAATTTCTCACAGACATTGATTTTATTCTTGATAAGATACACATACCTTAGCCTTGAGAAATCATCCATAAAGGTTGCATATAAGAACAATTATCTTTAGTCACTATAGGCATCAGGCCACATTATATCACTATGTACAAGACCTAATAGTTCATTAACTCTTTCATTGCTTGTACTAAATGGGCGCTTGGTCATTTTACCTTTGAAGCGCAATGCACACATATTATACGATTCAGAATCAGGTGATCGTAGAAACCCTACAAAGCCAAAGATAATTTTTATTTATATCATCATTTGAAGAGTTAATCTTAGCACAGACATAATTAGTATTGATCGCATAAAGCCATTATCTAAAATGCGATCAAAGAATTTATTACAATCCAACATAATGTTCATAAGTGTTAGCACGGTAAAAATATAACGAGTCTCAAACAGTCTAGATACAGAAATAATCCCACAAATAAAATCTTTTACATAATAAAAATTATTTAATGTCAAAACTAATCCATTAGGAAAATGTAACTGAAAATATCCAACCGTAGTTGCATCTACTAGAGATCCATCAGCAATTTGAAGCCTCCTCTCTCCCTTTGCCACATGACGATCATTCCTTCCCTTGTATTATTTATTTTGATCTAATATTTAAAACCCAAGATAATTTATTAATTGCAAAATAATTTTGAATCATCAATATACTTGTAAGAGTGGCACAACCATTCTGTTTCTTCTCTCTGAAAATTTCTAAGTACTCCGGGCAATTCCATTTACAATGAGCCTTCTTATGATAGTGGTGACATTCATCCTTGTCATCTTAAGCAGTCTTCTTATTCTTCTTATCAACCCTTTTATGCTTCTTCGAACCTTTTGAAAATGACACATTCCCATTAACTACGAGCACTGTATTCTGATCTTTGGACAAAGACTCGGCTAACCTTAACATATTGAAGAGCTTCATGAGGCGTACGTTCGACTATTTCATATTTTACTTTAATATAAATAACTCAAAATAAGGAGTAAGAGACCCCAAGATCTGATCTACTTGCAACTCATTGCCTATCATAACGTCCAATTAAGCAAGTCAATCAATATAGCCTTTCATTAATAGAGTGAAATCATCAATCTTTTGTCCTTTCGCTATTTGTATATTAAACAGTTTGCTCGTAAGCTCGTACCTTATGGAACAAGATTGTTCCCCCAATAGAGCTTTGAGGCTATCAAAAATTTGGTGGACAATCATGTTTTCTTGTTATCTCTGCAACATTTTATATAACGTTGATAGCATGTAAACTTTGGCGATCTCGAGGTCTGAGACCCATCTATAAGCTAATCTTAATTCAGGGTCCGCATCATCAGTGACCTGAGGAGGGTCAATTATCGATGACCAAAGACGTTCATAAGTTAATGCTCTTTATTGCCCTTAGCCAGTCTATGTATCTTGATCCGTTGAGTTTTGTCATTTTCAAAAAATAACTTGGGTGTAGACATTTTTCTACGAGTTTTAACGTAGTAGATTAGGACATTATCATAGTAGATGTTCTTAGATATCAGTAAGTTAAACATCATTTTTACTTCACTAATAAGCTCCCACTAATCTTTTATGTTTCTCAAAATCCTAATGATGAAACATAGAATTCTTTCACTTCATTATTAGTGTACGACTCATATGCCTTAGTGTTTTGACCTTGAGAAAAGCTCAACAAAATGTGCACCCACTTACATTGATAACTCCTTATTAGTTGTATAATATACAACTCTTAACCTTGTGATATTTGTATTAATATCATCTTTACCTTGAGGAAAGCCCAACAAATAAAGAGAGATTATTCACTCGTGCCTACCATTTCGCGACGGTCTAAGTATAATGCACATACCTTGGGGAAAGCTCAACAAATATGTATAGTTGTCTTACCTCATCTTTTCTATATAAAATAGTACTACACATGACATCCTTAGCTTGAGGAAAGCTCAACAACTAAGGAGTATGCAAGTAATCTATTAATATATAAATAGAAGAGAACAACATTATATTAAAGATCATAATTTTTAATATATTAAATTTAGTGATATCGACTTATGGAATAATATATTTATTATGAAATACCCTCACGATTCAAGTGCCAGATACATCGTAAATCATAGTATACATACTATGCGTATGCATTTATTCCTTAATCTATTTAGGATTTAATATTGTTCCATCTTTATATATATTCATATCATGTAAATTTTAATTTTTATATGACTTCTATAATTTAATTAACTTATATAATCGCCTTATGTTTAACATTATATGTAACGAACCAGGATTTTCGACCCTCGAAAATCAACACTAATACATCCACTGTATCACATATCGAGTAATCGAATGCCAGAAAACCCGATTGTTAGGCAAAAAGAAAGAAGGAAGAAGATAAGAAGAAAACTAAACAACACAAAATATCACAATAGAAAGAATAATCTATAATATACCACAAATCTTTACACAAAAACAAAACTGTATTTTGTGTATATACAAACATCAATTGGAGTATACTAACCTATGTTAGCCTGGACAGTTATAACATCCTGCCCTCGCAATTGCCGATGAACTCAACAATGACTACAACGGAAAATAACCATCTTCGTGAATATGTCTCTGGGCCTCCACTCGTCTCCTAAAGTTCCAAGCATCCAATCTAATCGGTAAATATGCTCGGTCTGACCCGAGCGTATAATAAAATAACACCCAAGTCAGTCTGGAAAACTAGTATGAGAAAACACATCCAACTGGATTTAAAGTTATAAGAAAAATCTTTTGAAAATCAAGGGTGTCCCGTAAGACCGAGCCGCACGAAAACACAGACGAGTTTTTACCTTATGATAACAAAAACATCTTCTATAGAAAATCTATTTATATTATAATAATTTCTAGGGGTCAAAGTAAACCATGAATATAGCTGAAATGCTTGCATCTCACGTTTCAGCATAGTTGGGCACAACTAAGTCCGTACGGCGCTTATTGGAGAATGAATTCCATACAATGGCTGGGCTACTAGGGTACTGCCCATCATGGTGCATCTCTAGATAAAATAACACCGAGGATCACACTTGGATCCCTTGCCAACACAGGACCGGCCTACCCCTTGCTTGATAGTACCGAATATGATCACCCCTACGTTAATGGGCCCTGAGCATGCAAATGAGAGATAATTGCGACTCTAGATAGGGATGATCATACCCAACTTGGGAGCGACCCACTTAACCCTGCTACATCTCCCTATTTTAGTCATTCTCGATTGATGAGGCCTGAGGCTATGATTACCTTTCAAGAACATTTACACTTAGAATGCTCATTGCCCTCCAATGACAATGTGCTGATAGCATTCATCCACACAGTCCGTTTTGGGTCTAAACGAAACCAAAGACATTATTTCTACTACATCCATTTTGGAATCAGACTCAGGATTGGTTGCGATTAGCCCTTGCACTCCACATCTCTATCTTCGGTTTCATACTCTTCACACGCCTTTAATTCGAAATGCATTTGTTAGATCAAAGTGGTTTTGGACAACATATCCGATCCCGATCTCTTCGAAACAACGTTCGATAATTTTCGGTAAACTAAACCCCGGTTCTTTAGAAAATAAACAAAGATATGATCGAAGATCGCCTCCTAACCGTTAGTGGATGGATTTTCTTATCATTGTCCTAGGAGAATGAACGAGATTTATATGCATAGTATAGCATCATCGAAGATGACTGTGCCATATAACTCACGTGTTTCTCCTAGATATTTTCAAAGTTACGTTTGGGTCCATTTTCGATAGTCGGCTATTTAACTATCGAATAACAATCTCTCAATCAGAGATTTATTTCATTGGAAAACCAAGCACATAAGCAATCACTAGCCTCCTTTAATAAATCTTTCATTCATAAAATCACTTTGTAAATTACTTGTATATAAACACCTTTATAAAGATATACTCACAAATCCCTATATTTCAATACATAGAAATATCTATATACTTATCTCAATGGTATAAATATATCCACAAAATTGAGAAAGATTTTCTTTTTATTCGATTCTCAAATCAATTATAAATTCCCTTATAATTCTCCAAGACCATTTATAAACCATATTATGAATCTCCGAAAAACCATTTATAATCCCTTTATAAAAATTCAATCACTTATAAGCTTCTTGTACATTTCAAAAATCATTTGTAAACCCTTTATGAATCCATAAACCATTTATAAAACTCCTTTTATAAATCTATAAACCCGTTTCTAAAATTCGTTTATAAATATCTAACCATTTATAAACTCTTTAACCTTGTAAATAATCTTTCCTTAAGTCTTCAAACCATTTTATAAGTTCTTTTAATAAAATCCTATCTTTCAACTTTATTCATGGGTCTTGGAACATTTTACATCAATTTAAAAAAAATTACTTCAAAAAAACCATTATCAATAGTAACAACAATAAACGTTATAAATAAATGAAAGTGGGAATTAGGCTGAAGGAAAAACCTGAGAACATTTTTAGTCTGAAGGACAGAAGTTTTAAAATTTAGCCCGAAGGACAAAAAATGATATATTCATATAGCATTACACATCCATAATGCTATATTCATATAGCATTACACATCTATAATGCTACATACAACACAATTTTATAAGTTTCTGCATACACAAACAAGCAGCTGTGTAATGCTATATGAATATAGCATTATGGATGTGCAATGCTATATGAATATATCATTTTTTGTCCTTCAGACTAAATTTTAAAACTTCTATCTTTCAGACTAAAAGTGTTCTCAGGTTTTTCCTTCAGCCTAATTCCCTGTAAATGAAATATATTGATTTTGAAATATCTTAAAAATAATAATAGATAATTTCAAGATATCGTTTAATCTTAAAAATAGTAATATATAATTTCAAAATATTGTTTAAGAAACAATAGAAATTAATCTTACCCTTTTTTGTAAATAATAATTTTATTTCAAAACCTGATTAATAATCCTTATTATTATTTTCAAACGATAATTAATTTTGAAATGATTAACCTTCCAATTTATTAATGTTTTGATAAATTAAAACAATATTAACTATAAAAAAATAACTTTTAAAACATTACTAATATAATTAAATAACCTTAAAATAATATTAATATAATTAATAACTTTAAAACAATATTACAATAATTAAATAACTTTAAACAATATTACAATAATTAAATAACTTTAAACAATATTAATATACTTAAATAACTTTAAAACAGTATTAATATAAATATATTATCTTTAAAACAAATATTTCTGGAACCCAATTTTGGATTTAAAAATTATTTTCTGTGTCGAAAACCAATTCCAATTCAATGGCAATTTACAGTATTCCAAAATACCAACTCAAGGCCAATAATTACCCCATGCTTAACCAATATCGATATTGATTTTTTTTATCACTACTGGGTTTATTTTCAAACATATAATGATGTTATAACCATATTGTCCACAATCATGTTCATTATTTAATAATCCATATAAAGAAATATTATTAAAACAATTGACAATAGCAAGGAATCCTGCTGGGTCTCTCCAACCTGTTTTCCCCCTTCATCACAGCAAAAATATAATAGCGCACACACATACACACACACATATATATTTAAAAAAAATTAACAGTTATGAGGAATCCTGTTGGATTCCTCTTGCCTAATTCCTTGCATCACAAACGTTACATAAACATAAATATAAATCATCTGCTTCGAGGTGGAATTCATATTCAAAGGGTCATCCGCTCTTACACGTGAACTTAATAGGGTCTCATCCGCTCCAATAGGCAGGAATATATCCAAACCAACTAATAAATATAGTAAATCATCCAAATAATCATTTAACAATTTTTATCAACTATATACCATACTAGTTTACCAAGATGGCGTGTTTATGTAACAACCCTAATTTGAGTAACATTATTCAAGAGATTTAATTAGACAAATTAAATAGAATAATGTAAATGTTAAGTGATAAGGGAATTAAGAATTGACTAAATATTAAGTGGTCATGCTTATTAATTTAAATGGACTTAAGAACTGTTTATAAACCAATTAAATTATATAAGGGTACAATAGGAATTAGCCACCCATGACCTTCACCCTTATATATATATTTGAGTACATAGGCCATTCACGTTCATTATTATTTTTCTCAAAAAGAAAAAACGTAAAAGAAGAAGAGAATATTCAAATAAAAGCTAAGGAATTAAAGAAGAGGAATCAAACTTAATTTCAATTCAATCTCCTTATCCTAATCAAGGTGAATAATAATTTCATCTCTATTTAATGAGTATATGTTTCAGATTTAAGATTAAATTCGTATATATGATGTTTGAATGATGATATGCATGAATTAAAGTTTTTTTAATTTGAACAATTTTGTTTAAATAACGATTTATATGGTTTTACTACAAAACCGATAGAAATTGATGTTTAAATGCCATGGAAAAATTATATGTTATGAAAACATGATTTTGGAGTTGGATTTTAATTTTGATAATTTTTTAAGCTATGGAAAGATTAATATGAACTTTCAAATGAAAGAAATTTATTTCAGAAATTATATAAAAAATTTGGGTCTGAAATTTTGATATGTTAGATAACATGATCAAAGTGAAATAACGAATTAAATTATTTTGAGAGGAGGATCTAAATGATTTAATTGTGCTTCTAATGGAAGGGCTTATCTACAAAATTTGTTTTGATGTTTATCCAAAATTAAGAGGTGTTAGTTGAGGCAGCCAATTATATGTTTACATATAGGTAGGTTAGTTGATGTAAATTGCTTTATTTGGCATTAAAACCAAAAAACAGGTTTTGCCTCTAATAGAGATACCTTTCGACTCTTACCTTTCTCCTTCAATCAAGTCGAAACCCCACTAATCTGAAACCAATACAGAAAGTATCACCCAGATGGTACACAATAGATTAGAGGAAAGGCGGAAGGTATGGTGTCAAAAGCGTTGCTTCAGATGGAGTTGATACCTTAGTTTGTTTTAAAAAGTTAAGCGCCTGCCTTTGTTTTATTAAGGCTTTCGCATAGTCGAAACATATATTTTTTTAAAGGAGTTTTCTAATAGCTTCCGAAGGGGTTTCCATTTTCTGTTTTAATGATAAGGGCTTTTGAATAAGACCCTTAAGTTGTAAATTAATGATTTCGTAAGAATGGTTCCCACCTAGTCGAAGCCCTTTTACTGCTCTTTTGCCTTTCGAGTGTATTGTAGTTATCAATGCTTTTGAAAGGTAGTGTTTATTTTGAAGATATATTAAGTCACTTCCTAAATGATTTCAAACGGGTTCAAGGGTTTTGGAAGGCAATGCTTCGAAAGGGGGTTTCAATGCTATCCTTTAATATTTTAATAATTTGAAGCTTTCGAATGGGATGGTGTTGACGCTATCAAGTTTTCCTAATATTTTTATATGGTAAAGAATGGTTTCGAGAGAGATACTTTCATTTATATTCACTTTGACCTAAATAATGTTTTTAAATGTAAAACCCAATGATTTCAAAAAGGGGACTTTCAATGTTTTTGGAAGGGATACTTCCAATGGTTTCGAAGCTATGCTTTTAAAGTTAAATGCTAATACTTTAATACATTCGAAAGGTTTCAAAAGAAAGGATTTAAAGTGTTCGAAAGGGAGGAGCCTATTGAAAAGATATTTTTATGCTTTCAAAGGAGATTATCTAATGAAGTCGAAAGCAAAGTTTCAAAGGTTTCAAAACGCTTTATTTTTCAAAACAAACAACCCAATCTCATTTTTAAAGAAAACCATGGCATAAATAAATAGAGTACTTTGAAAAGGAACTTTTGAAGAAGTTTTCTTTGATAAAAAAGCTATAGGGATTAACCAAGGGAATGTCTTCATATATAGAGTTCTCTTTTATTTGATTCCGCCGTGTTATTTGTAATGGCAAAGTAGTTAAATTGCCTTTATATACTCTGATCATCCAAGGGGACGTCTTCACACGTCGCTCTTGGCGTATGTTGTAATAAATATATCTTCTTTGAACGTGGTTAACGATGATGGGATTATGTGATGAATTTAGAAATGTTTTTAAATTAAAAGTGGTCTTGTTTGATATTTTAAATTTTTTCTATATTCATGTGTTTCTGTGTTTCAATGTATCTAACACCGTTGTATTTCATCATCGAGGATTAATAACCGTGGATGACTGCAGCATTTATAGCTGTTAGTTTTGGGCCTCCAAGTAGGGGGATGTTACAAGTTGGTATCATGGTATAGGTTTATGAAAACTTAAGAAATTTAAACCTAAAAGCTTTTTGAAACATAATCCAATGAATCATAGATATGATTGGGGTTTGGGTTAACGCTGTTGTAACGTGCTTGTATTTGATATATATATATATATATATATAGGTATATATATAAGTATGTATTTTCCTTTCTCTTAGACCGTTCTTTTGTATCTTAATAAGGCTTATATGTAGATTTAAAAGAAAGAAGATATGGAATAGGAAATGAAAGAGGAAATATGGGTCGAGGAAATACCACAACTGATGGAAATGTTCAACCTAATACAGTCGGAGGAACCAAGATTGATAGGCTAACGCTGATCAAAATGCAGAAGCAAATGTGGGTGCTCGAAATCCGCCAATAGATAAGGGGATGATATGTCGGTTCTTTGCTAATTTGATGCAAGTTGGAGCTGTTACTAGTGTTGCTGGAAACATTGGTGGAGCTAATCTTGTGGCTCCAGTTGGGAATAATTATGCCAAGCTGAGCAGAGACTACACCAATTTTGGTGGAAAGCCGTTTATGGGAGCTAAGGATGCTATCGAAGTAGAGAATTGGCTGTTGCACTGTGAAAGAATATTTGCCAATCTAGGTTTAGAAGATGAGCAAAAGAGAAGGTTAGCCTCTAAGCAGGTGCAAGGGTCAGCACTTCAATGGTGGAATAGTGTAACTACTAGAGTTCCGGAGGAAGAGTTGACTTGGGATGATTTTCGAAGGAGATTTAAACCAAGATTTATTCCTGAGGTTGCTAAGTCAACATTGATACGGAGGTTTTTTGTTTTAGTTCAGAGATATATGTCAGTTATCGATATGCTAATAAGTTTGACGAGCTATCTCGATATGGATACACTATTGTAGACACTGACATCAGAAAGAATTAAAGGTTCATTTGGGGACCGAGGCCCGAGTTTACTAGGGAAATCCTGACACATATTCGAGATCCTAGTAATGTAGTGGTGGAGATGGAAATCCTCCTTGAAGAGATGCTTTCTTTTTGTGCTAGAGAGAAGCCAGTTGAATCCCAGGATCCTCAGGGAAAGAAGAGGAAGTATTTCAAAAAGATAGGAGCCCAGAAGGGAGATACAGCCAAGAAAGAAAAAGCTGATTTAGCTGCAAATGTTACAAGAATGGTCATTTTGAAAATGAATGTCGGTCAGTCAAAGGGAAGAAGACCGTGGATAAGAAGCGTGTTAAGTGCTACAACTGCGATCAAGTTGGGCATTGCAAGAATCAGTGTCCAGAAACAGTTAGGCGGGCAAGGGAAAAGTTTTTTTTGTTGGACCTTCATCTGCTAAGCCAACTACAGCTGAGAAAGGAAAGATTGCAATGGAAGGTATGTTTTCAAAGTATTCCAGTTAGGATACTATTTGATATTGGTGCATCACATTCATTTGTATCTTAGAATCTGGTTGATAGGTTATGCTTATAACTCACCTACCTTGTTTCTTCCTTAAGGGTTGCGAATCTAGTAGGATGGTATGCAACTCAAGGGTTGAGATGCGACCAGTTAGAACTATCTTTGTTAGGTCATATGTTTGCATGCAATCTACATGCTTATGATTTCGTAGATTTGGGGATCATTTTAGGAATGGATTAATTGGGTCGATATGAGGCTAGGATATTTTGTCAGCATAGGAAAATATTAGTAAGACACCCAGATACTCATAACCAAATCATCTTATTAGTGGAGAATTCCGATCAGATTGTTTGTGCTTTGTTAAGTGCTATAGAAGTGAGCGAAGAGCTAAGTCAGATTCGAATTCCAAGAGAGTTTGCAGGTGTTTTTGAGTCGGTCATAGGATAACCTCCAAAATGAGCTGTTAAGTTTGAGATAGATCTTGTATCAGGAACTGAACCTGTCAGTAGACCACCTAACAGGATGACACCGACTGAGATGAAATAATTGAAGGTGCAGTCGGTGGATCTAGAAGGAAGAAATTTTATTAGAACAAGAAGTTCGCCTTGGAAGGCGACTACAGTTTCCGTGAGGAAGCCAGATGGGTTGTTAAGAATGTACGTCGATTACCGTAAGCTGAACGAAATGACAATCAAGAATAAGTATCATTTCCCCAAGAGTAGATGATCTGTTCGATCAGTTGAGTAGGGCCAGATTGTCATCCCGATTGGATTTGGCGATGGGGTTCCATTAGTTGAGAGTGGTAGAGGACAGTATTTCTTTGACAACATTTCGAATTAGGTATGGTTCGTACGAATGGTTAGTAACGCCATTTGGGTTGACGAATGCACTTGGTTTCTTCGTGGATTTGATGAACCGAGTTTTTCGAGAGCATTTAGATAGGTTCGTATTGGTATTCATAGATGACATTTTGGTGTAATCGAAAGATGAAAGGGAGCATGAAGATCATCGGAGAGTAGTGCTTGAGATGCTGAGGCTGCATCATTTAAAGATGAAGCTTTGACTACTTGTAGTATAAAGTAGAGATCGAATGTTGATTCTGGTCAGAGTACCGGTATGTTGGCCTGTTTAGAGGTTCGACCAATACTGATCGAAAGAATAACTTATAAATAGAAAGAGGATCCAAAATTAGTTGAGAAGATTAGAAGGCTCGAGGTAAGATTCGAGATTGAGGATTTAAAAGATTTTGGCATTGATTAGAGAGGATGGTAGAGGAAGAAGGGATGCTTATGTGTTCCGATTGTAGAGAACTTGAGAAGAGAAGTCCTAGAAGAATGTCATCGATACACATTTACGATTCATTCTGGGGGGACCAAGATGTATCAAGATAAGAAGAGGAGCTTCTATTAGGAAGGCATGAAGAAGGATGTTGGCTTGTGGGTTGGGCAGTGTGCTAGCTATCAACAAGTGAAAGCCAAACACTAAAAGCTGAGCGGATTGCTTCAGCCTTTAGTGATTCTAGTGTGGAAGTGGGATTCTATATCCATGGATTTTATTGACGGGTTGTCATGGTCAAATAGGGGAAATGAAAGTATATGGGTCATAGCGGACAGATTGACCAAGAGCGTCCATTTCATTCCAGTTAAGTCAACCAGAAAGACACCTATTTTGGCAAAGTTGTTCGTAAAGAACATAGTTAGACTTCGTGGAATTCCTAGTAGCATAGTCAGTGATAAAGATGCATTATTTACCACCGAATTTTGGAAAAGTCTACAGAGAGTGTTAGGTACCAAGATCAAGATGAGTACAACATATCACCCACAGACGGATGGGCAGACTGAGAGAGTCAATAAAGTACTCGAAGATTTACGAAGATCTTATTATTGGACTTTGTTGATCTTGGGAAGATCACCTACATTTGATTGAGTTTTCCTATAATAATAGTTATCAGACTAATATAGGATTGACAAAATTTGAAGATTTGTATGGAAGGCCATGCAAATAACCAACATGTTGGTTAGAGACTGGAGTCCGATTGGTCTTAGTTCTAGAGATGGTTATAGAGGTGTCAGAGAAGATTGAGTTGATCCAAGAACGAATAAAGGAAGATCAATCCAAATAGAAGAGTTAAGCAGATAAAAGGCATAAAGACCTAGAGTTCTCAGTCGAAGATAGGGTTTTTATTAAGGTGTCACTGATGAAGGGTGTGATATGATTTGAAAAGTCTATGAAGTTGGCACTGAGATTCGAAAAGGATTGGAAGCTCGCGTATAGAGTAGAATTGCCGAGAAATATGGCAAGTGTCCATGATGTATTCCATGTGTCTCATCTTAGCAAGTATGTGCATGATTAAGAGGCTACCATTCCTTCGACAGAGTTGGAAGAGTTGATAGCAGAGCCTAATTTGAGAGTTTTTAGACAACTAGTGCGGTTGTGGCGAGAGATGAGAAAAGATTGAGATCCAAGACAGTCAAGTTGGTGAAAGTTCAATGGAGCGACAACGAGAAGGACTGTACTTGGAAGACATAAGATAGGATTCGAGATGCTTATCCTGGTCTGCTTTGAGTGTATGTCTATATTAGATTTATATAGATAATTGCTTGTCAGGTAGACTAGTATGGTTGTTAGGAGTTATTACAGATGATTGCTCTGTTCAGTATTAATCCTTACTGAATTTCGAGGATGAAATTCTTTAAGGAGGGGAGCCTATAACACCCCTAATTTTAATAATATTATTCAAAAGATTTAATTAGATATATTAAATTGAATAATGTAAATGTTAAGTGAAAAGAGGATTGAGAATTGAAAAAATACTAAGTGCCGTGCTTTTGAATTTAAATGGACTTAAGAATGGTTTATAAACCAATTAAATTATGTAAGGGTATAATAGGAATTAGCCACCCATAACCTTCACTATTATATATATATATATATATATATATATATATATATATATTTGAGTACATAGACCATTCACGTTCATTATCATTTTTCTAAAAAACCAGAAACGTAAAAGAATAAGAGAAAATTTAAAGAAGAGCTAAGGAATCAAAGAAGGGGAATCAAACTTAATTTCAATTCAATCTCCTTATCCTAATCTAGATGAATAATAATTCCATCTCTATTTATGAGTATATGTTTCAGATTTAAGAATAAATTCGTATACATGATGTTTGGGTGATGATATGCATGAATTAAAGTTTGTTTAATTTAAACAAGTTTGTTTGAATAATGATTTATACGGTTCTAGAGCAAAGCCGATAGAAATTGATGTTTAAATGCCATGGAAAAGTTATATGTTATAAAAAACAAGATTTTGGAGTGGTTTTTAATTTTGATAATTTTTCAAGCTATGGAAAGATTAATATGAATTTTCGAATGAAAATATGGTCAATTGGGTTTAGAAATTTATTTTTGAAACTATATAAAGAATTTGGATCTGAAATTTTGATATTTTAGGTAACACGATAAAAGTGAATTTCTATGATTTTTGGAATTTTTCTTTAGAGATTCACTATAAGAATTAAATTGTTTTGAGAGGAGGATTTAAATGATTTAACTATATTTTTAATGGAAGGTCCTATATTCTAAAATTTGTTTTGATGCCTACCCAAAATTAAGAGGCGGTTAGTGGAGGCAACCAATTATATGTTTACATGTAGGCATGTTAGTTGATATAAATTGCTTTATTGGCATTAAACCAAGAAAAATAGATTTCACCTCTATTAGAGATACCTTTCAACTCTTAACTTCCGCCTTCAATCAAGTCAAAACCCTACTAATCCCAAACCAATGCACAAGGTATCACCTATATGGTATGTAGTGAATTGGAGGAAAGGCGGAAAGTATGGTGTCGAAAGGGTTGCTTCCGATGAGGTCGATACCTTAGTTTGTTTTAAAAAGTTAAGCGTCTGCCTTTGTTTTACTAAAGCTTTCAACATACTCAGAACATATGTTTTTGAAAGGATATTTCTAATAGCTTTCGAAGGGGTTGACATTTTCTGTTTTAAAAATGAGGGCTTTCGAATGAGTCCCATAAGTTGTAAATTAATGCTTTCGAAAAAAGGTTCTGACATAGTTGAAGCCCTGTTACTGTTCTTTTTTCCTTTCAATTGTATTGAAATTATCAATGCTTTTGAAAGGTAGTGTTTTCTTTAAAGATGTATTAAGTCATTTCCTAAATGATTTCGAAAGGGTTCAAAGGTTCCCAAGGCAATGGCTTCGAAAGGGGGTTTCGATGCCATTCTTCAATATTTTAATAATTGAAGCATTCGAAGGAGACGGTGCCGACGCCATCAAATTTTCACTAATATTTTTATATAGTATAGGATGGTTGCGAAAGAGATACTTTCATTTACATTCACTTTGACCCAAATAATATTTTTAAATGTAAAACCCAATGATTTCGAAAGTGTGACTTTCAATGTTTTCGGAAGGGATACTTCTAATGGTTTTGAAGCCATGCTTCTAAAGTTAAGTGCTAATACTTTAATACATTCGAAAGGTTTCAAAAGAAAGGGTTTAAAGTGTTTGAAAAGCAGGAGCCTAATGTTTAGAAAAAAAATATTTTTATGCTTTCGAAGGAGGTTATCTAATGAATTCGGTAGCAGGGTTTCGAAGGAGTCGAAAGGATTTATTTTTCAAAACAAATAACCCAATCTCATTTTTAAAGAAAACCATGGCATATATAAATAAGGTATTTTAAAAGGGAGTTTTTGAAGAAGTTTTCTTTGATAAAAGGTTAAAGGGATTAATCAAAATATTGTGTCTACTTCTTCATATATGTATATATTCACATTGTATTGAACCCATAACTGTAATTTAGGGAAGGGCAGAATAACCAGCTAGATTGACCTAATAGTGAATATAGATTAATTTAAGTCCTGAATGAGTAGAATTGCATCCAGAAGGTTTTGAAGACAATAATATAGGATGCTAAAATAATAAACAAAGATATTGGCATGGGCTAATAGGTTCTCGATAAGCCTATGAAAACTGTGTATAGGAAAAGATATTGGCAGGGGCTAATAGGTTCATAGTTTACCCATGAAAACTATGTATAAAGGAAGGTGCCAGAAAGACAGGTTCATAGTAAGCCCATGAAAACTATGGTTTGATATTAGCAAGGGCCAGTAGGTTTATAGTTAGCCTATGAAAACTATATCTGGATTAAGATATTGACAGGTGTCAATAGGTTCCTAGTCAGCCCATGAAAATTAGGATAAAAGAAAATATATTGGGGTAACCAATAGGTTCATAGTGATCACATGTAAACTATGTAATTGGACATGCAGTCCTTAAACATTTAACCGGTTATTATTTAACCCATGAAAACTATTAGGTTAATAGTAATCCTAGAAAATATAACTGTGATCGATAGTCAAAATGAATGGGGATAGGTAATCCAGAATTGATTCATTTGTTTTGCATATCCTTATATTATATTATTTTGAGTTGTTTTAACCATTATGGTTCCAGGAGCATGGTATATGGTTTTATGAAAAGCTTTTAGGATATTAGTGAGGGGAAACCCGTTCCACTAAACGGCGTGGCCTCACTAGATATCTGAATGATTTGAGATGGTAGATTATTATTCATACCAAATCTTATGTCTGATTCGAAGTTTATGTTTACCCCTTAAAATCTCTGATACTCAATTGATTTTGAGTAGTTTGAGAGTTAAGGTTTTCAGGTACCTCATTAGACGAATGAAGCTTCTGGAGACGTGCAAGTGGCATGCTAAATATATATGCAGAGTTCTCTTTTATTTGATTCCGCTGTGTTGTTTGTAATGGCAAGGTAGTTAAATTGCCTTAATATACTCTGATCATCCAAAGGGACATCTTCATATGTCGCTCTTGGTGTATGTTGTAACAAATATATCTTCTCTAAACGTGGTTAACGATGATGGGATTATGTAATGAATTTGAAAATGTTTTGAAATTAAAAGTGATCGTGTTTGACGTTTTATTTTTTTTCAAATTCATGTGTTTTCGTGTATCAATGTATTTAACACCGCCATATTTGAGCGCCGAGGATTAATAACTGCAGATGACTACATCATCCATAGTCATCAATTTTAGGCCTCCAAGTAGGGGGATATTACAGTTTAACTCACCCAAATCTTCTGTCGTCGCCGAGACATTCCGGTTTGGAACTAAAACCGAACGGCGTCCAATTTTAGTCCAAATTTCAACAGTCTCCAAATCTGTGCAAACTAGCTCCATTGCAAAGCTTTCGTCGCTACGAGCGCGGTGCAAAAATCCATGCCTCGGTTGGGTCTCGTATGAGAGAGTTATTGAATTTTAAATTATCGATTTAAGCTAATAATTAAATAAACAAATACATACTTCACCAAAATTACAAACCTACCCCACCCCTTTCTTCCCCAAATTACATCGCTTATGCCTGTATACGGAGATATGCACAAAACCGTGCACTGCTAAACTCATGCTCCATCGATCCTCCACGAAGCAATGCCAAACCATCACCGATCAACTCCCATTCACTATCTCCACTCGACCACCCCCACGCCACCACATCCATGACTCCCAGTACCATCGCGACCTAACCACGCCGCACACCCTTCCAATGACCGTACACGCCAAAAACTCGCTTGGAGCTGCTCTTCGATGTCATAAACTTGATGCCACAAACCCCATAGCCTACTATCGCCTAAACCCACCCCTAGGCTAAACCCTAGCTCACGATACTTATTCGACACTACAGTCAAACTCTACAAACTAGTGTCGCAACTCCAACCAAGAATATCAGTGAAAAGATCTCATCGAATAATGATTTTTAAAGCTTGTTTCAGGATTTTTCAGTGAGTAATTTTTGAAATATAAAATTTTGAATTCAAGAAACTCTTTTTTTTTCTTCTTCCTTTACAGGCAGTTTATATAACGAAAGGGAGGATGTAAAATAACATAGAGTAGGGTTTGGACTTGTACAGGGTATAGTCTGATGTTGATGGAGCATGGTAGATGGGGGTGGGCTTGGGCTTGTGTAGTCAAATCTAAGTATATATATTATTTAAATTTAAAATATCAAGCTATATAATTTCGAACGCCAGTCGAGCCTTGCCGTATGGTGTTCTATATGCTATACCACTATTCCGAATGCAATGGAACTTACTTCGAGACCCAATTCGATTATATGCAGTAGTTAGCTTTTTGAACCCAATTATTACATTAAATTTTCAATATTAAATCCTACGCATTTCGATCTTGCCAAACAGTACATCTGATTGCCATGATATTTGACAGCGTATCATAATTCATTATTACGGATCCAACGACTAGTTTCATCGTAATACGTGATAGTGCCCTGAAAGGCTATTTTTGTATGTTACTTAAAAATGAGTTATTTTCAAAATCAGTTAAATCACTTTTAAATCCAATTTAAAAGTTTTATTATCTTCACCCTTATTAAATAGACTTTTAAATAATGTAACGACCCGCTATTTTAGATTATTCGCATCCGCACATGTCGGACTTGAATAATTCAAAATACCGAATTGTTAATTTAAATTTGACAAAACTCAGATATACAGTAAATAAATAATCACATATCACAGACACATAGTAATAAATGCAGCGAAAACAAAAGATAGTAGTTCATGAAGCTACTATATATATATATATCAGAGTTAAATAAGTTACAGTAGAAGTCTCGAATACAATAGTCGAATACAATATCAGAATACATCCCTAGAATCAACTGAATATCTGAATGCTAGATAGATAGTTGAAACTCCAAGCGAAGCTCCGGCTCCAAAGGTGAGTCTTGAATACTGATACACTTAGTCTGACCCGAGCGTAAAGTAAAACATAAAACACTCGAATCAGGATTAACATTCTTATATTAATAAATCCAACTCAAGTGAAATAACAACTAGAATACAAGAAACTCAAAGGACGTTGGAATAACCGTCCTCTAAGGATTCGTTAAACTATCTACTATGTAGTAATATATGCTAAATAGATAATGTCTATCAGTAATATAAAATATCAAAATAGTGTTAAGGCGTTACCATTATCCCCCTTAACACATTTTATATAAGCGTTATAGTCTATACAACACTGTAAACTCCACCGTAAACTAGTGGGATATCAGGGAGTACTTCATAGGTATAACACAAAACAAATTCGTAGTGGTCGCGTATGTAAGGATACAAGTATGACAAGGCACATGAGGCAATACCCAAGGTAGTGAAACTATAGTTTGTCTGATCCGGACTGGTAACGCATCGCCTCAACGATCGCAACACCGCGAAACAACACTTCCAAAGTTCCGAGGGTGCACCAATCAATAACAAGTAATGAGTAGTTTACGAAGAAGTGTGTTCGCTCGAGGTAGCTAACCCCATTTGGCCCGGCACGGCTTCTGTTTTAGTCATTTCCAATTTGTGACAAGTGTCAAGGCTATCCATTATCGTTCTCTTTCTTTAGCCATCACGTACATCATTCCAACCACTTCATTCTAGATCACACTCCGCGTATAGTTATTAAAGTGGTTTTCGGTCTACACAAAGAGTATGTCCATAACCGATTCCGGTTTCTTTAATAACTTTCATAGTTATTACACCGATTGGTCATTTAATATATTTCAAAACCAAATCAAAATTCAATTCCGATTAGAATTTATAAATCAACATTTCATTTGTCTTCCTAAATCAATTTCCATAATTTACGTTTCAAAACTTCCAAATTACCATTTTCAAAATCTTATAATTTAATTTCAAATTTTTTATTTAAAATAATTCAAATATTGATTCAAGTTTGTATATACGTTTCATTCCGTAGTCATTTAAATTAATTTAATTTAACATTCAAATCAATTTAAATTCATTTATCAATTTCATTCAATATTCGTTAAATTAATTTATCATTCAAAAAAATTTCTATTAAATTTCCAATTCATTAAATCAATTTCTTAAGTTCAACTTCATTATATCAACTTATAAATTGAATTCAATTAGATTCGTCAATCAAGTTCTTTAAATTACAAGTCTTATATTTATTCCAATAAATTACATTTTATTTCTTGTAAAGAAATTCAATTCCACTTATTTCTTTACTTGGTTACAAATTTCAAAACTCAATTAATAAAGAAACTAAATTTCACAGATTCAAGAAGTTCAATTTCACTTATTTACTTAAAATTTTCAAACATAATTAATAAAGAAACCCAATTTCATTTATTAACGAAGTTCAAATCCGCTTGTTCAAAAGTTCAATTTTTCTTATCAAAGAATTCAAATTTTCCTTTAATTATCAAATAATTCAATTTTTATTTAATTATTAAGTAATTTCAAATATTAATTAAATAAATTCAAACTTAATTATTAAATAATTCCAAAACTCAATTATTAAATAAATTTTAAAACTCCGTTCTTTCATCAACTACTATGTTAATATTTGTTTCAGATTATTAGATATTAACATTTTCCTTTCATAAAAATTCAAATTCCAACTTCATTTCAAAACCTTATTCTTTATTCAAATAAAATCATTATTTTATTTTTAAATCAAATTATTGTCCAATCGGGTTTTATTTAATTCTCTATCCTAAGTCAAAGTTTTATTTGGGTATTTATCATTTCGACTCGATTCCATTTCAATTCACAAATCAAAGAATAGCAAAGGGAACTTGCAGTGTGATAACTGGGATGGTGTCAAAGTAAATAAACAAGCAATAACAACGATCAATAACAATCCAATAATTTATTCAAATAATCCCGAAGTAATCGTATTAATTTACATTGTTGTTTGTGCAAATTAATATAATTATTTCTAGAATCTACACTATCATTTCATGTAGATTAAAGATTATTACACTAATATTTATACGGTTCTTCAATTGATATCTATTATTCAATTCATACTATATCAATTTATACAACATAAATTTAAAGGGTTCAAGGTGTAATTAACCGTATTTCTACATGTCAAGTAATTAAACATTTAAAGGAGTCATATTGTACAAATTTTATTTAATCAAATTCAACACATATATCTATTTCAAATGGTTAACTCCTGCGTCAATTTCAATTGTAAATTATTTATCACTTCATACATTAACAATTTAACATCCAATGTCAACATCAAATAATCAATCATTTATCAAACAAACATGATTATCATCGTATAAATAACAAATAATGGTGTGAGATGTCACAGGTGAACTGATACAGGTAATAGCATATATATAACAGTGTAAATAACTAACAGTAGCATATTTCAATTGTCGTTTCAATTGAAATCAAATTTAAGAAATAAAAGAACAGTAATCGTGAGTGATTGCTCACCTTTCGAGGCTAGAGAGAGATTCAATGATAAAGTGAGTTAAGATTCCAAGCATGGATTTTTAAAGCAAAGCAAGAATGAACGCGAATTGGACAAACAAGGCTAAAAATCAAGAATGGACAAAACGAATCAGAACCAGTTTGATATGTATGGAAAAATATTTGTTATTTTATAAAACCAATATTTTAGTCAAAGGCAAAAATTTGAAATAAAATATTTATATACTTAAAATGAAATACATACTATTACTATATCAATATATAATTTAAGTCAAACATGCAACCATCACCTTATATATATGAAACCCACACATAGCTCATGTAAATTATTATATATACACAAACATATGCTTATACAATACACTAAATTTTCCTTCCTTATGAAAATATGTAACTCAAACAGATCACTTATACTTAATATAACAACAGCTTATATTATATATTAACAGCCAACTTTTATAGCTTTTATACTTTGTAAACTAGTACCCGTGTATGTAAATATATTACTATATAGGTATAAACCTATATCCCCATAATATAAAAGTCGATACAAAAAAATGAATGTTTAATAGTGACCCACAACTTACAACGCTACAGGTAAAGCCTATTATATCATATATATTATAAACTATCATAAAATTCAAATATAAAGTATATTTCAACTTGACAGATCTTGTAACTATAATAACCAAATTTTTTTTAGAGATATATAAGTTTGACTGTAAAACACCATAATACTTAAATAATGCACGAACCAGCAAAACTCATATACACTTTTATATGAAATCATAAGTAAAATACTTTTGCAAACTAACATACATATATAAAAAAAATTGCAAACAAATATACAGAACCATATGCACAATACTACACACGCACATACATATACACGACACACACACATATTTTTAAATTTCATAAAATATGACAACAAAGTTGAAAGCAAAATCTATTTTAAGCATGGCCTATTAACTATTAATTAGAAATATAAGCCATCAAATTTTGATTTCAACAATCACTTCCTTGCCATAATCATATGTAAATGAAGAGGCAATTTGTGTTTTGTTTGTTTAAGTATAGCCTATTTGTTATGAACAACATAGACTATCAAATTCAAAGCTAAACAACATCATTAACCCACTTCAATCATTCTCATTAAGCACAAAAAGAGATCATAAACATTAAAATGTTGGATCTACATACTAGAGAGCTTCATTACCCCTAGATTGAAGGGATTCAGCTCTCATATTTGTTATCATATGAACAAATGTAGAAAACAACATTAAACAAGAAGAGAGAAAGAGAGCAAAATGAAAAGAAAAATTATTCTACTTGCATAAAATAAAAGAGATCTATACTAGAACATGAAAGGAAAAAAAACAAGAAAAGAAAATGAACATGTAATTAAAAGGAAACACTAAATAACATTGCATAAAAAAAAGAAAAATGGCTAAGTAGCCATGAAAAGAGAAAGAGAGCTTTCTTTTATTTTCTCAACTAAAACTAACTAACTAAGAGCAAGATGACTACATGAAACATAAGGGGTATTTATACAAGTTAGAAACCCTAGTGCATATTTTTGGGGAGTACCCAAAATGCCCCTTAGGAAGTGTGGAGGCCAAGTAAACATTAACATGTCTTAATCCCCCATTAAATGTACATGAAACCATTAGCTCCATAAGCATGTACATTAGCCTTTAATTTGTACATTAAGGTAGGTGGGTAGGTGGGGTCCTCCATGATCTTCACTTTGAATTATTTCCATCTTCATTCCTTTATATTCTTTGTGCATGCATATTCCTTCATGAAACCACTCCTATTTGAGACCATTTTCCTACAAAAAAATATATATATTTCCAATCAATTTTTCTCAAAGAAATATATGCACTTAAATGACCGTTTTGCCCCTATGTGAAGATGAATATGTGAAAATTTGGAATTAATATGAATTTTGGTTAAAACAAGTTAAAATACCCAATATGATCATTTATTTATTTTAAATAGAATAAATATGGTGGTAAAAATATGCACATTTACGTGCACATCAAATACCCCCACACTTATCTTTTTATTCGTCCTCGAATAAACTAAAACTAAGATAAATCCGTTTTCGTAGGAAGCACGATTGCATTGAGCATATGCAACAAGCCGTTAAACCTCTGGGTGTCCCCAGTAGGACGAGTGTTGTCTCGTGAGGGTTTTCAGCGGATACTACCCACAAAATCCAAATGCAGGATGAAAATATTTACAAAATACAAGATTTATTTACAAAGAGATGAATGCAAATTTTTGAAAATATTTACAAATGAAGGATTTATTTTTAAATTGACACGAATAAGTTAAATATAGGTTTTGGTTATTATCTTGAAAATTTATGTCATTTACTCGTCAAAATTTCCAACAAAAATCAAGTTATCATATCAAATAGACTATAGTTTAACTCGTTGTTTTGGTTAATAACAAAGTGTAACTATGAAATGGATCCTTAGTTGATTTTCAAAGTTTATCAAAGTGGTATTTTTATTTCTTTTCAATAACAAATCAAATAAAATAAGTAAAAATAGTGCTAGGATTTCAATTGCTTGCTCTCTCATTATTTGCAAGAAAAATTACTCACCTAGCTCAGATAAACTGAGGCCAGATATACCACCCATGCACTGCCTTTCGGGCTTATGTGAGGGGAGTACAGAGCATGGCGAGTGCACACACTTTCATGCATACACTATCGACCGTAGGTGGTTTTTATTAATTCTTTTTTTTTACATGTGTTCCATACATCATAACCGTGAGGACTTTTAAATGAGTATGAAATCACATAATCAAAAATTCCAAGTAATCACCCATGCGTAACCGTGAGGACTTTTAAATGAGAGTGAATACTTGGATGTTATTATTTTTTTATTTTTTGAGAGGGAGTTTTGCAAAATCATCTTAGCACCATTTAACTTAGAAGACAAAAAAAAACTGTTATATCCTTTACTTTAAATCAACCACTTTTTAAAACAAAGATTTTCAATTAGGATGTACTTCATAATTAACACATATGAATCTTCCTAGATACTAGTTAAACCATTATTATTTGTAATCAAACTTCATTTTTATTTTTGTTAAGACCAATAAATTTTCAAAAAAATTCAATTTAATAAACCAAAGCCATATATTTATCTTATAGTGTTTCTTTTAAAAATAAATCAAAAGAAAATTTGTTTTTGGGATTTTTTTTTAATTTTTTTTTGATTTTAAAGCAAAAATAAACCATGAAAAAAAATGAAGATGAGTCCCCCCCACACTTGATTTTGACTGTGTCCCCACAGTCAACCCAAATGGAAGGAGAAAAATAAAATAAAAACCCTATATTTACATGAAAGATTACTATTTACAAGAGATGAGAAAGTATATAGTCAAAAAGTAAATGAAACAGTCTTCCAAAGACCAATTCATTTGTCTCGTCAAATGTGTGAGACACGGCTTAAGCACGAGAAACCAAATCGTAAAAGAATTTGAAGTTGATTGTCGATTTGGAAAAACGAATGTCGTTTTAATAAAAATCATACGAGTTGTTTTATTTTCGATGATTTTTGATAAAACGACATTCGTTTTTCCAAATCGACAATCAACTTCAAATTCTTTTACGATTTGGTTTCTCGTGCTTAAGCCGTGTCTCACACATTTGACGAGACAAATGAATTGGTCTTTGGAAGACCGTTTCATTTACTTTTTGACTATATACTTTCTCATCTCTTGTAAATAGTAATCTTTCATGTAAATATAGGATTTTTATTTTATTTTTCTCCTTCCATTTGGGTTGACTGTGGGGACACAGTCAAAACCAAGTGTGGGGGGGACTCATCTTCATTTTTTTTCATGGTTTATTTTTGCTTTAAAATCAAAAAAAAATTAAAAAAAATCCCAAAAACAAATTTTCTTTTAACTAATACACTTTTAAATTTCATAAAATATGACAACAAAGTTGAAAGCAAAATCTATTTTAAGCATGGCCTATTAACTATTAATTAGAAATATAAGCCATCAAATTTTGATTTCAACAATCACTTCCTTGCCATAATCATATGTAAATGAAGAGGCAATTTGTGTTTTGTTTGTTTAAGTATAGCCTATTTGTTATGAATAACATAGACTATCAAGTTCAAAGCTAAACAACATCATTAACCCACTTCAATCATTCTCATTAAGCACAAAAAGAGAGCATAAACATCAAAATGTTGGATCTACATACTAGAGAGCTTCATTACCCCTAGATTGAAGGGATTAAGCTCTCATATTTGTTATCATATGAACAAATGGAGAAAACAACATTAAACAAGAAGAGAGAAAGAGAGCAAAATGAAAAGAAAAATTATTCTAATTGCATAAAATAAAAGAGATCTATACTAGAACATGAAAGAAAAAAAACAAGAAAAGAAAATGAACATGTAATTAAAAGGAAACACTAAATAACATTGCATAAAAAAAAGAAAAATGGCTAAGTAGCCATGAAAAGAGAAAGAGAGCTTTCTTTTATTTTCTCAACTAAAACTAACTAACTAAGAGCAAGATGACTACATGAAACATAAGGGGTATTTATACAAGTTAGAAACCCTTATGCATATTTTTGGGGAGTACCCAAAATGCCCCTTAGGAAGTGTGGAGGCCAAGTAAACATTAACATGTCTTAATCCCCCATTAAATGTACATGAAACCATTAGCTCCATAAGCATGTACATTAGCCTTTAATTTGTACATTAAGGTAGGTGGGTAGGTGGGGTCCTCCATGATCTTCACTTTGAATTATTTCCATCTTCATTCCTTTATATTCTTTGTGCATGCATATTCCTTCATGAAACCACTCCTATTTGAGACCATTTTCCTACAAAAAAATATATATATTTCCAATCAATTTTTCTCCAAGAAATATATGCACTTAAATGACCGTTTTGCCCCTATATGAAGATGAATATGTGAAAATTTGGAATTAATATGAATTTTGGTTAAAACAAGTTAAAATACCCAATATGATCATTTATTTAATTTAAATAGAATAAATATGGTGGTAAAAATATGCACATTTACGTGCACATCACATATACATCAATATAATATACCTAATGCAAGCTTTTGTACGGACTCCTATACTGTCAATGTTGTAACCTACGATTCTATATACTAATATATTAATACGTAACTATTCTATTACACAACTCATATATAATTACCTCAAATATAACTTAATCTAAAAAAAACATATGCGCGTATACCAGTATCATCATAAACTTGCAACATAAACTATAATATATAATATCAGGTATAGATAAGTATAGTTTAAAACAAATCTTATACAAATTTATATAATAATATATCTTATATATAAATACATAACCTGTACACTTTAAGCCACTTTTTATATCTATACCTGACACTAATATATGAATTATGACTTATGTATGAAAAAAAACAAAGCAATGATAACAGTATATATATATCCTGACATATAATTTTTATATCTTTTCCTCACCTTTTCTTGCATGGCCGAACAGGGATGATGGGAGGGAAGAACGGGTACGGCTGTGGGTCGAGGTGGTGAAGGGTCGGTTTGGAAGAAGAGGGAGGGAGACGAGCAGGCACTCAAGGCTAGGGGAAAGAAGAACGAAATGCTGTCATTCGGTATAAGGGACGGTCTCGATGAAGCAAGCACGGTATAAGGGTCGATGTGTGCTCGGGTTAGCATGGAGGAGCGGCACGGCGAAGCAGGCATAGGGATGAGGACATGGAGGTTCGGCTACCGTAGTGCTCGACGTGGAGGTTCGGCTGAGATGAACTCGGTTTTGCTGCTGATGGCGGGTGGAGGCCGTACGTAATTGAGGAAGACTTGCGGCAGAGAGGACAGTGAGAGGAGGTGAGACTGACGTTTGAAGGTGGGATGGCTTCGTGTTGTGGCCAAGGAACAGGCATGGAGAACTTAGGTGAACAGGTTTTCTAAAATGAACGTGGACAAGTAATTGTATATATTTAATTTTTTTGGAACTGCCAAACCAAAAGAAAACGCAAATGTCACTCAAATTGAATTCAAGGAAACAATAAAAGCTGGTGTCCATTGGAATTTACACGGTGGGATATTGAAAGGTGAAAAGAAATGAAAAGTCGTACCGATACGATTAACCGATACTGTGGATTTCACTGCGAACCGGGATTCAAAACACAACATTGAATATACCGTAGAGATCAACATGACCAGATGATCAAATTGGTATACAGATATCAGTGATATGATCGAATTATAAAAATTCGAATTTTCTACTGGCGGAAAATATAGTAAAAACGTCGAAAAATAAGATCGACGGAGCTAAAGAAGTCCAAATTTAGAAAAACGAAAAATGAAGTCTTTCTCAGAAGATGATTTAGAATTTTTTTATGTAAAAATATTTAGGTTTCGAAAATGTTTTATTTTCATCGTTTTTTTACTGATTAATTTGAAATAAATTTACGCACGAAAATAAACTTCATATTTTCGGACGAAAATTTACCATTTGCTATGTTTAACCAGACGCATTCCAAATATCAAATTTATATTACAATTTTTTTTTTAAAATTTCACACAAATTCAGTTAATTAAATTAATTAAAACCGTTAAAATATCCGAGTTGTTACACTCTCCCCCACTCAAAACTTTTCGTCCTCGAAAAGGAAGGAGGTAGGAGAATAGAAACAACTAGAAAGATAATAGATTTGAATTACAAAATAACAATTAATTTAGACCATATAAATTTCAATTTAAATTAATTTATATTCAACAATTGATTTTAAATTCAAGGTAATTCATTAAGTTGATATTATTTCAATTTTTTAATATTTGATACAAAAGATTTCTTTCAAAACAAAAAATTTAATTTGTCTCATTTATTCATTGTTTTGTTATTCAATTATCCTCTATTAACAATTTTCTAAAATCATAAATTTGAATAATAATTTATTATAATTATATTCTATTTTAATTTCCTTTGTTCCAAATTATTATTAAATTTATTCTATTTAATATATCCTGTCACAAATATTAAGTATATTTACACTATTTAAAACCACTCAAATTTATTTATAAATTCCTTTAACATCATTTTATACTATATAATATTCAATTACATAGTTAACTTTTGAAAATTTAGGTAAGTTATGTATAATGCAATTTAGTATTATCCAAATAAAATTTTACAATTCAGTTATTTCAAGTTAAGTATTTATATAAAAAGAATTTGGCTTCATTTATAATTGAAAATCATCCTTTAACAAATTTTAAGAATTAATTTTCGATTAGCTTCAAACAACTTAAAGATATATATATATATATATATATATATATATATATATATATATTCATAGTATATCAAATCAAATTTAAAATCTTCAATATATATTATAAATTAAGTCATGTTAAGAAATTCAAATCAATTTATTTTTTCCAAACAAAAGTTTAGCTGGGCTACAGAATAGTCTCTCCACTTTGAAACTTGAAAATGAATGTCGATGATGCGGCCGTCATCACTGAAATTATTTTCCAGCGACAAATGAGAAGAGCACAAATTTCAACTTTTAAATTTCTTGAAAATAATTTTTTATTTGAAAATACTTTGAATAACATACACTTTATTAAAAATAAAATTTGAAATCACCGAAAATTAAATTTTCAAATTTTAATTCAAATCCATTTCAAATTCCAAATCAAATTATAACCAAGTTTTATAAATTCATTTATTTGTATTATGAAATAGTCAATGGTTTATAAAACAATAAATGAAAATTAAATATTACCATTTCGGACAACAGATTCATTAACAGTTTAATTTCAGAAAAATTTATAATTATTATAATATAATCATTCAAAATTATTTACTAAATTTGTAACAATATTGTGTCAGTTTGCTCTGTTCAAGTGTTTTAGAAATTCTATCGATAGCGTTGATCAGACGATCGATCGAAAACCCAAATCAACATCAACAACTCAAACAACACAATATATAATAAAACATTTTTAAATATTAATTTACAAAAATACTTCCTCGCTCGTCGATACAAGAATAGATTTCAAAACAAGTATAGAGATTCAAATTTGATGGAAATCAAATCAAAGAGAATTTTGATTCGAAGATAGGTTCGAAACAAAGGTAAGATGTTTTAAATAACAAAATCGGGAGATGGATAACCTTATATAAATCGCGGGCAACCTTAAACGGATCGACCGTGACTTCAAGAATTAGATCAATGCAGAATTCCGAGATAAATCTACATTCGATCTCAAGAGATATAATTTAGGCCTAGCGGGAGATAAACAACATCGAAAACCGAGCATACAGAAATCTCCAGTAAATCAATGCCTATTTTAAAGGAGTTTTACCCATTTACAAATAATTCGAAGATTGGCGAGACCGTCGATTAAATATAAAGATCATTCGAAGTGGAGTTATGCGATACTCCGGAATTCAGAAGAATGCGAATAGTGAGGGACAAGAATGAATTTTGGAACCGAGGGAACGTTCCAAAATTCAAAGGGATTGAGTCAAAAGGAAGAGAATGAAACTCGAATGAGAGTGATTCTGTAAATACATTTACCCTACATGTTAAGTTTTGCCTAGAGCTACCAAAGCTCTGATACCAACTGTAACGACCCGCTATTTTAGACTATTCGCATCCGCACATGTCGGACTTGAATAATTCAAAATACCGAATTGTTAATTTAAATTTGGCAAAACTCAGATATACAGTAAATAAATAATCACATATCAAAGACACAGAGTAATAAATGCAGCGGAAACAAATAATAGTAGTTCATGAAGCTACTATATATATATCAGAGTTAAATAAGTTACAACAGAAGTCTCGAATACAACAGTCGAATACAATATCAGAATACATCCCTAGAATCAACTGAATATCTGAAAGCTGGATAGATAGCTGGATCTCCAAGCGAAGCTCCGACTCCAAAGGCGAGTCTCGAATACTGGTACACTCAATCTGACCTGAGCGTGAAGTAAAACACAAAACACTCGAGTCAAGATTAACATTCTTATATTAATAAATCCAACTCAAGTGAAATAACAACTGAAATACAAGTAACTCAAAGGACGTTGGAATTACCGTCCTCTAAGGTTCCGTTAAACTATCTACTATGTAGTAAAATACGCTAAATAGATAATGTCTATTATTAATATAAAATATCAAAATAGTGTTAAGGCGTTACCATTATCCCCCTTAACACATTTTATATAAGCGTTATAGTCTATACAGCACTGTAAACTCCACCGTAAACTAGTGGGATATCAGGGAATACTCCATAGGTATAACACAAAACAAATTCGTAGTGGTCGCGTATATAGGGATAGAAGTATAACAAGGCACATGAGGCAATACCCAAGGTAGTGAAACTACCGCTTGCCTGATCCTGACTAGTGAAAACGCATCGCCTCAACAATCGCAACACCATGAAACAACACTTCCAAAATTCCGAGGGTGCACCAATCAATAACAAGTAATGAAGTTTACGAAGAAGTGTGTTCGCTCGAGATAGCTAACCCCATGTGACCCGGCACGGCTCCTGTTTTAGTCATTTCCAATTTGACACAAGTGTCAAGGCTATCCATTATCGTTCTCTTTCTTCAGTCATCACGTACATCATTCCAACCACTTCATTCTGGATCACACTCCACGAAAGTGGTTTCGGTTTAGACATAGAGTGTCCATAATCGATTAGTTTCTTTAATAACTTTCGTAGTTATTACACCGATTGGTCGTTTAATATATTTCAAAACTAAATCAAATTCAATTCCAATTAGAATTTATAAATCAACATTTCATTTGTCTTTCTAAATCAATTTCCATAATTTAAGTTTCAAAACTTCCAAATTACCATTTCCTAAATCTTATAATTCAATTTCAAATTTTTATTTAAAATTATTCAAATATTGATTCAAGTTTGTATGTACATTTCATTCCGTAGTCATTTAAATTAATTTAGTTTAACATTCAAATCTATTTAAATTCATTTATCGATTTCATTTAATATTCGTTAAGTTAATTTATCATTCAAAACAATTTCTATTAAATTCCAATTCATTAAATCAATTTCTTAAGTTCAACTTCATTATATCAACTTATAAATTGAAATCAATTAGATTCGTCAATCAAGTTCTTTAAATTACAAGTCTTATATTTATTCCAATAAATCACATTTTATTTCTTGTAAAGAAATTCAATTCCACTTATTTATTTACTTAGTTACAAATTTCAAAACTCAATTAATAAAGAAACTAAATTTCACATATTCAAAAAGTTCAATTTCACTTATTTACTTAAATTTTCCAAACATAATTAATAAAGAAACCCAATTTCATTTATTAACGATGTTCAAATTCACTTATTCAAAAGATCAATTTTTCATATCAAAGAATTCAAATTTTCCTTTAATTATCAAATAATTCAATTTTTTTTAATTATTTAATAATTTCAAATCTTAATTAAATAAATTCAAACTTAATTATTTAATAATTCCAAAACTTAATTATTAAATAAATTTTAAAACCACGTTCTTTCATCAACTACTATGTTAATATTTGTTTCAGATTATTAAATATTAACATTTTCCTTTCATAAAAATTCAAATTCCAACTTCATTTCAAAACCTTATTCTTTATTCAAATAAAATCATTATTTAATTTTTAAATCAAATTATTGTCCAATCGGGTTTTATTTAATTCTCTATCCTAAGTCAAAGTGTTATTTGGGTATTTATCATTTCGACTCGATTCCATTTCAATTCACAAATCAAAGCATAGCAAAGGGAACTTGCAGTGTGATAACTGGGATGGTGTCAAAGTAAATAAACAAGCAATAACAACGATCAATAACAATCCAATAATTTATTGAAATAATCCCGAAATAATCGTATTAATTTACATTGTTGTTTGTGCAAATTAATATAATTATTTCTAGAATCTACACTATCATTTTATGTAGATTAAAGATTATTACACTAATATTTATACGGTTCTTTAATTGATATCTATTACTCAATTCATACTATATCAATTTATACAACATAAATTTAAAGGGTTCAAGGTGTAATTAACCGTATTTCTACATGTCAAGTAATTAAACATTTAAAGGAGTCATATTATACAGATTTTATCTAATCAAATTCAACACATATATCAATTTCAAATTGTTAACTCCTACGTCAATTTCAATTGTAAATTATTTATCACTTCATACATTAACAATTTAACATCCAATGTCAACATCAAACAATCAATCATTTATCAACCAAACAGGATTATCATCGTATAAATAAGAAATAATGGTGTGAGATGTCATAGGTGAACTGATACAGGTAATAGCATATATATAATAGTGTAAACAACTAACAGTAGCATATTTCAATTGTCGTTTCAATTGAAATCAAATTTAATAAATAAAAGAATAGTAATCGTGAGTTATTGCTCACCTTTCGAGGCTAGAGAGAGATTCAATGATAAAGTGAGTTACGATTCCAAGCATGGATTTTTAAAGCAAAGCAAGAATGAACGTGAATTGGACGAACAAGGCTGAAAATCAAGAATGGACAAAATGAATCAGAACCAATTTGATATGTATGGAAAAATGTTTGTTATTTTATAAAACCAACATTTTAGTCAAAGGCAAAAATTTGAAATAAAATATTTATATACTTAAAATGAAATACATACTATTACTATATCAATATATATAATTTAAGTCAAACATGCAATCATCACCTTATATATATGAAACCCACACATTGTTCACGTAAATTATTATATATATACAAACATATGCTTATACAATACACTAAATTTTCCTTCCTTATGAAAAATATGTAACTCAAACAGATCACTTATACTTAATATAACAACAGCTTATATTATATATTAACAGCCAACTTTTATAGCTTTTAAACTTTGTAAACTAGTACCCTTGTATGTAAATATATTACTATATAGGTATAAACCTATATCCCCATAATATAAAAGTCGATGCAAAAAAATGAATGTTTAATAGTGACCCATAGCTTACAACTCTACAGCTAAAGCCTATTATATCATATATATTATAAACTATCATAAAATTCAAATATAAAGGATATTTCAACTTGACAGATCTTGTAACTATCATAACCAAAGTTTTTTTAGAGATGTAAAAGTTTGACTGTAAAACACCATAATACTTAAATAATGCACGAAACAGCAAAACTCATATACACTTTTATATGAAATCATAAGTAAAATACTTTTGCAAACTAACATACATATATAAAAAAAATGCAAACAAATATACAGACCCATATGCACAATACTACACACGCACATACACATACACAACACGCACGCATATACATCAATATAATATACCTGATGCAAGCTTTTATACGGACTCCTATACCGTCAATGTTGTAACCTACGATTCTATATACTAATATATTAATACGTAACTATTCTATTATATAACTCATATATAATTACCTCAAATATAACTTAATGTAAAGAAAACATATGCGCGTATACCAGTATCATCATAATCTTGCAACATAAACTATATATAATATCAGGTATAGATAAGTATAGTTTAAAACAAATCTTATATAAACTTATATAATAATATATCTTATATACAAATACATAACTTGTACACTTTAAGCCACTTTTTATATCTATACCTGACACTAATATATAAACTATGACTTATATATGAAAAAAAAACAAAACAATGATAACAGTATATATATTCTGACATATAATTAGTATATCTTTTCCTCACCTTTTCTTGCATGGCCGAACAGGGATGATGGGAGGGAAGAACAGGTACGGCTGCGGGTCGAGGTGGTGAAGGGTCAGTTTGGAAGAAGAGGGAGGGAGACGAGAAGGCACTCGAGGCTAGCGGAAAGAAGAACGAAGTGCTACCGTTTGGTATAAGGGAGGGTCTCGATGTTTCCGTAGTACACGGAGACGGCAGTCGCAACGGAGAAGGCCATGACTGCGAGAATGATGCGAGGATTGCGGTGTCACGTGGTCGACTGGCGGGTGCTACGGCGCGGTGGAGGAGGACGTGGGAGGTGGAAGAGGTGTGGTCGGTGCTGTTCAATGAAAATGAAGGCTCGGCTGAGGGAGGAGATTAGATGTGTGCTCGGGTTAGCATGGAGGAGTGACACGGAGAAACAAGCATAGGGAGGAGGACATGGAGGTTCGGCTGCCGTAGTGCTCGACGTGGAGGTTCGGCTGAGACGAACTCGGTTTTGCTGCTGATGGCGGGTGGAGGCCGTACGTAAGCGAGGAAGACTTACGGTGGAGAGGAGAGTGAGAGGAGGTGAGACTGACGTTTGAAGGTGGGATGACTTCGTGTTGTGGCCAAGGAACAGGCATGGAGAAGTTAGGTGAACAGGTTTTCTGAAATGAACGTGAACAAGTAATTGTATATATTTATTTTTTTCTGAACTGCCAAACCAAAAGGAAAAGCAAATATCACTCGAATTGAATTTAAGAAAACAATAAAAGCTGGTGTCCATTGGAATTTACACGGTGGGATATTGAAAGGTCAAAAGAAACGAAAAGCCGTACCGATACGATTAACCGATACTGTGGATTTCACTTCGAACCGGGCTTCAAAACACAGCATTGAATATACCGTAGAGATCAGCATGACGAGACGATCAAAATGGTATACAAATATCAGTGATATATTCAAATTATAAAAATTCGAATTTTCTACTGACAGAAAATGCAGTAAAAACGTCGAAAAATAAGATCGACGGAGCTAAAAAAGTCCGAATTTGAAAAAATAAAAATTGACATCTTGCTCAGAAGATGATTTAGAATTTTTCTATGTAAAAATATTTAGGTTTCGAAAACGTTTTATTTTCATCGTTTTTTTTACTGATTAATTTGAAATAAATTTACACACGAAAATAAACTTCATATTTTCGGACGAAAATTTACCAGTTGAACCAAACGCATTCCAAATATCAAATTTATATTACAAAATTTTATTGTTTAAAATTTCACACAAATTCAGTTAATTAAATTAATTAAAACCGTTAAAATATCCGGGTTGTTACAAATAAGCTTTGAAATAATTTTTATTCAGCTTAAAGCCCAAGATTCAATTATTTAAACAAATTTCAATTATTAAATTTAACAATTAAATTATTCAATAAATCGCTATATTCGATATTTGAGTTATTTAATTATAAAATTAACTTTTCAAAATTTACATTCAGTTAAATATTACAAACCCAAATAACTAAAATTCTGGGTCATTACATTCTTTCCTCCTTAAAAGAATTTCATCCTCGAAATTGCCAAGATAGGAAAAATGTTTGGGCCCATTACTTTTTGAACCAATCCGTCGAAATAACTTACCAAATCCTTTTAAGCCTTTAACTTCCCAAAGCCAATTTGTTGAAATCTTATTATTACTTTTGCTAAGTCCCCAAATTCATTTATATATTCTAACTAATATCATCCATTCAATCATTTCAGGTTATAACTCAAAATCAAAATTTAGTTATCAAATATTTCTTCAAAATTACTAACTCTTTACATTTTCGAAAAATTTCGCCAGCGTCTCCCTTGTGAGGCTAGATCAGAACAACTACAAATTTCTATTGCAGGCCGAATCATCCAAAAAAACAAAAACCAAGTGACTCAACCATAAAACCATCAAACCAAACAACAATATAAACATGTACCTTTTAGTCGAGCAGCCAAAATTTTACTATGAAATCAAAGGCATCAAATTAGCTCTTGCTTTTATATACCTGCATCTTATTTACCAATGATATCTAATCATATAATTCATAATCCTATTATTCTACAATTTCAAATTGTCAACATTTTCTTTACTAAAGCCGTACGATGTACATATATCATCCGTATGCAATATAAAATCTGATGCTCGCTCAATCACAAAGTTTCACTTCCGAACCAGCATCGTTCACACGACCACTCTAGTGTGGACTCAGATCTGGTTCCTTGATTAGAAACTGCCGTTTTTCTTGCATAGCCATATACTATGATGTAGAATTCCATAACCAATCAAAAATCCATATCCAGTGTTGGCCGTCGAGAATTGAGTGAAAAGTCCTAACTCGGATCGATGTAAATCGTCTCGAAATCATATGCTCGAATTTGGATCAAATCATTTTGCGAATTGAATAATAAATGTACAACTTACATATTTTTTTCAGTTGATTCCTTAGCTATACCAAAATTGTTTTTATTCACATTCATTCCATTGTCATACATTTATTCACATTCAATTGATCTACATTCAATTATTCACATTGCATTATTCGCATTCACATATTTACTTAATATATTTCCTTCAATAATAATATTACTTAAGAATTATTCCCTCAAATTTTATGTTTAACAACATTTCACTCTATGCTAAATTCATTTGTGAATTATTTCATAAAATTTTACTGAAGTTTTATAAACATTTATACAACTCTCATGTTTATTTTTTATTTACAACTTAAGTCCATATCCATTTTAAATCAATTTCAATTCCATTTATCTTAATTCATCTTCCAATTTCAATATTCAATTTTATCAACCATATTCCAAAACCATGTTCAACTCACTAATTAATTTAATTAGTTCATTCACTAATTCATTTCAATGACAATCAATTTTATTCCAAAAATCTTTCATTAACCTTAACACAGGCTAATTTTCTTTTCCAGAATCCATTTTATTTAACTTGACTTAAGTTAAGATTCATTTCAATTTTGCTATTCTTAACATTTATATTCAATAATTTAAACATTGTTTTAACTATTGGTTCTCATAAATTTATAAGTAATAAAACTTATTTTCTCATATTTTCACAAAATACTCAATGAAAATTTTCCAAAGTTTTATACACCGCGTTCTCATTTATTTCAAATCATTTTGAAATCATATGTATACACATAATTCCCTTTGGTATATCAAATCATCCTTTTGAATTTTAAAATCAAAACTAGTTTTATCAAAACAAAACTCCAATGGTATCAATTTCTCTATTGGAAATTCAAAAATGAACGTCGATGATGCTGCAGTCATCATCGAAATTATTTTCTAGTAACCAAAGTGAGTTTAGTGCTTTTATTTCATTAAAAACACTTTTAAAAACATTTCCATTCAAAAATATTTTCCAAATAATACTGTTATTGTTTTCCAAAACTTTGAAAAACAATTTCCAGAACAAAGTGAAATTAAATTCCCAAATTTCTAGTTTCTAGATCATTTTTACTAACAAATCATATTTATAATATACTTCTAAAATTTCATTTTAATTTATAAATAAAATTTATAAGCCATATATTTATATAATTCGACTTGGTTATATAAAATTATTTCTTGATTGTTCATCCTGCTTATATTATAATATCAACTTTTATTTTATCACAAACAACAACAAATGATAATAATCAAACATTATCATTTAATAACAACCAAACACACCATATATGCTATAATAATTTCTGAAAATTATTTCTTTTTATATAAAATATAGTCAAGGTAAAATTACTTCGTTTACCTAACTCCAAAACAATACCATGTCAAATTACTCTGTTCAAGTGCTTAATGATCCCTATCAATGACATTAATTAGTCCTGTTGACCAGAATCCCCAAGCCACTCAATAGATCAACTAACACAATATATAACATTTTTATTTCACTGGAAAATATGCGCTCACACACCCACACTCAAACTCATTCTAGAGTGCTACTAACCCTATCTCTAATGAGTTACCCCAACAAAGCTAAGTTTCTCGTTTAACCTTCAGCACTAATACGAATGTAACGAACTGGGATTTTCGAGCCTCAAAAATCGATACTAATACATCCACTGTATCACATGCCGAACAATCGAATGCCAGAAATCTCGATTATTAGGGAAAAAGAAAGAAGGAAGAAGAAAACTAAACAACACAAAAATCTCACAATGGAATGAATAATCTATAATACATCACAATTCTTTACACAAAAACAAAACTGTAATATATGAATATTCAAACATCAATCAGAGTATACTACCTATTTCATCCTAGACGGTTATAACAGCCTGTCGTGACAATTGCTGATAAACTCAACAATGACTACAATGGAAAATAACCATGTTTATGAATACTCTTTGGGCCTCCAGCTTGTCTCCTAAAGCTCCAAGCAACCAATCTAATCTATAATTATGCCCGGTCTGACCCAAGCATTATAGTAAAATAACATTCGAGTCAGTCTGGGAAACCAGCGTGAGAAAACACACCCAACTAGATCTAAAGTTAAAAGAAAAATCTTTTGAAAATCAAGGGTATCTCGTAAGACCGTGCCGCATATAAACACGGATGAGTTTTTACCTTACCATAACCAAAACATTTTCTATAGAAAATCCATTTATATTATAATAATGTCTAGGGGTCAAAGTAAACTATGAATATAGCTGAAATGCTTGCGTCTCACGTTTCAGCATAGTTGGACGCAACTAAGTCCATATGGAACTTATTGGAGAGTGGATTCGATACAGTGACTGGGCTAGTGGGGTATCGCCCGTCACGGTGCATATTTAGATAAAATAACACCGAGGACCTTGCTTGGATCCTCTGCCAACACAGGACCGGCCTACACCTTGCAGGATAGTATCGAATATGGTCACCCCTCCATTAATGGGCCCTCAGCATACAAATGATAGATAATAGCAACTCTAGATAAGGATGATCGTACCCTACTTAGGAGCGATCCACTTAGCCCTGCTGCATCTCCCCTATTTTGGTCATTCTCGGTTGATAAGGCTTGAGGATACGATTATCTTTCAAGAACATTTACACTTAGAATGCTCATTGCCCTCCAGTGGCAATGTGCTAATAGCATTCATCCATACAAGTCCGTTCTAGGTCTGAAACGAATTGAAGGAACTGTCGTACTACATCCATTTGGAATCTTCCTTAGGATGAGTAGCGATTAGCCCTTGCACTTTACATCTCTATCTTTGATTTCATGCTCTTTACAATGCCTTCACTTTGAAATGCATTTGTTGGATCGAAGTGGTTTTCAAATAACATATCCGATCTCGGTCTCTCCAAAACGATAATTTCCGGTAAACTAAACACTGGTTCTTTAGGAAATAACAGTCAAAGATAGGATTGGAGAATCACATCTTAACCGTTAGGGGATGGATTTCCTTATCATCATCCTTGGAGAACGAATGAGATTTATATGCACAATATAGCATCATCGGAGATGACTGTTTCATATAACTCACGTGTTTCTCCTAGGTATTTCCAAAGTTTCATTTGGGTCTATTTTCGATAGTCAGTTATTTAACTATCGAATAACAAACATTTAATCAGGGATTTATTTCATGGGAAAACTAACAATGGTTAAGCACATAAGCAATTACTAGCCTCCTTTAATAAATCTTTCATTCATAAAATCATTTTGTAAGCTACTTGTATATAAACACCTTTATAAAGGTATACTCGCAAATCCCTATATTTCAATACATAGAAATATCCATATACCGATTTCAACGGTATAAGTATATCCACAAAATTGAGAAAGATTTTCTTTTTATTTGATTCTCAATTCATTTACATATTTCCTTGTAATTCTCTCAAACAATTTATAAACCATTTTATGAACCTTCGAAAAACCATTTTATAATCCCTTTATAAAAATTCAATCACTTGTAAGGGTCATTCGCTCTTACATGGGAACGTAATAGGGTCTCATTTGCTCCAATAGGCGGGAATATATCCAAACCAACTAATAAATATAGTAAATCATCCAAACAATTATTCAATAATTTTTATCAACTATATATCATACTAGCTTGACAAAAAGGTGAGTTTAACTCACCGAAATCTTCTACCGTCGCTGAGGCATTCTGGTTTGGAACTAAACCGAACGACATCCGATTTTAGCCCAAATTTCAACAATTTCCAAATCCATCCAAACCAAATCCATTGCAAAGCTTTCATCGCTACGAGCATAATGCAAAAATCCATGCCTCGATTGGGCCTCGTAGAGAGAGTTATTGAATTTTTAAGTTATCGATTTTTAAACTAATAAATAAATAAATATAAACTTCACTAAAATTACAAACCTACCCCTCCCTTTTCTTCCCTAAATTACATCGCTCATGCCTGTATATGGAGATATGCACGAAACCGTGCACTGCCTCACCCGTGCTCCATCGATCTTCCATGAACCAACACTAAATCATCACTGATCTACTCCTCTTCATGATCCCCACTCGACCACCCACACGCCACCACGTCTGCGACTCCCAATATCATTGCGACTTGACCACTTGCACCCCTTCCAATGATCGCACATGCCAAAAACTCGCTCGGAGCTGCTCTTCAATGTCCCAAACTTGATGCCACAAACCCCATAACCTACTATCGCCTAAATCCACCCCTAGGCTAGCTCACGAAACCCATTCGACACTACAGTCGAACTCCACGAACTAGTGACGCACCTCCTACCAAGAATATCGGTGAAAAGATCTCATCGAATCATGACTTTTAAAGCTTGTTTCATGATTTTTCAGTGAGTAATTTTTGAAATATAAATTTTTGAATTCAAGAAATTGTTTTTTTATTCTTCTGTTTACTGGCAGCTTATATAACGAAGGGAAGTATGTGAAATAACGTAGAGTAAGGTATGGGCTTGTATAGGGTATGGTCCGATGTTGATGTAGCATGGCAAACGGGGGTGGTTTTGGGCTTATGTAGTCAAATCTAAGAAGATATATATTATTTAAATTTAAAATATCAAGACATATAATTTTGAACCTCAATTGAGACGTACCGTCTACCGTTCTATTTGTTATGCCGTTATTCCAAGTGCAACAGAACTTATTTCGAGACCTAATTTGATCATATGCAGAAGATAGATTTTTGAACCCAATTATTATATTAAATTTTCAATATTAAATTCTACACATTTCGATCTTGCACGACCAAGCAGTACATCTGATCGCCATAAAATTATGGTGTATTATAATTCATTATTACAGATCCAATGAAATTGGTTTTGTCGAAATTCGAGACAGTGCCCCGTAAGGCTATTTTTATATGTTATTTAAAACGAGTTATTTCCAAAATTAGTTAAATCACTTTTAAATCCAATTTAAAAGTTTTATTATCTTCACCCTTATTAAGTAGAGTTTTAAATAAGCTTTGAAATTATTTTTATTCAGATTAAAGCCCAAGATTCAATTATTTAAACAAATTTCAATTATTAAATTCAACAATTAAATTATTCAATAAATCGCTATATTCGAAATTCGAGTTATTTAATTATAAAATTAACTTTACAATATTTAAAAACAATTAAAAAAACTCAAATAACTAAAATTCTAAGTTGTTAAATTATATTAATTAAATCCTATTTAATTTTAATTAATTTCTAGATTATTCAATTAAACATTTTATGTTGAACGTGTATACTATAACTTATATAGTTTTATACGTATATCTTTATATATGTATTTTATTATTTATTACTTAACTTTTAATCAATATATTTAATTAATTTCAAAAATTTCTTTTATATAAATATGTACTTACATTAACTTACATAATTCAAGAAAATGTTACATATATCATTATGTATTATATATATACACTTTAACAATTAACTATTCAATTTATATTCTAATTAATATTTTAAAATTTTCAAAATATAATTTTATATTTTCAAATCACTTTTGGAAATTATATTATAATATTTGTAATATATTTCTTATTTTAATTAAAATTTTAAATTTAAAGTTTTATTTTAATTTGCAAATAATTTTGAAAATTAGCCTAATGCTCAAATTAAAATTGAGCATTTTCTATTAGGGAAACTTTTTGGGCTTACTTCACCTTTCGAGCCAGGTCGGTAGCCAAGTAGGACAACATGCTTGATTCCCAAACCCAGTCCATATACTACTTTTTTGGACGTCCTACAAAATGGGTAAGCTTAATTAGTTAGCCATAACATGACTAATTTAGACCGCACAAGGTATTGGGGTTTAGCATCATTATTGAATTTGAGCCAGCATATAACGGGTAAAATAGGTAATTTTTAAAAATAATGTCATTTTGGATCTTATTGGGCCTACATGGTCTAAAATTATTTTAAATCTGATCTAAATTGATTTTAAATAAAACCATTATTTTATGTTATTTGTAAATAAAGTTTTATTTTGGTATTATATTTATATTATATAATATAAACATGCATATGATATACACTTGTGTGTGTATGCACATGCAATATATACGTACTTTGTTTAACATGCCCATATATAAACGCTAAGATTTACACTATAACAGCCATGTTAGCCCCTTCGTATACAAAAGTTTTGTCTAATATGTGTATATATTTTAATGTGATTATAAAGTAAATCTATAATATATATATATATATATATATAAACACAAATATAATATTATAAAATAATTATATTTGTAAATATAAATATTAACAATTATAAATTCAATTTCAATTTCAAATTTCAAATTTAAGATCTAGATTTAAATATTTAATTATTTTCTATTTTTATATTTATATTATAAAATTCTAGAAATATGTATATGTGTGTATATATATTAACATTGACAATTTGAATATAAATAACATTATATATTTAAAATATAAATAAATAAAATTATACACATATTCATACATATTTTTTGCTTAAAATATATTTGATAAAATTTAATTTTTTTTACTTAAATCCTTTATGGTTTTTTACTTTAAATCATTTATGTACTGAAATGTTTAATAAAATTATTAAAATAAATCTCACAATCATTAGTATAATTAGCGGATATAAAATATATATGCATATATATATTTTAATATATATATATATATATATATTAAAGTAACATTTTATAATTTAAAATAAAAAATATTATTTATTGATTTATGGTTTTTAAATAATATAAATATATATTTTCTTTTGAAATGATTATATATGTATGATTTAATAAAATTTTATATGTAATTTATATATAAATATATACATTAAAAACTATATTTTATTTTTAAAATCCCTTTAATTTTTTTTTATTTGATTCAAAAATTAATTCCATTTTCCTTTGCTGGGCGAGAGTTATATATGCATGTATGTGTATTTTAATCACAATATATATACGTATTCACATCCAACGTTGACAACACACACACATTTAGAGATTCGTGATATTGTGATGAAATCTAAGTGCATATGGTTCAAGATAGTTATCAAATAAATATATATAATTGTAATAGATAAGTTAACATGACTATATCCTAATTAGTACATGTTGTGTAACGATCCGTATTTTAATGAGAAGATATTTAAATAATTGTTTAAATATTTAATTGTTAATTAATCCAGGTCCCAAAATTATGATTTTTCGCATAAGATCGAATCAGGACTCGAGACTGCTTCCGTTGAGTCGGTATCGACGTTGCGAATTAAAATGAGTATAAGGATCGCTACGTTTCGAGATCGAACAGTCCAATGGTTGAAACGGTCTCGAAAAGCGTGAAATTATCATCCCATAGCACTGCCTCGAATAGCGATGAAATTTATACCATCAGGACCATAAAAATGCAGAGATGCACACAAATGAGTCTCATTACGATTGGGCGCACCGTTTGATCGTTCGAGCTCGAAACATTCGACCGTTTATTTGAGAATTTAAATAAACAAACAATATAATAATATTAATACATTACCGAACTCTCTTCTCTCATTGTCCATATTATCCAGTTACTATTCTATTAGAAATAATGGTCGCCTCTTCTTTCTAATTTTAAAAATCAAAATCTGACAATCCTCTCCATGAAAAAATACGAAACACCTAGGTTGAACTCTCATTGGAGAGAGCTTTGAGCCCATATCCACTTTGTAGTGTGCAGTTGCACTTGGCCAAGATTTAAATTTTTGCTCGAGACTAGGGTTCCACTGTCCCGTTGTTTGAAGCTATGGTATGCAAAACAGAGGCCACCATCATTCTTCTCTTGCTAATGTTCACCTCCCCATGAAATTCGTCGACTTCGACTGTCTCTAGTGAATTGCATCGTTGCAAGCTTGAAGAGGAGCAGCCCAGGTCGCATCTTAGATGATGTGTGCAGTCATGTCAAGGTGGGGTGAATCGCAAAGAGTTTGCGTAGCGTGGTGCATGGGCAAAAGAGATTCGCAATTTTGTCAAGTAATTCACATGTTTGAGAGGAGAGAAGGTGGTGAGTTTGTGGGTTTTGTTCATATCCTTGCAAGCACATGAGAGTGTCATTGGGGAAAGATAGATTAGCAAAGGTAATTAATCTAATTAATTGTTTAGTTAGGTTAATTAATTATTTATATAATCTAAATTCTTATACTATGCGTATCTTTTGCATACGAGGTCCATTTTGGACATCGTTTCTTGCATTGCACTCATGAAGGAGAGCTCTACGACTTGGCATTGGTTTGGTTTTATTTGGTTGAGGTGATTGACATTATCTCTCACCATACTATGTTGTAAGTATAGTATTAAAACGATGTTTTAAGATGTTTTCTGACTTTAAAATATGATTTCTGAAATACTAAAACCTATATCTTATTTTATAAAATAATTTATAAGTGTTTCAAAATGATTTTAAATTAAATATCGTATTTTCCCATTTACGCACTATTTTAGCAATAATGATAGATTTAGGCTATTACCGATACTTATCCCACATTGGTTGCTTAGATATATTGTATTGTGTTATTATAGATGTAGTTAGGCTATTATAGACACTTCTATGCTTATTGGTTGCATGTTTGCTTGTTACTTAATTGGTTGAAAATGGCGTTCGACGGAGATATACAATTAGAAAATATCCCAAAGGATCGAATTGCATCAACTGATCGGAAAAGAAGCATGGTGGAGTTGGAGATGTGCTCCAGACTTCAGGGAAGAAGCTGGATATTTTTATTTTATTTGTACTTAACTATTTTTGGTTAAGAACATGACCAAAGTGGTCACTATCGACTACTCTAGAGTGGCCAATATGTGCCACTATTGATGATGGCCGATTTGGCCAATTTTGACATGGATGATGGAGAGGCTTCGAGGAGCATGATGTGATGGTTTGTGTATTCATTCGTCCAGTTTTGGTGTTATTTCTCTTCGACGAGTGGTTTTGATGGTGAAGCAAAGATGTGATGTTTCGGCATGATGACTTTATGATTCGACGATGATGATTCTATGATTGGAAGTGATGGATTCGATGATGGATAGCTACACTTTAGGATGTAGAGCAATCAAATGGAAGGAACTAGTGGAGGAAGGTTATGGAATGTATGATGACATTCTTTGACTAACGATAGTTGTCCATAACAGTTTCCAATCGTGATGAATTCAGATGAGAGCTATAAGGATAGTTCCGAGATGAGCTCTGCTATGGACGACGTTTGTAAAGGGATCATTGATATTCATAGATTTTGATGTGTACTCGCAAAGAAGGGATACGTAAGGACACTCATTTGGGGTGGCGATGGCCCTTGGATCGCATATTGTTTAGATTCGTTGTACCCTGGACTATGGCAGTAGTAGTTTAGTTCCTAGGTGACAGAGTGGCACAGATTCAAGTACCGAGAAACCAGGATGTTAAGTAATCATTGACTGGGTGGTGAGGTCATACGAATATCGTATGTCCAAGTGGTGAGGTCATACGAATATCGTATGTCCAACACACTGAGTGAGCAAATGTGAGGATGGATAATGGATGCCGTGTTTTCTTTGATTTCTTTTATCACTTTAGGGATGTCACACAATGTGGATACTACAAATGCATATATCAAACACCCTTAGTACTTTGACATATAGTACACCCATGATGACTACGATAGAGTAGCATATATCCTATGTTATGTACTAACTCTTTGGATGTAGGGACATGTCAGGTGTGATTCTCCACACTCTCTCTTACATATACTATACTGACTTTATAATGTTTTGAGACTATTTATCGCTCACACTAGACTATTGTCTGACTCGAGGTTTTATGTTTTCTCGGGTACTCTTAAATGTGTAGACTAGATAGCAGGTGTAAACAAAACTTAGAGCTATATAGATGGATTAGCAGAAGGCAATGCTTTCTCATACATATATTTTGGACTTATTATTATTTATTCCACTGTGTGACACTATGGAGCCTTGACAGTGTTGACTTACTATTATTAGAGATAGTTTATCAGTTAAGTTTATTTATCAGTTATAACATCCCGTATTTAGAGGCCAAAAGCTAAGCGCTACAGATGCTACAGTCATCCATAGTGCTAACTTTTGGTGACAAAATACGGTAATGCTAATACTATCCAATATATAAGAAGCACCTGAATATGAATAAATCACAGATTTCAAAAACAATATTTTACTGATTGCATTTCAAACAATGAATCACGTCCAAGTTACACAATCCCATATTTGTTTCCCAAGTAAAGATCAAATATAATCATTACAATAATATGCCAAGAGCGACATATGATGATGCTCCCTTTGTTGATAAAAGCTATATAGTCAAAACCGACTTAACATACACACCAAAAATAAACAGAATAAACTACAACTCCTAAATAGCTATCCGTCATCCACCTACTCATCTTTAGGAGATTTATTCGTTAAAACTAAAACCGTAAACCTCAACCCTCGGCCTACTCAAATTAATTTTGAGCACTCGAGAGTTTTAGGGGAAAATAAAAACTTCGAGTCAGACTTAAAATCTGGTGTGAATAATAATGTCACATATCGGTTTACTGATATTATGTGAGACCACGCCGTTTAGCGAAACGATTTTTCCCTCACTAATATCCTTTCCAAAACATATATTTTGCAAATCTTTTCTTGCAACCAAACTGGTTAATCAATTGATTATAACAACAATAATGGTAATAGCAATATCCGTTATGCTAAAAATAGGTAACTAATGAACTATCTTTCTACAAGTAATAAATGGACTATTTACCTGAAAACTGCGCTGATTGCCCACAAATTAGACTAACTGTTCACAAACTAGAATAACTATCTGAAATCTGGACTAAATGTCTGCACACTGGACTAAATGTCAACAAATTGGACCAACTGTCCGAATCAAAATGGACTATCTGTCCGATTCATTTTTTTAGGGTTAACTACCCTTATCATTTTCTTTGAAAACCTTTTCAAAATGATTTAACCTTATAAATCATATTTATACAAGGAAAATATATTCTTAGCTTTATTCTAAGCTATTTTGCCATGTTAAATACACTTTACTCAAAATAATGTTGATGAATTTAATTGAGGATTACCTTCCCTCTCAAAATAAGTTAAGGCCCTTTTTAACATAACATACTTAGGCTATACTACCTAATTAATACATTCAAAATATTTGTTTAAAACCTTTAAACAACCCTTTCAAAGCCACTGAAACTACCCCTTTCGAAACAAACTAAAACCGTTTTACTTAACCTGGGCCGAAAGGCCAAATCCTTCCTTTCGAAGCCATTCAAAATCATCCTTACGAAAGCATAAAAACCCTTCCCTTCGAAATCTTTTAAAATATTAGACATCGTTTAAATATTGCCTTTCGAAAACATTGAAAAAACCTTACCTTTTAACCCTTTCGAAACCCCTAGGGAACCACCCCTTTGAAACCATTCATTAAAACGTTTCGAAGGCATCAAAACTCAACCCTTTCGAAAGCACATAGGTCCAATTTAAAACACGTAGAAACATCTTCCAAAACCATTAAAAATTATCTCTTTCAAAACCAATTTGTTTATACTTCCATCTGAGAGAAAGAGTCATTAAATTATTTAAGTCCAAAGCATCTGTTTCGAAAGCATTTCCCAAGTAAAGAATTGATGGCATAAAAACCACCCCTTCAAAAGCTTTGTAGAAGTGGCCAAGTTTCAAAAAGCAAAACAACCCTTTCGAAACCAATTTGGGTGGAAAGGTAAAAAGGCGGCTAAGGGGTTTTGACCTAGTTGGAAGCAATTATTTGAAAACAAAAGTGCAACCCAATCGAAACCATTTCTTTAAAACCGTTGACCTGGTCGAAAACTACTTAGTCAAAAGAAGCAGGCGCATTTTCATTTAAAAGCAAAGTAGTGCCTCAACCCCTTCGGAGCCCTTGGTTTCAACTCTATATCTTTCATCTATATCCAATTCACTACATATCAGTTAACTGATACCATATGTATTGGTTTCGACAGAGACGGAGGCGAAACCTAGTGCCGAAAGCATCGGAATGGTGAAAAACATGTTTATTTGTCTTTTCAAACTATTTCTTTGCACGCCTTGTTTGTCAAATTGTGATTAATTGCAAATTTCTCTTTTTAAAAAGTATTTTCGACTTTCCAGAATTAATAATTTAATTTTATTTACAAAAAGCCCATTCTCCTTTTATAAATATATAAAGCATTTATGTCTCATACCTTAAATAATTTTATGTACCCACTAAATCAATTAGGAAAATTCTACAAAAATTTCAGAAAATCTTTTTAATATGTTTTCCAACATATAAAAATTTCAGACCCAAACCTTTTATTTTTTAACCATTAATAATTTATAACCCAAACTATCATTTTTTTTACTAGAAAATTCATATAAATTCCAAAAAAAATCAGAAAATTATGAAAATTGAAAACTAACTCCAAAATAATATTTCTGGCCTATATGAAAATTTTCAAGGCATTTCGATGTCATTTAATAGGTTTTTCGTATGAAAACATGTCATAAAATCTATATGAACAACCAGAAATCATCAACAAGTATATACAATCATTCCATCATTCAAAAACATGGCAAATCAGTGCAAAATACTTTGGATTTCATCCTAAATCCGAAAAGAAAAGAAATATGTGATATAAAAATTATTCACCTTGGTTTTATAAATTAAAGAGATTGAAGATGTAAATGAATTTGATTTGAATTAGCTTCTTCCTTAGCTTTTCTTAATCTTCTTCCCTTTTTTTCTTGTTAATGGTGGCCGACCTCAAGTTAAAAAAATTTGATAAATGAAAATGAACATGTATGGGATACACAACCAAGGATTTAGGGTATAAGAATGGTCTCTTTTCTATTTTACCCCTCCTCTATTTCATGTTAACTCTTATTTTAATTCATTGGTTAAATGGAACAGCTACCCCTTAATAAAATCAAATCTCAATCCCTTAATCAACACATTATTTTATTTTATTTAATTAATTAGATATCCTAAATAATGTTACTAAAAGTATGAGTTGTTATAGACAATAAATCAATCAAAAAGGTAAAACATACCATTAAATAAGTCAGGATTAGTATTTCTAATCCTATTCTCAACCTCCCAAGTACAGTCCCTGTCATTGTCGCTCCACTGAACTTTGACTAATCTGACCGTCTTGGTTTTAAGCCTCCTCTCATCTCTCATAATAATATGAATAGGCTTCCTCACTATAGTTAAATCTGGTTCTACTACTAAGTCATCTAGCATAGTCGGTGCAATAGTAGTCTCTGAGTCTCTAACACACTTTTTTGAGATGAGAAACATGAAAAACATCGTGGACTCCTACCAAAATTCTTGGTGACTCAACTCTATATGCAAGTTTCTCGATCCTCTCAACAATAGTAATAGGTCCAACGAATCTCGATGCTAAATTTCCTGATTTCCCAAATCTAGTCACAACCTTCATTGGTGACACTTTGACGAAAACCCGATCTCCAACCAAGAAATTTAAATCTTTCCTCTTTCTATCTGCATAACTCTTCTTCCTAGACCGTGCCTCCTTAATCCTAGCTCGAATGACCTCAATCTTTTCTGCAGCTTCCTTGACCAAATTTGGACTAAGAACCAACCTATCCCTAGTCTCTAACCAACATAAGGGAGTTGCATGGCCTTCCATACAAAGCTTCAAATGGCACCATCCCAATACTAGTCTGATAACTGTTGTTATACGAAAACTCGACTAAGTGCAGATGGTCCTGCCATGATCCCCCGAAATCTAATACACAAGCTCTTAACAAATCTTCCAATATTTTGTTAACTCTTTCCGTCAGCCCATCTGTCTGTAGATGGTTAGTGGTACTTATCTTGTGCTTGGTTTCCAAAACTACCTACAGACTCTTCCTGAACTCGCTAGTGAATAAGGGATCTCTATCTCTTACTATACTATTAAAAATTTCCTGCAGTCTAACCACATTCTTGATAAACAACTTTTCCAAAAACAGGTGTCATTTTGGTTGACTTAACTTGAATGAAATGGGCACTCTTGGTTAGTCTGTCCACTATGACCCATATACTATCATTTCTCCTGTTCGACCTTGGCAACCCATCAATAAAGTCCATAGAAATAGAATCTCATTTCCATATCGGAATATCTAATGGCTGAAGGAACCCACTTGGCTTCTGGTGTTCGACCTTTGCTTATTGGCAAATCAAGCACTGCTTTACACATAAGCCAACATCCCGCTTCATACCTTCCCAGAAGAAACTCCTCTTCATATCCTAATACATCTTAGTTCCTCCTAGATGAATAGAGAACTTTGAACGATGGCATTTCTCCAAGACTTCTTTCCTTATGTTTCCTACACTCAGAATACATAATATTCATTTATTTCTCAACCGCCAATTCTGGTCAAGACTGAAATCTTTCAAGTCATCGCTATCGGTTCCATCTCTTAACTTCCTGATCTGTTCAACCAATACCGGATCTTTGTCATGTTTAGAAGTAATTCTTTCGATCATAACTGGTAGAACTTCCAAAAAAGATAACACTACGGTTTCTTCGCTAGATCCAGCCTCCGATCTCCACTACACTCTACAATCCGCTAATGCTTCTAAACCTTTCCACTCAGCAATCATTGCTAACACTGCATTCTAATGCTTCCTGCTAAGTGCATCTGTAAACTTGTTACCTTTCCCCGGTGTGTACTCAAACCCAAAATCATAAGCGGCAATAAACTCTAACCACCTATGTTGCCTTATGTTCAACTCCTTCCGAGAGAACAAATACTTCAGTGACTTATGATATGTATATAACTCAAACCTCTCTCCTAAAAGGTAACATCTCGCAACCTTCAATGCAAAAATCACTGCAGCTAATTCCAAATCATGCGTTGGATGTCTAACCTCATGCGGTCTAATCTCTTTAGAAGCATAGGTAATCACTTTACCTCTCTACATCAGCACAGCTTCTAATCCTGTTCCATATGCATCTGTATAAACTACCAAATACTGATTCCATTTCGGAACAATCAACGTAGGTGTATGGGTCAATAAGTGTTTCAAACTTTGGAATGCTTCCTCACACTTATCGGTCCATACATACTTCACATCCTTTCTTGTTAGCTTGGTCAACAGTGCTGCTATCCGTGAAAAATCCTTAATGAATCTCCGATAATTACCAGCTAATCCAAGAAAACTCTCTATCTCGATCATTGTCCTAGGTCTCTTCCAACTATTCACCGCTTCAATCTTAGTCGGATCTACTGACAACCCTTTCTCTAAGACTGCATAACCGAGAAACTTCACTTCCCTCTTTTAGAAATGACATTTCGAAAACTTCGCCTTTAGCCGATGCAGCCTCAGCATCCCCAGAACCACTCTAAAATGAACTTCATGCTCTCTTTCATCCTTAGAGTATATCAAGATATCATCTATGAAAACCAATATGAACCTATCAAAGTGCTCTTGGAAAACTCGATTCATCAAACCCACAATGAATGTTGGCGCATTAGTCGGTCCGAATGGCATAACTAACCATTCGTACGACCTATATCTGGTCCTAAATGCCATCAAAGTTATATTATCCTCTGCTACTCTGAGCTGATGGAAACCTATCTCCAAATTTAAAAGGGAAAATACTCTGACTCCACTCAACTGTTCAAACAAATTGTAAATTCTCGGAATGGATACCGATTCTTTGTCAACCTCACATTCAACTTATGATAATCGATACATAGCCTTAACGATCCGTCCGGTTTCTTAGCAAACACTACGGCTGCCCCCTAAGGCGAACTATTCGGCCTGATAAAACTCTTGTCTTCCCCGTCCACCAACTGCACTGTCAATTCCCTCATCTCTGTAGGGGTCATCCTGCATGGCGGCCTACTCACTGGTTCTGCTCCTGGAACCAAATCTATCTGAAACTCAATGGCTCGTTTTGGTGGCAATCCTACTATAGGCTCAAAAACATCTATGAATTCTCTAACCACAAAAACTTAACTCAGCTCATCTTTCGATCGCCACTATCAGGGTGTCTAAACGATATTCTCCTATCCTAGCAAAATATCCTAGTATCGTACTCACTTAACCAATCAATATCAAGAATAATTCAGAACCCTACAAAATTAAACACATGCAAACTGCAAACAAAAGCTTGACTTAACAAGTCAAACTATAACTGGTCACATCTCATCTCGAGAGTTGGAGACTCTCCTATTGGATTCGCAACCCGTAAGAAATACGTAGGTTCTAGGTTAAGCTTATCTACCAAACATCTGGATATAAAATAATGCAATGCACCAATATTTAATAGAATGTTAACATACATACCATGATCTAAAGCGTACCTCCCAAAATCGCCTTTCCTTTTTTCTAAGCTGTTGGCTTCGAAGTAGCAGGATCCAATGCATACACCTTGCCCTTTCCATCCTTAGCGGGCTCCTTCCACTAGTTCTTATAATGGCCAATCTAGTCACAATTGAAGCACCTGATGTTAGCGCCAGAATTGGTCACTAACAGCCTAGAATAGATTTATGTAGCGAGATAAATGAAGAAAGTAAATTAAAACAGAGGAATAGCATAGGTTAATGCAAAAATAATAGCAAAAAACAAGAACACCATAATTATAGTAGTTCGGCGTAACTGCCTACGTCCACTTTTAATATAATCTTTATTGTATTTTCAACCACTTAAATACAGATAAAATCCGCAAGGAATAATTAGAATTCAGTTTAGAATGGAAAAGAAACGAGCATAAGAAATGGCAGAGTCTCTCCATAGTTTTTGAAAAAGATCCCTTAAACTGGACCCCTTCCCCTCTATTTATAGATGTAGTTAGCCTGGCTTCCCTATCCAAGCCCATGACCAAAAGAGCTCGGCCCACAGTCGACAATCCAACTAGACCGACCCGTGTATGTCGACCCACTATTATCGATCCACTCAGGATGATCCGGGACTTTCTAGATGTCGGCTCGAAGTTCTTCCTACTCGTGCTCGGAGTAACCTGGTCCTTGCCCTATAGTGACTCACATATATGCTCGAGCCGATCCACTCCTCCATTTTTGAGTTCAAGCCAAAACAACCGATCCACACGACCAAACCACCAAAGCCGACCCTAAATGGTCGAACCATTAACGCCGATCCCATCCAGGCTGAACCACCAAGGCCGATTCCATCAAAGCTGAACCACCAAGGTCGATCCCACCTAGGTTGAACCAAACTCAGACTCCCACTATTGCCGACCAACTCATGCCGAACCACCTTAATCGAATGAAGATTGCCGAACCACCCTAATTCACCGAAGTCGATCCACTCTGCCGACCCCACATTCTCATAAATGATTGTAAACGACCGATCGTATACGACCGATCATATACAACCGACCGAGAATATCCGATCCTCACTCTAAGTTCCGACCCATAGTTTTTTGGTGACTCCATCTCCCAATGCCAACCCATCATCCATTACGCATCGACCCATATTAATCGAGGCCGACTTAGAGTAATCGCCATTATGACTCGAATTAGACCAACCCTTGTCGTTATGCCCACCTACGTTCAATTATAATTTCTACAACCTCCATTTTATAGCCAGACCAAGGTGCCAGGTAACATTTCCCTCCCAAAGTGTGCCTTGTGAATCAACATGATGCGCTTTGAATCAACAAGTAATCCATGTTTCCAAAGACTAGCTCGTTCAAAATGATAATTGACCATTGCTTTTTCATCAGTCTTGACAAAGCTTCGCATCGTCTAAAACATATTAGTTCATTCTCAAAGAGATTCTTCACATCCTGTTTAACTTTTCAAAAGATGAGTGTATGCAACTTTTCGAAGGCTGAATCATAGTAGGTTTTGCAAACCTATGCTTTTCTACCTATCCTACAACATTCATTTTTCTATCGCACTATCATCCTTGATTATCATTTCAAGTATATATATGTACATTTTTTTATATATCATTTTCTTATTTATTATGTTATTTTATTTATTATATATATATATATATATTATTTTCTCCTTTTTAAACAAGGGAGGGATCGGCATACAAAGGCCGATCCACTCGATCGGTTTACCTGGGTTAGGTTGGCATGTCGACTTGTCGAACTGTTGAAACGTGGTGACCGGGTCATTAGGAAGACGCCGGTTCAACTCCCATTCTCCATATAAAAGCCCGTGCCTCCACTTACTTCTTCTCCCTTCCACTTTATAATTTACTTCCTCTGGTTTTGCAAAAAAACTAAGCTCCCCCTCTCCACTAAACCGCTACCTTCATTCAATCATCTTCCTAATGTGCTCCTCCATCACTTTCGACTCCAAGCCCCAACAATCATTTGCCCCAGCTTTAAATTACTGCAAAGGTGAGGTCCCACACTTCATTTAAGATTTATTAGGTCATGCCTTCATGAACTCAAGCCAAATCTGAGCCGTATACATATTCGAACCTCCTTGGTGAGGATGAGAGGAAAGAGATAATGGGAGTGAGAGTATAGGTAGGGATAGTAAAGAGTGTTTAGCACATATTGGCATTGACCCGAGAGGAGCTGCCATTGGTGGTCTTAGGAAGGGAGGATGGTGATTTAGAGAAGAAGGGAGGACGGTGTTTGGTGGGAAAGAGGGGTCCGGTGCTTAAAGGGTGAAGGACCCGATAGGTAGCCTTTGTAGGCTGGCTCCTTAAGGAAAAATCTAGTCGGTATACTTCAATAGTAGACAGTTGGCATAGGAGTTTACAAGGTTGGATTGGTACCTCGAGTGGAAGTTGGTCGGTAGGATTCTGGCCATAGAATGGGTCGGTAGGATCCTAGTAGTGAGTGGATCGGCACTCCAAGAGGGAGTGGGTCGGTTGTCCGAGTGTACAGCAGCGATCAGTGTAGGTGGTTTAGGGTTAGGTCGGTGTTCTGAAGGAGAGTGTTTCGGTAATCTTAGTTTAGAGGGGTGATCGGGTCGTTTCAAGAGTAAGGCATATGGTTGTACTAAGTGTTGTGGCGGCATTGGCAATCAGAACCATCTCAATTTAATCAATGCATACATTATGATTGTACACTCTCGTGCTTGAGCATAAAATAGCGAACAATGACAAGGACCAATACTTGCATGCCTATGGACTTAATCCGGAATAATGAACTCATAGCTTAAGCAATTCTAAACGTGAATCTAGCCCAAAAAATGCAAGCAATAGCCTTCACAATCTATGATGCCAATGCTCGATTCCAAGACTTCCGTCATCGACTGTATGATAAAATACTAGAGACGGTCAGCGACGACGGTCTCTTGGATGATAACTCCAAACTTCATAACGTCATACTTGTCTTTTAAAATTTCAAGTTCTCTGTACTCATGTTTGAATCATCATTCTAGTTCACACACAACATGGGGGAATATATTATTGTTATGTCTAGTATTGCTTATCTTTTAAACAGGATTTTAATTGCTCCAAGCATCTTCCCAAAATGTCTAAGAAATCAAAATCCGCAACTATATCCAATAAACTTGGACCAAGTTCACGGCAAAATGTAGTAGAGATGTTGAGCTCGCCATTTGCTCCCATTCTAGACATTCCGGTCCTTCCCGCTAAGGTATAGATCCGGCTCACGATGCCGTAGACGAAGTTGTTGTTCTAGATAACCCCATCGATTCACATGCCTAAAAAACCGACGAAGCCGCTCTTCGTCGATTATGCTCCATTCAACCACCCTTAAAGATGTTTTAGTTACGTCGAGGTAAGATCTACCCTAAATTCCCCCAGCCGGATACACCACATGCAATAAATTCATATGTTGGGCCAGATGCATGCCACCCTTCAATCCATTTATCTGTGAGGTGTTAAAAGTATATAGAAATCACTTATACACAACTGCATCCCGATAGCCACACATTCATACACGGTACCTATATACTCTTCATGAGCATTCTGTTCAGACCTCCAATCCCTGAGGATATTTGCCACATCTACCGCTTCAAGAGACGTGCTGATAGCCCATCTTATATATGTTACCTGGCACTTTGGCCCAGATACATGGCGATAGTTGTAGTGCATATGGTTGAATCTAGGCAGGACTCGAGCTAATAGAGGATTGGAAGTATAAGAGACCGATGTAACTCAAGTTTGGATCGGCCTATACGCATGCGTCGGTGTATCTGTATGGCTCGGCAAAGGTGGATTAGCATTGAAGCATAGACATAGAGGATTGGCCAAGTTAGGCGGGTCAGAGTGGCTTGGTCAAGATGGAGTTGGTCCTAGTAGCTAGGTGTAGATGAGTTTGGCCTTGGTGGTTCGGCTAATTATGGTCCGGCTTCAGAAGTATTAGGGCAGGTGTCGCTTGGTCGAGGAAAGGAAATCAAGATGGTTTGGTCAAGATGTCCAAGGAGAGAACGCTTGGCAAGGGTGGCTCGGCACTTGGGGTACCGGCCTCGGAGGGATTGGTTCATTTGGTTCGGCATTTAGTGGCCCGGCCTTGGAGAGTTTGATACAAGTGGCTCGGCTATGATGGTTCAGCCTTATTGGACCAGTCAAGGTAATTGGTGTAGAAGTGGTGCGACCGGCCTTCCTTTACTTCAACTCATACCAACAATTCCCTCGAGTTATGTGAGGACCAACTTTGAGTTACTAACGAGAAGACCCGAGATCGGCCAAGGCCGGTTGGCAACCATCGTTCGATAATGGTGGCTCGGTATGATTCACACGGTCAACTTGACTTACGACTACGGACCAAGCTACCTTGGTCTTGGGCCTGCGTAGGGAGTCCAACCTATATTCATCTATTAACAGAGGGCAGGGGTACAGTTACTTTTTTGGGAGAATACCAAAGAGACTCTACCATTTTCTACACTAGCTTTCTTTTGTTTAAAATTTTCATTCAAGTTGTTCGTTTATGGATTTTAGATGCATTGAAGTATTTTTGAAAGGCAATAAAGATTACATCAATAGTGGATGTAGGCAGTTATGCCAAACCACTATAATTTTGGTGTTCTTGTTTCCGTTGTTATTTTTGCATATATTCCTCTGTTTTAATTTACTATCTTCATTAATCTCTCTACACAAATCTATTCTTGGGTGTTAGTGACCAATTTTGGTGCTAACATTTTGGTGCTTTCACTGAGTATGCATTCTTAGGCTGTAAGGATCTACTTTGTCGCTACTTTATTGAGGTAATCCCTCAAAGGAGATCCAAGTTTATTCTTAAAGTTCACAAATCCTACTCAGAGTTCTTACAGATAACTCTAAGATGTCAAAGCCATGCATCAGATCTGCCTCCTAAAATGCCTATGCTAATGAGACCGAAAGTGTCCAACAATTAGGACCAAGCATTCAGCAAGCTAATGTAGTTGCAGAACTCATCACCGTCCTAAACCAAATAGGAGTTTTCACTAGGGCAGAGTTCAATGAGCTGATGAGAGAGCTCGTGGAGAGCACGAGACAACTTAACGAGCAAATTCAAGTTAACTTCGACCTCATGGCTCGGCTTACTTAGCAACTGCACTAGAGTGTTGGAGGAAGCTTCGCTTCCTTCTCGTCATCCGATAGCCTCATCTCTTCTGATGAACATCTCAAGCATAGATGTCGTAGAATTGAAATGGTGCAAACAAATGCTGCATATCAACCCAACAGGACGGATCCTGGTTCCCTCCTTGGAGCCATGTCCCCTCACCTGCATCTAGGAAATCGCACTCAAGTTAGAATGGGAAACTCTGGATCTAGAGCACGAGTGGAAGCGACCGACCGACTAACCAAGGACGCAATGAAGCAGGTCCCCAGGACACTTGTTTGGGAGATCACTGATCAATGAGGCACCAGCCGGGACGGTTTCATAGGACGGACTACAACTTGCCACCTCCTATCTAGATCCTGGGTTTGTTAGTTGTGGTTAAACAACTGATGAGGGAGAACCAGGGCTTATCAAACAATGATTGGGGCACAACTAAGAGTCATACTCCATTCGTAGATGCTATCCTACAAGCTAAGTGCCCCCGAAAGTTCAGCATGTTGTTTATTCCCCCCCTTTGAAGGGAATGATCCCTGACATTATGTAATAAGATATGAATGGATGATGGACTCAGCCGGGGCAAATGATGCAATCAAAAGTAGTGTTTCCCAATTACCTTATCAGGAATCGCCACCATGTGGTTCAACAGACTTTTTCCATGATCAATGTCCAGGTTTAATGAGTTGGCAAAGAAATTTGTGGATCAATTTAGGATCCATCCCACTCGTACAAAGGACGTGATGTCTTTATCTAGTGTGATACAGGCTTTAGGGGAGTAGTTAAAGGAATATTTGCAAAGATTTCATGTTGCTACAACCGAAATTAGCAACCCAAATGACCATGTTATTTTTACGGCCGTATTGCAAAGAATAGATCCGGATTCAAAGTTCGGTGATTGGCTAGCAGGAAAACCTCGAGCTACCTTGGAACATTTTTATTCAATGGCCCACCAGTTCATGAGAAGGGAGGAAGCCGGGTGGATGAGGCAAGGCAGTGTGCCAGGGCCTGGAAAGGAGATATGCAAAGCAACATTGCGGTAAAACAGGCTGGCGGTAACTTTGGAGAAGCCCAGGTCAATGTTCAAAACAAGGCGGAGTAGTCTAAACAGTCCAGAGGAGGAACTTACGAAAGGAAGAGGGAAGTAGAACAATGGAAACTGTGCATCCTAACCTATAATAAATACACTCCTCTGAATGCATCCTTGGAAAATATTTATTTATCAACTTGTAATACATTCCAATACCAGAAGCTGCGCCTAAAGGAATCTACCGAGAAACAAAAACAGACTGGGAAGTACTGCCAATTTCGTGAGACCTACAAGCACAACACTGAGGAACGTAGACACCTGCATGATGGTATAGAAAATTTAATTCGATAAAAGAAGTTAAAACAATTTGTTAAGAATACGCAAAATGGCGGACAGGGAACGTCCGACCCCGGTCGCGGGTAGGCTTCACGTTACCTTGAGAAACCTTCTTAAAGCGTAGGTAGACTGATCACCAACATGATAGTCGATGGGCCTCATCCAGTAGACAAGAGTTGGCAAGAAATGGAATGCCATGCTAATTCCTTAAAGCCTGCGGATTTCGAATGCTGCTCGAACTCGAAAGAGAAACTCCAGTGAAACAGCAGCGAATGATGATAGATGATATAGTATTCAAGAGCAGGGATGCCGATCGGGTGGAGGCCCACTATCGACCCGATGGTCATTTTGGCCACGATTGGGCCACCGTTTATGATAAAGATACTGATTGATTGTGGGAGTTCTATGAATATTATTTTCAAAAATGCATATGACCAAATGAAGATGGAGGCGAAAGATCTAAAACCATCTAAAGCACGTATTCATGGTTTTAATGATGCAGCCAATGATGTGATAGGTTTTGTAGAATTACTAGTTGAGTTAGGAGAAGGTGAACCTAGGAGGGCACGGATCCTACTGTTCATTGTTTTGGATGTTGATTTCTCATACAATGTGCTTTTTGGGCCGATTGGCCTTGGCCGAGTTTAGGGCTTCTTTAGCCCCATGGTGTTTAACCTTGAAATTTTTTATAGATAGAGGAGTTGGTGTTGTGCATAGCAATCAAGCGACTGGTTGTGCATGTTATGTGGTTGAGCTGAGAGAGGCCCAGCGAAGAGAGAAGGGTAAGGTTGTGGACAACTATGTCCGTATCCATGTTGCTGAAAATTGACAAGTGATGCCCGAGCCTTGGCTTGGGCAGTTGGGTCGGATCGACAGAGACATAAATTTGAAAGAAGATGATGAAGAACCCAAGGTGTCTGAAGGGGCACCGGCTAAATTGACGATTGTCATTCCAGTCAGCCATGATGACCCATCACGGGTGCTTAAGATTGGATTGCAATTCACCCCCTCGATGACTGAGGATCTTACTGCCTCCGAACAAACCTAGATGTTTTCGTTTGGACCCACTCTGATATGTGTGGGATTTCTCCTACCATCGCAAGTCATATGTTGAACATTGACGCAAAGTATGTGCTAGTGAAACAAAAAGGAGAGGTATGGACCCGAAGAGGTTTGCTGCTCTCAGAGAGAAGGTGGACAAACTCAAAGCCAATGGATTCGTCCACTGTGTCCTCTACCCTGAATGAGTATCTAATCCCGTACTAGTGAGAAAAGCAAATGGGAAATGGAGGACCTGTGTTGATTACTCAAACCTAAACAAAGCATTCCCTAAAGATAGTTCCCTTTACCTAGAATTGACCAGTTGGTCGACTCAACAGCAGGACACGAGTTATTGCCATTCATGGATGCTGTGTTTGGGATGGAAACTGAAAGGGAGTCATGGATGACTCCATTCAAAGAATATCTGTTATGAGGAACTTTGCTCGAGAGAAAGAATGAGAGATGACAAGTCATTCGCAATGCCTTACAGTATATAATGGAGGATGGAGTAATGTATCAAAAAGGATTCTCGGTTCCCTTACTTCGGTGCATCGCCCACGATGAAATAAAGCAGGTATTGAAAGAAGTTCATGAAGTGGAATGTAGCGACCATACTGGGGGGCAGACGCTAGACAAAAAGATCCTTCGTTATGGATACTATTGGCCAACTGTGAATCGAGATGCCGAGGACTATGTAAGAAGATGCGACAAATGCCAAAAGTATGCGAAGATCCCGAGAGCTCCGTCAACGGAACTCACACAATTGGTTAGTCCTTGGCCATTTGCAATATGGAGGATCGATATAATTGGCTCCTTACCGTTCTCCAAAGGTGGTGCGAAATATGCAATTGTTGCGGTCGATTATTTTAGCAAGTGGGCAGAAGTAGAGCCCTTAGCTACGGTCACAACCAAGAAGGTCATCAATTTCGTTGTACGAAAAATTATATGTCATTTTGGCCTCCGTCGAACTATCATCATGGAAAACGGAACTCAGTTCGAGAGTAGGGAGTTTAAAGAATTCTGCCAAAATTATGGCATTGAGAAAAGGTTTGTAGAAGTTGCTCATCCTAAAGCCAATGGATAAGTTGAAGCCATAAACAAAATAATCAAGTCCATATCGAAAAAACGTTTGGAGAAGGCCAGAGACAAGTGGGTAGATGAGCTTCCAACAACGCTTTGTGCTTACAGAACCACCCACAAGTCCGCAGCCGGTCATACTCTAATTTCTTTGGCATATGGCACTGAAGTTTTTATACCCGTGGAACTTGAAGTTCCCTCTCATCGGGTGATTCATTATGATCCTAGGATGAATCAGGATCTCTTAATGGAATAATTGGACTTTGTGGATGAAAAACATGAAGAGGTTAATTTAAGGGCGGCTGCATATAGGCCCTGAGTTGCTCGATATTATAATGAAAAAGTTCATCCGAGAATCTTTAATGCAGGTGATCTCGTTTTGAAGCGAGTTTTTTTGATCCCATCACATATGAATCCCACATGGGAAGGTCCATACGTCATCGAACGGAAGCTTGGAGAACAGACGTTCAAGCTAGCGACCATCGATGGCATGAAGCTCCCCCGAGCATGGAATAACGAGCATTTGCGCCGTTATTTGGACTTAGCCTATTTCTTTTGCATTTTAGTAGCAAATGTTTCCAATATATGTTTCTTTTAATGTTCTTTGTTTCCGGCATGTAATAAGACAATTCAGTTTGTTCCTATTTGTTATGATCAGTAAAGGCTTGAAGCCGTTTTTTATGAACTATTGGTGTTCCGTGTGTCATAATTCCTCGGAAAAAATTAAATTACATTATTCTGTCCGGCTTATGAATTCACGCAGAAAATTAAAAGTCAATCGATAAAACAAAAATCTCTAAGTCCCCGGAGCGTGGACTAGAGTATTCTGTGTCCCCAGAGTGCGGACCAAAGTATAAATGACTTAAAAATCTCTAAGTCACCAGAGCATGGACTAAAGGACTCTAAGTCCTTGAAGTGTGGACTAAAGTATAAACGAATTAAAATTCTCTAATATCCGGGAGCACAAACTAGAGCACTCTGAGTCCACAGAGTGCAGACTAGATTATAAACAACTTAAAAATCTCTAAGTCCCCGGAGCGCAGACTAGAGTACTATGAGTCCCCAAATTGCAGACTAAGGTATAAAAGACTTAAAAATCTCTAAGTCCCCAGAGCACGGACTAGAGTACACTGAGTCCCTGGAGTGTGGACTAGAGTATAAATGACTTAAAAATCTCTAAGTCCCTAGAGCGCGGACTAGAGTACTCTGAGTCCCCAGAGTGCGGACAAGAGTATAAACGACTTAAAAATCTCTAAGTCACCAGAGCGTGAATCTGAGTACTCTGAGTCCCCGAGGTGTAGACTAGAGTATAAACGACCTAAAAAGCTCTAAGTCTCCAAAGCACGGATTAGAATACTCTAAGTCCCACCTAGAGTATAAATGACTTAAAAAATCTCTAAGTCCCTGGAGCATGGACTAGAGTACTCTGAGTCCTCGGAGCGCAGACTAGAGTATAAATGACTTAAAAATCTCTATGTCCCCAAAGCACTGACTAGAGTACTCTAAGTAACCAGAGTGCGGAATAGCGTACAAACGATTCATAAAATCTCTAAGTCCTCGAAGCGCAGACTAAAATATAAGCAATTCAGAAATCTCCAAGTCATGCGAAAGCGAACAGGTGCTTAGAGGACCTACAAACTTTGAATGTCAAGTACTAGTTGGATTATAAGCTAAACACCGTAAATGATCGAAAACAAAGAAATAAATTTTTATATACTAATCGAAGATTCAGTTCCATTACAACTTCTCCTAAACTTGAAGCAAAGAGTCTATTTACAATGACTATGAAAATAAATAGAAGCAACTGCATGATTCAGTCCTATTCGGATTGAAGGAGGCATGATCGAAAGCTACGTTTTGATTTTTTCTCTTTCTTTGGTTTCTCCGAAAGCTTCTCATTCGAGTGTTTTGTCTTGGATTCCTTGCTCCCTAGTGAGGTAGTGCTCGAGGAAGGAAGAAGAACTTCCAGTGGTGTGGTCCCACCAGGGAGAATGAACTTCAGGGGCCTGTTTAGAGGATCATTAAGTTCCACCACCTGAGGCTCAGCCTTAATTTCAGCTTTCTTCTTCCCCTCTTCCATGATTTGCTCCTTCATACTCAGTTTCGAAGTGTGTTTGGAGACGCCCGTGATTTCAACCTCATAAAGTTCTTCTACAGGTGAGGGATTCTTGAGTTTGTGATCAACGAGCGCCTTGATCATTTGACCATCGGGCCTGGGAGTATCCCCAGTGTGAGATGCCTCTCCCATTTTCTGTTCCTTCTCTGTGGAAACATCGCTCTTGGAGTTGGTCTGGGATCATAATGGCCTACACGAAGCCATAAAAAATAATATTAGAGTACATTTATTATTCGTCAAAAGCGATGGTCCTTTCAACCCTAGAAAGAAAAATTACATACCGGCTTCCGGTTGACTCTCAGCTGTTTTAGTAGTATCACTCTCTAGAATTGGGAAGAGGACGTGTACATCAAGCTCGGGTTTCTCTGGGTCATAGCCAACATGCTACTCGAAAGGATCGAGTGATGAACAACCAGCCGGCTGGCGGAAGGAGGAACTGGAGACTCAGTTTCGGATGGGCCAGCAACGCCATCCTTCCCTTTCGGTGAGGAGGAATCTCTTCCATAAAGGACTTTGGCTGCAGATAAGTCAGAAGGCTCGTTTCCTCGAAGCACTTCCTTCACAAGAGAATCGTTATCAGCCTCTTCTGTGCCCAGCTCCACTCATTTAATTTTTATTAGAGTATTCCATGCTTCGACTAATGATTCATGGTAACCCTCACATAGAAAAGATAGATCTCGATGCACAAGAACTCGAGCGTTCTATTCAGCAATAAGCTAATCAAATTAGCTTTTAATTTCTTCTCTATCGGCTTTAGCAGCTGCCTCGAGGTGAAAATCGATTTCTGTCACAGCCATTCTTTTGCCCTCCTCATGGCCTGTATGCTTTAACGCTTCAGCTTTGGAAAGTTCCTCATTAAGCTTCGTTTTTAAGAGTCGTGTTGCGACGATCTCCTTGAAATATCGCTGCGACTCATCCTTTACAGCAGTCTTCTCTTCTTTCTCTTTAAGCAGCAGATCATCCACTTCTTTAACTTGTTGAGCGAGGATATCCATTTCTTTTTGGTTGGAGTCTGTTTCTAAGGCTAGAGCACCACTACGTTGATCTGCCTCATCAATTTTATTTTTGCGAGTAGCATGCAGATGGCTTACAACCTCAGCTGTATCTTATGCATTTTGCTGGACAGCCTTAGGTTGAGATTTGTACAAGGAAAGCTCTTCATCCTGGGCTTTAATAATATCTTTATCATGGATGGCTTCAAGTTTCAAGCGATCGATTTCATGTTGACATTCCATAGAAACTTTTGAAACTTTTTCTACCAAATGAATAAATGTATCATGTTGGACATAGACATCGTTGTTCCAGGCGATAGCGCTTTGTTTAACATGCCCTGGAATAGGATGAATCATAGGAAGGAAGTTCAATCCATCGAAGCATATTTTTGGAAACGTGGCCTTAAGCTCGGCTAATTTTTCAGTTGTCTATGGATCGTGTGCAGAGGTTGGAAGAGTATGCCTTGCCGGAGCCACAGACTTTTTATGAGGCTCATGAGATTGCTTGGTGCAGGATGAGCTAGAGTGTTTGTCGTGAAAAGACAGTACAGATCGTGCTATATGGAATTATATTAAACAAGTGCGGAAATAAACTAGCTTACTATAATAAAGTGAATAAGTAAAATAAAACAAGCACACTAGAAATTTTTATACCGGCTCGAACTTCTCGTTCTATGTCCAATCCCAGTCTCCTTTTGGAATTTCAACTACAACAACCCTCACTTAACCCAGAGGAACAGGTTTACACTGGCTGAGCAACCAAACAAGACTTCACCCGCCTAAGCAACCGAATAAGACTTCAACTGCCTGAGTAACCAAACATGACTTCTTTATAAATAACAAATGTATCTGACTGTAGTGTGTTCTTAAATAACAATGATAAATCGATTAAGTACAATCTTTCTATAATCTTCTCCTTTATGATATATAGTGTGATGTGCTTTGAGAATTGTGGAAGATAAAGTGATTAATGATCAAAGTATGTAAGCAATTTGAGTGCAATTTGAAAGTTTGAGAATAAATGAGAATTCAAGAATGCTAAAAGTAAGTTCGGTGAGTTGTTTGTTGAATTCTGTAATCTATTTGTAGTATATAAAGAGTTGCATCTATTAATGAAAAGTTATAATGAAAAGAACAGATGCAACTTTTGATTTTAAAAATGTTTCTCTTGGTGAAGAGAAGTGTCTTTTCAAGAAAATAGCAGTTGGAAATATTCAGACGTCTGAATTTAAAATTTCAGACTTTTGAATTAGACTGAAACGCAACAGCAAGCTTTTAGTCAATTTTTGACTATATTCAGATGTCTGAACATTATCATTCAGACGTCTGAATATTGTAAAAAAAATCAGGTTTCAACATTCAGACGTCTGAATGAATGGTTTCAGACGTCTAAGTTTGAACTTTTGTGCATGTATATGCATGTGTGTGCATATAATATATTGTTTCAGGAGAGATTTTAACAAATTTCTAAGTAAAGTATAGACTCTAAACACACAATACTCAACTTTAAACATCTGAAAAGGAATCTGCAATAGATCTCCTGCAAAGATGGTTAGTATACACTTAATATTTTATATAGGTTTTCATAATCAAAATCAAGATTCCAACATTCTCCCCCTTTTTGACGATGACAACTATATAATCAATAATAAATATTTAAAGTATTGTTACTCCCCCAGTCAATATGCACAATTTTATACTTCTCCCCCTTTGTCATCGACAAAAAGAAAGAGCATACACAATAATAGGTAGTTCATTTCATTAAAGCAATCTGAGTAGTAGAGAATAATGTTAGTCCGTGAGATGATGGTTTTGATGACAACAACCTTAGAATAGAATATAAATACTAACAGTACAAGTTTATATATATATATATGTATGCAGGATTTAACCATGCAGGTACCAAGAATGAAGACTGTACAGTATAGAGATTCAAGACATCAAGATTGAAGACTCATGAGTATCAAGATTATCAAGAGTTCAAGAGTTCAAGAGTTCAAGTAATTTATTTTTTAATTAGAAATTTTGTTAAAACTCCTAGAAAAGCACTAACATCTTAAAATCGAATTTATTCGTGGAATAGAATCCACTTCGAGCCTGTTAAAGGGATGGAACCCTAAGTAGGATGGAACCTACAAAAAATCTAGCGGAACATTGTTTTGTATCCGCTAACTTTTTATTCAAAATGATTTTTCAAAATTATATCTTGTTTTCAAAATGATTTCAAAACGTTCCATTTAAAAGAATCAAAAACATCTATCCTGATTTCAAACACATTTAGCCTCAAAATAATCTTGAATTTCAAAATCAAATTATCCTTGGTTTCAAACTATCTTTTAAAATAAAAGTATATTTAATTTTTTTAATATTTATATATTTAGATTTAAATATAAAATTATAGTAAAATTTTATAATACCAAAATATTATATTATATATTTATTTATGTATTTCAACTATATTTAAGTATAGTTATAAAAGTTTAAAATAGTTTTAAAATAAGATAAAAGTTATTTTCAAAGAAAAAAACATCAAAAATTCCTTTGGGATGTCGACATGCCCAAGTACCCCATGTCGACATAGTGTCAGTTGAGTTCAAAATTTAAATATCAAAAGAAGCGTCTATTCATCATAACTCTTCACGAATGGACATGGATGTTGTTCTTCTATAAATAGGGGTTGGTTTCAACGAATTTTAATATAGATTTTCTGGTTTTTCACTACTCTTCTTCTTCCATATTTATATATACATATTCTTACCATTACTCTGCCGAAATCAACATTGAATCTAACTAGATTATCTCTGGTTTGATTCTCTATCACGATCTCAGCAAGATCCTCAGTGCTATTCAGAGTTATAAGCTTTTTGTAACCAACTTAGCGAGAAAAGGTGTGATTGTGGCCTGGGAAATCAATTAAGCGAGATAAGGTGTGATTGTAGCCTTAGGAAATAAATTGGGTGAAGTTGTTGCCCATGAAATCAAGTATCTCTACCCAGAGGATTGTGATTCTGGAGGGTGTACCTCGTTGCCTTGAAACCGAGGGTGTAATTGTAAAGATTGTTTTTTGAAAGGAAATCCGTACTTGTGTGCGGGACTGGATGTAGGGTTACTCCGAACCAGTATAAAATCCGGTGTGTTCTTTCCATTACTGCTTTTACTTTATATTCGCATCTGTGTTTGATTCCTTGATCATATCTGTGTCTGAATATTGCATACATTTGTATTTAAATTAACAAAAACTCAAAGAGATTTAACAATTCTCTAAAACACTATTCACCCCCTCTTGTGTTAATCCTATCCTTAAGATCTGTAATCCGCATTTCTCACATTTGGTATTGGAGCGAGGTTTTCAAAGTTTCATAATCTAATTTTTGAAAAAGTTTTTAAAATGGCTACCAACACTGGTATTGTTACCAACACGAGTATCCATGTCACTAGTTCATTAGTAGAAGGTCAGTCTACTATCAGACCACCACTTTTTAATGGTAGTAACTATGCATATTGGGCATGTAGGATGAAAATATATTTACAGTCTGTAGCATTAGATACTTGGAATATCACACAAACTGAATATTTTGAACCCACAACTGATTTTGCACAGCAGACCACTGAGCAAAAGACTGTTGCACAAAATAATTCTAAAGCAATGAATATTTTATTTTGTTCACTCAATAGAAATGGATTTAATAGAGTGTCAGTTTGTAAGTGTGCATATGAAATCGGGAAAACTTTGCAAGTGACTCACGAAGGAACGAGAAGTTAAACAGACAAAAATTTCCATGCTCACAAATCAGTTTCAATTATTTAAAATGAATTCTAACGAGTCTATTTCCGATATGTATAGTAGATTTCAGGATATTGTGCATTCTTTAATATACTTGGGAAAGGAATTTTCGAAAGAAGATTAAGTCAAAAGAATTCTAAATTTTCTTACTCCAGAATGGGATCAAAAGACACCTGCGATCGAAGAGGCAAATGACATCAATACTTTAAAGATAAAAGAATTAATTGGAAAACTAATGTCGTTTGAAGTTCAGATGATCGGGAGAAGATAAAGCAAAGCATCTGAAAAGAAATCAATGGCATTTAATGCATTGACTGATGGATCAGACTCAAACAGTGATAATGATGAAGAGATAGCCTTTATGACCAGGAATTTTTGGAAATTTATGAAATACAGAAAGATGAGTAATCTCAATAGAAACAACTATAAGAACTCTGGAAATCAGAATGTAACGCCAAACAATGTCAAGTGTTTCAACTGTGATGAACCAGGGCATATCAAAAGAGATTGTTCGTAACCAGATAGGCAAAATCCTCCTATAAACAATGATTCAGTAAAGAAACTAAAGCATGCATTTACTGCTACTCTAGATGACTCAAACTCGCCCTCAAGCGATGATGATCAGAAGATAGATTATTCAAATTTATGTTCCACGGCAGCTCACGATTCCGACGAAATCAGAGAAACGGACTTGGAAATAGATACACATTTACAATATAGTTGGTTGAAATTGCATACTTAGAATTAGATGTTTGATTGCTTGACTGATTGATTTTGAATTGTTGTGTTATTTGAATTTTAAATTTTTTACTATTTTTTTATAGTATAATAATATATTGAAAATACTATAATTCTAATAATATTCCAAATATATATACACATTAAATATAATAAGTATATGTGTGTGTGTGTGTGTGTGTGTGTGTATCAGAGTACTTAGGAAAAATAAATCATAGAAATTCATAGGCACATGTCGACATGGTCCCCACCATGATGTCGACATGGGTACCAGAAATTGAAATTCAAAATTTGAATTCAAATGGTTGAATTTCCCTCCATCTTTTCACTTCATTCAATTCTCGCATCTTTTGACCAGAGAACATGTCCTTTGAGAATCTATTTATTCACTATCTTTTATCATATCTTGTCACTCTCATTTTCAAATTCAAACTCTCTCTTCAAAACTTCAAGCTCTCTATTCTCTACTTTAATGGTTTCTTCAAGCAACCCCTCCACCATGAGAATTTCCAAAAAAAAATAAAAGAGCAACTCTTCAATGATCCGGAAGCAATAAAAGCATACATCAATTATGCTAATTATGCCAAAGTCCATCCTGGAAAGTTTGCTATTTTTCAAGATTTTTCTTCTTATGAAATTGATTCTCCTTTTGCAAACAATCATATTCTTAGTCTTGTTGATGTTTCTCAAAATGATTTTGTTTGCTATCCAAACCTTGTCAAACTTTTCTATGCAAATTTAAACCGTGGATTTTATAATGGAAATGAGGGTGAACTTTGGAGTAGTGTCAAAGGCACTAGAATTGTTTTGAATTGTGATCTTTTGGGTACCATTCTCAATTGAAAGAGTACGGGAATTGATCTTTATAGTCTTAAAATCGATGAAAATGATCGTGAGACATTTCATCATATTTTCGAAGGGAATGATAATTTTGAATTCAAAAATAGAAATTTTCGACCAAAAGCAAGAATTGTCAATCTTCCTTTGCAACATACTTTGACCCCAAGATCGGGGAATTTTAATAATCCTACTTCAAAAGTTTGCAAAGCACTATTTTCTATTTTTGAAGACTATGACATTAATTGGGCGCAAGTTATTTTGGATGAACTTCGTCCCAAAAACCTCGAAATGGGTGAGAATACTTTGTATCATGGAATTTATCTCACTCGGATTTTTAACTATTTTGGAGTGGATTTCGAAGGAGAAGAATTTGTTTCTAGAAAAGTTTTCAATCATTCCAACATTTCGCTTATGAAAATTCCATTTGTTTTTCAACCTTATGAGACTCTTGCCAAAAAGGAAGAGCGTTTGGCTCATGAGGAGATGGAAGAAGAGGAAGAAGAAGAAGGGGATGAAATGGAAATTGAAAAAGAAGAAGAAGGTGAAACTTCTTTGGAAAGAATTGACTATCCTCCTAATCCATCCAACAAAACCCTTCTCAAAAACCAAAAAGCGATTGTTGAGAATCAACGGATTCTTAAACAATCTGTTAGTAAGAAGTCGGACAAAATTTCATCCAAGATGAACAAGTTCATTTCCAAAGTCAGCAAGAAACTTGGACTTTCTTCATCATCCTCTAACTAGTTCTATCTTTTCGTACCTCGTTGTATTTGTTTTAGTTTTGAATGTTTGTGTAGTTCTTTATGATTAATCGTTGCATCGTCTTAGTATGAAATGAAATGGAATTTCTTTCCTGTTATCTAGCCTATCTTATCTCCAGAATAAATGTTAGTATATTATACACACACACACACACACATACACATACACAATTATTCACAAAATCAAAATAAATCATCAAATTTCACTACACTATGTCACATACCCCCTATAACCATATCGACATGTACTAGTCAGAAATGACAATTCATTTTGAATTTGAAATTTGAATAACTACCATATGTCTATTCATTTCAAACGAATTTCTACACCTATAAATACCTAATTCTTCCAGAATTCATCACTGAATATTATTTTTTATCTTCTCTATCTCTCATTCTTCTCACAATTTCAAATATGGCTAATCTAACTTATCTAAGAATCTTGAAGAAACTCTTAATTCATTTAAGAATATTCTCTCGTTCATTCTTCGTAACCAACGACACTTAGAATTGAGCCAAATGCAGATGATTAAGAAGCAAGAAAGGCATTTCGATGCGATACGATGGATGATTTCCTCCCTGCACAAGGATGATAACGAAGCACAACTTCCAGTATCTCTCACCAATGACGATGACAATTGGGATGCTATTAAAGCAGATCCTATTTTTAGAGAAGAATGATGGGCGGAAGTTTCTTGTAATGTTTGATTTTATTGCTTTGTTTGAATTGTTTGCTTTGATTAATTTGATTTCATTTACTTTAATTTGGTTTGATATGGATTGATATTTAGTGTGGATTGATAATTGTACAAAACATATATAAATATAAATTTGATCATTATTTGATTATCAAGTCTGTCAGTTTAAACTATATACATCTATTACATACTCCATTGTATAGTTTATTAATGCAGGTAGTTTAGTCCAAGAATGAGGGGGAGTTATATAAGTTTGGAGATGGTTTTTGTTGATGACAAAGGGGGAGAAATATAAAATAGGGTAGTTAGGCATATATTAAGGGTTTTTATTAGGATAGAAGTAATATTATATAAACAAAGGTTGTCATCATCAAAAAGGGGGAGATTGTTAGTCCGTGAGATGTTGGTTTTGATGACAACAACCTTAGAATAGATTACAAAATATAAATACTAATAGTATAAGTTTAGATATATAAGTATATGCAGGATTTAACCATGCAGGTACCAAGAATGAAGACTGTACAGTATAGATATTCAAGACATCAAGATTGAAGACTCATGAGTATCAAGATTATCAAGAGTTCAAGAGTTCAAGAGTTCAAGTAATTTATTTTTTAATTAGAAATTTTGTTAAAACTCCTAGAAAAGCACTGGCATCTTAAAATCCAATTTATTCGTGGAATGGAATCCACTTCGAGCTTGTTAAAGGGATGGAACCCTAAGTATGATGGAACCTATGAAAAATTTAGTGGAACATTGTTTCGTATCCGCTACCTTTTTATTCAAAATGATTTTTCAAAAGTATATCTTGTTTTCAAAATGATTTCAAAACCTTTCTTTTAAAAGAATCAAAAACATCTATCCTGACTTCAAATTCTTTTAGCCTCAAAATATTCTTGAATTTCAAAATCAAATTATCCTTGGTTTTAAACTATCTTTTAAAGTAAAAGTATATTTAAGTTTTTATATTTATATATTTAGATTTAAATATAAAATTATAGTAAAATTTTATATATACCAAAATATTATTCTATATATTTATTTATGTATTTCAACTATATTTAAGTATATTTGTAAAAGTTTAAAATAGTTTTAAAATAAGATAAAAGTTATTTTCAAAGGAAAACAAAACATCAAAAATTCCTTTGGGATGTCGACATGCCCAAGTACCCTATGTCAACATAGTGTCAGTTGAGTTCAAAATTTAAATTTCAAAAGAAGTGTTTATTCGTCATAAGTCTTCATGAATGGGCATGGCTGTTGTTCTTCTATAAATAGGGGTTGGTTTCAACGAATTTTAATATAGATTTTCTGGTTTTTCACTGCTCTTCTTCTTCCATATTTCTATATAAATATTCTTACCATTACTCTACCAAAATCAACATTGAATCTAACTAGATTATCTCTGGTTTGATTCTCTTTCACTATCTCAACAAGATCCTCAGTGCTATTCAGAGTTATAGGCTTTTTGTAATCAACTTAGCGAGAAAAGGTGTGATTGTGGCCTTGGAAATCAATCAAGCGAGATAAGGTGTGATTGTAGCCTGGGGAAATCAAGTATCTCTATCCAGAGGATTGTGATTCTGGAGGGTGTACCTCGTTGCCTTGAAATCGAGGGTGTAATTATAAAGATTTTTTTTTGAAAGGAAATCTGTACTTGTGTGCAGGACTGGATGTAGGGTAACTCTGAATCAGTATAAAATCCAGTGTGTTCTTTCCTTTACTGGTTTTACTTTATATTTGCATCTGTGTTTGATTCCTTGATCATATCTGTGTTTGAATATTACATACACTTGTGTTTAAATTAACAAAAATTCAAAAAGATTTAACAATTCTCCAAAACACTATTCACCCCCTCTAGTGTTAATCTTAGCCATAAGATCCGTAATCCGCATTTCTCATAAATAATACATGAATATATAATAACTCAGAAATTTCTCATACAACTAGTCAAGCAAATTTATAAGCAAATCAAACATAAGATAACATCTGAAATAGAAAAAGATAATTAAAATTGGCTTGAAAGAGACGGATCATTGTGATTAGAACTTCAGCTTGAGGAAGACCACTCAAATGGAGATGGATTGTAAGCTTGAGCGGATGTAGGGCAGGAACAAGAAATTCGATCCCATATTTTATTGAGAAAGCCTTTGATGGAGTTTAATTTTCTTTCCGTCTTCTTCTTGAGTGCCTTAATTTCCCAATGAATCTTTGATTGATTTCGAGATAGAGTGATGATGGATTGTCTTGAATAAGTTTCCGGGCCAATTTCTTGGATGGTGTCATCATCCTTCTCCTCTTCTTCATGTTGAGTATGAGAAGAAGAAGCAATACTAGTGTCTCGAGGTTGAGGAACACCTTGTTGAACATTTTGCGACCATTGGTGGAAGGAAATAATTTATTGAGGAGGAGGCCGCATAGGAAGACCCATCGATCATAGAGTTTTAGCGCCTAACTCACTAATAGTTGTGAAATCGGAGTCGAGCATTGGTACACTGACATTTAGGAGGATGCGCATAATATAAGCACCATAATCAATGGTTCTATATTTTCTCTGGATTGTGATGTCTTGAAATTCATCCAAAATAATTTTTCCCCAATTCACTTGTTCATTTGAGTAGATAGAATAAAGTTCTTGGAAGTTTTCTTTATACACTTTTTCATAACTTCCCATCCTTGGAGAGAAGGAATAAGTGCATGGTGAATGAGCCTAGCTTTTGGCCTCAAGAAGGTAGATTTTAAATTTCCCAAATTTATAAGTTGATCGGACAAAAATTGATGCAAAACTTCGTCCCGATGATCCATATCAACTTCAATTTCATTAATATCAATTCCTTGATAAGGGCAATTTAAAATATCCCCCAGTCTTTGTAAAGGTAAGAAGATTCTTACGCCACAAACTATCGACCAAACACAATCTTGTCGGTTTTGGGGATTATGATGATCCAGATTTAAGTTTGCAAGAAAAAGTTTAATCATAAGATGTTTAATCTTAACATTGTTAGGAGTATACCCAATCAAGCTATCAAAGTGGAATTGCTTCGCTAACTCTCTAACACGATATGCTGCAAAATCCAGGAATTTCATGAATGCTCCTTCGAAGATGTTGGAATTTTTCATAGGAATTTTTCATAGAATTAAACCAAGAAACAACAACATCATTCCATAGCCATTGCTGGATTTGGTCTTCGGATGGTCCGGAAGTTGATTCTATAGTTTTTCTTATCTTGGTGCCATTGAAGAGTTAAAGAAAAGGTAAAAGCTTTTGAGAGAGATGAAAAATAGGGGCTAGGGTTCTGAAGTGAGTTGGAATGAAGTGAAAAAGGCATTTTATAGTAGGTGAAAAGGCAGCAGTATAATGGGAAAAAAAATAAAGAAGAAAGGTTTTAAAAAAAATAGGCTCAAAAAAAATCAACCGTCCGAATCATTTGGTTCAGACGTCTAAATTGGGTTGAAATGCAACCCTCAAGGAATTAGTTCAAAATTGGCCTTTTTCAAACATCTATTTTATTTGATTCAGATGTCTGAATCTGGGGCAAAAAATTTCTGCTATGAATATTCAGACGTCTGTTTCGAATAGAACAACCGTCTGAATTTTTCTCAGAGGCACATATTGGCATTATTGAGAATAGAAAAACAATATATATTATTAAATAATTTTAAATAATACAAGTTTAGAAAAGAATGAAATGACAAATTAACGATAGTATATAAACAACAAGAAATAATTAAAGAGATTTTGAAGAAGGCGATGGAGTATGATATGGATCTTCTTCAATTTTAGTGTTTTCCATAAATGGTCGAAGTGGAGACCATCTGTTGCCACGTTTTCAAGAATTTGGTGATGTCAGTGGACGTTGTGGTGATGGTTCCCAAGGATTGCGACGATTTGGAGAACGAACTATAGACGGTTGATGAACCGTGTCTTTTGATGAAGAACCACAGAACTTTAACGCGACTTATTCCAAAAAGCTAAGCCGTTTGGCATTAACGTTTTGTTCATAGTATAATTCACGTTGTAATTCTAATGTTTCTTTCTGATAGTGATGAATATCATCTATTTCCTCTTTTGTAGATGGTGATCCAAAAAAGAGAGATCGTCTTGTTCTTTCGGTTGGTGGAGTATATCCAGTATGAGTTGAGGGTGGAACAATCGGAACCGGTTCATAGATTGGTGTAGGATTTGGTAGATATTCCGATCCCGAGGAAGGAGAAGTATAAGAAAGCTCAGACGATTCAGAGTTATATTGGGATGACATGTTGAAACTGAAATTCGAAATTTTTTAAAAAAAATTTGAATGAATTCTGGTGCAAAGAATTAAGAAAAGCAGAGAATATATAGTTAGTAGGGAGATAAAAATAGAGAAACATTGTATGGTTAAAAGAATAATAGCCATAGGAAAAAGAGGTGAGAATGAAAGGTGAATAAGAATTCAACAACAACCTCTTTTAGAAAAGGATAGAGAGTGAAGTGGTAGAGAAGAAGACTACCGAGTATGAGATCCTGAGTTTGAGTGCTTTAAAAACACCTCTAATTTTTTTTTTAAAAGAAACTAAGAATTAAAATATATAAAAACCATATGTTTTAAAAACAAATATGAACTTATAAATCTTTATAAGAGACGATTCCAAGTTCTCGTCTTAAGTTGATGAAAGTATTTTCATTTAATGGTTTTGTAAAGATATCTGCCAATTGTTTGTCAGAGGACACAAATTCTAGATTTATTAAATCTTTTTCATTATTATCACGAAGAAAATGATGACGAATGTCAATATGTTTCGTTCGTGAGTGATTAACAAGATTTTTAGATAAATTTATAGCACTAGAATTATCACGGAAAATAGTTGATTTGGATAAATTAAAACCAAAATCTTTTAGTGTTTGTTGCATATAGATAACTTGAGCACATGCCAAAGATGCAGAAATATACTTTGGTTCACATGTCGATAATGAAACACAGTTTTGTTTCTTACTAAACCAGGGTACAAGAGACCGTCCAATGAAGTGACAAGTCCCACTTGTACTTTTTCTATCTGTCCGGCTTCCTCCAAAATCAGCATCACTATAGGACACTAATTGAAAAGGACATTCCTTTGGATAGAATAGTCCAAAGTCTTTGGTTTTATTAAGATACCGTAGTAAGCGTTTCACTGCTTGCAAATGTGATTCTTTGGGATCTTCTTGAAATCGTGCACACAAACAAGCACTCATCAAAATGTCAGATCTACTAGTTGTTAAATATAGTAACGATCCAATCATACTTCGATATAATTTTTGATCAATACTTTGCCACTTTCATCTTTATCAAGATGTATAGTTGTACTCGTAGGAGTTGGTTTGGTATAAGTATTTTCCATACCAAAGCGTTTAATTAGATTGCTACAATATTTTTCTTGATTTATAAAAATACCATTTTCTTATTGTTTTATTTGCAAGCCAAGAAAATAATTTAATCACCCATATGTGACATTTCAAATTCTTTGTTCATTATTTTAGAAAATTCTTGACATAGTTTTTCATTTGTAGATCCAAAAATAATATCATCAACAAATATTTGAACAATTAAAATATCTTGTTTGTTTCTTTTAATAAAAAGAGTTTGATCAACCTTCCCAATTTCAAAACCAGAATCAATTAAATATATTTTAAGACGATCGTACCAAGCACGGGGCGCTTATTTCAGTCCATATAAGGCCTTTTTAAGTTTATAGACATGGTCAGGAAATTGTTCATGTACGAATAAAGGAGGTTGTTCAACATAAAATTTTTCTTTTATAAAACCATTTAAAAAGGCACTTTTGACATCCATTTGATATAATTTAAAGTTATGAAAACATGCATAGGCCAGTAAGATTCGTATTGCTTCTAGTCTAGCGACTGGAGCAAACGTTTCTTCATAGTCAATCCCTTCTTCTTGATTATATCCTTGAGCAACTAATCTAGCTTTATTTCTAGTAATATTTCCTTGTTCATTTGCTTTATGTTTGAAGACCCACTTTGTACCAATAACTTATTGATCACTAGGCCTTGGAACTAAATCCCAAACGTCATTTCTTTCGAATTGGTTTAGCTCTTCTTGCATAGCGATTAACCAATTTCATCGGTGGATGCTTCCTTTTGATATTTTTAGGTTCAATATGAGAAAGGAAAGCTACATGACCCATTTTATTTAATTGGCTTTTTGTTCTAACAGATGAATTTAGTTCTCCAATAACATTAACAGAAGGATGATCTCTTAATAATCTCGGTAGAGATCTTAATTCATTGTTATTGTAAATCATGTTTTCATTATTTTCAAGATTTGATATTTCTGTATTTTGATGTTATCAGGGAATTCTTCATCATTTCTTATACTTGTTACTTGATTAAAATTTTCATCGAAGGATACATGAAGTGTTTCTTCGATGATATTGGTTCTTTTATTATAAACTCGATAAGCTTTGCTTCGATCTGAATATCCTACAAAGATTCCTTCATCGGATTTTGAATCGAATTTACCAAGATGATCTTTTGTGTTTAAAATGAAAAATTTTGAACCAAAAACTTTAAAATAAGAAATATTTTTTTTTAACCAAAAAGTTCATAAGGAGTATTCTTAGTTAGTGGTCGAATAGAAGCACGATTCAAAACATAATAAATTGTTGCAACTGCTTCGGCCCAGAAATGTTTTGGTAACGTGCTTTCTTTTAACAAGGTCCTTGCACATTCTTTTAAGGTTCTATTTCTACGTTCTACAACTCCGTTTTTTTGTGGAGTTGTAGGAAACAAAAAATTATGAAATATTCCCTTCTTCTTACAAAAATGTTCAAAGGCTTCGTTTTCGAATTCACCTCCATGATCACTTCTTATGTTTTTTTATTTTTAGTCCTTTAAAATTTTGAATTATTTTGACAAAATTTTTGAAATTATCAAAAGTATCACCTTTATTTTTCATAAAAATAGACCAAGTATGTCTAGAAAAATCATCAACAATTACAAACACATATCTACTGTGATTAATGTATTGTACTTGTGTTGGTCCAAATAAATCCATATGTAGTAATTCAAGTGGTTGTAAAGCTGAAAAACCATTTTAGATTTAAAAGATGACTTAGTTCATTTTCTTAAATGACATGCACCACAAATATGATCAATTTTAAAATTCATTTTTGGTAGACCTTTTACTAAACCATTTTTAGAAAGCTTGTTTATAGCTTTGAAGTTAATGTGACATAATCGTTTGTGCCATAACCGAGGATCATTTTCTTTGGCTATTAAACACATATCTGAATTATGATTTATTTTCATATTCAGAACGTAGATATTTCTATCTCCATTTCCTTCAAAGATAAGACTTTAATTTTATCAAAAATAATACATTTGTTTTCAGAAAAAGTGATTTTGAATCCTTTGTCACATAATTGGATGATACTAAGTAAATTATGTTTAAATTTTTAACAAGTAAAACATTTGAGATAAGAGGTAAATTTGAAATACCGTTGTTGCTCACATCGCCTTTGCCAATGATATAGCCTTTGAAGTTGTCTCCAAATGTGACGGAGCCTCCATCTGAGTAAATAATATTTGATAGCATATCTTTGTCTCCTGTCATATGTTTTGAGCAACCACTGCGAGTATCCATTTTCCTCTTTTCTTTAGTGGGACCTACAAAAAAATATGAGATAACATTGGTACCCACCTTTTTAATGGGGTCTTAAGAGTTAAGTCTTAGGAAACCAAACCCAAGAGGGTTCAGTATCCCATTTGAAAATGTAATCTTTATTTTTATGAACAGTTTCTAAAAAGGTGTTAATAAATTTCTTCCTAATTAAACTATTGTTTGTTTTAAGAACCCAAACTCTTGTTTTTTGGGTAAGTATTCCTTTTTGACTGTTTTTGTAACGACCCACCTTTTTGGACAGTTTAAACCGACGATTAAATACACATGCCGATTCCAAACCATTCAAAAGGGCAGATGGTTATTGGGGTAAATAAGAAAAGAAAAGAAAGGGAAATAAAGGAAATGAAACAACACAGAATCTTGCAGTGGAACGATCAAATATAATAGTCAAATAAACAGTTCATGAAGCTGTTTACTATACTTTGATCATTATTCATATAACATTTATCAGAGTTATACATATACACCTGAACAAATAAAATAATGCAGCAGACAACATGATGCAAAGATAATAATAGTAATAGTATACCAAATCTTCGACTTCGTCCTCCAGAATAGATCTTCAATAAGCTGAAAAACTCAGGTCTGACCCGAGCGTAATGAAAAGACAAAACACTCGAGTCAGGACTAAAATATCATCATGTAAGTTAAATCAATCGTAAATAAATATGAGTGTAACGGCGTCAGAGATGTTTACGGGGTTTGACATCTCCTATCCAGTGTCAACGTGAGTGTAATAACTTAAGAGATGTTATAGGATTTTCTATCTCTCAAGGATCCGTTAAACTATCTACCATGTAGTACAATACGCTATTATAATATGTCTACAGTAAAGTAAAAGTATTAAAATAGCGTTAAGGCGTTACCATAATTCCCCTTAACACATTTTATAATGTCATAGTCTATACAGCACCGTAAACCCCACCGTAAACTAGTGGTTATCAGAAGGTACCCCATAGGTATAACACAAAACAAAACGTAGTGGTCGTGAGTAGGATAATCAGTATGACAAGGTACATGAGGCGATACCAACTAGGATACTAGTAGTTGCGTGATCCGGACTGATGTTGAGCATAGCCAGCAACTACCTCAACACCGCAAAACAACACTCCCAAATCGAGGGGTGCACCCAAATCGAATCACAAAAGTAATAGATATGGTATCGAAGAAGTATGTCCGCTAGAGATGGCGAACCTCAATGGCCTGGCGCGGCTCCTGTTTTAATCATGTCAGGGGTCATCCAATATCGTTCTCTTTCTTCAGTCAACGCGTTCACCAAACCATCCACTTCATTCTGGATCAACACTCTGCGTATACTAGTTATTAAAGTGGTTTTCGGTATCGACAGAGAGTATGTCCATATCTGATCCTGGTTTCTTTAATAACTACGTATTATTACACCGATGGCTCTTTTACATTTCAAACCAATTCATAATTGATATCAAAATATCATATTCGCTTCAAAAATCAAATCCATTTCAAATATCATCATATCTATTCAAAATGTAAGGTTCTGTTTCGAAAATCATTTTTCTTTTGCCTCGATATCTCATTTCAATTTCGAATTTCAATTTAGGTTGCAACTTCAGTTAACCCAAGTCGAATTTAAATTCAAGATTTAAATATAAACATTTCACCCTATTGACCAGCTTGAAATTTTAGAAAATAAGTCTAAGTAGTTTAAAAGTAGTTTAAATAATTAAATTAGTTAAAATATTTAAATGGATTTCAAATAGATAACTTAATTTAATATAATTAAATGGATTTAAGATAGATTAAATATATTAAACAGGTAAATAGCTTTAAATCAGATTAAATATAATTAAAATAAATTAAAATAGGTTAATTAGTTTAAAATAAATTAAATTGGGTTAAGTAGATTTAAAATAGATTAAAATAAGTTAACATGGTTTAAGGTAGGTTAAAATAATTTAATATAGTTAATGTAGGTTAAAATAATTTAAGCATTTAAAAATGGTTTATATAACAGAGTAATTTGGAAAACAAAATGAAACAGCTTCAAAACCAAACCATTTCAATTATAACTTCCCAATTCAAATCAATTTCAATTTCCATCCTACCGATTCAATTTCGATTTCAATTCAACTTAATATCAACTTTGACTTCAAATTAATTCAATTCTACATTCACCTTCAATTAATTCAATTTCAATTTATATCGATTTGGAGCTTGATTTTTTCAAAATATCAATTTATAACGCTTAACAAAATTATCCTTAAATATTCAAATTTAAATCCAAATTTCAAATATGATTCAATTCCAAGCTCAATTTCAAAATATCATTTTTATGTCAGTTTTACTTAGTAATATTCCAAGCTCGAAATATTGTTCAATCTTTAAAACAAATAAATTTTCGAAATTCAATCATATTCCGATTTTAATTTCAAAGTCTCACTTAAATTATTTAACAATTTCTTTTAACCAAAATTTATCTCAACATTCCAAACTCAAATTTTTTCGATAAATTCGATTTCTATAAATTGATTTTATTTATAACTTTTAAATCAAAACATTTAAACAAATTTCAAATCAACGATTTTAAAAATTATAAATTTAACCAAACAGATGTCCGTATATAATTTTCTATCATATGGCCAAGTGATTAGTTATTTCAATTAAATGTCAAGGATGAATATCATTTAAATCAAATCAAAGTGTCATATGTATGCATAACAGGATATATATAAGCAAATAAACATCCAAACATTTAAATATCAACCAATAGCATCCATCGAAATACATCATCCAATAGACAATACAATTCACGGAAATTTCATAGTTATCAATATTAGGTAATTTAATCGTAATTAAAATTTTAATTTCAATTTGACTGTCAATTTAAATTTTCTAGCATTAAATTCGATGACAAATCTAGATGAAGATTTTAGTTTATCAAACAATCAACAAATAAAATTGTATCACTTCACACTGTCAAATTTAACTAGCATAAAGATATTCTAGTACGTTGTGAGCGTTAGAAAACACTCACCTTGAGTTTTCAGTTTTAAATCAAATAAAACAACGTTCGATTTAACCTAAAATTTTAACTAGCTTCAAATGACTCCCAATCAATTCCAGGACATGGTGCTCATCGCCACGATCCCCATCGCCGCTTGTTTCGTCCAATTCCGATCTCGAATGACAAAGTTATGCATTTTAGAAGATTACACGATTTTTATATAATATAATTTATACACTTTTTATTTTATTTACCTTTGTTAAATCAGAGCCGTCGATCTATGCTTCATCAAATCCAGGCCATAGGTTAGCTTTCTTCTCCAACGCATGAACCCGGGCATGAAAATCGCGCACGAAACCACAGCCGCCTCCGATGAACTTCATGTCGCAACCACCATCGACCTCCAGAAGACGATCAGCGACCTCCGCTTGAAGTGTCCACGTAGCCTCCACCATCGGCCAGAGGCCAACCAAGCTCGGCTGCTCCTCCCTCTTGAATTCCGTGCTCAAAGTCTCGACCTTCTCGAGCCGATTCCGGTGAATCCACGCCCCCATTGACGATCTCGACCGTTGAATCTTTTGAGCTTGACAAGCTCTTCGATCTTGCAGTTGGAAGATTTTGTTAAAAGTCGATGGATTGGGAGAAATTTGATGGGGAAGATAATGATTCTCGGCCATTGATAATAGAAGAACCGGCGGCTAGAGAAATAGCTAGGGTTTCTGAAGGATACGCGTATGTATACGCATACAAATTTATTTTAATATTATTTATCGACTTTTCCAGATGAACTCCAAACGAAGCGCGCCACCAGGCGTTTATAATATTTTACCCACATTTCGAACACGATGGAACATGTTTCGCGTCCCAATTCGATCGTATGCAGAAGATAGCCTTTTTGAATCGAATTGAAATATTAAATTTCGATATTAATTTCAACGTGTTTCTAACCCGTACGACCAAATGATAACTCCAAACGTTATGAAATTTGAAATCCGATAATAATACACTATTTCGGATCCAATGGAACTAGTTTCTCCAAAATCTGAGACTGTGCCCCAGAAAGCTATTTTAACTCGTCGATTAAGTTGACGACTTTTCAAAATTTACAGAATTGCTCAAAATTCCAATTTTAAAATCTTATTAACTCTATTATAATCCAAATATAACTTACATTCACTTTGGAAACCTATTAGAATCATATTAAATCAAATTTCAGTTATTCACTCTATTTTCATATATTAACTTTCAATATCAAATTAATCATATCAAATTCGGAATTTAATTATTCAAACATTTGTAATATTAAATTTAAACAAATTTGATTATTCTTAAATCACTATCTTTTGAAATATTCAAAAAATAACCTATAAAATTTAACTTTTAAAACAAATTCAAATTATAGAACAACCATTTCCATTTATTAGTTATTCAATTATTCAATAAGTTTTAAATATTTAATTTAAACAATTTAACTGTTCAATATTCAATTATTTGATTTTAAATAGATTTTACTTATCAATCAATTACTCTATTATACCCAATGAATTCAACATTTATTATCTTATCCAACTATTGATTGCAAAGGCATTCACTGAGTAGCATTTATTTTTCAATACTTATTAGAATTCAAATCTTCGAAACCAATCTATTAAAATTTGTATTTCTACCTAAATAATTCACAATTCTTATTCACTTATTTACATTTGTTTTTCCATATATTCCCTTATAACCAAGTTATAACATTCGAGTCAATTCAATTAGATTGGAACTCCATTCAATCTATTAATAATTACTTGGATAATTATTGTTGCAATTCATTCCAGTTATTATTATTCCAAATAAATTACAAATTTTTTTTATAACATTTAACCACGAAATCTTATTAAATTAGTTATTTTAATTATCGAAAATTTACGGGTCATTACAGTTTTTCAGCAAGATTAATATTTCTCCTAATTTTCTTTTTAGGTGGAGCTTTTGTTTTCTTATCATACCCTTATCATTTCCTACTTGAAATAGATTGAGAGTTATCAGTAACATTAGATAGAGTTTCTCTTCCTTTATTAAAGTTTGAAACATTTTTGGCGATGCTATCTAACTTAGTTTTGAGACTAATTATCTAATTCTATCAATTTTACTTTTTTCTTTAATTCGTGATTTTCAAAAACAAGAGTTTCATTCTTCTCTTTTTGAATTTCAGTTTCTTGACTCAAAAGAGTGAGTTGAGAATTAATATTAGAGTATGATTCTTGTAATTTTTCAAGTTCTTCCTCTAGTATTTTCTTCCCATCTTTAAGCATATCTCTTTCGAATTCTTCTTTGTTTTGATGTTCACGAGTCTCCTTATATTTTCTTTTGAGTTTTTTGAGTGTGCCAACTAGCTCTGAATGTATTTTTATCATATCATCAAAGGTAAAATTACTAACCTCATTTTCGGTAGCTATGAAACAAACATTAGCTTGCTCGTTTTCACTGTCACTACTGCTATCTGATGAAGAGGTATCTGAATCATCCCATGTAACAGAAAATGCTTTCTTTTTCTTATCTTTTCTTCCCTTGGTAAAGTATTTTTTTCTTTAGTTCTGGACATTCTTTCTGCATACGACCTTTCTTATGACAATTAACATTCTAAAACTGAAGATGATGGTTTGCTTGGAAAGTTCCTTTTTTCATTGTTTCTGTTGTTTTTTCGGAATTTCAAGAACATTTTGAAATTTTTGGCAATAAATGCTAGATTTTCTTCATATGAATCTTCATCCTTTTCTTCTTCAGCATGGAAAGCTATGTTCGTTTTGTCTTGTGCTTGTACTCGTTTTGCCTACAAATTCACTTCATATGACATTAGATTTCCTGTTAACTCTTCAGGTTTCATGGTAGAGAGGTAATCAACTTCTTCACTGGCTAAGAATTTTGTTTCCCATTCATCCATTAAAGAGTTTAGGATTTTTGATACAATATCAAAGTCAGTGTACTTTTCTCCTAATCCTAATAGTGAATGATAGATATCTTGAAATCTGGAGTACATACCATTGATGGATTCATCTTGTTTCATTCTAAAATTTTGAAACTGATTTTTAAGCATTGGATATTTTTCTTTGTTTGACTTTTTTAGTTCCTTCATGAGTGATTTTAAGCATTCTGCATATTTCATAAGCAGTTTGACACATACTAATACGATTAAATTCATTTCTATCCAAAGCACAAAATAACATGTTCATAGCTTTAACATTGGCAGTAACATCTAATTTTTGTGTGTTGTCCATGTGGAGTATTCTCCAGTAGGAAGAGTATTCATTTTGTGTGATATTCCATGATTCAAAGATGTTTGATTGCATATAGATTCTCATACGAGTAGCCCAATAATTATAGTTCAAATCATTGAAAAATGGAGGTCGTGCAGTGGATTGACCTTCTATAAAACTGGTGTCAGTGCATATAGAACTAGTGCTAGTGTTATTATCCATATTAGCAAAGAAACAAATAACTATGTTACGGTTAGATGAAAACCTCGCTCTGATGCCAAATTAAAAGACAGTATGGATCGTGCTATATGGAATTATATTAAACAAGTGCGGAAGTAAACTAGGTTACTATAGTAAAGTGAATAAGTAAAATAAAACGAGCACACCGGGAATTTTTATACTGGTTCGACCTTCTCGTTCTACGTCTAGTCCCAAACTCCCTCTACAATTTCAACTACAATAACTCTCACTTAAGCCGGAGGAATAGGTTTATACTGCCTGAGCAACCGAACAGGACTTCACCCACCTAAGCAACCGAATAGTACTTCAACTACATGAGAAACCGAACAGGACTTCTTTACAAATAAAAAATGTATCTGACTGCAGTGTGTTCTTAAATAACACTGATAAGTCAATTAAGTACAATATTCCTATAATTTTCTCCTTTATGATATATAGTGTGATGTGCTTTGAGAATTGTGGAAGATAAAGTGATTAATGATCAAAGTTTGTAAGCGATTTGGGTGCAATTTGAAAGCTTGAGAATAGATGAGAATTCAAGAATGCTAAAAGTAAATTCGGTGAGTTATTTGTTGAATTATGTAATCTATTTATAGTATATAAAGAGTTGCATCTATAAATGAAAAGTTATATTCAAAAGAACAGATGCGACTATTGATTTTTAAAATGTTTCTCTTGATGAAGAGAAGTGTCTTTTCAAGAAAATAGCAATTGACAATATTCAGACGTCTGAATTAAAAATTTCAGACTTTTGAATTAGATTGAAACGCAAACAACAAGCTTTTAGGCAATTTTTGACTATATTCAGACGTCTGAAAATTATCATTCAGACGTTTGAATATTGTAAAACAATATTCAGGTTTCAGCATTCAGACGTCTGAATGAATGGTTTCAGACGTTTGAGTTTGAAATTTTGTGCATGTATGTGCATATGTGTGCATATGACACAAGCCCATAAGAAATCTTCCAAGATTTCGTTAACCCTTTCCGTTTGCCCATCTGGCTGCAGATGGAAAGCGGTACTCATCTTAAGCATGGTTCCAATACTTCATGCAGACTCTTTCTGAACTTGCTAGTGAATAGGAGATCTCTATCACTTACTATACTGCTAGGAATTCTATGCGATCTAACCACATTCTTCATAAATAACTTTGCCAATATAGGTGCTGTTATGGTTGACTTAACCGAGATGAAATTGGCACTCTTGGTCAATCTATCCACTCTGACCCATATACTATCATTTCCCTTGTTTGACCTTGGCAGCCGTCAATAAAATCCATAGAAATAGAATCCCACTCCATATTGGAATATCCAATAGGTGAAGCGATCCACTTGGCTTCTGGTATTCGGCCTTTACCTATTGGTAAATAAACCATTGCTTTACCCATAATATCCTGCTTCATTCCTTTCTAGAAAAAATTCTCTTCATATCTGGTATGTCTTAATACCTCCTGGATGAATAGAGAACTTTGAACGATGGCATTCATCCAAGATTTCTTTCCATATGTTTCCTACACTCGGAATAAATAATCTTCCTTTCTTTCTCAACTTCCCATTTTGGTCAAGACTGAAATCTTTCAATTCATCGCTCTCGGTTCCATCTCTTAACTTACTAATTTGTTCAGCTAACACCGGATCTTCCTCCTGTTTAGAATCAATCCTTTCTATCATCACCGGTCGAACTTCCAAACAAGATAATACAACTGTATCTCCACTAGACCCAGCCTCGGATCTCCACTACACCCTACAATCTGCTAATGCCTCCAAATCTTTACACTCAGCAATCACTGCCAACACTTCATTCTGATGTTTCCTCCTAAGAGCATCTGCAACCTTGTTGCCTTTCCCTAGTGTATACTCAATCCCAAAATTATAAGCAACGATAAACTCTAACCATCTCTGTTATCTCATGTTCAACTCCTTATGAGAGAACAAATACTTCAGCGGCTTATGATGTGTATATAACTCAAACCTCTCTCGTAAAAGGTAATGTCTCCACACCTTCAATGCAAAAATCACTGCTACTAATTCTAAATCATGCATCAGATACCTGACCTCATACGGTCTAAGTTGTCTAGAAGCATAGGGAACCACTTACCTATATGCATCAGCACAGCTCCTAATCCTGTTCCACACGCATCCGTATAAACTACTGAAACCCAATTCCCTTCTGGAACAACCAATATCAGTGCATGAGTGAATAAGTGTTTCAAACTCTAGAAAGCTTCCTTAAACTTATCGGTCCACGGAAACTTCACTTCCTTTCTTGTTAGCTTGGTCATCGGTGCAACTATTCGTGAAAAATCCTTAATGAACCTCCGATAATAACCAGCCAACCCAAGGAAACTCTTTATCTCCGTCACTGTCTTAGGTCTATTCCAACTATTTTCCGCTTCAATCTTAGTCGGATCTACAGACAACCCTTTATCTGAGACTACATGACCCAGAAACTTCACTTCCTTCTTTTAGAAATGACACTTCGAAAACATCATCTTAAGTTAAGCTGCTTCAAAGTCTCAAGCACCACTCTAAAATGAACTTCATGCTCTCTTTCACCCTTAGAGTATATCAAGATATCATCTACGAAAATCAATAAAAATATATCCAAGTACTCTCAAAAAACTCAGTTCATCAAATCCACAAAGAATATCGGTCCATTAGTCAGTCCGAACAGCATAACCAACCATTCGTACAACCCATATCTGGTCCTAAATGCCGTTAAAAGTATACTATCTTCTGCTACTCTAAGCTGATGGGAACCTGTCGTCAAATCCAACTGCGAGAATATCTTGGCTCCACTCAATCGGTCGAACAAATCATCAAGCCTCAATAATGGATATCGATTTTTTATCGTCATCTCATTTAACTTACGATAATCGATACATAGCCTTAACGATGCATGCGGCTTCTTAGCAAACACTATGGCTGCTCCCCAAGGAGAACTACTCAGCCAGATAAAGCTCTTGCCTTCTAAATCCATCAACTGCACCTCAACTCCCTCATCTCTGTAGGGTTCATCCTACTTGGTGTCCTACTCACTGGTTTTGCTCCCAAAACCAAATCTATCTGAAACTCAATGGCTCTTTTCGATGGCTATCCAACTACAAGATCAAAAATATCCATGAATTCTCTAACCACGAAAACTCGACTCAACTCATCATCAAATTCCATAACACTTAACAAACCATTCACCTCACCGCTAGAATCTTCTACGATTTAAACAATCTGGTTGATACAATCAGGGTGTCTAAGAGATAATTTCCTATCCTGGCAAAATATGCTAGCATCGTACTCACTTAACCAATCCATCCTAAGAATAATCTGAACCCCACAAAATCAAACACATGCAAACTATAAACAAAAGTATGAGCTAACAAGTCAAACTCTAACTGGTCACATCACAATCCTAGATTTGCATACCCTCCTATTGGATTCGCAAATCGTAAGGAAGTAAATAAATATTTGGGTTCTAGTTTAAGCTTAACTATCAAACATCTATATATAAAAGAATGTGATGCATCAATATCAAATAGAATGCTAACAGACGTACCATGAATTTGAAGCGTACCACCCAAAACTGCCTTTCCTTTCTCCTGAGATGTTGGCTTTGAAGTAGTAGGCTCCAATGCATACACCTTGCCCTTTCAATCCTTAGTAGGCTCCTTGCACTGGCTCTTATAATGACCAATCTGGTCACAATTAAAGAACCTAACATTCTTCTTTTCGGAAGCCTCCTTTTCCTTTCCAGCACGACACTCGTTAGCAAAATATCCCTTCTTGTCGCACTTGAAGCAAACAATCTCAGACTTCTCTTACTTAGCCGCTCCACCCTTATGAGCACCTTTCTTAGGAAAGAACTTTCTCTTCTGATTCTGCCTAACCTGGACCTCCTTATTCTTACTCTTTTCTAGAGAATCAAGAATCTCCTCATGCCTTAAGGCCATCTCCACTACAAAATCAGAAGGATCTCCAATATGAGGTAATGTAGCCCTTGCTAACTCAGGTTTCAACCCATTGATGAACTTCTCATTCCTCTTCATCACTGTATCCACTGAAGTATACCCATATTTGGAAAACTACTCAAACCTTCAAGCATACTCTAGGACATACATCTCTCCCTGCTCTAACGCAACAAACTTTCTGATCAGAGCCAACCGTGTCATTATAGACATGAACCTATCCTGGAACCTTCCCTTGGAATATGCCCATGTGAAAGTTTCCTCATCTACAATAGTCGTCACACTCTCCTACCAAAACAAAGTTGCTCCCTGAAGCTATCTCGAAGCAAGCCTCTTCTTCTTCTCATCATTGAACCCCAAATCTGCAAAGGTTCTCTCACTGTGCAGTAACCAATTTCCACCTCTATAGCATCCTCCATTCCCAGAAATGGCTTCCCTCCAAGCTTAGCTTATCTCCTTTCAACTTAGCATAATGGTTAACTACCAGAACTTTCAAAACTCCTACTACTGCAGCATCTCCTACTACCACTCTAGCTACAATGCAAGATTACATCATATTCACAAAAAATTGATACATAGCTTCCATGTCCACTTGCGGGACTCTAGCACCTACATTCTCTACTTGTGCCCGAACTTGACCTCTACTCGCATTAAGTTTGGCATTCCCATCGACGCCCTCCCTTCTTGGGTTAACTCTTCCTCTTCTACCATCTATATATGTATTCTAACCTCATGAGATATAAAAAAATAACCTAATAAAGATAGAAGACGGGCGATAAGGCGTATACTTATATATAGCAAATACAAGTACATTACCATGGCGTTAACCCATACCCTAATCTTACTCTAATTCCTAAGGATTATGTTTTAAAATTCATTTTTAGTTCAATTTTTTCATAAACCATGCTCTGATACCAAGTTACAACGTCCCATATCTAGAGGCCAAAAGCTAAGTTCTACAGATGTTGCAGTCATCCATAGTATTAACTTTTGGTGATAAATTATGGTAATGTTAATGGTATCCACAATATTATAAGCAGTAGAATATGAAAAAAAAATCAAAGATTTTAAAAAACAACATTTTATTGATTACATTTCAAAAAAAATTCATATCCAAATTACATAATCCCATATTGTTTATCAGGTAAAGATAAATTATAATCATTACAAAAATACGCCAAGAGCGACATATGACGATGCCCCTTGGTTGATTAAAGCAATATAGTCTTATCTCACTTAATACATAGTGGAAATAAACAAAATAATCTACAACTCCTAATTAGCTATCTGTCAGCCACCTGCTCGTTTTTGGAAGCTTTATTCGCCAAAAGGACTAAAACCTAAAAACCTTAACCCTAAGCCTACTCAAATCAATTTTAAACACCCAAGAGTTTAAGGGGAAACAAAAACTTTGAGTCAGACATAAAGCTTGGTGTGAATAATTCTATTACACCTCAGTTTACTTATATTAAGTGAGACCACGTCGCTTAGTGGACCGGATTTCACCTTACTAATATCCACTTTAAAACATATATTTTGCAAATCCTTTCCTGCAACCAAACTACTTAAACTGATTATATCAAAGTAACAATATCATTTATGCTTATAAAAGGAATATTTGTCTACAAAAAGGTAATAAGTGGACTATCTGTCCATAACATAATAGCAAAGTCCATTATGCTAATAAAAGGACTATCTGTCCATGAAACTGGGCTAACTGCCCGCAAACTGGACAAACTATCCACACTGGACTAACTGTCCGAATCAAAATGGACTAACTGTCCGAATCATTTTCTTACGGTTAACTACCCTTCATCTTTTTCCTTGAAAACTTTTTTAAATTGATTTAACCTTTTAAATCATACTTATACAAGAAAAATATATTCTTAGCTTTACGCTAAGCTATTTTTCCATGTTATATATACTTTATTGAAAATAATGTTGATGAAATTTAATAAGGATTACCTATCCTTTCAAAATAAGTTAAAGTCCCTTTTAACATGAAAACACTTAGGTTATTCTGCCTATTTAATATATTTGAAACTTTTGTTTAAAATCTTTAAACAACCCATTCGAAACCCTTGAAAGTAACCCTTTCAAAACCATTGAAAGTCACCCTTTCAAAACCAATAAAAGTCTTTCCTTCTAAAGATTTAAAATAATAGATATCCTCCTTTAAAATCTTTTAAACATTGCCTTTCAAAAACATAGGAAAAACCTTCCATTTCGATCTTGTCGAAACCTTAGGGAATCACCTCTTTGAAACAAGTCATTAGACACCCTTCGAAAGCATTAAAACACTAAATCTTATAAAAAAAACTCAGGGTTTAATTTAAAACATGTGGAAACCATTCGAACCGTTCAAAAATTCACCCTTCAGAACCTTCAAAAATCATCTCGGTCGAAACCATTTGGATTATGCCTTTAAGTAGAGCAAAAGGATCAAAAACCCATTAAACTCAGAAGCATCTGCTTCGAAACAATTTAAAACTATCTCTTTCGAAAGCATTTGCGTTTTACTTCATTCATAGAAAAAGGTCTTTAAAACATTTAAGTCGAAAGCTTCTATTTTGAACTATTTCCTAAGTAAAGAAGTGATGGGTGTTGAAACCATCCCTTCAAAAGCATTGGAGAAGTGGCCAAAATTTTAGAAAAACGAAGTAAACCACCCTTTCGAACCCATCTGGGTCAAAAGGTAGAAAGCGGCAGTAAAAAGGCTTCGACTTGGTCTAAAGCGATCATTTAACATAAAAGCACAACCCAATTGAAACCATTTCTTTAAGTTGGTCGAAAGCTAACCGAGTCAAAAGCTACTCAGTCGAAAGCCATTTGGTCGAAAGCAAGCAGGCACATTTTTAATTGAAAAGCAAAGTGTTGCCTCAACCCCTTTGGAACCCTTGATTTCAAGCCATACCTTCCGCCTACAACCAATTCACTATGTACCAGTTCCCTGATACCATGTGCATTGGTTTCGACTGTGTCAAAAGCGAAGATGAGGAGGCGAAAGCTGATGCCGAAAGCATCGAAACAGTAAAAAACATATAGCAAATAGTTCTTTTCACCTAACCTGCTTTACGTGCCTAATTTTTATTGGTTTCCTCTTTTCTTTACCACAAAAAATACTGTAATTTTCAGAACTAACTATTTGGATAATTTGTAAAAAGCCCTTCTCCTTCAATAATTATATAAAACATTTAAGTCCCATACCTCAAATAATTTTATATAACCATTAAAACACATAGTAAAATTCTATAAAAATTCCAAAAAATATCCTTTGATATGTTTTCCAACATATAAAAATTTCAGACCCAAATCTTTTATTATTTAACCGTAAATAATTTCTAACCCAAAAATAACTTTTTCTTCACTAGAAAATTCATATAGATTCCATAAAAATTCAAAAAATCCTGAAAATTGAAACCCATCTTTAAAATATCATATACGATCTTTATAAAAATTCGCATGGTATTTGGATGTCATCTGATTGAGTTTTCATATCAAAACATGTCACAAAATCTATATGAACAACCATAAATCATCAACAAGTACATATAATCATTCCATCATTAAAAAACATGGAAAATCAATGCAAAATAATTGGAATTCACCTTAAAATCAAAAATAATAAAATTTTGAGATGTAAACATTATTCACTTTAGCTTTAGACATTAAAAAGATTGAGATATGAATGGATTTGATTTGAATTAGCTTCTTCCTTAGCTTTTCTTAATCTTCTTCCTCTTTTCCTTATTAATGGTAGCTGACCTCTTTAAAAAAATTGAGAAATGAAAAGTGAACATATATAGGACTACACGACCAAGTTTTAGGGATTTACGAATGGCCTCTTTCCTATTTTCCCCTCCTCTATTTCAATTTAACTCTTATTTTAATTCATAGGTTAAGTGGCATGGCTATCCTTTTGTTAAATCAAATCTCAATCTTCTAATCAACATATTATTTTATTTAATTTAGCTAATTAAATATCCTAAATAATGTTGCCAAAAATCTAGGGTGCTACAGACTATCCTCCTTAAATAATTTCATCCTCGAAATTATGATAAGGTACACAATACATCAAACAAAGAGGTAAAATATACCATCAAACAAGTTAGGATATGTATCTCTAATCCTGCTCTCAATCTCCCAAATACAGTCCATATCATCGTCGCTCCATTGGCCTTTGACTAATCTGACCTCTTGGTTCTAAGCCTCTCTTATCTCTTGTAACAATAAAAAAGGGCTTTATCACTATAGTCAAATCCGATTCTACTACTAAATCATCTAGTACGGTCGGTTCAATAGTAGTCTCTGGGTCTCTAACACAATTTCTGAGATGACAAACATGGATAACACCGTGGAATCCTGCCAAACTGCTCGGCAACTCAACTCTATATGTGAGTTTCCCGATCCTCTAAATAACAGGAAAAGGTCCAATGAATCTCGGTGCCAACTTTCCTAAATAATGTTACCAAAAATTTAGGGTGTTTCAGTCGAATCGAGGAAATAAAAGTATATCGGCTATAGTGGACAGATTGACCAAGAGAGCCTATTTTATTCCAGTTAAGTCGATCAGGACGGCACCTATTTTAGAAAAATTGTTTATGAAGAACATAGTTAGACTGCATTATATTCCTAATAGTATAGTAAATGATAGAGATACTTTATTTACTAGCGAGTTCTAGAAGAGTCTATAGGATGTGTTAGGTACCAAGCCTAAGATGAGTACTAGATTTTGGTTGATCTTGGAAATATTACCTACACTTAGTTGATTTTTCCTATAATAACAATTACCAGACTAGTATAGGAATGGCGCCTTTCGAAGCTTTATATAGGATTCCATGCAAGTCACCAGCATGTTGATAGGAAATTGGAGACAAATTTGTCTTAGGTCCAGATCTGGTAAGAGAGGCAATAGAGAAGACTGAGTTGGTCTAAAGTAGGATGAAGGAAGCTCGGTCTAGATAAAAGAGTTACGCAGATAAGAGGTGTAAAGATCTAGAGTTCTTAGTTGGAGATAGGGTTTTCATTAAAGTATCATCGATGAAGGGTGTGGTACAATTTGGAAAGTCAGGGAAACTAGCACTAAGATATGCTGGACCTTTTCCAGTTATAGAAAGGATCGGAAGCTCACATATAGAGTAGAGTTGCCAAGTAGTTTGGCAGGTGTCCATAATGTGTTTCATATGTCTCATCTTCATAAGTATGTGCAAGATCTAGAGACTACTATTCCTCCAACAGCATTGGAAGACTTTATAGTAGAATTGAACTTGACCTTTGTTAGATAACCAGTTCGGGTCGCAACGAGAGATGAGAAGAGGTTAAGAAACAAGATAGTCAAGTTGGAAAAGTTTAGTGGAGCGACAACGAGAAGGACTATATTTAGGAGACAAAAGACAAGATTAGAGATGCTTATCTTGATCTGCTATAATTTTATGTTCTGTGTTTGCTTTATATAGACCGCTTTCTAGTTAGGTAGGCTAGTATGGAAGTTAGGAGATGTTACAAATGATTGCTACGATTATTATTTTGTCCTTATCGAATTTCGAGGACGAAATACTTTAAGGAGAGGAGCCTCTAACACCCCAAAGTTTAAATAACATTATTTAGGAGATTTAATAAAATAAATTAAATAGAATAATGTAGAGACTAGAATGATAAGAGGATTGAGATTTGAAAAGTAAATAGGGTCGTGCCTTAACTAAATGGGTTTATTAAATGGTTTTATAAGTTAAATATCTAAGGGAATAAGGCAAGCGTACATGGGTATAGCCATATATAACCCTATAACCCCTAAACCCTTATCTCATTCTTATTCATAATTTCATAAAAACAAAAACATAAACAAAAGGAGATCGAGCCAAGCCATTACCCAAGGAAAAAAGGAGATCAAAACCAATTACAAGCTAAAATTCAAGCAAGAAAGAATTAGGCAAGAACAAATCTCAAGTTCCTTACCCAAACAAATGAATAATAATCTAAACCATCTCATATATTTTTTATTTCACATTTTAAATTTCAGTTTTAAGGTTTGAAACCGTTTGGATGGATTGAATAATGATATGCCATGTTTTGATTTAAAGAAGGATTTTTATGTAAAGTAATAATTCGATTTTAAGGTTAAATCATGTAAAATGGGTTTTGAATGCCATGATGGTTGAATATGTTATGTAAAACATTAATTTGGAGATGGATTTAAATTTTCATAATATTCCAAGCTATGGATAATTTATTATGAATTTTTTATGGAAGAAATAGTTATTTTGGGTTTAAATTACTTAAGGAAATAAAGTAATATTTTCGGTACTGAAAATTTATGTATGTTAGAAAACATACTAAAAGTGAATTATTATGATTTTTGAGGATTTTTCCTAACTGATTTACTATGGAAATTAAATTACTTATGTTTGAAGACTTAAACATTTTGGTTGTTTTATTAAGGGGAAAGGCTTATTTGTTAAAGCATTTTCAATTATTAATTGATGAATTCGACGACCTTTTTGGAAAAGTATTTTTGATAAAGGGTTAGCAACCAATCATATTTTGACAAATTAGGCAAGCTAGGTGAAAATTAATTTCTTTTATTGGCATAAAATCAGTTTTGTTTCGAATCACTACCTTGCCACTTCCTTTTGCTTGCTTCTAAAACCATGCCTAATAGGCCTTTCAAACCCATTCAAAACCAATGCATAGGGTATCAAGTAATTGGTAAGTAGTGTATTGGAGAAAGGTGGAAGGGATGGTATCAATGGCTTGCTTTCAAAGGGCTTGAAGCCGCTTGTAAAAAGGAGCTTTCAAATGAATTGCCTCTTTCTTTTATTTTAAAAAGAGGCTTTTGAATGAGTTCCCTCTTGTTTTTTTTCTAAAAAGGAGCTTTCGAAAGGGAAGCCGCTTTTAAACCTATTCGAAACCTAGCTGCCGCATTCATGCCTTTCGAATTAGTTAAAGGCCGCTTTCTTTGTAACTTTGAATCAATGCTTTCAAAAGGGAAGTTTTCGCCCCTGTAAAATTTTAAGTTGCCTTCTCAATGCTTTCGAAAGGGTAGTTTGAGCTAATTTTAATAAGAGTTCTGGAGGCAATGGTTTCGAAAGGATGGTTTTGAAACTATCCTCTTCCCCAAGTTCTTTTATTTAAAACCAATGCTTTCGAAGGCTGTACTTTTACTTAGGTTCTTCCTGACTCGGTAGTTATATTAAACGTTAAACCCAATAGTTTCAAAAGTAACACTTCTAAATGGTTTCTATGAAGCTTTCGAAGGGAATGTTTTAAGTTTTTTAGAAGAAGGTTTTAATGCCTTTGAAAGGAATGATTTACGTGTTTTGAAAGGAATGTTTGAATAATTTCGAAAGGTATGCTTTTAATGATTTCGAAAGAGAAGGCCTGATGTTTCGAAAGCCTTAGTTTTCAAATAAGAAACCTAGTCTCAATTTTTAAAAAGTAAATCCATAGCAATCTGAAAGAGTTTTGAAATGATATTTAACTTTGGAGTGCTTGAAGAAGCTTTCCTTGCTAAAGATTGTGGGTTAAGGGTATTTACAAAATTTCATTAGAAAGATGATTACAAGGAAGTTAAATTATGGATATTTATATTTATAAGTTGTCATGCTTTTGTAAACATATTCACATAATAATTAACCCATAATTGCATTTTAGGGTATTAAAGCAGAATAACCAATTAGGTTAACCCGGCAATGAATATACATTGAGCTAACTCTGTGTGAGTAGAGTTGCATCCAGAAGGTCAGGTAGACCAGAATATAGGATTCTTAGTGATCCCATGAAAACTATGTTCGGAATAAGTTATTGACAGAGATCGATAGGTTCATAGTCAGCCAAGAAAATTATGATGTTAGAAAAGTTATTGGAAATAGGTTCATAATTTTCCCATGAAAACTATAATTAGATGATGTTACTGATAGACACCAATAAGTTCTTCCATGTATGAAACCAGACAGATAGTCCGTAAGCTTGGAACAGTTTATTAATTTACCCATGAAAACTAATAAGGTAATTGTGACCCTAGAAACTATAACTTAAGACAAATAGTTAGTTAATTGGGGATGGGAGATCCAGAACATATTGCAATTTTCATATCATCATAATACCTTTTATTATGTTATGTTTTAACTATTATGGATGTAGTCCACAGTGTACCGACCCATAATTTTGCTACTTTGAAAATGAGATATTTCGTTAATTTTAAGTTTAAAAGGAATTTAAACATTAAAATAAATATGTTGTATATAATAAATAATTATCTATTCTTATAGTTAATAAATTCAAAAATATAAATTTGGATTTTTGAACAAATCGATAAAATTTAAGTTTTGTTAATAATAAATAAAGGCTTAAATAAATGGATCTAAATATTTATTTAAAAAGGTAAGTCTTATTTAAAATATCTAATAAAGATAATAAAAGTATATTCATGTATTTAAAAATATGTTAATAATCGTTTTACAAAAATAACCAAAATTTGTCACATTTTGTCCGTTTTACATACACTGTAAAACTAGAGATTTTGATATTAATTTAAGATGATTTTAAAATATGAAGAGACATGTTTTAATTTATTTAAAGAAGTAAAAAGTTCATTTTAAATTTTGGTTTACTTCAATATATAGCTTAACAAAAACGTCAAATTTTGACGGTAAAATTTGTCGACAAAAACATTGTTTCCAACCAAAACAAGTTGTCGACAAGTTGTTGCAACTTGATACATTTTATAATATACACATATGCATAAACACAACTTTACAAACTATTTGAACACTTTACATTTAGCATTAAAGACAAAAGGATTTTACTTTTGAAAAGTTTACATAAAAGAGTGCAAAAAGTGAAAAGACATGATTTGACTAATTAAGTTTTATTTTAAATCTTTACAAACAACATCATTAAATATGCCATGTCTCATTTATGGGATGTTATGTGTATGCATGGAAAATGAGCAAAAGGGTAATTATGTAATTTGAAAAGTAAAGAAAAAAGACAAAATCATTACTTAAGGACTTAACATCACATCCAACATTCTCTTCTCATTAATGCACGTCCTTTCTCATCTTGGAAAGGAAAGAAAGTAAGTTGAAAATTCAAAAAGCGGAAGGGTATTTATTTTGGCTAATGTTAAAAATGTAATTTACATAGGAAATTTTTGCTATAAATACCACTACGCTTTCACTCATTTTCTTCACACCTCTCATTCTTCTTCTTCTTCATTTTTGAGCTTTCTTTTGCTCATTAATGCCTTCTCCTCTTTAAGAGAGGTGGAAGGGTTAAAAATAGTGGAGTGCTTAAGCACTAATCCACTTGTTACTCTCAAACCTCTTCTTAATTCACTTCTTCTTCTCTTCTTAAAAACGGCCTTACGCCGTGAGTTTGGGAGTTGATAAGGGGAGGACATGAGCAAAGCAAGTAGAGATGGAGATGGTCGAGCACTTGGAAGTATGGTTATGATAAAGTTTAAAAAGGTTTAGTGAAACGTTGAATTAAATGAATGTTAGTAGGAAGTTAAACGTTTTGGTTAAAGGTGAGAAATTCTCATTGCTTTTGAATGTATATTTTAGTTATGTTAAAACAATCACATTTACACCCTTATGATATATGAATGTTTATACCAAATTGATTGTTAATATGGATGATTTGATAATTAGTAAATTAAGTGAATTGTGATAATATATCACATTATGATATTAATAGTAAATGTTAGATTTGAAATCATATGCATGTGATTGGTTGAATGGATATTATGTTAGTGATAAATATGAAAATTGGATATGTTCATGTTGATTAAGTAATCACTTCGTTTAATAAGACCCTATTTTAGTAATATGAGATATTTTGGAAAAATAAGTCTCTTTTCATTTAGAAGTGAAATTAAAGTTAAAATAAAAGAGAATTTAAAACTGAAGTGAAACGGATTTGAAAAGGATAACTCAGAAATTGAAATTGAGATAAATAGTGAAATTGAAATTAAAATCAATTTTGAAAAAAATGAAGTTTAGTTTGAGAATGAATTGAAGTTTAAATTGAAATTAGATTTGAAATCTAAGTTTTAAATGAGTTTAATTTGAGATTAGAATTGAAATTGAGTTGAAATTGGAATTTAAAATTTAATATTAAAATAATAGGAATATAATAATATTATAATACGGTAATAGTGAAAATTCATTTTAAATACTTTAAAAAATGAAAATATTGACTTAAAATGATTTGTAATGATTTTATAAGTGATAAAATCCAATTTGAAAAGGTTATTTCAAGTATTAAAAAATAAGTTAAAACTAGACGCGCCGCGCAACGGTAGTTCGCGATTTCGCGCCGAAAAGTTCAAATGAATGTGTAGAGTGAAATATAGCTCGGAATTCTTCAAGATAAGAAATTCTGGACTATTATATTCATATCTTCTGAACGAAGAAAGAAAATCAAAATTCCGTTGAGTAGACTTTGAAATAAGTCCAAATCAATTTTCTAGAAAAATCGCGCTAGTGCAATTAAGTGACCATAACAGGAAATCTGTTTAAATGAACGTTTTTAATTAGGGAAAAATATGAAATAAATTTGATAAATCTATTTAAATAGTTTAAAAGAAGTTTGGATTGAAAAATATGAATTATTAAATATTTAAAAGTTGAGTTAAATCAAATAAGCTTATATGGCACTTTCCGCAACACTTTTATGCTGTGAATTCTATAACTTTTGGAATATGAGTTTAAATGTAACGACGTTTCCTAGAATCAATTGTGAATGTTTTAAAAGGGATAATTAATATTTTTGAAAGATATTTTGGAATATTTATAAGAAATTCCAAAATAAAGTTTAAAATCTGAGTATGTGGAGACGACTAGTACATTTGTCCTGCCTGTGAGATCTGGGAAGATAAAACAAGGTGTTTAACTAAGGTTAGGGATGGAGCAACCAGTGTCCTGAACTTACCTGGCCTATGTTTTCTTTTCTTAGGCGAGGGGTGGAACATATCGAAAGGAAAGCCCCAATGCTCTTAAATAAAAAGATCGTATGAAGTTAAAAGAAGATTGGTATTATCCAAAAGTTAAGCAATCTCCAAAAGTGAATGATGTCTATGATCCAATTTACTCAAAAATATTTTCTAAGATTTATTTTAGGGTTTATCGTGAACGATGTCTTAAATAACATTGTTTTTTACCAGCATAAAAGTTAAAAAGAATTTGATTGAAAGTTAAGTAAGGAAATTTGAGATATTTTACAAAGCAAAAGAAGAATTTCTTAGAAATTATTCTAAGTTAAAAGAAAGAGATTTTGAAATCATACGAAAAGAATTAAAGTGAAAAGAGACTTAATAAACCCTGTATACTCATATTCACTTTTATCGATATTGGATTACTAAGGAACCGGGGTTGGATTTGGATGATTCCTATCCGAAAAACACTTCGAAACAATGTATATGTTCGAACGTGAAGACATGTTGAAGATGATTGAAGACTGTGGATCATTATAGTGTGAGGACTGCTTGTTGACTTGCTCTGGGTAGCTCCCGAGTTATTTATAGTAGTGGTCCCCTCGTTGTGGAGATTTTGCAGATTGCAAGGACTACTCGCTACTAGTGGTAGTTGGAGAGTGCCTTCGGTTTGTCCTGTTCCTGGACAACTTGTATGGACGTTTGTCTGACATTGCATTTCTAAAGATTACATACATTGGTTTTTAAAAACGTACACCAGTGCTGGCAGAGTAGGCAACTTCTCTTAGCTTAACACCCTCCTTGAGACACGAGCTCAAGGGTTGTATTTTTATGGAAGGAAATTAGTAGTTAACGGAAATGGCAATGTGGCATTCAAAGATGTGATATGTCCTATGTGAAAAGGTAATCGTTTTCCTTAAGCTTCATCAAACCGGAAACGACCGAAATAGGATTAGATGCGGCAAGGCTAAGTGGGTCATTCCCAATTAGGTTATGATCATCCCCTTCTAGATATATTTCTTCCCGCTATAACGCTCGGGATGTTAATTAATGTGGTATATGGAAAGAGAGCTCTCGGATAAAGATCGGTAACGACCGGGGGATGACATATTCGGTACCATCTAGTTATAGAGGTGGGTCGATCTTGTGTTGGTAGAGAAGCTGTGTGATGGTTTCTCGGGACATCCATCTAGAGGTGTACCCATTTCGGAAGGTAGATCCTACACCTAGTCATTTGTATGGAAATTCATTCTCCAATAAGAACCTACGATTTTGTTTGTAGAGCCTAATATGCTGGAATTTAATAATGGTAACAATTTTGGCTAAGATTAATAAGTTTATTTACAAATATTTTCAAAGAGATGTCATTAGAAATAATATCAAAGGTTTTGATATAAAAGTGTTTTAGGTATCATAAGGTAAAAACCCGTCCGTGTTTATGTGTGGGCGTGGTCTTATGAGATACTCTTTATTTTTAAAGGATTTTATCCAAAGGTTGATATATGACACTGTCATTAATTATTTAGTTTTTCTCACACTGGTTTATCAAGCTTGATCCGGTATTTTCAATACTCGGGTCATATCCGAGTAGTTTCAGGTTAGTCGAAGATGGTTGGAGTTTCCAGAGGAGAGCTGGAGATATTCATCGACGTATGGACATATTCTATTATCCATTGTACTTAGTGTATTTTGTTTGATGTTTGTCAGCAACTGTAAGGACAGATGTTTATAACCGTCCAAGATGAATCTAGGTTAGACTCTGATAGTGTATTTTAAAATTTTCCGCTGTAAAGATTATTACTGAAATAATATATGTTATTTCATTCGTTTGAGATTCTATTCTGTCTACTTTTCTTTATTAACCTTAAAGATCCATCTTTTCGTGCAATTTGAGTTGGACATGTGTGGTTTATTGTCAATTCAAAGAGTACGAGAAAATGAGCCTTAACACACAGTGTATGGTTATTATAAATTGAGTTAAGATTCTAGTGAGGGGAAAACCCGTTACGCTAAGCGTCGTGGTCACATAGATATCTATATGGTTCGAGGTGGTAGGTTATTACTTATACCAGACTTTTTTTCTGACTCAAATTTACGTTTTCCTCTTAAACTCTTGGGTGCTCAGTTGATTTTGAGCAGTTTGACAATTAAGGTTTTCAGGTTCACCTTTAGATAAATAAGCTTCCGAAGACCTATAGGAGGCAAGCTAGCTATTAAGAGTTCTTTTTGTTTGATTCTGTCGTATTTTGGTTAATTGCCTATGTTTACACACTGATCATCTAAGGGTGCATATTCATATGTCACTTTTGGAGTATTTTGTAATTATTATTATTTTTTGAATGTGGTTTACAGAATTAAGATTATGCAATAAATGTGAAAAGAGATTGAAGTGGAATGAGAAATTTGTTTTATGAGTTTAATTTCATTTCATATTCATGCTTTTCTATTATATCAATGTATCTAACATTACCCCATTTAATCACTGAGAATTAATAACTATGGATGACTACACCATCCGTAGCAGTTAGTTTTGGACCTCCAAGCGGGGGATGTTACAATGATTGAGTGGAATTTACTAACCCATTTGTGAATACTTGAATTTCATCGAGTAGTATGGCTACTTTAGTTAAATGCCTACACTTGCCTTTGGAAAAGTATTTAACACTTCAGGATTATATTCTCTTTTGGTGTTCGAATATTGTGTAGGCTAATAGCTCCTTAAGAGATAAGTAGTTTAGGTTCACCAATGATATCCGCAATGAGTGAGACTTACTAACTTCTAGTGAATACTCAAATTTCATCCGGTGGTATGGGACATTCTTGTTAAGTTTTTATGATTACTGAAGTGATGATATTTAGCACTTCAGAGATCAGTTAAGAATTTGTTTTCCACGATCCTTGAGATCGATTGAGATTTTTTTACCACAATCCTTGAGATCATTTCAGATTTGGTTTTTCACAATCCTTGAGATTGGTTGAGATTTTGTTTCCATATTATGCACACAATCATTGTGACTGGTGTGGACAATTATAGGTATGGATTTGGTTTTCCTGGATTTTGAGTTAGTTTTATTTTATGGAATCCTGGCTTTGTGACTTAGTCTATGTTTCGTGATTTAAATATTTCTGTGTCTTGTAATGGATTTTAAATTAGTTTATTCCAAGTGACTTGTTTATGTCTTTGACATCTGTTCATATACCCTTGTGTTATATCTTGTTCTCGTCCCTTTTATTACAGATAGTCTGACCTGTTTATTATTTTATAATACTCAGGTTAGGCCGAGACTTTTCAAGTTACATGACCTGTAGGCTTTTGAGTAGGTGTTCTAGCATGATAAACTATTTTAACTTTTTAGTTTATCTTTTGTAGGATATATGTGTGTGTGTGTGTGTGTGTGTGTGTACGACGGGATATATATTTTGATGTTTTGGATGTATCTAGTTGTATATGATGTATGTTATTCCGTTGTGATCTGTGACTATTGTTTTATATGATATGCTATTCTGATTTGGAGAAACGGATGCATTTAATTTTAAACTAAGGCTGCATATGTTAAATTTTATTCCAAACGTTCGATAAAATATTAAGTATGACGTATCGGTGTTAGTTTAAAGATATATTCACAATTGGTCGCCCTTAACTAGCTATATTCTCCATTTTATTTGGCGATATTATTTATAATGTTCTTTAATAACACGGTTATAGCGGTGGGGTCATTGCATTCTTGTTTAGGAATTAATGGTTAGAAATAAGAAATACACATATATACGTATAACTATGTTTACTGATTAAAATAAAAATGTATACATAGTGTAATTTACATCGATATTTGTATTAGTTATTAATAGTGTATTAAGTTATAGGAATAGGACATTGAAGAAGGAAGGAATAGAAATTCCAAAGTTTATAAACATTAATTATTTATTTAATGGGCAATAAAAATTTATAGTTAACAGAGAGCTGAAGGAATTAAATGAGGACGGATTGGAGAATTTAACATAACAATTACAGGAAAATGAAAGGGCAGAATAAATTGAACTAGAATAAATAAATATTATCAGAGATTGTCTAATTAGAATCATGGTGACCATTTATTAGGAACAATTGATAATTATTAGACGTAAGAGGGAAACATGGAAACCAAAGCCTAATCATATAAGATAGGAATAATTACACAGTATTTGAACCAAAAATGGCACAAACATTCAGAAATTTATGCAGTTGATATTAAATGAAGAAAAGTAACTGAAAATGAAGAAATAAACAAGACACAATCGTTTATAATGGTTCGGAAAAGCAAAGCTTATGTCCACTTTGAGGTTTTATTGCTAATTTCTTATTAGGAGGCAGAAGTTCTTGGGAGTCGGTACAACTCCAACAATAGAATTTCATATTTATAAGAAAATAACAAATAATAGAACTAGGGCTAAAAAGATCTCCAAAAACGAACCCTACCTTCCTATTTATAGAGGTAAGGGGCCTAAAATCTTGCATGTAATATCTCCGAGCTGTTGTGCCAGAAATTGACTCATTCCCCAATAAGATAGGTGCCAGCTCAAAAATACCTAGGACTCGTAATCATTCCCCAGTTGGGAGTCGGTACCGATCCCCATGTTTGATGATTCTTAAGTCTTCAACTCCTTAGTTGGATCATTTTATGGCAGGCTTCGTGAATACACAGTTGTCCGCGTATATCTTAGCTTGTTTCTAAGCCCAAATGATGGAGTTGCGGAAGAACAAATCTGTAGATCCAGGAGTTCGTAGAGATCGTGGAGGATTGAATTTATTCAACAAACCAACTTCGGGAATAGACTCTCGACATCGAAACAAGCTTGTAGGTAGAAGATGGGTTCCACCCAAGTAGTATTTAGGAATAGGTACTGATCACCACAGGGAGTCAGTGCCGATCCCCAACTTGGAGGATCCTGTTTCCTTATTGACTTGGATAAGTTTGGCTTTGGCTTTGACTTGTTGGCTTTATCAGTTCTTAGTTTCTGGATTCCTAGGCTATCTCTTCGGGCTTTTCGCCTTAATAACTCCAAATTCTATCTGTTCAGTTTGTCTTGATTCTATCTAGCCAAAAGGTCGGATAACACTTGCCCCGTAAAAGTACATCTCGGTTCGATCAGGATGTGCTTTGAATCGAGACAGGTTCAGGTTTTCATAAAGTATTCCATTCGAGTGCTTTGAATGGTCGCTATCTTTTTGCAAATCAACTCCATGAATTAACGTATCCATAATGATCTGTTGCGATGTTCCACTAACATCCATGACTATAAAGCTGGAACGTGAATTCAAATCTAATGACCTTTGACTAATTCCATCCATGAGTTCTCCAAGTATAAGTAACTTTCCTTCAACTTCAGTCATTATGTATTGGGCATATACACACATGACTTATCACATATGCATAATTACTCATATACTTATGAATAAACCATGCATATGTTTGTACATGTATTTTGTTTTCTCTTTTTTTAAGCATTTGGGACTTGGTACTGACCCTAATTTGGGCGTCGGTGCCGACTCTGCACTTGAAAGAATTTTTAAGTTTCTTGACTATGGAAATTCGGGCTTACGATCCTTATGTAACCCGTTCCTCTTCTCTTCCTCTCTCACTTGTTCATTCGTATTCCTACCCTCTACTTGACTTCCAATGCTTGCCATTAAAGATTTCAAGCTCGTCAATCAACTCTTTGATCTTTGCCTTTTAACACTCAAATCCAACATGAGCCATTATCCTCGCCTAAATCAACGATTGTCGCCATCCATCTTTGCCATTCACTGACAACGCCAACGTCTCCACTCATATCTTTAATCAGATCCACCTCCACCAACCCGAACCCCTTGCTTGAGATTTTGGACCGATCCTTAGCCTTAACTCTGCATTGAAGAACATTAGGTAGGGAAATGCGAATGGACATGGAGTTGGGCATGAACATGGAATTAACTTGTGGCTATGGTTCTAGAAGTCGGTAGGGATGAAGGTGGAAGGTGAGATTTGCCTAATAATGAGAGTCTCAAGGATCGTTGTCGATCCCCATACTTAGGCAAATTTTCACCCTCTCCAAACCATGCAATCATGCCTTGCCTTAGAGTTCCATAATGAATTTCCTCTTTCATCTCGAATATTTCCAAGGCATGGTTGATAACATTAAGCTAGTCGGGAGGGTCAGCGGTGACTTTCAGGTTGAGCAACATCTAGATTTTAAAATGAACCGCTGACTTAATTAGTTGAATAATAACTGAAACCCGAACTGCACCACATTGCAACATACTGTACTAGAATCCACTTTAGAATGCTGGGCACAATTTTTGTTGATCTTCTAATGTTCATTATATGTAGAGATTTTTAAAGAAATGGATTGAATATGTTCTAAACATATAGCTGCTCAGACTATAGGCACTTCAATTTTAAAATATATCGAATCCGATGTAGAATCGAGCTCAGCTACAACCTCTTAGGTATAGCAAACTCCTATTCAATAAGCATGGAAACTAAAAAGTCTGAGTGTTGATTAATAAAATCTAGAGAATCATGAAGTAGGGTAATGGATACCTGAAAATCCGGTTGAACCAATAAAGGGGCCTCAAATAGGTCCAGCACTTGATACTCATGCGGATGTTGTAAAACTGAATAACCCGATCTATTCTGTTTCTTCTAAAATCGATGTGGGATCTCTTCAGAGAATATTCAGTAAGCATGGCATTCTATTTGATGACATCATATCACTGTCTCATGAATAGAGAGCTCATAATCCTCTGGAAGGGTACATTTCCTACAATGGATATATGTGCCTTGCAGGTTGCGTCCTACCATTCAATCAATTTGTTCATCGAGTCTTAAACATCATGAGACTGGCTCATATATAACTGCATCCAAATAGCCAGGCTTTTCTTCTGAGCACTTATCTAGTCTTCTCTGAGCATTTGAACCGAGTTCCTAGAAATGAAGAAATTTGATACACTTGTAGGTTTAAAAACCATAAGGAAAACATACCTCTTATTTACTTAGAACTGATGAGGGGTTGCAGAATCGTCTCTAAGGCTTGGAACAAGCTGAGTTACTTCAAGGCTGAATGGTTTTATGTGCGTAGTCCACTCAGGTTCGCTCGTAAATGGATATCCGGATGTAAGTTATATTTCAAATGTCATCCACGTTCTGCCTTATAGTCTGCATGTTTAATTTATCTTTCATTATTGTACTAATGCTCCGGTGATACCCAATGATTGATCACTTTCGGATACTGTTAGTACTTTTATGGCAATATTAGTTAAGGATAGGTATAAAAGAACCCTATTAATCGACGAGAATCTTCTCGCTTATTGGTAATTAGAGGAAGGATACAGCACCAGCATAGTTTTGGTTGTCGACATTGACGATGGCGATGATGACAATGATGATAGAAATCCATATGCAAGAGGCGAAGTAGATCCTGACTTGCTCCCGACTCCAAATCTTAGGGCATGGGTTGTAGAAAACACTGAACTAGAACACAAAGGTGCCGAGGAAGGCAAAATTATTGGAGAAGGTGGTAAGGTCGGCCATAGTAACATTGAAGCAGGCCACGGATATCAAATGGAACAAACTAGAGATGATCCATTGCCTGCTCCCAAAAGAAACCAATTATGAGAATTTCGAAGACACAGACTTCCACTCTGTCTCCACTGGTCACAAGTGTAGAGAAGACTCTATCTATTCATTCAACGGGCACGTATTCTATTCTGGGGCCTATTCTCATGGAGTTTGGATCTTTTGATGTTGGTAACATTAGCATTAACGACATTGGTTTTTTGATCCGCTTTGAGAAGGACATCATTCCAACTAGCGTGGGAGAGGTTACTCCAGTGAGTAAAGCTCCAGAACATGGTCCATCGGGGGGATACTGGGTGCACACACATATGTGGACTATATGACACTTGCACTTGACATGTGTCCTTACCCATTTGATCTAACCCATTCTTATTTTCTTTCCAAGTTCAATGGATAAGAGAAAGCACTCATTCTTATCCCTGAAAGAGAAAGCATATCATGTTTAGTTCTCCCGGTCGAGCTCATACCATCAAGGAAGTGGTCGAGACTATGATTCTAGTTACTACTCCAACCACGACAGAGACGGCCGAGATAGGAGTAGTTATGATAGGGACCGTTCTTTTCATGAGTTCACTTCTAAGCACCGACCTAGATGTGGATCACCTCCTTCTAAAGGCTCGGATAAGCAGCCTAACCGCCATGATGATATTCCACCAGCTGACATTTCTTGAGCTCCATAACCTGCCTTTGTCCCTTTACAATCCATGACGCTATCTCATACTAGTCAGTCTTCTAAGTGCAAACGTCATAAGAGTAGTTCAAGTTCTTTTCATAAAAGGTCGGGCAAAGGAAGTGTTGTTGCTCCAGCCACTACAGAGAAGTTGTAGGAGATACTATGGGGCAGATGGCCGAGCTTAAGAGCGAATTCCCTAATATTTGCTTTATTGGAGTTAAGTCCTTACCAAGCTTAAAGAGAAGTCTTGCTGAAGTTCAATAGAGGACCATCGACTGCACGATTTATGTCCACAATTAATACAATGAATGAGCAAAGTTGGCTGAAAAGATTTAAAATGCCTCAAGAGATAGAGAACTAGAAACTTATTGAAGCTGCAAACAACAAAATCATTGTTGCTCACAATGATGAGCTCGAGAGTTCAAGAAAATCTCAAGACGAAGCATAGAAAAAGGTCGAGGAGGCTATTAAAACACTCGTAGTAGTTGCGTCCAAGCATTTGAACGAAATCGACACTACACCATTATAAGCTATTAACAACGGGTAAAAACCGTCTTCAACACAGGAGTGGTTGAATTTAGCGACGGGAGAAAACCATTGCTTTATGTCCAAAAGGCAACGGGTATAAACCGTTGCAAATTGGGACAAAGGCAACGGGTATAAACCGTTGCAAACTGGGCCAAAGGCAACGGGTATTAACCGTTGCAAATTGGGCCAAAGGCAACGGGTATAAACCGTTGCAAATTGGGCCAAAGGCAACGGGTATAAACCATTGCTTTATGCCCAAAGTCACACATAAAGCAACGGTTAACACCTGTTGCACATAGTGTTTGCTCCTGCTCCTACAAAATCACATCAGTAACTCACTACTGCATTACACGCATATCTCAGTATATATACCAGAATATCAATATATATCAAAATATGTCAGGATATCAAAATATTGGTACACAAGCACTATAAACATATCGCACATATACCATACATATAAAATTATCAAACTTATAATTACACTCATTGTTTTGCAAACAGAATGCTACCGTGCCGGAATATCATACCTATTACACTGCATTGTTTATTACACTACACTACAAAGATTTCATTAATTACACTACATTGTTTTGCAAGCAGTGAAATCTACATATAATAAACACATTAAAAGGATGCTGAGCAGGTTAGCCAAAGCTGATATTTCTTTGGCTCATGCTGTGGTGCATACAATATTCTATCCAAATTCTTACGCAAAAGTAAAAACAGGTTTTAAACTCAAATCGTACAGTGAATTTTAGCTTGGTCAAGTTCAGTTAATAGAGCAACGGAATTCCTGTGTAAGCAATAATAATGCACAAGTAAAAGTGGCAGCAAACATTTAAACAAATATAACAACACTAACAAAAAAAACTGCCTTTCAACTTCATCCCATCCCCTCTGCTATACACTTCCATTCACAACCACACTCCTACACACTACAACACTTCCTCATTTTCTCTGTTTTCATCTCATCCACACTTAAGTACTACATCACACCCCCTACTGCCTATTGCCTGTCAACAACATACACCATTAGCTTGGTCAAGTACTGCACTTAAGTACTACACTATTTTTTGGTTTTTGTCCAATGTTGCACCGTTTGTACTGAGCCAGAAATCAAGTAATATGAACAAGTTGCTCGGACATATCTAACCTTAAATGTCCTCTTCCTCCGAATGCATTTGATTCTACTATTTTTCTTAATTATCTCATTCAGGTATTGTTAAATCCATAATCTTTAAAGTTTGTACGTGCACACACCTATCAAGTTAAATCCAAACATTTTATAATGGATTTTTCAATAAATATTGCTTGATGTTAATAGTATGTACCAATTTTGCACCATTAATATCCAACAAAAGCTATATTGCAGTATACCTTTAAGTTATTACCTCATCGGTAGGTGTACATTATGTATGCTTAATCTATGATTGATTTCACCTAGAATATATGAAAACAAAAGGATATCGCACATAGCCTCGTTATCATAAATAAGCCAAGTACAGGTTTGGTTCTACTCAGTACTCAGGCAAAAGAGATGTCTGCGAATGCGGCGAGTGTTTCTACTGGTAATCCAACATTGATTAAATGAGTTAATTATATGCATTCTAACTGTTATAACTTTTAAATCAATTATATGAATTCTAACAACTGTAATTCCTTTTATTGTCTGCTTCAAAACCAATCCCCTGTCAACTGCACATTCACATCACATCACAAAAACTGTAACAGTCTTCTTCTGACTGCTCCACAGCCTTCAACTTCCCTTTCATCCACCATTTACACTTCCAACCTGGTTCCCTTGGTACCAGTAAGCCATCAAACACAAACTACAAACCTGCCTGCACTCCAACAACATTTCCATATTTCCTATTCAAACCAATCACTACACATTTCATTTCCTCTTCAAACCAAATCACAACCATAACACTGTCACCATAATTCAACTATCCCGACCAACCTCTCTAACTCCACATTCTGCAATGAACTCCAGCATTACAAACTGCGTCCCACTTCCTATTCACCAACTCTACCACAAACCACCAGTATCAACCACTCCAACCACCAGTAAACACTCCAGTAACCCCTCCAGTTCCCTACCAAACATTCCAGTCCCCTACCATTTCAGTCCCCTCCCCTACATTTCAGTCGACCTCCTATACCATGCAGGAACTTCTTCATCGATTGTCTTTTTCCGTTTTCGACCAATTTCCGGTATGTTTTTACCAACTTTCATTTTTATTTCGCTACCTTTTTTTCAACTTGATAACCAGTCAGTGGTTTTGGAGGACGCTTAAGTTCTTGCTCGTTGTTGAAATTTGTCTTATCGTATCGAAACTTGTGTCCGGACGGAAGAAATCTACGATGTCCCATGTAACAAATCTTCTTACTTTCAGGGAGATAAACAGATGTAGTTTCTTCTCCACAAATAGGACATGCAAAGTAGCCATTACAACGGCGCCATTTTATAGCACCAGAGTAATGTCTATGCATTACTGCTCTCCTGATACTTGGCTTGCGCCATTAACAACAATTTTATCCACTTACTAAGTATGGTCTCATATTTAGTAAAACAAAATTCATTGCATCAACTTATACCCTAGCAGTCACTATAAGCAGCTATGTCTAACTAGCATGCAGTACAGTACAACATTTAGGCTTTAGTAAATATGAGAATGCACACTACAACACTACTTCTCTTCCATGTTGTAATGTTTGGCTGATGATACACCAGACGTACGGGGACGTGTTAGATTATCTCACATTGTACAATTTGTAAAACAAATCATATATAAATGTAAAAAGATCATCCTTTGCATAACCAATTATTTCTTGGTTCTCTAACACTGTACACTTAAAACATCAAATATGTATTCTGATGGTTCAGATTAGAAGGTGCATCTCTACTTTGGCAAACTGTTAAAGAGTAGTAGATATTGACTATAATCAATCCCCAAAAAATTAATGAAACATCAGTCCTAAAAGATGAAGATAATGATGGAACTCAAATGACAACTTATATGGTAACACTAAACAAACTTATAAGCAAGCATTATAGGGAATAAACTGTTCCTTAACTTATGTTGCATCCCTTTCTTTATTATTCTAAACTACAAATATAAGCATGTAATCTTTTCCTATTATTCAACCATAGAAACGAATGGATTCACCGTGTACAGACAGCTAGTCGTCGATAATACATATAAAGCACTGAGTAGAAACACACATACTTGCTTTCTAAATAATTTACTGATTTCTATTAATCATGTGTGGATTACAGATTAATTTGTTATCATTGCATTTGACAATCTTTTAACTAAGTTGTGATAAGCCAATTTTCAAGGTGACTGTAACATTCGTCCTAAATCTCTTTTCAGCGACATGGAACAAGCAAAAGGTGGCAAATTTTTGGCCGAGAAGAATCAGAAAATCCTTGGTACATAGTTAAAAGTTTATCTTATCACCATGAAGATATTCACGTTAAATTTGAACCAGGTTCTTCAAGACTTAGCCGAGCAACGTATGAAGTTAAAGGTTCTTTTAATTCTACACATAAGTACTGTGATATAACAATGCACCGCAAATACATGTACATAGAGTTTCCAACAAGTATTATTACAAAACAAAGCTTACTTGGCAGTTATGCGCTCTCTTCGATTATCCCAATGAAACTCGAGGAACCAAATATCAAAGATACACAGATCTGAGATAATCAAGATTTCAAATTAGATTTTATAATACAAGTTGAAACAAAATCAGATTTAAAATAGAAATCAAATAATTAAAAATGAGTACCCAACCTGGAGTAGGTATTCGATAAATTCACATTGTAATACTTCTCCGAACACAGATCTGAGAGGGCCACTGATTGGCGTTGAATGAAGGAAGAACCGGTGCGGCTGGAAGGAAGATGAGTTCGCAGCTGGACACGATTAGGTGGAAAGATGGGTTCGCGGTTGGATGGAAGATGATTTCACGATTAGATGGAAAGATGAGCGGGTTGAGGCAAATCGAATTGGTGGAATTGGGGTTTTTTATTTAGGTTTTCTTTTCGTTGAAAGAGGACGAAACGAATATCAAAGGAAAGGAGGGAAGGAAAAGTGACGGGCCAATTCTTTTTGGCTCCCAGCGAATATTTGGCACAAAATTAGCGCCATTATTTGCCACAACATTTACGACGGTTACAAACCGTTGCTAATTAGCCACGGTTGAAAAGCGTTGCTAGTTGGAACGAAGCACGCCAAAAATTATGGCGCGAAAGGATGAAATTCAACGCCATTATTTGTCTCCAAAGAAGCTACGGTTAATAACCGTTCCCAATTAGCAACGATAAAAAAACCGTTGCTAACTGAACCAAGGCGGTGATTAACCGTTTCTAAATGGCAACGGTTAATAACCGTTGCCAAATGCGCGGATGGTTAGTTGCAAATCTCAGTATTTGGTGTAGTGCGAGTAAGCGCATCATTGTAACCACGAGCTTGTAATGGAAAGGAATGCTGCTAAGAGGAATGCAACTGAATTGAGAACCAAGCTCGAGTGTGAGATCAAGGAAAAAGATGAAGTGTGGAAAATTGCTCAGGATGCATGCAACAAGCTAGTCGCCATTAGGATTGAGAGGGATGCGGCACTTGAAAAGGTTAGGGAAGTTGATGCTCTTATCAAGAGAGAAGTTGAAACTGGAGTAAAACGGGCTGAGGAGTGGGTAGAAGAGCAGGTGATGAAGAAGTTAAGCCACTGATCACTCAATTCAATGCCAACATCCTCAAATTTCAAAATCTAGATTGGTTTAGGGAAGATTACCCATCGATGCTTGCTAGTTCCTGGGAATCATTGAGGAAGAGAAAGAATTTCTTAATAGCGATTATATTGATATGGAGCAGTTGGAAAAATAGATTCTGAAGGGAGATGAGCCGAAGATCCTCTATGACAACCAGCATCTTATTTGTCCAGAAATTGATGAAACCACTAAAAAGGAGTTAGGCGAAGGTTCCAGTTCCATGCATCATGATGCCGCAGCTGGTCAAACTCCTGGGACTCAAACTGCTCCTTGTTCCACCGTTGACTCCTCTACCAATGTTGGCTATGACCTAAAAAAGCTGTAGTTCTAGAAATCCACTGTTCTCATCCCTATCCCTGAGGGAACTCCCAATAGCACTCCAACTCATGCGGAGTTCAAATTGAAGAAGGTATCTCGTTGACTTCCCCTATTTTCTAGAGAGTTAACGTGTCGCCCGATCAACATCACTAACCTTCCTCTTTATATTTCTTCAGCTACATGTCAACCTACAATCGCTCTGCTTCCTACCAAGGATTCTCGACTGGAGCCACAAGTAATGGTGATAGAGTCTATGACCACACGATCTAGATCATAATTCCTAGAAACTCGTTGAGGAAACCATGATCCTTAACGAGCGCATGATAGACGCTTTGTTGGAAGAAGGAAACGATGAAAATCAAGGAGCCAAGTTGATAAGGATGTTAGTATTACTGGGGTCTCCCAATCCCTATCGGGTCCTTCCATGCATGAACTTGAGCAAAAACTTAGGGCTGATGTCTACCTTGCCAATCAAATCAAGAAAGAGCAAATAGAAGTCTTCCATCCTCTGTTTTCAATCGCATTGCCTAGGCAAATCATTTTCACTCCTGTTTACCTTCATCTGCCTGGGGGTGCTTGAAGTACGTCGATAGCATTTTCTCAAAGCATCTCGATCTCTATTTCTCCACCCAAAAGCAGCTAGAGTGTGCGTATTGGATCTTCACAGAGCACTCTATCCAAAGCCTAAGGCGATAGAGAAAGAGGTGGAAAGAGGCAAGGGGAGAGCTCGAGTGGAATCTCTCCTGGTTCTAAGAAGAAAAAAGTCCAAAAAGAAATAGCGCTAGTTTGTTTTTCCGTATATATACCCATTTTGTTTGTTGGCTAACATTTTTTGGGTTTGACCCCCTGTTATTACTTTTTCTCTATTGGTGTGAACCACTTGTGCTTAATTTTCTTGGTTTGACGTCAATAATAAAGACTTTTGTTTTGTATAAATCTTTTCTTAAGCTTGTCTAAGTACTTAAGAAATATGCTTTATATTCAATGTACATGCGGTTTATTTTCTTTATTGATCATTTTCGGATCACTTCTTTTATTCATTATGTTGTTAGCCAACTCGCATTGTTACAGAGAATGTAAAGCAATCCTTAGTGTACACCTCTTAAAATAGTGGCTTGACTCGATAATAAGTTCTATCCATGACAAACTCCAGGCGTGAGCTTAAGTTCACTACTTTGAATCGTAGTCTGCATATCCTTATCCAAGATGTCAGCATTCGATCATGCCTAACTCCTGGCATTAATCAAAGTCTTGAAATTGGATCTCACTTTATTCTGAGCATGGAATCACTGTTCTTCCTACTCTTGGCAGGATGTTAAGGATCAAATGGATTGTTCATGCTTTTTTTCATTTATAATCCTACCCTTACTCCAGGGATGAGAGTGGAGTGAGTGATTGGACACTTCATGCTCTTTTCGATTTGTACTCCTACAACCCATCCGAGGGTAAGAGTTAGCGTATGGACAATTGTGTCATATCCAGTTTTAAACTTGTGCTCTTGCCCCCAGTCCAAAGGAAAGAGCCAATCGTGGAGGAATGTGCTTCATCCGGCCAAAGTCTATACTCCTGCTCCTACTTCAGGAATGAGAGTCGGAGTACGTGGCTCATATTATATCTAGTATGCATGTATACTTATGCCTTCAATCTAAAGGCAAGAGTCGGAATGCGAGCAGTCATATCATGTCTGGCTTATGTTTATACTGTGGCTCCTACTCCCGAAACGAGAGTTAAGATGCAGACAATTATGTCATGTGGGCTTATGTTTATACTCCTACCTTCAATCTGAAGGCAAGAGTTAGCTGATGTCAATCTCCAAACATTAAAAAGGAACTTCACAGGTCCGACAATGGGCTACAGAAGTTTGATGGCAACTATCATCGGTACCTACGCACCTGCATTAATCATATGCAGGTTCATTTGAGTTGATCAAGTCATAACTCTTAAGAAATGAAGAGGCATAATTTATCGCTTAAAAGGCTATTTTATTTGATTAAAGTCAAGAAGTGAAAAAGTTCTGTATCATATAGCTCTAGCCGGTTATTTAAAAATTTATTCTCTAAGTGAAATAGCATCGTAGATGCTTGTTATTCCATGCCTTTGGGAGTGAGATCCCATTCGTAGTTGCTAGCTTGAAAGTGCCATCTCCAAACTTTTCCTCTATTTCATACGGACTTTCCCAAATCGGGCCCAAGTTCTTAGGTCTAGGGAAGATTTTTTGAGAACCAAATCACATACTTCAAAGTTCTTGATGTTATAATATAATGCGACTTGTTGTATATTTGTAGTTTCTCTCAACTCAACTTTGACCGGCTTCTCATCGATTAAATCAAGAGACTCCGGAAGGAGTTGCTCATTTGTCCATAGATCGTAGTGAGTGAACCGATAAGAAGGTACTTCCTATTCGATAGGGATCATAGGTTTCGATCCATATGCCAAGGTAAACAAAGAATGTCGAATCGCTAACTTGTGGGTTGTTCAATAAGCCTAGATTGTTAATGGAAGCTCATCGACCAACTTGCATTTGCCCTTCTCCAACCATTTCTTAAGAATTAACTTGATAATCTTGTTCATAGCTTCAATCTGTCCATTCACCTGAGTATGTGCTACCGCTGCTAGTCACTTCTCCATGCCCTACCAGCGATAGAAACGCTTAAACTTCATGCTATCTAATTGGGTTCCATTATCGGTAATAAACGTTTGTGGAACTTCATAGCGACATATGATATTCCAAACAACAAAGTTGACTACCTTCTTCACATTAATCATGGCCAAAGGATCCACCTTGGCCCATTTAGTAAGGTAATCAACCGCCATGATGGCCTACTTCGTGGCACCTTTAGATATCAGCAATTCACCGATAATATCAATATCCCACACTACAAATGACCAAGGATTGGCCATTCAGGACCTTCAATTAATTAATGATTCAATATTTAAATCAATTACTTAAATATCCAATCGTTAAAAATATGGGTCCTTACATTTATGATTATTACAGGTTACCAAAACCAACGATCCGTGCAAATGAACTTGGGTTTTGATTTAGTCAAAATTCGAGCTTAGTAAGGTAAGGGTTGTTACAATTTGTTTTCATAACAACAGTGATGTGTTGACTTTAAAAAATGTAGAAGCATCTGAAATGTTTAACATTTATTATTGGAATCAAGGACTAAGTCATATCTTTAAGAAAAATTCTTTAATCATATGATTGTGAATCATATAGTTCTTGCGAATGTATCTAAAATTATAAAGGGTGAAGCAACCATTCGTGGGAGTCATGAAAGAGTCAATGAATTCTTCGGATTGATGCTTGTAAATGTATGCAGTCCAATGATCCCAAAATTGATCCATTTCCTTTATTAAATTCACCAATGAATTTTCTCAAATATGAACATGCATATTTGGCATACAAGCTAGACATGATAGAGTTAGAAAAAATTATGTAATTTGTTACAAATATCTACCATCATGATCATTCATGTTCATAATAATAGCATTTGATATCTATTATATATATTTTTATAGTAGTTTAATTGATTAAATAATTAATTCTAAGTGTAAAAATAAAAAAAATCCTTAAATGAAATATTATGTGATTATACTTGCAAACAGTTGAAATTATGAGTAATTAATCATAGCATATAATAATACATGTTATTTTAAATATTTCTTGTCAAGATGTTTCAAGAAAGAATAATGATACATCCATTAGGACCAGAGTACGTAATGCTCTCAAAATGTTATGTAGTGTACTACTCATGGCTGCTGTGGCCAGTAAGGAGTTATGTATTGATAGTTATTGGATAATTATGGAATGACTCATCCAAGAGTTTCCAGTTGGTCAATAACAACTAGGTCGAACGGGAAATCTTGAAGTAACGATATTACATAGTTCTCTTGACTTGAGACTACCATCGAATTTTGTTATTATAACGACTATAAATTTATCAATTTGATAAATTATATTTATTTTCAGAATATTCCAATATAAGGTTTTATAACACAAGTTATGATGTTTTAAAAAATAAATATGGTAGTAAGTTTTTACAAAAATATTTTATTTGGAGAAATACTGATAAAATGATCGAAATCCGTTTTATCGGTAAACAACTCTATAATCGTAAAACGTCAAGCACGGAGCTGGATACAAACACTTATTTCTATAATTAAATAAAATTAAATAATTTATTTTTGGTAAATTAAAAGTATATATGCATCATTAGTGATTCCCTTATATTTAATAATTGATTTTTAATTTTAAATTGAGACTTAATGATTTAATAATTATTTTAATAATTCAAATAATTATTTTAAATGATGACAATTCATTTTTAATTGATATAAAGTGATAATAAATCATTTATAATAACTTTATAAAGATATATATTTGATTTGAAAATATAAGGAAAAATCGATATCGCTTTATCGATATAATAACGATTTTTGTGAATAATTATTAATATTTATTTATATGTTTTATAAATGAAATGTGATCATTTTAATTAGTTAAAAATAATTAGAAATTTATTTTCAAATTTTGTTTACATAGATATGTAATTTAAATTATAAGTGAAAATGTGACTGAAAATCGGTTTTTCGATTTTCAATGGATTAGCAAACGGAAGTCGTTACAAGTCATTGCATATAACATAATACACATATGTTAAAAGTGTCGAAGATATTTTATGAAACTTCACCCTTAAGCTTGCATAAGTCAACAATTAGGACATGATGTGATATGAGAAAATGGTGGCAAATGGAGGGGGATTTACAATGCGTAGAACATGATAGGAGGGGTGTTTGAAAGTTGAGATGTGATGGATAATGAAATAGAGATATTTTTTGTGAAGTTACTTAGCCCTTGAGGCTTCCAAGGCTATAAATACATGCACCATTTCACTTCTTCATTCATTTATTTCTTCATATTCTTCCTATTCTTTCTCAAGCCTTTCAATAGCTTCCTCCTAACTAAAATAATAGAAATTTTTTATAGAAAAGAGATAAAAATATATAAAAAATTATATATATACACATCATTCCACTTTGAATACCATAACTCCTTCCTCTCCTCTTAACAGCTTAGGCCGTGATTTGATGGTGCTTGGGAGGTGAGACATGAGCTTTGGAGGTTATGGAGGCAAAGGCCATGAGCAAGAAGGTGAGGTCGTGAGCAAAGAGGTGGTACAAAATGATGGTCGAGCACTTGAAAGGGAAGTGGAGTTATTTAGTGATGTATTAGTGAAATTTAGTAATGATTTAGATGAAGTGTTTTGAAGATTTGAATGTTGGTAGGAAGTTTGATTTGATTATGGTGAGTACTCGATTTACTTACATTTAGAAAATAATTATAAATGTTTAAACTATTAATTTAAATGCTTGTTTGATAACCAGAATGATTATATGGTAGATTATATGGATGTTGATATGGTTAACAACTTGGTTGTGATAAATTATTAGAAATCATAATAAAATTGGTTAAGAAATTAACCATGAAAAAATAAATCCATAGGGATGTGTATATGAAGTTATTTAGCCACTTAATGTTTTGAAAATATAAAAAGGTTGAAAATGAATACTATAACGATATAATATTATGAAATGATTTAAAAGTGAAAAAGAGATTTAATATGGAAAAATATTGGTTTAAATGAGTTTGAAATGTTTTATAAACAATCAGTTTTTCGGCACTTGGATATGCAGCATGTAAATACCAAGGTTGTATTAATGTTGATTTTCAAGGGTAAAAAAACCTCGGTCGTTACAGTTATCTAGTATTTGAACCAAGCGGTTTTCAAGTGAATCTGGACGTTAGGACAAAGGTGGAACAGTTTATGAAATTCAAGGCATGCTTAAAATGGAAATAAGAGATGTCTCTAAATGTTTGGAGTCAAATTGTGCAAAGGCATTTTGATTAGTACCGATCATAATAGTGATTGGTACCAACATGTTTTTCAAATGGATAATCTTGCTTCTTGGATAACTTACAAGCATGATCAGAGAATGGAGTGCTAGGGCAACCATATTGGTGCGGAGTAGATTGTATTTGAAAGATCCAATCAGAGGGGCCTATGTGATTAGATGGTAGGACCATGATTAACACAATAATTGGTGGACCTCATCCAGTAAATAAGAGCTAGAATGAGATGGAACGGTATGGGACATCATTAAAGCACGTACTGTAGGAAAGTTGTTTTGTATTGACAGAGCTTCGGAAAACCAACTAAAGATGATGAGTGATGATATATAGAGAGAGATTGATGGGGTTCAAAAAGGCCAATGCTTGACCATATAGTATTTACGGCCGTGTTAGGGCCAACAACTGTGCATTAAGCTCTAATTAATAGTGGAACGTGAGCTAATATTCTGGTCTGGAAGATGTTTGACCAGATAAAGATAAATCTGAAGGATGCCAAGCTATATAATTCCAGGATTCAAGGATGTACTAGAGTGGAAAAAGTGCATATCAAGTATATAGACATGTCGGTGGATTTAGGTAAAGGTGACCGCAAGATTATTGTTGTGTAGACCTTCTTGATTGTAGATGAATTTTCAACTTATAACATTTTTCTTTGGTCGTTCGGCTCTTACCAGCTTCAGAATAGCATTGGTCCTATAGTGTATGATGATGAAGTTCCCCACGGACAACTGGCTTGGATCTATTTAAGGCAACTAGAGTACAAGTCATGAATGTTATGACTTCAAGCTCAAAGAGGCAAAGCGATGCGAGAAAGGAAAAAATGTAGAGAAGGTTCTCTGCACCAAGAGTGCAGATGCGTAGCAATTACTGCCCAAGCCCTAGCTTGGGTCCTATAGCAAGTTCTACAAGTCTATGGACCATTGAAAAAAGCTAGATGATACAAGGGCGGAGCTAGCAGAGCTAATGGTTAATGTCCCGATCGATGAGGATGATCTTACTAAGGTCTTCAAGGTTGGATCTCAGTTCGGTGTAAGAATTAAAAAGGAATTATTATGGTTTCTCTTAGAAAACCTGAATATGTTTTCCTAAACACATTCTGTTATATGTGGAATATCACCAGAGATAACATGCCACGCATCGAATGTGGACCCAAGATGCTATCCTATAAAGCAGAAGAGACGCATTCTAGGTTTGGGTCGATCCATTGTGTTGAAGGAAGAAGTGGATAGCTAAAAGCGAATGGTTTTGTTTACAGTACCTTGTACCTTGAATGGATATCGAACCTATGTAGTTAATTAAGTCAAATAGAAAGTGGCGTACATGTACCAAATATTCGAGCTTGCATAAAGAGTGCCTAGAAGACAGCTTTGCGCTACCAAAGATAGACCAACTCGTGGACTCAACGACAAACATGAACTCTCATCTTTCTTGGATGCATATTCGAAGTATAATCAAATAGCGATGCACGTTCCAAATTAGAAGCACATGAGTTTCATCACTGATTTCGGATTGTTTTGCTATCGAGTAACGTCGTTCAGTTTAAAGAATGCTAATGCTACCTATCAGTGATTCGTAAACAAGATGTTCAAATCAAATTGAGTAGATCATGGTAGTTTATGTGGACGATATACTGGTAAAGTAATAGCGATTGATAGACCACATGGTTGACCTCGTTAAGATTTTCAATGTGCTTCAGATGTACTGAATGAAGCTCAATCCATTAAAGTGCTCTTTTAGAGTCACATCATCGTGAACTCAGGTGGCATCAAAGCTAATCCCGAGCATATTTAAGCATTAAAAGATGTCGCTGCCGTGAAAACAATAGAGCTTGAACAAGAAGGTCCTACATTGAGTTGATTTTTATCAAAAGCGACAAACAAATGTATATCATTCTTTGATGCTCTCAAGAAATAAAAAGGAAAGTTAATTTGGACCAAGGAGTGCTATGAAGCATTCTAGACATTTCTAGAGCATGTAGAGAGACCACCAATCCATAGAAACCTTTGGAAAGAGAAAATCTGTTCATTTACTTTTCGATATCCACTCATGAGTGCAAACTTGGCACGTCAGTGATCAAAGACCCAAAGGTGTATGTGTTACATTAGCAAGAAGTTTACTGGAGCAAAGAAGAACTACCCAAGATTGGAAAAAAATGGCATACTGCTTGTTAATTGCCTCGAGGAAACTACGACTATACTTTCAAACTCATCCAATAAAGTTTCTGACTGACCAGCCGCTAAGACAAGTGTTGCACCGACCTTAGGTCATGTGAAGGCTATTGAAATGAAATATTGAATTAAGCTAATAGGATATAATGTACTATCCCAAAAAGGTGATACTGGAGTAGGAAATGGCTGATTTCATCAATGAAATCACTATTCGGAATGGAGAAGAGGAAGATGATATGGTTTGAGTTACCCAATGGAAGCTGTACATAGATGGAGCTGCCAATGAACAAAGTTCCAAGGCAGGACTGGTTCTCTAGACCTCGAAAGAATGAATCATATGTTACCCCCTAAAGCTAGAATCACTGGCAGTGAACAACAAAGCCGAATATGAAGCATTTATCGTGGGACTCAAGATAGCAAAAGAATTGGGGTCAAGACATTACATATATTCATTGACTCCTAGTTAGTGGTCTGCTAAGTCAAGAAGGAGTTTCGAGCTAAGAGAGAAAGACTTTCTCCTTACCTGACGAAGACCTTGGAGTTGATGAATAATATCGTGCATTACACAATAAAGCATATTCCAATTGAGGGGAATATGAAAGTTGATATGGTAGCCAAACTGGTAAGCTATAGGGATGCGCATTGATGGAATTGGTTCTAGTAGAAGTCTTATTGGCTCTGAGCATCGACTATATCAATGTCGACTGTAATTTGTAGATTGAAGAGGAAAAGGAGTCGTGGATGACTTTAATTAAAGATTATCTATAGAAGGCACTCTTTCGAATGGCAAGAACAGACAGTGAAAGCTCCTTCACAAAGTGCCATGATTTAAGTACAAGGAATGTCGTATAGGGGAGATTTCTTACTGCTATGGTGTGCCATGAAGGATGAAGAAAAGGAAATCCTTCCAAATGTACATGAAGGAGGTTGTGGTGATCACACTGAGGAATAGAGGCAAACAAGATACTTTGGAACACCTGGTAAATTTGTGGAATCAAATAATTGAATTTAAAAGGAAAAAATAGTAAATTTTAGCAAGAGATAAAATTTAGCTTTGAAGCCTATTCCATTGCATCTGAAATGCCACTTATAGGGAGAAAACATATGTAACTCGCCGAATTTGGTTAAGCGGGCTAAAAATTAGAAGTCAAACCCAGTGGCATTTTGGTAATATATTGATTTTGAAAATATAACTAGACGTTATTGTTTTCGACGTACAAAAAGATCCTTAAGCCAATCTATTTTTCTTTGTAAATTATGCCTTCACTTGTAAAATCCTATCACTAAGTCGATTCCTGATCCACCAAGTTAAACAAATTCATACTTAAACTGATTATCGCGAAGAGAGCTAAGTAATTAAATAAAAGCTATCAAGAAATTTGGCATTTTCAAGGTGAGGTATTTCTGGACAGTGAAGAAAGAGGAGGATTCGCCTTGAATAAGAGAAGATGCACAGCTAATCGGTGAGTGGGATTTATTGCATTTGTGTATATATTGGTAAGACGTAGTAATTCACCTCTTATGATCTTAAACCAAATTATAGTGATGTGATTAACACTTTAAAACTAATTTTTTAATATACACTTGATTAGGATGCTGTATGCCATGGCTAGATAAATAAAAAGTGAATTTTTATTTATTGTAATTAGCAAAAGTTAATCGACCTTTAATTATAAAAGAGTGAAATACAAAACTATTTCAAACTAGACATATTATATATCGAAATTGTAGTTCTCGACGACCAGAATCCACTGGTGGTATCCATTCATAAATTAGGTGTACGAATTGATAAGAAAACGTATGAGAAGTTCGATGAACATAGAACGTTCATTTTGATCCAATAATAAAACAGAGATGATATGGCTATTAAAAGTATAGATGTGCAGAGGTGGTCAAGCAGATCCTTATGGTGGTTTCTGATCGAGTTAGAAAGTTGTAGGTTGGTCAGAATTAGCCAGAGAGTGGAAGACGGTCGCATGTCGTGGTGGACTAGGGTGAGGGCATGTCAAATATGGCCAAACATGGGGAGGTCATTGGTAAAGTCGAATCAGGGCATATAGCCCATGGCGGCATCGGCGAAGGTCGAAAGGTGACTATAGATTGGGTTTTGGGCAAGATCAGGTTTTGTTTCACTGATGCAAGATAGATATGAAAATATGGTGATTCTATATGGGGAGGAATATTAAAATAAAAATAATATGTATAGTTAAATAATTACAATAATACTTATTAACTTTAAACGTTTATAACTCTCGCATACGAGCTCCATTTCATGTGTGGTTGTTGCATAGGGATTGTGGTGAGGTTAGGACGGTTTTAGTATATTATTTTCTATTATTCGAGATAATTTATAAATTTCATAATTGAGAAAGTTCATTGTATATGGTTTGTATTTGGCGATGTGATAGTCCGAGGAGCCGAGTCCCTAAAATATAATATTTTGAGGAGCCAAGTCTTCAAGATATGATAGTCCAAGGAGTTGAGTCCTCTACGTATGGCAGTCCGAGGTATTGAGTGCTCAACATACGATAGTACATGGAGCTAAGTCCTCAATATATGATAGTCCAAGGAGCTAAGTCCCCATTATACGATAGTCCAAGTAGTTGTATCCTTGGTATTGGATTTGGCATCGTTACACATTTAGAGGAGCCGGGTCCATAATATATGATTTGAAGACAGCGGATTGAGACTTCGGGGGCAAATCATGAGCATGTAATTAGGCATGGAATAGGTTTTAGTGAGACCTTAGCATATGATGTCACTATAGTAGTATACTATGTTTAATCGACTTGTTAGGCGCAGTTGACACTGGTTAAGGTAGGGTTTTCAAGCATAGGTGTTGTTTTACTAGCCAACTAGTGCTATACACTTATATAATGTGTTTCACTCACCAGACATATGTTTGGTCTCCTCTATCATTTTCTTCTTTTTAGTTATGCTCTATTTGCTTCAAAATTTATCACCAATACCCAATTATGTGAAAGCGCCAATATCCAATCCAGTCATAGAAATATGAAGTGAAATAAATAAAGAGAAAAATTAAAACAATCAGAAAGTAAGTAAATACACAGTTTTATAGTAGTTCGACTAACCCCGGCCTACGTCCACTCCAAAGGTACTTATTTTATTATACGAGTGGTTACAGTTACAAATCCATGAAATTCAAGGAAAAAAATGATAGATTATGGCCTAGGTAGAAGATGAAAAGAAGCAGAATGAAGATCACTTTTCTATAGCCATGTCTGCTGTATTTGTAGGGGAAGACGACCACCCATCTCTCTGAACCTTCGGCTACATGACCTTCTTATCCATATGGGCCCAATATAGGGGTCGCTTGGCCCAAATCCCAATGGAGAGGGATCAGTGTCGATCCTTCCATTAGTTGATTTTGGGGCATCAATCTCTTTGATGGCATCATCATATTTAGACATGTTGGTATTTCAAATATCATGTTGATTGGATGCATGAAGCTTGTGCTTTAGGTCAATATAATAGTCCCATTTGCAAGTCACTCTCTAGCGGTCCCTTTTTAATAGATTATACTATTCCATGCTCATCCACGATCCATTGCCAATCCCTTTAGTTCTTACAAGACTATGCCTATGCCTTCCATTTCAGCCAATCCATCTTGCTTCATAAGAAAATGTTGATCCCTCAATCCTTACATAATTATGCCGATCGCTCTTACTTTCTAAGGTTGTGTCGATCCCTTCTATTCCACAGCTCCCATGCCGATACCTTACCATTCAACTGCGTTGACCCACTTTCTCTGGAAAGAGGTATAGCGAACCCTCTTAATCGAGCATATCCATGCCAATCCAACCAAAAAAACATGTCGATCTCTTCCTGATATAGCCTGGAAAGTATACTGATACCTTCCTCTGAGTTAACGCATGCCGATCCACCTAAAATGTCGATCCCTTCATCATTCTAAGCTATTGAAGTGCACCAACTCCTTCAGATTGAGCATGCCGATCCCTCTATTTGCTAGGCTATTGAAAGTATGTCATCCTCGCTAGATTGATCATGCTGATCCCTTGCTTGTCCAAGCTAACATCCATATTTCAAGCGCCCTGCATCGTTTATCTACCAGTTCCATCCAACTTTGGCTTCGTATTCACCTTGCACTCATCGGCCTTGATAATTGTGAAGTTTGTTGGGTTGAATCGACCTTTATACCGCCTTACCAAAAGGCGGGTAAACACTTTTCCCTAAAAACATGACTTGTGATAGGAAGGCATGTTTTGAATTGCTATAAATCCAAAATCTGAAGTCCATAATTTGTCAATCACCATATTATCCAATCAAGAACCAATCTGTTGCAAATCCATTGCTTGATATCTCCTTATCATTGGCTAAATCCATGACCATTCTGAGTTGATATCCAGTTTCGAATCCATTACAAATTCATTAACCAAATCCACGATCTATCCGGATCGTTTTATCCAAATCCGAGACCGTTTCGAGTCCAAATCCATAGACCTCTTCGGGTCACTTTATCCAAATTCGAGACTGCCTCAGGTTCATATCCAAAACTATAGACCTCTCTAGGTCATTAGCCTAATCTAAATCCTTGATCTCACTGGATCCTTGTCGAGCACAATCAATACTCGACGATTTGAGCAGGCCGATCATGTTGCTCTCCAGCGAAGCGACCTACCCCTTGCCAGGCATAATCCATAACCAAAGACCATGATCTCTCCAGATCCTTGCCTAGCACAATCCATACTTGACAGCTTGTTAGGTTTTATTCTCCAGCCTCGACTCTCTGGTCGAAGTCTTAATCCATGGGCGTCCTTTTCCAGCCTCGGTTCCCAATCGAGGACTTAAACTGTGGGTTATCCTTCTCCGACCTCGATCCCCAGTTGAGGACTTAAACTGTGAGGTATCCTTCTCCGACCTCGTTCCCCAGTCATGGACTTAAACTATGGGGTATCCTTCTTCATCCTTGTTCCCTAGTCGATGACTTAAACCGTGAGGTATCCATCATGTCGTCCTCCAGTAAAGGGACTCGTGAATCGTGGTTATTGCCCCGTCTCTCTGGTCAGGGCCATAACCACGACCTGTGTTATTTATTACACTGATCTGGACTTACGCATCCCTAAGTCAATAAAATAAAATTCCATACAACCAATAAACCGAAGTTCGAAGCAAATGAGAAAAAAATTTCACAAACCCAAGCACTACGATTCATCATTATCTCAGAGCATGCCTAGGAATCGTCCTCCATCCCGTACATGTGTAAGTGACTTAGCCATATTACTGTGAACTTTATTAATTATTCTATGCCATCCCAATCAATTGAAGACAAGTTGACGATGATGCCTTGATCAGTGCCATTTTCGTTTGAGGTGGACGGTGGCTGCCCCTGTTCCACCGTCGCAGGCCGAGTCTATTTGTATCGTTGTAACTGACCATTCCTCACGTATTCCTCAAAGATATCCTTAAAATGCCTACAGTCATTTGTATTGTGCCCATCCAACTCATGGAATAGGCAATGCTTTCCTGATGCTCACGCACGTTCGGAGTGTTCTCACCTTGTCGGTCTTTGATATTGAAGACGTCCTTAAGTCTCCAAATAAATCCTTTCTAGAGATTCTTTAACACCTCATATTTTTAGTACCATTATTTAGGCCATTTAATTAGTTAATAAAATAAAATAATGTAAGAAGATTAACGGATTGAGATTTATGATTAAATAAGGGGTATCCCTGCCATGTTAAACAAGTGAACTAAAGAATAAAAAGAGAATAAAAGGTTAGGAAATATGCATGGGAAAAATAGGAACAAGGCATATCCTTAAAACCTTAAACCCTTAACCCCTCAACACTCATGTTCACTTCATTTTTCATAAACCAAAAATACAAGCTAGAGCAAAGAAGAAGAATTCAAGAGGAAGAATCAAATCACTTAATCAAGAGAAAATCTCATATCCTTAATCAAAAAGCTAAGGTGAATAATGACTGCATCTCATGTTTTTGATTCATTTCGATTTCAGATAAATTCCAAAATAATTTTCAATTTTTTTGCCATGTTTTGAATTATAAATGGATATGTATATATATGTGTGTGTATGTGTGTGTATGTATGCATGTATGTATATACTTACTGATGATTTAGGCTATTTTATATGCATTTTATAATGAGAATTGATTAAGAAAACTTATTATGTGACAAATAATTGCCTTGCGAATTTAGATTTAGATCCAAAATGATAGTTTAGAAATAGGTTTCAATTTTTGTAATATTCTTAATTAATGTGGATTTTATATGAGTTTTCTAGTGAAGAAAATGTTATTTTCGGTTAAAATTTATTTCGGCTAATTATATTGGCCTAAGTTCTGAAATTTATATATGTTGGAAAACATATTAAAAAATGATTTTTTAGAATTTTTGTAGAATTTTTCTAAGTGTTTTAATGGATATATAAAATTATTTAAGGTATGAGACTTAAATGTTTTATATTTCTTTAGAAAGGAGAAGGGGTATTTTGTAAATAATTCAAATTCTTATTTCTGAAATTCGGCAGTACTTTTAGAAAAGAAAAATGTGCAGTCAATCATAATTTGACAAATAAGGCAGGTTAGGTACAAAGAAATAGTTTAAAAGGTCAAATCTACATGATTTTTCCTATTTCAATGCTTTCGGCACCAGGCTTCCGACTCCTTACCTCCACCTCTGACTCCATTGAAACCAATGCACATGGTATTTGATACCTAGTACGTAATGAATTGGATATAGGCGGAAGGTATTGGGTTTTAAAACAAGAGGTTTCGAAGGGGTCGAGCGCTACTTTGCTTTTAAATGAAAATGCACCTGCTTTGCTTTCGACCGAATAGCTTTCACTAGGTCAATGAATTTATAAAGAATGGTTTTAAGAGGTTACGCCCTTATTTTTAAATAACTGCTTTTGACTAGGTCGAAGCGCCTGACGGTCGGTTTTTACATTTTGACTCAAATTGGTTTTGAAAGGGATACTTTATTTTCAAAACTAAGCCGCTTCTCCAATGCTTTCGAAGGGTTGGTTTCGACACTATCACTTCTTTACTTAGGAATGCTTTCGAAAGAGATGCTTTTGACTTAAACATTTTAATGACCCTTTTTCTCTATAAAAGGTAGAACCCAAATGGTTTCGAAAGAGATGGTTTTAAAGGTTTCGAAAGGTGTTTCCACATGATATAAAATTGAACCCAAATGCTTTCAAAAGGCTTGATGTATTGATGCTTTTAAAAGGTTTTAAGAAAGGTTTCTAAGGGGCGATTCACAAATGGTTTCGAAAGGGCTAAAAGGGAAGGTTTTCCAATGGTTTTGAAAGGTCTAAAAGAAAAGATTTTCTAATGGTTTTGAAAGGCAATGTTTAAGTGTTTTAAAAAAGGATGTCTAAGGTTTTAAAGCTTTTGAAGGAGATGTTTTTCAATACTTTCGAAAGGATAAAGATAAATGGTTTCGAAAGGTATGGTTTGGAAAGATATGTTTTGGCCTTCGGCTTAAGCTTTTACTTGTATTGAAAGGGATACATTCAAAGGTTTCGAAAGGGGTACTTTCGATGGTTTCAAAAGGGTTGTTTAATGGTTTTAAAAATAGCTTCGAATGTGTTGTTTTTGGTAATATAGCCTATGTGTTTTAAGTTAAAGGGGTTTGACTTATTTTGGAGGGATGGAAAATCCTTAATAATTTCATCAGTATGGGTAAAGTATATATAACATGGCAAATAGTTTAGAGTAAAGCAAAGAGTATATTTTCCTTGTATATGTATGATTTAAAGGTTTAAATCATTTTGAAAAGGTTTTTAACGAAAAATTTAAAGGGTAGTTAACCCTAAGAAAATGCTCAAATTAGAAGACCAAGTGGTACTTTTGAAGGGTCGCTGTAACGACCTGTATTTTTCGATAATTAAAAATATTAATTTTAATAAGATTTTAAAATTTAATATTGCAAGGAATTTAAATTTTATAATAAATTAATATGAAAAATAATTATAATATTATTTAATAATATTTTTAGATGTTATTGACAATTATTTCATGAAATTTCAATCAACTGAATAATTGTAAAGTTAATTTGGTTATAATTGTAAATAAGAAATTACATTAGTAGTTAATGGAATTAATGAAATTGAAATATTACATTTAATATGAGTTTAGATGATAACTATAGAATTTGAATGTAATAAATTGTAAATTTATATTAATTATACTTATACGATATCTTATGATTTAATAACAAAAGTAAAAATCAAAATAAAAGGATTTGATTGAATTTAAAATATAATTAATTTTGATTTTATTACAGTGTAATTGAACGTTGAATTTAATGAAATATTTAATAATGAATTTAACATAGAAAATTTATTATGATAAATTATTAACTTCAATATAATCTAGAAAGATGAAATTATTAACTATTAAATTTTAATTTAAAGGTGATTCGATAAATTAAATAATAATTTATTTAATTAATGTGAAAATAGCCATTTTGGCCACTGTCTTGGATTTTAGCAAATCAATTTTATCAGATCCATAATAGTGAATTATTGTAGGATTTCAAGTTTCGTAGCGATTGGACTTATCGTTTGATTGTACGAGCTCGAAACGTGTAGAAATCAATTAAAGAATTATAATCTGGTTTTGAAAGCTAACTTCTGTACACAATGGAATTAGGGTCAACTTGTTCCATTGAGTTTAAAAATATCGAAAACTTATATTTCGATATAGTGGATGACTCATTTTCGTTTTTGGAACGAAACAGGCTTTTTGGGTCATTGTTATCGTTTCGACCCGATTCGATTTGTCCATTCTTTCTTATCTACCTTTGCCTATATGTAGGCTATTATAAACCCTACCTGTTTCTCATTACTAATTTATGTATGTACTGCTTATCTATATCTGCTCCTTCCTTCCTTCCTATGGCAAAAACCCTAATTTCCAAATTCAATTGCAAATAAAGATCAAATAAAAAAGTTAAATTCATCAAACTATGTCATATTATATATCGTTGGGAAGCACTTGATGAGCACAATCTACTATAGAAATTCGTTTTTCGATTTGATGCATCGTTTGACCCAAAAACGATGAAGAACCTCAGCCGTCCATATTAGAGTTTTCAATCCAATGGTAGATCATCGATTTTACAGCGATCGAGAGGTGAAGTGTTGTAGAGATCGACGAGCAGCATTCATCTGTATGGTTCGTTTCTGCTATAGGGGCATGAGATTGCCAGAATTCAAGGGATTTGCGGCGGCGGCGGCGTGACATGGGGCTACGGAGGTGGTCTACGACCATTGCATTGGTGGCGTGGGTAGGCAAGCAGGATGACGTCGTCTGATCGAGGTATAATGGAGTAGGGTTGTGGTGGTAAGCGATCTCTCGTGGCGGATAGGGTTTAGGTCGAGCGTATTGATCTGAAACATGGGATCGAGAAGGTGAATGTATTTTATTTGTTTATTTATTTATTTATTTATTTCATAATATAAATTGTATAACTTCTAATCTTAATATCCTTTTCGTACAAGCTCGGATTCACGTGTTATTTTCTACGTTGCGATCGTATTGAAATTTTAGACGACATGGAACTGGTTTGGCTGCATTCTGAGACTGATATATTTTCATACCTTATTTGGATTTTTAAATCGTCGATAAATCAAAGGTGAGTGATTTAACCCACTCACAACTTCTATGTCATCCTATATTAGTTAAATTAAATTTATGATGTGATTAGAAATTTACTGATTGTTGTTTGGTATTTTAAATTGCCTTTTAAGTTTAATTTGAATTTATATTGAATTTATTTTCCATTTTGAAATAATATTGGAATTTAAATTGTTTTGTTAAATATCTGATAGTGATAATCAGTTGACTGTTGTGATTTATTAGTTGATTTGAATGACGATTGTGACGGATGTCTAACTATTGAAATTTTGGATGACTTGATGTTATATTTATTTTATATATTGTTATCATACTGCAAGTTCCATAGTTATTGTTAGGAAAATCATCATGGGTTGAAATGATACATACCTGAATGATATTATAGATTAGGGAAAATCATTGCGGGTTGAAATGATAAACCTAAGCGTTTTATGGATTTGGAAATTTTGATTCGGGATACGGGTTGAAATGATATATATCCGAAAATTTAAATTATTGCAGGTTGAAATGATATATATCCATATCACTTGACCATAGGGTAGAAAATTATATATGGACACCGGATTGGTTAAATTAAATGATTTTAAATCCATACAATTTTTGAATCCAGTTAAAGGATATTATGAAACAAAATTTGATTTATATAAACTGGATTATTTTCAAAATCCAAGCTTTAAATGTTGAAATTGAAATTGGCTTTGATGGATTGTTTAAATAATTTAAATTGGAATCTTAAATTTGAATTTTGAAATATAAATGAAATTTATCAAAATTGAGTTACTGTAAATATTTGGATATTTAAACTTTGAAACTTATTGAATTTGAAGTGGTATAAATTTGTAGTTAAAATGGGTTCGAAATCGATATAAGTTGAAATGGTTTTTAATGAGATTTTAATTGAAATGCTTTAGCCTTTTGAATTGAAATCGGTGAATGTTGAATTTTGGAAATAAAGTTGATTTGAATTGATTTGTGAAATTTGAAGAAACAATTCTAATTTGAAACTATTTTCGATATAAACTCTTTCAATATACAAACTCTTTTAACATATAAAATATTTATCTCATATAAACCATTTTGGTTTATTAATAAATTTTAACACATTAACTATTTCAATATATAAACTATCTCTAATGTATAAACTATTTTAATATATAACCGATTTTAATATAAACTATTTTAATATATATAATTTTAAATTTGTAAACAAATTTTAATATATATACTATTTTTAGTGTATAACTATTCCAATATATAAACTCCTTTTAGTATCCAAACTGTTTAAGTTGGAACCATTATGGTTTAGATTTAATCGATTTAAATGCGAATATTTGGATATGATGGTTTAACTTAATTTGGTGGTTATGATTTTGAAAATGAATATGATTTAAAGTGAATAATGATTTCGAAAGTGAATAATGATTTCGAAAGTGAATATGAATTCGAAAGTAATATGATTTTGAAGTGAATATAATATTTTGATATCAATTATGAATCGGTTTTGGAAATTTAAAAGAACCAATAGGTATGAAATAAGCATTTGGTTGTTAAAGAAACCGAGGTGAAGTAAGAGAATGATGATGGAAAGCTTGACTTTCGGGTCATAATTAAAATGACTAAAACAGGAGCTATACCAGGCCAAGTGGAGTCGCTTCCCCTATCGGGCACATTTCTTCGATACCAATTTATTACTTTATGAATGATTTGGTGGCCACCCCACGTTGATTATGGAAGTGTGTTTCAAGGTGAGCGGTAGTAGCTGCTATGCGTTACCACCAGTCTGGGAGTGCGAAACGGTAGAATCCTACCCTAGGCATTGCCCTGCGTGCTTTGTCATGTTTATCCTGATCGCGCCCACTACGAGTTTGGATTGTGTCATACACTATGGAGTGCCCTCTGATATCCCTTCAGTTTATAGAGGAATCATAGTACTGTATAGAAAATAGCATTTATAAAAATGTGTTAAGGGTGCTATGGGTATCGCCTTAACGCTATTTTAATACTTTACTTTACTTTAGACATATTATAATAGAGTATTGTACTATGTATGTAGATAATTTAGCAGATCCTTAGGAGATGGAATCCTGAATATCTCTTAAGTTATTGCATATACGTTAGACACTGGATAGGAGATGTAAAATGCTGTAAACATCTCTGAAGCCGTTACATTCATATTTACTTAATTTGATTTGACTTACATAGGATCTTTTAGTTCTGACTTGAGTGTTTTGTCTTTTCATTACGCATGGGTCAGCCTAAGCATTTTAGTGTTGAAGACCTTATTTCCGGAGGACGAAGACAGAGTTTAGTATTATATTATCAGTATTATCCCATTGCATCATGTTGTTCAGCTGCATTATTTAGTTATTCCTTTATATGTATAACTGTGATTTATATTGTAAAAGTGTAATCAAATGTTATTTGTAAAACATCTTCATGAACCGTTTATTTGATTATTGTATTTTGTCATTCCACTATGAGATACTGTGTTTTGTTTTTCCTTTTTTTCCTCTTATTTTCTTATTTACCCATTAACAATCATCCTTTTTGAATGGTTTGAGTTGATATGTGTGGTTTGTTGTTATTTAAACCGCCCAAGAAGGTGGGTCGTTACATTTTGCCCTATACTCATTAGCTATTAGCCCCTAGCTAATTTAGTCCAAAATTCCAGTGTGTACGGTTTGATCACAAGTAAGGCTAAAATTTGTTACACACAGAAAGGAATCTAAAGAGGAAAAACATGTTATTGGTAAACCTGCAAAATCATTAGGATCAGTTAGACTGGAGAAGAAAGTAAGGACGGACCGTCCAGAAGGGGAGCATCTAACAGATGTTAGATTTTTATGATTTCTAGTAGGCCCAAGTTAGCTAAAGGTTAGTAGTTAGCCAAAAATACTACAGTGTGTGGACAGATAGTCCATATGATAATTGTAATGTACATATACATGATATTGCTTTACGGATTTAACCAGTTTTGGTTGCAGGATTATAATTTGCAAAAGATATGTTTTAAAGGATATTAGTGAGGGGAAACCCGTTCAGCTAGGCGGTGAAGTCTCACTTAATATCAGATAATCGAGATGTATACTATTATTCATACCACGCTTTATGTTGAATCAAAATTTAATTTTACTTAAACTCTTGGGTTCTCAAAATTGATTTGAGTAGGCTGAGGGTTGAGGTTTACAGATTTTAGTCAGTTGCAAATAAATCTTCCGGTGACAAGCATGTTGCTGATGGATAGCTAATTAGGAGTTGTAGTTATATTTTGGATTGATTCTGCTGTATTGTATATATAGTACTCTGGTCAACCAAAGGGGCATCGTCGTATGTTGCTCTTGGCGTATTTATTTAATAACTATATTTTATCTGAATATGGTAAATGATTATGGGATTATGTAACTTGAATATGGAACATGATTTGGAAATGTAATCAAAGATATTGTTTTTGAAATCTATGATTTTGTTTCATATTCATGTACTTCTGATATTATGGATACCATTAACATAGTCGTATTTAATCGTGTAAGTTAATACTATGGATGACTGCAGCATCTGTATCGCTTAGCTTTGGGCCTCTAGATAGGGGATGTTACAATTTGGTATCAGAGCATAGGTTTAGGGAAAATTTTAACTAAAAAGATTAATTTTGAAAACATAATCCTAAGGAATTAGCGATAAGATCAAGGTATGGGGTAACGCTACTGTAACGGACTTGTATTTGCTACTTATATAAGTATGCACTTTATCTTTAGTCTCCTATCTCTATTAGGTTATTTTTCTGTATCTCACAAAGTTTCGAATGAAGATATGGATTCTGAAGAGGAGGCACCACTGCGGATGGAAATGCTAGACCTAATAGTAGAAGGAACCTAGGTCGGGCACAAGCTGGAAATGTTGGTGCTGAAGTTCCACAAGTTGACACAGGGGCCATGTATCAGTATTTCATGAATATGATGAAAGCGGGGAATGTTAATGGAGTAGTTGGGGGAGGATCCCAGGAAGCTCTAGTAGTCAACAATTATGCTTCTTTGAGTAGGGACCATACTAGGTTAAGAGGAAAACCATTTGTTGGGATTGAAGATGCCATAGAAGTGGGGAACTAGTTGTTGCATAATGAGAGGTTTTTCACAGATTTGGGGAGCAATGATGAGCAGAAAATAAGGCTCTTCGAGGCATCTTCAAGGAGCAACATTATACTAGTGGAATAGTTTAACAGCTGGAGTGGATGAAGGAATAACGACATGGGCTGAGTTTAAGAGAAGGTTCGAGAAGAGATTCATGTCCGTGATGGCAAAGTCTACCTTGCTCGGAAAATTTGCCGAGTTGGCAAGATATAGTATTTCTACTATGGATACCGTGATTAAGAGAAACGAGAAGTTCATTATGGGGTTGAAACATGAATTGGCCAGGGCTACATTACCTCATATCAGCGATCCTTGTGATTTTGTAGTAGAGATGGCTCTAAGACATGCGGAGATTATTGCTTCTGTAGAGAAGAATAAGGAAAAGTAGGTCCATGTAGGGCAGAATCAGAAAAGGAAGTTCTTTCCTAAGAAAGGAGCCCAGAAGGGTGAAGCTGTGAAGAAATGAAAGTCAGAAGTTGTTTGTTTTAAGTGCAGCAAGAAAGAGCATTCTGTGAATGAATATCTTTCTGGAGAGATAAAGAAGTTGACTGGAAAGAAGAATATCAAATTCTTCAACTGCGATTAGATGGGTCATTACAAGAGCCAATGCAAGGAGCCTGCTAAGAATGGAAATGGCAAAGTATATGTGTTGGAGCCAACTATCTCAAAACCCACGATAAGGGAAAAAGGGGAAGCAGTGTTGGGAGGTATGCTTATGATTCTTGGTATGGCAGTTAGTGTTCTGTTTGATACTGGTTCATCGCATTCTTTTATATCTCATTGTTTGATAGATAAGCTTAACCTAGAACCCTCTTACCTAGTTACTTCCTTAAGGGTTGCAAATCCGATAGGAGGGTATGCAACACTTGGGATGAGATGTGACCACCTAAAGATTGACTTGTTAGGTCATACTTTTGTTTGTAGTTTGCATGTGTTTGATTTCGTAGGATCCGAAATTATTTTGGGTATGGATTGGTTAAGTAAGTACGATGCTAAAATATTTTTCCACGATGGAAAAATATCGCTTAGATACCCGACTGTAGGGAGAGGATTGTATATACCGTAGAAAACCCTAACTATGAGGTGAATACTTTGTTAGGTGTTGTGGAGATAGAAAACGAGATAAATCGAGTTCTAATGGATAGAGAATTCACAAATATTTTTTAACATGTAGTAGGGTTGCCACCAAAATGGGCCATTGAGTTTTGGAAAAATTTGGTGCTTGGAGCAGAACCAGTAAGTAGACCGCCAAGAAGGATGACACCTACTGAAATGAAGGAGCTAAGGTGTAGTTGGTGTTGGAAGGCAAGAATTTTATCAGACCTAGTAGTCCACCTTAGGAAGCAGTCGTAGTGGTTACTAAGAAACCAGATGGATCGTTAAGGTTATCAATTGATTATCGTAAGTTGAATGAGAAACGATAAATAATCTATATTTGTTGCCTAGGATTAACGATTTGTTCGATCAGTTGAGTGGAGCTAAGATATTTTCGCAGTTGGATTTAGCGATAGGTTTCCAGCAATTTAAAGTGGCAGAGGATAGTATTCCTTTGATGGCGTTTAGAACCAAATATTGATCGTATGAATGGATAGTGATGTCGTTTGGACTGGCTAATGTGCCAGCTTTCTTTGTAGATTTGATGAACTAGATTTTCCGAGAGCATTTGAATAGGTTCGTATTGGTTTTCATAGGTGATAGTTTGGTATACTCGAAAGATGAAAGAAAGCATGAAGTTCAACTTAGAGTAATGCTTGAAACGCTGAGGTAGCATCAACTAAAGGTGAAGTTCTCGAAATGTCATTTCTGGAAAATGGAAGTGAAGTTTTTTGCCATGTAGTTTCGGAGAATGGGTTATTAGTGGATCCAGCTAAGATCAAGGCCGTGAATAATTGGAAGAGACCAAAAACGGTGACTGAGATATGAAGTTTCCGGGGTTAGTTGGTTACTACCAAGGTTTATTAAGGATTTTTCACGGATAGCGGCACCATTGACTAAGCGAACTCGAAAGGATGTGAAGTTCATTTGGACCAATAAGTGTGAGGAGGCATTCCATAAGCTGAAACATTTATTGACTAATGCACATGTGTTGGGTGTTCCGGAAGGGAATCGGGATTTTGTGGTGTATACAGATGCATGTCGGACTGGGTTAAGAGTTGCGTTAATGCAAATGGGTAAAGTAATTGCCTATGCTTCTCGACAGCTTAGACCACGTGAAGTCGGATCCCCACCCATGACTTGGAGTTAGCTGTGGTGGTTTTTGCACTGAAGGTGTGGAAACATTATCTTTTGGGAGAAAGATTTGAATTATATATAGATCATAAGTTGTTGAAGTATTTGTTCTCTCAGAAGGAGCTGAACATGAGACAGTAGAGGTGGTTAGAGTTCATAGCTGCTTATGATTTCGATATTGAGTACACACTGGGGAAAGGAAACAAGGTTACAGATGCGCTGAGCCGAAAACATCAGAATGTGGTGTTAGCGATGATAGCTTAGTGGAAAGATTTGGAAGCATTAGCGACTTGCAGAGTGCAGTGGAGAACTAAGAGTGGTTAAAATAAAGAAACTTCTTTCTTATCATGTTAGGAAGTTCGACCAGATACGATCGAAAAGGATGCTTCTAAAAAGCTAGAATATCCAGTGTTGGTTGAACGGATCGAAAAGCTGAAAGATAGAACAAAGAGTGATGACTTGAATGATTTTAATCTTGACTAGAATGAGTTGTTGAGAAAGAAAGGAAGATTGTGTATACTAAACGTGAGAGACATTGGAAATGAAGTTTTGGAGGAATACCATGGATGTCCACGTAAATGTACATATTTTTACATCCAAATATAATCTATTTTTATTTAAATAAATATCATAATAGAATATTTTTACATGTTTAAAACCAAATTTTAAATATGCTTTCAAGTCATTATTCATACATCAATGTGGGAGTAAAATAGTAATTTGAGCATGAATTAATTTAGAGAACATTAATTTGTGTATTTTCTTCTTAATTATAGGAATTTTTGGATGGAAATATGAAGACGTTCTCATGAAAATATGCACGCACAAGATGAAACAAAGGAACAAATATGAAAATAATTCAAAACCATGCAATTTGGAGGACTCCGCCTACCCGCTTACTTTAATCTACAATTAGAAGCTAACGGACAAGTTAGTGGCGGTTAAAGTTTCATGCATACTTGATGATGGATTAATTAGAGATTAATGATTACATTGCGACCACACTTTCTAATTGTGAAGCCCCCTAAAAATTGGAATAGGGTTTTGTGCATGTATAAATAATCCTCTTATGCACATGTAAAGGACCTTCTTCTCTTTTTAATTACTTAGGAAAGTAGAATGCAAGTTGTAACCTCAAAGTTATATGAAATAAAAATGGCTTCCTAAGCCTCTTGTTCTTTTACTTCTTCTTTGTTCTTATTTTATTTTCTTTGCCATTTTTATTTACATGCTTTTTCATTTCATGTTAGTAGCTTAGTTTTAATTTTATGCAACTAGTTTAGATCTTTTTTATTCTAATTAGCTCTTACTATTTTTTGCTTGTTTTAAAATGTTGAAATATGCATGTGTTGATTTGACAACACAAATGAGTAGATAAATCCCTCAAATTTAGGGGTAATGAAGCTTTCTAATTATGTAGATTCAACATAAAATTTTGATTTATGGTCTCATTTATGCTTCATGAGAAGCAAATGTTGATGTAAGTCTATAAAAAATGAATTTGATAGCCTATGTTGTATTTACAAATAGGCTATTCTTATTCAAACATAAGCACAATTTACATCATCATTTTACTAATTGATTTTTTATTATGAAACTAAGGTAGAAACAAAATTTGACGATCTATGTTATTAAATACAATAGTAAATATATCATACTTAAAATAGATTTTGCTTTTACTTCATTTTCATCAGCATTGATAAGTGGCTTTAGTTGTTGTATTATAGTTTGACGGTTTAAGTTATGTTAATCAATAACATCAATAAATCATATTTATGATAAATAAATCACTAATTACGCTTAATATCAAAAATAGAGATTGTATATTATTTTTGTGTTGATTTACAAAATATGAGAGTGGATTTGCCTCTAAATTATCTTTTAATCTCATATTTTCCATCACTTTTTGTTCTAGCTATTTTTTGTCTATATTTTTTCTTAGCTAATAATCAAAACTTCAACTCTTTGTTTAATTTGATTAAATAGAATTTTTTTTCAAATCTAAAAAATTCTCTGCTGATCGATCCGTACTCGCCACGTACTAAAATTGTACGTCATGCACTTGCCGTTAATTTTTAATTTAAATTTTTCGGCTATTTTCTAAACCGATAGAAAATTAGTCGTTAAACAAGTTTTTGGTTCCATCGTCGGGGAATTTTATTTTATTTTAATTTCTATTCTTCAAATTATTTGTTGTCTGATTTTTGTGTATTTTACTTTTGTGTGTTTATTTCATTTTGAAAAAAAATGTGTTGTGTGTTTGTGCGATTTGTGCTTGCATTTGTATGTTAGCTTGTTGCTTTTCTAATTTGCATTTGCATTTCCATATTTAAAAAAAAAACATGCACAATTACACAATAAAATCAAAAATATTTTATTTGTCATTTACAACGTTTCATTTCATTTTTCTTTACAATTTTTTTTCAAGTTACAAATTTTATATCACATTTCTGTGCAACTGTGTACAAAATTCTCTGCCTCTCTCATTTTTCTTCACCCCGCACAGTGACACAACTGCATATTGCCCTATTGACCATCCCACATACTACCACACAACTAACATTCTGGTAACTAAGCCACTTCAATACACTTCCATCCCAACAGTCATCCACCACCACATTTCCTTTCGTCCCTTCACTGTCTCCCTCTCAAACCAATACAACTTCATCTACCTCCAGCTACCATTATCTCCTCTGTTACAACATCAACTACTTACTTCATGATGCAGCGCAATCTTCGTATGTTTTAGGTCGCCAGCGACCTAGCAAGTTGATAAGTCGCACAAGCGACCTAGCGAGTCATATTGACCGACCTAGCGAGGTAAGTCACCAAGATAAGTCGATAAGCGACCTAGCGAGTCTTATGTCGCTGCCGTGTGTACATTAATTCGCTTGAAGCCTAGATCGTAAGGTCCTTAAGTTGAAGCCGCTTCAGTAGGTCGTTCAAATTTAAGTCGCTCACTGCACAGTTCTTTATGTCGCTACCTTCCTTAAGTCGCTCTCCATGATAGGTCGCTGACCTTAAGTCGCTCATCACTTAAGACGCTCATTTCTTTTTAGGTCGCTCCTGAAGCTTAAGCCGCTCCGTGTTTTCTTATGTCGCTGTCGTGCTGTCTTGAATCGCTACTGGATGCCGAAATAATTAAGTCGCTTGTATGTATATTGTGTAAGTCGTAGGTCACTGTTGTTAGGTCGTGTGTGTTAAATCGTGTATGTTTGTAACTCGTGGGAAGTTAGGTCATAGATCGCGTCATTAAGTCACATGGTTGTGTTGTAATTTTCTATAAATAGTGGTATGGTGTCACTTGTAAGATTGGTTGATTTTGAATAAAATTTGTTTGTGTGCATTGTTCCACTTTTGTTGAAGTTGAGTGTGATCTCCTTCCTCTTCCATCTTCGGTTATTCGAGTGCGCCCGAATCAACGAACTTGAAGCCGATTCACGGAATCTCGAGCGCGAGATCAACGTCGAAGAACCATAGGTCTTCTAACGCGGAATCGTGCGCGATCAACTTGTTGAAGATAGCTAGAATCCGGTATCTCGAGAGATCAACGGATTTGGGCATTTATCTTGTTTCACTTGACACGAATCATTTCGTGAGGAAGAAATTTGCGCCAATTATTTTCAAAACATTAATAGCACGTCAAAGTTTGTTAATCCACTGCGTCAGTTTTGCTATCAGAGCTTGAAGAGCTAAGTTGAAGCTAATTGAGATCAAGGCCGAGTTAAGCCGAAGCCGAGCTAAGCTAGGTCGAAACCAAGTCAGGCCGAGCCGATCTAAGTCCTAGTGCAAGTCGAGTTAAGTCGAACTATATCAAAGTTAGATCAGGAAAGAGTTTGTTGATAATCATGCCTCCGAGACGTGCTAATCGACTTCAAAATGTTGAAGATGTATACAGAAGACAAGAAGCTGAGCAGATGGAGCAGCGTATCAATGAAAGGTTTGATGAAGGTATTGGAAAGTTAGAGAAGTTGATGAGAGACATGAATCAAAGTCAAAGGAGAACTTCACCAGTTTCGCACCATAGTGGAAACAGAGTTTCACCTTCAGTTTTGGGAGAAAGAGACGTACGTGGTAGCAGAAATGTTGATGGTCAGAATCGACATCGACATACGTCGAATTTGGAAGAATTCAGTGATGGTGATAGTAGCTTTTTTCGAAATCATGGCCAAGGACGAAGTCGAAATAGAGATTTTGAAGATGATCGCCGATGGGAGTCGGGGATGAAAATAGAGATTTCAGAATTCAAAGGGGGAATGATAACGGAAGAATTCTGGATTGGCTATCAAATGTTGAAGAAATTTTTGACTTCAAGGAAGTACCCGAGCATCGTAGAGTTAAGTTGGTTGCTACACGATTGAGGGAAATAGCTATGGCATGGTGGCAACAAACTAAACTTACACGGGAAAGAATGGGAAAGTCGAAGATTTTTCATGGGAAAAGATGAAGAAGTTGATGAAGGCTATTTTCTTGCCTTATAATTATCAGTCTCTTATGTATCAGCACTTACAGAATTTGAGACAAGAGACAAAGTCGGTAAATGATTATGCAGATGAGTTTTACCAACTGATTGCTAGAAACGATATCATGGAAATGGAGGAACAATTGACATCTAGATTTGTTGGAGGATTGAGAATGCAAATTCAGGATATGGTAAATATGTTTGATCCAAGATCCGTTGCCGAAGCACACCAGAAGGCTCTAGCTTGGGAGAAGCAAGGTAGAAGAGGAGGTGGTGCGCTTACAAGTTCGATCAATCAAGTGAAAAGGGATAGTAGCAATACTAATGTTTCCAAGGCTGTGAATAAACCGGTTGTCAATGAAGTTGCTAAGACCAAGGTCAACAACAATTTTATGTGTTATAATTGTCAGGAGTTTGGTCATAAGAGCAATGAATGCCCGAGGCCTAAGAAGCGAGCGATGGTTGTTGAGCTTGAGGATGAGGATGCAGAAATAGAATGTTCCAATTCACCACAAGTTGAGGAGGAAGAAGAATTACTGACGGAAGACGAGGGATATTCTTTAATGATGAGGAGATCTTGCTTGACGCCAAAGCAGGAAGAGGAGAATAGCTGGTTGAGGAGTAATATTTTTCAGTCAACGTGCACTATTTTAGGAAGGGTTTGTAAGTTTGTTATCGATGCAGGAAGTTGTGATAACATCATCTCTACAGAAGCTGTAAAGAAGTTAGCATTAAAGACAAAGAAGCATCTCAAACCCTACAAATTGGCTTGGTTGAGGAAAGGTGGGGAAGTAAAGGTTGGTCGAAGAGCTTGTGTAACTTTTTCCATTGGAAAGAAGTATAAGGATGAAATTTGGTGTGACGTGGTAGATATGGATATATGTCATTTGTTGCTGGGAAGACCGTGGCAATTCGATAGAGCCGTGCAACACGATGGTAGAACTAACTGCTATAGTTTCATGTTCAATGGCACTAGAATCACCTAAGTTCCTAAAAGGCGACAACAAAGTGAAAGCAAGTTGGAGGAAATCGAGGAACTAAAGACTCTGTTATCTTGAAGGAGTTTTTCAAAGAAGTAGAGGATGGGCCTGAAGTATTTCTGTTGATTGGACGTGAAAGTAGTGAAACGGCTGAAATTCCTGAGGAAGTTAAGTCAGTGTTGAAGGAATTTGAAGATGTATTTCCAAAAGAATTACCAAAAGAATTACCACCGTTGAGAGACATACAACATCAGATTGATCTTGTTCCGGGAGTTGTGTTACCACATAGACCACATTATAGAATAAGTCCAAAGGAGCACGAAGAGTTGACAAGGCAGGTGGAGGAGTTACTTGAACAAGGGCGCGTACAAGAAAGTTTAAGTCCTTATGCAGTACCAGCCTTGTTAGTGCCAAAGAAGGAACTTGGAGAATGTGTACAGATAGTCGAACACTAAACAAGATTACAGTGAGGTATAGATTTCTGATGCCAAGATTGGACGACTTGTTAGATCAGTTGAATGGAGTTGTTATCTTTTCAAAGATTGATCTGAAGAGTGGATATCATCAGATTCGAATTCGACCAGGGGATGAATGGAAGACAGCCTTCAGGACACGGGAGGGGTTGTATGAATGGTTGGTCATGCCATTTGGTCTTTCGAATGCACCTAGTACTTTTATGCGAGTGATGAATCAGATCTTTCGACCATTTATTGGAAAGTTCGTGGTGGTATACTTTGATGATATATTGATATACAGTGGAAGCACAGAAGAACATCTACAACACTTGCGGGAAGTTTTGATGATACTTCGTCAGGAGCAATTTTACGCGGCAACAAAGAAGTGCATATTCATGACACACAGTATTTTGTTCTTGGGACATGTGTTGTCCAAGGAAGGTATTCATGTGGATCAAGGCAAAGTTGAAGTAATCAAGGATTGGGCACAACCCAGGACTATAACTGAAGTAAGAAGTTTCCATGGTTTGGCATCATTCTACCGAAGGTTTATTCCATATTTCAGTAGTGTGATGGCACCAGTGACAGATTGTATGAAAGGAAAGCAGTTTGTGTGGCCTGAAGAGGCTGATTCTGCTTTCCAACAGATCAAGACACTTTTGACTACAACACCGATTCTTAGATACCCGGACTTTCAGTTACTCTTTGAGCTGAATACTGACGCGTCTAAAGTTGGAATTGGTGGAGTGTTAAGTCAAAAGGGGCGTCCAATTGCTTATTTTAGCGAGAAATTTTCTGGAGCCAAGACAAGATACAGTACCTATGACTTGGAGTTCTATGCTATTGTCCAAGCCATAAGCATTGGAGACACTACTTGTTTTATAAAGAGTTTTTGTTGTATACTGATCATGAAGTATTGAAACATTTGCAGGGACATGATAAGATTGCAGCCAGACATGCTTCATGGATCGCATACTTGCAGCAGTTTACATTTGTTGTAAAGCATAAGTCGGAAGTTACAAATCGTGTGGCAGACGCATTGAGTAGACGAAATCATTTGTTGACTACGATGAGAGTTGAAGTGACAGGGTTTGATGTATTTTCAGAATTGTTTGTTGAGGATCCTTACTTTGCTAAGATTGTAGATGAAGTCGAGAAAGGAAAGACGGATGAGTATGTGTTGGTAGATGGTTTTCTATTCAAAGGAAATCTGTTATGTATACCAGAGTGCAGTTTGCGAATGAAAATTGTGAAGGAATTGCATGAAGAAGGTCATGTGGGAAGAGATCGTACCTTGCAGTTGATTTCTCAATCATATTTTTGGCCTTCCATGAGGAAAGAAGTTGAAAGATTTGTGTAGAGATGTCACATATGTCAAGTTTCCAAAGGGACAGCGACGAATGCAGGATTGTATATGCCATTGCCCGTGCCTACTAGACCATGGGTTGATGTTAGCATGGATTTTGTTTTGGGTTTGCCAAGAACTCAACGAGGGAATGATTCCATATATGTTGTGGTGGATAGATTTTCGAAGATAGCACATTTTATAGCTTGTAAAAAGACCGCCGATACAGTCCGTGTTGCTCAATTGTTCTTTAAAGAGATTTATCGACTACATGGGTTACCTGAGACCATTGTTTCTGACCGGGATACTCGATTTCTGAATCATTTTTGGTTGAGTTTGTGGAAAATGGTTGGGACTAAGCTGAATTTTAGCAGCGCCTATCATCCACAAACAGATAGGCAAACGAAAGTGGTGAACAGATCTTTGGGAAACTTGTTGAGATGTCTTGTGAAAGATAATTTGAAGAGCTGGGATGTGAATTTGTGTCAGGCAGAATTCGCACATAATCATGCTGTTAATCGAAGTACTGGATTCAGTCCATTTCAAGTAGTATATTCAGCTATTCGAAAGGGAACGTTGGATTTGTCGACAGTTCCACGTCAGAAAGGGGTTGTTAAACGAGCTTGTGATTTCGTGAATGAGTTGCAGGAGTGTCACGGGATTGTTCATGAACGAATGCTTAAGTCAAATGAGAAGTATAAGCAACTGGCAGATAAGAAGCGAAGGAGTGTGGACTTCAAAGAGGGTGATTTTGTTTACGCAGTATTGACGAAGGATCGTTTTCCTATTGGTACTTATAACAAGCTGGCTGCTAGGAAGATTGGACCTTTGGAGATTGTGAAGAAGATTAATGAGAATGCGTATCAGTTGAGATTTCCGGATCATATTCATACTGCTGACGTTTTCAACGTCAAACAATTGATTCCGTGTCATGAGCACAAACTTGTCGAGGAAGAGGAAAGTGCGAATTCGGGATCGAATTCTATTCAACCAGGGAAGGATGATGCAGCGCAATCTTCGTATGTTTTAGGTCGCCAGCGACCTAGCAAGTTGATAAGTCGTCCAAGCGACCTAGCGAGTCATATTGACCGACCTAGCGAGGTAAGTCACCAAGATAAGTCGCCTGAGCGATCTAACGAGTCTTATGTCGTTGCGGTGTGTACATTAAGTCGCTTGAAGCCTAGATCGCAAGGCCCTTAAGTTGAAGCCGCTTCAGTAGGTCGTTCAAATTTAAGTCGCTCACTGCACAGTTCTTTATGTCGCTACCTTCCTTAAGTCGCTCACCATGATAGATCGCTGACCTTAAGTCGCTCATCACTTAAGACGCTCATTTCTTTTTAGGTCGCTCCTGAAGCTTAAGCCGCTCCGTGTTTTCTTATGTCGCTGTCGTGCTGTCTGAGTCGCTACTGGATGCCGAAATAATTAAGTCGCTTGTATGTATATTGTGTAAGTCGTAGGTCGCTGTTGTTAGGTGTGTATGTTAAATCGTGTATGTTTGTAACTCGTGGGAAGTTAGGTCGTAGGTCGCGTCATTAAGTCACATGGCTGTGTTGTGTTGTAATATTTCTATAAATAGTGGTATGGTGTCACTTGTAAGATTGATTGATTTTGAATAAAATTTGTTTGTGTGTTTTGTGCCACTTTTGTTGAAGTTGAGTGTGATCTCCTTTCTCTTCCATCTTCGGTTATTCGAATGCGCTCGAATCAACGAACCTGAAGCCGATTCATGAAATCTCGTGCGCGAGATCAACGTCGAAGAATCGAAGATCTTCTAACGCGGAATCGTGCGCGATCAACGTGTTGAAGATAGCTAGAATCGGGTATTTCGAGAGATCAACGGATTTGGGCATTTATCTTGTTTCACTTGACACGAATCATTTCGTGAAGAAAAAATTTGCGCCAATTTGTTTCAAAACATTAATAGCACGTCAAAGTTTGTTAATCCGCCGCGTCACTTCAACTACAAACTTCACAGCACTTCATACATTATCATACACACTGTGCACATACCTCCTCATTCAATCATCAATTCCCCAGACCATAACCACCCCAACCATCAAACTGTCCACTTGACTACACATCACAGTGCACTACATTATTTTTTACATCATCAACATCTGCCACTAACCCGAACTGATCCATATTCACATCACCATCATCACAGTGTAACATGCTACCCAGCCCTAAACATCACCTCTGCCTGTCAACTACAACAGACATCCACCTCCACCTAATGTCTCCTCTTGATATACAACCGACTGCAACTCTACAGCTTCTACCTAAACTCCATCTCCACTAACCAACAGACACCGCACTGCCTTCATTCATCAGGCATCAAAATAAACTACACTTCCATTACTCTCATAATAACTGCCTACATCATCTTCCTCTGTCAACAAACACAACATATTCTTCAAGTTCCCCACTGTTCTGCACTCTGCAAAACTTCAACAAACATCACATTTCTGCTACAACTCATCAACTTCCCCTTCATACACCTTTACCTCTGCTGCATTACCAAAACTACCACTGACCAAACACTTCAAACAGCACATCTTCCTCCATAACACTGTTTCATAAACCTCCGAGACCTTTGTGCACCATTGTACACTGACCATACCACAATCATCCCTTCACAACCACATTAAGCTCTTCAACTTCCCTACATACCAGTGCCATCCACCAATACACCGTACACTTGCCCACCGCGTTCAGATAACTGTTACATTGCAGCTCCACAACTCCTGTTAAATTCCCAAACCACTTCCTTATCCAGTCATACATAACATCCTACAACTGCCTCGTCCATTCAACCTGTTGCCTCTTTACATCTATATATCCAACAACCACAACTTGATCACCACAACACTGTAGTATTCCACCAAAACCAATCCCTGCCTCAAGCAACCTGAAACACTGCCCCGACCACTTCTTCTAGCCCACTGACCAATCGCGCTCGCAATCCTCCTCTCCAATTCCAGCCCGCAACCAATTCGATACCCAAAACCACCGCGACCTTCAACCGCCTCATCTCCAAATCGTCCTGCTCGACCCAACAAGCACCGCGAAAATCCCCAAATCCTCATTGAACCACACGCGAACTCTACAATCGCGAAAACCATCAACACTCCGCAATCAACCCATCGCGATCAACACATGTGACCACCACAAATTTACCGCGAGTTAAACAAAAAAAGATTTTGATTTGCGAGCACTCGATTTTGGGTGCTCAGATTTTGTTTGATTCGATTCGTTTGATTAGGAGTCGACAAAGTGTTTGTCTATTGGGTCAGGCTATGTTCTGTAACTCTGTTATCCTTTTTTTTTTCTTTTTTTTTTTTTCTTTTCCTCTTTGTTTTAAAGTGTTTATGCTTTAAGTTTTACTTCTAAAAAAAAGAGGTTGCCTTCTTGCAGTTTTATTTTGTTTTATCCTTTAAAAAATTAATTTGTTTTGTTTTGTTTCCACTTGTTTTGTTTTTTTCCATTTGTTTTAAGTTCCATCCTTGTATATTTAAAAAAACTGTACATATATTTTTGTTTTATTTTCAGATTGCCAAATCAGAAAATTACAAAAGAGAAGGTACGTTTGCTAAAAAAATTGTTTGCTTATAGAAAAATCGCCACTAAAATAATAAATTGCTAATGATCTACATACTCCCGTATCGTACTTTCATCTCCAGTTTTACTTAAGCGCATTGTTGGTCGCTTGCATTTGCATTTATATAAAAAAAATCAAAAAAAATTCATTGTAGTTGCATTCATCTCACCTTGTTTCTCTAGTTTGCATTCATCTCATCTTGTTTTTCTATTTTGCATTCATCTTATCTTGTTTTTTTCCAAGGGAATACCCTAATTTACATAAAGTGGGGGATTTCATCACCATTTCCTTAGCCCACAAATTGTATTTCATCGTAAAATTTGACTAATAATAATGGTTGGACATTCGACTTAAGGGTGTCGCGAGTTCACATAAGGCTTAATTGTATCTTGACAATTGTCCTCCTTGAATAATTTTATTTCTTGGTATCTAGACTACGGTAGAGCAATAACAATTTATAAATATTACGGTGATTCGTAAATATTATAGTGGTTGTTCTTCTAAAAGTACTTAAACCTTCGGTTGCATTACTACGGTGATTCGTGATGCACCGATAACTCCTGCCCATCACTTGGCTAAGAAATATTTTTGTTGATTTAAGATAAAGTATGATTATACAATTTTGGGTTTGGAGCTACTAAGGACAGAAAACTGTAATTAAGTCATTTGCATTCATTCAGTTGCATTAGTTCATAAATATTTAAAATGAAAAAAAGGGAAAAAAATCAAAAAAATCCACAACCAAAAAAATTGTAAATTTAGCTGAACTTAGCTTTTTATTTAAATTAAAGTTTCACCTAAAATTTTTTTGAACTCCAAACGAAGCGTGCCGCCTAGCATTTATAATGTTTTGCTCCTATTCTGAACATAATGGAATATATATCGAGAGTCAATTCGATCGTATTTGAAAGATAGGTTTTCAAATCGAATTATTTAAATTTAAAATTCACTTAAACGATTTCTATGCGTTTTAGCTTGCCATAACTAAACCGTAAATCCGATTGACACGAAATTTGAAATCTTATAATAATATTGCATTACGGATCCAATGAAACCAGCTTCATCGAAATCCGAGACTGTTTGAAAAATGTCTATTTTTGCTCGTTAATTAAATATTAAAATATTCAATTTATAGAATTTAACTTTTAATTCAACTCTAAAAGTTCTCTAACATCATTCTAATTCAAATAGAATTTAATTCAACTTTATAAATCATTTTCATTCACATATAATTCAAATTCCAGTATTTACACAATTTCAAATATTAAATTAACAATTTAATTATCCAATTAAATCACTATATTCGAAGTATAATTTACTCAGCTTATAAAAATTAACTTTTGAATATTAAAATCAATTAAATATACAAATTTCAAATGACTAAAATTCTGGGTCGTTACATTCTCCCCTACTTGAAAGAATTTCGTCCTCGAAATTACCAAGTAAGAAAAAGTCACAAAATCCATTAACTTTTCAAAACAATTCATTCAAACTAGATTTCAAAATCATTCAAGCTTTTAACCTTTTCAAAATCCATTCGTTAACCTTCTTACAAAAACTTTTCTAGTTTTCTAATCTTACTTAGTTATCTTTTCAAAGCTAACTAATATCGTTTCAAATTATAACTCAAAATCAAAATTTAGTGATCAAATTTTTTCCAGAATTTTCTCAAAATTTTCCAGCGCCTTAAATTTTCAGAAAAATTCGTCAGCGTCTCCTTTGCGTGGTTCGATCGTAGTAAAATCACAATATATATATATATATATATATATATATATATATATATGTATGTATGTATGTATGTATGTATGTATGTATGTATGTATGTATGTATGTATGTCTATAAATATATGTCATAAATGTACATCTCATCTTCGAGGATGAGGCATCTTATAGGGAAAAAAGTGCAAAAGAACTATATGTAATCCGAAATATGTACCTTATATATTATTAGCGAGCATATAAGGCTAATATAGCGTAAAAACGAGCTCCAAATGCGAAGCATACGCCATCCGCACCTACTAAGCACTCAATAAACAATGAGAAACATGTATATATGAAAAGTAATATCAATATACAACATGTACCAATACAACAACTATATATGCCAATATAGCAAATGCAACCAAAGCAACAAATCCAACCATCAAACAACTATCATCTAACTAATATCCAACAAGTCAATACCTATCCAATCAATCCATAACCAAATCAATATACTTTCACTTCTCATTAATATTCATTGAATTGATTTTCAATTTATATTACATACGATTTATTAACATTGGATTTTTCTAACATTCATTTATTCAGTTAGTTTACATTCACTAATTTACATTCAAGTTAGTTCACTTCCAAATTAAATCAAATTCAATTCTATTTAAATTTACTTACTTCCTATTTGAATTCAATTATTTAGCTTTCAATTTTGATTAATTCAATTTCATATGAATTTTTTTATTCAATCAACTAACATCAATCTAACAACCAATGCATACTCATCATTACCAAATTTACTTACTTTTCTTCGTTTACATTCAATTTGGTTAACACGTTTAATTTCAATTAGTTAATATCTAATTGACTTTCATTCAACTATTCAATTGCCAATCTCATTAGTTTTTTATGAATTAACACTTACATCCACTAATTCCATATCAATTCATTTACATTCGATTGATTAACATTCAATCCATTCATTAATTCAATTGCTAATTCATTTTACCACTAAATTTGAATTTTATTACATAATTCAGGTTCATATTCATCGCTTCACTTTATTAATTCATTTTATTTACCAAAATCAACTTCATTCAACATTATTTAAGTTACATTTCATTTCATTTTCACTTACATTAACTTTCGCTATAAAACTTAAGTTCACAACTAATTCAATTCAAATTCTATTTTATTTAACTTTACTTAAGTCAAATTTCATATCACTTATTCAAATTCAGATTTTGTTTTGCTTAACAAAATTGCTTAACCATTTTAATATTTGTTTTACTTACATTTTCTCATTCTATAAGTTAAATAAATTATTTGTTCAAACTTCCAAATTGATATTATATAATCACTTAAAGGTTTAATTTCCATTTCAATAACTTACCTAATCCAGTTCAAATTCGATTCAATTTATTTAACTTTCCATTAGTTAAATTTCAAATCATATATTTATTATACTACCCAAATTTCTTTTAACTTTACCAAGTTACATTTTTTATCTTATACTATAAGTCCAAAACTCGTTTCACTTATATTTATCAATTTCAACTGGGATTTTAAATTCAAATTTGTTCATCACAACAAAATTTCAATTTCTATTTACTATTGGTAGCAAATCCATCAAACAAAAACCTCGAAAATGATACTGATGATGCTGCAGTCATCACCCTTATTATTTTCCACCAACAGTAGCGAATTCAGTGCTTTATATTCTTTCAAAAAATTTCCATTTGTATTTATAAATCACATTCATAAACCTTTTTACTTGTATAATTTCACTATTTCACTTCACTTATATAAGATCATTCCAAATTTATTTATCTTGTTCGGATGTATAACAATATAATCTCTTTAACTTTTGAAAAGTAACTTTCAAAATAAACGGGATTCAAACTTCAAATTCTTAGCTTAAATTCATTTTCATTTACAACTTATATTTATAAATATATTCGTATAGTTTCACTTCATATATATAAATCATATTAATTATAATTCCATACTTTATAATTCATTTGCTTATATAATTTATTCTTTTACAATTGTTGCTTTTATTTAGATGATTCAAACAGCTTTTATTAACTTATATATATTTGCATTTTTCAAACAACCAAACAATTCAATTATATGCACTATAATAATTCTAAAAAAACTGTTTTGTTTATATATAAAATATAATCGAGGCAAAATTATTTCATTTACCCAATTTAAAATGATACTATGTCGACTTGCCTCGTTTAAGTGTTTAGAAATCCCTATCGATAACATAACGTCCCACATACCGACCAAAATTCACCAAGAGCTCAATAGATAAGTAAACATAATATAAAACATTTTATATCACTAACAAATACGTGCTCATATATATAATACACTCAAACTCAATCTAGGGTGCTATTGTTCCTATTTATACTGAGTACACATCAAAGCCCAAGAATATACATAATCTAAGCACTGATATCAAATGTGATGACTCGCAAATCCGTACCCTTTGAACCAACAATAAACCATACGTGTCCGACCCAAAAAGCACAGACCGATGGAAAGTTAAGAGAAAGAAAAGAAGAGAGAAGAAGAGAAGAGAAGAAAGAGAGAAGATAGAACCAAACAGAACAATATAGAATCTCGCATTGCAGTAGAAAACATATAATATCATATCAATGATCTTTACAAAACAGAAACTGTATATACCTACATCAATCAGAGTTTAACAATCAGTCATTAGTCATCGGCCTGTATAGTTATAATAGCCCCTCCTTACAATTGCTGATAATATAGAACAAAGCAATGCAGCAGAAAATCAATAATTAAAACATATACGTGTATATGAAAATGAAGATCTCCAGCTCTCATGCTAAATCTCCAATAGCACCAAATCTAAACCTATAAATATACTCAGTCTGACCCAAGCATTGAAAGGGAAGAATGTCTGGATCAGTCTGGTAAACCAGTGTGAGAAACACACTCAATTAAATTTACTAAATTTTCAAACTTTTCCTTTATCAAAACAAAAGTATCTCGTAAGACATGCCCACACAGAAACATAGACATATTTTTACCATACGATAACTAAAACATTTCATATCAAATCCTCTAATATTATACTAGTGTCTAGTGTACAAATAATATTAATCATAGTCGAAATTGTTACATGATTAAATTCCAGTATGTAGCCCAAAATGGGTAATACAATCAAAATGGAAGGTACGTAGTGGAGTTTGGATTTCCATACAAATGACCAGGCGAAGGGACTACCTTCCGAACGGGTACACCTCTAGATGGATGTCCCAAGGCGCATAACATTTTCCCTCTACCAACATAAGACCGACCCACCTCTATAACTAGACGGTACCGAAAATGTCATCCTTCGGTCGTTACCGACCTTTTCCGAGGGCCCTCATAGCATACAAACCACAATAATCAGATACACGACGTTATAGCGTTTAAAGATGTATCTAGAAGAAGGTGATCATATCCTACTTGGGAGCGACCCACTTAGTCTTGCTGCATCTAACCCTCTTTTGGTCATTTTCGATTGATGAGTCCTAAGGTAACGATTACCTTTCACATATCACATATCACATCACTTTGAATGCCACACAGCCATTTTCGTTGACTACTAATTTCCTTTCACAAAAATACAACCCTTAAGCTCGTACGTCTTAAGGAGGGTGTTAAGCTAAGAGAAGTTGCCTTCTCCGCCACCGCTGATGTACGTTTGTAAAAACCAATGTACATAATCTTTAGAAATACAATCTCAGACAAACATCCATACAAGTTGTCGGGGAATAGGACAAACCGAAGGTACTTTCCTACCACATCCTGTCAGGAAATCCCTAGGATTAGTAGCGAATGGTCATTGCATTGGATATTGCATAATGAAGAGACCACTGCTACTATATGTATATTGGGATTTTAACCCCAAACGATCAACAAGCAATCCCCTGCTATGAAAATCCGGAATATCAATATCATCACAAGAAACCTGCATAAATCGTCGCATATATATTGGTCTGAAGTGGTTTTCAGATAAATCTGATCCCGGTCTCTTCGCACCAACAACACAAAAGCGTTTCTCAACCTCACACAGAAACTAAGTCTCATAGACTTATCACGTTTCCAACTTTCAACTTGCTATCCTTCAGGCCAAGAAGGAAGCTCGCTAGATTGGAGTAATACTCCGCACTACAAGAATCAATATCCTGAACACAAATGATCATCAAGCCTACACAGAAGGCTACGTACTAAGTGTGCGACTAAATAGTTCCCACATCAAGTCGAGGAACTAAAATGGAAAAATTCGATAGTCGGTTATTTAACTATCAAAGCAAACAAACAAATATTTAGCATCATAAGCAATCAATAGGTCCTTTTAATTAATCTTTTATTAATTAAATCATCTGTCAAATATTCACTTCAAATTATCTTTAAAAAGATATAATCTCAAAACCATTTCAATATTGGAAAACATTTCCATATACTTATTTAAACAATATAAGCATATTCACAAATACCTTTATTTTCATCACTTAGAAAATATTATATATACTTAAATCAGAATTAAGTATATATTTTATTTTAAGTAAAACATACTTACTAAACACATTTATTTGGATCAAAAATGAATGTTACGTAAAACATCATTACGACAACCCAAAATAACTAGTATAGGGATTCGAAAATAAGATAAATATATAAATCCCATATACTATACAAAAAAAATCTCCTTTCGAAAATCATTTACTATAACAATAGTGTTATAGTCCATCATTTTCTGTACTTCTCGAAAACGTCTATTTCAACAATAAATGTTGAAATCTATGCATTCGATGCTTAACACGTTTAAAAACATCTTTAAACCATTTAAGTCCACTTAAAATATCACTTTCCAAAAATATCCATTTTATTTAAAAGATTATTCACTGTCCAAAATCATGAATATAGTTCATTTACCAAATTCAATACTTCTACCCATTTATTAAAGGATAATCCACTATCCAAAATCGTGAATATAATCCTTTTATCTAAATTCATCACTTAAACACATTTTATTAAAGGATTATCCACTTTCCAAAATCATGGATGAAGTTCCTTTAACAAGCTTTCATATTTACTTATCAAATTCAATTGATTTCCATATTTATAAAACAATGTTTATAAATTCCATTTATATATTATAAAAATTTCAATATACAAAATGAGACGACCCGACTTTCTCACCACAGAAAATCACATCATCATTAAGAAAGAAGGGGATAGAAAAGAGATAAGAAAGAAGAGAAAGAAGAAACAACATCAGAATCTCAACAGCGGAACGAATAAATTATATTAATAACATAAGTATTACATAGTATATAACAACTATCAGAGTTACACAGACAATACATCACATACTAGACAGTTATAAACACCTGTCTAGTTATACAACTCAATACAATACAAGGAAACTACTCTGAGAAACCAACACAGCGGAACACTATATATCTACAACGCGGAAGCCTCCTGCTCCATTGCTCCTCCACAATTCGTCAAAGCTAACCTGAATCCCTTGGCCACTCGTAAAAATTTGAATACCCAAGAGTTTAAGAAAAACAGAAAATAAACTCCGGGTCAGACATGGGTCTGGTGTGAGTAACAGGTTAAAGTTGCTTAACTTTGAAAAACCTTTGAAAACAAAGGGTATCACGTAAGACTTCCCACACATAAACATGGAAAAGTTTTTGCCTTACGCTAACCAAAACATTTGATAGGAAATCCGATGATATTATAATAGGTCTAGGGTTTTCAAGTAAATAAGAAATAGCCGTAATTTTTACATTCATTAAATTCCATCTACTAGCCAAAAAAGTGGGTAATACAATCAAAACCGAGGGCATTTATTGGATTTTGGATTCCATACAATGGCAGGGCTACCGGGGTACCGCCCGTCACAGTACGTGGCCTGGATCAACGTACCGAGGATTACTCCTAATCCCCTGCAATACAAAGCCGGAACCATTTCTTACTGAACAGTTCCTAACAAGACCACCCCGCAGTTGTGATCAGCAACCGCACCACACAGCCGAAATAAATGGACATCTAGACAGGGGTAAATATCGTCCTACTTGGGCATGACCCACTTAGCCTTGCTGCACCTCCCTGTTTTAACCATTCCCGGTTGATGAGGCTTGAGGCTATGATTACCTTTATAGAACACATCACTTAGAATGCTCATTGTCCACCTGACGATGTTCTGAATCAACCATACAAGTTCGTTCCGGGTTCGAACGAAACTGAAGGCATTATCTCGTTACACTCATTTTGGAATCACCCTTAGAGTTAACGACGATAACTCTTGCACTCTGAATCTTCATCTTCACTTCAGATTCACGATCCATCGTTAATTTGGATCGATCTAGTTTTCGGATATCCAAATATGGAAATCCGATCCCGGTCCCACCGAATGCAAAACGTGTCTTTTAAGGCCAAGTTGTTTTAAAGTTTAAAACAATTTCAATTCATTATCTATATTCACACAGATAGATAATTCACAACATACCAATAGATAATCAGCATTATTATCACCAAGAGATAATCCATATCATCATTATCACGGATAATCTATATTATCATTCCAACGCAACCAAAGTAACCAAATACACAACATTACTCATCTCATAGCTGAGATTACAAACTATACAAGGCAACCAATATCATCCATTCATACATAAGCAATGATTTAATGATCACACTATCTATAATTAATTTAGAATGAACTAAATTAATTACCATATCTCTAGTTAATTTAAAATGAATTAAATTAATTACATCATCTTTAATTAATTTAAAATAACTTAAATTAATTACTTCACCATTTTAAATCTTGCTTACTTAACCATTACTTGATTACAAATCAATTAATTAATCACCATCCCATTATTCATTTCAATTAATCATTCCTGATTAACATTTTTTCTAATTATAATAAGTAATTAGCCTTTAAATTAATTACACAAGTTAATTATACTTAACCCTTTACAATAATTAACCTTTAATTACTTAACCAATCAATTAACTAAATTAATTACATTAGTCCTATATTAATTAATTAATTAATTCATTTATTAATTATTCCTTAATTAATCAATTCTAAATTTACATCATTAATTTTATTAATTAATGATTTCTAGTTACATTTTAATTAATCTTTCTATTTAAATTAATTACATTATGTAATTAATATTCAATTAAACCACATATATTAATCACCCTTTATTAATAACATCCAGTAATTAACTACTCTTAATTACTTCATCAATAAATACTTCTTAATTTATTTTCTAATTAATCCCTTGATTAATTACACGGTAATTTATTCCAAATTACTTCCATTATTAAAACATCTTAAATTACATTCAGCAATTATCAGTTAATTACTTCCCTAAGTAGTTACAATTCCATTAATTACAATAAGTAATTATCTATCAAATCATCAAGTGTTTTAATTAATTAAACTTAATTAATTAATCCAAACTAATCACATTAACCCAATTAATTACATTAAGTAATTAATTCATTAATTACTTCTATTAAGTAATTAAACTTTAACAATTTTCACAAATGATTAATATTAATTAATTAATCTAATTAATTATTAAAATTAATCACATTAATTAACTGTTAAATAATCATAGTTAATGATCTTCATTAACAATTCTTTAATTACTTTAATAAGAAATTAACTTAGATTAATCATTATTAATTACAAATTAATTAATATTTAATTACAAATTAATTAATCTCTAATTATTTAATTAATTAAGTATTAATTACAATCTTAATTAATCTTTAATTACTTAACTAATTAATCTTAAATCATTAATTAAAATCTAATTAATAATCCTTAATTACAAATTAATTAACCTTAATTAATTAATCTTAAGTCTTAATTAATCAGTTTAAAAACTCTTAATTACTTAATTAATCATCCATATTATTAATAAATTAAATAATTAATTATTCATCTTAGTTATCTTAAAAATTTAATGAATCCAAATCATTAAATTCAAATTTAATTTAAGAAAAACATTTCTTACTTAATCAAGCATTTGAAAACAATTTGTTTTCAAATTTACTTTAAATTTATTTTAAAATTTCATTTTAAATTTAAGATTTTAAAATGAAACAAATTTATCTAAATAAGGTTTAAAACAATTCAAAACCTTTTTATCTCATATGTTAAAGAAACATCCATTTTATAAAATAAGTTTTTTAAAGAATTTAAACCAAATTCATCTTTAAATTCAAATTAGTTCAAAATACACTTTAAACATTCCAAGTTATTTAAAAACAAATTCAATTTAAAATTTTCCTTTAATTTCAAAATTGAAATACAGATTTAGTCTTTATTCCAGATTTAACTTAAATCTTTAAAAGCTTTACTTACATTTTACGTCTTTATTTTAAAATTCAAATCATTTAATCATATTTTCAAGTAATCAAACAATTTAAATTTAAAACTTATTTTATTTTAAAAACTGAATTCAAATCCAAATTTCAGATTTTAAATCTCAGATTTAAACTTATTTTAAATCTTATATTTTACAAAATTCAAAACCAATATACCTTTATACTTTAAAAGTTGTTAAAACCAAATTTAAATAAAAAAATTTAAAATCATTTCAAAATAGGATTCTAACTACTTGAATCCAGATTCAACTCAGATTTTAAAATTAGTTTAAATTTTGTTTACATTTTATACTTTATTTTTCAACTTTTTAAACAGAACAGGTTTCAGTTTTCTGTTTTAAAACCTGAAACAAATATTACCCGAGCAACTTATATTTTCTTCGAGTAAAAACTTAATCTCCTTCGAGTCAATCACTCCAAACACCCGAGAACAACTCGAAACAAACGAAGCCCACGGTCAAAACTTCACCAACAAAACAACCTGTCCATCGTGCACATGTACAGTGCCTCCGGCCAACCTTAATCATCATCGCGACCTACCCACAGTCGACGCTCATCACTCATACCATCCCAACAACAACCCGATCATCTCATGCTTGAAATCAAAATCAAGACCAAAATTCCCATACCTGGAACAGAAACAGAACTCCACACCCAAACCTGTCAACGCCTCTACACGGTAGCTCCGACCACCGTTGCTTCTGAAACTCCGACGAAGACTTCGATAACCCACCATATTCCAATGCCCAAGATATAGTTGAACTCGATCAACTACATATGCCGAACCAAAGCAAAAACCGTAACCCAATAAAACTAGGGTTCCAAAGCTTCAAATCACAATCACTATCTCCAATATGAGTTACACCATAATCTAAAAATTTTCCCCTCATCCCTGATCACTCCTCCACCTCCAGGAGCAAACACGACACCTCCAGACAATTGTGGCAACAGAAATGCCTCAAAATACATAATACAGAAAATAGGGAACCGCCCTTTGAATATAGCATTAAAAATTGTAATTTTGCTTTTAAAAATCATAATTTTGTATGAAATTTCAGATTATAACCCTGAAACATTGAATCAAGGTACTTGAATTTTCACAAATTTAATGTCTGATCGTCTATTTATTAATTTTAGAGATGATGCAGAGTTGTTTAACTTAAGTAATATTTTCAAACCATAGTTTATGATGAAATAAACATAATTTGTTTCAGCCTTAAATCTAAACCAAGATTTAATCAAGACAAAAGGGATTTTAAAATCAAGCAGAAGCTTGAAATTGAGGAAACATACATGTATCAGATAACAAGCATGCAAACATAAACATATTCATATATATATATATATATATATATATATATATATTCACAGCAGATTCATAATATATTTTCATTTCTAATTAAAAGCATGCAATCAACTTTTACCTACTTAAATTTAAAAGTGGAGTTACTCACCTGATTTGTGAAGGAAAAACAGAGTTCCCAGATTTATGACAAAAAACCCATTTTGAATCCTTTAAACTTGAATGTTTGATGCTTTTAAAACTTTGAAATTGTTGCTTTAAAATGCTATTGCTCCTTGATTTACAACCTTACATGCATGCTGGCTACAGATTGAAGAATGCAGTGGCCAATTTCCAGATTTTGAAGAATGCAGGTTGAATTGATGAACACGCTGCAGATTTGAAGAATGCATGTTTTTGGAAATGAAATACAGGATTCTTTTGCTATGCATTTGAACAGGGAATGATTTGTGCTTTGAAGATGGAAAGATTACAGATTTGTATGATTTGTTTTGATTTTCCAGATTTGCTTTTGATTTTGAGGATTGTTTCAAAATAGAATGTTTTTCAGCTGAAAGATTTCTTTGTTTTAGAATTGAAAATGAGAAAATAAAAAGAATGGAAGATGGTAAGTGTTTATATAACTAAATTTATGATAAATTAAAAATCAAAGAGAAATACAAATACAAATTTGACAGTTGTCTTTAATATTCACACTTGTTAATATCCTTGCTTATTCACTTAACACGTGTTATATTAGATCCTAAGATGTTTACACATGTTCTTTTAATTAATTAGTATTTATAATAAAGTGTTAATGAAAGTTTTTAACCAAATTAATTAGTTTTTTCAAATACTTAATTATATATAGATAACTTTAAAGAAAACAAAACCAAGTATGATTATAAATAAAAACAAAACACATATCAATTATTTGAAAATAATATTTTTAATCATTTTAAATAAATTTATAAAAGAGGTTATAAATTACTTATTATTTATATGAATAAAGGTTTCATATTTTAATTGTATTTTAAACTTCATATCTAATTACAATCATATTTATTAATCAATATTTTAAAAAGAAATAAAACAGATCTTTATTATTAATCTTATTTAAACTTTAAGCTAAAACCCTTTTTTAATAATTAAATATTTATTTCATGTATTTAAAATCATATAGTTCTTTATTAAATATCCTTTGAAAAGCTTAACATTAAATAAATCATAATTTTCCAATTACCAAATATTGAATTAGAAAATATGCTATATAAATTAAATTTAAAACCAAACTTATCTATTTAAAAAATATATAAATATATATAGACATTATAAATAGAAAACAATTTATTGGCTTATCAAAAGATAAATTCACTAATTAAATATGTAATAAAAGTAAGATTGTTAAATCAATTCAAATTTATTTACAAAAATTATCAAATCAATTTAATTTTAAACACAAATTATTAAATTTATATTGCCAAAAATTCCGGGATATCACAATCCCCCCCTTAAAAGAATTTCGTCCTCGAAATTTAAAACAAAGGTAATTTAATAATCTCATTAAAGATTTAATTTTAAAACACAAGCATATATTAATCATATGCTAACAACCAAAGCAACCAATTCAAAAAATCAAAACAAATCTAACTATCCAGAAAAATTCTGGATAGAATTTCCTCGAGTTTCCCCGGTATAAATATAGGGACACTCGCTCTATAGAATCCAAACAATCAATACTACTAAGCTATAGAGCTCTTATTCATCTATATCTACAACTCTAAACAGGATATCAGACTACAGACAAGTCTGACTCAACACCCAAACCTCCTGAGCTGCTGGTTCCAAAACCAGAGATAGATCATACACATACTCCCTTAGAGATACGTGAAACATACTGAATCCTAGTCATCCAAACTGGAAATGCAACTCTGAAGAGCAAACACTTATCTTACCAAAACACAGAAGAAATCCAAAACACCTCGGAGCTAGCTTCCCAGACTTACCAAAACTCATAGCTCCTTGGATCGGAGAAAACTTAACCAAACCAAATCTCCGATTCCGGAATCCAAATTCCTCCGTCTCTTATACTCAAAATTCTTCGGACGATCCTGGACCACCAACATCCTTCCTGATCAGCTTAACCCTTGCCGATGCCTCTAGAAACAGACTGGACCAAAACAACCCAACACAATGATCTCCTCAAGATCAATCCAAAACCAAGAACACAAACTCTACTCCTCACAATCAGAAGACAGAACTTACCGCTCCTTATCCGAAAAGATAAAACAGATACACTCCCAAACTGCTTCCGCTGCACAACTCTGATTCGAAGCAGAAGAAAATGCTGATGAAGAACACGAGCACATACTAGAAAACACATCCCAGAAATATGATTCAATAGATCCATAAAGAAAACTCAGAAATTCCTCTGAAACCTGAGTTGCTTCACCAAACTCTATCACAAGGAACCATCTTCTACTAAACTGAACCACCGGTACCAATCCTGGAATCCTAGCCGATAAGGAAACTCGATCTCCAGATGCGGACAAACCTCTGACTTCCCTGAAGACATCCGGAAAATCTCCAACAACCCAAGAGAACACTCAAACTATCACAAGTCACTTTTGCGATCAACTCAGCCTAATAGCCAAAGAAATTGCTCTCCCTCTACCAATCAGAACAGCTTACGCTAGCCTAGCCAATTCACCGAAGAAATGCATCTACACTGCTGCTTCTGAACTCCCCTTCAGAAAAACTACTCAACCTGAAAACTTCCTGCCAACACAGAACACTTCGAGCTGCACTGCTAACACCAATGCCAAAGACTTCCTAATTCAAAGCTCTTCGAGAAACTTGGACCTCAAAGCAAATAGAAACATCCTACTGGACTCAACTACAACACCGAAACAGACTCACTTCATTAAAATTGTTCCAAAGAAACATCTTCGGAAACATCCATAGTCACTTCATCTCATCACCCAGCTACTACTTCCTGCGGTATCAAGATACCATCACTCACTTCTGCCAAACCGACAGATCCAAACTCTACTCATCCAACTCTGCACTTCAAAGATGAACTCCGAACCTTAACAGGTTTCCTTCAGAGATCGATGAAATCCTTCATCACTACAAAGCTCACTCGAGACAATATTAGGTCTACAGTCTCGACAAATCCACTTCCAACCTCATAACTCAAACTCCAACCAATGGTAGTAGTCGTGTCACACACACACCACTACCTTATCTACCTTTATAACTTATATTGGAAAAACCTGTATGGGTAACCCAACATATAGGTGTGTGTATATATATATATATATATTAAGAATACAAATACGCTCTCTCAAGATAGACACCACTCCAGAGTCTAGGTATTCGCTCAACCTAGCGCTCTGATACCAAATGAGATGACCCGACTTTCTCACCACAAAAATCGCATCATCATTAAGAAAGAAAGGGATAGAAAAGAGAAAAGAAAGAAGAGAAAGAAGAAACAACATCAGAATCTCAATAGCGGAACAAATTAATTATATTAATAACATAAGTATTACATAGTATACAACAACTATTAGAGTTACACAGACAATACATCACATACTAGACAGTTATAAACACCTGTCTAGTTATACAACTCAATACAATACAAGGAAACTACTCCGAGAAACCAACACATCGGAACACTACATATCTACAACGCGGAAGCCTCCTGCTCCATTGCTCCTCCACAATTCGTCAAAGCTAACCTGAATCCCTTAGCCACTCGTAAAAATTTGAATACCCAAGAGTTTAAGAAAAACAGAAAATAAACTCCGGGTTAGACATGGGTCTGGTGTGAGTAACAGGTTAAAGTTGCTTAACTTTGAAAAACCTTTGAAAACAAAGGGTATCACGTAAGACTTCCCACACATAAACATGGAAAAGTTTTTACCTTATGCTAACCAAAACATTGATAGGAAATCCAATGATATTATAATAGGTCTAGGGTTTTCAGGTAAATAAGAAATAGCCAAAATTGTTACATTCATTAAATTCCAGCTACTAGCTACAAAAGTGGGTAATAAAATCAAAACCGAGGGCACTTATTGGATTTTGGATTCCATACAATGGCAGGGCAACCGGGGTACCGCCATCACAGTACGTGGCCTAAATCAACGTACCGAGGATAACTCTCAATCCCCTGCAACACAAAGCCGGAACCATTCCTTACTGAACAGTTCCGAACAAGACCACCCTGCAGTTGTGATCAGCACCCGCACCGCACAACCGAAATAAAGGGACATCTAGACAGGGGTAAATCTCGTCCTACTTGGGCATGACCCACTTAGCCTTGCTGCACCTCCCCTGTTTTAGCCATTCCCGGTTGATGAGGCTTGAGGCTACGATTACCTTTATAGAACACATCACTTAGAATGCTCATCGTCCACCTGACGATGTTCTTAAAGCATTCAATCCATACAAGTTCGTTCCGGGTTCGAACGAAACCGAAGGCATTATCTCATTACACTCATTTTGGAATCACCCTCAGAGTTAACGACGATAACCCTTGCACTCTGAATCTTCATCTTCACTTCAGATTCACGACCTATCGTTAATTTGGATCGATGTGGTTTTCGGATATCCAAATACGGAAACCCGAACCTGGTCTCACCGATTCCAAAACGTGTCTTTTAAGGCCAAGTTGTTTTAAAGTTTAAAACAATTTCAATTCATTATCTTTATTCACACAGATAGATAATTCACAACATACCAATAGATAATCAGCATTATTATCACCAAGAGATAATCCATATCATCATTATAACAGATAATCTATATTATCATTCCAACGCAACCAAAGCATCCATAATACACAGCATTACTCATCTCATAGCTGAGATTACAAACCATACAAGGCAACCAATATCATCCATTCATACATAAGCAATGATTTAATGATCACACTATCTATAATTAATTTAGAATGAACTAAATTAATTACCTTATCTCTAATTAATTTAAAATGAATTAAATTAATTACATCATCTTTAATTATTAAATTAATTACTTCACCATTTTAAATCTTGCTTACTTAACCATTACTTGATTACAAATCAATTAATTAATCACCATCTCATTATTCATTTCAATTAATCATTCCTGATTAACAATTTTTCTAATTACAATAAGTAATTAGCCTTTAAATTAATTACACAAGTTAATTGTACTTAACCCTTTACAATAACTAACCTTTAATTACTTAACCAATTAATTAACTAAAATTAATTACATTAGTCCTATATTAATTAATTACTTCATTTATTAATTATTCCTTAATTAATCAATTCTAAATTTACATCATTAATTTTATTAATTAATGATTTCTAATTACATTTTAATTAATCTCTTTATTTAAATTAATTACATTATGTAATTAATATTCAATTTAACAACATATATTAATCACCCTTTATTAATAACATCCAGTAATTAACTACTCTTAATTACTTTATCAATAAATTACTTCTTAATTTATTTTCTAATTAATCCCTTGATTAATTACACAGTAATTTATTCCAAATTACTTCCATTATTAAAACATCTTAAATTACATTCAGTAATTATCAGTTAATTACTTCCCTAAGTAATTACAATTCCATTAATTACAATAAGTACTTATCTATCAAATCATCAAGTGTTTTAATTTATTATACTTAATTAATTAATCTAAACTAATCACATTAACCCAATTAATTACATTAAGTAATTAATTCATTAATTACTTCTATTAAGTAATTAAACTTTAACAATTTTCACAAATGATTAATATTAATTAATTAATCTAATTAATTATTAAAATTAATCACATTAATTAATTGTTAAATAATCTTAGTTAATGATCTTCATTAACAATTCTTTAATTACTTTATTAAGAAATTAACTCAGATTAATCATTATTAATTACAAATTAATTAACATTTAATTAAAAATTAATTAATCTCTAATTATTTAATTAATTAAGATTAATTACAATCTTAATTAATCTTTAATTACTTGATTAATTAATCTTAAATCATTAATTAAAATCTAATTAATAACCATTAATTAACCTTAATTAATTAATTTTAAGTCTTAATTAATCAATTTAAAACTCTTAATTACTTAACTAATCATCCATATTATTAATAAATTAAATAATTAATTATTCATCTTAACTATCTTAAAAATTTAATGAATCCAAATCATTAAATTCGAATTTAATTTAAGAAAAACATTTCTTACTTAATCAAGCATTTAAAAACAATTTGTTTTCAAATTTACTTTAAAATTATTTTAAAATTTCATTTTAAATTTAAGATTTTAAAATGAAAACATATTTACCTAAACAAGGTTTAAAACAATTCAAAACCTTTTTATCTCATATGTTAAAGAAACATCCATTTTATAAAATAAGTTTTTAAAAAAATTCAATATAAAAATTTCCTTTAATTTCAAAACTGAAATACAGATTTAATCTTTATTCTAGATTTAACTTAAATCTTTAATAGCTTTACTTACATTTTACATCTTCATTTTAAAATTCAAATCATTTAACCACATTTTTAAAGTAATTAAATAATTTAAATTTAAAACTTATTTTATTTTAAAAACTGAAATTCAAATCCAAATTCCATATTTTTAAATCTCAGATTTAAACTTATTTTAAATCTTATATTTTACAATTTAAACTTCCAGTTTAAATTCAAAACCATTATACCTTTATACTTTAGAAGTTGTTAAAACCAAATTTAAATAAAAAAAAATTAAAATCATTTCAAAATAGGATTTTAACTACTTGAATCCAGATTCAACTCAGGTTTTAAAGATAGTTTAATTTTTTGTTTACATTTTATACTTTATTTTTAAACTTTTTAAACAGAACATGTTTCTGTTTTCTGTTTTAAAACCTGAAACAAATATTACCCGAGCAGCTTATATTTTCTTCGAGTAAAAACTTAATCTCCTTCGAGTCAATCACTCTAAACACCCGAGAACAATTCGAAACAAATCGAATCCCACAGTCAAAACTTCACCAGGAAAACAACCTGTCCACCGTGCACATGTACAGTGCCTCTGGCCAACCTTGATCATCATCGCGACCTCCCCACAGTCGACGTTCATCACCTCAGACCATCCCAACAACAACCCGATCATCTCATGCTCGAAATCAAAATTGAGACCAAAATTCCCAAACCTGGAACAAAAACAGAACTCCACACCTAAACCTGTCAACGCCTCTACATGGTAGCTCCGACCACCGTTGCTCCTGAAACTCCGGCGAAGACTTCGACAACCCACCATCTTTCAATGCCCAAGATATAGTTGAACTCAATCAACTACATATGCCGAACCAAAGCAAAAACTATAACCCAGTAAAACTTGGGTTCCAAAGCTTCAAATCACAATCACTATCTCCAATATGAATTACACCATAATCTGAAAATTTCCCCTCATCCCTGATCACTCCTCCACCTCCAGGAGCAAACACGACACCTCCAGACAATAGTGGCAACAGAAATGCCTCAAAATACATAATACAGAAAATAGGGAACCGCCCTTTAAATATAGCATTAAGAATTGTAATTTTGCTTTTAAAAATCATAATTTTGTATGAAATCTCAGATTATAACCCTAAAACATTGAATCAAGGTACTTGAATTTTTACAAATTTAATGTCTGATCATCTATTTATTAATTTCAGAGATGATGCAGAGTTGTTTAACTTAAGTAATATTTTCAAACCATAGTTTATGATGAAATAAACATAATTTTTTCCAGCCTTAAATCTAAACCAAGATTTAATCAAGACAAAAGGGATTTTAAAATCAAGCAGAAGCTTGAAATTGAGGAAATAGACATGTATCAGATAACAAGCATGCACACATAAACATATTCATATATATATATATATATATATTCACAGCAGATTCATAATATATTTTCATTTCTAATTAAAAGCATGCAATCAACTTTTACCTACTTAAATTTAAAAGTGGAGTTACTCACCTGATTTGTGAAGGAAAAACAGAGTTCCCAGATTTATGACAAAAAACCCATTTTGAATCCTTTAAACTTGAATGTTTGATGCTTTTAAAACTTTAAAATTGTTGCTTTAAAATGCTATTGCTCCTTGATTTACAACCTTACATGCATGCTGGCTACAGACTGAAGAATGCAGTGGCCAATTTCCAGATTTTGAAGAATGCAGGTTGAATTGATGAACACGCTGCAGATTTGAAGAATGCATGTTTTTGGAAATGAAATACAGGATTCTTTTGCTATGCATTTGAACAGGGAATGATTTGTGCTTTGAAGATGGAAAGATTACAGATTTGTATGATTTGTTTTGATTTTCCAGATTTGCTTTTGATTTTGAGGATTGTTTCAAAATAGAATGTTTTTCAGCTGAAAGATTTCTTTGTTTTAGAATTGAAAATGAGAAAAGAAAAAGAATGGAAGATGGTAAGTGTTTATATAACTAAATTTATGATAAATTAAAAATCAAAGAGAAATACAAATACAAATTTGACACTTGTCTTTAATATTCACACTTGTTAATATCCTTGCATATTCACTTAACACGTGTTATATTAGATCCTAAGATGTTTACACATGTTCTTTTAATTAATTAGTATTTATAATAAAGTGTTAATGAAAGTTTTTAACCAAATTAATTAGTTTTTTCAAATACTTAATTATATATAGATAACTTTAAAGAAAACAAAACCAAGTATGATTATAAATAAAAACAAAACACATATCAATTATTTGAAAATAATATTTTTAATCATTTTAAATAAATTTATAAAAGAGGTTATAAATTACTTATTATTTATATGAATAAAGGTTTAATATTTTAATTGTATTTTAAACTTCATATCTAATTTACAATCATATTTATTAATCAATATTTTAAAAAGAAATAAAACAAATCTTTATTATTAATCTTATTTAAACTTTAAGCTAAAACTCTTTTTTAAATAATTAAATATTTATTTTATGTATTTAAAATCATATAGTTCTTTATTAAATAGCTTTTGAAAAAAGCTTAACATTAAATAAATCATAATTTCCCAATTACCAAAATATTAGAATTAGAAAATATGCTATATAAATTAAATTTAAAACCAAACTTATCTATTTAAAATATATATAAATATATATACACACATTATAAATAGAAAACAATTTATTAGCTTATTAAAAGATAAATTCACTAATTAAATATTTAATAAAAGTAAGATTATTAAATCAATTCAAACTTATTTACAAAAATTATCAAATTAATTTAATTTTAAACACAGATTATTAAATTTATATTGCCAAAATTCCGGGATATCACACAAAATTCCTTTACGAAACAAATTCCATTTATTTCATTTATGTGCCAAAGGTTAAAATATAAGTTAATTACTTATAAATCATCTATTTACAAAATCATTCTTTTTATAACTTCTTAAATTATAAATCTTGTCCACTTATAAGATTCATTTATAACTCTATTTTTAACATTTGCAAAACTCCTTTATAATCCCATTATTTTGATTTATAAACTATCAATTTTATACATCTTATATATAAATATAATTCATTTATAATGCGTCAAAAATCTCATTTTAAACTATTTTATAAAATAATCAACTTCATATTTCAAAAATCACATTCTGATTATATTTCACAAAATCATAATTTTTATAACATGAAAATTATAACATTTATGTATTTAAAATAAATTCATTTCTTATAACAATTCGAAATTCAATAAAACATATATGTTAAAATCACTAGAAAATCCTTTTAAATTTGAAAATCATCACTTTAATATTTTTAAATTATCAAAAATAGGCCCAGTGCTGCAACAGCACCAAATATACCAATCATGGCATCCAAAACATCATATATCATATAATAACAGCATATATCACAATATCTGTAAATAAAATCAATACTAGTGAGGAATCCAGTTGGATCCCTCCAACCTATCGCCTGCAACAAATATACATATTAGGTACAATGTCTGCTTCGAGGTAGACGCACGTACAAAGGGTCATCCGCTCATACGGGAACGTAGAGGGTCTCATCTGCTCCAGTAGGCAGGAATATATCAAAATACCAATCAATATATATACAATATATCATATATCATCCAAACAGTCATCAATCATCATAAATAATATTTATTCTCACTTATATAAAAATATCTGTGAGATAGAAAGAGTGAGTTGTACTCACATTAATTCCAATAGCAGTTGTAGTGTTTTATCTTAAATAAAATTAAACGCGCGTTTAATTTTACCCAAAATTTACACTAGCTCCAATTAACTCCAAACCAGCTCTATAATGTAGTGCTCGTTAATACGAACCCAATGCAATTTGTTTCGTCAAAAACGGACCTTGTATGACAAGGTTACGACGTTACAAAGTATATACGAATTTAAAAGAATATAATTTCAATTTTCTTTTTTTATTTTAAACCCTACTTAAATCGTGGTCGCACGATTCTCTAGAGCAGACCTAGATCGTTGTTTACCATCTTCGTCCCCAGGTTATTCACGCGAACTAACCCATATATGTTCCTGCCTCTCTCCTCGCCGCTCCAACCTCGATCATCGAGACGTTGATCAACGACCTCCAGACGACGCGCCATCACAACGTCCACCACCATCCCCAATCCTAAGACACTAGACGCCACCCACCACTTGTAAAAGCAAGCGTGAACTTGAGACAAACGTGACGAATATCTGGCTCCAAACAATGATGATAAAGAAAATCCACTGTTGGATTGAAAGGCCTCGACGAGCTCTACAAGTTTGTGGTTAGAGATTTTGCTTGATATTGAGTGGATTTGTGGAGATCGAGGGGAGAAATTCATCAATTTCTAGCCGTACATTTCATGGCAGCGGCTAGCATGAGAAAACTTGGGTTTTGAGTGAAAAAACAAAGCTATGAAGTCCTTTTATAGAAAATTTCACGACACTATCACCCGAATTTTTTTGGAACTCCAAACGAAGCATGCCGCCTGACATTTATAATGTTTTACCCCTATTTCGTACACAATGAAATATATATCGAGAGTCAATTCGATCGTATTTCGAAGATAGATTTTCGAATCAAATTATTTAGATTTAAAATTCACTTAAACAGCTTTCTATGCGTTTTAGCTTCCCACGACTAAACCGTAAATCCGATTGACACGAAATTTTAAATCTTACAAAATCCTGCATTACAGATCCAATGAAACTAGTTACGTCAAAATCCGAGACTGTTTAAAAAATTACTATTTTTACTCATTAATTAAATATTAAAATATTCAATTTCTAGAATTTAACTTATAATTCAATTCTAAAAGTTCTCTAACATCATTCTAATTCAAATAGAATTTAATTCAACTTTATAAATCATTTTCATTTATATATAATTCAAATTCCAGTTATTTACACAATTTTAAATGTTAAATCAACAATTTAGTTATGCAATGAAATCACTATATTCAAAATATAATTTACTCAACTTATAAAAAACTTTTGAATATTTAAAATCAATTAAATATACGAATTTCAAATGACTGAAATTCTGGGTCGTCACATGTTTTATACTTTACCTCAAATGACCCGCCATCTGTGTGGTCCATGATGTTAGCGTCTTTTATGCGTGAACGTGGCTTCATAGATGGCAGGTTGTTATGTATGGTATCAGGTCTTAGGTTTGGTAATTCCTGCTATATTATGGCATAGGAGAGAGCATGTTTGTAATTTTTATTATTTATATTATACACACACAAACACATTATTTTTATGCCATAACATTATATTTTGATTTGTAATGGTAGTTGTTGGCCCATCCCATAGAGAAGTAAACAGCAATGAGTTGGATTAGCGTTAACATTAAAATAGTTTTGGAGTTTGTTTAATCTTTTGAAAATATAATTCCTTAATGCAAGTTTCAAAAAATAGAAATTTTTAATAAGTGATAATTTTCCATAAATTTTAGAAAAGATTTTATTTCTGAATTTTTTATGAAAAGCGCGTTGTTGCCCTTATATTTTGTTGTTTACTTTTCTTTTGAAAAAGAAACTTCCTAAAGTAAATTGGTAAATAAAAACGTATCCTTCTAAATTTTCTTTATTTTATAAATATTTGTCACGATTTGAAAAAAAAGTAATATTTAATATGAAGTGATTTTCCCTAACTATTCTCAAAGGTTTTATTTTTACATATTGTAAGGCACATTGTTATTCTGATATGCACTTTTGTTCTGATTAAGAAACAGTTGCAAGAAAATAATAATAATAATAATAATAATAATAATAAATAAACTGCATCATTTTGGATGTATTTTATTTTATAAATATTTAAATTACATTTTGAAACAAATTACAGTATCACATTTTCTTTACACTTTTATAAACATTTCTTAGTTATAAAAGTAAAATTTGAAAAGATATGTTTTACGAACTTATTTTTTTAAGTGAAATCAAAAAAATTTGGGATAAAACCCAAATTGAAAAAAAAGATTGAAATTATTATTTTAAACTAGAGGAAATTTTTACTTTTAATATGTATGTATTTCGAAAGGAAATTGAAGAATTTGTGATATAATCTCTAGAAATATGCATTAATAAATAATTTAACATTTTGGAAATTATTTCAAATTGGATATGGTTTGTAGCCAAAAATGAATCTTAAAAATATATTTTATGTATAAAAAACATGTATTATTTAAAGGTGTCTGAAATTGGCAAATTATAAAATAAAATGATTTATATTTATATATATGATAAAATGGTTATAAATTATATGAAATAATATTGTAAAAATTAAAGTATGTATATTTCAAAAATAACTGAAGTTATTTCAAATAAAATTATATTTTGAGTACTTAATATTGGATTTGTAAAACTATAAACAATTGAGTTTTGGAAGTTAAATGATTTTAGGTAATGATATTGGAAAGAAATTAGATTTGTATAACGATTGTTTATTTAAGGACATATAAATAGATATGAAGTGATTAAACTGAAATAGATTTGAGTTATGACTTCTTATGAAATGATATAATATGAAACGTCTAAAGTAACCTTTTGAAAATTCGATTAAGTAAAATTTAAAGAACTTATTTTGAGAAAAAAATTGTAATGGTCAGAATTAAACGTTTGTTGAAGATAACAGAAAATTTTATGGTTTTCAAACCTCACTAGTTTTGTGAAGAATAAGATTTGAGATCAATAAGTTTGATTTAAAATATGAATTGATAAGTTATTGTTATTTTCAATTGAAATTCGATTGGAGATGGAAATGAATTACATAGTCTATAAAGTTTGAATTAATTATGGTGAATTCATTAGGATAGTCAGGATGCCAGTATGCTAAGGACTTTCTAGAAATGACGTTATGGATTTATGATTTAGGGATTTGTACTTAAATTAATGAGGGTGTTAATATAATTTTCGAACAATAATGAAAAATCTGTTTTGAATCGAGAATTTACTATTATTTATAAACTAAGGTGGAATTTAAATAAATAGTAATATCATTTTTGGAAAACTGCCTAAATTTTTAGCAAATAGTAATAATATTACTATTTTATGGAGTTTATAAAAATATATATATTATAATTTAAATAATAATAATAAAAGGTATTATGATAATAATAAAGAGACATTTTCCATGAATATTTTTATGACAAAATTACTATTATTTTTTATAAAAATAACAATAAAATTGATTTTAGGATTTAATGCAGAATGTTGTTGATTTTTTAATTACATAATAACAAAGTGGTTGTTGAAAAACCGATTTAAATAAGTAACATTATTTTGATGTAAAGTGATAATAATATTATAGATTTAAAGGAAATTATTGTTTGTGATATTTAAAGTAATATGTTGATAATAAAGAATTCTTGAAGTATATTATCGATTAAAAAAGAAAATACTATTTTGAGATAATAGAGAAAAGGTATTTTTATAATAAACGATACTAAGATGATTTATAGGAAATAATACATTTAAATTTATTATTCCGAATTGTTAAGACATTTATGATTAAATTTTATTTGAAACCAACATATATGTGTACGTTATGTACTCATGTACACTAATATAAGAAGTTGAGAAGAATGAAAGCGCAATAAGTGAAAAGTTTCCTAAATGATTAAATAATAGAAGATTGGTTGTAGGAGACGGCCGCCGATAGAATATGACTAAACTTGTTTATCTAATTTGTTTTTGGACTACGGCGATCTACATAAGGGTCCTTTGGTTATATATTAATTTATAGTACTTCAAAGCCTATTGAGTTAATATTATTTTTGAACTATAGTGTTATATGATTTCAAGGCATGAAGTAAATGAATTGACTTGCATGTATTACTGTATGAAGGCAACTTTAAGAAAGGCGAGATTTGGAAGAAAATTGACTAGGAGGTAAGACTAGTTCTTTTTAATCATCACTTGGATCGAAAGTACAATCTTATGAAGTCAATTTTACGAAATAGTGACCTTTTTTGCATAACTTATTTTTAGTGCCTAATGCATGTGAAAATTATGTGAAAAGCGCGCAACCTAGTTTTCAAGTTCATTATCGTAATATTTGTGTTCACTCAAAGTAAAGCATCTTTCATTTGTAATATCTATAAATTAAATGGTGATGGGGTATAGGGTTCACCTATGAGACCTAATTTTAGTCAACTTAAAGAGGAGACACCATCTGTTATCATGTTGTCGTTCATATGGACTTAAAGAAGGAGTTTAGTAAAAGTGTGTCAAAGGATACGAAGAGGGTATTCTATAAGCGGAGGATAGAGAAGCAAGTGGCAATGTATGTTGAAAGGTATTTGACAATAGAGATATGCCAGAAGTACAGTCTATTTAAATAAAAGCTGTACTTGGACGTTATATAATTAGAGACACCTCAGTGGTATGCTAAGAAATGGAAACCGCATAGGATAAGCATGCATAGAGAGTTCGCAGTGGTTTGCACGATGCAGGTGATGGACCCGATATTGAGATATGTTATGTGGGGATAGCTAGCGGCTTTAATTTTTAGCCTTTCCCGATTATATGGAGAGTATGGAAGTAAGGACATTGAGTGGGCTTCTTGAAAATTTGGCAGGTGTTTATATGTTTTCTATTTATTCCATCTGCGAACGTACTTTGACATTTGACAATTATGGTAGAGATTAATCAGCTTATAAGGTGAATGTAGAGGTAGAGTCTAGTATACTCTACAGGTGTATTCACACCTTAGGACTTGATGTGATAGCATAAAAACAAGGAAATGAAGTTGCTCCAAGTACGATGTGGAAAAGGTTTGGATTGGAGTAAAATGAAGCTTGAGGAGAGAATCCAAGTTTCCCTTCATAAGCTCTCTTCGAATAAGTTCCTCTTTTAGTTAGTTTATTTGTTGGTTTACTCGTTTGGTCATAGTTTGTTTATATAGTTGCTTTAGCTAGCTAGATGACATAGGCATGGATGCATTGGTTGTATGCACATCATTATGATGTGTTTTGGTTGATATGGTTGCTTTGTTTTGGTTATACCTATATAGTTTATACCGTGTTAGCTTGTATGTAAATATATTCCAATTTAGGATGGATACCAATGGCTAGGTGTTCTAATTATGCTAGAAAATGTCATATGCTATTTATTATTTCTTTATATATGCGTTTACTAACTGTGTTTATGGATGTGGTTGTTTACTTACACGTTGATATGGATGTTGCATATGGATATATGGATGGGCATACATATAAAAGTATATATTTGCATCTATTAGGAAGTTTGCATACATATTGGTTGCACTACATGTACATTCATATAGGAGGCTGATTTAGTTGCATTAGCACTCATCTCATATCATATTATCATATTTTATCTATCATATGTGTTATATACTCTTGCTTGTATTATATAAGGATACTAGATGTTTGTAGCTATATTTGTCTACACGATGTAAAGTGAGTTACATAGTCCGTTTCTTTCAATTTCGGGAAAAAAAAGTTCTTTTATAGCCCAAGGGGATGTAACGCACCACAAATTTATGGAATTAAATAATTAAATAAAAAAGGAAAAAAGTCGATTTTTTATTTACATGAGGTGGAATGAGGCTTCGTGACCTATTCCTTTACGTTTGGAATGTCGTTTATAGTGAGAAAACATATATAACTTGCCGAATTTGGTTAAATAGTTAAAAATTAGAAGAAGTCAAACCTAGTGGTATTTTCCTAATATATTGATTTGAAAATGATATTGTTGTTTTCAGCCTATAAATAGATCCTTATCTTCATTTCTTTTGCTCTATAAATCTTGTCTCCACTTATAAAACCCTAATCACTAGATCAATTCCTAATCTACCATATTGAATCCAAATTAACAAATTTATATATTAGACCGATTACCATGGAGAGAGCTACATAATTAAATTGAAACTATGAAAATAAATTCATTTTCAAGATGAAGAATTTTTGGATAGCGAAAAGGGGGACAATTCACCTTGGATCAGTGAAGATGCATGGTTAATCGGTGAGTGGGATTTATCATATTTGTGCATATATTTGTAAGATATAATAATTCACCACTTATGATCTTAAACCAAATAATAATGATGTAATAAAAAATTTGAAACAGATTTTTATATGAACCTAATTAGGATGTAGTATGCCATGATTAGATGATTAAAAACTGTATTTTTATTGATTCTAATTAGCAAAATTTAATCACTCTTTAATTAAAAAAGACATATTATTTATCATCTTCAAAATAGACATATAAAACTATTCAAATCATTCTAATTAAAAATGGTTTACGAAATATAAAACTATTCCAAAATAGACATATTATTTATCAAAATTATAGTTCTTAATGACACGAATCCATTAGTAGTATACATTTATCGATATGGTTTATGGATTGATTAGAAAACATATTGGAAGTTTAACGAACGTAAACCATTCATTTTGACCCAACCTTAAAATAGCGATAATACAATGATAAGAAAGTATAGGTGTGTAGAGGTGGTCAAGCAGGTCCCCGAGATGGCTTTAGAATGAGTCGGATGGTCGTGGGTTGGTTGGAATTGGCTAGAGAGTGGCTGGTGTTCACAGGTTATGGTGGGGCATGAAGGGCTAAGGCGAGGGTAGCATTAGACACGACTAGGCATGGAGACACCATCGATGAAGTCAGAGTAGGGCAAAAAGGCCTTTGGCAGTGGCGGTGAAGGTCAAAAGGTGGCAGTTCCATGCGTTTTGAGCGATATCCAGTTTCTGTTTTACTGTTGCAAGATGAATATGAAAACACGGCGATGGTAAACTGGGAAAATTATTAATAAAATAATATATATAATTATATAATTACAATAATACTCCTTAACTTATAACATTTATAACTCTCACATACCATATCTGTTTCACGCGCGGTTCATTACATCATGATCGTGGTGAGACAGTGAACATTACTTTTTACTATAGTATGAGATATTTTGAAAATTTTCTTGGCTAGGAAAGTTTGTTGCATATGGTTCATATTTGGCAATGCAACAGTTCGAGGAGTTGAATCCTCAATATACGACCGTCCGAGGAGCTGAGTCTTCAAATACGATAGTTTGAGGAGTTGAATCCTCATCATACGATAGTCCAAAGAGTTGAGTCTCAATGTACAATAGTTTGAGGAGCTGAGTCACTAGTAATGATAGTCTAAGGAGTTGTGTCCTTAGAACTCGATTTGGCTTCACGACATGTCTAGAGGATCCAAGTCCTCGGTATACAATTTGACAATAGCAGGTTGAGACTTTGAGGTCGAATTATGGCCATGTGATTAGGCATGTATTAGATTTTAGTGAGACATTAAAATATGATGTTACTGTACTAGTATATTGTATTTAACTGGCTTGTTTGATGTAGGTGAAACAGGTTAAGCTATGGTTTTTGAGCATAATTTTTGTTTTACTAACTTATTAGTATTATACATTATATGATGCATTTCACTCACTAGACGTACGTTTGAACCCTTCTATCATTTTCTTCTTTTTATTTATATTCTGATAGTTCGATAAAGAGGACTGGTAGTGATTTGGAGGCACAATGGTGCGATGAAGATGTGCACCTATTTGTCTATTAGCCATCTAATATTTTATCTCAGTTATTCCCAGACATTAGGCTGTTTTTGTTACTAGTGGTTGATAAATGCTGTAAGTGAATTATATTCGATACTGTATTATTTTGTTGTCTAGGATTATTATAGCATTGATTACTGTTATATTTTACTCCTTCCATTATGGGCTTCAAAACATGTAGAATATTGTAGATAGCTCTATTACATGTTTCATATTATACCTCAAAATGATCCACCATCTATGAGGTCCACGATGTCAACTTCTTTTTATGTGTGAATCAGGGCTTCATAGATGCCAAATTATTACATACTTCGCTATTGGTAGCTTTGGTCGACGATTAGCCAAGATGTAGTTAATTTTACCAAACGATGTAACAAGTGCCAAAGGTTCGCAAAAATAACAAGAGCCCACCTACAGTGCTTAGCAAATGGTTATCCTATGGCCATTTTTTGGTGAAGAATTGATATTATTGGTGTACTACCGATGTCGAAAGGCGGAGCAAAATACGCCATTGTAGTTGTGGACCACTTCACAAAGTGGGCTAAAGTGAAAATGTTAGTCATGATCATAACGAAGAAATTGTTCAATTTTATGGTGAAGAATATTATACATAGATTTGGAGTTCCAAAAAAAATTATTATCGACAATGAAACTCAACTCAAAAGTACCGAGTTCAAAGACTTCTATAACCGATACCGAATTATGAAGAGCTTCTCGGCAGTAGCACATCCACAAGTGAATGTACAGGTGGAGGCGATGAATAAGATCATCAAATCCATCTTGAAGAAATGACTGACAAGAGCCAATGGAATCTTGGATAATAAATTGACATTTATCATTGTAGGCTTATTGAACTACCCATAAGTCCTCAACTAGGCTCATTCCATTCGATTGGTCTATAGAGCTGAGGCCATGATTCCGATAGAAATACAAATTCGTTACGATTGAAGAAAATACCACGATCCCAAGATGAATGAGGAACTCATGCTCGAGTCCCACAACTTAGTCTATGAGAAACAGGAAGAAGCAGAAATGAGGGTAGTTGCTTACTAAGGAAGAGTAGCACGACACTTCAATGCAAAGGCTAGAAACTATACCTTTGAGGTAGGGAACCTCGTTTTGAAATGAGTCCTCCCTAGTACTTAGGCTTGGTCTGGATTGGGAAGGCCCCTATGCGATTAAGCAGAAGCTTGGAGATGGAAATTTCAAGCTAGAAACTGTTGATGAGATCCCAATTCTATAGGCATGGAATAACATCTTGCTGCGGTGCGATTTCACTTAGATTTGATTATTTTCCACTTTTGCAAATAAAGCATCTTGACCAATGGGATGAGTTGTAATAAGGAAGGATTTGCCACTTTTCCTTTATAAAAAAGCTAGCTTCTCGAATCAATGGAACGGTGTTCTTGTAAGCCAAACCTTTTGTTGTCGGAGTAGGAGTGCAATCAGGTACTCGGAGATAGGTACCTACTAGTTACTTTAATCCATGATCGGGTCAAAGGAGTATAATCACATTGGGGTGGATCAGACGATTTTCCCCGTCCTTTCGATATTTGATTAATACCCAGAGATGGGCAAAGTCAATGATGGATGGTCAGAGTTAGGCAACCAAAGCACTGGTTCCTAAAGATGGAAACTTATGTGCAATCAAACTTACACAACACATTTATGGCTCGACAACACATGCCCATCCAAAGATAAACAACGATGGTCAGTGAATGCTTAGAGTCAAGCATCAGAGATGTTGATCCCTAAAGATAGGGTCGATGAATAAACAAACTGCCTACAAATATGACTACACTTACGGCTTAGTCGAAGATAAGTGATTAAGTCAAAGAACAAATTCAATCAACGCCCCAAGATAAGCGAGATCGAAGATTGGTGTCTAGAGATAGACACTCAGAATGGTGTTTCCTAGAGATTGGAAATTATATGAAGTGGATGCTTCTCTAACCACAACCTTGCTTACGGTCGGATAGAGCTATATGATGAAATATAAATGAGTAACAAGATTTGTTTAGATAATGAAGAAATACTTTGGCAATGATAAATAGAGCTATATGATAAAATATAAATCAGCAATTGCAGAAATTTACTTATATGTATAAAGCACAATAAGTAATGACATTGCACTGGCACATACATGTATAATATGAATGAAAAAGCATAAAAGATGCTTATATTATATATGCAGGCAATGGCATATAGACAGATAAAATAAAAAGTGCAAATATGTAAATATGAGATAGATCATATAGAAAAACGGTTCTTTACTTACATTCACTTTTTATATACAAAAGCTATCGGGGCCACTCCATCACAATGTTGACCTATATGAAAATAAAAAAATACATCAAAAAAGCAATGAAGTTGCTTTCACAAAAATCAAAGTTAGATAACTACTTCTTCTCATGCTTCCCACTTTGCGTGTCGGGTTTGTCATAATGCCTCTTCGAACCCTTCCTATCTATAAACTATCCTTTTTCTTAAGTGCTACCCTTGGAATGGGTAGTCTCTACCTTGGTGGTTACAATGATAGGGTCCTCGAGCTTATCGACATTAGGGTTAGAGGACTTTGAAGAACCAACAGTGCCGCCGCCTTTTGAGGTCTTTATTTTCAGGGGAGAAGCTTGGGATAAGTCTTGACTTGCCGAAGCCAGTGGCAGGCTTTTCATTTCCTGCCTCAAGATTAATTTTGAACTTCTCATAGTCAATCTTCAGCCTCTTCCCTATCATAATATGATCATCCGGGTCCTTCCCACTCATGACGATGATGTCTTCCTCTTAGGATTGGTTGATGTCCGCCAACCCTTCCTACACCCCTCTTTTTTGTGAATCGATACCAAGGCCAAAGCTAGAAGGAGGAGTCAGAAGACTGGCTATGCAATGATAGTGGTTGACGGGGTAAAGATAACGTTGGGACCCAATCCTTGAGTTGTTGGTGGTAAAGGAGGAAGCGAGGGATGACTTGTATGTTGATAGACAGTGAAGTAAATATTAGAGGCTACTTCAAGTGAGAATTGAAGCTTCTCAAATGCTGGGGAGACGAGAGAAATACCTCCGTCAAGTGAAGCTCATATAATCGGAGACTTGGCAATTTCACTCTCCTCAATAGACAATTAAAGAGGCTACATAGCATGGAGAGGAATATAAGGCTCAATGGTAATTATTGTAGTAGAGATTGAGATTTTAGTATGGGTGGCCTCAAAGGTGCCTACCATTGGACTTGTAACATCTATTGCAGGCTTTGTAGATTTTGGAGTCAGTGAGTCTGCTCGCTCAAATGCGCTAGGATCGGTAGGAGCCTCAATGGAAGTCTTTCCCATAGCACTATTCTCTTCAGCCAGGATAGCCTTTCCTTTCTATAAAGCTAATATATCTTCTTTGTCTAGGAATTTTACTTTTAGCTCGTCTTCAATTAAGTCTTTACTGACGTCAGCCGATCGATGGAGAATCTCCTCCCAAGCATCGGTTAGAGTAATGGGATAGTTGTTCCCTAGCCATTTTAAATTCTTGTCCTCGATAGTAAGGTCAACCTGAACTTGGAAGGAAATTAAAGAGATCAAAGAGCAGGTTAAGATGATCTCTTTAATTTCAACTTCGGCGATAGTAAGGTCAACCTGAACTTGGGTCTTGGATTCTGTTTTAGCTTTTAAATTGGAATTGAGCCTGCTGACTCTAGCTTGGAGGATTTTGAGCTCTGCATCCTTGGTTTGAAGTGTCTCCTCGTTGTAAGATTATGGAATAGGGATCTTAAGGCTAAGTTAACACTAGAGGTGGGTGAATAGTATTTTCTAATTTATATGAACCTTTTTGAAATCTTTTGAAATTACACTTAGAATAATGAGATTAACAATCACGAAATTAAAATATAGATAAACAACAAATGCAGTAAGACTAAAAGGAAAGAACACGTCTAGGTTTTATACTAGTTCAGATTTACCCCTACATCCAGTCCCATACAATTCCTTGTATGGATTTCTTTTCAACTAGTAAATGCAAATACAATCTCGATTACAAGAATATGAGACATACCATCCAGAATCCCGACCTCTGGTAGAGCCGCTTGATTTCTGGACTATAAGCACAACCACTAGATTTACGGGCTACTAAGCACACCCGATTGATTTCATGGGCTACAGTCACACCCACAAGTATATCAGTTTGATTTTATAGAGATTTACAAACTCAAAACTTCAATCTTGATTACAAATGATCCTATAATCGTTGAATAGCACTTAGATCTTGATTGGAGTGAGATAGACGATAGAAATCAAAGAGCAAATGATAGAGAATCAAACCAATGACAATGGAGTTTGATTTTGGTTGAAATTCGACAGAGTATGGTTATAATTTGTTTTGGAAAATGAGAGAGAAGAAGGATGTAACGACCCGACTTTACGCCCGAAAGTCAACATTAATACATCCACTGTATCAAATGCCGCACAATCGAATGCCGGAAAACCGAACCGTTAGGGTTTAAGAAGAAGAAGATAGAAGAAGAACAGAAACAATAAACAGAATCTCACATTTCGCAGCGGAACAATATATAATAGATAAATGAATAATCTTTAAAACAAAGAACTATATCTGTTATTACAATACAATATCGGAGTACAACAACACCACACAACACTCACAGTTATAATGACTTGCCTATATAGAAATTTGTCTCACACAAACCCGAAAGCAGCAGATACTACATAGTATAGATAATACATCTCGCCATCCAGCTTGCCTCCCGATCTCCACAGCAATCCATCCAGATCTAATTGATTACCTGACTCTAGGCTGCCCGTGCGGAAAATTATGAGCACCCAGAGTTTAGAAAGGGAACAATAAACTCCAGGTCAGTCATGAGACTGGTGTGAGATCTTAAAAACAGTTATTCTTTTACAAAGAAAAAAAAAGAATTTAAAAGAAATCCACAATGCATTTTGGAAAATGAAACTATCATAAGGCCTCTCGGCACACACAATGCAATCACACACTTGGGGGAGATTTCTCCTTATGATAGTCAAATATGTTTAATACGCAAAATCTTTTTTATATTATCATTCGTGCATAGTGTAGAAAACATTTGCAAGTATAATATTAATCTTAGCCAGCATACGTACCATTATAGTATGCCTACTATAGCTACCATATTAGATGGCAGGTTATACAACTAAAACCGTACAAGGCGTGTATTGGTGATTGGATTTCCAACAAATGGTCAGGCAAAGGAACTTCCCGGGCCACATAGGTACGCCTCTGGAGGGACGTCCTGAGAACCTAACTGGATCTCTGCCAACACAAGGCCGGGTTACCTCTACAAAAATAGGTAACTACTACACGAGTATGCTATCCCCCGGTCATAAATAACCTTTATCCGAGGATCCTCAACAACAACAATCAAAAAGTAATACATATTTGTGATATCCACATAAGTTAAGTATCTAGGATCCATACCATGATACCACTCTTATCCAGAAGGAAATGTACATACCCTAAGGGGCGCTACCCCCTATAACATTGCTGCATTCTTCCTGTTTCGACCATTCCGAGGTTTGAGGTCCGACGAAGTCTCGTCCACAAAGCTACGCTTTTCACAAAGTCCATGCTTCGATCAACAATGATCAGCAGCACTTTGTATGCCACATTACCAAATTGGGAATGTACCACTAGTAACCATGAACTACATAACCTCTAAGCTCGTACGTTTCATAGAAGGGTGTTAAGCTAAGAGAATAAATTCTCCGCCACCAACAAAAATGAACTTTATAGAAACCCGCTTTACATCTCAAAGTGTAACGTCAGACACACATCCATACAAGTCCGTTCCGGGATCGAATGGAACCGAAGGAACTTCCAAAGATGCCCTTGCGAATCCGGATATTCACTAATCACGTCCGGAATCCCCATCACAAAGGGTGATAAAATCTATATACCGGAGTAACCCGGTGCAAAGACTTTCGACAGGTAATCTTTTCGTTTTCAAAAATACCAGGTCTTCAACACCATCTCCAAATGCAATCCCATTTCGTCGTATCGTTATTCGAAATGGGTTTTATGGCACAAGGTCCTCTCCCGGCTAATCTGAATAACAAGCGCTTACTTTTAAAAATAGGTGTTAAATTCAGATTCAAACAAATCACAACAAATTCCACTTCGATCTTTTAAATAAAGGTCCATCACAATCACAAAGGTTCGATGTGGTTTTCGAATATCCATTTGGAATTCGACTCCCGGTCGCATCAAAATTCAAATACCGATTAAAGGCCAATATCAATAGTCGGTTATTTAACTATCAATCATCATTCACAAGAGTCACTGGATTTCAAATAAATTTTTTCCCCAATTATTATTACTTTCAAAATATCTTCGTAAGATAAAATTTTACTTTTCAACACTTTGAAAACAAATTCAAATCAATCTTTCACACTTCAATCCTTTGAAAATTAATTCCAAATCAATTTTTTTCCTTACGCGGAAAACATTTCTAATATTTATTCATTTCCACTGAAAATCCGCCGAGTTCAAATATTTTAAAATAATATAAAATACTTATTCAAAATATACTTGGAAACATTTAAAATAAACTATTTTAGAATATTTGCTTAAATATTAGTTATGAAAAATATTATACTAATATCTCATATAAAAATTCAAGTCCAAAACTAATTTAAAAATAAAATTACTAGATAAAGTATAAATATTTAAATAACTATTTTCTAAATCAAATATCAATTTAAATCTTTAAAATAATTACTTATATAATTAATTAAATAAAATTTTACTTTAAACAATTTCCAAATTAGTTTCTCCAACGATATTATTTTAAAATCAAATCTAAAACTTTTAAATTTTATTCAAAAGCTATTTTAAAAATATACTCGGCTTTCCAGGGAAGAATTATTTTTCCATTACAAAATGGTCCATTCAAATAAATTAATAAATCTTCTTGATTTATTTTGATTTACATTCCAAATTTGTAAATTTCTTTCCATGTTTTTTAAACTAAACCTATAATTATTTTAAAAGCAAAATTCCCTTTCCTTTATACAATTTCCATTGTGAATTTTAAACCTTCAAATATCCTATGATATACGATTTTCGAATCGTTTTCCAAATATTCACTTCAACGCCCAAATCAATTTCGAATTGATTTCCAAATTATTTCAATCACCAAATCATATTCCAAATTGATTTATTTCAACCCCAAATTAAATCCCAAATTTAATCTCTAAATTTATTTCCCTTTGAAATAAATTCTTTTATCTCTTTCAAATATTTAAAATCCGTATCTTAAATAAATTCTTCAACTATTAAATAATATTACTCGAAATTCCTTTATTAAAATATTTTCCCATATCTTTGGGATTTATTCAATAAGTTTTCAAAGATAAAACTTTATCTATTTAAATTCCCTTCTTTTAAAATTCACTAGATTTCTTTGAATGAATTTATTATATATTTTCTACCTAATTTCAAAATCAAATTTTTATTTATTTCTGGTATCTTACGATACCAAAAATATATTCGGCTAAGTTATAGCCTTCAATGGTTTCAATCACAAATAATCACACACAAATTATAAATAATCAATACACAATTTTGCAAAGCAAATCAAAATGTTTTGAGAAATCCAGTTGGATCCCTCCAACATGTTTCCCTACATCCATAGACGTTAGCACAACAATTAAATATCCATTCCACTTCGAGGTGGAATATCGTGGTATATGGGATTAATATTATATCATCCACTATTATACGGCGCATAGGGTCTAAACTAATATAACTAATAATAAGTTAATCATTCAAGCACATAATCAATCAATTTTAAATTTAACTATAAAAATTAAATCAGCGATTGAGTGAGAAGATCTCTTATTTGCTTACGCATGCAACCATTTTCCATTCGGGCTTGTTTTCATTGAAATTTTGACCTTGTATAAACAATTTTACACAATTGATTAATATTCGAAATAAATCGAATAATATATTTCCATTTAATAGATTTATTTAATCTAAACTAATAATTAAATTTCTTAAACCCACTTTCCTTTAATAAATTTAACTAACTAGCAATTTTGATTTTAAACTAATATTTTTATTTAAACTAATTACCTTTCACCAATTATTATTAATAAATTTTGTCAAATAAACCTACCTCCAAAATATATTTTTATTTTAAAATTAATCCAGTAGATAAAAAATGTATATATCTACATATGTTAAAGAACATTTGATTTTATATAAACTGCTCGATCTTTAAAATTTCTATATTTTCCAAACCCTGTATATATATATATTTAAAAATCTATCTACATATATAAATTTTTCTAAATAAAATAATTTCATGTTTTTTCTTTCCTGTAAAGATTACAATTTCCACATGCATAAAAAAAATGAAAACCATACATACATACATACATACATACATACATACATACATACATATATATAAAATGAAAATAGCGATACATTAACTACCTCCTAGTGAAAACAGCGAACCGCCCCTACCCACGCAATCGCCATCGATGCGATGCATCGCGAGCATGTGCCCCTCCTCCAGGAATCACCTTGCTTGATGTCAAACATCCTTCGACCTCGTCTTCGAAATCGCGAATTCGATCATGCCTGTCTCTTCTTAATCGTGCTCATGCGACTTCGTGCTACCCCGTTTAAGCACACCTCTTCCAGTCGAAGTCGAAATGGACCTAAATTTCATTCACCCGAGCCCTAGCTTCGTCGCTCGAGAACGAACTCAATGATTCCACCATGCCGTATCGTTGATACTCGCCACCACTTCCCTAACACGTGCGCCTGCGCGACTCGATTCGATCGCGACTTCGATTTCACGTAGCCGCGAAACACCTCCTCATCATCAACACTTATCGCGCGCAGGAGTCCAACAGTCAGCTCGGCTGCCATTTGATTTCGATTCGTTTATTTTGGGAAGAAAAGAGGAGTGTGGCCGTTTGATGATTTTTTTTAACTTTTGAAAGAGATTTTTCTTTTTGGGTTTTCGATTTCATTTCTTTTGTGTTGAAGAGTTTGGCCGGTTGATTTCTAATTAGAGGAGACGCGTGTTTTATTTTTTCTTCTTATTTTCCAACACGCGTAAAAATTCTGCCACGTGAATGAAGAAAGAAGAAACGTATAAGATTGCCTCGTGAAAACATTATTTATATTTAATCTAAATTATTCAAATTTAAACTCAAATCATCACGAAAATGCAACTTACAATTTCGAACTTCGATCAAGACGTGCCGCTAGGCGTTTATAATGTTATATGCCTATTCCGAACGCAATGGAAAAGTATCCGAGTCCAAATTCAATCGTATGGAGAAGGTAGCTTTTTGAAACAGTTAAAACATCGAATTTTCGATTTAAATTTCAACCGTTTGCTTATCGTACGGCCAAACGAACACTCCAAACATTATGAAAATTGAAATCCGATAATAATACAATATTATGGATCCAATGGAACAGGTTTCGTCGAATTCCGAGAGTGTGCTTCGGAAGGCTATTTTTAAATATCGATTTAAATGATATAAATTCAAAACTGAACAATTCACTTCCAAATTCAATTCTGCAGTTTCTGTTATCTTCAGTATTATCAATATGAATTTTCTAAGCCTTTAAAATATTTTTAATCAGCTTAAAATTAAAGATACAATATGTGATATCCCGGAAATTTTAGCAATACCAATTTAATAATCTATATTTAAAATTAAATTGATTTGATAAAATTTTAATAAAAATTTACTTGATTTAATAATCCAATTAAATAAATGTGTAATTGATGAATTTTATCTTTTAAAAACTAATAAATTGTTTTCCTATTTATAATGTATGTATATATATTTATATATATATTGTAAATAGATAAGTTTTTGAGGTGAAGTTAAATTAACAAATAAAATCTTGTTTTTAAAATTCTAATATTCATTTGTTAATTTGAAGATTTTTTTTAATAAATAACTAATTGTTTAAAATACTTAAAGTAATTGTTTTAAATTGTATAATTGTGTTTTAAATATAGTTTAAATTTTCATAAGATAAATAAAAGTTTATTTTATTTGTTTTAAATATAGCTTAATAATTATAATTTGGAATTATATGAAAATTTAAGATACTCTTTATATATTAAACATTAATTCTTTTAATTAAGATAAATAAGATATGTAATTTATGATTTCTTTTATAAATGATTTAAAATTTATAAATATGTTATTTTCTAATAATAATAAATGTATAAATGTAGATATGTTTTAAAAGACAAAATTATTATTGTCAAATTAAATATGTTAATATAAATTAGTTTTAAAATTGGATTTTAATTGTATAAATAGCATTTGAATTTGAATTTATTTTGAAATTCAAATGAATAACCATATTTAAATTTTGTAAGTGAGCTTTCATATTTTTATGATTTGTTTTATTTCATTTTCTTTAAAAAAAAGAAATACATATACATTTATTAATGAAACTACTATATATGTATGTAATAAAGAAAAGAAGATTTTTATTTATCTTTAAATTAAAAATAATAAGTAACATAAGTATAAAACAAATGTTAACAATTTAATCAATTAATGAGACAAGTGTAGACAATTAAACTACTTAATTTGACAAGTGTTGAAGATTTTAACAAGTGTCTTTTATTTTTATTTTTCTTTTAATATTTTTAATAAATCACTTATACACTTATAAAACATGTTTTTTCTTCACCCTCATTTTTTTATTCTAATGTTCATTTTCTTCTAAGAAAAGAAAAGATCTCAGCTGAAACAATTTGTTTCAGAAAACTCTTAAGCCTGAGAATCAAATCCATAATCAAATCTATTCAAGCAATGCAAGAATTATCAAAATCATTAAAACCCAAACTTAAGATCTAATACCTGAAAACCAAATTCATTTCTAAAAGCCTGCACCTGAAATCTTTTCAATAACAAAAGAAAGCCTGCAACTTGGAAATCAAACCTGAAATTTCCTTTCCTCTGTAAAACCATTTTCAAAAGAAAATAAAATGGGCTCTGCATTTTTTTTTTTGAAATCTGGGAATCAAGTATGTCTGCATGCAAGTGCTAACAACTAGTTCAAAGTTCAAATGGCCTCCAAGCCTGCATGCAAGTTTTTAACAGCAAGCTACTTAAGTATTATCAAAAGCAATGAAGTCATGGCATTTCAAATTAAAGATTTCAAGAGCTCTCAAAACAGTTTTCAAAATTTTTGCTCTGTCTTTCAATGACAGGTGAGTAACTCTTTTTTTTTAAATTTAAATATAAATTGTTGCTTAAAAAGGTAGGTTTGTGTATGCTATTTGGATTGCATGTTGATTAGTTTGCCTGTACATATGATGTTAAATGTATTGCTGAATATATGCCTATAAATGATTGCATGTATGTGACCGTGCTCTTCTGATTCTAGTTTCAGATTCTTATACATATAAATAAAAATAAAACCCTCTTGTTCTTGTTTAAATTTTGTTAGGGATTAAATCCTGAAGCCAATGTGTTAATTATAACATAGTTTAGTTTAGAAATTTATTTAAGTAAAATAAGGTTGGGCGATATCTTTGAAAATTGTAAAACATCAGAGTATGATTAATAATCTTGAAAACTCAAACATTACAAATTTTAAATGCAGTATCGTAAACTGAAAAATTAAACAAAATAATGATTTTTAAAACTAAAATCATATTGTTTAGTTAAGGATTGGGATTGCAATACTTATTTGTACTGATAATGAGTTCTGGTCAATCTGTGTTGATCAAGTTGATTGGAGAGTTTGGGGTTCATGGAGGTGGCGGTGGGATGATCAAGGGGTGTGGCAAAAATGCCAGGAAGATGAATAGTGTGCGGTGGAGGCGATGGGAGGTTGACAAGATCTGTTAACCTAGTTTTGGCATGGTTCGAAGTTTTTAATAATCTTGTTCTTCCTAGTGGACCGAGTGTATTGGGATTCAAGGAACTGGTTGCTGGAGCATTGATGTTGATGTCGCCGGAGTTTCGATCGACACGGTGGTCGGAGGTGAGGAAACGAGCAAGTTTGCAGGTTTGGGTTTGGATGGAGATACCTGTCAGTATGCTTCAGTTTGGGATTGGGGGGAACTCAAATTTGATCTCTTGATGTTTGTGGAGTTTTGGATGATCGTTGATGATCTTTGGGTAAGTGTCGACTTGTTTGCTGACTGGGTGGTGGCCGGAGGTGGCTACAGCCACCGTGCATATGCACGGAGCAGAGAAAGGTATCAGGGAAGTTGGGATTTGCAGTAGTATTGTACTCGAGTTATACTCGAGTGAATTCGAATTTTGCTCGAAGTAGTTAGGTTTGCGACTCGAAGCAAATAAAGGGGGAACTCGGGTTGCTTATACAGGTTTTTGAAACCTGTAGTTTTAATTTAAAGATTTGTTTTAAAAATCTTAATGCAGGGTTTGAAAATAGAATTTAAGCCAAATTTAAAATTTGAATTTCAAATGAGTTTTGAATCCAGGTTTGAAATTTTAAATTTAAAACTTTGAAACAAAATGTTTAGAACAACTTCAAAGAGTTTAAATATTTTAATTTAGGATAAAGCTTTAAATTTAAGTAGAGATTCAAACATGAGTTTAAATCTGAAATCAAATTCCAATTTGAAACAAGGGTTTGAAAATAAAGGAAATTTTTAAGGCAATTTAAATGTTTAAATAAATTTGGATGTTGAAACACATTTAAATATGAGTGTATTTTGAAATGAATTTGGGATTTTAAATTTCTTATAAATTCTTTTATAAAATAAGAAAATCTTTATTATAAAGTTTTAAAAGATTTTAAAATGTTTTTAAAATTTTGTTTAAGTTAAGTTTGATTTCTTTTTAAATTTAAATTTAAAATGTAATTTGAAAACAATTTTGAGTTAAATTGTTTTAAGTTACTTTATTAATGATAAAGTAATCATGAATAAGAAATGTTTTATTTTAAAGTAAATTTAAAATTTAATGATCTTTGTTTTATTAAAATTAATAATTTAAATAATTTAATTTAATTAATTTGTTTAATTAATTAAAGATTTGAAATAAATTAATTAAGGTTAATTAAATTTGTAATTAATATTAATTAATTTAAGTTAATTACTTAAGAAAGGTAATTAAGAATTTGTTAATAATTTAATGAAGGTCATTAACTTGTGATTATTTATTTATTAATTAATGTAATTAATTTTGAGAATTAATTGGATTAATTAATTTAAATAATCAATTATGAAACTTAATTAAGTATGATTACTTTATGGAAATAATTAAAGGTATTAATTACTCTTTGTAATTAATTTATTAATTGGATTAGTCTAAATTAATTAATTAAGTTTAATTAATTTGGAATAGTCTTTAGATGGGTTGATAAGTAATCATTGAGAAATAATTACTTAGAGAAGTAATTAGGATAAGTAAATTACTGGAGATAATTAATTGAAGTATGGTATTTTGGGATTAATTACTTTGTGTAAATAATAATGAGGATAATTACTTTGTGAAAGTGATTAATAATTAATTACTCAGTGTAATTAATTTAAGCATTAATTGATTAAGTCCTTTTGAAATAATTAAGTGATGTAATTAATTAAGAGTAATTAATTACTAATGAGATTAATCAAGATTTATTAATAAATATAATTAATTATTAAATGTAATTAATTTGGGAGTAATTAAGAAGTAATTAAGAGTAGTTAATTACCAAATGTAATTAATCAAAAGTGATTAATAATTGTGGTTTAATTAAGGATAATTACTTAATATAATTAATTTAAAAAAATAATTAATTTAAATTTAATTAAGGATCATTAATTAACATAATTAATGATGTAATTAAGGATTAATTGATTAGGATTAATTAATCAATGATAAATGATTAAGGAAGTAATTAATTAATGTAATTAATTAATTAATAAAGTAATTAAAGGTTAATTACTGATTTTGGTTAAGGATAATTAATTTGTAAAATTAATTAAGGATAATTACTTGAATGTAATTAAAGGATAATTAACCAAGGGTGATTAATTAAGGTGATTAATTTGAGGATAATGATTTAATTGATTGGTAATCAATTAAGGGTTAAGTAAGCAAGTTTTAAATGGTGAAGTAATTAATTTAATTCATTTTAAATTAATTAAAAATAGGTAACTAATTTAATTCACTTTAAATTAATTAGAGATAGAAGTAATTAATTTAATTCATTTTAAATTAATTATAGATGGTGTGATTATAGATCTTTGCTTATGAATGGATGATATGGTTTGCCCTGAATGGTTTGAATCTCAGACATGAGATAAATAGTGTTGTGTGTTATGGATGCATTGGTTGCATTGTGATGGTGATATGAGTTATCTATGGATAATGATAATATAGATTATCAAGTTATGATGATAATATAGATTACTTGCTTATGATAATATTGTTGATTATCTATTATGATGATGTGAAGTATCTATCTGTGTGTATATAGATAGTTTAAATTGAATTGTTTTAAACTTAAAACAACTTGGACCTAAAAGACACGCTTTGGATTTCGATGAGACCGGGATCGGGTTTCCATATTTGGAATCCGTAAGCCACATCGATTCCAATTAAACGTTAGGTCGTTAATCCATGTGGAGCAAGTGAAGACTCAAGGTGTAAGGGCTATACGTCAGTATAACTCTGTGGGTGATTCCGTAATGAGTTTGACGGAATAGTGCTTATAGATTCGAGATGGTGAATCAGAGTGCAAGGGTTATCGTCGTTAACTCTGAGGGTGATTCCAATAATGAGTGTAACGAGATAATGCCTTCGGTTTCGTTCGAACCCGGAACGAACTTGTATGGATTGAATGCTTTCAGCACATCGTCAGGCGGACGATGAACATTCTAAGTAATGTGTCCTTTAAAGGTAATCGTAGCCTCAAGCCTCATCAACCGGGAATGGCTAAAATAGGGGAGGTGCAGCAAGGCTTTGTGGGTAGCCCTCACTTGAGAGCAAGATTGATCCCTGTCTAGAGGTCCCTTTATATTCGGCTGTATGGGCGGTTGGTCGCGACAACTGCCCGGGTTGTCTTGTTTGGAACTGTTCAGTAAGGAATGGGTCCGGCCTTGTGTTGCAGGGAGTAGGAGTACTCCTCGGTACGATGATCTAGGCCACGTACTGTGACGGGCGGTACCCCAGTAGCCCTGCCATTGTATGGAATCCAAAACCCAATAAGTGCCAACGGTTTTGATTGTATACCTATGTAGCTGGAATTTAATAAATGTAACAATTTCGGCTATTTCATATTTATTTGAAAACCCTAGACACTATTATAATATCATCGGATTTCCTATCAAATGTTTTGGTTAGCGTAAGGTAAAAACTTTTCCATGTTTATGTGTGGGAAGTCTTACGTGATACCTTTCTTTTCAAAGGTTTTTGAAAGTTAAGCAACTTTAACCTGTTACTCACACCAGACCCATGTCTGACCCGGAGTTTATTTTTGTTTTTCATAAACTCTTGGGTACTCAAATTTTTACGAGTAGCCAAGGGATTCAGGTTAGGATTCAGGTTAGCTTTGACGAATTGTGGAGGAGCAATGGAGCAGGAGGCTTCTGCGTTAGATATTAGTATTCCGCTGTGTGTTCTGTGTTGTCTCTGGATTGTATTATGTTGTAAATACTAGACAGGTGTTTATAACTGTCTAGTATGTGTTGTATTATCCGTGTACTCTGATAGTGGTTGTAAACTATGTAAATATTTTATGTTATTAATATAATTTATTCGTTCTGCTGTTTAGAGTCTGATGTGTTGTTTCTTCTTTCTTCTCTTTCTTTCTATTCTCTATCCCTTTCTTTCTTATTAGCGATGCGACTTCCTGGAGATAGGAAGTTGGGTCGTTACAGTGGTATCAGAGCATTAGGTTGAGTGAGTACCCAGGCTCTGGAGTGGTGTCTATCTTGAGAGAGCGTATTTGTAGTTTTGATATATATCTATATATATAATTATTATTTCTACCTATCTGTTGGGTTACCTGTCCGGGTTTTTCCAATATAAGTTATAAAGGTAGATAAGGTAGTGGTGTGTATAACACAACTACCATTGGTTGGAGTTTGAATGTTTGAGGTTGGAAGTGTATTTATCGAGACTGTAGACCTAATACCGTCTCGAGTGAGTTGTGAAGAGTGTAGAGATTTCATCGATCTCTGAAGGTAACCTGTTAAGGTTCAGAGTTCATCTTTGAAGATGGATGAGTTGAGTTTGGATCTGTCGTTTTGGCAGAAGTGTGTGATGGTATTTTGATACCTCAGGAAGTGGTAGCTGCGTGATGAAATGCAGTGACTTTGGATTGTGTCCGAAGATGTTTTCTTTGGAACGAGTTAGGAAGTGTGTCTGCTTCGGTGTTGTGGTTGGGTTCAGCAGGATGTGGTGGTTGGCTTTGAGGGCCGAGTTTCTCGAAGAACTTCAGATAAGGAAATTTTGGCATTGGTGTCAGCAGTGCAACTCGGAGTGTCTGTGTTGGCAGAAGTTTTCTGGCTAGGTAGTTTCTGAAGGTGTAGTTCAGAAGCAGCAGAGTGGACCCAATACTTTATTGGATTGGCTAATTAAGAATAAGCTGTTCTTTTTGGTAAAGGAAGAACAGTTTACTTTGGGAATTGGTCTGTGTTGATCGCAAAAGTGACTTGCGATAGTTTGAGTTTTCTTTTAAGGTATTGAAGAATTTTTGGTTGTCTTCTGAGAAGTCGGAAGTTTATCCACTTCTGAAGATTGAGTTTTCTTATTGTCTGAATTCCAGGAGTGCTACCGGTGGATCAGCTAGTAGAAGGATGGTTTCTCGAGATAGGTTTGGTGAGGCAGATCAGGATTGGAGAAACATCAGAGTTTCTTTGGATATGTTGAGCCATATTTCTGGGAAGTGAAGTCCAGTTTTTGCTCATATTCTTCATCAGCAGTGTCTTCTGTGCCAGATCAGAGTTGTGCAGCGTAAGCAGTTTGGGAATGCTTCTGTTTTATCTTTTCTGGATGGAAGAAGTGAGATTGTTCTTCTGATGTTTGAAGAGTAGAGTTGGTGATCTTAGTCTTGGTTGATCTTGAGAAGATCGTTGTGATGGGTTATTTTTGGTATAGATTGTTTCTAGAGGAATCAGCAAGAGTTGAGCTGAACAGTTTGGATGTAGGCAGCCCAGGATCATCCGAAGAGTTTTATGGATAAGTGACGAAGGAATTTGGATTCCGGAGTTGGAGTTTTGTTTTGGATCTATTCTGTGTTTTGGTTAGATTGGTGTTTGGTTTTCAAGAGTTGAATTGCCAGTTTGGATAATTGGATTTATGAGTTTCACGTGTCTCTAAGGGAGTACGTGTATGAGTTATCTCTAGAAGTGGAACCAGCTGTTCAGGAAGGTTTAGTGGTTGAGTCAGACTCGTTTGTAGTCTGATATCTTGTCTAGTTCTATAGATCTAGATGAGTAGAAGCTCTTTAGCTTTGTAGTTTAGATTGTTTGTATATTATAGGGCGAGTATCCCGAAAAATATATATATATATATATATATATATATATACACACACTTGGGGAAACTCGTGGAAAATTTTATCTGGAAAATTAAATTTGTTTGATTAGATAAATTGGTTGCTATGGTTGTTAGCATATGATTGATGTATGTTTGTGATTTAAAATTTTAAATTTTAAATGGGTTATTAAATTACTTTTGCTTTTAAATTTCGGGGACGAAATTCTTTTAAGGGGGGAGGAATGTGATATCCCGGAAATTTTAGCAATATCAATTTAATAATCTATATTTAAAATTACATTGATTTGATAAAATTTTAATAAAAATTTACTTGATTTAATAATCCAATTAAATAAATGTGTAATTGATGAATTTTATCTTTTAAAAACTAATAAATTGTTTTTCTATTTATAATGTATGTATATATATATTTATATATATATATTGTGAATAGATAAGTTTTTGAGGTGAAGTTAAATTAACAAATAAAATCTTGTTTTTAAAATTCTAATATTCATTTGGTAATTTGAAGATTATTATTTTATTTAATAAATAACTAATTGTTTAAAATACTTAAAGTAATTGTTTTAAATTGTATAATTGTATTTTAAATATAGTTTAAATTTTAACAAGATAAATAAAAGTTTATTTTATTTGTTTTAAATATAGCTTAATAACTATACTTTGGAATTATATGAAAATTTAAGATACTCTTTATATATTAAACATTAATTCTTTTAATTAAGATAAATAAGATATGTAATTTATGATTTCTTTTATAAATGATTTAAAATTTATAAATATGTTATTTTCTAATAATAATAAATGTATAAATGTAGATATGTTTTAAAAGACAAAATTATTATTGTCAAATTAAATATGTTAATATAAATTAGTTTTAAAATTGGATTTTAATTGTATAAATAGCATTTGAATTTGAATTTATTTTGAAATTCAAATGAATAACCATATTTAAATTTTGTAAGTGAGCTTTCATATTTTTATGATTTGTTTTATTTCATTTTCTTTAAAAAAAAAGAAATACATATACATTTATTAATGAAACTACTATATATGTATTTAATAAAGAAAAGATGATTTTTATTTATCTTTAAATTAAAAATAATAAGTAACATAAGTATAAAACAAATGTTAACAATTTAATCAATTAATGAGACAAGTGTAAACAATTAAACTACTTAATTTGATAAGTGTTGAAGATTTTAACAAGTGTCTTTTATTTTTATTTTTCTTTTAATATTTTTAATAAATCACTTATACACTTATAAAACATTTTTTTTCTTCACCCTCATTTTTTTCTAAGAAAAGAAAAGATCTTAACTGAAACAATTTATTTCAAAAAACTCTTAAGCCTGAGAATCAAATCCATAATCAAATCTATTCAAGCAATGCAAGCATTATCAAAATCATTAAAACCCAAACTTAAGATCTAATACCTGAAAACCAAATTCATTTCTAAAAGCCTGCACCTGAAATCTTTTCAATAACAAATGAAAGCCTGCAACTTGGAAATCAAACCTGAAATTTCCTTTCCTCTGTAAAACCATTTTCAAAAGAAAATAAAATGGGCTCTGCATTTTTTTTGAAATCTGGGAATCAAGTATGTCTACATGCAAGTGCTAACAACTAGTTCAAAGTTCAAATGGCCTTCAAGCCTGCATGCAAGTTTTTAACAGCAAGCTACTCAAGTTTTATCAAAAGCAATGAAATCATGGCATTTCAAATTAAAGATTTCAAGAGCTCTCAAAACAGTTTTCAAAAATTTTGCTCTGTCTTTCAATGACAGGTGAGTAACTCTTTTTTTTTTTAAATTTAAATATAAATTGTTGCTTAAATAGGTAGGTTTGTGTATGCTATTTGGATTGCATGTTGATTAGTTTACCTGTACATATGATGTTAAATGTATTGCTGAATATATGCCTATAAATGATTGCATGTATGTGACCGTGCTCTTCTGATTCTAGTTCCAGATTCTTATACATATAAATAAAAATAAAACCCTCTTGTTCTTGTTTAAATTTTGTTAGGGATTAAATCCTGAAGCCAATGTGTTAATTATAACATAGTTTAGTTTAGAAATTTATTTAAGTAAAATAAGGTTGGGTGATGTCTCTGAAAATTGTAAAACATCAGAGTATGATTAATAATCTTGAAAACTCAAACATTATAAATTTTAAATGTAGTATTGTAAACTGAAAACTTAAACAAAATAATGATTTTCAAAACTAAAATCATATTGTTTAGTTAGGGATTGGGATTGCAATACTTATTTGTACTGATAATGAGTTCTGGTCAATCTGTTTTGATCAAGTTGATTGGAGAGTTTGGGGTTCATGGAGGTGGTAGTGGGATGATCAAGGGGTGTGGCAAAAATGCCAGGAAGATGAATAGTGTGCGGTGGAGGCGATGGGAGGTTGACAAGATCTGTTAACCTAGTTTTGGCATGGTTCGAAGTTTTTGATAATCTTGTTCTTCCTAGTGGACCGAGTGTATTGGGATTCAAGGAACTGGTTGCTGGAGCATTGATGTTGATGTCGCCGGAGTTTCGATCGACACGGTGGTCGGAGGTGAGGAAACGAGCAAGTTTGAAGGTTTGGGTTTGGATGGGGATACCTGTCAGTATGCTTCAGTTTGGGATTGGGGGAAACTCAAATTTGATCTCTTGATGTTTGTGGAGTTTTGGATGATCGTTGATGATCTTTGGGTAAATGTCGACTTGTTTGCTGACTGGGTGGTGGCCGGAGGTGGCTACAGCCACCGTGCATATGCACGGAGCAGAGAAAGGTATCAGGGAAGTTGGGATTTGCAGTAGTATTGTACTCGAGTTATACTCGAGTGAATTCGAAGTTTGCTCGAAGTAGTTAGGTTTGCGACTCGAAGCAAATAAAGGGGGAACTCGGGTTGCTTTCTGAAATTACAGGTTTTTGAAACTTGTAGTTTTAATTTAAAGATTTGTTTTAAAAATCTTAATGCAGGGTTTGAAAATAGAATTTAAGCCAAATTTAAAATTTGAATTTCAAATGAGTTTTGAATCCAGGTTTGAAATTTTAAATTTAAAACGTTGAAACAAAATGTTTAGAACAACTTCAAAGAGTTTAAATATTTTAATTTAGAATAAAGCTTTAAATTTAAGTAGAGATTCAAACATGAGTTTAAATCTGAAATCAAATTCCAATTTGAAACAAGGGTTTGAAAATAAAGGAAGTTTTTAAGGCAATTTAAATGTTTAAATAAATTTGGATGTTGAAACACATTTAAATATGATTTGTATTTTGAAATGAATTTGGGATTTTAAATTTCTTATAACTTCTTTTATAAAATAAGAAAATCTTTAGTATAAAGTTTTAAAAGATTTTAAAATGTTTTTAAAATTTTGTTTAAGTTAAGTTTGATTTCTTTTTAAATTTAAATTTAAAATGTAATTTGAAAACAATTTTGAGTTAAATTGTTTTAAGTTACTTTATTAATGATAAAGTAATCATGAATAAGAAATGTTTTATTTTAAAGTAAATTTAAGATTTAATGATCTTTGTTTTATTAAAATTAATAATTTAAATAATTTAATTTAATTAGTTTGTTTAATTAATTAAAGATTTGAAATAAATTAATTAAGGTTAATTAAATTTGTAATTAATATTAATTAATTTAAGTTATTAAGAAAGGTAATTAAGAATTTGTTAATAAGTTAATGAAGGTCATTAACTTGTGATTATTTATTAATTAATTAATGTAATTAATTTTGATAATTAATTGGATTAATTAATTTAAATAATCAATTATGAAACTTAATTAAGTATGATTACTTTATGGAAATAATTAAAGGTATTAATTACTCTTTGTAATTAATTTATTAATTGGATTAGTCTAAATTAATTAATTAAGTTTAATTAATTTGGAATAGTCTTTAGATGGGTTGATAAGTAATCATTGAGAAATAATTACTTAGAGAAGTAATTAGGATAAGCAAATTACTGGAGATAATTAATTGAAGTATGGTATTTTGGGATTAATTACTTTGTGTAAATAATAACGAGGACAATTACTTTGTGAAAGTGATTAATAATTAATTACTCAGTGTAATTAATTTAAGCATTAATTGATTAAGTCCTTTTGAAATAATTAAGTGATGTAATTAATTAAGAGTAATTAATTACTAATGAGATTAATCAAGATTGATTAATAATATAATTAATTATTAAACGTAATTAATTTGGGAGTAATTAAGAAGTAATTAAGAGTAGTTAATTACCAAATGTAATTAATCAAAAGTGATTAATAATTGGGGTTTAATTAAGGATAATTACTTAATATAATTAATTTAAAAAAATAATTAATTTAAATTTAATTAAGGATCATTAATTAACATAATTAATGATGTAATTAAGGATTAATTAATTAGGATTAATTAATCAATGATAAATGATTAAGGAAGTAATTAATTAATGTAATTAATTAATTAATAAAGTAATTAAAGGTTAATTACTGATTTTGGTTAAGGATAATTAATTTGTAAAATTAATTAAGGATAATTACTTGAATGTAATTAAAGGATAATTAATCAAGGGTGATTAATTAAGGTGATTAATTTGAGGATAATGATTTAATTGATTGGTAATCAAGGGTTAAGTAAGCAAGTTTTAAATGGTGAAGTAATTAATTTAATTCATTTTAAGTTAATTAAAAATAGGTAATTAATTTAATTCACTTTAAATTAATTAGAGATAGAAGTAATTAATTTAATTCATTTTAAATTAATTATAGATGGTGTGATTATAGATCTTTGCTTATGAATGGATGATATGGTTTGCCCTGAATGGTTTGAATCTCAGACATGAGATAAATAGTGTTGTGTGTTATGGATGCATTGGTTGCATTGTGATGGTGATATGAGTTATCTATGGATGATGATAATATAGATTATCAAGTTATGATGATAATATAGATTACTTGCTTATGATAATATTGTTGATTATCTATTATGATGATGTGAAGTATCTATTTGTGTGTATATAGATAGTTTAAATTGAATTGTTTTAAACTTAAAACAACTTGGACCTAAAAGACACGCTTTGGATTTCGATGAGACCGGGATCGGGTTTCCATATTTGGAATCCGAAAACCACATCGATTCCAATTAAACGTTAGGTCGTTAATCCATGTGGAGCAAGTGAAGACTCGAGGTGTAAGGGCTATACGTCAGTATAACTCTGTGGGTGATTCCGTAATGAGTTTGACGGAATAGTGCTTATAGATTCGAGATGGTGAATCAAAGTGCAAGGGTTATCATCGTTAACTCTGAAGGTGATTCCGATAATGAGTGTAACGAGATAATGCCTTTGGTTTCGTTCGAACTCGGAACGAACTTGTATGGATTGAATGCTTTCAACACATCGTCAGGCGGACAATGAGCATTCTAAGTAATGTGACCTTTAAAGGTAATCGTAGCCTCAAGCCTCATCAACCGGGAATGGCTAAAACAGGGGAGGTGCAGCAAGGCTTCGTGGGTAGCCCCCACTTGAGAGCAAGATTGATCCCTGTCTAGAGGTCCCTTTATATTCGGCTGTGTGGGCGGTTGGTCGCGACACCTGCCGGGGTTGTCTTGTTCGGAACTGTTCAGTAAGGAACGGGTCCGGCCTTGTGTTGCAGGGGAGTGGGAGTACTCCTCGGTACGGTGATCTAGGCCACGTACTGTGACGGGCGGTACCCCAGTAGCCCTGCCATTGTATGGAATCCAAAACCCAATAAGTGCCAACGGTTTTGATTGTATACCTATGTAGCTGGAATTTAATAAATGCAACAATTTCGGCTATTTCATATTTATTTGAAAACCCTAGACACTATTATAATATCATCGGATTTCCTATCAAATGTTTTGGTTAGCTAAGGTAAAAACATTTCCATGTTTATGTGTGGGAAGTCTTACGTGATACCTTTCTTTTCAAAGGTTTTTGAAAGTTAAGCAACTTTAACCTGTTACTCACACCAGACCCATGTCTGACCCGGAGTTTATTTTTTTTCATAAACTCTTGGGCACTCAAATTTTTACGAGTAGCCAAGGGATTCAGGTTAGGATTCAGGTTAGCTTTGACGAATTATGGAGAAGCAATGGAGCAGGAGGCTTCTGCGTTAGATATTAGTATTCCGCTGTGTGTTCTGTGTTGTCTCTGGATTGTATTTTGTTGTAAATACTAGACAGGTGTTTATAACTGTCTAGTATGTGTTGTATTATCCGTGTACTCTGATAGTGGTTGTAAACTATGTAAATATTTTATGTTATTAATATAATTTATTCGTTCCGCTGTTTAGATTCTGATGTGTTGTTTCTTCTTTCTTCTCTTTCTTTCTATTCTCTATCCCTTTCTTTCTTATTAGCGATGCGACTTCCTGGAGATAGGAAGTTGGGTCGTTACACAATATTTACCCAAATTCAACAAATTAAATTTAACAATTAAATTGCAAAATTTATAGTTAAAATTGAAATTCAAGTTTAAAAACAACTTCCAATATCTAAAATCAATTAAATATTTTAATTTCAAATGTTGAAAATTTTGGGTCGTCACAATGGAGGAGAAAAGAACAAGAAATAACTAAAAAATTCATTGGGAAGACTTGTATTTATAAAGGAATAAGTGTAATGTCCATTCACGAAGAGATACGACGAATATACACTTCTTTTGAAATTAGATTTTTGAAGCTCACGACTAGTATGTCAACATGTAGGGTTAGAGTAAATCGACATGCTCTTTGTAATTTTAAAAACATTTTAAAATATTACTTTGAAAATGTGTTGCTTTGTGAAATAATTTTATACTTTGTAAATATGTTAAATATAATATACACACACACATACATTATAATCATATTAAAACTTAAGTAAAATTATATGATGAGAATTTTGATAAAGAAGCTAATATAAATCAGAATTTAATAAAAATGATAACTTGTTAAAATATTAAAAACTAAAATGATAAGTATAAGAAATTGAAAACTATTTGAAAGTTGTTTTGAAAAGAATATTTAAAAACTTATTTAATAATAGAGAGAGTGAGATGAGAGAGATCAAGTGCTATCAGAATTTTTTCAAATATTCTAGACTCTATAACTTATCTGGAATATCTTGGAATGTTGAACTCTTGAATATTCGTGAGTCTTCATTGTTGAGTATCTATATCAACTCTTCAGTCTTTACATGGTACCGTGCAGTCTTCTTATATCAATACCTGTTTAATATCTTGCACTATATACTCTATATATCTTGATAAAACATTAGTATATATATTTTATATGATTTCTGAAAGTTTTTTTCATCAAAACCAAATTCTTAGGTGCTAACAATCTCCCACTTTTGGATGATGACAACCTTATATATAATATATAATAAACTCCCCCTTAATCTATGCCTACTATTTCTTCCCCTTTTTATATTTATCCCCCTTTGTCATCAGTCAAAAATAACTAACTATAGTTCTAAATTTAACTCTTAATATTAATTCCAACTCCTCTAACTAAAACACTATATGATATACACATATAGAAGTAATAAGTAATACAATCATGAAATACAAAATGATAAAAATGATATATAAGAAACATCATTTGGTATTTTAATCAATTCAAGCACATATGATGTCACGCATAAAGAAATATTTCAAATTCGACCAAATTCTAAACCAATCAAATCAAACCAAATAAACCAAACAAAATTAATTCAAGTATTACATATAATCAAACCTATTAATACTAGATATTTCTTGGTACTTCAACATATCCGTCAGTGCCAAAGATTTTATCCGCTTTAATAGCCTCCTATTTCATTATCTTTTTTTGTGGTGTATTCTGGATAAGCGGTTGGTTCCTCTTTATTCAGATCTGAAATCATCCATCGATGCATCGAAATGCCTTTCTTGCTCCTTGATCATTTGTATTTGACTTAATTCTAAGTGTATCTGGTTCCATAAGATAAAAGAGAGAATTTTTTCGAAGGATTCAAGCACTTATTGAAGGTTTTCGGTTAATTTTTGAATAGGAGAAGCCATTATTTATGATTTGGAGTTTAGGAAAGTAAAGGAAGAAGAAAGAGAATTAATAACAATGATTTTCTAGTTTAAATGTGTATTTATAAGCATAGAAATTCGTTGGAACTGAAAAGACACTTGCTATCAATTCATTTTTCAAAATTAATTTTATTTTGAAAATTAGCCATTGTATGTCGACATACATACTCATGGTATGTCGACATATATGCAGAAATTTGTAATATTGCTTTGTTTTGGTATTTTGATATATTTACCTTGTACTTTTATACTAGTTATGCTTTCCAGAGATGGTAATATGTGTATTATAGTAAGGAAACAAGAATTTCATTACTACTTAGATAGAGATTACATAATTCACAAAGAAAAGAAAGATACATAACACCACATCAAACTTAAAATTCAACAACCAAATAAAATTATACCTAAAAATAACTAAAACAAACTGGAAAGATGTGGATGAAGGGGATGATGAAGAGATCCCAAGCTTGCGTTTCACCTTTCCAAAGAACTTATTCATTTGATTGGAAATGGTGTTTAACTTCTTACTCGGAGAAATTTGAGAATACTTTGATTTTCAACAATCTTCTTTTGATTTTTGATACTGTCTAGATTGGTTGGTCGAGGTAGAAAATCAATGCTTTCTAAAGAGGTTTCCTCCTCCTCCTCTTCTTCTTCGATATCCATTTCTTCCCCTTCTTCCTCTTCCTTTTCTTCTTGTATTTCTTCCTCCACTTCATATGCTAACATTTCTTCTTTCTCCGCAAGTGTTTCGTATGGCTCGAAAATTGGTTGAATTTTCATAAGATCTATATTTGCTTGATTAAACACTTTACGAGAGATAAATTCCTCTCCTTTAAAATCAGCACCGAAGTAGTTAAAGACTTGGGTAAGGTCAATAACACAAAATAGTGTGTTTTCATGGGTGGAAAGATTTTTGGGATAACGTTCATCGAAAATAGCTTGAGCTTGGTTTATGTCATATTGGGCTAAATGGCAAAGGTTGCTTTACAAACTTCTAAGGTAGGATTATTGAAATTTCATGAACAAGGAGTGATAGTATGTTATAAAAGAAGATTAAGAATTCTAGCTTTTGGATGAAAATTTTGATTTTTAAACCCAAAATTATCATCTCCTTCGAAAATATCATGAAAAACTTCACGACTATGCTCATCAATTTTGAAATCAGAAAGGTCCATTCCAATGGATTTGCATCTAGGAATAGTACCCAAAAGTTCACAATTCAAAACAATTAATGTTCCTTTAACACTACTCTATACTTCTTCTTCTCCACCTTTATAAAATTTCCCTTTCAAATTTGCATAAAACATTTTGACCAAGTGTGGATAGCAAGCAAAATCATTTTGAGAAGCATCAATGAAATCGAGAATTCCATTTTTAGAACAAAGAGTATCAGTTTTATAAGTAGAAAAATCATTAAAACTTGCAAACTTTCGCATAGAAGCTTTACCATAATTCATATAGCTAATATAGGCTTTCATAGCTTCTTGATCTTGAAAGAGAAAGTTTTTTAAGGTTTTGGAAAGTTTTATAGATGTTGGAATGCTTGAGTATGTCATTGATGGATGATTTAGGGAGATAAGAGAGTTAATAAAGTTTGAATTTTGAAATGAAAGGTGAATTAAATGGTTAGAGGTAGAGGTAGAGGTAATAAGTAGAGAATCAAATGACTTGTTCTCTGATCAAGGGACACCTTTTCAAAACATTGGGGTATGTGAAAAGGTGGAGGGAAAATTCAAAATTTGAATTTGAAATTCAATTTCAAATTCAAATTCTGGACACGTATGTCGACATATACTATAGGGGTATGATGACATATCAATTGAATTTTTCAAAATTGAATTGTTTTTAACTATATCCTAATTTATTTACATACAACTATATTATTATTATTATTATTATTATTATTAACATAAAAAATAGTTTAAAATAATTTTACACATATTTTATATTATTATTATTATATTATTTTAATATACAAAAATATAATAATATAAAAATATAAAATTCACTCATTATTCAACCAATATTATTATTAATCTATAGGGTCTTCCTAACAATCAAATAATCAAAACTTCAAATGATAAAAAGCTTTTAATATATTAAATATGTACCTTTTTATGATCCTATTTTACTAGTTATATCTGAATTCTGTATTGCTCTAAAGCATATGTTGGCTATATTTGTATCCGATTCATTTTCACTTGATGATGTGTTTTAGTCATTTAGTATTACGTTATAGGCTCTTCTCCGATTTCTAGATGAATCAACTTTTGGTGTGGTTTTCAGTTGTTCCTTAAATGACATTAAATTGCTAATTAACTCTTCAATATTTAGTGTGCTAATATCGTTAGCCTCTACAATCGCAAGAGTCTTTTGGTCCCATTCAGGAGTAAGTGAATTGAGGATTTTTCTAACTCGATCCTTTTCGGAGAAATTTTTACCCAACGTAATAAGTGAGTGTACAATATCTTGAAATCTACTATACATATCAGATATGGACTCATTTGGACACATCTCTACTACTAATAAAGAAAATTCCTTGAATTGATTTACTCGGCGTCCTTTTGAAATTCCAAAAATGTCCTTGCTTTCCATTTACAATAATATAAACAGCCCGTGTGCGTAGCACGGGCCATTCTAGTTTTAAATAGTTGAAACTGGTTGGACATGGAAATTTAAGTTTGTTTGACTTGACTTGTGCCTTCATGTCTTACTTGCAAAGTTCTCCAAATTTCAAATGCAAACTTGCATATAGATACTCTATCAAATTCATTTCTATCTAGTGAAAAAAATAGTAAATTCATGGCTTTAGAGTTACTTTGTTCAACTGCCTTTTGTTCAGCAGTCTCATTTTGTGTGATATTCCAAGTTTCTTATCCAATTGATTGTAAATAACTTTTCCTTCTACATGAACATTAAGTGTAGTTACTACCATTAAAAAGTGGTGTTCTGGCAGTACCTTCGACAAATGAATTACTAACAAAGTGTATTAAAGTGTTACTAACAGTGATATTATCAGTGTTGGTAGTCATTTAAACTTTTCAAAAATTAGATTATGAAAACTTTGAAAACCAAAGCTTCGATACCAAATGTAGGATTGCGAAATAGGGATCTTAAGGTAAATTAACATTATAGGAGGGGTGAATAGTGTTTTCTAATTTATATTAATCTTTTGAAATTATACTTAGAATGGTGATATCAACAATTACAGAATCAAAACACAAATAAACAGTAAATGTAGTAAGAGTAAAAGGAAAGAACACACTAGGAATTTATACTGGTTCAGAGATGCCCTATATCTAGTCTCGTGCTATTCTTTGTATGGATTTTTTTTCAACTGGTAAATGAAAATACAATCTTGATTTCAAGGCTATGAGACACACCTCTAGAATCCCGGCCTCTGGGTAGAGTCGCTTGGTTTTCGGGCTAAAAGTACACCCTTTATGGGCTACTAAGCATGCCCTTTTGATTTCACAAGCTACAATCACACCGACAATTATATCGGTTTGATTCTATAAGGATTTACAAACTTAGAATTTCAATCTTGACTGCAAATGATCTTATAATCCTTGAATAACATTTAGATCTTGATTGAAGTAAGAGAGATGATAGAAATCATAGAGCAAATGATAGAGAATCAAACTAATAGCAATGAAGTTTGATTCTGGTTGAAATTCAATAGAGTATGGTTATAATTTGTTTTAGAAAGTGAGAGAGAAGAGGGAGAGAAGAACCATGAAAAGTGATTAAAAAATTTGTTTGGAAGACAAGTATTTATAGAAGAATAATGATCATGTCCATTCGTGAAGAGATGTAACGAATAGAAACTTCTTTTGAAATTTGATTTTTAAAACTCACGACTAGTATGCTGACATATTCCTTGTGATTCTGAAAAGATTTCAAAATATTATTTTGAAAATGTATTGCTTTGTGAAATAATTTTATACATTTTAAATGTTTAAATATAATATAGAGGAAAATAGGGAGAAGGACAAACATTAAGAAATTTTTTAGATGTAATCTCAAACTTTTCAAATTTAGGCTCAAGGACAAAATCAGGTTCTCTCTCTTATCAACAAGATCTCCATATTTATTCAACTGCCCTTGCTTTTGTTCATCTGCTAGCATGTCCCTCATCTCTCATCACTATCGTCTTCAACGTCTTTGTCGTCATCATCGATAGTCCCTCCCCCTTATCACCATCGTCTTTGATTCCTTCACCGTCCCCGTCGATAGCCCCTCTTTCTAAAGTTCCTTCCTTTCAGACTCGTCGTCCTCTCCTAAATCAAACATCATACCACCTCACCGCAGTCACCCTCTGTTGTCCATGCACCATCATCATCGATTTGAAATTAAAAAAAGAATCAGTAATTGACGAAAATGCTAAATTAAATTAGCATTAAAACAAGGCAATGCCATATTCATTTCTTTACAGTTTAAAAATGCAAATTTATACTACCGTTTTGCATTCTTTAACCATGATGGTGTACTTCATAGTTAAAGTACTATTAATCTACCATTTCAAATATGATAAACATGCTATACTAACTTAAACTAGCATGATACACATACAATGCTATATTCATTTTTGTCGTTCAAAAAAATGCTAAATTAAACAAATATAAAATTGACATAATGTTATTCAATTTTAAAGCATAAAAAATGATGAATTGAACTAGCAATATTATATTTGTTACCGTTTAAAAAAATGTAAATTGAATTAGCATTATAAACATATAATGCTATATAGTTTTCACTTACAGATAATGCTAGTTCTATATAGCATTTCCGACGGATAACTGTAAAAAATAAAAAATCGATTAGTAACCTGTCACACCTCGACTCGACCATTGCCTTCCAATCCACCTTGATCAAACATGTCGTTGCCTGCTAACTTGGTGCAACATCGTCGTTTTGATCAACCATCGTCGCCATCTCTTGACCTGCTGCCATCTCGTTGTTTCGACCAACCACCTCCTCCATTTCATGTCACTGCCACCACGTCAACTCTCAAACAATCAGTCGTTATGTCGTCGCTCGCCAAACCTTCCTAATTTTAGTCTCCTCTTAAGTTTGGTGTTGCGATGTACATTGATAGCAGCTTTGGCCTTTATATGAAAAAATAAACTTAATGTCCTTGTGACTAAAAATTTCTTAATGTTTGTCCTTGTCCCTATTTTCCTCTATAATATATATATATACACATTATAATCATAATAAAACTTAAGTATAACTACATGATAGGTATTTTTAAAAATAAACTAATATAAATAAAAATTTAATAAAAACAATAACTTGGTAAAATATTAAAAACTAAAATAATAAGTATAAGAAATTGAAAACTATTTGAAAGTTGTTACGAAAAGAATATTTAAAAACTTATTTAAAAATAGAGAGAGAGGTGAGAAAGAGATTAAGTGCTATCCGAATTTTAACAACTATTCTAGACTCTATAGCTTATCTGGAATGTCTTGGAATCTTAAACTCTTGAATACTCATCAGCCTTCATTTTTGAGTCTATATCATCATTTTTAACTCTTCAATCCTTACTTGATACTGTATAGTTTTCTGATATCAACACCTATTTAATATCCTTCGCTATATACTATATATATATTGATAAAATATTAGTGTTTATATTTTATATGATTTCTTTAAGTTGTTGTCATCAAAACATAATCCTTAGGTACAACACTCCTTAGCTTTTATTTGCACGACAAGCATACCGCTCCCTTAATGGGTTTACTTGAGCTGGTCATTCAAGGTGTTAAGATCTTGAATATATGTTGTTTCCAGCTCTACGTTTAACTCTTTGGCATGCATTGCTGATTTGAGAGCCTCGTCCCTTTACTTTGTGGCTTCCTCCGATTAGGATTTGTAACTATCGAAATTTTTTCATGGTTTCTCCTCTCTGACTTGAATGACCGAATAGTTACTTGATTGATTTGGTTAAGGTCAGGGAGGGCTTCGTTTAGCTTTCTCGACTTAAAATATTGGTCGACTATTTCGTTAATTCCTTCGACCCTGTAGTTGCTATCTGGATGGGAGATGTCTTTAATTCCATGATCGAACATCACCCCTATTAGGTAATAGCTAGTTAACATAGCCCACATCCTAGGTCGATAGTAGTGGATGGACATGGAAGGGGTAGTTGTGGAGCAACACAGTTTTAACCTCTTTGAATTTATGCAAGGTGGATACAGTAATGACTAAAGGCTAAGCCATCGAGAGTTGTTATAGAAGAATTAGGGGTTAAGTATGCGGTTAAGTAGAGTCAGGGACATGCCCTGGATAATCGCGAGAATCGTGTGGCCTCTTCCCTAAATTATGATGTTTTTTCTCCTCTACCCGGGCACTTCCTTCTATCTTCCTCCTCCTGATGCTCTCTATCCTTTCTTCTTCTTCTTCTTCTTCTTTATTCCTCTATGTATGTACTTGGGCATTATAAGTAAGATCCCGGAGTGGATGCCCGGCAATAACGAATGCTTGAATGAAGATAATCCATTTGATCCCTCGCTATTTCACCTTAAATGAAGAAAGGTAGGATCTATCAGTACGTAAGCATTGAATTTAGGGAAAGTTCGGAATGTTGACATTCGTGATCCTAAAAGTGTGTGAAGTGATGATAGTGTCTTAATATTCTATGGACCATGCTCAATAATTTTTAAAGATAGGGTTTCATCTTCCTCGGCTAGGAGATCCCTAGGTGGGAAGTTGAACATTGGGGCTTCTTTTAAAAATGTTCTTGATTGGGATGTCTGGATCGCTCAGAAGACCCTAAATAGCTTTTGAGGAACCTGTGCAAGGAGTTGCCTTTATGACTATTGCTAAGCATGCACCGAGCACATGCTATAAAGACATAATTACCAATCGCTTTGGACGACGCGGTGTAAGGGCTGTATCACCTTCGAGGGATGTTTCCCCGTATGATTTTTATCCCCTAGATCAAAATCTTCGTCGTAATCATCATTGTTCTTCTTCTCCTCTCCTTCTCCTCCTTTCTCCTTTTCTCCTTCTTCCCCTTCTCTTACTTTATCCCTTCCTCTTTCATCTCATCTTCCCTCTTCTTTTGTGTTGACCACATTTTCCTCTACTACTTTCTCGTCTCCTTCGTCGACATTTGCCTCACCATCTAGAACTTCATCGTCCCATTGATTATCATTATCAGAGTCATGAGATAGGGCAGAGGACCAAATAGTAGCCCGAGACTTCTACAAAGTAATCGAAAGGGGAATGAAATATGCATCGGGATAAATAAGGCCATATTGGTGAAGACTCACATTTGTAAGAAGGAAGAGGCTAATGTATAATTTAAAGTTGACACTCTTTGTAGTCTCTAGAGTGTTGGTATGTGCACCGTTGGAGTCTCGATCGGCAAGATCTACGAAGAGTATGGGAAAGAAGTTAGTTACTTGGAAGAAGAAAATCCAAGTATGGTAAGGAGAATAGAGAAGGAAGCTTACATCTCAACAACAAAGGTAGTCGAAACCAAATAGACAGTGGGAAAAGAGGTATTCTCTTTTGAAATAACCACACTTGTTGTGAAAAACCTCGATAACGTTGCAATGATTCTAGGCTTTGAAGATCAGCAACGAATTTGCAATTTTCTTGAAGCTTAAAGATATGCCAGCTCTTCCAAATTAGGAGTATGATTCAACCGTATCATGAACATGAGTACAGGGAATTGAGTAGAGCATAGACATTGGGATGCACCTATGTTGGAGGCATAGACTTTGGAGTGCACCTATGTCAGTGCTAACATAAACTCTAGTAGAAAGAATTTAATGAATTCATTAGAGGGATGGACAACTACACCTATACACATGTACTTGTTGCATGCGGTGTACCTCAGGGGCTGATTGTGCGCTCATTGATGAATCTCGAACAATAAGACATCATTCTTTGGGATCCTATGCTTAAGATAGATGGAACATAGTGATTTTGTTGTTAGTAAGGATGGTGTTTTGTCCAGAGCGTTGTCTAAGACTCTAGGATCATACTGCTCATTAAATGGAGGAGGAGAATTTTCAATAGGTGCCACTAGAATGATTTTCCCTTGAAGTTCAGGTGTAATTGAACATTTTTCTCCAGATGTAGTAGACGTAGAGGCCTGAATGGTTAAAGAACTAGCCTTAGGAGGAGTAGAAGGATTAGAACTGACTTTGAAGCGAGGATATTACCTAGTCATTCTGAACTGGAAGCTTGATAGCGAATGTAGTCAGGTATGTTTTACTTTAAAATATTTTGTTTTAATTAGAGCCCATGTTGCTAATATGTAGAATCCAACGGATTTCGATATTTGTAGATATGTAAGAGAAGGAGTTCGGGGTGATGATTTCAAAGCCGTGTTGAAGGAGATGTAGACGGAGATTGCCAATGTTGGTGGCGGCAGCTGCCATTGAAGTGGAAGAGGCAGCGACGGCTTGATGGATGAGATTAAAGTCTTAAAAGTGGCTGGAGAGTGAAGATCGCAAGGGAAAAGTACTCGGTACTAAGCAAAATATAAGTGAAAGGAAATGTGGTCTGTATCTCAAAAGTATATAGTACTGAATGGGCATAAGCAAAACAACTCGGTACGATCACAAAAGTGATCGATACCAACATGATTTGTTTCAAAAAGAAGAGAAAGGAAAAATTAGGAACTCATACTTGGTTAGGGCATGATACGATTTTCAAGATGATGTTGATCTCAAGCTTGGTGCAAAGAATGGTCCGCCGACTATTTGAAGTGATGAAATATATGCTGATGGAATAAAGACGAAGTGATGGTTGGCAAACTAGTGTTGTCAATATAGACGACTCTATATCACTTGTCTTAATCAAAGCATGCTTTATTTTTAATGGAAGCATACTTTATGGGGCTATGTTATCCAATATTTGAACTAAGTAGCTTTCAACTGAATATGGATGTTGAGATGAAGGTAGAAGGATTAGTGAACTTAAGGGCAAGCTTGAAATAGATATAAGAGGCGACTCTAAAAGTTTGGAGCCAAAATGTGCAAAGGCTTTTCGATAGGTGTGGATCAAAATAGTAATCAATACCAATACATTTCTAAAATGGATAATCTTGTTTATTGGATAACTTACAAGCAAGATCGAAGAATTGAGTGCTAGGGAAACCATATCGATGCTGAGTAGATTTTACTTGGAAGATGTTACCCGAACTCCATAGATGTGCAGTGAGAAAAGACAAGTCCCGTATTGGAAAAATCACGTCGGTGACAGTTGGGTTTGGTGGAAGAAATTGTTAAAGAATCTTGGAGACTTAGAGATGCAAGCAGATGTGGAAGAAAGGTCTCGAATGGCATAGCCAAAATCAGATTGGTATCACCAATGTGATCGTTACTGAATTTTGTTGCGGGATGACTTGTTCTTCTCTCCTACTTTTTTGGATCTAGAATCCTATCTGGTCTTACAAAAACGGACGAATTTGCTAGATGATTCTACTATAAATACATGCACTATGACTACTGGAAAAGGATAGGGAGACTCTCTTTGGCCTCTGCCTTCTTCATCTTTTATTCTGTACATGCCCCTTGTCGCTCTGGGCTTATTTTTGCCGTTCTAGATCTAAAACAAATTGTAAAGCTCTTGTACTTGTGACAAACTAAACTCAAATAAGATTAAAGTGGACGTAGACCACAAAATTTGCTATACCGCTATAAATTCTCTGTGTTCTTGGCTGTTTTTGCTTATATTTAAAGATCTATCGCGATTCTAATTGATTGTGGGCGTTGATCCAACTTTGGTTCAACAAACTATGATTTAGAAACTCCACTTTGATTATAGTTAAATCGTAGCATTGCGTTAATCGAACGACTATTGTTAGGTTTGAGTTGAAGCATTTAAAGTGAAACACTATTTAGTAGGAAATTCGTCTCCTTGGTTGTATGAGGTTAGTATCATCGGCAATTGTAGTCAACTCAAAGTCAAAATCTATGGCCAGGTTATTAGAATTAATAATAAATGTTATTATTGACTCAACGAATTTGTTTATGGACTAACTAAGTTGAATAAGAATGATAATGGAATGTTGACCAAAATCAAATTTCATAAACCCTAAGTGATATAGTGTTGACGAAGAGAATGTATGTAAATAATCGTTACTAAATAGTACCACTTAAGAATTATAAATATAATTTTATTGAAAATGCCTATAAACGATGAATTTGGCTAAATTGTCACATCCCTAGCTAAGATGATGTGAAATCAATAGTATTTGAATTATTCAATATTAATTGCTTAATAAATTTGCACCTTTGAGTCACAAAATAGTATTTATAAATTCTCCGAAAAACCACAGGATTCAATTACTTTATAAAAAGTAGCAAATCAATCAAATTAATTAATATTTGGAAATATTATGCAACGACTTGGCTTTTCGACCCAAAAGTCGACACTAATACATCCACGATATTCACATGTCGAGCATCAAAATGTCGGAAAAATAGATTGTTGGGATGAAAGAAAAGATGGAACATAATACCACATCATGATGAGTAATATATAATATAAAATAGATCAATACAAAAGAAAATAGTAATATTTATACATCAATCAGAGTAAACTAATTTATCATCAGGTTGTACAGTTATAAGAACCTTTCCTCACAAATGCGGATAAATACGAAATAATAATGCAACAAAAATAAAAGAAATAGGAGAGTACATTTTGGAGGCATCCAGCTCATCTCTTGAAGCTCTAAAGCATCCAAAGCTAATTTTGGAAATATACTCGGTCTGACCTAAGCATTATAGGAAAATAATTCTTGGATCAGTCAACCAGCATGAGAAACACAAACAAAATGGATTTTGAAGTTATAAAACCTTTCAAAATAAAAGTATCTCGTAAGACCACGTGCACATAAACACAGATGGGCTTTTACCTTATGATAATAAAACCATTATATAAAAAATCTTGTGATATTATAATAATGCTTGGGGTTTAAACGAAATATTTAATTATAGCCCAAATCATTATATTATTTACATTCCAGCATATAACTAAGTCCGAAAGGCACGTATTGGAGAATGGATTCCATAGAATGAAATGGTAAGGGTCAACCTTTCGTATAGTACACCTTTAGAGAAAATGTATTGAGGCTTCTTTCATTACACCTCTACTACTCAGGACCAGCCTACCCCTTCCTGGATAGTATTGAGTATGATCACCCCTCCGTTGCTGGCCAAAAAACTTATCGAGTCACAAGCATACATATATCTATAAATATCGATCTAGATCAGCGATGATCATTATCCTAATAGGAGTGACCCATCAGCCCTACAGCGCGTCCTTGCTTTAGTCATTACCAATTATAAGGTCCGAGAATACGTATTACCTTTTATATAAAAATCCCGCTTGGATGCTAACACTTCTCTTTTGGAAACAATGCAATGCCAGCATTAATCCATACAAGTTGTTCAGGATATGAACAAACCAAAGGCACTACTTCTACTACTTCCTTTTTGGAATCACCATCAAGATAAGTAGCAAGTAGCCCTTACACGTCAAAGAACTCTGTCTTCGATCATATTTAATATGTCTTCCATTTGAATGCTTATGTCGGTTTGAAGTGGTTTTAGAATAATATATCTGATTCCGGTCTCTCTGAACCAACAATCGATCATTTCAAAACTAGCCAATATTCAATAGTTAGTTATTTAACCATCAAATAAACAAACAATCAAATCAGGAATTTAATTTCACGTGGAACAAAGCATGGTTAAGCCCATAAGAACCACTAAGCCACTTTAATTAATTCTTTCATTAATTAAAAATCACTTTTTATATATTTGTATTAAAATACCTTTTCAAAAGATATATTCAAAAATTCTCTTTACTCTTTTCAATACTTGAGAAATATTGATATACTTATGTCAACTATATAAGTATACTCACAAAGCATTTCACTTTCAATACTTAGAAAACTTTTCCATATACTTATCTCAACGGTATAAGTATATTCACAAAACACTATATTTCCAATACTTAGAAACTGTACCCATATACTTATCTCGGCGGTATAAGTCTATTCACAAAATACTACATTTCCAAAACCATATTTAACTGGGTTAAAATAATGTCATTTAAAATAAAAGCAGCAATAAAACCCTAACAACTTTTCTCTTTTTGGTGTTAAGTATGAAAAGAATACTTCCCATAGCATCATACTTTAAAATGATCACTTATGGAAACTGGTCTCATGCTTTTTATAAAAATCTTTTATTGCAAATCCTTTTCATAAAATTTCTTTATAAAACTCCTTTCTATTTATAAAACTCTTCTTTATTTACAAACTTATTTTTGTATAAATTATCATTTATAAAACTCCTTTCATAAATCTCCAAATTTCTTTATAACTCCATTTACAAAACTCAAATTCATGTATAAAACTCCATTTATCAAAATCATTTCCATTTAAAACTTCTTTAATAAATTTCATAATTTATTTATAAATATCCTTTTATAAATCTCCAAAAATAATTATAAATATCCTTTACTTTTCGTAAATTGATCATTCCATATATCACAATAAATTCACAAATCTGATTTATTCTTCCAATTTACCAAAATGATATAATATTTCCTTTTTATAAAACATCATCTGAAAGTCTATTTTTTATTTATAAAATACCATTTATAGATCTATTTTCCGTACAACATTGTATATAAAACATTGTACAAATACTTATTCCAAAATATTTCTATCTTCTTTTTAAACAAATCACTTTATTACAAAAGATAAATTCCCCTATTCTTTAAAATAAACATCCATTATTATATTAACTTTCACATAAAATAAATACTTTCCAAAATACTTTTAAAACATCCTAAATGAATTAGAAAAGATTAACAAAAAGCTGAAATAAATAAAGAAGTTCGAAAACCATTTTTAAACAAAATACCACCGAAAAACCCAAAAATCACATTTAAAAATCTTTTTCAAATCAAAACCATTTCCAAATCAAAATGGTAATTAATAGTATTTCAAAATACTATAACGAGGCCAATAGCTACCATACAACTTAACCAATACTACTATACCTTTATCCCTAAAATGGTTCAATTTTAAACATATGGCAATGTCACATCAACATCGCCGAACTACTATGTTTTGACTGTCAACAATCTATATAGTAGGTATATAAATGGAAATAAAGTCAATAGGTATATAACAAAATTTTAAAATCACATCGGCAAGAAATCTCGATTTCCCTGCAAAATTCTGTGTGTTTCACTTTATAAGTCATTTGTTTGCAATGCGAAAATTCAACTAAACCAAACCAATAAATCATTCAAACACAAACAATGATTTATGTCTACTATATATCTTATGTTATTCATTCAGAGGAGATAATTCTTTGACGGCCCGGATTTTCGGACAAGTCAATATCGCTATAAACTCGTCCATTCTAAAACTATGAACGAATACTATCAACTTAATACACAATATTAAGTATTCAAAATTTATAAATGTATAGGATACAAATATTGATTATACAACTTATTAGAGATCTAATCATTTATTCTACAAGATGTACTATAATACATAGAAAATTCAAATACAACAAACTATACCGCTCAATAGCCATTCCTGCAAACTCAACAAATATGTCAAATGCGGAATAAAATGGTAAGCATGAAAGATATAACAACATAAGATAATTAGCAAATAGTAAACGGGAAAAAGATATATTATTATCGGGGCTGTGTCACTACCACTCGTGAACACTGACGTACCCATATCGAATTTGGTACCCAATTAGATATAGGATCAAGCCAAGTAGTTCTCCTAATGCAAATAGAACTTAAGGAGCCTACGGTGCAACAAATAAAAAAATGCGCAATTTCTAAACTACCCCTTCGGATTAATCTTCACATTTATATTTATGAACCTAATTAAGTTTATTGTTTTAAAAAATAATCTCTTTTGAAAATACTTATTGGAAAACAATCTTCTCAAACTAACTTCCCAATTGTATTTCAAATCCTTATGAAATAATAATATATATCTTTTATATCAAATCATACTATTCTTCGGGATTTAAGTCAAAACTTTTACAAAACCAATATCAGTTAGTCTGTATAATAATACAGTGGCGTATTTGATATATTTATTTGAAAATCCAAAAATACTCTACAATAAAAGCATATCAAAATAAATGCAACAGATCGGGAGGTTTCTCCCAATTACTAGGCAACTAGGCCTCAGCCTTCACAAGATAAATAAAGTATATCCCTCTATACAAATAGTAGACTATACTAAGGGTTAAACCACCCTTTTGCCTACTTTTTAGTTACGGATTAACTGAATATTGGTAGCATAAAAAAAAATCATTTTTTCCCATGAAGCGAAAAATCATTTTGCATTAATAATCATAAATACTTTAAAGTACAATATCGTTTATTTCCTAAAAATCTTTCAAAATCAATTTCAAACCACCGGGATTTAAGTTCTCCAGATTACTTATATTTATAAAACTCATTTTATAAATATCTTTATATACAAATCACTATTATATAAAGTCGCTTCCAAAAAATTGACTTCCAAATATTATATAAACATATTTATATAAAGTCACTTTAAAGTGTTTACTTCCAAATATTTCTATTTCTTTTCAAAGGAACCATTTCATTTAAGAGATAAACATCTTTAAAATTATAATAAACATCTTTTTTATAATAATTACTTAATCAAATATTTTCATCGAGCACCTTATTATCAAGCTATGAAATTCTAATCACAAAGTATTCCTATCTACCCAACCCATGCATATAGATGTTAATTGCTCGTAAACTGGCGGAGCACAATTCAAATAGTCAAACAAATAATAACAACAACACATCATTATCAACAATTCAACAAACTGGATAATAGTGCCTAAATCATAATTAACTAGTACATGTAAATAAATGTCCAAATTTATATAATAGTAGAACAAGGATTTATTCTACAAAATCGAGGTCATTAATGAAGTATACTTAACTCGTTTACGATATTTCAACATATACTATTCCTCGCCCAAGAGAAGCCAGATAAGTTAGAGTAGAGTTGCTCAAAACCTTGCCTAGACACTTCATTATTGAATCTCATAAATAGATAAGTCTACTCGTTGACTTTTAGCGCTAAGCAAAAAAACTTATATAATTATTCAAAATATGTTTAAACTTGAAACTAATTTTAAAAAACACAATTATAAGTTAAAAAAAACCCTATAAAGATTAGAGAAAAATAAGAAATGTAAATGTCATTTTAAAACGAATGATTTTTTAAATAGCAAAGATAGCATTTCTGCAAATGCTACAAAATAATTTGTAAGGCTCAAAAGTAGTTTAGAAGAAAAGACAGCACTACAAAGTGCTACAAAAAGTCCTTGGCTGTCGTTTAAGGTGAATTTGCTACAACTTTGCGCCTTGATTTCAATGTGTTAACAACTGATTTTAATCCATTCTTTTTACAGTAGTTACTATATACACTTTGTTACTTGAAAGCCATGAAGAAGAATCCCCAAGAATATTTTTTTAATCATTTTAGAGAATCTTTCGAAAATAGGGTATTTTACCGAACTTCACCTATAGCGACTATTTCGCTATAACTTTTTGCATCTTCTTTCAACTAGCTATCAAATGAATTAAGGCAACTACTTAAATAAATCATATGTTTTTGGAAGCAAATAATAAAAGGTTATAACTTTAAGTAGTTAGTGTATATTATCATAAAAAATAGCAATCAATATTAACCAGTTTACTCAACATGTAATTATCAATTTATTAATGCATTTAAAGTGAGAATAACTAGCTTCAAATAACTTCTACCAACATTTAATCTATGAACACTTCTACTATCACTTCGATATTACCCAAGAACACATCCAAGACTCCACTCCATCAACATTTGCTCATGACCCAAGGCATGTTTGCTCCCTCCCTCCCAAGCTCATGGTCTCAAGGCCATTTCCCCATAGCTCCATCTGCCTTCGACTTTTTAGAGGCTAAAGATTGTTCTCTAAGTGATTTAAGAATTTTGGTAGAGTTTGGAAGAGAATAGAGTTGAATTGAAATGAGTTTAAGAAAGATAGAGAGAAGGAAGAAGAAGAAGACATTGTTTTAGAAGTGGAGTTGTGTAGAAATGAAGAGGCCCATCCCCTTTATTTGTAAGCTTAGGAATTTGAGGTAGAAGTGTACAAAACCCCCTCCTAAGCCATGAAGTAAAGAGGACTAAAGCATGTAAGGCCGTACCTTTACACAAGCATGCTTTCTTTGATTTATGCCTTTATTTAGGGGTCCTTTTTACTAAATGTCCATGCTTACTTTTTTTAATTAACTCTTTAGCTTAATTAATCTTTAGTTAGTAAAGAGATGTGTTTTAATTCTTATCATATGTTTACACATGATAACTATTTAAGTTGCAAAATATTTACACAACCTATTTTGCAATAAAAGTTGATTTTTAACAAAACATTTTCCGAGCATATTTTCAGTATTTCTCCAAAGTGTATATTTTTGTAAACACATTTCAAAAATAATTTTTTCTAACGTTAGTTATTAATTAAAAAGTGTTTTTTCAAGGTTATAAAATCATATTTAATCACATTAAATATTAGATACAATTTTAAATAATTCAGATATTTAAACAAAGTGTTTGAAATTTTGGGTTGTTACAAACTCACCCAAATTCTAGTTGATGCCGAAGTGTTCTGGTTTGATTAAATCAAATGACATTCGATTTTAGCTCAAAATTCCACTTGTTTCAAACTTGAAGAAACTGCATCTCAATGGACCTTGTATGAAATAGTTGTGGATTTTTACAATATTTAAATTAAAAATTGTAGTTAATTAACTTAATTAACTTTTAATTACCCCACAAATCCTTCTACTCCAAAATGCTAATTACCTTGTACATGTATACCGAAACATACACCATCACTTCCTCTATCCTTCTAGCTTCCTCCACACAACACGAAATCATGGCACGACAATCGTAACGAACCATACTTATCCCCCCTCATCATTAAGCTTGGTCGAGCCATGGTCATCGCAACCTATAGCAGCCTAAATCGACCACCAGAATGTCACATGCCTCCATATACCACCACATATTACCAAACTCTACCACAAGGTGCTACTCTCCTCAACAAACCCATAAAAACCAACGACAACGCCTACCGACGCCTAAATCAATCAAAAAACCAAACCCTAGCTCCCCTTCAATCATGCCCAAACCGTCGATCCTTGCAACCCATCACCACCCGCTACCAAACTATATGGATTTGTGGATCTCACCACCATGAACACAACGGATCCAAGATTGTATTTTTCAATTTGATAAATCATTTTATTTTTATTTTTAAATGGAGGCATCGATTTTTCCTTTTACTATACTTGAAAAGAAGAGAGAGAAGAGGGAAATACGAAAATAAGGGAAAGTGGAAAAAGTGGAAAATAATGTAAGTGTAGGGTTTGATTTATTTTAAGTTTTCGGCACATTGCTCCATAGAATTTTATTCGTGAACGAAGCTCGATTGAAAAAATAAAAACAAGGTCACGCACAACAATGCAATGTGATCACAAAACAACAATGAAATGTACAGGTTATCCTATTCTAAATTTGTTCTAAAATAACATTATTTGTCACAAAATACGTCAAACAATAATTTAAATATTTTCAAATTAAAAAATGGAAAATCCTATAAATTAAATTAATAATATGTCAATAAAAAACGGGTGTTTTAATAAAAATTGATTTTTATTATTTTTTGAATTCGAATCAAAGAATATTTTAATAAATTAAATATTCTCATTCAAAACGTTAAAAAATTTGGATCGTTACATTCTTCACCCTCAAAAAATTTCGTCCCTAAAATTCTAGATGAAGAAAAATATCTTCGAACTCTTAGCTTTAAAAACCTCTTACTTTTTAAAATATTATATGTTACGGAAAATTTCGAAGCACCTTCTTTGCAAAATTCGATCCAAAAAAAAACTACAGCTCGCCACTACTTGCCCAAATCAACAAAGAAAACAAAAGCCTAAAAATGTCCTCCCATAACCGGAGAGTAAAATAATCAACATCAATATATATTTATGATATACCTTATAGAGTGTGTTTGACACACAGCAAACATACCCGTTAAGCAATAAACATGTACTTATTTATCGAGCAATCAAACACTGCTTATGAAAACAAAAGTAACTAGCTAGCCTTTGCTTCCATATATATGATCTCACTTACAAATGCCATCAAACCATATAACTTGCATTTATAATGTCAAAGCATACAATTACGTTCAAGCCCGTGCGATGTACATATGTCATTCGTACATAATATGAAATCTGACCACAAATTTCACTTCCGAACTAGTATTTCTAACTCGACTTCCCTACTGCGAACTTCGATTAAGTTCCTTGATAAGAAACCTCAATTCTCCTTACATAGCCATATACTATGATAAAAAACTTCAAAATCATATCAACAATTTATATCAAGTGTTTACTATTAAGAATCGAGTGAAATTTTTTTGTTCGGACAGGTATAAATCACCTCGAAATCCTATACTCAAATCTGAATCAAGAAAGTTATGCAAATAAAATGATCAACATACAACTTACATGCTTATTCCATTGGTTTCTTAGCTACACTAATTACAATTATTCACATTCATTTTCACTTAGTATATTTCCTTCAATACTAATTATTTATGAACCATTTCATAAAACCATTAATTAACTCTATTAATATTTTATAACTCAAGTTCATATTCGTATAACATTCTTCTATATCCTACGAGTATATATACAATATCAAATTTTTTTTACTTAACCAAGATGTTTTTAAAACTTGTTTAAACCTACTATCTCCTCAAATTTGAGGGTTACAAAAACTTATTTTCTTATAATCTCACAAAAACACTTAACTTCAATTTTTATAACTCAAAAGTTTTCAATTGTCCAAAATCGTCAAAAAAAAAATTCATTTCAAGAATCGAAAATTACCAAACAACATATCATAATGAGTTGCATAAACCAAACTACCTGATGCATAGGATACATGCATCCATATAATAACTTAACCGAAAACTTCAAATTAAACACCCGGGTTTTATTTCAACTCTATTTGAAATAATAATATATACTAATAACCTTTTGTATATCAATTTGTAACTTTAGGATTAAATTAAAATATGTTAAATCATAAGTTTTTGATTCATGATAAAGAGCTTAAACAAATCAGTGATGAGGCTATATGGACAAGCGATATAAAGAGAAAGAGATATTCTATTAAAACTACAAAGGAGACAACACTTCAAAACAAAGTATAGTATATTTATTTGTTAAAGTTTTTTAGTCTTAGAATTGTTAAAATCTATCCTCAAGTAGTCCACACAAAAATCAAAGTTGTTTTGACATTCAGTTTCTTAAAAAATGTGTGAACTGTGCACTAACAACCAGGTGAATCGACTGACCAAATATGACCAGTCGACTGAACATGCTCAGTTGCACATATACCCTCTGTTTTGCACCAACTTTGAATATTCAGTTGACTGGTTGTTTTGAGACAGTCGACTGAACTTTTCCAAAAATTATTTTTCTAAACAGACACTTCCATTTGCCAAGAGATACCATCCAATTGGAAGAGTTGTGGCTGCATCTTTTGGTCAAAACTCTTCGTGAATAGTTACAGCTATTTATCTAATATATAAACACATGAGATTCACTTCTCAAATCACTGAATTTTATTTCGTTTTCTGATCGTACTCTCTACTATTTCTGCATTCTACAAAGCAATCACAATTTACATATATTGCTTGAATCTCTAAATCAATTAACTTATTCTTCGATTCAAAGCAATATTTTTCTTTCTTAATCTTTACACGCACAATATATACTTGAGGAAAAGATTATAGGAAGGTTGTACTATCAAAGAAAAATTAGTGTTATTAAGAACACAAAGTGTCAAAGCAATTTTATTGAAACCGTTGAAGTTCTGTTCGGTTGATCAGGCGGTAAAAGTCTTCTTTCGGTTATTGGAGGCGGAAAAACCCTAATCAGTTGCTCAGGTGTTGTATACCTATTCTTCCAGGTTAAGTGAGGGGTTATTATGAGAAATTCCAGAGGGAAGTCTGGGACTAGATGTAGAACGGGAAGTTCGAACCAGTATAAAAACTCCTGGTGTGCTTATCGTTATTTACTTTACTATTTTTATATGTTTCCGCATTTAAATTTTAATATATTGATCCTAAGTGATAACTAGCCACACAATAGTCACTTTCATTTGGTATCAGAGCAAGACATCCTATAACCGTAACACAATTATTTGATAATTTTTTAATATGGAAAACAATACCAACACAAGCACTGTCATTAACACTAGATTTATTGAAGGTCAATCTACTACACGACCTCCACTATTCAAGGTCATGAACTATAATTACTGATTAGCTAGAATGAGAATATATATGCAAGCTACTGGTTTTGAAACTTCGAATATTACCCAAAATGAATATGCTATTCCAACAGATGATTTTTCAACTTGGACTACTGCATAGAAAACTGATGCTACTTCAAATGCTAAAACTATGAACATGTTATTTTGTGCATTAGATAAAAATGAGTTTAATAGAGTCAGTATGTGTACAACTGCTTATGAGATATGGAGAACAATAAAAGTAACTCATGAAGGAACTAACAAAGGCAAACAAAGAAAAATTTCTTTGTTGAAAAATCAGTTTCAAAATTCAAAATGAAATCAAATGAAAGTATAAATGACATGTATTATAGATTTCAAGGTATATATCACTTACTATTGGCGATAGGTGAATTTTTTTGACTTTGATATAGTATCAAAAATCATAAATTCTTTAACGGATGAATGGGAAAGAAAGGTCTTAGCTATTAAAGAAGCAAATGATCTTTCCACTATGAAACCAGAAGAGTTAATAGGAATTTTAATGTTATATGGAGTGAATTTGTAGGCAAAGAAAGTTCAAGCACAAGACAAGAAGAATCTAGCATTTCAAGCAGAAAAAGTTGATTCTGACTCAAACGAAGAGGATATGGCACTTATTGCTAAAAATTTCAAAAAGTTTTTGAAATTCAAAAAGAATAACGAGTTCAGGAGTTGCAAAAATAACTCTAACAACAACAATAATAGCAATAAACAATCATCTTCTGTCATGGAGTGTTATGAATGTCATAAAAAGGGTCATATGAAGAAAGATTGTCCAGAGAAACAGAAAAATAAATTTAAGAAGAACAAATTCAAGTAGAAAGCATTTTCTGTAACATGGGATGATTCAGATTCTTCTTCATCATCAGAGAGCGACAGTGACAGTAACACAGAGCAAGCAAATGTGTGCTTCATGGCTACAAGTGATGACGTGAGTGGACTAGGTTTTGAAGATTTGGTTGAAATTAATTCAGAACTAGTGGATTTTGTAAAACAAACTAAAAAGAAAAATAAGGGGTTACAAGGAAAAATAAATAGATCTGAATTAGAAATTAGTATGCTTAGAGATGAAAAGAAAATTCTAGAAGAAGTACTTGAAAAATCCCAAGAATCTAATTCTAATTTAGCATCTCAACTTTTTATGATAACTCAGGAATTAGAAATTAAGAAAAATAAAAATCATGATTTATCAGTTGAAATTAATGATTTAAAATCTAACAATAAAGTATTAGAGTTAGAAAAATCTAATCTCAAAACTAAGTTAGAAGATATTAATAAAAGTATTTCTAATTTTAATAAAGGACGAGAAAATCTTTCTAAAATAATAGAAAATTATCGGTCTACTTCAAATTAAAGGGACTAGGATATAAGAGAATTAAAAGTCCAAAAAAATCTGGAAAATTAAAAAATAAGTTCAAAAACAAAATTAAGAAAGATATTAAGAAAATAGTTTCTAAAGATTTTAAAACTATTAAAATATGGATTCCTAAAACAAATATTAGTTTAATTAGGAATAAGCATATCAAAACATTTATGGAAACTGTTCATAAAAATGAGAATTATATTTATAATAGGAATTCCGAACCTTCTTGGTTTAGGTTTCCTAAGACCTAACTCTTAGGAACCTAAAAAGAAAAGTGGGTACCATCTTAATCTTTATTTTTTGTAGATACCACTTAAAAAGAGAGTAAAATGTATTTTAGACAGCGGTTGCTCTAAACACATGACTGGTAATAAAGGTAACAAAAATAGTCTACTCAAATGGAGGATCGGTCACTTTTGGAGATAATTCAAAAGGTTATATCATCGGCAAAGGCGATGTAAGCAATAACGGTATCTCTAACTCACCTCTCATTATTGATGTTTTATTAGTTAAAAACTTAAAACATAACTTATTAAGCATAAGTCAATTACGTGATAAAGGTTTTAATATATCATTTTCATAAAATAAATGTAGTATCCTTGATAAAAATCAAAATTTAGTTTTTGAAGGTATAAGAGATAGAAATATTTATATTTTAAACATGAATTTAAATTATAACTTAAACATAGGTTTAGTAGCTACAGAGAACGATTCTTGGCTACGACATAAAAGATTTTGTCATATAAATATTAATACTTTTAATAAAATAGCTAAAAATAAACTTGTTAAAGGACTACCTGATATGAAATTCAGAGTTGATAATATTTGTGATGCATGTCAGTTAGGAAAGTTAACGAAATATTCTTTTAAATCTAAGAAAATCATATCTACAACACAACCACTTGAGCTACTACATATGGACCTTTTTGGACCTACTCAAGTTCAATCTATTAATCACAATAGATATGTGTTTATTATTGTAAATGATATTTCAAGATATAAATGGACTATTTTTATAAAACATAAAAGTGATACTTTTGAGAATTTTAAATTTTTTGTAAAAAGAATTCAAAATATAAAGAATTTAAAAGTTAAAAATATTAGAAGTAATCATGGAGGTGAATTTGAAAATGAACCTTTCGAACATTTTTGTAACAAGAAAGGAATTAATCATAATTTCTCCATTCCTAGAACACCACAACAAAATGGAGTTATAGAAAGGAAAAACAGAACATTACAAGAATATGCACGAACTTTATTAAATGGAAGCACTTTACCTAAGCATTTCTGGGCAGAAGCTGTTGCAACTGCCTGTTATGTTTTGAATTGTGTTTCTATTCGATCATTAACAAAACATACTCCATATGTACTTTAATGGTAGAAAACCAAATATATCATATTTCAAAGTTTTTGGTTCAAAATGTTTTATACTTAACACTAAAGATCAGCTTGGCAAGTTTGATCCAAAATCCGATGAAGGAATATTCATAGGATATTCGGAAAGAAACAAAGCTTATAGAGTTTTTGATACAAGAATTAAAGTAATCAAAGAAACTCTTCATGTTTCAGTCGATGAAAATGTCAAAATTTCTTCTAAAATTACAAATTTGGAAAATAAGTCAATTCAAGTTCTAATAAATAATTCAGAAGATGATGATATTATATTTCAAAATAATAATACTGATAATACTAGAGAAAATGAAAACATTGTTCATAATGAAAATGTAGTAAGATCTCCTCCAAGAATTCTTAGAGATCATCCTGCTCAAAATATAATTGGAGAAGTAAATTCAAATGTAAGAACAAGACATCAATTAAATCAAATGGGCCATGTAGCTTTTCTCTCTAATATAGAACCTAAAAATATTAAGGAAGCCTCCACTGATGACTATTGGATTATAGCTATGCAAGAAGAGCTAAATCAATTTAAAAGAAACGAAGTTTGGGAATTAATTCCTAGACCAAGTGATTAATCCGTCATTAGTATAAAGTGGGTTTTCCAAAACAAAGCAGATGAACAAGGTAACATTACTGGAAATAAAGCTAGATTAGTAGCACAAGGATATAATCAAGAAGAGGGAATAGACTATGAAGAAACGTTCGTTCCTATCGCAAGATTAGAAGCTATTCGAATTCTATTGGCTTTTGCATGTTTTCATAACTTCAAATTATATCAAATGGATGTTAAAAGTGTTTTTCCAAATTTATATATGAAAGAAAATGTTTATGTTGAACAACCTCCTCTTTTTACTCATGAAAAATTTCCAGATCACGTTTATAAACTTAAGAAAGCTTTATACGGTTTAAAACAGGCACCTCGTGCTTGGTACGACCGACTTAAAAGCTATCTAATAGAATCTGGTTTTGAAATTGGAAAAGTTGATCAAAGTTTATTTATTAAGAAAACTAAACAAGATATTTTAATTATACAAATATATGTTGATGATATTATATTTTGTTCAACAAATGAAAAATTATGTCAGGAATTTTCGACTATCATGACAAATGAATTTGAAATGTCACATATGGAAGAACTATCATTTTTTTTGGGATTACAAATCAAGCAATTACAAAATGGCATTTTTATTAATCAAGAAAAGTATTGTAATAATCTAATTAAACGTTTTGGTATGGAGAACACTTCTGCCAAACCAACTCCTATGAGTACAACATACATCTCGACAGAGATGAAAATGGTAAGGGTGTTGACCAAAAACTATATTGTAGCATGATTGGATCATTACTTTACTTAACTGCTAGTCGACCTAACATTATGATGAGCGTTTGTTTATGTGCTCGATTTCAAGCAAATCTTAAAGAATCACATATGCGAGTAGTAAAATGTATAATTCATTCTCTTAGCAAGACCAATGATTTAGGACTATTTTATCCAAATGATTGTCCTTTCGAATAAGTATCTTATAATGATGCTGATTTTGGAGGAAATCAGACAGATAGAAGAAGTACAAATGAAACATGTCATTTCATTGGACGATCCTTAGTATCTTGGGTTAGCAAGAAACAAAATTGCGTTTTACTATCGACGTGTGAAGCAGAATATATATCTGCAGCTTTAACTGTGCTCAATTAATCTACACGCAAGAAACATTACAAGATTTTGATATAAAATTAAAGAAATCTATAATATATTGTGACAACACAAGTGCAATAAATTTATCTAAAAATCCTGTCAATCACTCACGAACTAAACACATTGATATTCCAATCATTTTCTTCGTGATAATATTGAGAAGAATTTAATAAATTTAGAATTTGTAAATTCTGAAAATCAGTTAGCTGATATTTTCACTAAACCACTCAATGAAAATTGTTTTATAAAACTAAGAAGAAGATTAGGTATAATTCCTTTAAAAGAATTACAAAAATTTCTAAAATAATTTTTTTCTAAATATAATATATATATATATATATATATGTGTATATATATATATATATATATATATATTCTGGTACTTGAACTCAACACCTCTGGTTTGGAAATCCTGTCTTTGCCATTTGACCATTTTTTGTTTCATAACTGTTTCTATTATAATTTTCTCTTATCTATTTTTCAGTTTTTCCCACGAACAATTCTCAGCCACAAAATTTATGTTTTGTTTTCATCCTCTAATTAATTTTTAGATTATCTGTTAATCCATCAACCTTTGATTGCTTTTTCTCTTATATATATCTCCAGAGTTCTATTTTTATCCTTCCATCAAATTTTCTTCAATCATAAATTTTTCTTTCTACTACAATGTCTTCATAAGAAAACTCCTCAAATGGATTTTCATATTCTTCTGTTAACTTCTCGACACCTTTATTTGGTTCATCAAGTTTACCTACACCTATACCATATCATGAACAAGCCAGACCATCAAATTATCACACTGGCCATACTCTAGCAAAAAAGAAGGCATGATGTTTTCTGTTCTCTAGTTCTCTTAAAAAAACAAAAAATTGATGATTTACATCATTATCAGAGGGAATCAATAGCTATTCAACGTGAAATGTACTATGAACAGAAGATGAATTCAAGACGACTTAGCTTTTTGGAGCAGCTTGGATGGAAATTCTATGGGTCATCTTCATCTGCTATTCATTAACCTACAACCTCTTCCTCTCAGAATCCATGGGATAAGTCACCATAACCTTCACCCGTGTCTTCGAATTCATGGGTGCGTGGAAATCAATGTTCGTAATTAAAACTATATTAAGATAAGACGAAGTTGAACCAGACAACTCGAAGTCTCCATCCACTCCATCATCAAAATAATCTATTGTCTTTCTATATATTTTTAATTAATTTCATTCCTATTTGCATGCTTTATTTAAATATATTGAATATAGATTTTTTTATGCAAAATATACTGTAAATGCTAGAAAAAAAGAAAATTCAATCAATTGATAAAATTTGACTAGTCGACTGAATCTGCAAACAGAAAGCTTTCATATAGTATTCAATCGACTGAGCGAATTTGGCCAATCGACTAAATCATGAAACAGAGAGTTTCGGGATATTGATCAGTCGACTGACCATATACGTCCAGTCGACTGAATGATAATCTGACTGTTTCACCTATCTTTTTACCCCTTAACCCACTATCTCTTTTTTCACTCTTCACTTTACCTTCTCACTTCAGTTTTTCAAAACCCTAGCTCCCAAAATTTTCAAATTCCTTTACTCCATTATTATTTCTAATGGCTCCACGTCAACCTAAACGATTTAGACATGCCTCTACCTCTTCCTCTGAGCCAATTGACACCCAAGTTGCTCAATGGCTCTATGATGCTACAGCTCTCCAAAAATGGAACAAAATGAAAGAATCACGCTTTTTCAAAGGATCTTTTGTTGTGTTTCCAGACTTTGCTCCGTACAGAATTCAAGAGCTTGCAAGGAGAAGCCGTCTAGAGTCTCTTCTTGACCACAATCAGAATAATCTCAAGATTAATCATACTTTGGTAAAACTCTTCTATGCAAACTTAAATTTGGGTCATCAAAATACACGTAATCATGATAATTGTGTATGGAGTTTAGTTTGCAGTCAACAAGTATTCCTATCATGAGATAGAATTGGATACATTCTCCATACTCCAACTGATGGTATTCGATTGGAAGAATTAAATGTTTCTATAGGCGATTGAGATGAAGTAAGTCATAGGTTTTTGGAAGATGACATGACTAGACTAAAATCTATCGCCTTACGTCCTACAACTCGAATTGTGCATCGAGACTTAATGCACACGATTCTTCCTCGTACTGGTTCTTATGAGCTTGTATATCTAAACAATTTTAGGGCGTTGTATGCTATTTGGGGAGATGTCTAAATAAATTGGCCTAAGCTTATTCTAGATGAATTCTTGTCTTTTAACCAAGGTCGTATGAACACTATCTATTACGGCGAGTATATTATGCGGCTACTTATGAACTTACAAGTTCCTATTCCGGAATCTGATACCTCTATTCCTAAAACTCTGAATAGCCGCACAATAAGTCTAATGAAATTGCCTCCAAGACCTCTCTCTATCATGTATTTTCAAGATAGACGATCATGACCTCGTCAACAAACTTCTACTCCACAACAACGAAGAGATGACATTCGTACACCAACCCCATCCCAAAGCATCCAAGAATCCATTGATCTAACTGTGTGAAATAAAGTCATTTTGGATTCTCGCATCAAAAATCTCGACAAGAAAATTGACAAGAAAATTGACAAAATTAAAAGCTTTTTTGGGATTTTATGGGATGCAATCTCTTGTTCCTCTTCCATAACTATGGAAACTTCACAGTGTGATCCGAGTAAACATCCAGCTCCTCACTTTACTTGGTCTACATCCGAAGAACACACAAGTTCTGACACAAGCAGAAATGGGGGTGGTAGACAAATTGTAGAAAGTTCTTCAAGAGGCAAGGGACCAATGCAAGTGGAAGAAGAAACAGAGTCTGAGTTTGATTGATATTGTTGTTTCTTGGTGGTAGTAAGTTACCTTTATTTATTCTAAGAAACTACTTTTGTTTATTTTAATGAGCTTATATAAGTAGATCAAAACAATTTGATACATTTTTTCTATGACTGTAATTTTGTTAGTTCAATGATGAAATTTTTGTTATTTCCTTTTTGTCGGTGACAAAGAGGAAGAAATTTGTATGACTAACCATTTTTTACAGGATTAGATATGTCGCCAGATATTCAGGGGGAGATATATATAACTTTCTTATATATTTCTTAAAATATACTATCATCTATAATAGTTTGTCATCAATCAAAAAGGGAGAGAATGTTGAATCATAAGTTTTTGATTCATGACAGAGGGCTTAAACAAAGCAATGATGAGACTATATGGACGAGCGATAAAAAGAGAAAGAGATATGCTATTAAAACTAAAAAGGAGACAAGACTTCAAAACGAAGTATAGTATGTTTATTTGTTGAAGTTTTTTAGTCTTAGAATTGTTAAAATCTATCCTCAAGTAGTCCACACAAAAATCAAAGTTGTTTTGACATTCAATTTCTTAAAAAATGTGTGAACTATGCACTGACAACCAGGTCAATCGACTGACCAAATATGACCAGTCGACTGAACATGCTCAGTTGCATATATACCCTCTATTTTGCACCAACTTTGAATATTCAGTTGACTGGTTGTTTTGGGACAGTCGACTGAACTTTTCCAATAACTATTTTTCTAAACAAACACTTCCATTTGGCAAGAGATACGATCCAATTGGAAGAGTTGTGGCTGCATCTTTTGGTCAAAACTCTTCGTGAATAGTTACAGCTGTTTATCTACTATATAAACACATGAGACTTACTTCTCAAATCACTGAATTTTATCTTATTTTCTGATCATACTCTCTACAATTTCTACGTTCTACAAAGCAATCACAATTTACATAAATTGCTTGAATCTCTGAATCAATTAACTTATTCTTTGATTCAACGCAATATTTTTTCTAAATCTTTACACACACAATATATACTTGAGAAAATGATTATAGGAAGGTTGTACTATCAAAGACAAATCAGTGTTATTAAGAACACAAAGTGTCAAAGCAGTTTTATTGAAACTATTGAAGTCCTGTTCGATTGTTCAGGCGGTAAAAGTCCTCTTTCGGTCGTTAGAGGCGGAAAAATCCCGATCGGTTACTCAGGTGTTGTATACCTATTTCTCCGGGTTAAGTGAGGGGTTATTGTGAGAAATTCAAAAGGGAAGTCTGGGACTAGACGTAAAACGGGAAGTTCGAACTAGTATAAAAACTCCTGGTGTGCTTATTCTTATTTACTTTACTATTTTTATCTGTTTCCGCATTTAAATTATAATACATTCCATATTAAATGATCCTAAGTGATAACAAGCCACATAGTAGTCAATTTCAAAATATATTTGACCAAAACACCTTATAGAATGTTTGCACCAAAAATGGTCACAAATCCCAAAAGTAGTGAAAGCACTAGTGAATGTACACGGATTCACAATATTCCAACACAGATCCAGATTAAGTAGGGAATAAAAATAAAGAAATAGTAAAATTAAAATGAAAGAAAGCAGGAAAGAACACAAGGTTTTATAGCGGTTCGGCAATCTAGCCTACATCCACTTTGAATAAACCCATTTTATTGCCTTTGTACTGTAATTACAATTGCAAGCCTTTAGTATCAATCTTAAAAATGACAGAGCTTCCGCATTTGAAAAGGAGAAGATCCTCTTTATAGTTTCCACATGACTCCTATTTATAGGTGTAGATCTGAAAATATCCGCCCCCAATATCAGGAATACTTCTTCTCTTGCACAAGTCGACCCGTCACATCGATTTGTAGCGATTTTGGATCGATGCATGTTCAATTCGTATCTATTAGAAAGTAGTCTGATTAGGCTGAGATTGGTCTTAGAGGTTGTCGAGTGCATCAGGAAGCTCCCCTTAAAATTTCATAGCATTTGGACTTGTAGATTGTGAGTTATGATTGATGCAAGTTTGTGTTCACCGGTTGGATGTCGCATTCGTATCCATCTTAAGCTCCACATTCTCCTCTCTTCGTATCGAGATAGTTCGCATTTATGGCATGCCTTAAACATCCAGGGAAGATCCATCTTTCGTGCCATTTGACCAGGTCATCCACTTATTTGTATCCCATTCGTATCCATCGGCATGCACTATTCGTATCCATCAGTTGTTCTCTTGTTCTTATCAATCCCGGTCGTATCATCTCGTATCCATATCCCTCGCTCCATCTCGCCCGCTTCCTTAGCATCCATTGATATGAAGTATAGAGCCTTCGTATCCATTAGCGCCACAGCCTTTGTATCGATCCAGCACTATGTTCTTTGTATCGATCCCATGTTTCGATCAATACGAAATGCATCGAGACGAAGACTGACTGATCCAAACCAAACGCCAAGCGCACGTGTTTGTCCAAGCTCGTACCCATCCCGATCGATAAGAAAGCATCGACTACATTCTCGATCGACACGAATGCATTGATACAAAGTAGATAACCGAGCCTACGTCGATCGATACGAAGTGCATCGATTCGAACGACATCATCGATTCGAAGTCTTCCACGTTGAGCGATACGAACGGTATTGAAGCTAACCATTTCTCTTTAACATTGACCCATCCATAACTTGAGCGTACGACCTCCGATTGACCTAAAATTCGAAATATGGCCTTTTCTAGCCTTATTCATCATTCCCAATCGATCTCGTCTTGATTGGAGCCCGGCTAAATTTTGATGACATCGATCATAGCCTTGTTTCCAATCGATTTCCAACCTTAATACCCATCCTTTCAAGCCAAATTGTTAATATCTTGGCCTTGAACAAAAGGTGGGATAACATTTTCCCCCAAAACATGCCCTATTGTAAGAAGATGTGTTTTGAAAAGCTCCAATTCCGACATTCGAAGTTCATATTCCATCCATAGCCATACCATCCGATTCATAATCCAGTCCATTACCAAGTCATCCTATCTGAGCGCCACAGCCATATCTTGATCCAAATCCACGACTGCTCCCTGTCAATGTCCGATTCCAAATCCATAGCCAAATCCTTAGCCATTTTCATATCCATTTGAATCTGACAACCGAGTTCTAATCCATCCGTATCCAATAACCGAATCCAGGACCTCTCCTGGTCGATATCCAAATCCGTGACCACTCCGAGTCCATATCCATACCTTTAGCTATTTATAGCTGATATTCGAATCCATAAACTTTTTGGGTTCTTGCTAAGCACAGTCCACACTCAATGACCTGTATTCAAGAACACCTTGGTATCCTTGGTTCGTTGTCCCTGAACGCTGAGTAATACCATGGCTTAAGTCCTAAGCCGTATCCCGGTTACTCTAGACCTAGGTCGAGCATATTCCATACTCGACGACCTATAATAGTAATCGATGATATAGGGCCTAAGTCCTAGGCTAAATTGTGGCCTCTTCGGACCCTTGCCGAGCATTGTCCATACTCGATGACCTGAATAAGTCGATTCACCATGCTCGGATGAAGCTACTTACCCCTTTCCAGGCAAAATCCATACCTGACGACCATTTACTAAGAGCCAGATAAAAAATCCAATCGAAATCCAATCCAAAATCCAGATCAAATCTAAAAACCAAAAATCCATACCTGAAATCCAAACAAATATCCAAACCAGAAAGAAAGCATCCAAACTAAAGTCTAAACCAGAAAACAAACAAAACTAGGAGTTCAAACCAAACTCCAAAACCAAACCAGAAAAAAGCAAATGTCCAAATCCAAAAAAAGATTCAACAAAGTATAGTATCATGGTTCATCATCATCTTAGAGCAAGCCTAAGGGCTATCTCCGTCCTCGTACATGAGTAAGTGACTTAATTGTTTGCCTAAAGTTTGCTACTTATTCCATATCATCCATGTAATTGATAACCAATCGACCATCATTCTTGGGCCTTGTGCCATTGTTGTTTGAGGTAGATGGTGGCTGCTTTTGTTCCATCGCCGCATTCCGATTACCGACATATTTTCGCAACTGACCACTACTTACATGCTCCTTGATCATTTCCTTTAGATGCCTACAGCTGTTGGTATCATGCCCGTCTAGATCTTGAAAGAGACAGTGCCTTCCGGAGGCCCTCTCATGTTCCGAGGTTTCCCTCCTTGCCGACCTTTGATAAGTAAGGCGTTCTCGAGTTTCCACGTATATCCGTTTCAATGTTTCATTCGGTCCTTTGTAAGTGGAGAATTTTGGTTCTCCTTGGCGTTTCCTTGGCTGCCAAAGTTATCATCCGACTTCCGTTTTCCTTTATCCTTATCCGTACCCGAGCTTTCGTCGGATGGTTCTCTATTCTTGACCGCATTCATATCCGAACATGCATCCTACTATCGAAGAAATCTTTCGACCTCATGAAAGAATTCCCCGAGATCCATTGGTGGGTCCCATATCACTGATACTTTGAAATTCGAGTTATTGCCAACTCCTGACACTATCGATGATACTTTGAAATTCGAGTTATTGCCAACTCCTGACACTACCACCATTAAAACCATCGGTAGATCCGATCGATCCACCAAAGCAACCGCTGCATTGACCCGAGTCAAGAAAGCCCCGAGCGATTTCCCTATCCTTTACTTCACCGACATTAGCATCATCACATTCTTTGGCCTTTTGATATGAACCCAAAACTACTTTAAAAATCTGTCCACCAATTCCGTCCATGTACTAAAGATCCATCTTCTAATTGCCTAAACTACATAGCAGCTATATCCATCAAGTACAAAGGGAAACATCGGGCCATAACTTCCTTCGATGCCCTCAGCACTTCCATATGTCTTGCATATCTCATCAGATGATCCGTAGGATCATCCTTGCTATTTTATACCTCCAGAGTAGGCAGCTTGAACTCTAGTGGATTCTGGGCAATTCTGATTTCACGGGTAAATGGACTCCTGTTTACTCCTTCTAGATCTCTATTTGCTAAACCTCCTTGCCTAGTTCGCCTGATAATCTCAGCTAATCCAGCGTTGTCCACCAAGGGTTGCCCCTTGAGTCCCCAAGAGAATTCCGGTACATACTCTTAATCACGTACTTTTGTGCTCCTACCAGCATCTTTTTATGTCGTGTCACCTAGAATTCCTCCATGAATCGGTCCATCATTGCCAGGTTGTGTACCCCTGAGCCTGGATCCATCCAGATTAACAGTTGTGTGCTGATTAGGGACTGTGCCCTGTTCAGTTGCTCCATCCGATTGCTTGTTGGGTCCTTCTATTCCAGCTCCGTGGATCTGAACTCCAGCAGCTCCAGTTGTTCCTACCTGTCTAAGCTATCTAAGAAGGTTGTGCATCATCTCCTCTTGCCTTTTCAACAATTCTTCCTGCATAGCTCCGATCATTATCTCCATTTCATCTCTAGTGATGAAAGCCGAGGTCTGATTTTTTCCTGAGGAAGCCTCCTGACTCCCTTCATGCTGACTCCTTTCCACTCTCGGTTTCCTTGCTGATTGCTTTGTCATGGTTCTTTTTAGATCTGATCCTTCAGCTTTCCAAATATGAACTCCAAGTCTGGTATAGCGGGTGCTAGATTTCTCGGTGAAAGCACCAAAGTGTTTGCGCCAAAAATGATAACAAACCCCAGAAGCAGTGAAAGCACTAGTGAATGTACACAGATTCATAATATTCCAACGCAGATCTTAGATCCGGATTAAGTAGAGAATAAAAATGAAGAAATAGTAAAATTAAAATGAAAGAAAGCAGGAAAGAACATAAGCTTTTATAGTGATACGACAATCTAGCCTACGTCCACTTTGAATCAATCCTTTTTATTGCATATGTACTGTAATTACAATTACAAGCCTTTAGTATCAACCAAAAAAATGACAGAGCTTCCGCGTTTGAAAAGGAGAAGATCCTCTTTTTAGTTGCTATAGGACTCTATTTATAGGTGTAGATCTGAAAATATCCGCCCCCAAGACCTGGAATACCTCTTCTCCTGTGCAAGTGGGCCCATCACATCGATCTATAGCGATTTTGGATCGATGCGTGTTCAATTCGTATCGATCCAAAAGTGATTCGATTGTGCTAAGATCGGTTACAGAGGTTCGCGAGTGCATCAGGAAGCTTCCCTTAAAATTTTATAGCATTTGGACTTGTAGATTGTGAGTTATGATCGATGCAAGTTTGTGTTCACCGGTTGACTATCGCATTCATATCAATCTAAAGCTCCACATTCTCCTCTCCTCGTATCGATATAGTTCGCATCGATGGCGTGTCTTAAAGATCCAGGGAAGATCCGCCTTTCATGCCATTCGACCGAGTCATCCACTTATTTGTATCCCATTCGTATCCATTAACATGCGTTGTTCGTATCTATCGGTTGTTCCCTTGTTCGTATCGATCTCAGTCATATAATTTCTTATCCATATCCCTCGCTCCATCTCGCTCGCTTTCTTAGCATCCATCGATACTAAGTATAGAGCCTTCGTATCCATCTAGCGCCGTAGCCTTCGTATCGATCTAGCACCATGTTCTTTGTATCGATCCCATGCTTCGATCGATACGAAATGCATCGAGACAAAAACTGACCGATCCAAACCAAATGCCAAGCGCATGCGTTAGTTCAAACCCGTATCCATCCTGATCAATACGAAAGTATTGACTACATTCCCGATCGACATGAAAGCATCGATTCGAAGTAGGTAGCCGAGCCTACATCGATAGATACGAAGCGCATCGATTCGAACGACATCCATCGATTCGAAGTCTTCCACATTGAGCGATACGAACGGTATCGATGCTAACCATTTCTCTTTAACATTGATCCATCCATAACTCGAGTGTACGACCTCCGTTTGACCTGAAATTTGATACGTGGCCTTTCCAAGCCTTGTTCATCATTCCCAATCGATCCTGTCTTGATTGAAGCCTGGCCAAATTTTGACGAAATCGGTCATAGCCTTGTTTCCTATCGATCTCCAACCCTGATATCCATCCTTTCCAGCCAATTTGTTGATATCCCAGCCTTGACCAAAAGGTGAGATAAAATAGAAAATTACTATGGCAGCATTCTTCCATTAAGAAATATGAAAATGAACAACGATGATGCTATAATCATCACCGGAATTATTTTTCAGTGACACAGTGCTTTCTATCTCCTTTAAAATCCATTTAAAATATTCCGATTAATCAATACTTTCAAATAATACTATTATTATTTTTGAACATTGAAAAATAATTTAAAAAACACCATGATTTAAGTTCTTAGTTTCAATCCTTTTAATTTACAAACCATACTTATATAATTTCACCTTCTTATATAAATCATTTCCCAAATGTATATCTTTGTTTGAATTATAATAAACAGCTTTTATTAAAATTAAATTTTAACCCAACATTATCATCGAATGCCTTATAATCAAACTGTGAAAATGAATTCATAAGGTGTTCGCATTTAAATTAAATGAAATAAATAAATACTCATAAACTGGTCGAGCATAACTAATCAAACAATAACTGATAATAATCGAATATTATCATCCCCTAACAAACAAACACATCATAAACAACTATATCAATTTTTGAAAGTTATTCTTTTATATATAAAATATGAATGTAGGTAAAATTATTTATTTACCAAATTTTGAAAAACAATACTGTGTCGGTTTACCTTGTACAAGTGCTTAGAAACCCCTATCGATGCCATGGCATCCCATATACTGACCAGAATTCATAAACCGCTCAGTGGATAAATGAACACAATATAAAAAGTTTTTATAACAGCAACAAATATGCAGTCTCATATATAATACACTCAACTCATTCTGGGGTGTTACTAACCCTATCTCTAATGAGTTTACCCCCACCAAGGCCTAGTTGTCCGCTCAACCTAAGCATTGACACTACGTGTAACTACTTGCCTTTTCAACCTTCAAAAATCGACGCTAGTGCATCTACAGTATTCACGTGCCGAGCATCTAAGTGTCGAAAAAACAAATTGTTGGGGTGAAAGAAACAAAAGATAGACCATAATTTCACATCGTGACGAGTAATATATAATATACAATAGATCTTTACAAAAGAAAATATATATACATCAATCAAAGTAAACAACGTATCATCAGCTTGGACAGTTATAACAACTTGTCCTCATAAATGCTGATAAATACAAACAAATAAAGCAATGGAAATAAAAGAAATACATGTGTACATCTTGGAGGCATCCAGCGCGTCTCTTGAAGCACCAAAGCATCCAAACTAAATTTGAAAATATACTTGTCTGACCCGAGCATTATAAGAAAATAATGCCCAAATCAGTCTGGTAAACCAACGTGAGAAACACAAACCATATAAATTTTAATGTTAGAAAACCTTTCAAAATAAAAGTATCTCTTAAGACCAAGCCGCACATAAACACGGACGGGTTTTTACCTTACGATAACCAAACCATTATATAAGAAATCTTATGATATTATAATAATATCTAGCATTTAAAATAAATATTTAATCATAACCAAAATGGTTATATTAATTGCATTCCATCGTATTAAGTATACAACTAAATCCGAAAGGCATGTATCTGAGAATGGATTCCATACAATAAAAAGGTAAGGGTCTGCCTTTCATACAGTACACATATATACCGAGGCTGCTTTAATTGCACATATGCTACTCAGGATCGACTTATCCCTTCCTAAATAATACCAAATATGATTATCCCTCTGTTGCTGGCCAATAACCGTATCAAGTCATAAGCATACATAACTTCATAAATGCCTATCTAGATTTGGCAATGTTCGTACCTAATGGGAGTGACCGATTTAGCCCTACGTCACATCCTTGCTTTATTCATTACTAATTATGAGGTCTGAAGTTACCTTTTACCTTTTATATAGCAATCCCACTTGGAATGCTAACATTGCCCTCCAGGAAACAATGTGATGCCAGCATCCATACATGCAAGTTGCTTACAATATGAACAAACTGAAGGCACTAATATTACTACATCCTTTATGGAATCACCCTCAAGACTGGTAGCAAGTAGCCCTTACACTTCAAAAAACTCTGTCTTTGATTACTTCAACATGTCTTCCATTCAAATTCTTATGTCGATTTGAAGTAGTTTTTCAGATAATATATGTGGTACCGTTCTCTCCGAACCGACAATTGATAGTTTCAAAACTGGCTAATATTTAACATCCAGTTATTTAACTATCAAATAAACAAATAATCAAATCAAAGATTTAAATTCACATGGAAACTAAGCATGGTTAAGCACATAAGCAACCCCTAAGCCTCTTTACTTAATCCTTTCATTAGTTAAAACCACTAGTCAAATATTTTTATTAAAATACCTTTTCAAAGATATATTCACAAACCCTCTTTACTCTTTTCAATACTTCAGAAATATTGATATACTTATCCCAACTATATAAGTATACTGATAAAACATTTCATTTTCAATACTTAGAAAACTTTTCGATATACTTATCTCAATGGTATAAGTATATTCACAAAACATTACATTGTCAATACTTATAAAATGCACCGGTATACTTATATCAACAGTATAAGTATATTCACAAAACATAACATTTCTAAAAACATACTTAATTAGGTTAAAAACAAATGTCATTTAAAATATAAGTAACAACAAAAACAAACTACTTTTATCTTTTGGGTGTTAAGTATGAAAAGAATACTTCCCATATAACCATAATTTAAAATGATCATTTATGAAAACCGAGTCTCATTCTTTTTATAAAATACTTTTTTATTATAAATCCCTATTATAAAATTCCTTCATAAAACTCCTTTTTATTAATAAAATATTTTATATTTACCAACTCTTTTCATAAAATATCCTATAAAAACTCCTTTTTAGGAAAATCATTTGTAAATCTTCTTTTATAAATCTCCAAATTTATTTATAACCCTTTTTATAAAGCTATAAATTCGTGTATAAAACTTCTTTCATAAAACTTATTTCTATTTATAACGCTTCTTTTAAAAATCTCACAATTTATTTATAAGACTCCTTTTATAAATCTCCAAAAGTAATATAAAACTCATTTATTTTCCATAAATCGATCATTCCATATATCACTACGAATTCATACATGTGATTTATTCTTCTAATTTATCAAAATGATATAATTTTTCCTTTTTATAATACATCATTTTAAAATCTATTCTTTTATTTATAAAATGCCATTTATAGATCTATTTTTCCATATAACATTTTATATAAAACATTTTATAAATATTTATTCCAAAATATTTATATTTCCTTTTAAAATAAAATCACTTTATTATAAAAGAAAATTTCCCCTTTTCTTTAAAATAAGCATCCGTTATTATATTAACTTTTCTGTTAAACAAATACTTTCCAAAATACTTTTAAAATATTTTCAAATAAATTAGAAAAGATTAACAAAATTTTGAAACAAAATAAAGAAGTTTGAAAACCATTTATAAACAAAATACCATCGTAAATCCCAAAAATCACATTATCCTTTTCTAAATCAAAACCATTTCCAAATCAAAATAACAAATAATAGTATTTCAAAATAATATGACGAGGCGAATAGCTTGCATAACACTTACCTAATGTCGCTACTACCTTTATTACTAAAATGGTTCAACTTTTAACGTATATCAATGTCACATCAACATTGCCAAACTACCGAGTTTTGACATTCAATGATCAATATAATAGGTATATAAATGGAATTAAAATCAACTGGTATATGACTGAAATTTAAACAACGACTAGAAAATTGGATTTCTCTACAAAATTTCATGTATTTCATTTTGTATGTCATTCGCTTTTCAAAGTGGAAATTCAACTAAATCCAAAAATCAAATCATTCAAACACAAAATAATAATTTATATCTACTATATATCATTATTGTATTCATTCAGAGGTGAAATAACTCGCCAAAATTCCAGTTAACGTCGAAGCGTTTTGGTTTGATCTAAAATCGAATGGCGTACGATTTTAGCTTAAAACACTTGTTTCAAAATTTGAATATAAATGTTGAGATTAAACCTCGTATAAAATAGTTATGGATTTTACAAAATTTGAATTAAATATTATAATTGATTAATGCAACACCCCATATTTTTATACAGTTAAGATTTAACGATAAGTAATGAAAATAAATAATTATTAAATTTTTAGAATATGACTTCAAAACTTGTACCATTACGTCCGGGGCGATTTTCTGATCAATTTTCATATATAACTCGTCAAAATCCGAACCAATATGAAGAAGTTAAGAACAAAACAGAATAGGTAACCGAACAAAAAAAATAATATAATGCGGATATGGGCCGACCAGTAGGCCGACCCAATAGAGGCATTGGTCGACCACCCGACCGACTGCTGGCTAAGGGCGGTCGACCGCCCGATCGAATCACGCACGGCCTGGATGAAAATTCATTCAGGTACGTGCAGTTCACGTCTTCTTCTTTTTGCGTGATCTAACCCATATGTTCTCCGATCCGATGGCTCCAAATTCCCCTGTGACGTGGTGGCTCCAGGTTCAATCCAAGAATCCAATGGTTTGAGATCCCCAAGCTCCAATATAAATAGGACCCTAGGTCTAGCTATCTTCTCACAATTAGATTTCTTCCTATGGGTTCATTACCTAAGGATGAACCCTAAAAAGTAAATAATTCTAGGGAGAAGATCTTCTAAATTAAAATATTATACACCTTGGAAGAAAGGGATCCAAAAGGACTGTGAAGCTAAGTGGAGCATAAGCGAAGCTAAGGACGACAGTGAGTGGATTTATTTATATATCTTTTAAGTTTAAGACATATTATCATTAGATTTATGCTTTGAAAATTTTATTCAATAAAGCATATTAATTAAATTATGCTGAACTATAAGAAAACTTTCACTTTATTTACTGTATTTGTATTCATATATTGTTTTCTATGCCTCATTTGCATCTTTTTCTACGTTTTAGATTTTATTCAAGCATCAGTTTTCTTCTATCCTCTCCTTTTTCTTCGCGTATGGATTAGAATAGACTAAACGTGAATATGGATTAAAAATACTGAAATGAAGAGGTAAAATAATAAAAGTTTGAGGAATATAATTATTGTAATAAATTGCACTAAAATGGGAAAAGTTAATTTGGGAGCAATTATTTTAGAATTACTATAATTTGGGAGTAATTATTATAGAGTTACTATAATAAATTGCATTAAAACGGGAAAATTTAATTTGGGAGTAATCTAAAAGATAGCGATAAACGTAACTGTAAGAATAAAAGAAATAAAAAGGGAGCTAGTGTAAAATAGAGAAACCGCTGTATATTACACCACTCCAAAATACTAAAAGAAATGTCTTGCAATTACTGACTATTGTATATAGTATTATCCAATAATAAGATACAAAAATGGATTATATAGTTTTCATAACTAACCAAATAAAATAGAATTACTATCTAAAATAGAATAAAATAAAGTAAATTATGAATTGTAATAAGAAAATTATTAATCAAGAATTGAAAGCTGTGAAAATTAATGAGCCTAAGCTTGCATTTACTACACAGGCTGTTTAAATGGACAACTATTATGATAAGTGAATTATGTAATATTAGTGAATTAAAGGAAATTCTATATCATAATAAAAGAAGGCAGACTAGAACAGACAAGAAACTCTTGTAATTATATAACACACTATAAAAGAAGAAAAAGTACAATTATAAGTAGAATTATAATATAGGTTATGATTAGGAAATAAGAACGGGAAAGCTTATCGTGAGACTCATAATAAATTGGTAAGCAACGGTAGTAGAGAATAATGGCAAAAGCTTATTTAAACAACTTATATTAACTCAATAAGCAAATAAAACAGAAATGGCAAAAGAGGCTTATCTCTTTGAACTTAAGGATTTATATATTAAGTTAAATAAGCAAGATAATGAATGTGGCTCATGCTAACAATATTCCCTATTAGATCTATGATAATCTCACAATAATTAGAAGTGAGACAAGGGCAAAGAATATGCTAATTAAGTTAAATAATTAGCGAACATAGTAAGAAAGCAACCTAAATGAAAATTAAAAGATTAGAATTAGGGTTTAATAAAAGAATCGAATTGCGTTTGGAGCAGCCCAAAGGATGAACCATTAAACGATGTTGTTCATCACGAATTCTGACAATGGAGAAGCACGTTCAACTTAGAATTTTTGGGCTAGAAGGAAGTACAATACTTTAGCGTGACATTAGGATACTCTAGAATGACCCTCTAGGTAGGCCTAATGAAGATGCATCCCCGAAGGCAGGTATGTAGGTGTTCCATCAGGAGAGCATGCCATGAATGCACTTTCATTGTAGGCCTAACAAAGCTAACCTTTGTAGGTAGTCAGAAGGGCTTGCTGTTCGAGGTAGGGTATTCGTATGTCCAGTAATTGCAAGCAAGGTGAAGGATAGTCGCATGCGGATATCGGTCAGCATCAAGACCAAGAGAGATTTCGGAAAAGACTAGATTTAAACCTACAGGCCAATTATTATTTCACTATCGAGACATTGGATTGAGGGGCACCGCCAATTGGATGTTAGATTGTTTATAGTAGGGCATTACCACTTAACTCTTTAGAGGTCTTTCGATCAGTTGAGGGGTGGCTACATGGCCCATAACCACATTGAGAAAAAGAGACAGACCAACTAGAATATTTGTATTATAGGCCTAACGAAGCTGTCCTTTACAGATATAGAATATCCTTGATCGAGTTCCTTACAAGGTAGACCTTGTTGGTGGGATTCATAGTAGATAAAACGATTGCATACAGTTCTCAATGTATGCATTGGGTGGTACGTTGCGGATGTTCGAGCATTAGTATAGACTAGTGCAGATGCAGTTTAACATTTTCATAGTAGACGACGAAACATCTGTATTGTAGGCCTCATGAAGCTGTCCTTTACAGATGTAGTCACAGAACACTATAGGAACAAGATGATGGAGTCCTTTGCGATAAGGATATGGGAGGTACTATGGATAGTACTTAGAGCCAATACGGTCTTTGGGCATATAACTATATATATGTGTATATTAGTTATTAGGTTTTAATCTACTATGTAGTAGATGGGCACAATTCATGAATAAAGGCGAGAGTATTGTAACTGAATGAACCTAATATAAGAGTAAATGGAAATAAAACGATATATGTAGAGTTAAGCCTAAAAGTACATAATTTATTCATTCACCGAAACTTTTTTCTGACCCCCTCCTCGTAACATCCTACAGGCTAGGTAGATGGCAGAGACTTCTCGGCTTTACAACACTTGCTTAGAAAGTGTAATTATTTGAGTGAGTATTTACATACTATTATATTTTATTTAATTCTGTTGTGAGGTAATTAATTGGTCTCTGATAAATTTATCTTTACCTATTTGCAGGATACCAAATACCCAATTGGGCTTCAGTGGGCATGGTTTTTAGCATTTTTGCAAAAAATCTGGACCACTGGAATTCAGGTTGTTACATTTGGTATCAAAGCCAGGTTTAGATTCCTAGGTAGATAATGAGTGAACGTATTCATATTTTTTATATAAAAATAGGTATACGCTTAAAACCCCAAAGAGAAGTCCATTTCTTTGAGTAAACCAATAGCTAGAGAAAGTTTGGAAAACAACTCTGTATATCTAAACTTGAAATAAGGAATTCCAAAAGCTAAAAGACCTTATATGGCGAAGATATTTGGATTCAGTAAGGGATATTTCGAAAGGTGAAAGTAAATTAAAAGGACACTTTGTAGTCTAGCCCAACAATTAAACTCTTAAAAATTTGAATATAAATTTTTGGAGGATTTTTAAGTTTTAACTTTAGAAGTATACAACGTTATAAATATGGAAAGTTGGAGGGAAACAAGTTTGAAGCATTTTTGAATTTGAAAGTCGAGAAATATACAGTTCAGAAAAATATAGACTTTAATTGAAACTAGTATTTAGGTTGTAGTGACGATGTTTTACATAATGTCTGTCTTAGCCAAGTATAAACGTATTTTGAAACCCTTATATAAGTACGTAAAAATATTTTTCTGGCTATAAAGAAATTAGAACTATTTTGAAAAAGAATTTTTATGGGTTAGACGGTTTAAGTGGTTGGAGCAAGCTTATGGATATTAATATAGGTTCAGTTGAATGATGGAATGCATCAAGACTTCACTTGGTGGGTAAAGAGTAGACATGGATCCATCCCTTCCAACCACCCAAACGCCTCAAAACCTCCGTCGTTTCGCTCACGGTTAATACCAAATTGAAGCGTGTCGTGAGATCTACTTGGATCCATACTTCTTTTCCACAAATTTGAGAGTTTTTTACCATTCCTATAAGACCCTCTTTAGTCCATCTTTTTCCCTAACATACACTACAGTAGATAGCGTGGTGCCAGAGTAATAGGAGGATTGTGCAGTCTTTCTCCAATACAGCCACTTACCAGATTTTGCAAGGAAGGGCAGTGAATTTATCTGATTTTCTGGCACCCCTTTAGAGCAGCTCGTTTTGGACACAGGGCTACGATAGATTTTGATCCATGAGACATTCGAGCGGCGATCATATCCTAGGTTAGTACATCTTTTCGATTCTAACTTTCGTACTAGTGATGAGGATGAGGAATTAGCCTTCCAGTCGGAGGTCAAGGGAGTGAGGATAGCATTTTCCAAGACCTAGTTAGCAAGTATTTTAGATGCTAGAGGCGTGGGTTAGAGATAGGAAAAATTGAGATGACGGACATAGCCATCTTACATTAGATTGATCCACATCACCCCGACGGGTGCGTTGGATAGTTGTGCCCACTAGCTAGATTGGTTATACGCATTTTGTAGCATAACCTTTTCCCAAGATGGGTAGTTATGACCAGATCTACCCCATGGTGAGGCACGCCGCCTATGCCATATTCAGAGGATTGTAGGTGAACTGGGCTAGGACGATTATGACCCAGTACATGACCACAACAGGATATCGTCGCTCTACTATGTTATATTGTCACCTTTGGACACGTTTTTTTAGGTAGGCTAGAGTTGAGATGGAGAGAGAGACTTACAGTGCGCATGCCCACCCCATGATTGATTCATACACTACGAGGAGGATGAATATAGGTTTAGATCAGATACAGGCCCCACTGGAGGAGCAGGAGCGCGAGCCACATTTCCAGGCATCACAGTACTTTCATGAGCCGCAACATTTTCCTTCGCCATCATTAGAGGTGGCGTTGGGCATGTAGAGTCACCATGGCCCGCATGGCCGTCAGAGCCCGCGACATAGAGTGCGTGGGGACATGGATCTTGGAAGGAGAGAGCAGGACCCTCTCGGCCCTCTCCACTATCGAGCTACGATGACTAGTTTAGGAGCATTGCCGAAGGGCAAGAGCGGCTCTCCAAGGAGCACGTGGAGCTTCTAGGAGGACAACAGGTGTTGGTTAGGACACAACAGGAATTAGCTAGGACGTGGCAGGAGATTGTGACGAGCACTAAGCAGAAGAAAGAGCACCTTAGCTGTTTAGATTCTTTTATTAGGGCCTTCTTGTGTCAAGGTGGATGGGGTCCTAGGCCTCCTAGTCCGAGATGATAGCCGTGTTAGCCTACTTGTGTCATTTATCTAGCACCGTAATGTAGTAGGGTTTGTTTTCTCTTTAGATATAAAATTGTACTATTATGTAAGCAGTGGAAAACTCTGTTCTAATAGTAGATTAGTGTTTATGCTTTTTCTCTTTGTTCTTATTGTGTTCACAAATAGAGAATAAGGACATAAAATGTTATAATAAAAATTAAAAGAAAAATAAGATAACTAAAAGGAAAATAATAAATTTAAAGAAAGCGACAGTAACGTCAATAGAAAAAAAAGAGATTATTTCTTATGTAAATTGTGCTTGGAAAAGAAACAGAGATTTTAAGTTCCAAGCACGGAGGGAGAGGTATGCAAAAGTAAAACGAAGAAATGTGATGTTTTTCCGTTTTCTACCTTCTTTCTAACATAGGAAATCAAGTTCAGAAAAATAGATTTTTCTACGATTCGAATATTAAAAGTTGTGTGTTAGGATTTGGATGAAAAATTGGTTGAACTACACTCCTATTCAATAGAAGTGTGGGAAAAATAGGATGAAAAATGTTTTAAGTTTTCGAAAAATTACACTCATATAGAAATTGCAAGTATATTTAGGTTGTGTGCATCATGTTTTAAAAATAAATCTTTTAAATGAAAGCATTCATATAGGAGGTACTGCTTAGAAATTTATGTACATGCATACCTTTTATTTTGAAAATCACTTTTGCACAAAAGCACGGATGTCCCAAAATTGGATGTACACAAATTTGTTGTAATAAATGTGAGGATTACATAGATTTTACCATTGTCAAAATTCGAGGACGAAATTCCCTAAGGGTGGGAGAATGTAACACCCTGCATTTTTATACAGTTAAAATTTAACGATAAGTAATGAAAATAAATCATTATGGAATTTTTACAATATGGCTTTAGAACTTGTACCATTGCGTCTAGGGCGATTTTCTGATCAGTTTTCGTATATAACTCGTTAAAATCCAAACCAATATGAAGAAGTTAAGAACTAAACAGAATAGGTAACCGAACGAAAAAATATATAGTATAATACGGATATGGGCCGACTAGTAGTTCGACCCAATAGGGGCAACGGTCGACCACCCCGTTGACCGCTTTCCAAGGGCGCCGATCGCCCGGTCAACCCGTGCACGGCTTGGATGAAAATTCGTCTAAGTACGTGCAGTGACGCGTTTTCTTTTTTCTTCTTCTTTTTTTTGGCAATCTGAGCCATACGTTCTTCCATCGATGGCTTCAAATTGCAATGTGATGTGGTGGCTCCAGCTTCAATCCAAGAATACAATGGTCTGAGGTCCCCAAGCTCCAATATAAATAGGACCCTAGGCCTAGCTATCTTTTCACAATTAGATTTCGGCCTATGGGTTGATTGCTTAAGGCTAACCCCTAAAAAGAAAATAATTTTTACGGAGAAGATCTTCTAAATTAAAATATTATACACCTTGGAAGAAGGGGATCTAGAAGGACTGTAATAAATTGCATTAAAATATTATACACCTAAAAGATAGCGAGAAACATAACTGTAAGAATGAAAGAAATAAAAAGGGAGCTAGTGTAAAATAGAGAAACCGCTGTATTCTACACTGCTCCAAAATAGTAAAAGAAATATATTACAATTACAGATTATTGTTTATAGTAGTATCCACTATTAAGATATGGAAATGAATTATATAGTTTTCATAACCAACTAAATAAAATAGAATTACTTCCTAAAATAGAAGACAATAAAGTAAAGTATGAATTGTAACAAGAAAATTATTAATCAATAATTGGAAGCTTTGAAAATTAATGAGCCTAAGTCTGCATTTACTACACAGGCAATTTAAATAGTCAACTATTATGAAAAGTGAATTATGTAATATTAGAGAACTAAAGGAAATTCTATATCATAATAAAAGAAGGCAGACTAGACAGACAAGAAATGCTTGTAACTATATGACGGGGTATAAAAGGAGAAAAAGAAATAATTACAAGTAGAATTATAACATAGGTTATAATTAGGAAATAAGAACGGGAAAGCTTATCATGAGACTTATAATAAATTGGTAAGCAATGGTAGTAGAGAATAATGGCAGAAGCTTATTTAAACAATCTAACGACCCTGATCGACCTTCGAAAATCGACACCCAAGCACATCACCCGTATTCGAATGCCACAGATTTGAACGTTGAGTCTGGTTTGCCGGAGCTTATAACAACATTAGGTGAATACACAGTTGAAAGAGAAAAAACTTTATTGATACACCACAATTGATACAATAATGATACAAATTAAATGATCAACACATATCAGAGATAGACAATAGCGGAAAAACACAGGAGCAACTGCAGCAGAAAAATATCTTCAATGCCAATACTCCAATCTCCAAACCAAAAGCTCGAACCACCATCAAGCTAAAGCGAAATGCAATGCGATCACCAAACCAAAGACTTCTAGATCCATATCTACTATCTATTGATAACCTAACTCTAGGCTGCCTATGTGGAAAATTGTGGGCACCCAGAGTTTAGAAAGGGAACAATAAACTCCAGGTCAGTCATGGGACTGGTGTGAGCAAATAAAAATAGTTTATTTGAACAAAAACAAACAACTAAGAAGTAAAAAGAAATGCGCAATGCTTTTTGGAAAATGAAACTACCATAAGGCCTCCCCGCACACACACACACACAATGCAAACACAAAATTGGAGGAGATTTCTCCTTATGATACTTAAACATGTTTAATATGGAAAATCCTTTTGATATTATTATTAGTGCATAGTGCAGAAAAACTTTCGAAAGTATAATATTAATCTTATCCAGCATATGTAACATTATATTATGCCTACTATAGCTACCACCTGAGGTGGCAGGTTATACAACTGCAATCGTAAAGGGCACATATTGGTTGATTGGATTTCCAACAAATGATCAGGCTAAGTAACTTCCTCACCGTATGGGTACGTCTCTGGAGGGACGCCCCGAGAACTTAACCAACTCTCTGCCAACACAAGGCCGGGTTACCTCTGTAACTAGGTAACTAACTCTCACGGGTATGCCATCCCCTGATCGTCACCGACCTTTATCCAAGAGCTATCAACACCAACAAATTTGCAACAACCACATAAGTTAAGTATCTGGGCTCCATACCATGATACCACTTTTAATTCAGAAGGAAATGAACATACCCTAAAGGGCGCGACACTCATAGCCTTGCTGCATTCTTCCTGTTTCGACCGTTTTCGAGGTGTAAGGTCAGAGGAGTTCTCGTCCACAAAGCTATGCTTTTCACAAAAACCATGTGTTGATCAACAAATGATCAGCAACACTTAGCATGCCACATTACCAAATTGGGAATATATCACTAGTAACCATCAACTACATAACTTTTGAGCTCGTACGTCTCAGAGAAGGGTGTTAAGCTAAGAGAATAAATTCTTCGCCACCAAAAAGAAATGTATTTGATAGAAACCAGCTTTACATCTCAAAGTGTAACGCCAGACATACGTACATACAAGTCCATCCTGGGTCTGAATGGATCCGAAGGCACTTCAAAGAAGCCCTTTCAAATCTGGGTATTCACAATCCCGATCGGACTCCCCATCATATATGGAGATCCCTATACCGGAGCTACTCAGTGCAGAGACATTCGACAGGTAATCCTTTCATTCTCAAAAATACTCGGTCTTCACCAACGTCTTCAAATGTTATCCATTTCGTCGTATCACTATTCGAAATGGGTTTTATGACATAAAGTCCTCTCCCGGCTAAACCGAATAACGAGCGCTTAGTTTTAAAACCATATGGATATGTTGGGATCTTAGTTAAGTCACAACTTTTAGCCTAAAATCTTTCCTTTTGAATGGTTTAAACAAATTTCCACTTTTAATCTTTTTAAACAAAAGGTTCACCCTTTTAAGATCCTCTTCAATTTGAAACAAAGTTCACCAAATCTTTAACAAAGATTTATTCATAGCTTTCAAAGCAATTTCCACTTCAAAATTGATTTACAACTCGAAATTCTTTCAACAAAAACTGGAAGTTCTTTCATTATATGAAAGGTATTATCATTTGAAAACAAATGCTTTTGTTTCAGGAAAATCCGATTCAATATGCTCAAGTTATAGCCCTTAAAGTCTAACCTTGGATTAAATTTAAATTTCCAAATAATACATTTATAATACTTCAAAGATGGTTTAAAAATCCATATATATTATATAACTTGTATAAGCCTTTCAAACCATAGTTTCCCAAAATGATTTTAATTTCAAAACTTTAATAAACCATATTATATTCAAAATAATTTTAATTCCAAAAACTTTCTTTTCAAAAGTTTAACCCAAATCATTTCCAAACTATTTTAGATTCAAAATTCATCTTTTAAAACCATTTTGAATAAAATAATATCAAATTCAGATACCCGTGACTTAACCAATTTCCCGTGCAATCCATATTTGTGTGTGTGGTGTAGTCCAGGGGTTTTGCACGCAATAATACAATATCAAAACCATCATTAATTCAAGCTGAACAATATCGATAAGCGATATAACCCTATAACGCATATCTTCCATTCACAGATAAACAAATAAATATGTAAATTCATCACAGATAAGTAAATCATAGTTCGTAGCTCAATTCACAAAATTCATATCACAGAATGTGACATATTAGACATATCAAACAATTCAAAGCATTCCATACAATCCACACATCCATAAGTAAGATCAATTAATCACCTAATTAATTTTAAACCAGATTAATTACTTTTGAATAAATTACTAATCCTGGTTAATTAACATTAATTAAATACAAACCATTTTAATTAATTGAATTTAATAAATCAACCATAATTACTCATCATAATTAAATATCCTTAATTAATCTTAGATAAGTTAATCCTTAAGTTAATTATATAACTAATTAATCCTTTAATTAATTACATAAATTGATCAACCTTTAGTTATTAATTAGTCATCCTTGATTAATTAATAAGTCAACCTTAAATCATTAATTAATTAACCTTTAATTATTTAATTATTCCTCAATTTATTATCCTTAATTAATTATATTAATTAACTAACCCTTAAATAATAAATCATCCCTTAATCACTTCCACTAATTTATTAACCTTTAAATTAATTACTTATCCTCCAAATTAATTACTTATCCTCAAATTAATTACCTTAATTAATTAATCACATAAATTAATTATTCTTTAATCGCTTGATTAATCAACCTTTAATCATTGATTAGTTATCCTTAACTACTTTCATTCGTTAATTAACCTTTAATTAATTAACTTAATTAATAAATCCTTAAATTAATTACATTAATTATTCTTTAATTTATTCACAATAATTAATTAGCCTTAAATTAATTACACAAAGTAATTAGCTTTAATTTAATTACATAAAGTAGTTAGCTTTAATTTAATTACTCAAAGTAATTAGCTTTAATTTAATTACACAAGTTACTTAGCCACCAATTAACAACTAAAAACATTTAATATTTTTGATTAACTTCTTAGTTACATTATTAAGTTTATCTAAAATAAACTTTATAAATAAAGGTTATATATATTGAAATACACGAAACTCAAAATAATTTTATTTTCAAACCTTTAATAAATTTCAATTTAAATAAACATTAATTATTTTGGGAGAAGTGGTTAATAAATTGTTTAACTTGATTAAGTTTTAAACTTTAAACTTTTTATTTCTTTTTATTTTTAAAACTTATTAACATGACCAAGAACCTGAGTCAATTTCGTGTTTTTCTCGAGCATCGCACGAGAAACTCGTGTCCTCGCTTTCCTTCGAGCCAACTTCGAACAACACTTCGTGTTCGTCCCGATAACCATGACTCTTCCCAAACAACTCGATCAACCTGATACACACGTGCACAAGTGCACATGCACTGACCATCTTGTCATCTCTGACTATTGCAGCAGCCTACACCACGTCGACGATAACCCACACAGACATCACGACCACCCAGAATCACCAATCTTGCCGAAACCCAAAATCGAGCAACTCGATTTCATACTGGAACAAAACATATCATCAAAAACTGTCTCGCCTCGCCAATCTCGGTCACCAGAGACCTCCCCTCTCCACCTAGAGCCGTGCCGATGACCCACGCAAAGTTTCCCCCCTGTGCAATCCTCTCCGGTGCTCCTTTGCCATCGCACGAGCTCGAGATTCATCGTTGACAAAACCCGACTTCTAAACCCTATCTTGACGTCGATACGCCACCACGACGATCAATAAATTCCATTTTTCCATCGATCCTTATGCTTCCCTCTAGCTCCAGTAACAACTACGACGATTATTACTTCACCGATCGCCGGGAATTGATGATAAAGCCAATTCTGACCAATTCGCAATTTCTCTTCAAATATAAGCTTGAAAATTTTGAAATGCTTATCAAAAATCATCGTTTTGCAATACGAATTCATTCTTATAATCAGAACTTGAAATCCAGATATTTAATTTTGGCCCTATTCTAGATCATCACTGTTATTTTTCATTTTTTAAAATAAACATTCAACTTAAGTACTTGAATTTATTTGTAAAAATAAAGTTACTGTCTTACAATTATTTCTTCTTTAAAGATCATAGTTTAATATTGATCATATAAAGAGAAATCAAATTTTGAACTTGATTTAAACCTGTTGATACCAAAACAGGGATGCCTAGACACACACACAGACATGCATACTCAAATCTACATATATATACACATGCAGATATATTCACATTCATACAACATACTTCATAACATGTTTTCAATCACAAGCATCAGGTATTTATCACACACAATCAAAATATAAACAGGTTTGAGATTAAAGAGGGTAGTTTGGTCACCTTTAGATTGAAAGCAGAGAACACAGGCTTTTGAAAATTTGAACATTGGTAATTTGTTTTTGATCTGAACTTGTTGACTTTGTTTTGAATGATCTTGAAACTGATTTAATATGTACTTGATTTAGTTTTGAGATGATGTTGATCTTCTTGCTTCCAGGTTTGCTTGTTTGATCTGATGTTGAGTTGAATCGGTTGCGTCAAGATTTTTGAACTTGATCTTCTAGGTTTTGAAAACTAGAAATAATCTTTGTTTTAATTATTTCAGGTTTGAAATGTTTTCAGTTTGAAGATTGTTTGATTTCTGGTTTGTAGTTTAATTTAATTTCTTTTTCTTTGCTTTTATTTTATTTTGGTTTACATACTTTATCTTAAAACGTGAAGATGAAAGAAAATGATAGAGAGGAGAGTAGAGATATTTTATAACCTGTTTTTCTTTCTTTTATTTATTATTTTAAAATTAAAGGAAATTTTGTAACACTTGTCTTTACATGATTTAAAATCCTAACACTTGTTTATTATTTGGCATGCAAAGCCTACAAATGTTAATACATGTTTTCCTTAACCTACACTTGTTAAAATATAAGAATTTTGTGTTTATATCCTTAATTAGTTTTAAATTTACATATTTATTTATATAGTTTTTTATATTATATTTACAATACATTCCCTTTTTATCTTAACAAATGTTTTATATTTATGTGTGTGTGTGTGTGTGTGTGTGTGTGTTCAAACTATTTATTACAAGTAAAATTTTTAAAAAAATGTGTATACTTATTATGTTAATCTTATAAATTTTCAAAGATATGTATATAATAAAGCTTTGTATTTATTCTTGATTAAATTTTAAATTCAAGTTATTATTCTTTTAAATGAATGAATGTTTTTATTTATATGTTTTTATTTTTTTACATGTTTATATTATCTTAAGAAAATGATTTTAAAACTAAATTATACACCAATTTATATATATATATATATATATATTAAATTTTAACCTTTAAATAGCCTTTTGAAAATTTATTTATATTTAATTCAAATAAAAACTTCCAAAATACATATTACATATATATTGTAATTAGAAAACAAATTTTATTAATCTTAAAATATAGAGTATTTAAATTCAATTATTTTCTAAAATATTTTCTTTTGAGTTTCAAATTCAAAATTTAATTTAAAATCAATTTGTATACATATATATAAATAAACAACATATATTATTTATTTTGGAAAATTTCAAATTGCAATTTCAAATTACTGTCTATTTATATAAATAAACAAGCACAAATCTTATTTACTTTGAAATATATCAAATTAATTCAGGACTTAGTTCAACAATTTATTTAAATTACCAATTTAAATTTGACTTAAAAACAGGACCGTTACAGATTCCTCCATTAAGAAAATTTCGTCCTCGAAATATGCTAGATAGGGAGACAACAAAGAACAGATGAACACATCAAAGATATGGTTTACCAGATCAAACTGAATATTTACTCTGCATTTGGCTTACCAAATCAGAATATCATCAACAAATATGAGATTGAATTTATTCAACACTTTACAAAATACTCGGGTTATCCGGTCTACGAAATATGCAGGAGCATTGGTTAGTCCGAAGGGATAACTAACCATTCGTATAATATATCTAGACTCCCAAAGAATAGATAAATAGATACAATCCAATTTGGCTTTATATTTTTTTAACCAATTTATTTCAATTAAAATGTCAAATTCATTAAAGTTAACGAAAAGATTGATAAGAAACTGATGAAGAGAATTCGAAATAGGAATTGAGAACCTTTTCTACAACAATTTGCAGGGTCACCACCACACCAAAGCTTCTTCTTGTAGCTGCCAAGAAGCCATCAAAGAATTGATATCGGATGATGATCAAAAGAGATTGATAGAGAAAGATTGTTATTTATTGTCGCAGGCTATTGACCATTCGTAGTGTTACTTTCCTATCCCCTACCTCGTCCTCTTCTTGCACTCATACTCACTATCAGTGAATAGTAAGAGAATTTACCGAGGCATACAGACAAGATATCTTAGGGATACTCATTCTAGAACATTTGTAACCCTATCTCTAATGAGTCACCTAACGTGTTATGCTCCTGAGCTAAAGTTCTGACTCAACCTTCATTTCTGATACCAATTATAACGATCCTGACTCGACCTTCGAAAATCGACACCCAAATACATCACCCGTATTCGAATGCCGTAGATTCGGACGTTGAGTCTGGTTCGTCGGAGCTTATAACAACATTAGTTGAATACACAGCGGAAACATAAAAAACATTATTTATACACCACAATTGATACAATAATGATACAAATGAAATAATCAACACATATCAGAGATAGACAGCAGCGGAAAAACACAACAGCAACACTAGCGGAAAAATATCTTCAATGCCAACACTCTAATCTCCAAAGCAGAAGCTCGAACCACCATCAAGCTAAAGTGAAACACAATGCGATCGCCAAACCAAAGACTTCTAGATCCATATTTACTATCTATTGATAACCTGACTCTAGGCTGCCCGTGTGGAAAATTGTGGACACCCAAAGTTTAGAAAGGGAACAATAAACTCTAGGTCAGTTATGGGACTGGTGTGAGCTAACAAAAACAGTTTATTTGATCAAAAATAAACAACCAAAAAGTAAAAAGAAATTTTCAATGCTTTTTGGAAAATGAAACACCATAAGGCCTCCCCGTACATACACAAAGCATACGCATAATTGGAGGTGATTTCTCCTTATGATAGTTAAACATGCTTGATAGGCAAAATCATTTTGATATTATTATTAGTGCATAGTGCAGAAAACCTTTCGAAAGTATAATATTAATCTCAGACAACATAGGTACCATTATATTATGCCCGCTATAGCTACCACCTGAGGTGGCAGGTTATATAACTACAACCGTAAAGGGCGCGTATTGGTTGATTGGATTTCCAACAAATGGTCAGGCTAAGGAACTTCCTCACCACATGGGTACGCCTCTAGAGGGACGCCTTGAGAACTTAACCAGCTCTCTTCCAACACAACGCCGGGTTACCTCTGTAACTAGGTAACTAACTGTCACGAGTATGCCATCTCTCGGTCGTCATCAACCTTTATCCGAGAGCTCTCAACACCAATAAATTTGCAACAGCCACATAAGTTAAGTATCTGGGCTCCATACCATGATACCACTTTTTATCCAGAAGGAAATGGACATACCCTAAAGGGCGAGACCCTCATAACCTTGCTGCATTCTTACTGTTTCGACCATTTCTCGGGTATGAAGTCTGACGAGGTCTCGTCCATAAAGCTATGCTTTTCACAAAAACAATGCTCTGATCAACAAATGATCAGCAACACTTAGCATGCCACATTACCAAATTCGGAATATATCACTAGTAACCATCAATTACATAACATCCGAGCTCGTACGTCTCAGAGAAGGGTGTTAAGCTAAGAGAATAAATTCTCCGCCACCAAACAAAAATGTATTTGATAGAAACCATCTTTACATCTCCAAGTGTAACATCAGACATACGTCCATGTAAGTCCATCCTAGGTGTGAATGGAACCGAAGGCACGTCAAAGAATCCCTTGCAAATTCGAGTATTCACAATCCCGATCGGACTCCCCATCACATATGGAGATCCCTATACCGTAGCTACTTAGTGCAGAGACATTCGACAGGTAATCCTTTCATTCTCGAAAATACCCGGTCTACACAACCGTCTTCAAATGCTATCCACTTCATCGTATCACTATTCGAAATGGGTTTTATGACATAAAGTCCTCTCACGGCTATACCGAAAAATGAGCGCTCAATTTTAAAACTATATGGATATATTGGTGTGACGACCCGACTTTCCACTCCAGGAAAATCGCATCATCAATTAAGAAAGAAAGGGATAGAAAAGAGAAAAGAAAGAGAAGAAGAAGAAACAACACATCAGAATCTAAACAGCGGAACGAATAAATTATATCAATAACATAAAATATTACATAGTTTACAACTACTATCAGAGTACACAGATATACAACACACACTAGACAGTTATAAACACCTGCCTAGTATTTACAACATAATACAACTCAGAGACAATCACAGATCACACAGCAGAATACTATATATCTAACGCACAAGCCTCCTGCTCCATTACTCCTCCACAATTCGTCAAAAGCTAACCTGAATCCCTTGGCTACTCGTAAAAATTTGAGTACCCAAGAGTTTAAGAAAACAAAAGATAAACTCCGGGTCAGACATGGGTCTGGTGTGAGTAACAGGTTAAAGTTGCTTAATTTTGAAAACCTTTTAAAAGAAAGGTATCAAGTAAGACTTCCCACACATAAACATGGAAAAGTTTTTACCTTACGCTAACCAAAACATTTGATAGGAAATCCAGTGATATTATAATAGTGTCTAGGCTTTTCAAATAAATAGAAAATAGCCGAAATTGTTACATTCATTAAATTCCAGCAACTAGCCACAAAAGTGGGTAATACAATCAAAACCTTTGGCACTTATTGGATTTTGGATTCCATACAATGGCAGGGCTACTAGGGTACCGCCCGTCACAGTACGTGGCCTAGATCACCATACCGAGGAGTACTCCCACTCCCCTGCAACACAAAGCCGGATCCATTCCTTACTGAACAGTTCCGAACAAGACAACCCCGTAGTTGGTGTACACTGACAACTGCCCACTAAGCCGAATAAAAAGGGACCTCTTGGATTCACCTCGAGTCTTCACTTGCTCCACTTGGATTCACGACCTAACGTTAATTTGGATCGATGTGGTTTTCGGATATCCAAATATGGAAACCCGATCCCGGTCTCATCGAAATCCAAAGCGTGTCTTTTAAGGCCAAGTTGTTTTAAAGGTTTAAAACAATTCAATTATCTATATATGCAAATAGATAAACCACAGATTCACAACAGATAATCAATATTATCATCGTATCAGATAAACCATATTATCATTATCCAAGAAGATAATCTATATCAACATCACAATGCAACCAATGCATCCACATCACTCAACATTAATTATCTCATATCTGAGATTCAACCATCCAAAGCAAACAACACTAACCAACCATATAAGCCATGATTAACCACACCCAAATATAATTAATTTAAATTGAATTAAGTTAATTACATCATTCCATTAATTTAAAGTAAATTAAATTAATCATCATCCAATGATTCATTTTAATTAATCATCCCTGATTAATTAACCTTTAATTACATTCAACTAATTATTCACTAATTAATTTCTCAAATTAATTATATTTAACCAAATACAGTAATTAACCTTTAATTACTTCCTTAATTAATTTCCTAAATTAATTACCTTTAATCACTTATTATTGATTAATTAATCTTAATTAATCAATCTTAATTAGATCATTAATTATAATAATTAATGATCTTCTAGTTACATTTTCAAATTAAATTAATTACATTAAGTAATCAATCTTTATTTAAATCATAACTGTTAATCACCCTTGATTAACTCCACTCAGTAATTATCTACCCTTAATTACTTCATCAAATAAATTAATTACTCATTAATTAATTATCTCTAATTAATTCCTTGATTAATTTACAAGTAATTATATTCAAATTACTTTTATCAACAAAATCACCTTCAATTAATTACATATAGTAATTACTCATTAATTACTTTCCTAAGTAACTTCTCTTCATTTAATTACATTAAGTAATTATACTTCACAAATCATCAAATGATTATTTTAAATTAATTAAACTGAATTAATTAACTTAATCTAATCAAATTAAACTTAATTAATTACAATAAGTAATTAATTCCTTAATTACTTCCATAAGTAATTATACTTATAACTTACACAATTGATTATCCTTAAATTAATTAATCCAATTAATAATTGAAATTAATCACATTAATTAATTATTAAATAATCCTTAGTTAATGACCTTCGTTAACTATTAAAAATTCATTAATTATTTTCTAGAATAATTAACTTATTTTAAATCATTATTAATTACAATTTAATTAATCATTAATTAATCCATTAATTAACCCCTAATTAATTAAATAATTAAGTGTTAATTAAAACTTAATTAAATCCATTATTACTTGATTGATTAATTATTAATCATTAATTAAAAACTAATTTTATTTAATTAATTATTCTTAATTACAAGTTAATTATTCAAAGAATAATTAATCCTAAACCCTTAAGATTCTCTTAATTACTTTAAATAATTATTTATTTCACTAATTTATTAAATAAATTAATTATTCATTTAATTACTCTAATAATAATAATAATTAAATGAAATATAAAACATTAAATTATTACTTAACTTTACAAGTTTAAATTCAATCTCAAACCTTAATTGTTAAATAAAACTTTTATTTTAAAAGAAATTTCACAAAGGTTAAAACAAATTTCTTTTAAAATTAAAACCATTTAAATTTTCACATTATTATTCAAATTTGGATTTAAACACTTAAATTTATAAAACTTAAATTCATTTTAAACCAAAGATTCAAAATTAGATTTTGAATCAAATTTAAACTTTATTTAAACATTACTTCATATTTCAATTTCAAATTTAAATTCAAATTCTTTAAAAACAATTTAAACAATAAACTTTTCCAAAGTTATTTTTAAACAAAATTTGAATTTAAATACCTAATCATTTTCAGCTTTAAGATTCAATTCAACTTGAATCCAAAATTTAAGTTAAATTTGAAACTTACTTTGAATTCCTACTTCCATTTTATTAAATTTAGTTTTAAATTTAGTTTTAAAATTTGAACACAAGACAAGTTTCAAACTCCAACAAACTAACCCGAGCTAAACTAAACTAACTCGAGTATTCATTCACCATAACATCAATTAAACCCAAATAAAAATCAGGTTATATAAAACCTGTGCTAACAGGTTTATCCACCCTATAACAAAACTAAAACCCGAGACCTCATCAATTTCCTTCGAGATCGATATCCCCCTGCTTCGAGCAAAATATGAGACAACCCGAGAACACAAACCCCTTCTTCCCAGAAAAAAAAACAACCGACACGCCACTGCCACTGTGCACCTGCACCACCACGGCGCCCCTCTCCGACCCATCGCGACCCCCTACGCAAGTCATCGGTCATCACCACACTTCAAATCCACCTTCAATTCAACGGCAGAACCCTCACATCAAAATCCGAGCATCGTGCTTGAATCTGGAAATAAATGGAACGAACTGCCACGCCTCAATTCTCCAAATTCTGATCATCAGGCAGTCAACACCTCCGGCCACATCTACTTCCACATCCCATCTCTCTCCAGTTCGAATAGGGGACAACTCGATCACTTAATCAGGTCGCAGTGATCAATTCATTGATCAGTATAGAAAACTAGGGCTTTTCAATTCAATCCCAAATTTCCACTGCCTCCAATTTTTAATCCATCATTCGGTATTTTCCCCGGCATCTTCGATCCATAAACCATCACTAGAGAAGATACTAACCATCCAATCTTTCTGAATTGACAGACTCAACCCAAAACAGGTTTTCTAGATAAAGTAGTAATGCTCAATCATTTCCAAACTAAAAATCCTAATTTTAGTTTTAAAATTCAAGTTTTAGATAATGTAATCAGTTTATCAACTTTAATCAATGATTCTAGAAAATCAAATCCTTATTTATATTCAATGTGCTCTTTATATTTATAATTCAGAGGCATTACAGAATTTTTTTTCCTTTTTATTTTTATAAAATTTTAAACTTTAAACTCATATCACAACACCATATTGATTTAATCTTAAAGCCTTACATTGATTAAATCAAAGGAATGGATTTAGCAATTTCTGAGCCTGGGATATTATGCACAACAAAATAATTACACAACAACTTGCATACTACAATCATTCATCTATATATAGCAGTAATGAGCTTGTAAATTGCATGCAAACACAATTATTTTCAGAGTATATAAGCAACTGAATTATACTTAAGTTTATTATATAATAAAATGTTACTCACTGGTTTTAGGAGCAGAGCATCCATTTTTACTTGCAAAGCTTCAGATTTTACGTTTTGATTTGCTTATGACTTGAACTTCAGATTGCCCTTTTTTAAACTGCAAATGCTTTTAAAATTTCCGTCCTGCTTACTGCAATGCTTCCTGATCTATATGCATGCTTCCATATATGAAAATGCAAGCTTGATTTATTGCTGAAATGCCTAAGCTCCATAAATTTCATTTGCATGCTTTCCAGAGTAAAAATGCAGGCTTTCACAAATTTTGCCAGCATGTTGTTTCCAGGAAGAACATGCAGGCTTTGGTTGATTTAGAAAAGAACTGCAGGTTTGTATTCTTTTTTTTTTTAGAGTTGCAAATTGATTTTTAAATGCATGCAGATTGATTTAGCTTTGTACATGATTCTCAGGTATATGAATTTGCAGAATTGAGTTTTGAAGTTGCAGTTTTGGTTTTGAACAGATTTCTGTTTTGTGGAAGAGGATCAAAGAGTTTAAACTTAAGTATTAGTGTTGATTTCAGATTTTAGATCTGAAGATTTCTTATGTTTGAAAAAGAATTGCAAAAAGTAAATGGAATGAAAAGAAGTGCATTAATACAAGTAGATTTTTGATTTTAACAAAAATAAAAGAAAAAGAAAATTAAAAGGACACTTGGTTTAATTTTCAACACTTGTCACTTGTTTAAATTAATGGCTTACATATGTAAATTAAATGTCTTAAGAGACTTACACATGTAATCTAAATATTTTTAATTTAAATTGAATTTTAAAAACTTTTATATCTTAATTCATTATTTCCTATGTATTTATAAATGAATTTTATTTCTTTTTTTTATAGAAAAACACAACAAAATAAAATAAAAGCCTATTCAAATACTTTCAAGTATTTATTCTTTGAAGCATTAAATTCAAACTTTAAATTAATTTATCAAATCAAATTTTAATAATCAAGTTACATATGTAAAGATGCATACATAACTCTTGTAAAAAATAAAAATAACAAATCCTATTACTACAAATCTATTTATGTTCAAAAGAATTTAAGTATTATAATTTTTATTTAAAAATCACAAATTAAGAAATATTAAATAATTTACAAAAGAGATTATAAACCAATTAAGATCATTTGTAATTTGTATTGTAAATTCTTATATATATAAATCCCAAGTAATATAAAGTAAAACTTAGCTTTTATATTTATCTAATTTTAAATTCATATATTTTAAAGTTAAATAAAATTTCAAAACAAATAAGATTATCATAGTATGAACCATAACATTTTTTATTGAATTGTGTTGAAAAGTTAATTCTTAAATTTAAATCAAATTTCCAATTTCTCAAATATAAATTAGAGTTAGAAAATTAATTCATTTACTAAATTCAAAAATCAAAATTTATCAATTTATAACATATAAAATTATATATTATAAACAGAAAACAATTTATTTATTTAAAAAGGTAAGATCTTTCAATTTAAATATCTATTAAAACATGATTATTAAATCAAATTCCCAATTTTGTTATTATAATTATCAAATCAAATTGAATTTATAACACAGATTATTAAATTTATATTGCCCAATTTCTGGGAAATCACATTCCTTCCTCCTTAAAAGAATTTCGTCCTCGAAATTTAAAAGCAAAGGTAATTTAATAGTCTATCTTAAGATTTTATTTTAATTCACAAGCATATATTATCAAACATATGTTAACAACCATAGCAACCAATTCAACAAAACAATTCTAATTATCCAGAAAAACTCTGGATAAAATTTTCACGAGTTTCCCTGGTATAATATCGGGATACTCGCTCTATAGAATCTAAACAATCAATACTATTAAACTATAGAGCTCCTATCCAACTATATCTACCAACAAAACAATATGTCAGACTACTGACGAGTCTGAATCAACAATCACATCCTCCTGAACTGTTGGTTCCACAACCAGAGATAAACCATACACGTACTCCCTCAGAGATACGTAAAACACATCGAATTCCAGTTATCCAAACTGACAATTCAACTTTGAAAATCAAACACCAATCCTCTCAAATCACAGAAAAGATCCAAAACATTCGGAGCTGGCTTACCCAGTCTTACTCAATCTTATGGCTCTTTAGATCGTAGAAAACTTATTCAAGATCAAATCTCCGACTCCGGAATCCAAATTCCTTCGTCTCTTATCCACCAAACACTCTTGACGATCCTAGGCTTCCTTCAACTCTCTTGATCAGCTCAACCTTTGCTGATGTCCCTAAAACAAACTGGATCAAAACAATCCAACCAAATGATCTCCTCAAGATCAATTCCAATCCAAGAACACCAACTCTACTCCACAAATATCAGAAGACTAACCTACTTCTCCTACCCGGAAAAGATAAAACAAAAGCATCCCCAAACTGCTTCCGCTGCACAACTCTGATCTGAAGTAGAAGAAAAACTCGAGCACAAACTGAACAACACATCACAGAGATATGGTTCAATAGATCCATAGAAGAAAACTCAGATGCCCCATAGCTCAAGAGAATACTCATACTATCGCAAGTCACTTTTGCGATCAACCCCAGCCTAATATCCAAAGAAAACTGTTCCCTCTTTACCAATCAGAATAGCTTACGCTTATCTAGCCAATCCATCGCAGAAATGGAATCTACTCTGCTACTTCTGAACTCCTTCAGAAAAACTGCTAACCAGAAAATCTCCTTGCCAGCACAGAACACTCCGAGCTGTACTGCTGACACCGATGCCAAAGACTTCCTAATCCAAAGCTCTTCGAGAAACTCAGGCTTCAAACCGGACAGAAACATCTTGCTGAATCCAGCCACAACATCGAAGCAGACTCACCTCCTAAACTTGTTCTAAAGAAAACATCTTCGAGAACATCCATAGTCACTGCATCTCATCACGCAGCTACTACTCCCTGAGGTATCAACATACCATTATTTTCTTCTGCCAAACTGACAGATCCAATTCTACTTATCCAACTCAAAGATAGACTCCGAACCTTTACAGGTTACCTTCAGAGATCTACTAAATCCTTACTCCAAGAAAACTCACTTGAGACGGTATTCGATCTAAAATCTCGATAGAATCACTTCCAACCTCATCACCAAACTTCAACCAAGGGTAGTAGTTGTGTTACACATGCCACAACCTTATCTACCTTTATAGCTTATATTGGATAACCCAAACAGGTAGCCCAACAAATAGGTAGAAGTAATTATATAAATATATATATAACAAAACTACAAATACGCTCTCTTAAGATAGACACCCTCTAGAGCCTAGGTATTCACTCAACCTAGTGCTATGATACCACCTGTGACGACCCGACTTTCCACTCCAGGAAAATCGCATCATCAATTAAGAAAGAAAGGGATAGAAAAGAGAAAAGAAAGGGAAGAAGAAGAAACAACACATCAGAATCTAAACAGCGGAACGAATAAATTATATTAATAACATAAAATATTACATAGTTTACAACTACTATCAGAGTACACAGATATACAACACACACTAGACAGTTATAAACATCTGTTTAGTATTTACAACATAATACAACTCAGAGACAATCACAGATCACACAGCGAAATACTATATATCTAACACAGAAGCCTCCTGCTCCATTACTCCTCCACAATTCGTCAAAAGCCAACCTGAATCCCTTGGCTACTCGTAAAAATTTGAGTACCCAAGAGTTTAAGAAAACAAAAGATAAACTCCGGGTCAGACATGGGTCTGGTGTGAGTAACAGGTTAAAGTTGCTTAATTTTGAAAACCTTTTAAAAGAAAGGTATCACGTAAGACTTCCCACATATAAACATGGAAAAGTTTTTACCTTACGCTAACCAAAACATTTGATAGGAAATCCAGTGATATTATAATAGTGTCTAGGGTTTTCAAATAAATAGAAAATAGCCGACATTGTTACATTCATTAAATTCCAGCTACTAGCCACAAAAGTGGGTAATACAATCAAAACCGTTGGCACTTATTGGATTTTGGATTCCATACAATGGCAGGGCTAGTGGGGTACCGCCCGTCACAGTACGTGGCCTAGATCACCGTACCGAGGAGTACTCCCACTCCCCTGCAACACAAAGCCGTACCCATTCCTTAATGAACAGTTCCGAACAAGACAACCCCGTAGTTGGTGTACACTGACAACTGCCTACTAAGCCGAATAAAAAGGGACCTCTAGACAGGGATCAATCTTGCTCTCTAGTGGGTGCGACCCACGAAGCCTTGCTGCACCTCCCCTGTTTTAGCCATTCCCGGTTGATGAGGTTTGAGGCTACGATTACCTTTAGAGGACACATTATTTTAGAATGCTTATCGTCCACCTGACGATGTTCTGAAAGCATTCAATCCATACAAGTTCGTTCCGGGTTTGAACGAAACCGAAGGCATTATCTCGTTACACTCATTACAGAATCACCCACAGAGTTAACGATGATAACCCTTGCACTCTGAATCACCATCTCGAATCTATAAGTACTATTCCGTCAACTCATTACGGAATCACCCACAGAGTTATACTGACGTACAGCCCTTACACCTCGAGTCTTCACTTGCTCCACTTGGATTCACGACCTAACGTTAATTTGGATCGATGTGGTTTTCGGATATCCAAATATGGAAACCCGATCTCGGTCTCATCGAAATCCCAAGCGTGTCTTTTAAGGCCAAGTTGTTTTAAAGGTTTAAAACAATTCAATTATCTATATATCCAAATAGATAAACCACAGATTCACAACAGATAATCAATATTATCATCATATCAGATAAACCATATTATCATTATCCAAGAAGATAATCTATATCAACATCACAATGCAACCAATGCATCCAAATCACTCAACATTAATTATCTCATATCTGAGATTCAACCATCCAAAGCAAACAACACTAACCAAACATATAACCCATGATTAACCACACCCAAATATAATTAATTTAAAATGAATTAAATTAATTACATCATTCCATTAATTTAAAGTAAATTAAATTAATTACTTCACCAATATCAACTTGCTCATATCACTATTGATAATTTATCAATCAATTAATTAATCATCATCCAATGATTCATTTTAATTAATCATCCCTGATTAATTAACCTTTAATTACATTCAACTAATTATTCACTAATTAATTTCTCAAATTAATTATATTTAACCAAATACAGTAATTAATCTTTAATTACTTCCTTAATTAATTTCCTAAATTAATTACCTTTAATCACTTATTATTGATTAATTAATCTTAATTAATCAATCTTAATTACATCATTAATTATAATAATTAATGATCTTCTAATTATATTTTCAAATTAAATTAATTACATTAAGTAATTAATCTTTATTTAAATCATAACTGTTAATCACCCTTGATTAACTCCACTCAGTAATTATCTACCCTTAATTACTTCATCAAATAAATTAATTACTCATTAATTAATTATCTCTAATTAATTCCTTGATTAATTTACAAGTAATCATATTCAAATTACTTTTATCAACAAAATCACCTTCAATTAATTACATATAGTAAGTACTCATTAATTACTTTCCTAAGTAACTTCTCTTCATTTAATTACATTAAGTAATTATACTTCACAAATCATCAAATGATTATTTTAAATTAATTAAACTGAATTAATTAACTTAATCTAATCAAATTAAACTTAATTAATTACAATAAGTAATTAATTCCTTAATTACTTCCATAAGTAAATATACTTAATAACTTACACAATTGATTATCCTTAAATTAATTAATCTAATTAATAATTGAAATTAATCACATTAATTAATTATTAAATAATCCTTAGTTAACGACCTTCATTAACTATTAAAAATTCATTAATTATTTTCTAGAATAATTAACTTATTTTAAATCATTATTAATTACAATTTAATTAATCATTAATTAATCCATTAATTAACCCTTAATTAATTAAATAATTAAGTGTTAATTAAAACTTAATTAAATCCATTATTACTTGATTGATTAATTATTAATCATTAATTAAAAACTAATTTTATTTAATTAATTATTCTTAATTGCAAGTTAATTATTCAAAGAATAATTAATCCTAAACCCTTAAGATTCTCTTAATTACTTTAAATAATTATTTATTTCACTAATTTATTAAATAAATTAATTATTCATTTAATTACTCTAATAATAATAATAATTAAATGAAATATAAAACATTAAATTATTACTTAACTTTACAAGTTTAAATTCAATCTCAAACCTTAATGGTTAAATAAAACTTTTATTTTAAAAGAAATTTCACAAAGGTTAAAACAAATTTCTTTTAAAATTAAAACCATTTAAATTTTCACATTATTATTCAAATTTGGTTTTAAACACTTAAATTTATAAAACTTAAATTCATTTTAAACCAAAGATTCAAAATTAGATTTTGAATCAAATTTAAACTTTATTTAAACATTACTTCATATTTCAATTTCAAATTTAAATTCAAATTCTTTAAAAAAAATTTAAACAATAAACTTTTCCAAAGTTATTTTTAAACAAAATTTGAATTTAAATACCTAATCATTTTCAACTTTAAGATTCAATTCAACTTGAATCCAAAATTTAAGTTAAATTTGAAACTTACTTTAAATTCCTACTTCCATTTTATTAAATTTAGTTTTAAAATTTGAACATAAGACAAGTTTCAAACTCCAACAAACTAACCCGAGCTAAACTAAACTAACTCGAGTACACATTCACCTTAACATCAATTAAACCCAAATAAAAATCAGGTTATACAAAACCTGTGCTAACAGGTTTATCCACCCTGTAACAAAATAAAAACCCGAGACCTCATCAATTTCCTTCGAGTTCGATATCCCCCTGCTTCGAGCAAAATATGAGACAACCCGAGAACACAAACCCCTTCTTCCAAGAAAAAAAAAACTGACACGCCACTGCCACTGTGCACCTGCACCACCACGGCGCCCCTCTCCGACCCATCGCGACCCCCTACGCAAGTCATTGGTCATCACCACACTTCAAATCCACCTTCAATTCAACGGCAGAACCCTCACATCAAAATCCGAGCATCATGCTTGAATCTGGAAATAAATGGAACGAACTGCCACGCCTCAATTCTCCAAATTCTGATCATCAGGCAGTCAACACCTCCGGCCACATCTACTTCCACATCCCATCTCTCTCCAGTTCGAATAGGGGATAACTCGATCACTTAATCAGGTCGCAGTGATCAATTCATTGATCAGTATTGAAAACTAGGGCTTTTCAATTCAATCCCAAATTTCCACTGCCTCCAATTTTAAATCCATCATTCAGTATTTTCCCCGGCATCTTCGATCCATAAACCATCACCAGAGAAGATACTAACCATCCAATCTTTCTGAATTGACAGACTCAACCCAAAACAGGTTTTCTAGATAAAGTAGTAATGCTCAATCATTTCCAAACTAAAAATCCTAATTTTAGTTTTAAAATTCAAGTTTTAGATAATGTAATCAGTTTATCAACTTTAATCAATGATTCTAGAAAATAAAATCCTTATTTATATTCAATGTGCTCTGTTATATTTATAATTCAGAGGCACTACAGAATTTTTTTTTCCTTTTTATTTTTATAAAATTTTAAACTTTAAACTCGTATCACAACACCATATTGATTTAATCTTAAAGCTTTACACTGATTAAATCAAAGGAATGGATTTAGCAATTTCTGAGCCTGGGATATTATGCACAGCAAAATAATTACACAACAACTTGCATACTACAATCATTCATCTATATATAGCAGTAATGAGCTTGTAAATTGCATGCAAACAAAATTATTTTCAGAGTATATAAGCAACTGAATTATACTTAAGTTTATTATATAATAAAATGTTATTCACTGGTTTTAGGAGCAGAGCATCCATTTTTACTTGCAAATCTTCAGATTTTACTTTTTGATTTGCTTATGACTTGAACTTCAGATTGCCCTTTTTTTAAACTGCAAATGCTTTTAAAATTTCCATCCTGCTTACCGCAATGCTTCCTGATCTATATGCATGCTTCCATATATGAAAATGCAAGCTTGATTTATTGCTGAAATGCCTAAGCTCCATAAATTTCATTTGCATTCTTTCCAGAGTAAAAATGCAGGCTTTCACAAATTTTGCCAGCATGTTGTTTCCAGGAAGAACATGCAGGCTTTGGTTGATTTAGAAAAGAACTGCAGGTTTGTATTCTTTTTTTTTAAAAGTTGCAAATTGATTTTTAAATGCATGCAGATTGATTTAGCTTTGTAAATGATTCTCAGGTATATGAATTTGCAGAATTGAGTTTTGAAGTTGCAGTTTTGGTTTTGAACAGATTTCTGTTTTGTGGAAGAGGATCAAAGAGTTTAAACTTAAGTATTAGTGTTGATTTCAGATTTTAGATCTGAAGATTTCTTAAGTTTGAAAAAGAATTGCAAAAAGTAAATGGAATGAAAAGAAGTGCATTAATACAAGTAGATTTTTGATTTTAACAAAAATAAAAGAAAAAGAAAATTAAAAGGGCACTTGGTTTAATTTTCAACACTTGTCACTTGTTTAAATTAATGGCTTACATATGTAAATTAAATGTCTTAAGAGACTTACACATGTATCTAAATATTTTTAATTTAAATTGAATTTTAAAAACTTTTATATCTTAATTCATTATTTCCTATGTATATATAAATGAATTCTATTTCTTTTTTTTATAGAAAAACAAAACAAAATAAAATAAAAGCCTATTCAAATACTTTCAAGTATTTATTCTTTGAAGCATTAAATTCAAACTTTAAATTAATTTATCAAATCAAATTTTAATAATCAAGTTACATATGTAAAGATGCATACATAACTCTTGTAAAAAATAAAAATAACAAATCCTATTACTACAAATCTATTTATGTTCAAAAGAATTTAAGTATTATAATTTTTATTTAAAAACAACAAATTAAGCAATATTAAATAATTTACAAAAGAGATTATAAACCAACTAAAATCATTTGTAATTTGTATTGTAAATTCTTATATATATAAATCCCAAGTAATATAAAGTAAAACTTGGCTTTTATATTTATCTAATTTTAAATTCATATATTTTAAAGTTAAATAAAATTTCAAAACAAATAAGATTTATCATAGTATGAACCATAACATTATTTATTGAATTGTGTTGAAAAGTTAATTCTTAAATTTAAATCAAATTTCCAATTTCTCAAATATAAATTAGAGTTAGAAAATTAATTCATTTACTAAATTCAAAAATCAAAATTTATCAATTTATAACATATAAAATTATATATTATAAACAGAAAACAATTTATTTATTTAAAAAGGTAAAATCTTTCAATTTAAATATTTATTAAAACATGATTATTAAATCAAATTCCCAATTTTGTTATTATAATTATCAAATCAAATTGAATTTATAACACAGATTATTAAATTTATATTGCCCAATTTCCGGGATATCACAATTAGGATCTTAGTTAAGTCACAACTTTTAGCCCAAAATCTTTCCTTTTAAATGATTTAAACAAATTTCCACTTTTAATCTTTTTAAACAAAAGATTCACCCTTTTAAGATCTCTACAATTTGAAACAAAGTTCACCAAATCTTTAACAAAGATTTATTCATAGCTTTCAAAACAATTTCCACTTCAAACTTGATTTACAACCCGAAATTCTTTCAGAAAAACTCGAAGTTCTTTCATTATATGAAAGGTATTATCATTTGAAAATAAATGCTTTCGTTTCGGGAAAATCTGATTCAATATGCTCAAGTTATAGCCCTTAAAGTATAAGCTTGGGTTAACTTTAAATTCCCAAATAATACATTTATAATACTTTAAAGATGGTTTAAAAATCCATATATATTATATAACTTGTATAACCCTTTCAAACCATAATTTCCTAAAATAATTTTAATTTCAAAACTTTAATAAACCATATTATATTCAAAATAATTTTAATTCCAAAAACTTTCTTTTCAAAAGTTTAATACAAATCATTTCCAAACTATTTTGGATTCAAAATTCATCTTTTAAAACCATTTTAAATAAAATAATATCAAATTCAGATACCCATGACTTAACTAATTTCCCGTGCAATCCATATTTGTGTGTGTGTGGTGTAGTCGAGGGGTTTTGCGCACAACAATACAATATCACAACCATCATCAATTCAAGCACAACAATATCGATAAGCGGTATGACACTATAATGCTTATCTTCCATTTGCAGATAAACAAATAAATAAGTAAATTCATTACAGATAAATAAATCACAGTTCACAACTCAATTCACACAATTCATATCACAAAATGTCATATATCAGAGATATCAAACAATTCAAAGCATTCCATATAATCCAAATATCCATAAGTAAGATCAATTAATCACCTGAATAATTTTAAACCAGATCAATTACTCATGAAAAAATTACTAATCCTGGTTAATTAACATTAATCAATTATAAACCTTTTTAATTAATTAAATTTAATAAATCAACCTTAATTATTCATCATAATTAAATATCCTTAATTGACCTTGGATTTGTTAATCCTTAAGTTAATTATATAATTAATTGATCCTTTAATTAATTAAATAAATTAATCAACCTTTAATTATTAATTAATCATCCTTGATTAATTAATAAATCAACCTTAAATCATTAAATAATTAACGTTTAATTATTTAATTATTCTTTAACTAATTATCCTCAATTAATTATATTAATTAATCAACCCTTAATTAATAAATCATCCCTTGATCACTTCCATTAATTTATTAACCTTTAAATTAATTACTTACTTCCAATTAATTACCTTAGTTAATTAATCACATAAATTAATTATCCTTTAATTAATTATTCTTCAATCGCTTGATTAATCAACCTTTAATCATTGATTAGTTATCCTTAACTACTTTCATTCGTTAATTAACCTTCAATAAACTAATTAATTAATAAATCCTTAAATTAATTGCATTAATTATTCTTTAATTTATTCACAATAATAAATTAGCCTTAAATTAATTACACAAAGTAATTAGCTTTAATTTAATTACACAAAGTAATTAGCTTTAATTTAATTACATAAAATAATTAGCTTTAATTTAATTACACAAAGTAATTAGCTTTAATTAAATTACACAAGGTAATTAGCCATCAATTAACAACTAATTTATTTTATCTTTTCGATTAACTTCTTTATTACATTATTAAGTTTATTTAAAATAAACTTTATAAATAAAGGTTATATATATTGAAATACTTGAAACTCAAAATAATTTTATTTTCAAACCTTTAATAAATTCCAATTTAAATAAATAATAATTATTTTAGGAGAAATGGTTAATAAATTGTTTAACTTGATTAAGTTTTAAACTTTAAACTTTTTATTTCTTTTTATTTTTAGAACTTATTAACATGACCAAGAACCCGAGTAAATTTCGTGTTTTTCCCGAGCATCACCCGAGAAACTCACGTCCTCACTTTCCCTCAAGCCAACTTCGAACAACACTTCGAGTTCGTCTCGATAACCATGCTTCTTCCCAAAAAACTCGATCAACCTGACACACATGTGCACAGAAGCACGTGCACCGACTATCTGGTCATCTTTGACCATTGTAGCAGCTTCCAACACATCGACGATAAACCACGTAAACATCATGGCCACCCAGAATCACCAATCTTGCCGAAATCCAAAATCGGGCAACTCGATTTCATACTGGAACAAAACCGATCGTCAAAAACCGTCTCGCCTCGCCAATCCCGGTCGCCAGAGACCTCCCCGTCCACCCAGAGTTGCGCCGATGATCCATGCGATGTTTCCCCCTAATGTGATCCTCTCCGGTGTTCCCTCGCCGTCGCACGAGCTCGAGATTCATCGTTGACAAAACCCGGCTTCTAAACCCTATCTTGACGTCGATACGCCACCACGATGATCAATAAATTCCATTACCATTTTTCCATCGATCCTTATCCTTCACTCAACCTCCAGTAACAACGACGATGATTATTACTTCACCGATCATCAGGAATTAACGATAATGCCATTCTAATCAATTTGCAATTTCTCTTCAAATATAACCATGACAATTTTGAAATGATTATCAAAAATCATCGTTTTGCAGTACGAATTCATTTCTATAATCAGAACTTGAAATCCAGATATTTGGTTTTGAACCTATTCTAGATCATCACTGTCATTTATCATTTTTTGAAATAAATATTCAACTTAAGTGCTTGAATTTATTTTTAAAAATAAAGTTACTGTCTCACAATCATCTCTTCTTTAAAGATCATAGTTTAATATTGATTGTATAAAGAGAAATCAAAATTTGAACTTGATTTAAACCTGTAGATACCAAAACAAGGATGTCTATATATACATACAGACATGCGTACTCAAATCTACATATATATACACATACAGATATATTCACATTCATACAACATACTTCATATCATGATTTCAATCACAAGCATCGGGTATTATCACACACAATCAAAATATAAACAGGTTTGAGACTAAAGAGGGTAGTTTGCTCACCTGGAGATTGAAAGCAGAGAACACAGGCTTTTAAAAAGTTGAACACTGGGAATTGGTTTTTGATCTGAACCAGTTGACTTTGTTTTGAATGATCTTGAAATCGATTTAATCTGTACTTGATTTTGTTTTGAAATGATGTTGATCTTCTTGCTTCCAAGTTAGCATGTCTGATCTGACGTTGAGTTGAATCGGTTGCTTCAGGATTTTTGAACTTGAACTTCCAGGTTTTGAAAACTGGAAATGACCTTTGTTTTAATTATTTCAGGTTTGAAATGTTTTCAGTTTGAAGATTGTTTGATTTCTGGTTTGTAGTTTAATTTGATTTCATTTTCTTTGCTTTTATTTAGTTTTGGTTTGACAGACTTGATCTTAAAATGTGAAGATGAAAGAAAATGATAGAGAGGAGAGTAGAGATATTTTATAACTTATTTTTCTTTCTTTTATTTATTATGTTAAAATTAAAGGAAATTTTGTAACACTTGTCTTTACATAATTTAAAATCCTAACACTTGTCTATTATATGGCATGCAAAGCCGACAAATGTTAATACATGTTTTCCTTAACCTACACTTGTTAAAATATAAGCATTTTGTGTTTATATCCTTAATTAGATTTAAATTTACATATGTATTTATATAGTTTTTATATTATATTGACAATACATTCCCTTTTTATCTTAACAAATATTTTATATTTATGTGTGTGTGTATATATATATTTAAACAATTTATTACAAGTAAAATTTTAACAAAAGTATGTATACTTATTATGTTTATCTTATAAATTTTCAAAGATATGTATAAAATAAAGCTTTGTATTTATTCTTGTTTAAATTTTAAATTCAAGTTATTATTCTTTTAAATGAATGAATGTTTATATTTATATATATTTATTTTTTTTACATGTTTATATTATCTTAAGAAAATGATTTTAAAACTAAATTATACACTAATTTTATATATATATATATATATTAAATTTTAAACTTTAAATAGCCTTTTGAAAATTTATTTATATTTAGTTCAAATCATAACTTCCAAAATACATACTACATATATATATTATAATTAGAAAACAAAATTTATTAATCTTAAAATATAGAGTATTTAAATTCAATTTGTTTTCTAAAATATTTATTTTTGAGTTTCAAATCCAAAATTCAAGTTAAAATAAATTTGTATACATATATATAAATAAACAACATATATTATTTATTTTGGAAAATTTAAAATTCCAATTTCAAATTACTATCTATTTATATAAATAAATAGGCACAAATCTTATTTAATTTGAAAAATATCAAATAATTCACAACTTAATTGAAAATTTTATTTTAATTACCAATTTAAATTTTACTTAAAAAAGGATCGTTACAAGCAACTTATATTAATTCAATAAGCAAATAAAACAAAAATGGTAAAAGAGGCTGATCTCTTTGAACTTAAGGATTTATATATTAAGTTAAATAAGCAAGATAATGAATGCGGCTCGTACTAACAGTATTCCCTATTAGATCTATGATAATCTCACAATAATTAGAAGTGAGACGAGGGCAAAAAATATGCTAATTAAGTTAAATAAGTAGCCAACACAGTAAGAAATCGAATTGCATTCTGATTAGCCAAAAGGATGAAGCGCCTAACGAAGAAGTTCATCATGGATTCCAGCAATGGAGAAGCATGTCCAACTTAGAATTTTTAGGCTAAAAGGATGTACGAGACTTCAACGTGACGTGAGGATACTCTAGGATGGCCCTCTAGGTAGGCCTAATGAAGCTGCACCCTAGGAGGTAGGTCTGCAGGTGTTCCATCAAGTAAGTATGCCTTGATTGAATTTGCATTGTAGGCCTAACGAAGCTAACCTTTGTAGGCTATCAGAACGGCTTGGTGTTCGGAGTAGGGCATTCATATGTCCAGTACTTGCAAGTAAGGTGAAGGATAGTCGCATGCGGATATCGGCCAGCATCAAGACAAAGAGCGATTTCAGGAAAGACTAGAGTTAAACCTATAGGCTAATGATTCTTTCACTATCAAGACATTGGATGGAGGAGCACCGTCAATTGGAAGTTAGATTGTTTGCAGTAGGGCATGACCACTTAACTCTTTAGAATTCTTTCAATTAGTTGAGGGGTGGCTGCGTAGCGCCATTGCCATAATGAGAAAAAGAGACAGACCAACTAGAATATCTATATTGTTGGCCTAACGAAGCTGTCCTTTATAGATATAGAAAATCCCCGACCGAGTTCCATACAAGGTAGACCATGTGGCAGCATTTAGAGAGTCGACAAAACGATTACGTATAATCCTCAATATATGCACTGGGTGGTACGTTGCGGATGTCCGAGCATTAGTAAAGACTAGTGCGGACACATTTTTACGTTTTCATAGTAGACGATTGAACATCTGTATTGTAGGCCTCATGAAGCTGTCCTTTACAGATGTAGTCACAAAACGCTATAGGAGCAAGAAGATGGAGTCCTTTGCGAGGTGGATATGGGAGGTATTATGGATAACACTTAGGGCCAATACGGTCATTGGACATATAGCTACATATATATATATATATATATATATATATATGTTAGTTATTAGGTTTTAATCTATTATAGAGTAGATGGGCACAATTCACGAACAGAGGCGAGAGTATTGTAACCGAATGAACCTAATATAAGAGTAAATGGAAATAAAATGATATATATAGAATTAAGCCTAAAAGTATATAGTTTATTCATTTATAAGAACTTTTGTTCTGACCCCCTCCTCATAACATCTGACGGGTTAGGTAAATGGCAGAGACTTCTCATTTTTACAACACTTACTTAGAAAGTATTATTATTTAGGTAAGTATTTACTTACTATTATATTTTAGTCAATTCCGATGTAAGATAATTAATTGAGCTCTGATATATTTGTCTTTTCCTATTTACAGGATATTAGATACCTAACTCGGGCTTTAGTGGGCTTAGTTTTTAGCATTTTTGCAAAAAATATGAACCACTGGAATACAAGCTGTTACAATTAACTTAATTACCCTACAAATCCTTCTTCCCAATATGCTAATTACCCCATACATGTACATCGACACATATACATGCACACCATCACCTCCCCTCTCCTCTTAGCTTCCTCCACACGACATGAAATTGCACTACGACGGTCGCAACGAACTACAATTCGCAAGAGCTTCCCCTCCCCCATCGTCATCAAGCTCGGTCGAGCCATGATCATCATGACATATAGCAGCCCATGTCACCCACTAAAATGTTGCAGGCCTTCATATATCACCGCATATCACCAAACGCCACCATAAGGTGCCCCTCTCCCTGACAAATCCATAGAAACCAATGATGATGCCTATTGTCTCCTAAATCAATCACAAAACCAAACACTAGCACCCCTTTATTCACATCCAAACCGTTAATCCTCACAACCCATCACTGCCCGCAACCAAATTACATGGATTTGAAGATCTCATCACCATGAAACAACTGATCTAAGATTGTATTTTTTTGCTTTGGTAAATCGTTTGATTTTTATTTTTAAATGGATGCTTGATTTTTTCAATTTACTGTAAGTGAAAAGAAGAGGGAGAGGAGGGAAAAATGAAAATAAGAGGGAAAGTGGAAAATATGGAAGATAGTGTAAGTGTAGGGTTTGATCTATTTTTAAGTTTCCAACACATCGCTACCTAGAATTTCATTCGCACACAAACCGCGAATGACAAAAACAAAAATACGACTACACACAACAATGCGATGCGTTCACAAAATAACAACAAAATATACTGGTTATTTTATTCTAAAATCTTTCTAAAATACCATCGTTTGCCCAAAATATGTCAAAGGATAATTTAAATGTCTTCAAAATTAAAAATTATAAGTTGTTTTATTAAAAGTGATTCTCTTATTATTTGTTAAATTTGAATCAAATTTGAATATATAAATAAATTAAATATTCTCGTTCGAAACGTTAAAAATTTCGGGTCATTACATATTAATTATTGTAATAATTTATTTGATGTTTGGGGGTTGTTTGTAGTTATTTGATGCATATATAAAGTTTGTAGTTAAAAACAGGGTTGGCGCAGTTGGTTGATGGTCCGGACTGCGTGATCGAAGGTCACGAGTTCGAGCCCCGAAACTGACAACCCTGTAACAAGTACCCGAAGTATGTGTTTGGCAGGCACATACTTCCCTAGAGTTTACAAGCGAAGCTTGGTTCTCTAGGTAATTCCAAAAAAAAAAAATATGCGCATAGCGATATACGATATCGGTGTAATTTCAAATAAGGTTTTGGTGGTAAACAATTGCTTAAAGGAATTTTGGTAAACTTGCACCATAAATGACCATCTATGACTAACAATACAAGGTCAGTAATTGGAATGGAGAGAGAGAAAGAGGGAGAAAGTTAGTTTTCACGTCTAAAGGCAACAATTGGAATGGTAAATTTTCATTTAGTTTTTCTCACATCTTCTATGGCCGAAATTACCGTGAGAAAATTCCAAAAAAATCAACTCCAAATCAAATAAAAATATCACATAAAGTAAAAGCCAAGTGGTTCATTCTTCACATCCAAAGCTAGGTATGGATCGACTTCAGATTCAGGGAGATATATACAATCAAGGTGTTACAATGAGAAATTTTTTTCAAGTTCAAATATATAAAATTATTTTCGACGATGAAATTTTTTCATATTTTAATATGTAAAATTTAAACTCAACAAAAAATAACTTATTTTCATTTATGGCTTTATGCTATGTTCTATATACTTGAATATGACCGTAATTGTTAAGTTCTACAAATATTTGTTTACATATTTATGTATTTAAAATTGGATGATATATAGAGTTAAATTATATAAGTGAGTGCAAAAATATTAACTTTGCCATATTTTATTTAAATCTATAATAGGTATTACAAGTATTAGGCATCTTAAATTTAGAAGAGGTTTGGTAAATATATGTGTGCATGTGTAAACTTTAAGAGGATATTATAAGAAAAAGATTTATTGTATTAAATGAAATTTGATGCACACTATGGTAGTTTTAACCAATTATGGAAACTTTAAGAAATAATTTGTATATGAGAGGTCTTATACATAACATCCTTGTATATAAAGTTTTAAATGCTAAGTTAATTATGTAAGGTTTCAAAATATATGTAGAAACTTTAAATCATATGTTACATATGCAAAATCTATAGTTCAATGTTTATAATTAGAAACTTATAAAGCCAAAATCTCAATACTTAATAAAAAAAATTAAAACTATTATATTTATATTAAATGCTCTAACAAGGATATATATATTTATATATCTGTGTGTGCATGTGTGCTTAGTATAAGCATAGTGGATACACATCCCAATAACCACTCATGTATATATTACACCATGATATATTTGGTTGTATCATTATGTTATGCTTGTGCTTCTTCTTTAATCATGTCATCTATTTACAATCTACAGCCTATATGTTCATGTGACCTTTCTTATACACGAAAATTATAAATGTAACTCCTAATTAATTGCATGGTTGTCGCATTTATGATCTATAAAGTTATCATATTAATTAACAATTTAACCCTTCACATACCTAAATGATAAAACACAAACACCTAGCTAAATTATACCTACATAACGCTCACACTTATATACTCAATTGTGATATATGTCATTATGTTATCTAGTTATGTTATGAATATATATATATATATATAGTATATTCGAAACATATATTAATTCAGACATAATTAATGTGATTAGTTATAAATAAATATAAAACAATGTTAAATAAAATATGATTTTATTGCATAATTAGATTGGATCTAGTAAAACCCAATAGAGTTCATAGGTCCACTATGTCCAAATGGGTAAAAAAATTAAAATCTCCATATTTCACCTGCTATAGACCAACCTGGTTCCTTTAAGACATTGATGATAAATTCAGAGAATGTAAAATAGAAGTAGAAAATAAGAACTTGCAAAAGAATTAAAACAATTTCATTTTATCAAATATGTGACCTTGGAAAAGAGTTCCAATAGTACCTAAAAGCTAATAAATTTACTGTTAATATGTAAAACAATTAAGGTATGTGGTTATCTAATCTAAGTTATGAACACAAGTTCACTGGTCTTAGAACTAGTTATATTTTATGTAAGTCTATATGGAGTTTATGAAATTTTTTGAATGCCTACTGCACCGCATTGGGAAACAAACTATTTTTTCAACTCTTATCATATGAGTTTCTTTATAGAGGAATTAGTGGTAGTGTGACGGACTTGGATACGATCCAAGACTATACATAGAAACGTATTGCATATATGAAATAAATTTAACGATCACCTTAGTTGTCAATAAGCCATGAAGATCCTAGACTTCGCCTTATGAATTGATGTTTCAAATCCAAAATGATTCCAAGTACATTGAAAAAATATGATTTAGAAATTATACATAAATGAATATGATCCATCGACTTCAAGTGAGTCTTCGAGAAGAAGATCAACGTAGTTGGAATTGTATAAAGCAATGTTAACAGAGGATAAGTTCATAAATTTCATATGTCGAAATTAGTGGGATAATTTCGCTAGTCAATGTTCTTCGGTCCATTCAGATTATACTCATAAATTATAGCATTATATAACTATGAGTTTAGGTACATTGATGTTGAAACAAAATTTCTAAATAATTATTTAGAAGAGATTGTTTACACAAAATAGCCAAAATGTCTTAAAGTTAGTGGGAGCGATAACGAAGCTTATGTAATTTTAATATATGATCTTAAACAGGAATCTAGTGGTAGAGCGACTTGTGACTCCTAGCATTACTCATGACGAAGGCTTAGCTATTATCTACACATGTCCTAAGTGAAGGAGTTGAAAGATTACGTATGAGTCGAGAGGCCACAATCAAGACTTGTGTCTGATGGATATTGTTAAGTCACCCAAAGGAGTTTGGGCCCAACCAACAATAATCCAAGATTGATACAACTATGGGCTTCAAGGAAAATGCTGAGAAAGCGTATTTGTAAGCAAAAAAACCTAAATCATTTCAAATACTTAAGTACACAACATGACATAGACTATTAATGATGTACGTGTTAAAACTAGTTAAAGTTTGGTTGTTAAAATCTCGATCTTTAAAAGATACATCCTTTATACTTGATATATAAGAATGTTGAATTATCCCAATCGTTATACAAAGGCACCATATTAAAAAGTTTAATATGGATCATATGACGTAGATCCCTTATGCATCGACAATAAGAATAATCATACGTACTTTGTATGCAGTATATTAGATCTCGCTTGTACACTTGGTATTAAGCGAATATCAATCTGAGATAAAGTAACTAAATGGTAGTTAATAGTATTCTCAAGAATTTATGAAATACTAGAGAACAGTTTATGGAAACAACATAATGCTTTTGACAAAGTATTTGGACTTGAAATTTATAGATTACATCGAATATAACAAGTTAATCTCAAATTCATGTCCACCCTTGATTACGGGGCCTTAAGTTGGAAATGTTCTAAATAAGGGGTTGTGGTAGAATCACCTGTAAAGGCTATGTACATCATCTTGAATGCCACCACAATGAAGCAGTATATATCAAAAATTTATAAGAAAGCTAAGGATGGTTCCCATCATTGAAAATCCAAATACGTATTTTGGTAGTAATAATGCAACATAGATTACAATAGGAATCGATTGTTTTATAAGAAGTTGATATATGTTCTCCACAATTAATACGTGATAAAAGAGTTTATTCATGATTGGGAAGTAAAATCAAAAAGTAGATACAAAATAATAACATTGCAGATCCGTTCACTAAGGCCCATTCTTAGCCTAATTTAGGTTGATTGAACAAAGGTATGGATATGAGTCTAATGGTTCGCCCTAAGTGCATAGGGAAGATTGATAAAGTGAAGGATGTATCCTAAGGATAATTATCTAATTTGGTTATATAACTTAGCTCTTATAAAGGGTTTTGTTCGAAATGAAGTTTGATCTTGGTTTTAGTTTTTTATATTATATGTGCTGCTATATTAGATATAAGTAATGTTTTATATGCACTAAATATGTATAAGTAGAGAATACATAGGAAAAATATTTTATCGATTGCAATTACGAATGGTTTGAAACCATGAGTACTGAATCATGTTTAATAAATATTTATTCTCAAATTTTCATAGTCAAGATGTATCAGGAAAAGGTACGAATACATCCATTAAGGCAAGTGTATGTAATTCTCTTAATAGGATAGATAGTTGAGGGCACTAAGCGGTTAGGTACTTGTGGTATTTGGAATAATCACAAAACAACTCAACAAGAGCCTCCTATTGGTAAACACAACTAAGTCAAAATAGGAGAACTCATGTAATAATTTGTAATAGTTCTCGGACATGAGGTTACTATGGATCTTAAGTAACTGGACTATACTTTTATTATGTTCAACCACATGACATAGCAACCATGTGACTATTATGTTTGGGTACACGTTGAACTACTTGAAGCGAAATAATGTTCAAGAGAGGATTCGTCTCTTTCAGTGTAGAAGGTTAGTATTACCCTAAGTGGTGCTTAACATAAAGTCAAAATCTTCGGCAAGAGTAACTCGATTAATTGATGTTATCAAATTAAACCAAGAACTTTAACGTTGTCTTTGCCATTAACTAGGAATATTATCAGACTTTTTAACCATTGAACAAACTCTAGATATTTAAGTGATATACTAAAAAAGAATATGTTCACAAAATATCATTACATGGTATAGCTTAATATGGGTTGGAAATTGGATTTTTCTTAGATGATCTACAAGCGACTGAACTTGTGGCTAGAACCATACTTCAAAAAAGTCCATACATGCTTCAATATTTAAATCATTTAAAATTGACTAAGGACCAAGTTCATATTAAGGGAGTTGAAACAACCCTATTGTTAGCTAATTTCTGAGTTTAAATAATTTGAAATTAATTTACAAATATTATAATTTAGTAATAAATTTAACACAAATGTTGTATCGAATTTTTATAGCATTTTATTTAATTATTTAAATCCTCAAAAAACATGCATAATGGTTTTATGTTGATTCAATTAAAACATCAGCTTAAATGAATTAATAAAATAATTAATTTGAATGTTAAATTAATTAGGTACAGATTCATAAATAAAGGGGGACCGACCATGCTTGGCAATGAGGAGTGCTGGAGTATTATTATATGGAAGCTTTTGACATTTGGTAAGTTAGGTTACGTGGCTGGCAATCTATAGCCCTACTTTTTTTTTTTTTTTTTTTTTTTTTTTTGGAAAAGGTACTTTATTAATAATAGAAAGCATATACTTCCTTGATATGCCTCATTAAAACCTTACAACCCCCCTAACCTATATGGGTGCCTTGTAAGGAAAAAGAGTACATATCAATTCCATATATTAACAGTACAAGGAGACAAAATGAAGCTAAGCAGTCAAACAGATAGAGGAGGAACTACAAGTAGAAAAAATCTCAAAACCATCCGTACGAACTGCTAACTTCAGAGGTCTAAACAGCTAACTCCTACCTAAAAACTCTTAATCACCAAAACAACCCAGGAACAAAATCGCACCGATCAGGAGACCAATCATAATTGGACACGCAGAAAGAGCTTGGAAAAAGAAAATTAGTTCGATCCCAAAACTCTGAATCAATTTTAGCTTCAGCCATGGAGGTGGGTGAGGATAATGAGCTTCTTCCAAAAGATTGACGAAGTATAGTTCCTCAAAATGCTCGTTCGTACCACAGATACTTACTTCAAGGAGGTCGAAAGGCCTCATGCAGATCTGACACCATAAAAAGATTAGACAAGATAAGTTTTTCTTCCTCGTTTAGCTTGTGGATCTGAATCTTTTGTAGCATTAGGTGTTTGCTTTGAATGAGAATTTGTTTAATTTTCACTTCTACTGGTTCATTTATTCCATCAAACACCCGTTTGTTGCGTTCGCACCATATATTCCAGATGATGTTGGTACATATAATGCTTGTAATACATGAAATATTTGGTTGCATTTTGCCCTGAGCTTCTTGAATATCAGCCAGAAGTTTGCAAATTTCGTAACTATTTCCCTGAAAGATGTTGAGTTTAGGGATGATGTTATCTATAATTCTTCTTGAGTACGTACATTGGAAGAAGAGGTGGTCTCTGTCTTCTTTGTCATTGTCACATAGAACACATTTTTGGTCTACCATAGTAGACCATTTGCTAATTTTATCTTTTGTCTGCAATTTGTCTTTGAAGGCCAAAAGAGAACAAATTGACATTTTAGGAGCGCAACCTTTATCCCAAATGAGCTTAGTCCAATCGTGTTCAACGTATTTATTTCTAAATTCCTGCCATGCTGACTTAAGAGAGAAATTGCCTTGTTTGCTGGGTAGCCACCACCAAAAATCTTGTTGAATATGGTTGTGTATGTTAATTTGTTTAATAACAGTATGAGATTGAGTTGGAATACTATTGAGGTTTTGCTTCCACTTTTTATTATGAATGAGTTCAGAAACTGTTTTATGGCAACCCCTCAAAGTATACATACTGTTCCATCCATATTTATCAATTAAAGAGGAGCCTTGAATCCATGGATCGAACCAAATGTCAGTTGTGTCTCCATTCACAATTTTTCTGTCAATATGGCCTTTGCACCATTGTCTGGCTCTAAGTATGGTTTTCCAAGTGTGGGAAGCGTTATTGTTCATTCTGACAGTCCAAAAATTAATATTATTACAGTATCTGTTATGCATCCATCTTGCCCACAAGGAATTACCATTAATATAATTCCATAGCAGTTTAGTTGCTGAGGCTGTAGCTAAATCTTCAATTCTCCTAATTCCCAAGCCCCCTTCTCTTTTTGTTTTGCATACTTCATTCCAGCTCAATTTATGTGATTTAGATTTCCATAAGAAGTTTGCACATAAAGAATTGATCTTATGAATGATTGTTGCAGGGAATTGTGCTATCTGTAACCAAAATTGCAGCATGGGGTGGATAACTGACTTGATCAGTTCAACTCTACCACTGATATTGAGGAATCTGGTTTGCCAATTATTAAATTTTTTGTTGATTTTATCAATCAACCATCCAAAGTCCCTTGTTTTCAATGCATTATTGGAGAGTGGGATTCCCAAGTAGGTGATTGGCAAATTATCAATTTTGAAATTGATAATTTCTTCAATTTCCTTTTTTTCCCTGGCACCTTTACTGAAAAAGATTTTTGATTTTTCAGTATTTAGTTCAAGTCCTGCAAATTTCCTCATCTTTTGTAGAATGTTATGGATAGTAGTTGCATTTTTGGTAGTAGCTTTTGCTAAAATGAGGATGTCATCAGCATAGAGTAGATGAGTAATTAATGGTTCTACTTGATAAATTGGGCTGATATTTCCTTTGAAGTATTCAATGTCCAAGTTAATAGTGAGATATTCCATGGCTATAGAAAAAAGATATGGCGACAGAGGGTCACCTTGTCTGATTCCTCTCGAGCTGTTGATAAAATCATGTGGGGCACCCTCTACTAAAACTGAAAATGATGGAGTAGAGATACACTCGTATATAAGATTAGCAAAGGAGATTGGGAATCCCATAGATTTCAGCATATGATGAATAAATTCTCTATTGATCTTGTCATAGGCCTTGTGCAAATCAATTTTTAAGCAAAAATTATTCGAATTTTTCCTGTTAAAACTCCTGACCATCTCATAGGCAAGAAGAGAGTTTTCTGATATAAGCCTGTTTGGGATAAAAGCATTTTGGTTAAATGATATAAGCTCATTCATGTATATTTTCATCCTATTGCACAGAAGATTAGAGAGAATTTTATATGTAATATTACATAAAGAGATAGGTCGAAAATCATTCATCTTTGATGCTTCTGGAATTTTTGGAATGAGGCAAATGAAAGTGTGGTTAATTTCTCTGATTATTTTGCCAGAATGGAGAATATCATTCATAGCTTTCCAAATATCCATTTTAATTTTATCCCAATGAACTTTAAAGAATTTAGAATTGAGGCCATCTGGTCCGGGAGAGCTATTTTCATTAATTTGGAAAACTGCCTCTTTAATTTCCTCCAATGAAAAAGGATTGCCTAATTGATTCTTTGCATTGTCTGATAAAATTTTCTTGCAAATAATTTTTGGAAATTGGTTTTGATTATGAGGCAGTTGAAAAAGATCTGAGAAATATAGAGAGGCTTCATGAGCAATTTTTTCTGATGCTGAAACCCACATTCCCTGTTGATTAATCGTAAAATGATTTTTACGACATGCTTTGTAATCTGCAATTTTATTGAAAAAAAATTCAGTTGGTCTGTCTCCCATCGTGAGCCAGTTGAATTTCATTTTCTGTTCGTTGTCAATGGCCAATTTCCTCATCATATAATGTAACTTATCACAGTTATTAGAGTATATTTGCAGCAGATTATTATCAGATGGGTTAGTCAGAATTTGTTTATAAGTTTTATTGTTATGATCTTTCAAACTATTCAACTCTTTCTGCAAGTTTGTTTGATTATGAGCCCATTTCTTCAAATTATGCTTCACCTGTTTCAGTTTGCAGAGGAGGGAGTACAGGGGATATCCATCGAAATGAGATTCCAGAGCCTCATTGACTACTGAGGAATAGTCAGAGTAGCAGTGCCAGGAATTTTTGTATTTAAATGGTATGTTTTTCTTTTGTGAATTCTGGACATGTAAGATGATAGAGATCTGTGTGTGGTCACTTATTGAATGATTACCAAAATGTATGCCAAAGTTGTTAAATTGGTTGATCCAAATGTAGTTAACAAAAACTCTGTCAATCTTACTATGAATAGAGAATAAGTTACCTCCTCTCCACGTGTAGAAATTTCCCGAGAATTCAGGTTCCACAAGTTTAGAAGAATTAATACAGTCCAAAAAACTTGAGTCCCCATTAGAGCTCATAATACCTCTGTTTATCCTTTCATTATTATATAGGATAGTGTTAAAATCACCAGCCACTAACCACGGCAGATTAATAAACTTGGATAAAGTTTTGATGTCTTCCCAAAGATACTTACGACCTTCTTCGTCGTTAAAGGCATAGGAAACTGTACACACCATACTTGTATTAGAAGCATTATGAAGAATACAAGTAATGGATTGGTCCGAAGTATGAAGAACAATAGTGGTCCAGATATTTGAGTCCCAAATAATCATGATTCTACTTTTTCGATCATCTGAAGCGTTGTGTGACATTTTCCAATTATTATCTAATTTGTACATAAACTTTTCAATTGAATTAGAAGAGAGCTTGTTTTCTAGAATACCAATAAAGGAATATTTATTCGTTTTCGCAATGTCAATAATTTCTAATTGTTTGTAGAGGGCATTCATCCCCCGAATGTTCCAAATTAGGAACTCCATTAACAGTTTATATTAGGATCGCTACTATCTTCCATGGGGGTAGCTTTCCCCAAGTTCTTTGTTTTTTTGGATTTCTTATTTTTGTTTTTTAATTGACTAACAAGATTTGACCATTCAGGGTTTTCAACCACTTCAGAGTTCAATGATGCTTTAAACTCAAAAGGCACTTCCTCTGATCTTGTTTTACGCGAAGGCTTGTTTCTGATAATGTGTGAAGATTCCATAGTCTTTGTCTCTTGTTGAATGGCTGAAATGGTACTATCGGTGATGGTATTTTCCTTGTTCTGGATAGGAACTGCAATAGAACATGATTCCTGATGTAATATGCGGGAGGATGACTGAGTTAGCATGTTCAAGCTGGACGCCGTATCTGTACCGTTGTTATCAGTTAACTTGGAAGTATTCATACATTCATCTGTTGTTTGGTCTACTTGTATATACTCTAAACTTTCTTGATTGTGATCAGTTGTCGTAACATTAGTACTTGCATTGATGTGAAAGTTATGTGTTGGTTCAGCATGCGTCTTTTGGCCATACTGCCTTGTTGTATCCATTGTTTCGACTTGATTGCTTAACTTCGTGTTATCATCACTATTTTTTAAAACGTTTTCATTTTCATACGAATCTATAGCCATCTCTGTATCTTTGTTCACTGTGGTACAGTTCTCTTTAGGGAGCCATACCTTGGTGAATTGACAGTGTATTTCAGCGTGTCCAAAACTCCTACAGTTTGGACAAATATTCGGTTTCCACTCATAATTCACCGCTTGCCATATAATTTCGTCTTTATCGTTAAGAATTGGAATTTTGATTGGGAATGTGAAGTTGCTATCGATTTCAATGAGAACTCTGGCAAAAGCAATTTTAATAATTCCTTCAGTAAATTTGTCAAGCCTGATTGGAGTTCCGAGTACTGAGGCTATCCGACTAATTCCTTCTTCTGTCCAGAAATCAAGTGGCAAATTGGGAAGACGAATCCAGATCGGAATAGTCTTCAGTAAATCTTTATTAAGTTGCATTCCTGGGTTCCATCTTTTCATCATCATCAGTTTCTTGTTATAATAGTATGGTCCACCCTCAAGAACGTTCAGACAATCTTTTTCTTTACTGAATTTAATCACATAGAATCCGTTCTCCATTGAAAAAATCGAGAATTCTCCCATTGGTTTCCATACTCTCAATATATATTCTTTGAAATATGGATAATACGGTTTCGGACCAACAACGTATACAACAATAGCATTTCTCCATTGATTTCTAGCATCTGAAATCACTTCGGAGGACATTTTAGCGCATTTTATAGAATTGACTTCACGGGGCTGGTAAAATTTTAGTGGAATAGACGTCTGAATATTGTTGCCTTTGACAACCTCATTCCACGCTTTGCTAATCGGGGAGGCATAGTTCCAATTTGGAGTTTTCTTAATATTCATAGGACTATTATGCGGATTCGTCACAGGGGGAACAGGGATCTGATTGATATTCAAAGGACTTGTGATATTACCTGCTCGATTGAAGCCTTCTGACTGGTTTGATTTCTTGAGATGGCGAACACTTGAATTTGATTTGATTTGTCTCTTCCATTTACGAGTTATCACAGGCGTAAATCCATCGTCATCGACACTATTGTTATGTTCCATTCGCGGAGGTTCGAAGCCAGGGGGGTGATCAGGCGGAGAAGGAGGCGGATCTGCCATTGGGAGGGGTTGAAGGCAACAGGAGGTGGAGGCTGCCATAGAACACGGGGTGAGAAGAGGAGCGACAGCAAGGGCAGACGGCCGGTGCTGGGGCGAGTAGAGATGGACGGCGGCTAATTAGGGTTTCATGATCTTGATTCTCTAATGTTGAGACAAATACATGCTCTACGAGTCTTCAACTCATCTACATACATACAAAATAAAGAGAAACCCTAGCCTCCATCGCTAAAAGGAAAAATATTGGTGCAGCATAGAAGATAGATTTGCAATCTACCACGAATGACAAAGAACTTAGAGTTCAAAGAGGATATTGCTAAAAACCAAGGCGTCGACAACCGTTAAATTCAAAAGCTATACGTTTTATTTAAACATATAATTATGTTGTTAAATCTCTTCATCATCATCTAAACTAAAAAGACTTAAACTTTTATATTTCAAATTGTATTAAATATTTTTGTATGTGTGTATTAATTACTATATACATCTTACATGTGCGCACACAGATACACACACATATACTTATATAATTTTTGATTTTTTTCACACGGTTTGGATGTGTATCTACACACACACGCATCCGCGTGCATGCACGCGTGTAACACCCCACATTTTTTGATAATTAAATAACCAAAATAATAGTGAAAATGATTGTTTTTGGAATTGTTAGAATATGGCCTTGAAACTTATACCAATGTGTTCGTGGAGATTTTTGATTTATTTACGCATATAATATACCTCGAACGGACTTCATATGAAAATGCTATTAACGTTTAAAGTTCTGTATCGAAAAATAGTTATGTATGTAAATGTGCGTGGATATATCTGTTTATAAAAATATGCACGTATAAATTCAATAAATAATGCACGTTTGAATTTCAAAGTAGACGCGCGTCATAATGGAAATTAATGGACATTAGTAAACCTGTGACGTGGTTGCACCCGATTCAATCCTAAAATCCGATGGTCAAAGATCCCCAAACCCCTATAAATAGAACCCTAGGCCTAGCTATTTTCTCACAATCAGATTTCAAATGGGTTCATTGCCTAAGGCTTAACCCTAAATAGAAAATATATCTAGGGAGAAGATCTTCTTAATAAAAATATTAGACACCTTAGAAGGGAATCCAGAAAGGCCATGGAGGAAAACTGAGGATGAGAAAAGCTAAGGACGATAGTGAGTAGATTTAAATTATATATCTTTTACGTTTACGATATTTTATCGTTAGATTCCCGTTAAATATTTTATTCGACATTCATTTTAGTAATTAATTCCGTTAATTAGTTATGTTGAGACTATAAATTTTATATAAGAACTTATATTTAATTATTATTTACTTGGAAAAGAAAGAAAAAAATCCAGTTAAATATGAATAATATTAGACTTAACACTTATAGAGAAAGGCTTAAGCCTAAAAGCAAGAAATTTATAGAAAATTATGCTAAAAGGGGAGAAATATATTAAAAAGGGGAAAATCTAATAATTTGATTTGGAAGTTGGTGATAGATTAGTTGGTTGGTTTAGAAAAGAGAATAAATTTCCATAGTTTAATATTGAAAAAATAACGATAAACGTAATTGCAAGAATAAATGAAAGAAAAAGGGACTTAGAGTAAAATAGAGACATTTCTCTATTTTGCAGTACCCAATAGTTAATAAAAGAAATATCTTGCAATTTCAAGTTATTATTTATAGTGTTTTAGTATTAAAATATGAAAATGGATATTTTGCACAGATTTTGTGACCATCCAATAGAATAGAACTACTTCCTGGAATAAAAGAGAATAAAGTGAAGAGTTAAAGAAATTAAATAAGAAATCAAGTTAATTATTTGACAAAACAAGAAACAATAAATGTGCCTAGATCTGCATTTACTACAAAATAGTAGAATAAAAGCAAAGCAGTTGTTATGATAAGTAAATTTATGACAATAGGACATAGTTCCAAGTCAAGATTGTCATATAATATAAGAGAACTAAACAGAATTCAATATCATAATAAAAGAAGACAGCTAGAATAGAAAAGATACACTTGCAATTATATTTATAACATGTAGATTATTAAAGAATATAGAACTAACAATTGCAAGTATAATTATAACATAGGTTATAATTAGAAATAACAGGATTATTTTGAAACTTACTGAGTTAATAAGCAAACATAGAAGAAAGGCCCATACCAACAGCATTCCCTTTCAGTCAGGAACTGATGGTCTCACAATAGTTAGGTTAGGTTGGGACACGTTTATGTTGATTAGGGTAAATAAGTAGCCAACAGAATTAGAAAAGTAAATTAAACGCATAATAAAAGATCAGAGGTATGGTCTAACAAAATGGTAAGATGCGTTTGAAGCAGCCCAAAAGATGAAAAGCCTATTGAAGCAGTTCTTCACAAATTTTTAGCATAGAAATAGCACGTCCAACATAGTTAATTTGGGCTGGAAGAAGCATGAGACTTCAACGGGACGTGAGGGTACTCTAGGATGGCCCTCTGGGGTAGGCCTAACAAAGCAGCACCTTCAGAGGTAGGTCTGTAGGTGTTCCATCGAGAGAGTATGCCTTGACTGCTTTTGCATTGCAGGCCTAACTAAGCGGACCTTTGTAGGCAGTCAAAGGTTGATGGATGGAGTAGGGTATTTGTATGACACGGTACTCTGATTTGCGAGTAGGTTTTAGTGGGTAGAACCTAAAAGGATTGTCGCATGCAGAGATCAAACCATCATTAACCAAGAGCTAGTTCGAGAAAGACTAGAGTTAAACCACCATGCCAATTATTCTTTCACTATCAAGACATTGGATGAGGGGCGCAACCAATTTGATGTATCGATTGTTTCCAGTAGGGCACAACCATTTAGCTCTTTAGAGGTCTTTCGATTAGTTGATGGAAGGCTGCATGGGGCCATAGCCACGGTGAGAAAAGAGACAAACCAAGTATAATATCTGTATTGTAGGCCTAATGAAACTGTCCTTTACAGATATAGAAATATAGAAAATCCCCGACTAAGTTCCATACAAGGTAGACCTTATTGGCGAGATTTAGGGAGTAGACAGAACGATTACGTATAGTCCTCAAAGTACGCATTGGGTGGTACATTGTGGATGTTCAAGCATTAGTATAGGCTAGTTCGGACACATTTTTACGATTTCATAGTAGACGACGGAACATCTGTATTGTAGGCCACACGAAGTTGTCCTTTATAGATGTAGTTACAGAATGCTCTAAAAGCAAGACGGTGGAATCCTTTTCGAGGAGGATACGGAAGGAACTATAGGTAGTATGTAGGGTCGATGCGGTTATTGGGCATGTAGCTATATATATATATATTATTAGTTTTTAATCTACTAGGGAGTAGATTGGTACGATTCATGCACAGAGGTGAGAGTATTATAAACCCAATAAACCTAACATAACAAAAAATGAAAATAAAATGGTATATGTATAATTAAGCTTAAAAGTGTATAATTTGTCCATGCACCAGAACTTTAGTTCTGACCCTTTTCTCATACATCCCACAGGTTAGGTATATGGTAGAGACATTCCAACTTTGAGACACTTGTTTAGAAAGTGGTATTCTCTCGGTGAGTATTTACTTACTATTATATTTTAATCAGTTCTACTGTGAGATATTTACATAAGCTCTAATATATTTGTCTTTGCCTATTTGTAGGATATCAGATACCCAACTCGGGCTTTAGTGGGCTTGGGTTTTAGCATTTTTGCAAAAAAATCCAGACCCACTAGAATTCGGGGTATTACATTTGGTATCAGAGCCTAGGTTTAGGGTTCCTAGGTAGATAGTGAGTGAACGTATTTTTGAATAAAATATAAAAACATTATGTAATAAAATCCAAATAGTCTCCAATTATAGATCTTAACATATGGAAATTTTTAGAAGTATTGCTAGTTGGGTTTGGGATGACCTAAGAGTTTTGAGCCCTAAGTTATTACAATTTATAGTGTATAATAAGCTATGTTTTGATATAAGATTAGTATCCATATGTCATCATAAGAAGTGGGACAGTTCCTAGGGATAATAGGGAGAGTATTTTTTATCTTGGAAGCAATAAGAGGTTTTAGTAAGGGAATGAGATTTCCAAAGTATAGGAAGGATAATCCTAGGGTAGTAAGAAGAAAATCCACTTTAAGTCTAGCCCAATAAAACGAAACTTTTTGGAATTGAAAAGTTGAAAAATATAATTGTTGATATGTTTGAAGTAAATATTGGGTTTTTGAAAAAAAAAAGTGGTACGAAATTTAAAATGGTTTTTATATGATGTAAATTTTAATTCTTTTTGAAGAATTATAGAGCATATATAGCTCGCTAGTTTCCTTGTAGATAAACAAAGATTTTAAAATATAAAAACCTTGAGTGTGTTAAGTATAAAAAACGTAGGTTACAATATATATTGTTGTAATAGATGTTTTCGTGAAAAATAAAGGAAGCATAGACTATGACACTATTGTTATAGTAGGTGACTCCTAAAGAAAATGTTTTTACATAGTATATGGGATTTATTAATATTTATTTTAACCGAATCCATATGCTAGTATTTCTGGGTTGTAGTAACGGTGTTTTATAGAACATCTGTTTTAACCCAAACAAAAATGTGTTTTGAACATGATTTCTAAGTATAGAAATAAAGTGGTTTGTAAGCACGCTTATTATTTAAATATGTATATGGATTTCTAGTTATGAAAATGTTAAAACAATTTTGAAAATGATTTCATCTGAAAATGATGTAAGTCAAATATTAGGAAATTAAAAAAATTTGTAGGAAATGTCTATTGTAAGTGAATATAGATTAAACATACTTTAATCTATTGGAATGAAGTGAATAATGGTATAATTTTCTATGAAACCAAACCGCAATTGAAGATGTTTTGTGCAAGTTATAGGGAATACGTCAAAGAGATGTACAAGGTATGGAAAGCACCATATTTTCTATAGCCTATTTCGATAAAATATAAAATAAGTTCCTTGTAATTTCACATAAACATGACATCCTCTTTTAAAAGATGCATAGAAGGTTTTAGCGTTAATGGTTTCTTATAAGAGAAAGTAGTTCCAATACATTAAGGCATAAAACCGTTAGGAATAATGAGAAGTGTAATAATTAGAGACAGTGTTAGTTAGGAGGGATATTATAGAGAGCCTTAGAAGGGAAGCTAAGCAATGAAAATTTCATATTTTTCCATTGATTATGCGCATGGGTTCCTTTCCATTGTATAAAGTCCTCAATTGTAGTAAGTTAGAAACTCCTCCAAGGTTAGGTAATTGGAAGAGTAGGAAAGTTAAAAGATTTTTAATAAAATAATTGTTCTTATCTACTCCAGTTTTTGTAAAATTGAAAATCTATGAAAAGAAGAGTTTTGAAAACATATAAGGGCATTTTCGAAAGTCAAGAAAATAAAATGTATTGCGGACAAGAAAGGCATGTTTAAAGAAAAATGGTTTGGTGAAAAAGTAAATAAGTTTTTGGAAGAGAAAAACTTAGCAAACAGTTACTATAAAAATCCAATTTTTTTTGGAAAGCTGTAAAGGATTTTCAAGGAAAAGAGGAATAAGTCTTAAACATAGAATTCATTAGTTTTCCCTTCTAGGATTAGGGAATAATTAAACTCAAAGAGCTGTAAAGATGCAAGTATAGAAAGATAAAATGTTAAGTAACCAAGTGCCTTTGAATTTAATAGAAACTTCAAAGTAACACTTTAAAAGGTAAGAATTTTAGGATTTGTTATTTCAAAAATTTAGAAGCTTTAATTTTTGAAATGAAATGATAAATATCAAACCAAACTTTTAAATTTGGAGTAGATCGGAATCATTTCCTAGATGTGATGGGAAAAGTGTAAGGCTATGTAGGAGATAGCAATGATTACTTTTAGAAGTAATAATAGAAGTTCCCGTAAAGTGCATAGGACACTAGTGAGAACCTAGGATGTCGCTTCATGTGTGTAGATTATAGAGGAATCGTGAAGTGATATTAGTAAGATTGTAAGACACATTTTGTTGGGATAGGTAGGCCTTAGTTGGGGAAAAATGAAAGGTAAAGGTAAAGAGAGAATTTTTCCAAGCTCAGATGCCTTTTTAGATAGAGACTACATAGATCGAAATCCTTATTCTTGCAGTAAATGAGACTTGGTTATTCCATTTTGAGCATGGAATGGAAGAGATGAATAGATCTTATTCATCATGAGTAATACAGCGTAAGTAAGTAATGAGTAATAGGCGGCAGGAGGAGCATATGAGTTACTTAGATTCTTAGAGTAGGACCTTTCCGTGTCAGAGCGGATATGGTCTTAGGCCTTCTAGCCCTAGATGATAGCTATGTTTAGCCGTTATATTTATCTATCTAGTATCGCTTTGTAGTAGGAGTTGTTTTCTCTTTTAGTTATGAGATTGTACTCCTATGTAAGCATTTAATTCCAATTGTAGTAAATCCGTGGTGATTAGTATGATGCTCTTTTTCTGTGATGTCCAAAGGATGAGAATAAAAATATAGGATGTAAGTAATAAAAGAAAAGTAAAAGAAGATAAGAGTAACTTAAAGGAAAACAACAAATTTAAAGAAAGCGGCAGAAACGTAAATAAAAATAAATGATAATTGCAGAAGAAAAATACATTTTTTTTCAAAAAATAAGCTTCGTAAATTTTTTGGAATGGAAGTTTTTCTTATGTAAATTGTGCTTAGGAAATAAAATAGAGATTTTTATAGAATAACGGCATAAGTTCCAAGTACAAAGAAAGAGGTGCACAAAAGTAAAAAGGAAAATGAGGTTTTTTATTTTCTACCTTCTTTTTGACATAAGAAATCAAGTTCGAAAAATTAGATTTTTTCGAAAGTGTAGTAGGATTTGGATGTAAAATTCATTGAACTATGCTCCTATTCAATAGGAGTGTGGAAAAAATTGGATGAAAAATGTTCTGAGTTTTCAAAAGATTGCATTCATATAAAATTGCAAGTATATTTAGGACGTGTGCATCATATTTAAAAAAGTAATTTTTAAAGAAGAAAAGCATTCATATAGGATACACCGCTTCGAAATTCATGAACATCCATATATTTTATGTTGAATGACACTTTGCAAAAGACACAGATGTTTGCAAAAATTGGACGTACACAAAATGGATGTGATTGAAAGAAATGCAGATTACGGATCTTAAGGCTAGGATTAACACTAGAGGGGGGTGAATAGTGTTTATAAAGAATTACTAAATTATGTTAATTTAGTCACAGATGTATGCAATCTACAGATACAGGGATAATCACAGAAACAAACACAGATGCAGAAATAAAATAAAAGCAGTAAAGGAAAGAACACACCGGATTTTATACTGGTTCGAAGTTACCCTACATCGAGTCCCGCAACACAAGTACGGATTTCCTTTCAAAAGCAATTATACAATTACACCCTCGATTTGAAGGCTACAAGGTACACCCTCTAGAATTTCAATCCTCTAGGCAGAGATACTTGATTTCCGGGCCACAAGTTTACCCAATTGATTTACCAAGGCTACAATCGCATCTTTTCTCGCTTGATTGATTTTCAAGGCCACAATCACACCTTTTCTCGCTTAATAGATTACAAAGAAATCTATAACTCTGAATAGCACTGAGAACCTAGTTGAGACAGTGATAGAGAATCAAACTAGAAGTAATCGAGTATGATTCAATATTGATTTCGGTGGAGTAATGGTAAGAGTATGCATTAAGAAATGTGGAAGAAGAAGAGGAGTTAAAAACCAGAAAATCTGATATAAAATTCGTTGAAACTAACCCCTATATATGGAAGAACAACACCCATGTCCATTCATGAAGAGTTATGGCGAATAGACACTTCTTTTGAAATTTAAATTTTGAACTCAACTGACACCATGTCGACATGGTCACCATAGGCATATCGACATCCCAAAGCAATTTTTGATGATTTGATTTTCTTTGAAAATAACCTTTATCTTATATTAAAACTATTTTAAACTTTTCTAATATACTTGACTATAGTTAAAATTCATAAGTAAATATAGAGAATAATATATATATAATTTAACTATAATTTTATATTTAAATCTTAAGTATAAATATTTAAAAGTTAAATATATTATTTTAAAAGATAGTTTAAAATCAGGAGTAATTTTGACTTTGAAATTAAAGATAATTTTGAGGCTAAGATTATTTAAAATCAGGATAGAGGTTTTTGATGCTTTTAAAAGGAAGGTTTTGAAAACATTTTGAAAACAGGATATAATTTTGAAAAAACATTTTGAACAAAAAGTTAGCGAATACAAAACAATGTTCCACTAGATTTTTCTTAGGTTCCATCCTGCTTAGGGTTCCATCCCTTTAACAGGCTCGAAGTGGATTCAATTCCACGAATAAATTGGATTTTAAGATGCTAGTGCTTTTCTATGAGTTTTAACAAAATTTCTTATTAAAGATTAAATTACTTCAATTCTTGAAATCTTGATATTCTTGATACTCATGAGTCTTCAATCTTGATATCTTGAATCTCTATACTGTACAGTCTTCATTCTTGGTACTTGCATGGTTAAAACCTGCATATACATATATCTAAACTCATAATGTTAGTATTTATATTTTATAATCTATTCTAAGGTTGTTGTCATCAAAACCATCATCTCACAGACTAACAATCTCCCAACCTTTGTTTATAAAATATTAATTCTATCCTAATAACTCCCCTTAATCTATAACTCCCCCTTAATTTATGCCTAACTAACCTATTTTATACTTCTCCCCCTTTATCATCAACAAAAACAAACTCTAAACTTTATAACTCCAAACGATATAACTCTCCCTAATTCTAATATACTATGTGATTATATAATAGTGTTATCATAAACAATCAACACTTAGATCTAATAATAAATCTAATCCTAAACTACTAACTATCTTAAGTATATAATAATTGTATAGTTATATGTATTAATAAGAAGAACACATATAAGAACACAATTAATTTATTAATCATATAGTTGAATGTACATCTTTCGTTGTAAACGTTTGAAGGAATAAACAACAATGGTAAAGAAAGAGAAGAAACTAATGTGTGTTTTTAAACATAGAAGATCTATGAATCGAACAATTTGGATAGTGGAAACAGAAATTTCCACGTTGTTCGACAAGATTCCCATTCTTGTCAAAACACACTTCTCCAACACAGATGACTTGGTCATCATCCTCCGTGTGCGCTTCATCCATGGGTACTTCCTCTTCTTCTTCTTCTTCGCTGGCCTCTTGATTGAGTGAAGAATCTTCATCAATCAAGATAGGGTAGGCTTGATTATGCATTATGAATTTTTGTAAATTCCTAAGAATATTGCCTTGCTTCTCTTATTCCTTTGCCATATGGAGTTGAATCACTTGAATTTCAGTCATTGTTTGAAGTGCATCCTTCAGAGAGTCCTCTATTTTAGTCACATGAGCGAGAGTAGTACGTTGAAATGGACCAGACGTAGGAGAGGGGAACGAAAAGGTTGATTTTATGTTTGATTTGGAAGAGGAGGCCATTGATTATTTGATTTCAAAGAGAAGAACAGAAAGATGACAGAAATGATGAATAGAATTTCGAAAATGTGAAGAATATATAACCAATTATTTTGAATTTTGGTAGGAAAAGAATTTAAAAAAGAAAAACGTTGCATGTCGACATGGGTATATGGGAGATGTCGACATGGTCCTTTTTATTTTTTCTATTTGATTTATTTTAATGTTAATTATTAATTATAATTGTTATTTATATTTTATATTTCAGTTATAGAACAAACACCTAATTCTCTTCTAAATTTAGTAAATACTGATTCATTTAAGGTTTTGTTAAGATATCAGCAATTTGATTCTCAGAATTGATATAATCGAGAGTAACTACTTCCTTACTTATATTATCTCCGAGAAAATGATGTCTGATATCAATATGTTTAGTTCGAGCATGTTGAGTAGCATTTTCGGATAAATTTATCGCACTCGTATTGTCACAATAAATCGGTGATTTTGAAAATTTTAAACCAAAATCTTTTAAAGTTTGTTGCATATATATTACTTGAGAACAAGCCAAAGCAGCAGAAATATACTCTGCTTTAGTTGTTGATAAAGAAACTGTGTTTTTCTTTTTACTAAGCCAAGAAACCAGAGAATGCCCCAAAAAGTGACAAGTCCCACTTGTACCTTTTCGGTCTGATTTACAACCATCATAGTCAGCATCACAGTAAGATATTAAGTCAAAAGAATCATTTTTAGGGTAAAATAAACCATAATTAGATGTGTGTTTAACATATCTTATGATTCGTTTTACGGCTTTTAAGTGGATCTCTTTAGGTTGGGATTGATATCTGGCATAGAGACAAACATTATGCATGATATCAGGTCTACTTGCAGTAATATAGAGTAGTGATCCAATCATTCCTCTATATACTTTTTGATCGACATCTTTCGAGAGATCTTCTTTACTAAGGTACTCATTGGTTGCCATGGGAGTGGATTTTCCACTCGTAATAGTCAAACCAAATTTACTAATTAGGTTTTTAGCATATTTTTCTTGACTAATAAAGATACCATTATCTAATTATTTTATTTGTAATCCTAAAAAGAAATTTAATTCACCCATATGACTCATCTCAAACTCTTTTGTCATTATTTCAGAAAATTCTTTATTCATTTCAAAATTAGTTGATCCAAAAATGATATCATCTACGTAAACTTGTACTAGTTGAATATCATTTTCATGTCTTTTAATAAAAAGAGTATTATCTACTTTACCAATTTCAAAATTAGATTGCAATTAATAAGATCTTAGTCTATCATACCAGGCTCTAGGAGCTTGTTTTAGACCATATAAAGCTTTCTTAAGTTTGTAAACATGATTTGGTAATTTATCATTTTCAAAGAGTGTTGGTTGTTCAACATATACTTCTTATTTTACGAATCCATTTAAAAAGGTACTTTTAACATCCATTTGAAATAATTTGAAATTATTATGATTTGCAAAAGCAAGTAGAATCCTAATGGCTTCCAATCTTGCTACGGGAGCAAAGGTTTCATCAAAATCTATTCCTTCTTCTTGACAATAACCTTGAGCGACTAATCGAGATTTATTTCTAACTACCTCTCCTTGTTCATTCATTTTATTTTTATAAACACATTTAGTTCCCATTATAGTTTTATTTTCAGGTCCAGGAACAAGTTCCTAAACATCATTTCTAGTAAATTGATTTAATTCTTCTTGCATAGCCAAAATCCATGAATCATCAGTTGATGCTTCTTTTGAATTTTTCGCGTTCAATAGTTGATATAAAAGCTACATTACTCATTTGACTTAATTGATTTCTAGTTTTAACAAAATATTGCATATCTCCCAGTATATTTTCTATAGGATGATCTTTTAAAAGTTTTGTCCTTTTATTAGGATGATTAATTTCATTATTAGTCTGAATTTGTATCTTAAATTTTTTTGAAATTTTCATCAAATGAAACATGCATTGTTTCTTCAGTGGTGTTAGTTTTTTAAATTAAACACTCTGTATGCTTTACTTCTATTAGAGTATCCGATAAAGATTCCTTTGTCGGATTTAGGATCAAATTTATCCAAATTATCTTTTGTATTTAAAATAAAGCATTTGCTTCCAAAAATTCTGAAATAAGATACCTTAGGTTTCTTTGAATAAAGAAGTTCGTAAGATGTCTTATCAGTTAGAGGTCTAATTAAAATTCTATTTAAAATATAACAGGAGGTAGCAACTGCTTCTGCCCAAAAATTCTTTGGTAAATTACTATCTGAAAGCATAGTTCTCGCACACTCTTGAATCGTCATGTTTTTACGTTCTACTACTCCGTTTTGTTGTGGAGTTCTCAAAAATGAAAAATTGTGAGTTATTCCCTTTTTATTGCAAAAATCCTCAAACTTTTCATTTTCAAATTCACCACCGTGATCACTTCGAATAGTTATAGTTTTTAGAGAAAATTGATTTTGAATTCTTTTTGAAAAGGTCTTAAAACAATCAAAAGTATCACTTTTATGTTTCAAAAATATTGTCCATGTAAATCTAGAATAATCATCTACAATTACAAAAACATATTTACTATGGTTTATTGACAAAATTTGAGATGGACCAAATAAATCAAGATGAAGTAATTCAAGAGGTTTTGAAGTTGAAATCATATCTTTTAATTTAAAGGAAATTTTTCTAAGTTTTCCTAATTGACATGCATCACATAAACTATCTACTTTAAAATTCATTTTAGGGAGACCTCTTACTGGATCATGTTTTGACAGTCTAGATAAGAGTTTGAAATTCAAATGCCCAAATCTCTTATGCCAAATACAAGGGTCACTTGTATTTGCCAACAAACACAGGTTATCATTTGAAACTTTCATGCTAAGAATATAAATATTCTTTTTCCTGACTCCCTCAAATATTATGGTTGAATTATTATCTTCGATGTAACATTTATCTTTTTAAAATTTAATTTTATATCCTTTATCGCAGAGTTGACTTATATTTTGCAGATTATGTTTTATATTCTTAATTGGCAAAATATTAGCAATAGTAGGAGTTTCAGAACTACCGACTTTGCCGATGCCAATCACATATCCTTTTGAATTATCTCCAAAGTTAACCAGTCCTCCGTCTTTGTATATAATATCATTCGGTATTTCTGGATTGCCAGTAATGTGTCTAGAACACCCACTCTCAAGTATCCATTTGTTCTTTCTGATCTGCACAATTTGTCCGTTGTGGATAGATTGCTCAACAGCCATAAAGCATGATTCCTGCACATCAAACAATTTTGATAGATAACTTGAATTTGAATATTGATTATATGCAGACTCATGAAACAATGATGATTTGAATGTTTCTAAACCAATATTAACAAATATAGCCATTTTAACAACTTTTTTCAAAAATTAGATTATGAAACTTTGAAAACCTTTCTCTGATACCAATTGAAAGAAATGCGGATTATGGATCTTAAGGCTAGGATTAACACTAGAGGGGGGTGAATAGTGTTTATAAAGAATTACTAAATCTTTTTGGGTTTATGTTAATTTAGACAAAGATGTATGCAATCTACATATACAGGGATAATCACAGAAACAAACACAGATGCAGAAATAAAATAAAAGCAGTGAAGGAAAGAACACACCGGATTTTATACTGGTTCGTAGTTACCCCACATCCAGTCCCGCAACAGAAGTACGGATTTCCTTTCAAAAGCAATTATACAATTACACCCTCGATTTCAAGGCTACAAGGTACACCCTCCAGAATTTCAATCCTCTAGGCAGAGATACTTGATTTTCGGGCCACAAGTTTACCCAATTGATTTACCAAGTACAATCATACCTTTTCTCGCTTGATTGATTTTCAAGGCCACAATCACACCTTTTCTCGCTTAATAGATTACAAAGAAATCTATAACTCTGAATAGCACCGAGAACCTTGTTGAGACAGTGATAGAGAATCAAACTAGAAGTAATCGAGTATGATTCAATATTGATTTCGGTGGAGTAATGGTAAGAGTATGCATTAAGAAATATGGAAGAAGAAGAGGAGTGAAAAACCAGAAAATCTGATATAAAATTCGTTGAAACTAACCCTTATTATAGAAGAACAACAACTATGTCCATTCATGAAGAGTTATGGCGAATAGACACTTCTTTTGAAATTTAAATTTTGAACTCAACTGACACCATATTGACATGGTCACCATAGGCATGTCAATATCCCAAAGCAATTTTTGATGATATGATTTTCTTTGAAAATAACCTTTATCTTATATTAAAACTATTTTAAACTTTTCTAATATACTTGACTATAGTTAAAATTCATAAGTAAATATAGAGAATAATATATATAAAATTTAACTATAATTTTATATTTAAATCTTAAGTATAAATATTTAAAAGTTAAATATATTATTTTAAAAGATAGTTTAAAATCAGGAGTAATTTTGACTTTGGAATTAAAGATAATTTTGAGGCTAAAATTATTTAAAATCAGGATAGAAGTTTTTGATGCTTTTAAAAGGAAGGTTTTGAAAACATTTTGAAAACATGATATAATTTTGAAAAATCATTTTGAATAAAAAGTTAGCGGATACAAAACAATGTTCCACTAGATATTTCGTAGGTTCCATCCTACTTACGGTTCCATCCCTTTAACAGGCTCGAAGTGAATTCCATTCCACGAATAAATTGGTTTTTAAGATGCAAGTGCTTTTCTATGAGTTTTAACAAAATTTCTAATTAAAGAATAAATTACTTCAATTCTTGAACTCTTGATATTCTTGACACTCATGAGTCTTCAATCTTGGTATCTTGAATCTCTATACTGTACAGTCTTCATTCTTGGTACCTGCATGGTTAAAACCTGCATATACATATATCTAAACTTATAGTGTTAGTATTTATATTTTATAATCTATTCTAAGGTTGTTGTCATCAAAACCATCATCTCACGGACTAACAGTGATTAATGCGGAGAATTACATAGTTTTACCCTTATCAAATTTCGGGGACGAAATTTCCTAAAGGGTGGGAGAATGTAACAGCCCAAAATTTCCTAAAGGGTGGAAGAATATAACATCCCACATTTTTATATAATTAAATAACCATAATAATTATAAACAATGAAAATGATCATTTTTGAAATTGTCAGAATATGGCCTCGAAACTTATACCGTTGTGTTCGTGGCAATTTTCTGATTAATTTGAATTTGTAATATACCTCGAACGGACTTCGTACGAAAAAGTTATTGACGTTCAAAGTTCTGTATCATGAAATAATTATAGGTATAAATGTGCGCAAATATATTTGTTTATAAATATATGTGCATATGAATTTCAGAAGAAACGCATGTTTGAATTTCAAAATAAACGCATGTCATAAAAGAAATTAATTGACATCAGCAATTAGAGGTAATTAATTAACATTAGTAGGAAATGTTAATCAAATCGGCAATTAAAGGAAATTAATTTACATTAATTAGCAATGTTTAAATTTTAAAATAAGCATGTATTATAAAGGGAATTAAATTTTCAATTGATGGAAATTATTTAGAATGAATAGGCAACGATTAAAAGTTGGTGTTTAATAAATTTATTTTTGTGCAATCTCAAACGTTGGTTTCTAAATCCAATGATCCACAGTAAGCCTGCGACGTGGTTGCATCAGATTCAATCCTAAAATCTGATGGTCTGAGATCCCCAAACTCCCCTATACCTAGGCCTAGCTGTTTTCTCACAATCAGATTTTCTCCCAATTGGTTTCATTGCCTGAGGATGAACCCTAAATAGAAAATATTTCTATGGAGAAGATCTTCTTAATAAAAATATTAGACACCTTAAAAGGGAATCCAGGAAGGACAAAGGGCAAAGCTAAGGATGAGCAAAGCTAAGGATGACAAGTGAGTGGACTAAAATTATATATCTTTTACGTTTGTGATATTTTATCGTTAGATTCCCGTTAAATATTTTAATTCATCATTTACTTCAGTAATTAATTCTGTTAGTTATTTATGTTTAGACTATAAATTTTATATGAGAACTTATATTTAATTATTATTTATATGGAAAAGAAAGAAATCTAGTTAAATATGGATAATATTAGGCTTAACAGTTATAGAAAATGGCTTAAGCCTTAAAGTAAGAAATTTACAGTAAATTATGCTAAAACGGGAGAAATAAATGAAAAAGGAGAAAACCTAATAACTTGATTTGGAAGCTAGTGATAGATCAGTTGGTTGGTTCAGAAAAGTTAACACATTTTCATAGTTTAATATTGCAAAAATAACGATAAACGTAACTGCAAGAATAAAAAAAAGAAAAAGGGAATTGGTGTAAAATAGACACATATTTGAATGTTGCATTACCTAAAAGTTAAAGAAACAATAAAAGAAATAACTTGCAATTTCGAGTTATTTTTTATAGCATTATTTAGTATTAAAATATGGACATGGATCTTTAGCACAGTTTTTTTAACCAACCAAATAGAATAGAACTACTTTCTAGAATTAAAGGGGCTAAAGTGAAGAGTTAAAGAAACTAAAGAAGAAATCAAGTTAATTATTTGAAAAATTAGAAACAGTAAACAGAAATGTGCCTAGATCTGCATTTACTGCGAAGATAGTAGAATAAAAGCAAAGCAGTTTTATGATAAGTAAATTTGTGACAGTCAGACGTAGTCCCGAGCCAAGATTGTCATATAATATAAGAGAACTAAAGAGAATTCAATATCATAATAAAAGAAGACAGACTATAATGGAAAAGAGACACGTAAAATTATATTTATATCATGTAGATTATAAAAGAATGTAGAAGTAACAATTGCAAGTATAATTATAATTAAGTTATAATTAGAGATAACAGAAAAGACTTATTTCAAAACTTACACTAAGTTAATAAGCAAACATAAAAGAAAGGCCCATACCAACATCATTCCTTTTCAGTCAGGAACCGATAGCCTCACAATAGTTAGGTGAGGCAGGGACACGCTTATGCTGATTAGCGTAAATGAGTAGCCAACAGAATTAGAAAAGTAAACTAAACGCATAAGAAAAGATTAGATGCAGGGTCTAATAAAATGGTAAGATGCGTTTGAAGCAGCCCAAAGGATGAAGAGCCTAACAAAGCAGTTCACCGCAGATTTTTAGCATAGAAATAGCATGTCCACCTTAAATTAATTTGGGTTAAAAGGAAGTACGAGACTTCAACGGGACGTGACTATTCTAGGATGACCCTCTAGGGTAGGCCTAATGAAGCTTCATGCCCGGAGGCAGGTTTGTAGGTGTTCCATCAAGAGAGTATGCCTTGACAGCTTTTGCAATGCAAGCCTAACGAAGCGGACCTTTGTAGGTAGTCAACATGTTGATGAATGGAGTAGGGTATTCGTATGACATCGTACTCTAACTTGCGAGTAGGTTTTAGTAGGAACGACACAAAAGGATAGTCGCACGCAGATATCAAGCCATCATCAACCAAGAGCGAGTTCGGGAAAGACTAGATTTAAACCAACAGACCAAGGATTCTTTCACTATCGAGGCATTGGATGAGGGACGCAGCCAATTTGTTGTTTAGAATGTTTGCAGTAGGGCATAGCCATCTAGCTCTTAGAGGTCTTTTAATTAGTTGAGGAGTGGCTGCGTAGGGCCATAGCCACATGAGAAAAGAGACAAACCAAGTAGAATATTTGTATTCTAGGCCTAACGAAGTTGTCCTTTACAGATATAGAAAATCCCGACTATAGTGAGACCGTCAGTTCCTGACTGAAAGGGAATGCTGTTGTTATGGGCCACTTCTATTGTCTTGCATATTAACTTAATCCAAAATCTAAATTAACTCAAATAAGCCTATTCAGTTATTTCTACTCTATTTGCTTATTAACTTGATTTAAGCCATACAATAAGCTTTTCAGTTCTTTCTACTTAATTATAACCTATGTTATAATTTTACTTGCAATTTTAACTTTTATTCTATTTTAGAATCTATATATTATAAATATAATTACAAGCATCCCTTTTCTATTCTAGTCTATCTTCTTTTATTATGATATTGAATTCTCTTTAATTCTCATATATTATATGACAATCTTGGCTTGGGACTACGTCCGACTGTCACAAATTTACTTATCAAATAACTGGTTTGCATTTTATTTTATTATCTGCATAGTAAATGCAGATCTAGTTACATTTCTATCTATAGCTTCTAGTCTTGTCTAATAATAAACTTGATTCCTTCTTTAATTCCTATAATTCTTTACTTTATTTTCTTATATTCTAGGAAGTAGTTCTATTTTATTTGGTTGGTTACAAAAACTGTGCTAAAAATCCATTTCCATGTTTTAATACTAAATAATGCTATAACAATAATTCGTAACTGCAATATATTTCTTTTTATTATTTCTTTACTTTTTGGATAGTGCAAAACATATTAGTTTCTCTATTTTACACTAGTTCTCTTTTTCTTTCTTTTATTCTTGCAATTACATTTATCGTTATCTTTTAAATATTAAACTATGGAAATGTATCCTCTTTTCTAAACTAACCAATAAATCTATCACTTTACTTCCAAATCAAGTTATTAGATTTTCCCTTTTATTTTCCTCGTTTTAGCATAATTTACTGCAAATTTCTCTTTTTCTCCTTTTTTCAGCTTTTCTTATGTTACATCTAATTTCTATAAAACCAGTGTTCTTCTATTTTAGTCCATATTTGCAAATTCTTCTCTTTACACTTTTATTCGCGTAAAAAGTAATAACGAAGAAGCTAACATTTATAGGCTAATTTTCAACTTTAAAATAGATGTAAATAATTGTAAATTTCTTACTTTTAGGCTTATGCCTTTCTCTAACTGTCAACCCTAATATTAATTAAACATAAGCTCTCCTATACAATTTACAATCTAAGCATGACTAATTAACAAAATTAATTACTAAATAAAATTATTTAACTAGAATCTAACGATAATATATCATAAATGTAAAGGACATATAATTAAATCCACTCACTTGTCATCCTTAGCTTTAAATCTCTATCTTCTAAAATTACTACGCCATTCTATGACTTCTCTCTTTTAATTTGTTGCAATTTCTCTATTTTGTTCATATATATTTTATTTGGATTTTTATTTGGTGAAGATTTGTGAGAAATAGGAGAAAAGAATGAAGAAAGAAGCCATTATTTACTATAGGAGTGGGATGGAGAAAGTGTCGGCTGATGGGAAGAATTACATTACGTTCTCTCTTATATAGATGCTGCCCACCAATTACCTAATTACTCCTCTACTTAATTGATCCTTCAATTAATTTTTATGTGCAACAATATACTACTTATGTGTACACATTCAAATTAGGTCAACTATTATTTCTTTTCCTTATTAATTGACATTTTCTATAGATTACGTTACAATCCTAATTAATAGCTGCATTAATAGATTAACATGTCACCTTTATTAGTTAGTTTTTTTAATTAATATTTTACACATTATAACGTTTCACTAATTGGTATGTCAATTACTTTCACCATTCAATTAACATATATATTTAATATGCATATATTATATTTTTTATCCTGATTTGAATTTGAACATTTATTTGTTACATTTATATGTAAACCTCTTTAAATTAAGGGATCTGATATATATGTATACACATGTTATATATTAGTCTCTACTATTAATTCACATATTAATTAATTGCACTTTTTAGTTGATTCTGTTTGCAATGTTAATTATTCCCTTTATTTTTTCCCCTCTTACATCTTATTCTCTTAATAATTTATGTTCATTACAAACATAATAAATTTGTTACTACTTTTATAAATATCCTATGAATTAATTGCAAATGTTTATAATTGATAAAATTTCCATGTTTGTATATGTAATTATTTCTGGCACTAAAACTTCAAATAGCTATAACTTCTCCGTTTGAAGACCATTCAGAAAATGTTATATATGAAATTTGATCAGAAAATTGTCATGAACACAATGGTATAAGGTCCTTGGTAAAATTTCAGCATTAGCAAAAATTCATTTTTCACTGTTTTTATAGTTATCAGTTAAATTTATTTTAATTTAACTGTCAATAAAATGTGGCGTGTTACACATATATGCATTTGTTATTGATTACATGTATGGATTTTCCTATGTAAAATTAGTATTCCCTCATAACTTACCGTGTATAGTAATCATTGACCACAATAGTTGTTTATTAACATGTGACATTTACTCATTTACGCATACCCTAAATTAATCTGTCGTGTTAATAATACTTACCATGCTTACATTATGAATAAAAACTTGTCATGAATTAGAACACAAAATTAAACCAAGTAGACTAAAATAGTATCAGACTGAATACTTAGTAAAGATAAATCATAGTATACAAACACAAATGTTTTAATCTAAGTTAATTAAATTAGAATTAGAGCAATGAACTCATTGATTAATGATCGGCTTCGGTCTTCGGCTCCTTGTCATCAAGTCACCAACTTCCCTACGTCTTACCCCATACATGGCCTTACACTTTACAAAGACTTGTTTATGGTTAATAGTCACGAAGGCATGGTCACTATGACTCCTTTGTAAGGAGGTGCCCCGAATATGATTTAGTAAAAATACCATATTCATGCAAACAAAATAAGATCTAGCCAAATTAATAAAACAATTTTTTTGTTTTTTTCCCTTGCTGTCGACGCACTCAACCCAAAAAAGAACCCATTCTATGAGAGCAAAAAAAGAGATAGTGAACTCTTCTTATTAATACTAGAATTGGCCCGTGCTTCGCACATGGGCTGTTTATATTATTGTAAATGGAAAGCAAGGGCATTTTTCGAATTTCAAAAGGACGCCGAGTAAATTAATTCAACGAATTTTCTTTATTAGTAGGAGAGATATAGGTGTATCCAATACCAATAAAAGGAAAATAATATTAAAAGTGATCCCACACATTTCATTAAATTTAGCAATGAATTTTCTCAAATATGACATGGGTATATGATATGCAAGCTATATATCTATGATAAGTTCATAGAATATAAACAGAAGTAGAAAACTATGTCCTACAAAAGAAGTAATACAATTCAATTTGATCGATAATTGAGTTTCTTGGATAAGAGTTCAAAGGTTACCTAAATAGAATATGTTTCTCAAAGTTACTCCTCCCTATGCTACATCACTATGTACCAATAAGGAGTAATCAGACTTAGTCGGATAAACTATAAATGATAATGAGAAGTTGAGTTACTACTTTCTATAGGGATAAGTGTTTAATATAAATGCATACGTTGAATTTAGTTTCATCTAAAGCTGAGATTACGATTCCATATAAGATATGGATAGGAAAAAAAACCTATCTTAAATTGTTTAATATATGTGATTGACCGATCTATGTTATAAACGTATTCATCAACTCAAGGCTAAATTTATCTATGTAAGCCTATGTGCAGTTTATAAAATATTTTGAATGCCTATCTCATTACATTGAGAAACAAATTTATTGTTTCATGATACACCACCTTCCAACCAAAGGAATTTCTTTCAAGGGAAGTTGGTGGTATTGTGATGGACACGAATATGATCCAATATTCTAACATGAAAAAAATTATATAGATGATACAAATTTAACCAAGCTCAAAAGGACACATCTCCTTAGAATGTCTAATAATAAAATCTCACACATTGAGAAATTAAAAGTTTCTCACCGATGTCGAGAAAATGGATTGTTAGTATTAAAAATCTCCTTAGTTGTCGATTGGAATGAATAGTATAAACTTTGCCAATTGGGATGATGCTCTAAGTCAAAAATAGATTCCAAGTACATTGAAAAAATCTTATTTTGGAAGCTATGCCGTAAAGGATATGATCCAATGGCAACATGTGAATCTTCGAGAGGAAGATCAATGTAGTTGGAAAAGTAAAAAAGCAAGATGGTTGGAAATGACCTTATCAATTTGTAATGTTGAAATTAGTGAAGCAATTCCTCTAGTCAACATGCTTAAGTCCTTTCAGATTCTAATTTCAAATTATCACACAATATCACTATGATTTTTAGTATATCGATGTTAAAACGGAACTTCTAAATAATGATTCAAAGGTGACTGTCTGCATACTATAGCAAGAATGTATCAAAGTTAGTGGGAGCAATAATAAAGGTTATGGACTGACTAACACACGATCTTAAACAAGCATTCAAAGATTGAGCAAGTATTTTGATAGAAAAACCAAATAGTTTGGTTTTAGTCAAAATGCAGCGAAAGCATGTGTCTATGAGAAAGAAAATCGAAGTACTAAAGCATTTTACCATTATAAGTAACTGATTGGTAATGATGTACCCTTGTTAAAATCAGTTAAATCCTGGTTGTTTGATTCCCAATGAAAGATTTGAAAGTAACACCCATTATAATCAGTACAAGAGGATGTTCAGATTGTCTCAATCAAGATACATATATGCCATATTTAAAAGTTCAATATTGCGCATATGAGATGGATTCCTAATACATCGCAGTAGGAATCATCATATATATTAGATCAAAATTGGAAAATGCATTTGATGCACCGAGCGAATATTAAATCTGAGTTAAAATTACTAAATGGTAGTCAAGAGTATTCTTGAGTATTTAGGAAATACTAGATATTTTTAAGAAAATAACGAACTCTTTATGAAGGAATGTTCAAACTCAATTACTAAAACTTTATAAGTGGCATCAAAATAGTAAGTCAATCTTAAATTCATATTTACCCTTAATAAAGGGAATTCTGTTGGAAATGTTCCAAACGAGAGTGGAAGATTCAATTATAAACTTAAGAAAATTGCCTTGAATGGTGCCACATTGAAAACAACACACGTGTGCAAATTAGGTAGAAAGTTAGGGATGGTTCTTACCATTGAAAATGCAATAACATATTGTGATATCTATGATGTGATATAGATTGTAATAGGAACCAACGGATTGATAATAGGTTGAGATATGTTCTTCGTAATTAACATGTGGTGAAAGAGTTTATCGGTGACAGAGAATTATAATTGAAAAGTAGAAACAAAATAATAATATTATAGATCCACTCACCATGGCCCTTTCCTATGTTGTTTAGGAATAATGATCGAGCATATGGTTAAGAGTCATTATAATTTTCCGCAATTGCAAGTGAGAGAATGGTAGAGTTACGGGTGTGCCCTAGGAGAAATTATGTAATTTGATTATTTAACACTTATAGTGAATCTTAATACAAATAAAGTAATCTTTTGGTTTTATTTTCTACTGTACTAGCGTGTAACCCATGCATTGCATATCGCATCTTGTAGAAAAATAATGTTACAAATGTTTTTGAAGAATAAAATTTATTAAGGATATACGGTGAATTTTTTAGGATAAATGGGTTATAAATTGAAGTTATTATATTTCTACGCCTGCAGTTTTGTTTATGAGATCAATGAGTTTCTATAATAGAATAAAAATTGAATTATTTTTTTCATGAAAATGAGTTATATCTTGGTTTACTATTTTTTAAGATTCAATAATAATTAAACAATTAACTAAAAGTTATAATTTTGAATTAATTTTGAAATTAGTATTTTTATAAAATTTTATAGACAAATATTTGCATACATAGAATATTGAACACTAAGCTTTTGATATATTTGAATAAAAAATAAATGATGAATATGTTTGCTCCAAAATTGGTCACAAACACCCAATTGTCGATTAAAGCACCCATATATGAACGCGGATCAACCATTAATGATCACCAATCATAGGTCTAAGTTACATAGAGAACAAAAATAAAGATTCACAAACTTAAAACGGAAAGAAATTAACAGAGGCACAGGTTTATAGTGGTTCGGCTATCTCCGACCTACGTCCACTCCAAAAGTTAATCTTTTATTGACATTCCTTGCTGGTCACAATTGATTACAGCAGATTACAATGAAGAAATTCGAGTACAACAGCTGCTATGGAGTGCAAAGTTGAATCGGGCAGAGTATGGACATTAAGAAGCTAAAGGATCCTTTTTTGTAGACTATAGGTTGCTATTTTTGGTGCTCCATGCAAATATCTCGTCCAAACTTCAGGAGTCTCCTTCTGGCACGTGAGTGGGTCCACACGATCGATCCTGTGAGGTTTCGGCTCGATCCATGATCGATACGAATGTAATTCGTATCAATCAAGATTTTGTCCAATGGAGTCGAAACTTGGCATGAACCTTCCTTGGCTTGTACGTAAGCTCCTATGAAAATTTCATAGCAGTTGGACTTGTAGAGTGTGAGATATGATCGATGCAAGTTCGTGTTCATGGATTGGCTGCTGTGTTCACCATTTGGTCTCCATACTCTTCTTCCTTCAAATTTATCCATCTGACATCAATGACGTGTCACGAAGATCCAGGGGAGATCCACCTATCGCGCCACTTTGACTGCTTCCTTCGCATCGATCGATACAAATACGATCGATACGAACACTGCTCCTAAGTCCTTTATATCTACTCAACACGGCTATCCTGCGCACGTTCTCCAGTCTATTTCGAGTCGATGCATGAGAGGGTCCTTCGTATCAATCAATAATTGATCGATACGAAATGCTCACCAAATCCATCGGCCACTGTTTCATCCTTCGTATCGATCCTACCCTTGATCGATACAAAGTGCACTGACATACTTCATCATCCAGTCGACATGAACTTATCGATACGAAGTTCACAGCTTGAGTTCATCCTGATCGATATGAAATGACCGAGTTGAACAAACCATCTTGCGCCCATCTATTCAATCCAAGCCCATATCCATCGAGTCGAAACCCATTTAATCTTCTCCTAATCAATACGAACACGCTGTTCGTCTCCAAGCTGATCGATAAGAACAACTCGATCACATCTGTGCCGGACCGATACGAAATCATCGATACGAAGCACGCCCGTGTCTCCATCCTAATCGATATGAAAATCATTGTCTCGAACCCATGCTGATCGATATGAATAGTATCGATACGAACCATTTTTCACGGACTCTAACCCATCCATATCTCGAGCATACGAACTTCGATTGACCTGAAATTTGAAATATAGCATCTCCTAGCCTTGATCATCACTCTCGATCGATTCTGTCTTGATCGGAGCTCGGCCAAATTTTAGCGACATCGATCACAGCCTTGTTTCCAAACGATTTTCAATCCTAATACCCATCCTTTTCCAGCTAATTAATTGATATTTCAACTTTGACAAAAAGGTGGGATAACATTTGCCCCCCAAAACATGCCTTGTGATAAGAGGGTGTGTTTTGAATAGTTCCGAATCCGATATCCGAAGTCCATATTCCGCCTGTAGCCATACCATCCGATTCATAATCCAATCTATTACCAAGCCATCCCAACCAAGTGCATCGTTCTCGAATCTCCGAGTCGATGTCCAATTTCGTATCCAGTAACCAAAGACTTAGCCAATTCCATATCCATCCGAACTTGATATCCGAATCCTAATCCATCTTATCCAGTAACCAATAACTGAACCCAGGACCTCTCCGGGTCGATATCCAAATCCTTTGTCGTTCATACCTGATATCCTATCAATAACCTCTTCGGGTTCATGCTAAGCGTAATCCACGCTCAGTGACCTAAGCCAAGCAATGACTTGGTACCCATGGTTCAGTGTCCCTGAACGTTGAGTAATGTCATGGCTTAAGTCTGTAACGACCCGATATTTTCAGCCATTCGCATCCATTATAAGTGTATAGGTAGAAACTCATGCCGGAATTGAATTGCTCAAAATAACGCGTTGTAAATAAAAATTTGGCAAATCTTAGAATATACAGTAAATAAAAATCACAGATCACAGACACAGAGTATATAAAAATGCAGCGGAAGAAAAAGAGATAGTAGTTCATGAAGCTACTATATAAAATATAAGATACATCAGAGTTAAATAAGATACAACAGAAGAGTAACAGGATACATCGGGTACAAATCAGATACATCACTGAACCACTGGATACTGAAACAAAATAGATGGCTGGATCTTCAAGGAAAGCTCCAACGCCGAAGGTGAATCTTGAATGCTAACTCAATCAATCTGACTCGAGCGTAAAGCAAAACACAAAACACTCGAGTCAGGACATAAATACTTATAAACTGTAAATCAACTCAAGTGAACAGTAACAAAATGCATCAGTAACTTAAAGGATGCTTGGGACCGCCCATCCTCTAAGGATCCGTTAAACTATTTACTATGTAGTAATATACGCTATATACGGTAGTGTCTAATCAGTAAAGTATAATCATATAGAAAATAGCGTTAAGGGGATGGTGAACATTAACCCGGTCGGATCTTTAAAACCAAAATCGTAGTGGGCTCGATATAAGGATATGACACGGCACGCGAGGCAATGCCAGGGTGGATACACCGTTTGCACTCCCGGACCAGTGGTGACGGCAAGCCAGCAGCTTCCGCCCACCTCGAACAATACCCCCGAATCAAAGTGGTGCCACCGAATCGAATCACAACGGTAATAGAATAGTTTCCGATGGAGCATGCTCGATGAAAGGGTGCGACCCTTTGTGTAGCCCGGTATAGCTCCTGTTTTAGTCATATATGCCAACTCACGGGAGTTAGGTCCACGTAATATACCTCGAGAACGTCGCCACCATCCTACTTCATTCTGGAATCTCCACCGCGTACACAGTTGTTAAAGTGGTTTTGGGTATTGGCCGGCTATAAGACAATATCCGATCCCGGTCTCTTTAACAACCAATCGTTATTATAACCCGTAGTTATAACTTTAAAACAATATTTTATACTTCAAAATAAAATATCTTTTTCAATCCAAATCTTTATCAAAATAAAGATTAAATCATTTCAAAAACCATTTCAATATCATCGTAAAATATCTTTCAATTCAAATATTTATTAAAATAAATATCAAGTCATTTCTAATCATTCCAATATATTAAATTTTCATACCCTTCAACACTACCTTTCAAATCATTTTAATATATCAAAATATCGTATCTTTTCAAAACTTCATTCATTTCAAAATAGTTTATATTCCAAAAATTCTTTTTTTTATCATTTCAATGAAGTTATTATGTTTAATAATTAAATTATTAAATTTCTAAAAATTTCAACTTCCAAAGTTCATTTATTCACTTAAGTTTATCAAAATAGTGAAATTCACTTTTCGCATCATTTAGAAAACTCTACGGAAAGTTACATTCAAAACAGTTCAATTTAACAAAAGACAACGTTTAAAAATGTTGTAATAGAGTTTTCTTAAATTTCAAATAAACTTAGTTAAATTCAAAAATCATAGTACTTACAACAATTTCTATAATAGTTTTTTTCAATAGCTTTTTTTTTAGTTCATTATCATCAAATACAGTATTTACAATTGCTGTAATATCATTTACATTGTAATTAATATCATTTCAAAAATGCAGTCAATTAACTTTAAATATTCAATAAAATTTCTCAACCAGTTATATTTTTATTAAAACATTTTTAACTTATAAGTCATACATTTTCACATTTATAACATCATTTAATTTTCCCCAAGTTCATGATTTTACAGGGTTAAATTTCCTTTCAAAAATCAAGATTTAATAATAATCCACTTATTAAAATGCAATGTTCAATTTTAAAATCCATTACATTAAATTTCAACTTAAAACTTAAGTTCAAATTCTCAAATATAACTTAGTTTTATTTTTATTTGCTTAACTAAAATTTCACTTTACGTCAATTTCATAAATTTCCAATTCTAGTTATATTTCAAAGTTTCAACTTAAAATATTTATTCATTTCACGTTTCAACTTTATTAAAAAATCATAAATATGATAAAAATCATTTTAAATTCATTGAAATTCAAATTACCATAAATTTATCATAATTTCATACTCAGTTAAATTTCCAATTAAAATTAAATCAAAATTTCCAAAATAACTTACGTTCAAAATTTCTAACTTTTTCATTAATTCATTTCACTTACAATTATTCAGAAAATCAATAATATTTTACAAAAATTTTATTTTTATTAAATTTCAAATCAAAATATTATAATAATTAAATTTCTAAAATATTTTAAATTTTTTAGAAAAGCATATTTTAACTACGGGCCTGTATAAAATTTTCTACGCTAGGTAAAGTGATACGGGTAATATATCATTTCAACCCGTAATTTACAAAGAAAATCCGGGTTTTATCATTTCAAACCCACAATCCCAAGTCAAAATGAATAATTTAAAACCATTCAGGCCTATCATTTCAGCCCATAACATTTTTTTTCTAACAGGGAACTTGCAGTGTGATCATATACAGAAATAATATAAACAAGGTCAATAGCACAATATACAGTCATATATGAGATGTCAGGTGAAAATTAACAGTTTTAAAATGGTAATAACATTGTAATAACATGGCATAGCATATCATATGATCATCATTAACTTGCATAAACATTTTATATTACTAAACACTTGTCATCAATTCACTTTCATAAGTATAAATGTCAGAGTGAGAAAGACTCACCTTTTTCAAGCTGAAGACCAAAACAACAAACACAAGTGCGATTCCAAAAGCACGACAAGCACGATATAGCACGAATTTTGATTGGAATGAATGGAGAGCGAATCAAATCTACAACCATTGTGTACAACCCAAAACAAAAAAAAAAAAATCAAAACAACAAAATTCAATACGACCTTAAAATGCAATAACATTGAAATAAAAGGAGATACGACTATGCAGTCTTTTGCTTTGCCTTCTCTATTGTTTGGTATGGCTTTGTGGTCTGATGTGGTTCAGATGTGGTCAAGTTTTGGGTCAGGTTTGGGCTAACATAGCTCGGGTTCAAGGCAAGACAAGGTGGAGTTTGTAGATGAGGAGGTGATGTGGTTTTGAAGTCAATTAGGTGGTTTTTGGTCAAAACAAGGGCTCGGCCATGGGGATTGAGCTCGGCCTGTGATGTGTCATGACTGGACAGAGGTGGGGAGGGGTGTGTTGTGGTCAGGTCTGGGGAGTGGTGGTGGCTATGGTGGTGGTTTGGGTGGTGGTTGAAGTGGATGAGCATGTAGAGGTCAAATAAGCATGGATCTAGGCATCTAGGTTGTAATTTGAGGGGTTTGACCATCAAAAGGGGTTCGACCATGGTCAGATCTGATGGGGTAGATGGTGGTGATGGTTGGGAAGAGGTGTAGGAGGTGGTGGCCGTGGCTATGGAGGAGAGGCCAAGCAATACACATGAGAAAACAAGGCAAAATATAAGAAAACAATGGAAAAAGAAGAGCAAAAAGAAGAGGAATAGAGGAGCCATTACCAAACCTTTCTAGCCATGAAAAATGAAGTGGAGAGGAATGTTTTCACGTGAAAATGAGGTAAGAAATGCACAGCTACAATAAAGAAAGGAACGGTCAAAGGAAATTAAATCTATTAATTGGAAAAGAAACGGAAGAAGAAACGTTAAAACGGTTTTACGTTTCTTTGCTTTCAAACCTTTTAAAATTTCTATATATATTCATATACATCTTAAATAACTGAAAACACTTGTAAATTTCAGTTAGAATTCGAAAATATAACAGATAAACAAAATATTAATAATTAAATATTAATTAGATATGATTAAAATAAGAAAAATAGCACAGAAAATGAAAACTTGACTTAAGAATTAGAAATAACTTCAATACACTTTGGAAAAATTTACTTTAATTTAAATACATGTAAAATGAATAAAATAAATTAAAAAACAGCAAATAAAAGTGTGTGCATAAATAAATAAATAAATTTTAATTATATATAATTAAATTAAGAAAATGGCTTAAAATTGTAGACTAGGCTTTAAAATTAGAAATAAATTCAAATGAACTTTAGAAAAATTATATTATCATTTTAAAAATACTTAAAAGTAAAAATATACATCATATAACATATCATCACATATAAAAAGAATATAACAAAGAAGAAGTAATTTATACAATTTAAACCAGTCATTGTTAAATAACCCTATATACGCACAATATTGTAAAGGGTATAACTTCCACAATTTACATCCAAATTCAACGAAACGAAAAGTGGTGTTTTTAGAATTTTATGTACTTTCATAATAAAAGAAAAAAAATTAAATTTTTAAACTTTTAAAATTTTAAGTTAAAAGTCACAGTTTGACTGTTTTGACCAAAATCAGCATTTCAGGCAAATATTCAACTTACACAAGTTTGGAATTATAACTCATATAAAATCAAGATTTTATATTTAAATAATAAATTTAATCGTTCCAAATAAGTATAATAAGTTTTTAAATCAAAATTTTATATTAAAATAATTAAAATATACAATAAAATAATTACAAAATACAGGGTTGTTACACTCTCCCCCACTCAAAACTTTTCGTCTCCGAAAAGGAACGAGGTACGGGAAAGCACAGGAAAAAAATAGAATGAGACAAGATTTAGACAAGGTAACAAGAAGATTGAGATTATACCTAGTAACTGAAGTTATAGGTAAGTTTAACAAGGTGGAGGTGATCAAATCAAGAACACAAGCACAAAAAGATCCTTTAAAATCTGATTCACCCTTTTCCGTTTGACCGTCGGTCTGTGGATGGTAAGCAGTGCTCAGATCCAAATGAGTACCCAAGATTTTCAAAGATTATAGAAAGATTTCTAAACAGACTGGTGTAAGCAATAGCCTTCCCATTCTGTAACAAGATAAGAGAAATGAGGACAACCAAAAGATAGTTTGAAAAACAAAATAAGGAAATAAATTTGAAAGCATGGAAATTTCAACTTAAATAGAGAATAAATCTTTACACAAGTTAAATAAATCTTAACTACCCCAAATTTCGTTATCTTATTATCCAATCATCTTAAATTAACAATTTTTAAGACCATGGGTTTGAAAAATAATCATTTATTACACTCACATTGTACTTAATAAATTTAATTCTTCTTTATTCCTAATTAAACTTAAATTTATTCCTCTCAATATATTCATCACTGATGTTAAATATACTTACACTTATTATAACTGCTTTATTTTATTCTTAGTTCTTCTAACATTGTTTTATTGTAAGTTATTCAATTACCCTTTATTATTCTTTAACTCTATTAATCGTTTTATAACTTAAAATTTAAATGTCTAGCATTTATTATAACCACTCAAATTTTATTTATACATCTTTTTTATATTGTATATTATCCAATTACATTTTTTTACTTCTGAAATTTTGGTAAGTTATATTTGAATGTAATTGTATTATACAAATAAACCTTCCAATTAAATCATTTCATGCTTGATATTCATCCAAAATTTTGATAGATTGATTTATTTATTTTTGGAATTATTCTTTAAAATAAAATTTAAGAATTAAATTTCCGATTTCTTCAAACCATTTAGAGATAAGTAATAATATATATACATATATAATATGTCAAATCAAATTTCAATCATATATCTATATATATATATATTATAAATCAAGTCATATTTTAGAAATTCAAATCAATTTAATTTCCCAAAACAAAGCTGTAGCAAGACTACAGAACAGTCTCCTAACTTCGAAACTCGAAAATGAACGTCGATGATGTCGCGATCATCACCGAAGTTATTTTCCAACGACAAAGAGAAAAGCACTAATTTTAAACCTTTAAAAATTCTTTGAAAACAAATTCTATTCAAAATACTTTAAATAATATAACCTTTTAAAACTTTAAACCAAAGTTCGAAATAATCGGGATTTAAATCCTCAAATTCTTGTTTTAAATTCATTTCATTAAGTTCCATAAATTTACTTATATATCAAAATTTATTTCATTAACCAATTTTTTTTTAAATATATTGTGTCCGTTTGTTCTGTCAAAGTGTTTTGGAAATCTTACCGATAGCGCTGATCAGACGTATCGATCAGAAACCCAACTCAACATCAACAACTCAAACAACACAATATATAAAACATTTTAATTTTAAATACTAGTTTACAAATACACTATACATGAATAGATTTTCAAAGAAGGGTAGAGATTCAAATTTTTGATTAACACAAATCAAGGGAGATTATGATTTAAAAATAAGTTGGAAACAAGGATGACATGATTAAATAACAGAATTGGAAGATGGATAAGCTTATATAAATCACGGGCAACCTTAACCGGGTCAACCTTGACTTAAAGAATAAGATCAATGTTGATTTTTCTAGGGTAAATCTACATTCGATCTCAAGAGTTAGAGTTTGAAATAACAAAAGATATTAGCAACTAAACCAAGGATAGATAAGAATCTCTGGTGAATCGATGCTAACTGCAAAGGAGTTTTCCCCCTTTTCAACTAAATTTGAAATTGGCTTGATCGCCGACTCACTAGAAAGATCATTGGAAGCGGAGTTATGGAATGCTCCAGAGTCAAAAAGAAGATGAATAGTGAGGGATACGAATGGATTTTGGAACTGTGGGGAACGTTCCAAAATTCAAAGGAATCGAGTCAAAAGAAAAAGATTCAACTCGGATGAAAGTGATTCTGTAATTACATCTACTCCATATGCTGAGTTTTGCCTAGAGCTACCAAAGCTCTGACACCAACTGTAACGACCCGATATTTTCAACCATTCGCATCCATTATAAGTGTATAGATAGACACTCATGCCGGAATTGAATTGCTCAAAATACCGCGTTGTAAATAAAAATTTGGCAAATCTTAGAATATACAGTAAATAAAAATCACAGACTACAGACACAGAGTATATAAAAATGCAGCGGAAGAAAAAGAGATAGTAGTTCATGAAGCTACTATATAAAATATAAGATACATCAGAGTTAAATAAGATACAACAGAAGAGTAACAGGATACATCGGGTACAAATCAGATACATCACTGAACCACTGGATACTGAAACAAAATAGATGGCTGGATCTTCAAGGAAAGCTCCAACGCCGAAGGTGAATCTTGAATGCTAACTCAATCAATCTGACTCGAGCGTAAAGCAAAACACAAAACACTCGAGTCAGGACATAAATACCTATAAACTGTAAATCAACTCAAGTGAACAGTAACAAAATGCATCAGTAACTTAAAGGATGCTTGGGACCGCCCATCCTCTAAGGATCCGTTAAACTATTTACTATGTAGTAATATACGCTATATACGGTAGTGTCTAATAAGTAAAGTATAATCATATAGAAAATAGCGTTAAGGGGATGGTGAACCTTAACGCGGTCGGATGTTTAAAACCAAAATCGTAGTGGGCTCGATATAAGGATATGACACGGCACGCGAGGCAATGACAGGGTGGATACACCGTTTGCACTCCCGGACCGGTGGTGACGGCAAGCCAGCAGCTTCCGCCCACCTCGAACAATACCCCCGAATCAAAGTGGCGCCACCGAATCGAATCACAATGGTAATAGAATAGTTTCCGATGGAGCATGCTCGATGAAAGGGTGCGACCCTTTGTGTAGCCCGGTATAGCTCCTGTTTTAGTCATATATGCCAACTCACGGGAGTTGGGTCCACGTAATATACCTTGGGAACGTCGCCACCATCCTACTTCATTCTGGAATCTCCACCGCGTACACAGTTGTTAAAGTGGTTTTTGGTATTGGCCGGCTATAAGACAATATCCGATCCCGGTCTCTTTAACAACCAATCGTTATTATAACCCGTAGTTATAACTTTAAAACAATATTTTATACTTCAAAATAAAATATCTTTTTCAATCCAAATCTTTATCAAAATAAAGATTAAATCATTTCCAAAACCATTTCAATATCATCGTAAAATATCTTTCAATTCAAATATTTATTAAAATAAATATCAAGTCATTTCTAATCATTCCAATATATTAAATTTTCATACCGTTCAACACTACCTTTCAAATCATTTTAATATATCAAAATATCGTATCTTTTCAAAACTTCATTCATTTCAAAATAGTTTATATTCCAAAAATTCTTTTTTTTTATCATTTCAATGAAGTTATTATGTTTAATAATTAAATTATTAAATTTCTAAAAATTTCAACTTCCAAAGTTCATTTATTCACTTAAGTTTGTCAAAACAGTGAAAATTCACTTTTCGCATCATTTAGAAAACTCTATGGAAAGTTACATTCAAAACAGTTCAATTTAACAAAAGACAACGTTTAAAAATGTTGTAATAGAGTTTTCTTAAATTTCAAATAAACTTAGTTAAATTCAAAAATCATAGTACTTACAACAATTTCTATAATAGTTTTTTTCAATAGCTTTTTTTTAGTTCATTATCATCAAATACAGTATTTACAATTGCTGTAATATCATTTACATTGTAATTAATATCATTTCAAAAATGCAGTCAATTAACTTCAAATATTCAATAAAATTTCTCAACCAGTTATATTTTTATTAAAACATTTTTAACTTATAAAGTCATACATTTTCACATTTATAACATCATTTAATTTTCCTCAAGTTCATGATTTTACAGGGTTAAATTTCCTTTCAAAAATCAAGATTAAATAATAATCCACTTATTAAAATGCAATGTTCAATTTCAAAATCCATTACATTAAATTTCAACTTAACACTTAAGTTCAAATTCTCAAATATAACTTAGTTTTATTTTTATTTGCTTAACTAAAAGTTCACTTTACGTCAATTTCATAAATTTCCAATTCTAATTATATTTCAAAGTTTCAACTTAAAATATTTATTCATTTCACATTTCAACTTTATTAAAAAATCATAAATATGATAAAAATCATTTTAAATTCATTGAAATTCAAATTACCATAAATTTATCATAATTTCATACTCAGTTAAATTTCCAATTAAAATTAAATCAAAATTTCCAAAATAACTTACGTTCAAAATTTCTAACTTTTTCATTAATTCATTTCACTTACAATTATTCAGAAAATCAATAATATTTTACAAAAATTTTATTTTTATTAAATTTCAAATCAAAATATTATAATAATTAAATTTCTAAAATATTTTAAAATTTTTAGAAAATCATATTTTAACTACGGGCCTGTATAAAATTTTCTACGCTAGGTAAAGTGATACGGGTAATATATCATTTCAACCCGTAATTTACAAAGAAAATCCGGGTTTTATCATTTCAAACCCGCAATCCCAAGTCAAAATGAATAATTTAAAACCATTCAGGCCTATCATTTCAGCCCATAACATTTTTTTTCTAACAGGGAACTTGCAGTGTGATCATATACAGAAATAATATAAACAAGGTCAATAGCACAATATACAGTCATATATGAGATGTCAGGTGAAAATTAACAGTTTTAAAATGGTAATAACATGGTAATAACATGGAATAGCATATCATATGATCATCATTAACTTGCATAAACATTTTATATTACTAAACACTTGTCATCAATTCACTTTCATAAGTATAAATGTCAGAGTGAGAAAGACTCACCTTTTTCAAGCTGAAGACCAAAACAACAAACACAAGTGAGATTCCAAAAGCACGACAAGCACGATATAGCACGATTTTTGATTTGAATGAATGGAGAGCGAATCAAATCTACAACCATTGTGTACAACCCAAAACAAACAAAAAAAATCAAAACAACAAAATTCAATACGACCTTAAAATGCAATAACATTGAAATAAAAGGAGATACGACTACGCAGTCTTTTGCTTTGCCTTCTCTATTGTTTGGTATGCTTTGTGGTCTGATGTGGTTCAGATGTGGTCAAGTTTTGGGTCAGGTTTGGGCTAACATAGCTCGGGTTCAAGGCAAGACAAGGTGGAGTTTGTAGATGAGGAGGTGATGTGGTTTTGAAGTCAATTAGATGGTTTTTGGTCAAAACAAGGGCTCGGCCATGGGGATTGGGCTCGGCCTGTGATGTGTCATGACTGGACAGAGGTGGGGAGGGGTGTGTTGTGGTCAGGTCTGGGGAGTGGTGGCGGCTATGGTGGTGGTTTGGGTGGTGGTTGAAGTGGATGAGCATGTAGAGGTCAAATAAGCATGGATCTAGGCATCTAGGTTGTAATTTGAGGGGTTTGACCATCAAAAGGGGTTCGACCATGGTCAGATCTGATGGGGTAGATGGTGGTGATGGTTGGGAAGAGGTGTAGGAGGTGGTGGCCGTGGCTATGGAGGAGAGGCCAAGCAATACACATGAGAAAACAAGGCAAAATATAAGAAAACAATGGAAAAAGAAGAGCAAAAAGAAGAGGAATAGAGGAGCCATTACCAAACCTTTCTAGCCATGAAAAATGAAGTGGAGAGGAATGTTTTCACGTGAAAATGAGGTAAGAAATGCACAGCTACAATAAAGAAAGGAACGGTCAAAGGAAATTAAATCTATTAATTGGAAAAGAAACGGAAGAAGAAACGTTAAAACGGTTTTACGTTTCTTTGCTTTCAAACCTTTTAAAATTTCTATATATATTCATATACATCTTAAATAACTGAAAACACTTGTAAATTTCAGTTAGAATTCAAAAATATAACAGATAAACAAAATATTAATAATTAAATATTAATTAGATATGATTAAAATAAGAAAAATAGCACAGAAAATGAAAACTTGACTTAAGAATTAGAAATAACTTCAATACATTTTGGAAAAATTTACTTTAATTTAAATACATGTAAAATGAATAAAATAAAATAAAACACAGAAAATAAAAGTGTGTGCATAAAATAAATAAATAAATTTTAATTATATATAATTAAATTAAGAAAATGGCTTAAAATTGTAGACTAGGCTTTAAAATTAGAAATAAATTCAAATGAACTTTAGAAAAATTATATTATCATTTTAAAAATACTTAAAAATCAAAATATACATCATATAACATGTCATCACATATAAAATAAAATATAACAAAGAAGAAGTAATTTATACAATTTAAAATAGTCATTGTTAAATAACCCTATATACGCACAATATTGTAAAGGGTATAACTTTCACAATTTACATCCAAATTCAACGAAACGAAAAGTGGTGTTCTTAGAATTTTATGTACTTTCATAATAAAAGAAAAAAAATTAAATTTTTAAACTTTTAAAATTTTAAGTTAAAAGTCACAGTTTGACTGTTTTGACCAAAATCAGCATTTCAGGCAAATATTCAGCTTACACAAGTTTGGAATTATAACTCATGTAAAATCAAGATTTTATATTTAAATAATAAATTTAATCATTCCAAATAAGTAAAATAAGTTTTTAAATCAAAATTTTACATTAAAATAATTAAAATATACAATAAAATAATTACAAAATATAGGGTTGTTACAAAGTCCTAAGCCGAATCCTGGTCGCTCCGGACCCTTGCCGAGCATAGTCCATGCTCGACGACCTGAAATAGTAATCGATAATATAGGGCCTAAGTCCTAGGCCGAATCTTGGTCTCTCCGGACCCTTGTTGAGCATAGTCCATACTCAAGGACCTGAAATAGTAATCGAAAATATAGGGCCTAAGTCCTACATCTAATCCTGGCCTCTCCGGACCCTTGTTGAGCATAGTCCATACTTAACGACCTGAATAAGCCAATTCGCAACGTTCGGACAAAGAGACTTACTCCTTGTCAGGCATAATCCATACCTAATGACCACTTACCAAAAACCGGATAAAAATCTAATCAAAATCCAATCCAAAATCCAAATCAAATCGAAAACCAAAAATCCATATTAGAAATCCAAATCAATATCCAAAACAGAAAAAAATCATCCAGTCAAAAATCCAAAACAAAAGACAAACAAAAACAGGAGTTCAAACTAAACTCCAAAACCAAACCCGAAAAAGAAAATGTCCAAACCAAAAGAAGAAACAGATTTCACAAACCATGGCATCACGGTTTATCATCATTCAAAGCATGCCTAGTGGCCATCTCCGTCCCCGTACATGAGTAAATGACTTGGCTGTTTGCCCGTAGTTTGTTACTTATTCCATATTATCCCAATCAGTTGATAACCAACTGACCATCATTCCTGGGCCTCGCGACATCATTGTTTGAGGTAGATGGTGGCTGCTCCTGTTCCACCACCGCATTAAGAGCCCTGATGTATTTTTGTAGCTGGCCGTTCTTTACGTCCTCCTCGATTATATCCTTCAGATGCCTGCAGCTATTGGTATCATGTCCGTCCAAATCGTGGAAGAGACAACGCTTTCCTGATGCCCTTTCACATTCTGAGGGCTCTCTCCTTGCAAGCCTGCAGTAGGGAAGGCAATTTTCGAGTTTCCATGAATATCTGCTCTAACGTCTCGTTCAATCCCGTGTAGGTAGAGAATTTTGGTTCCCTCCACTGCTTCCCAGCTTTCCCTGTTTCATCGTCCAACTTCCTTTTTCCTTTATCCTTATTCTTATCTGAGCCTCCGTCGGATGGCCCTCCGTCCTCAGCTGTGTCCACCTCCTTTAATTTCATATCCAAACATGCATCCTCCTGCTGAAGGATTCAGCTTCATGAAAGAATTCTCCAAGATCTAATGGTGGGTCCCGTATTAGAGATACTTTGAAATCTGAATTCTCTCTGACTCCTGATACTGCTGCCATCAAAACCATCGATGGATCTGGTCAATCCACCGAAGCAACCGCTGCATTGAACCGGGTTAAGAAACCACTGAGCGATTCATATGTCCTTTGCTTTATCGATGATTGATTCATCACGTTCTTCGTCCTTTTGACATGAACCCGAAACTGCTTCAAAACCTATCCACTAATTATGTCCACGTCCTGATAGTTCCTTCTTCCAGCTATTTGTACCACAAAGCAGCTATGTCCGTCAAGTACAGAGGGAAACATCGGGCCATCACTTCCTTTGATGCACCGAGCACTTCCATGTGTCTCGTGTATCTCATCCAGTGATCAGTTGGATCAGTCATTCCACTGTATACCTCCACCGTAGGTAGCTTGAACTCTGGTGGGTTTCGAGCCATCCTGATTTCACGAGTAAACGGACTCCTGTTTACTCCTTCCAGATCTCTGTTTGTCAGTCCCCCACGCATAATTCGTCTGATAATCTTAGCCAATCCTGCATTGTCCATCAAGGGTTGCTCCCGAGTCCCGGAGGGAATTCTGGTACATATTCTTCATCACGTACCCTTGTACCCCTGCCAGCATCCTGTTGTGCGGTGTCAATTGGAATTCCTCCATGAACTGGTCCTTCGTTGCTGAAAGTGTGCCCCCGAGCTTGGATCCATCCAAATTAGTAGGTGTGTGCTGATCAGGGATTGTGCCTTGTTGAGCTGTTCCATTCGATTGCATGTTTGGTCTTTCTACTCCAGCACCATGGATCTGGACTCCTGAGCTCCAGCTGTTCCAGTTTGTCCAAACTGTCTGAGGAAATTCTGCATCATTTCCTCCTACCTTTTGAGAAGCTCCTCATGCATAGTCCCATCATCATCTCCATTTCATCTCGGGTGATGAAAGCTGAAGTCTGGTTGGCCCCTGATGAAGCCTCCTGGCTCCCTTCGTGTTGACGTCTCTCTATTCTATGTCTACTGCTTGATTGCCTTGTCATAGCTCTTTAGATCTGAATCCTTAAACCTTCAAATCTGAACTCCAACTCTTGTATAACGGGTGATGGTTGTTCTCAGTGAAAGCACCAAAGTATTTGCGCCATATTGGTCACAAACACCCAATTGTCGATGAAAGCACTCGTATATGAACGCAAATAAACCATTAATGATCACCAATCATAGGTTTAAGTTATGTAGAGAACAAAAATGAAGACACAAAAACTTAAATATAAAGAAATTAACAGAGGCAGAAGGTTTATAGTGGTTCGGCTATCTCCGGCCTACGTCCACTCTGAAAGTTAATCTTTTATTGACTTTCCTCGCTGGTTACAATTGATTACAGCAGATTACAATGAAGATATTCGAGTACAATAGCTGCTATGGAGTGCAAAGTTGAATCGGGCAGAGTTTGGATGTTGAGAAGCAAAAAGATCCTTTTTCTATAGACTTTAGGTTGCTATTTATAGATGCTCCATGCAAATATCTCTCCCAAACTTTGAAAGACTCCTTCTGGCACGTGAGTGGGCCCACACAATCGATCCCGCGAAGTTTCGGCTCGATCCGTGATCGATATTAATGTAATTCATATCGATTAAGATTTTGTCTGATGGATTCAAAACTTGGCATGAATCTTCCTTAGCTTATACGTAAGCTCCTGTGAAAATTTTATAGCATTTGGACTTATAGATTGTGAGATATGATCGATGCAAGTTTGTATTCATCACTTGGTTGTATATTCGTATCCACCATTTCGTCACCCATACTCTCCTTCCTTCGAATTGGTCCATCTGGCATTGATGACTTGTCTCAAAGATCCAAGGGAGATCCACCTATCGCACCGCTTTGATTGCTTCCTTCACATCGATCGATACGAATATGATCGATACGAACATTGCTCCTAAATCCTTCGTATCCACTCAACATGGCTATCCTACACACGTTCTTCGGTCTTCTTCGAGTCGATGCACGAGGGGGACCTTCGTATCTATCAATAATCGATGGATACAGAATGCTCACCGAATCCATCGACCACTGTTTCATCCTTTGTATCGATCCTGCACTTGATCGATACGAAATACATTGATATGCTTCATCATCCAGTCGACACGAACTTATCGATATGAAGTTCACAGCTTGAGTTCATCTTGATCGATGCGAAATGACTGAGTTGAACAAACAATCCCGTGCCCATTTATTCAATCTAAGCCCATATCCATCGAGTTAAAACCCATTTAATCTTCCTTCCTGATCGATACGAATGCGCTGTTCGTCTCCAAGCTGATCGATACGAACAACTCGATCGCATCTGTGCCAGACCGATACGAAATCATCAATTCAAAGCACGCCGCCTGTCTCCATCCTAATCGATACGAACTTCATAATTTCGAACCCATGCTGATCGATACGAATAGTATCGATACGAACCATTTTTCACGGACTCTAACCCATCCATATCTCGAGCATACGAACTCCGATTGACCTGAAATTTCAAACATAGCTTCTCCTAGACTTAATCATCACTCTCAATCGATTTCGTCTTGATCGGAGCTCGGCCAAATTTTAGCGACATCGATCGCAGCCTTGTTTCCAATCGATTTCCAATCCTAATACCCATCCTTTTCCATCTTATTAATTGATATTCCAGCCTTGACCAAAAGGTGGGATAACAGAATATATTTAATTTTAAATATTATTTGAGAACTGGCAAAAATACCTAAAGGTAGAAGTGTAATGCTGATGAATCGGTGTATTCTTGATGCACTTAAAATTCTTGCAGCATATACTTATCAAAAATAAGTATATGTTATCATCAAAGCGATAAAAATATATTTATTTAACCACTAAATGAAATATTACATGAAGATATGACTTAGAATGTTATAAACCGCATTGTCATTTAATTATGTGAATTGAAACCATTGTTTCATACCTCAAAAAATTTAGTTTATAATAAAATATTTCAAAAAATATTTAGCATTTTGCACTAGAAGATATTAAAATATATAAGAAAATATTTCTAATCAAAACATGGTATAACTTATGTCTATTGAGCAAAGTAAATTACGGATAAAAATATTTAAATTGCCATATTTTTACAAACGCAATTTAACTAACAATATTTATTATTTTTCAACATTATAAGTATAAATATTCACTACTTATCATGAATTATAAAGCCACTTACCATAAAAGTAAATCTTATTAATAATAAAAAATCCACTTGACGTATTAACTTTGGAAAGGAAATTTGTCATGTGTTTTTAATGAAATCCAAATTCTAGAAAGAGAAAATTATGCATATATTTTGTTTGTAATGAAATACCAACTTTAGAAACAAAATATTATATATATATATATATATATATATATATATATATATATGTTTTTGTATTGAAACTAATTTTAGAAAGAAAGAAATTTTATGAACTTGAACATAGAATAATGTAAGAGAATAAAAATAGTATTGTATACAATTGTGAAAATTTTAAATCATATGGACTTAAATGAAAAAAATAGTTTTACCAATTTTGTCAACGTGAATGTGATATACACATTGATTTATGATTTATTGGATTAACTGTTAAATATGGCTTAGTTTGATTTAAAAAGTTTTAATTTAAGTTCATTTAAAATTCAAATATCTAAACTTGAGTGTAATGAAATATAAGAAAACTTTGGAGAAATTAGTAAATAATTGCAAAAATTATTAAATGCTAATATTTAAACGTAAAATGATAAATAAGAAAATTAGTAGAACATTGTAATAATTTGTAAGTACAAAATTTTAAACTATATGGACTTGACTGGAAAACGAGCTTTGCCTTTGTTGGTCAATATGAACGTGGAACACACATTGAAATGTCATTTTTTTAAAGAATTTATTTGATTATTTAATGATATTTATTAGTTGTATTTATCTAAAATTTAAGATCACCTAATTAATAATTAATTGATACATGGACTTAAATTAAAATAGTAAGAGAAATCTTAGGAGAAATCTACAAATAATTGTAAAATTTATTAGATTTAGGTTTTAATGTAAAATGATAGAAGAGTGAACAAGTAGAAACATTATAATAATAATTATAATAATGATAAATTATAGGAATTTGAAAATAAAATATTTAAAATGAATTAAAGAGAGAGGAAAACTCCCTAAAATTAATAAGATAGTAGGAAATTCTTCTATTTACTATTATTTAACAGATATGTTATATATTATTATATAAATAATTTTATAAATATATTAAATATATACAAGTAGAGAATCCTTAAGAAAAATAATTATTAGATTGCATTTATGGATGTGTTCGTAACCATGAATATTGAATTGATAAAATGAATACTTATCCATAAATGTTCATAGTCAAGATGTATGAAGAATGAGATATTAATATATTCATTGAGACTAGTGTGCAAAAAGTTCTCCATATGATGGACGGTGAATTACTCATGGCCATTAGGGGCACCAAGAAGTTATATATGTGTAGTTGTTTGGAACAATTACATAATGCCTCACAAAGAGTCTTCTATAGGTTAAAAGTCATTTGGAAGGTCTCATGTGATAATGTGCAATAGTATTCTGAATTGAGTATACTTTAAATTTTATGTGTCTAAACTATACTTTGAATATGGTCAATCATATGACAACGTGGCCGTGTTAAAGCTATAACTGGGTACAAGTTGAAACATTGGAAATGAAAAATTATTCAAGAGAGGATTCATCCCCTTCAAATTGAAGGTTAATATTAATAAAATTGTTAGCCAACATAAAACCAAAGATTTGGCCAAAGAAAATTAGTAAATCGATAGTTGTTATTGGTTTAAACCATGGACTTTAGTGTTGGACTTTGGAAAAAAGGAGAAAGCAAAGAAGTAGAAGCACGCTAATAGATACTGTGTACATGCACACTTATCATTGCCTAAAAGGCCTCTGGCTTCACTAATGAAGAACTTCATATACTTTGATCGATCAAGAACTTGTTGAAGAAGGTAAGCGTGCTAACAAATACAACGCCCTCCCTATTATGTCTTATAAGGGGTCTCGAGAAGCTCATGAATAACCTTGCCAAGGAGCAAACCAAGGCTTCGACCATAGTAGAAGAAGCAAAGGCTACAACACTACTCCTTCCAAAGAAGTGCAGAAGCGCTCAAACCGACCTAAGGTCAAGAGTGTTAGAGCCTCAGAGAAAGGAAGCACCCTTGCTTCACTTGGATCATTAGTCTGAGACCGATGCCTATCCACTATCAAAACCATGGCCAGTAGGCAAGGGTTTAAGCCAAACAGTAAAGCGTAGTCCGCCCCAAGAAGAAGTTTTAAGCCAATGGTTTGAAGTGCAATCAACCACTGACACTTCAAACATCGAAGAGTTTTCTCCTTTCTCAACATCCCAACTAAATTTGATAAAAAGACATGCACGCAAGGGCGTTCGAGCAGGAAACTTACGATGAAGCTAGCGGCCTTTTATCGCTGAAGAATTGCAGCAGATTCAAAAGTTTACAAATTTTTCGTGAAGAATGATTTATGGGTGCAGGAAAGATGAAGAAGAAGGTGTATTTATATGCCCATGCTTTCAAGCTCATGTGTTGAGTACAAGAGGCAAAAAGAATCCCAACTGTTCAAAAGAGATCGGTATTAAGTCAAGTCATGCACCTAGGGGAGATGTGACACATCTCTGCCACTTCTGGAAAAACGAACCATCACAACCAACCACACAAAGCCATTTGGAAAGCACACTGAATGTGTTATTAAGCCATCAGTCGACACGATTTGTATGATTTTTCAAGCTCATATCCGCAATCTAATATGGATTTTGGGGGCAAAATGTTGCTCAATTTTCTTGCAAGTAGTTAGCAGGCTAATTTAAGACATTTTAGCCCAATCAAAGCAAGCCCAATTGATCTACCACCGACCCGCGAAGGCTAGCCCAGGCGTACATAGGTCTCGACCAACCTTTCTACTTGGCAAGGTGCTAAGACGAGGCCTAACCATCACATTCCAAAGCAACCTTCACACTTAGGAAAGATCTGTGCTCAATCCCTCCCTATCCAGCAAGGTCCGGCTCAGACCCTACCAGCTCTCATATACCAAACTTCTTTTGACGATAGCTAAAATCCAATACAATTCACCCTGCATCACATCAGTTGATGGTCGAATCCTATCCAAGCCCTCCCCCGACAAATAGCACATCAGGAAAAAATGGCCCAAGCATCGCCTGTCTTTAGCATGACTTCAATATAGCCAACCAGCATCAGGTCTCCCTCCCGGCTGCCTCCTCCCCGGTCATTAACCGTCTTTCCCACATGGTCCTAAGCAAGATTCCAAGTCTCTTTCGGGTTGTCGACAACCCATCAGCTAGCTCAGCAATGTGGGCATTTAAATGTGCAACAAAGTTATCCATCCATCCAAAACACCGTAACTGGGCAAATGAACTGACATGGCTTACCATCAGCATTGAATGTTCATTAAGTACAAGTCCATGTTCGATATAGAGAGGTAATGAGTACATTCCCATCCTCTGCACATCTTTTGACACACTTTATGACTATTGACCATTCACCTCCATAGTCTAATAAATGGTCAAGTACTTTTCTCGCTAGCTCTGCATCATGATTTTAACCATCCACAATCCATTACAACTACTATAAATACCTTTGCATTGCAACTTTAAAGAGGTTGGAACATTCAAGAATTTTGAAAACTATGCACAATTCAACGCTCTTGATACCGCATAATTCCTTAAGGTTACATAGTATTAATAGTGTTAAATGCCCCCCCCCCCCCCTATTTTCTTATTATTCTCTTATAATTTCCTATGACTATAGGAGAAATATAAAGAAAGGGAGCTTCACAATGGATGTGGGCAGCTTTGCCGAACCACTCTATATCTTGTGTTATATGCCTTTCAACTATGTATTAACTCTTCATTTTTCTGTTTTAAAGTCTACTGGTTAGTAAGTAACATTTTTTTTTTGTAATGCACTAGTATCATTCCAAGGTTGGCTAGAAATATAGTCAACACATGTGTTTTCATATGTCACGGTGTTTAATAACCTACAATAGTTACTATCACCAAATAGAAGTATATAAAATAGAGTGTTAGTATGGATGGTCTTTAACCATTGGGATTTTTATTCCTAACCACAATTATCCATCGTTTCGCTGTTTAAACTGCCGAATGGGAATTATAATCAAATAAAATCAGTTGGTCGGTAATAAAAGGTCGACTATTCTTTCAAATACACAGGATTAAACAGTCGACCAAAGAGTTTTATGGAATTTTTACATTTTTCTATATTTTCTTTAGTAAGTTATGTCGATTAGAAATAAAATCAAATACATCTCACTTGGAATATTCAAAGACAAACAATTTACTAATAGGGAACCACATTGAATTTTCAATACAAAATAATGTATGATAACCAATAGTATTGAGACAACATTACTTTCATAGTAAAACCATAATAATCTAGATAACAATTAAACAATAGTCATTACGGCACTATAGTTTCATCACATTTTAAGCATAGTACAAATGATACTACAAGTCTATGCAGTTGAAGCCCAACTAAAACCTGTAAAATCTCCACTATAATGCATAGCACATTTCAACCGCTGCACTTTTCAATTTAGCACTATTAAACAGTAGATCTACTTTAAGCCTCACTATTATCCGCTACACCCGCTAAATTAGGACATTTTAACACCTACTTTAGCAATGTTAATATAAATGCTTGATTTGACTATTTCTCTTTTAAATCAAATCAACAAAGTTAGGTTAAATACCTAATTTTAAGGGATAAGTGCTCAGTATAAGTTAAAAACCTATTGCTGTCATGAACTACATAAATCGTGATATTCTTTGTTTTTGTTATGTAAGATTAAATATTATTTATTTTTCCTATAGAAATGACGTGAGAACGATAACAATTTAACTTTAAATATTTGGCTTTATATCTAATGAAGCTTTTTTCACCTCTAATATTTTTCACTATATCTGCACATTTACCCCGCTATAACTTTTTGAACCTCCACCTATAAAACCGCTAAGTGTTTCAACTACACGGCTTCAATCAAAATGCAAAATAAAAATGACACATTTCCTTCAACACACATTTATCTTCTTTGATCATTTAATCCCTTTTTACATTTGTCAGGATCATTCAAAGTTTCCACTATAACATCCATAAATTCTCGCTCTACTTCCAATAATTATGCAACTTTTTTCTAATTGTTGAGCATTCAGATTTTGCTTCAGCATGTTAAGCACTTTATAAGTAGCCATTCTCTACAAATAAATTAAATAAGATTATAATAATAAAAAGTTAATATAATAAAGTATAATAGCATCTTACCAACTTCTCAACAGTATCGACTTTTCTATAATTATTTTTGCCTCGTCTTCTCTTCTGATACTGAACAGTAGGATGTGATACATTCAAATACTAAGACAAGCATTTGGCGATACAGTCCCAAGGGTCAACTACAATTATAATCTTGATTTTGAAGACAATACACGATCCTGTCAATTCTTAGTGTTCCAAAAGCTATTATAATATTCAACCTCATACTGAATGTTATTCAAATCTCTACGACATTTTTAGACTCAACTGGATTATCTGGGATTCATAACAAATACCAAATTGCCTTAGTACTCTATTTAGATAATATGGTTCCGCAATATCAAAAAGTAATATAACACCATTTTGATATGCAACATCGGGAAATGGCAATAAGGTCTCACATTTTTATAAGGATCCCAATAAAGCTAAAATATTAAAGAAAATTAGCCAAATGTCACAAATTAAACTAATTTTATCTAACATATCATAACACCTACATTTTTTGCACTTAAATCATTAAGATGTTCTCGTAAACAAATTATGAAAGATAATTCATTACCATATTATCCCACAAAATTTCCATTTACACATCCTAGAATTGTGTTATTAACGGCTTTTAAGAGCATATGCAAATAATCATAAATTCGTGCCCAAAGGAATGTGTTAATGCAGTATTCTAATATTTAGAAAATAATCTGAAGTAATAAAATAACTTACAGTAAATAATTTTTAGTATCTAAATCCACTTAACATCTTATCTCGAAGCCAAACCCAACTGTAGATATAAATATGTTAACACTTCCATTCACTTAAGCCTGTTGATCTAAATGAATAATTTTTTCTGAATTTTTTACGTAATTAACCGAAACCTATCACAAAAGATAGAACAACCCAGAAAATAAAGAAGATAAGCATGGGCATTGAACTTATAATCATGTTCATCGCATCTTCCTTATTTTCTCTTTCATCAAATTTGTCCAATAAGTGAAGCTTGACTGAATTTGAGTCATTTCTTTGTTCCTTTGCTTCTCTTTCATCAACCTTGAGTTATTCCACTAATAGATCATTTACATTCTGGTCATCCTTCTCCTTGTTCATACAACTATCAATGGGTACTTCTAAAATTTGGGCAACACCATCTAGAGTGATTGCCATTCCTTCAAATGGCATATGAAAAGAACTGGTTTTTGGATGTCATCATTCCATGAAAGCTAAAATTATTACATAATCCATATGCTTATACGTGTATTAAACTAAACACAACATTTAGACTTTTATTGATTAATCTAACTCCATACCACATACAGCAACATATATACCAAATCCAAACAACACTAAATCCATCAAATCACTAATATTTTACAATACATTGAAGTTTAAAATTTTCCAAAAAGAGGTGAGTTTTTACTCATTCAAAAGTTATAAAAACAAACCGGTCTTTCCCTAAACTTGAAATGACCTTAGATCTTTGATCATCCTAAGTAAAAATTGCATTTTTGGGTCTTGGAAGTGCAAAATGGTTTGGCCTACGGTTATAGGGCTTGGCTTTGGTGATGTAGAGGGTGGAGCGGACTTGTTTTAGAAAGAAGAGAGGTGTAGGAAGGAAGGAAAAGTGTTTTAAATAGTTTTCAAGGATTAAAAATGGAAAACCGTGAGATTTTTAAAATTTTAAAAACTTGGAAGCCATTAAAAAGTTTGAGAAATCTTTAGGAAGAAAAATCAAAGTAGAAATACAAAAATGAAATTGAAAAAAGAGAAGGAGAAAATAAGGAGTTTGGTTTTGTATAAAGTGGATATAGTAAATTACCAAAATGCCCTTTAAGTACATGCCCTCCACTCATTTTTGAACACATCATCACTCCTCCTTCCTTCTTAACTTGTTGTACACATTATCCCCCTCTCTTGCACACTTCTGTCATTTATCATATCTTGGTAAAAAAGCATTGGTTACGTGTTGGGTAATAGGGTGTGTTATGTACTTAAATTCACCTTTACACTTTAAATTATACTTTTACTTATTTATACGTTCCAAAATAAATCTTTTTTAATCATTTAAATGTTATTTTAAAATGTATACAAAGGTTCAACAAATTTTTACAACTTGTTATTTAATAAAAAGTTGAAAATTCGAAAAATAACTTTCGGTCACATTTTTGGTTTTTCATCGAACTACCTATTTTAGTAAACAAAATTCAAAAATGAATTTTCTATCGTTACTTATAAATTAACAAAGAGTTATTTAATTATTAAAACCATTAATTGAGTATATAAATTTTATTTTAAATATCTACAAATTAAAATGATCAAATTCGGAGTCATTACATTCCTCCCCCTTAAAAGAAACCTGACCCTGAAATTTCATCACATCTATACCCAATGTTATTCATAAGTCTGCAGATCGTTCATAAATCATTAATATGAAAATCGTATTCGAACTCTACTCGAATTCATAACTTCACTTCTGAACTACTATCGCTCGTCTGATTCCCTAGTGCGGACTTCGATGAGGCTCCTTGATTGGGAACCTTTGTTCTCCTTACATAGCCATATACTATGATAGAAGCTTTGTTTCCATATCAAGAACCCTCACCAAGTGGTCACCGTCAAGGATTAAGTGATAAATCCTTGTTCAGATCGGTGTAAGACACGTCAAAGTTGTGTACTCGAATCTTAGATCGAGAGCAGTTACGCGAACAAAACGGTTGAAGTACAACTTACGTACTTATTCTTATGGATTCTCACTAATTCCAATTCTATTTTTGTAGAAATTAATTATGAAATTATTTCAAAAAAATAAACTTAAGTTCAACTTTTATAGTATCCTACTTCATTCTAAGGGTAAATAACACTATCCGATTCAAATTTTTCCAATTTGAATTTACTGAGTAATCTCAAAATCCAAGTACCAGATTTTTATTCTGAAATCCTTTTTGAAATGAAACTATGTATTTAACCAAATAAAACACATACATACAGCCTAAGTAACCCCAAAATGATACTAAGAAACCAAGCATTACTAAATAGTATCATACATTCACTACTAAAATGGCAATACTTAAGAGAAGTGCTTACCCTTAGAACACGTCTCTTTTCCATTTTTAGTTATTTTTGGGCCACTCAAACTAGTTAATATAAAAATATTTCTTATATTCAAAATCCCCTTTGAAACAATATTTTACATATTTCCGTTAATAGTTTAGCAAAATATCTATAGCCAACTTGCTTTGGGTTCATTTGGGTTCAAACTTGTTTCGATCGTACAATGATAAAGAGAATAATTTACTAAGTGTACTGCAACGTTCGTCTACGCAAACATCTGATTGTCACTTAGAAGATTATTTCAATCATCACAAAACAAATCGAGACTTATTCCCCGAACTAAACCAAAGAAAATGCATCCTCATAAAATTTTCATTCCTAAATTTTTTTATACTTAAACATAAATACTTTCTAGTATTACATTATTGTTTTCCCCAAAATCTTTAAAACCATTTTCCAAAAGCACCAGGATTTAAGTCCTCAAATTCTTCTATTTATAAAACATCTTTTTATAAACCAAATTTATATAAAATCACTTCTTTATACAAAATCGTTTCTCAAATATTTATTCCTAAAATATTATAGCTTTCCTTTAATAAATATCTTTTATAAAAATCTAACTTTAATCCAACATTAACATCAAATGCCGTGTAGTCAAATTATGAAACTTAATTCATAAGGTGTTCGTTTCAATGTTTACCTAATTTATATTTACCTAACCCATATTGTAAAAGGAAAATTACTTATAAAACACCTAACAATTTTCAATGCTCAAACTCGACGAGCATACTAAACAAAAACCTAAATGATATTAACTGATTATTATCATTTCCTAATAAACAAGCACCTCAAAATTGCTATACTATTTTTGAAAATCACTCTTGTATATGTAAAATATATTCCAAGGTAAAATTATTTCATTTATCCATTTTAAAACAATATTGTTTGGTTGGCCTTGTTCAAGTGTTTAGAAATCCCTATTGATGACATGGGCCAGTCGTGTCGACCAGAATTCATAAACCATTTAACAGATCAACTAACATGGTATAAAACATTTTATATTACTAAAAAATATGCGCTCTTATATATACACTCAAACTCATTCTAGGGTGTTATTAACCCTATCTATAATGAGTTTACCCCACCAGTGCCAAGGTTCTCGCTTAACCTCGCTTTGATACCTTGCTGTAAGACCTACCATTTTAACCCTCAAAGTCGACACTAATACATCCATGGTGTTCTCGTGTCGAGCATCCCAGTGCTGGAAAGGCAGTTCTTTGGAAAAAGCAAAGAAAGAAAGAACAGAATCTCACAACGCAATGAATAATCTATAATATAAAATGACCTTTGCATAAGAACAGGTTTTATACATGCAATCGGAGCAAACTATTCTTGATTAATACATTAATTAATTAATATTAACTCATAATTAATTAAATAATAATTAATTAAATAATACAAATTAAATAGATATATAGATACTTGACTAACTCTTTACTTAATTAATAATTAATTAAAAATCGTTTTAACTAATTAAAGTCATCATACTTAATTAATACCCAAGTACTAATTACTTTTACATAATTACTAATTGTCTTTCATTAACTAATTAATTAAATAATTATTAAACTCATACTTAATTAAATAATAATTACCTTTTACACTTAATTACTGATTTAAAAAGGTTCCAAAAAATATTTAAGAAGGAAACACTTCACATTTTAAAAAACGTTGAAGTTTCCGAACTGCATCCATTACTGCTATCGCTATGATTGTCGTAACTTAGAACTAGTTTCTAAGTTAACATTGTTAGCCTTAACTCATAAGGCCTTACTTTATAAGCCAAAAGTAAGAGGTTTTGAAAAATAGGATCAATACGAAACTTCAAATTTTTTAGAAATTTAAAACTAGTAAAACATGACTTTGATTTTCCAAAGGATCTCAAGTCACTTTACATTTCAAAATGCTAACTTTCATAGCATACAACCACACATTTATGATTAATACATACATAACCATATCACGACCATAGACATAAGCAAAGATCACATCTTTACAACCAAAACACAACATTTAGCCTTTTATTTACAAATCTAACTCCATATCACATACATATAACATATATACCAAATCCAAACAACACCAAAATGGATTTAGTAAATTACCAAAATGCCTTTGATGTACATGCCCCCCCCCACTCATTTTTGAACACATCATCACTCCTCCCTTCCTAATTTGTTGTACACATTGTTCCTCCCCACTTACACACTTCTATCATTCATCACATCTTCATATCAAGCATTGGATTACAAGTTGGTTAATAGGGTGTATCATGTACTTAAATCCACTTTTACACTTAAAGGGACCTCTTTAACATCACATCCTCTTTTCTCGTTTTAAATTATATTTTTAATTAATTATACATTCCAAAATAAAAGCGTTTAATCGTTTAAATATTGTTTTAAAATGTATACAAAGGTTCAGTAACTTTTTTTTTTGAAATGGTACTTTTATACACAACAAATCATTGGGACAACATATCCCATGTCAATAAACGTTCGAAAGCAGGTTTCGAACTTGTGACTTCTTGCACCAAAGCCGAATCAATTAACCACTTGGACAATGGTGCTTGTCAGGTTCAATAACTTTCTACAACTTGTTGTTCGATATAAAGTTGAAAACACGAAAAATGAGTTTCTGTCACATTTTCTGTTTTTCATCGAACTACCTATTTTAGTAAAAAAAATCCAAAAATGAATTTTCTATCATTAGTTATAAATTAAAAGAGGGTTATTTAATTATTAAAAGCATTAATTGAATATTTAAACTTTATTTTAGATATCCATAAATTAAAACAATAAAATTCCAAATTGTTACATTCTTCCGCCTTAAAAGAATTTCGATCTCATAATTTCACTACATGAATACCCAATATAATTCATAAGTGGGCATGTCGTTCATAAGCATCCATGTGAAAAATATGATTCGATCTCTACTCTAATACACAACTTCACTTCCGAACTAGTATCATTTACCTGATTCCCTAGTGTGGACTCTGATCAGACTCTTTGATAAGCAACCTCAGTTCTCCTTACATAGCTATATACTATGATAGACAACTTTGGTTCCATATCAAGAATCCTTGCCAATTGTTCACGGTCAAGATTCGATGATAAATCCATATTCAGATCGGTGTGAGACACCCCAAATTGTGTACTCGAATCTTGGATCGAGAATAATTATGTGAAAAAAACGATCGTTGTACATTTTATGTATTTATTCTTATTGATTCTCACTAATTCCAATTCTATTTCTGTTAAAATTATTTATGAAATTATATCATCAAAACTAAACTTAAGTTCAACTTGTATAGTATCCTACTACATCTAAGAGTAAATAACACTTTCTGATTCAAACTTTTGCAATTCGAATTTATTAAGTAATCTAAAAATCCAAATACCCGGTTTTTATTCCAAAAAATCCTTTTTGAAATGAAAAAATATATCTAACCAAAGAAAATACACACATATAGCCCGAGTAACCTCATAATATTACTAAAAAACTGGATATTACCAAATAGTATCATACATTCTCTTATAAAAAGGGTACTACTTATGAGAGGTGCTTATGATCCGAACACATGTCTTTCCCATTTTTAGATTTTCGGGCCACTCAAAAAATATTTCTTCTATTTCAAAATCCCATTTTAAAACAATATTTTACATATTTCCATTAATGGTTTAACAAAATATATATACAAACTAGTAGGTTCATTTTGATTTGAACTTGTTTCGATCATACAATGATAAAGAGAATAATTTACTAAGTGCACCAAAGCATTCGCCTAAGCAAACATCCTATCGTCACTTAGAAGATTATTCTGGTTATCACAAAACAAATCTAGACTTATTCCCCGAACCAATTCAAAGAAAACGCATCTTCATAAAATTTTCATTTGCAAAAAATTTTATACTAAAACAAAAATGCTCTCAAATATTACCATTATTATTTTCCCCAAAATATTAAAAACCATTTCCAAAAGCACCAAGATTTGATTCCTCAATTCTTTTATTTATAAAGTACCCTTTTATAAACCAGATTTATATAAAACCACTTCTTTATACAAAATACTTTATTATTTATTCCTAGAATATTCTAGATTTCCTTTAATGAATATCTTCTATAAAAATCCAACTTTAATCCAACATCAACATCGAATATCGAACGCCTTATAGTTAAATTGTGAAACTTAATTCACAAGGTGTTCCTTTCAATGTTTACCCAATTTTTATTTACCCAACCCATATATTTCAAGGAAATTTTCTTATAAAACACCCAATAATAATCAATGCTCAAACTGGATGAGCATACTAAACAAAATCCTAAATAATAATAATTGAATATTGTCATTTCCTAAAAAAACAAGCACCTCAAAAATACTATAATATTTTTATAAATCATTTTTGTATATATAAAATATATTCCTAGGTAATTGTTTCATTTATCCATTTTAAATAATACCATGTTGGTTGGCCTTGTTCAAGTGTTTGGGAATCCCTATCGATGACATGAGCCAGATGCATCGACTGGAATTCATAAACCACTCAATAGATCAATTACCACAATATAAAATATTTTATATCACTAACAAGCACGCGCTCTTCTATATACACTCATACTGATTCTAGGGTGTTATAACACCATCTCTAATCAGTTTACCCCCAACACTGTCAAGGTTCTCATATAACCTCGCTCTCATACCACGTTGTAATAGCCTGCCCTTTCGACACTAATACATCCACGGCATTAGTGTCGAGCATCTGAGTGTCAGAAAGGTTGTTATTTGAGGAAAAGAAAAGAAAGAACAGAACCTCACAATGTAATGAATAGTTTATAATATAAAATGATCTTTACATAAGAAAATGTTTTATACACATAATCGAAGCAAACCATCTTTGATTAATTAATTAATTAACTAATTAATAACTCATACTTAATTGACTAATTAATAATTAATTAATTAATTAAACTTAAATAAATTAAATATTTAATTAAATATTTGATTAACTCTTTACTTAATTAATAATTAATTAAAAATCCTTTTAAGTAACTAATTAGAATCATCATACCTAATTAATATTTAATTATTAATTAACTTTACTTAATTACTAATTATCTTTAATTAACTAATTAATTAAATAATTGTTAAACTCATACCTAATTAAATAATAATTACATTTTATACTTAATTAATGATTTGAAAAAAAAATCAAAAAAAATTAGGAGGGAAACACTTTACATTTAGAAAAATATTAAATTTTTCGAACGGCGTACATAGCGACTATCCCTATGGTTATCATAAATTAGAAATAGTTTCTAAGTTAATATTATTAGCCTTAACTCTTAAAAATTTACTTACTTTATAAACCAAATGTAAGAGGTTCTAAAAACTATGATAAATTTAGAAACCTTGGAATCTTTTAAAAATTCAAAACTAGTAAAACACTATTTTGATTTTCCAAAGGATCTCAAGTCACTTTACATGTCAAAATGCTAACTTTCATAGTATATAACCACACCTTCATGATCATATGTACATAATCATATCACAATCTTAAACATAAGCAAGGATTACATATTTACAACCAAACACAACATTTAGACTTCTATTTACAAGTCTAACTCCTAACTCCATATCACATACCGGTAACATATATAGCAAACCCAAACAATACTAAATCCATCAAATCACTAATATTTCACAACAAAAGAAACAACATAATAAAGGTTAAGAAAATTCAAAAGGAAGTGAGTTTTTAGTCACCAAAAGTTATGAAAACAAACCAGTCTTTCCCTAAACTTTAAATGATCTTAGATCTTTGATCTTCCTTAGTGAAAATTACATTTTTGGGTTTCGGAAGTGCAAAACGGGTTCAGCCTAGGATTATAGGGCTCGGCCTTTGTGATGTAGAAAGTGATGTGGACTTGTTTTGAATAGAAGAGAGGTGTAGGAAGAAAGGAAAAGAGTTTTAAATAAGTTTTCAAGGATTAAAAATGGAAAAAGTGAGATTTTTAAAATTTTAAAACTTAGAAGCCATTAAAGTTTTTGAAAAATCTTTAGGAAAGAAGAAGAAAGTTGAAATATGGAAATGTAATAAATAAATGAGAAGGAGAAAACATGGAATTTGGTTTTGTATAAATTGAATTTAGTAAATTACAAAAATGCCCTTGAAGTAAAGATCCTCCACTTATTTTTGAACACATCATCACTCCTCCTCCCTTCCTAACTTGTTTTACACATTGTCCCTCCCCTCTTACACACTTCTATCATTCATCACATCTTAGTACAAAGCATTGGATTACATGTTGGATAATAGGGTGTATTATGTGCTTAAATCCACTTTTACACTTAAGGAATCTCTTTAACATCACACCCTCTTTTCACATTTTAAATTGCACTTTTACTTATCTATACATTCCAAAATAAAAGTTTATTAATCATTTAAATGTTATTTTAAAATACATACAAATATTCAATAACTTTCTACAACTTGTTTTTCGATAAAAAGTCGAAAACCTGAAAAACGAGTTTCGATCACATTTATTGTTTTTCGTTGAACTACCTATTTTAGTAAACATAATTCAAAAATAAATTTTATATCATTAGTTATAAATTAAAATAGGATTATTTAATTATTAAAACCATTAATTGAATACTTAAATTTTATTTTAAATATGCATAAATTAAAATGATAAAATTCCGGGTCGTTACATCCATTGTCCAGTACATCTCTCTCTGATTGGCCTAGACAGAAGATACATGCACTAGCATTCTCGAATCGATTGGATTGATTATTCTGATAATGTCATGCCTTGATCTCTATTGTCCCTTACCACCGCTTGATTCCCTTGCTTCTTTTTGCTAGGTCATTTTTAAGACATATCAAGTTGTACTATTAAGATAACCTTATTGAGACTTTACGGGTCATATCCATACTTTTTCGAATCTACTTTACTTAACACTTTTGTTTAAAGTAACAATTTTTATAAAAATAAATTAAATAAAATGTAAATATGCATATAAATACACACGCACACTCTCACATACACACACATAGATATATGTATATATAAAAAGATAATTATTTATCAAAAATATAAATAATAAATAAATAAATATTAAATCAAACTATAAACATAACCTTCTCTAGCATATCGTGTTCAAGCATATTCTTCCTTGGCTCCTATATTCAATAAGCATTATGACCACATGTAATGCATCCGCATACACATACACTTAAGAGCATGCGTGCACCTTGCCTCATAGATATATCTTATAATTGGGTTAAACTTTTTCCATAGGTACATATAAAGCTTAAACTTACACACAAATATATATATCATGAACATACCTTGCCTTCTTTTTCATAGATCTAACTAATAGCTGGATCAAACTTTGTCCATAGTTACATATAAAGCTTTACGTAACGCATAATCATAAATCGTTCATGTACTATGCTTTCCTATTTCACATATCTAACTAATAACTAGGTTAAACTTCCATCATAAGTACGTAAAAGCTTTAACTAATTCACACACATGCATATAAATATATATATATATAGTTATATACAAGTTTACATGAACATGTTCATAAATATATATATCTTCTCCTAGGTAAGATGAATGCTATTATGTTCTATTAAATAACCATGTAAATCAATATAATCTAATATTCCTTTATTCATGCTTTTCTCAAATGTGTGTCACACATGTCTTTTATTTACACACGCACACACACATACATATAATTGGCTGCAAATTTTTTTTTTGTTGGCAACCCACCTCAAAGATTGCAAGCATAAACATATCTAAATAAGGTTCTAGCGCCATGCCAACATTAGGCCAGCCTCGCTTTTTGGTGACCAAAAGCTGCAGCACTTGTGCATCACCAAAGTTGCCCCCTCACCATTGTCCATAGTGAAGTTTACGTGAATTACCTCTAGATTGCTCACACCCATCTACAATCACCTTGCTATAGCTCTAACATTTAAGCACCCCTCCACCTCAGTTGTTGTTGCATCTCTCAACTTGTTTCAGCTGCTGTAACTCCTAGTGTTGTAGCACACTATGCCTCGCATCCTCCCATATTCTGTCTTCAATAACATAGTTTTCGCACCTTACTCACCAATCATCTAGCAGCATCTACAGCTCTTAAGATCATCCCATCGCCTCTGTCTAACGTTGATCACCAGTTAATGCAAATTATCGGACATCCTCACCTCCGATGGCCCACAACTGCTCTCCTGAAGCACATAACGCATACGTATCACAGTTTTCCACATGCTTATGCATCAACGTATCACCTCTGATAGGTTGCTCAGTTACATCTACTACCTCTGTTTCATGCCCGTAGAGCTTCACATTAGTGACATGGCTTTCGGCATAGCTTATTAGCAAGTTGTAGACTTTGTCCACCCTGGTGTTTCTTGAATCACAGATTATGTGCCTCTTTGATCTTGTCCTCTCAATAGTAGCATCTCTTGCTTTTGTTGCTTTGAGTGGCTTTCCAATTGCTGCTCTCCTATAGTTTATTAGTTGGCGAATGTAGTTAATAAAAATGTAACAATAGTTTGTGTTCTCTTTACCTTTTACTACTAGTTAATCATCATAGCGATGTTCATCTTTAATTGTAGTAATTAATTCCTAGGCATTTGCATCAAAAGTTGGCACAAATACCCAATAGGTTTTATATAAAGAAATAAAATGAGAAGAATTAAAATTAAAACTAAAATAAAAGATTTCTATTGATTAGAAATCCAACGAAAATATATCGTTATGAACTGCAAGTGCACGGTGTATAATCGTAGAACGTATGCAAGTACTGGTCGATCCAGATGAAAAGATTTAAATTCTAGCTATTACCAAATCAAATTAGCCCTAGGTTTTAAAATTGTATGAAAGTAACAAAATTTTATAAAACAAAATTAAGAAAAAGTGAATAAAACTACGAGATTAAGGAGAAATTTAGAGGCAAATCCACTTCCATCATTCACATAAATCAACATAAAATTCATCTACAATCTCTTATTTAAATTTTAAGTAGAAATATTGATGTGTGTATTAAGTAAGGTTTACTTGTGCTATTAATTAGCTCAACTTAAACCATCAAACTCTAACACACAATTCAAACCCCCTTATCAACTCTTATGAAAATGATATGATATTAAAAATAAAATATATTTTAAGCATGATCTATTTACTATGAATTAGTAACATATATCATCAAATTTTGATTCTGGTTTGACTTTCATCATCAAAATCACTTGGGCAAATGATCAAATAGTTTATGTTTATATTAAATTAGCCCATTTGAGATGTCAACATAGACTGTCCAATTCACTAAAAAAGAAACATAGACTACCATCATTCATAATTTCCGTTAAGCACAAAAGAGAGATTACAAATGTAACCATGTTATGTTGATATATAGTATGATTCATGAGAGCTTCATTACCCCTAAATTGAAGAGGTTTAGCTTCTCATAACTGAATTCAACTCAACAAAAAATGGTTTTAGCATGAAAAACAAGGAAAATAAAAGCTAATCAAAGGAAAAGAGAACTAATTACATGCATAAAATAAATCTAAACTAATTGCATGAATTAATCTATACTATTAACATGAAATAATAGAGACATAAACTAACATAAAGAGCACGAAATAAAATAACATAAGAGAAAAGAGCATGTAAACAAAAGAAATTAAGAAGAAGGCTAAGAAACCATTAAAAAGACATTTTATTTATCATTGATTTTGTGTCTACAACATGCATAACAGAGAGGCTAATTATATGAAACATAAGGGGTATTTATACATAATTAAACCCTAATTCCTTTCTAGGGACTACCAAAAATACACTTGAGATTGTGTAGCCTTTAAGTAATCATTAGAGAACTAATTAATCCTCACACATGTGCATGTGCTTTCAATTATGGTCTGTTAAGTAGTGGGCATGTGGGCTCCTCCATTTTGCATTATTCTTTTCTTTTCTACATACTTTTGGCCTTGAACATTTGTGCACACATATATCCATGAAGCTCCATCTAATTTTCACTCAATTTCCTGTAAATGAAAATGTGCAAATAAATTTTTTGAAATCAATTCATACTCAAAATTACCATTTTGCCCTGAAATGAAGAAGAATAAATGATGATTTGAAAACAATTTAGATTTTGGTTTAAACATGCAAAATATCCTAACATGCTCATTTATTTTAATATAAGAAGATTAAATGTGGGAGTACAAATATACATTTTTACATGCACATCAAATAACCCCACACTAATCTTTTTATTCATCCATGACTAAACTAAAACTATGATAAATATGTTTCCATAAAAAACACGATTGCATGAAGCGTATGAAAAAAGCCGTTAAACCCCTAGATGTCCCTAGTAGGACGAGTGCTATCTTGTAAGAGTTTTCAGCGGATACTACCTAAAAATTCCAAATGCGACATGCAAATTCTAATGCGACTACATGATGCAAGTTTTCAAAAATATTTACAAATGAAGAATTTAGTTTTAAATTGACATGTGTAAGTTAAATATAAATTTTGGTTATTATCAAGAAATTTTTGTCTTTTTACTCATCAAAACATCCAAAAAAAAATGAAGTTATCATCACAATTGGACTCTAGTTTGGCTAGTTGTTTTGGTTGATAACATAGAGCAACTATGAAATGAATCCTTAGTTAATTATCGAAGTTTTGCAAAGTGGTGTTTTTATTTCTTTTGAATAACAAGTCAAATCATACAAGCGAAGATAGTGCTTGGGTTTTAATTGCTTGCTCTCTCTATTTGGAAAAAATATTAACTCCATTATTTACACACCTAACTCAGATATACTGATGCCAGATATACCGATAATACACTGTCTTTTGAGCATACGTGAGAAGAGTATAGAGCGTGGCGAGTGTACACACTTGCATATGAATACATGACTCTAGGTGTTTATTATTATTATTATTTTAATTTTATTTACATACATCTAACTCAGATAAACTAACGCCAGATATACGGATCGTGCATTGGCTTTCGGGCTTACATAAGAAGGGTATAGAGCGTGGTGATACGTGTGAACACATGACTCTATGTGTTTCTATTTTCATGAACTTTTTTCTTTTTTTGAAAAGAGAGAGTTATGCGAAATCATCTTTGCACCACTTAAATTAAAAGATCAAAAATGTTATCGCCTTTACTTTAAATCAACACTCTTTTAAACAGATATTAAAGTTAGGATATATTTCATAATTATCATCTATGAATCTTCCTATGTACTAGTTACACCATAGTTACTTGTAATAAAACTTTATTTTTATTATTTTTATTAAGACATGTAAGTTTTCAAAATTCCAATTTAATAACAAAAAAGTATACTTATTCCATCGTGGTTCGTTAAAAGTAAATCAATATGCTAAAATAAATTTCTTTTGGGTTTTTTGGGAAAGAAGATGAAAAAAATAAACCATGAAAAACCAAAATAAACATGAGACTCTTTAGCACACTTGATTTGGACTGTGTCCCCATAGTCAAAGCATGATATAATGTGTGTAACAGTAAAAAAAATATGTGCATATTTACAAAAGAGGGTTAAAAATTTTTACTAGACATAGTGTGGCTCATGAGGAATCATGAGCTCCTTCCCTCGATCACCCGCCAACACAAGCAAGGTTTGAAATGATGCCATTGACTTTAAAAATCAATCTATCCCTAGGGCTTTCTACTTCTACGGCATCATGTGGAAAAACAGTTGTACCACATATGGTCCTGCCCACCTTGATTTTAATTTTCCATGGAACAAATGAAGTCAAGAGTCATACAAAAGAACTCTTTGATTTGGTGAAAATGTTTCTCTTAGGATTGATTTTTCATGAAAAACTTTTGTTCTTTCTTTGTAAATTTTATCATTTTCATATGTGTCGTTCCTAACTTCCTCAAATTCATTGATTTGCAATTTCTTGTTTTCGCCAACTTTTTCAAGATCAAAGTTTATCTTCTTAACTGCCCACAATGCTTTGTGTTCAAGTTCGGCAGGTAAATTGCATGCTTTACCATATACTAACCTAAAAGGATACATCCCCAGATTAGTTTTATATGTAGTTCTATAAGTCCAAAGCCCATCCGTCAATTTTTTTAACCAATCTTTTTTTTTTATTCACAGTTTTCTCCAAAATTTGCGTGATTTGGCGATTTGAAACTTCAACTTGACCACAAGTTTGAAGATGGTAATGGGTGGATAACTTATGGGTTTTCGAGTATTTCTTCATTAGAGTTTTCAAATGAGCGATTACAGAAATGGGTTCCATTATCGCTTATTATTGTGTAAGGTGTTCCAAACCTCAAAAAGATGTTTTCTATTATGAATTTCATAGCAACTTTGTGGATATTTATTTTACATGGAATGGCTTTAACCCATTTAGAGGTGTAACCAACAGCAGGAAAAATGTAAATATTTCCAAAAAGTGTCGGGAAAAGGTTACATAAATTCTATATCCCAAATGTCAAAGATTTCGATCGTAAGAATGGGGTTCAAAAGCATCATGTTTCATTGAGAGATTTTTTTCAAATATTTGGCAACGATCACAAGATTTATATAATGCATCTTTTGAAAAGCATAGGTCGGTAAAAACCATATTGGAGCACCATTTTCGCTGTTTTCTTTGCACCAAAATAACCACCAAAACTTGGTAATGACAAAACGAAAGAATGCTCTTAATTTTGCAATCTGGGTTGCAACGTCGAATGATTTGGTCAGAACAATACTTAAACAAGTATGGATCGTCCTAATAGAAGTACTTGACTTGGGAAAGAAAATTGTATTTATCTTGTTTCGACCAAAATGAAGGAGTTTCCTTAGTTACTAAATGGTTCACTATATCGGCATAACATAGATCATAGGAAACAGAAAGGAGTTGCTTATCAATAAAGTTCTCATTGATCGGTAAAGAAGATGGTGCTTTTGGAAGACGTGATAGGTGATCAGTGATGACATTGTCAGATCCTTTTTTATCTTTGATCGTAAGGTCGAATTCTTAGAGTGAAAGGATCCAACGGATCAAACGAGACATAACATTCTTTTTAGCGAAAAGGTACCTAAGAGCGAAGTGGTCAGTGTAAACTGTAATGTGTGAGCCAATCAAATAAGGTCGAAACTTTTCGGGCGCAAAGACTACTGCTAGAAGCTCTTTTTATGTGGTTGCGTATTAGAATTGAGCATCTGTGATAACCCGGATTTTGGGTATCAGATAATTGGATAATTACCTGATTTTTTTTTACTATTGAAAACACTGATTTATAAGTTGAACAAATAAATCTGATGATAAATATTATTTTCATAGTTTACTAGTATAATTATTTAAAATATGCGAAATATTTATTTTTAAACAAATTTAATGGGTGTTTTTTATATATATGTATGAGTCAATTTAAATTAAATTTGAATTTGAGATTGAAATCCAAAGGTAAATATTTTAAAGTAAATTAGATTTAATAATAATGTATGTTTGATTTTAAATGGTAGATAAGTAGTTATATATTATTTCCTTTAAAGGATTTTTAAAGAATAAATTAAGAAAATATATTTACCAAATAGAAATTAAAATAAAAGTTTTTCAAAAATATTTAAATTAATAAATACATTAAAATACTAGTGTAAATATTTTAACACACAAATTAACATATGTAAGCTTTATAACACATAAAATTAACAAGTGTATAATATGTAGTATATAATTTAACAAGTGCCATGTTAGTTTATTTTATTTTAATTTTAATTTCAAATAATGAAAGAAAATCAAAGTTGTAAATATTAATATGCTTCTACACTTTCTTTTATTGTATACAAACCTGAGAAGAAATCAAAAACTAATATCAGATCAAAGTAAAAATCATTCCAACCTGGAAACAAATTTTCAAACCAGAAAAGGTTTAAGATCAAAGACTAAAACTTGAAGCAAACCAAAATCAGATAATTTAAAAAGCAAGGTAAAACAAATATCAATTTCAATTTTCAGGATCATCAAATCAAGAGGCAAGTTCAAAATCAAACAGCGGTTCAATGATCAACATTCAAATTTCAGTTCAAAACAAGGCTCTGTTTTCTGTTCTAACTGTATAAAGGTGAGTAAGCTACTGTTTTTAAAACTTAATCTAGTTTAAATCTTGATGTACGAGATAATCCTTGAAGTTATGGATGTAAATCATGTTTGCATGTCTGCATATATGAAGATTTAGTGTACGCAAGTCAGTATATATGTATATACTTCCCTGTTTAAAGTTTACACGCTTTAACAAATTTTTTTTAAAATCAAATCCTCATCCCTAATTCTTTTCAAGATTTGATGTTTAAACAAAAATTGTTTGAATCAACAGGATCTTAATTTAAAAAATATTTCCAAGTGTTATTAGTTTAAAATTTTCTGGGAAGTTTGAAAATACAGTAAGAATTCAAAGGCATGGAAAAATTCGAACACCTGGATTTATTTGTTCCTTTCCATAATCTGATTTGCTATGGAAAACCATATTCTTAAAACCTAAGATCAAGAATTTTAGTTGAATTTCGAATGAGATATTTGAAGTTGATCAGAAATTTTGTTTCGAGCTTTTTCTGATGATCGTGTTGGTTGGAAGGTTAGGGATTGAGGCCAGGGAAAGGTGACAGGCCGGAGAGGTCGGGAAAAATGTTCGACTAATTTTTTAATCATCGTTGATGGCCTAAGGTATCAATTTAGGGTTTAAGGGTATGGTTGGTTCAGGGTCGAAAATCGGTCGACTGTAACGTCGACAATGGATCGGAGGTTATCGAATCAATGGGAAATGACTTAGGGAGGACCAGCGGTGTTCTGATCAAATTTATGTAGCCTCTGATGGCCGGAGGTGTTAGAGCGAGGTGGATTCTGTAGACCGATCTGTGTTCCAGTTTTTGGTTGAATGATCGTTTTTCGAATGAAGGTATTTGAGCACGATCCAGGTGTGGAGGTGGGCCCAGGCATTCACGTGTGGTTTATCAAGACAGTCGGCGGCAGGTGAAAGTTAATCGTGGTTGAGTGGATGTGCACAGGTCAGTGCATAGAGCTTTGTGCACGAGAAGATGAAGGAATTACTGGAAAGAAGTGGAGAGAGGCTCGGGAAAGTAGTGTTTCATTCTGAGTTTGTTGTAGTGTTTGCATCGGGTCAGACTCGTGAAGATCTAAGTAAATTATCAGGTTTTCTTTAAATCAAATAGAGAGGAAGTTACGTGTGTTGGGTTGGGCCTGGGCCGTGTTTCCTTTCTAATAGTATAGAGTTAGTGGAATCAACGCTTAAGTATTTGATTTAATATTTTTACTTAAATAAATGGAAAAATAGATTAAGTAATTTTAAGGTCTTAATTGAATCTTTAACTTAGGTTAAAATTGACGCTGATTTAGTTAAGTCCAAATAACTACGTGTATGTCAATTATTTAGTTAATTACAAAGGTTATTAGATAAGAATTAACATTGTAATTAGGTAATTGATAAGATAAATGTTTTAAAACTTTAATTAGATTAAAATCTTAAGTAATTGTAAACGATAATTAATTAATTCCAATAATTAATTAAAATAGTAATTAATGACATGAAATTAATTAAAGACAATTAAGAAGGTTGTAAGTAATTAATTAAGATAAATGTTTATCATAAATTAATTAAGGTCTTAAGGATAATTATTGTATATAATTAATTAAAAGAATAAGTACTTAATGAATTAATAATCAAGGTAAATTAATGGAGATTAATTTGTTGAGGGAAGCAATTAAGGATTAATTACTTAGTGTAATTAATTAAAGGATTGATTAATTAAAGAATTTAATTAAGTGTTAGTTAATTTAGGAGTGTGATTAATTAAAGGATGATTAATCAATGTAAGTGATTAAAATAATTAATTTAAGTAATTAATTACGGATCAATGTAATTAATATGGGTGGGCAAAGGTTAATTAATTTGTGTAATTAATTAAGAGTTAAATTACTTATTGTAATTAAAGAATAATTAGTCAAAGGTGATTAATTAAGGTGAATAATTAAAAGATGATTAATTAATTGGTTTGTAATTAATTAATGTTAAGTAAAGTAATCTAAGTGATTAAAGGAATTTATTAAATTTATTTAATTGGAATGGTGTGACTATTTTATCTTGCATATGAATGATTGAATGATAATAACTTGAATTGGTTGATATCTCTGATATGAAATGTTTAGTGATATGATATGTTGAGTGGACGGTGATAATGTGGTTAGCTATCGATGATGAATTACTATGTAAAAAGTAACATATTGTATTTAAATTGAATTGTATTTCACTTGAATAACTTTGGTTAAGGTGGTATTGAATTCGAAGAGACCAGGGTCGGGTATCAGTAACTACCCGAATCCATTTCGATTTGTAACCCACAATGACTGTTTATATGATTGATATGTGAAATCAATAGGTTGAAATGGAATAATTTAAATGACTGGACCATTTAAAAACTAAGTAAAGGTACTTAGAGATTGATTGTGAATATAAGTGTTGACTATAGTAAGTTGTGAACTTATAGTGAAGTTACGAGTTACCCCGGGTTTTAAATAGTTCGGTGCATTGGAATTTCATGTTAGATGGGCTTACCCTCGCTGGTTTCTAGCCTGACCCGGGTGTTACTTTGACGTAATGCTCAAGTCAGAGCGAGTATTACAGATTTTCAGGTAAGGACGTTTTGGAGCTCAGGAAGCGAGCTGGATGGCAGGAACGTATGGAGTGCATTCTGCTATGTATATAATTGCTGGTTATCTGGGACAAGTTATTTTAACTGCCCAAGTTTTGTGTAAATATTGAAAACTCTGATGTATTGTATGTAATTTAACTGATACAGCTTCTTTGTATAAGTATTATTATATGATATTATATTTTGATCCAATGCGAATGTGAGATTCTAGCCTTGTTTTCTGTTTTCTTCTTCTATCTCTTTCCTTCTTTTCCTAACTATCTAGAATTTTCGAGATCGAAAATTTCGGGTCGTTACATTTGGTATCAAAGCTGAATGTTAAGCGAGAACCTTGGCTCTGATGGGTTTACTCATTAGGGAGGGTCAATGGTACCCTAGAAAGAGTTAAGTGTATATATATAAGAGAGCGTACTTGTTATTTTTTTATATAAAGGTTTTAAAATGGTTTCAAAAGTAAATGAATCTTATATAAGTTTATTAAGCAATAGATTTTCTATTATATTAAGGAAATTGGTTATTTTATTAATTTAATAAAGAAAAGTTTGAAATGGATTCAAACTGAAATTAAAATCTTGAATTTGGAGAAGAGTTTCAGAATAAGATAATAATGAATTGGTTTTCTTGGGTATTATCATAAATGATTATTGTGTTTAATAATAAAATGTGTATTAGTGAGTAAGAAAAATGAAATGTTTTAGGGAAGTAAAACATTTAGGCAAATATGACTTATAAATTGGAACTGAAGATGATCTAAATTGTGAAGTTTTAAATCTAGGTCCAGAAATTTGAAAATTGTTTCAAAAGTGATGAAGTAATAATAAATAATATTATTTAATGTATTTGAATGAAAGGGGTCTTATTTCAAACAAGGGTTGTTTGAAAATTTAAAGAAATTTGTTTTGAATTAAAAACCAAAGGTGGTCTGAAATTTAAGGATAACTTGGTGTGTAAAGGAAATAATATGTATAAGGAATATACATAATATCAAAGATGGTTTGAAATAAACACTAAATATTGAGTTTTAAATTTGGAATGAGATGTGATACCCAAAGTCATAAGTTTTTGAACTTATAAATGGAAAGATTATTAATGTGAAGTTTATAATTTGAAATGGTAATTCAAATTTGGTAAGGTTGGCTAGATTAAGTAAATTGAATTCAACTTTGGGAAAGGTAAGTAATTTAACAAGCAACCTGAATTGGAAATTTCAAGATGAAATTAGGATTTAACTTGGAAAGTTAAATGGTTAATTTGAATTGGGAGTTTGTGTGATCTCAAAATGGGTTTGAGATCTGGAAATTGAAAATGGATGGATGTTTTAAAATAATTTGAATGATACCATCCTATTATTAATAATAATCTTTAAGCTGAAATTGGATTTGTTTAAATGAATGAAGAAATGGGGTGTGGTAATATATCCATTATTAAGATAAAATGAAATCATTTTGGACTTAAGATTTGAATGTTTAAGATAAAACTTCAAAGGTTTGGTTTCAAAATTGAAATTTGATGATAAATTGAATTTAGAAGATTTAGTTGTTTAAAAAGGATTCAAACTACTATTTGAACTTTGAAATAGGTTAAAAATGGAATTTGAATTCAGAATTAAATGTTTTAAAGATATAAGTTGATTTGATTTAAAAGATTAAATCAACATTTAAAAATTTAACTCGAATTTACATAACTCGGGATGGTTTAAATTTGAAATTTGAATTGAATTAGTTCAAATTGAATTTGATTTGAATTAATTGGAATTGTGATTGAAGATGGATAAGTATAAAAATTAAAATGGAAAATTTGAACTGGATTAATTTGAAATGAAATTGAAGTTGAATGAATTCAAATTCAAATAGGAATTGGGATTAACTCAAACTGGAATTAATATGAATTGAAATTGGTTCAATTTGAAATTTATTTGAATTAATTGAAATTGTGATTAAAGTTGAATAAGTAAATTCAAATGGAATTTGATTTGAATTTAGGAAAGAAATTAAGGATTAATTCAACTTGAATTGGGGTTAAATCAATTTTAATGGAAATTAAAGTTATTTAAATTGGAATTGAGTCAATTTAAATGGAAGTGGAAATTTAAATTGAATTGATTGGAAATGGAGGTTGGGAATTGAATAGTTTGACTTTGAACTATTTTTCAAAATATATTATTTAGTACAATTCTATTTTTTCAAGCTATTTATTATATATACATCCTTTCTTATTAAACACAAAACTATCTTATACTTAATTTATAACTACTTTTGGAATTATTTAACTATTTTGCAACTGTTTTTCGTACTAATTACTGTTTTTCAACTACTTTATAACTAATTACTAATTTACAATTATTTTGCAATTATTAAAACTTCTATAACTGTTTGACTATTTTTCAAATATTTTACAATTACTTAACTAAGTCACAGATATTTTACAAACTAACAATTATTTTTCGACTACTTATCTATTTTTAACTTTTCAAGCTATTTCTAAATTTAAGATAGTCAGAGTGCAAACTGTTTATGATTAAATATCCATCTGAGATAAGAATTAAGATAATAATCCAAATAGGGGTTGTGGTAATTGTGAGTAAATGAATAAAGATCTAAATGAATGTGAATAGAAAGGGAATTGATTTAACTAGTAATCAATGAAGATAGATACGTAGGATGTACGTATATTATTCTATTTGCATAGTGATTTGATCCAGATTTGAGCACAGAATTTCGAGATAGTATATCGATCCGAGTTGGGATTCTTCATTCGATTTTCGATGGCGAACCTGGATATGGATTGTTGATTGGTTCTGGAAATTCTCTATCATAGTTATGACTATGCAAGGAGAATAACGGTTTCAGTTCAAGAAACCAGATCTGAGTCCTCACTAGGAAGTCGGGTGGACGATACTAGTTCGGAAGTGAATTGTGTGATCGAGTGAGCGATCAAATTGACATAGCGTACGAATGATATGTGTATATCGTACGGGTTTGAATGAAATTGATATTGAAAATTTGTAGATAAGAATTGTAAAATGGTTTCTGAAATGAAAGGTATGTTTTGTGATATATTTGATGGAATAAAGTGGAAATTGGATATTTCTATGGTAGAAATTTACATTATGAAAGTAAGTAATATGATAAGTGACTTTATAGAATAATCAAGTTTGAATATTGATTGGGAATAAATAAATTATGTATCTTAGTTTTATATATGTTAAAACTCCCCTTATTGAATCTATAGCCATAAGAAAAGGGTTTTTGAAAGTATTTGAAGTATAAAAAGGGAATTTATACAAGTTCGAAGTGATACAAAGATTTTTAAAGTTATATATATCTATATATATATATATATATATATATATATATAAAGGTTCTTACGAGGATGATTTTGGAAAAAGGTTTCTGGAACCTTTGGATTTGGAAAGGCTTTTGATTTTTGGGTAAAATCAATATTGGAATTTGAAAAGCCTAGTTTGAGAATTATCGATTTTGAAAATCGATTTTGTATGAAAATCATAAAGGGTATGATTTGAAAGGTACTATAAGAGTATAGTATAAAGTGTTTTGAGATTGGCTCTGGGGAAAAAGGCGCTCCCTTGAAATGAACTTCTCAAGAGTGCCACAGGGTGGTACAACCTTGAACCCTAAGGGGGTTCTAAAGTTGATCCTGTGAGAAGTCCGGACAAACTAGTTCCTGAGGATTATTTCATAGCGAAAGTCGAGGGCGCTGATGCCTACAGAGGAATTTGGCTTATGCTGTGACGATAGTGTAACTCGATGTCGCTGCGATCTATTGTGGACCATAGCGGAAATCGTGCGGAGGTGAGTGACAACGGTCTACGCTTGATTTTGCCGGGAAGGCAAAGTAACATCAGCAGACTGCGATCTATGGTCGAGTGGAGTGGAGAAGTTTCATTCTTTTGGCAGCGAAATTCGAGGGTGCTGAGGCCTACAGTTATATGGGTTTTTGCTGTGACAGCAACGTAACCCCGGTTGTAGGTGCGATATGTAGCGGGTTCCATGACGTAATCGAGGGGAGTGGAGTGCCTACAGTTATCCGTGGATTTTGCTGGGAAGGCAACGTAACCATCTGGTTAACTGCGACCGTGGATGGGGGTAATGATTTTCTGAGCATTCTTACCAAAGATGTTTCCTCTATTTTCAAAATGTTTTCTATATTTTCAACAAAATATATTTTTCCCAAGTATTTTCACTGGGTGTTGAAAATGGTTCTGCTAAGTACTTATAGATTTTCATCCCTACGCCTAATCAACGTATGACCGAATTTCTGTGAGAACAAGGATAGACTAGTTGAAACATTGAGTTATGAAAGTATTTTTATATAAACTATTTTAGTAATATTATATAGATTTTTAAAGTATTTTAAAAAATGATCAAAGAATAATTTTTCTGATAATAAGCAACTTGATAATTTTGGTTTCGTTCCTTTTCGAGGACGAAAAGATTCAAAAGGAGGAGGGATGCGATAACCCAGATTTTGGGTATCAAATAATTGGATAATTACCTGATTTCTTTACCTATTGAAAACACCGAATTATAAGTTGAACAAATAAATTTGATGATAAATATTATTTTGATAATTTACTGGTATAATTATTTAAAATTGGCAAAATATTTATTTTCAAACAAATTTAATGGGTGTTTGTTTATAGGGGGTTTTAGACTCAAGGAAAAAGTTAGAGAAAAATTTAGTTTTAGGGACAAGAAGTTTGTTTTTTAGGCTGAAGGACACATTTTAGTGTAAATCACAGAATGATAGTTGTAACTATCATTTTCAGTTTACACTAAAAAGTGTCCTTCAGACTAAAAAACAAACTTGTTGTCCCTAAGACAAAAAATTTTTGCAATTTTTTCCTTGTGCCTATTTACCTGTTGTTTATATATATATATATGAGTCAATTTAAATTAAATTTGAATTTGAGATTGAAATCCAAAGGTAAATATTTTAAAGTAAATTGGATTTAATAATAATGTATGTTTGATTTTAAATGGTAGATAAGTAGTTATATATTATTTCCTTTAAAGGATTTTTAGAGAAATAAATTAAGAAAATACATTTACCAAATAGAAATTAAAAATAAATGTTTTTCAAAAATATTTAAATTAATAAATACATTCAAAATACTAGTGTAAATATTTTAACACACAAATTAACATATGTAAGCTTTATAACACATAAAATTAAAAAGTGTATAATATGTAGTATACAATTTAACAAGTGTCATGTTAGTTTATTTTCTTTTTATTTTAATTTCAAATAACGAAAGAAAATCAAAGTTGTAAATATTAATATGCTTCTACACTTCCTTTTATTGTATACAAACCTAAGAAGAAATCAAAAACAAATATCAAATCAAAGTAAAAAAATCATTCCAACCTGGAAACAAATTTTCAAACCAGAAAAGGTTTAAGATTAAAGACTAAAACCTTAAGCAACCCAAAATAAGAGAATTTAAAAAGCAAGGCAAAACAAATATAAATTTCAATTTTCAAGATCATCAAATCAAGAGGCAAGTTCAAAATCAAACAGAAGTTCAATGATCAACATTCAAATTTCAGTTCAAAAGCAAGGCTCTGTTTTCTGTTCTAACTGTATAAAGGTGAGTAAGCTACTATTTTTAAAACTTAATCTGGTTTAAATCTTGATGTATGAGATAATCCTTGAAGTTATGGATGTAAATCATGTTTGCATGTCTGTATATATGAAGATTTAGTGTATGTAGGTCAGTATATACGTATATAGTTCCCTGTTTAAAGTTTGCAGGCCTTAACAATTTTAAAAAAAATTCAAATCCTCATCTCCTAATCCTTTTCGGGATTCGATATTTAAAAAAAATTGTTTGAATCAATAGGAGATTAATTTTAAAAACATTTCCAAGTGTTATTAGTTTAAAATTTTCTGGGAAGTTTGAAAATACAGTAAGAATTCAAAGGCATGGAATAATTCAAACACCTAGACTTATTTATTCCTTTCCATAATCTGATTTGTTATAGAAAACCATAATTTTTAAAAATAAAATCAAGGTTTTTAGTTGAATTTTGAATGAGATATTCGAAGTTGATCAGAAATTTTATTTCGAGCTTTTTCTGATGATCGCATTGGCTGGAAGGTTAGGGATAGAGGCCAGGGAAAGGTGATAGACTGGAGAGGTCGGGAAAAATGTTCGACTAATTTTCTGATCATCGTTGATGGCCTAAAGGATCGATTTAGGGTTTAAGGGTATGGTTGGTTCAGGGTCGAAAATCAGTCGACTGTAACGTCGACAATGGATCGGAGGTTATCGAATCAATGGGAAATGAATTAGGGAGGATCGGCGGTGTTCTGATCAAAATTCCGTAACCTCTGATGGCCAGAGGCGTTAGAGCGAAGTGGATTCTGTAGGCCGATGTGTGTTCTAGTTTTTGGTTGAATGATCATTTTTCGAATGAAGGTATGTGAGCACGATCCAGGTGTGGAGGTGGGTCCAGGCGATCACGTGTGGTTTGTCAAGACAGTCGACGGCAGGTGAAAGTTGATCGTGGTTGAGTGGATGTGCACGGGTTAGTGCACAGAGCTTCGTGCACGGGAAGATGAAGGAATTACTGGGATGAAGTGGAGAAAGGCTCGAGAAAGTTGTGTTTCGTTTCGGGTTTGCTGTAGTGTTTGCATCGGGTCGGACTCGTGAAGATCTAAGTAAATTATCAGGTTTTCTTTAAATAAAGTAAAGAGGAAGTTACGTGTGTTGGGTTGGGCCTGGGCCGTGTTTCCTTTCTAATAGTATATAGTTAGTGGAATCAAAGCTTAAGTATTTGATTTAATATTTTTATTTAAATAAATGGAAATATAGATTAAGTAATTTTAAGGTCTTAATTGAATCTTTAACTTAGGTTAAAATTGATGTTGATTTAGTTAAGTCGAAATAACTACATGTATGCCAATTATTTAGTTAATTACAAAGGTTATTAGATAAGAATTAACATTGTAATTAGGCAATTGATAAGATAAATGTTTTAAAACTTCAAGTAGATCAAAGTCTTAAGTAATTGTAAAAGACAATTAATTAATTTCAATAATTAATTAAAATAGTAATTAATGACATGAAATTAATTAAAGACGACTAAGAAGGTTGTAAGTAATTGATTAAGATAAATGTTTATCTTAAATTAATTAAGGTCTTAAGGATAATTATTGAATATAATTAATTAAAAGAATAAGTACTTAATGAATTAATAATCAAGGTAAATAAATGGAGATTAATTTATTGAGGGAAGTAATTAAGGATTAATTACTTAGTGTAATTAATTAAAGGATTGATTAATTAAAGAATTTAATTAAGGGTTAGTTAATTTAGGAGTGTGATTAATTAAAGGATGATTAATCAATGTAAGTGATTAAAATAATTAATTTGAGTAATTAATTACAGATCAATGTAATTAATATGGGTGGGCAAAGGTTAATTAATTTGTGTAATTAATTAAGAGTTAAATTACTTATTGTAATTAAAGAATAATTAGTCAAAGGTGATTAATTAAGATGGATAATTAAAAGATGATTAATTAATTGGTTTGTAATTAATTAATGTTAAGTAAAGTAATCTAAATGGTTAAAGGAATTTATTAAATTTATTTAATTGGAATGGTGTGACTATTTTATCTTGCATATGAATGATTGAATGATAATAAATAACTTGAATTGATTGATATTTCTGATGTGAAATGTTTTGTGATATGATATGTTGAGTGGACGGTGATAATGTGGTTAGCTATCAATGATGAATTGCTATGTAAATAGTAACATATTGTATTTAAATTGAATTGTATTTCACTTGAATAACTTTGGTTATGGTGGTATTGAATTCGAAAAGACCAGGGTCGGGTATCAGTAAATACCCGAACCCACTTCGATTTGTAACCCACAATGACTGTTTATGTGATTGATATGTGAAATCAATAGGTTGAAATGGAATAATTTAAATGACTGGACCATTTAAAAACTAAGTAAAGGTACTTAGAGATTGATTGTGAATATAAGTGTTTACTATAGTAAGTTGTGAACTTGTAGTGAAGTTACGAGTTACCCCGGGTTTTAAATAGTTCTGTGCATTGGAATTTCATATTAGATGGGTTTACTCACGCTGGTTTCCAGCCTGACCCGGGTGTTACTTTGACGTAATGCTCAAGTCAGAGCGAGTATTACATATTTTCAGGTAAGGACATTCTGGAGCTCAGGAGACGACCTGGATGGCAGGAACGTATGGAGTGCATTCCGCTGTGTATATAATTGCTGGTTGTCTGGGACAAGTTATTTTAACTGCCCAGTGTTTTTGTAAATATTGAAAACTCTGATGTATTGTATGTAATTTAACTGATACAACTTCTTTGTATAAGTGTTATTATATGATATTATATTTTGATCCGCTGCGAATGTGAGATTCTGTGTCTTGTTTTCTGTTTTTTTTTCTTCTATCTCTTTCCTTCTTTTCCTAACTATCTGGAATTTTCAGGATCGATAATTTGGGGTCGTTACAGCATCGTTTAGAGTCATACTAGCATGGTGGATGATGTGAAGAATTTTGTTAATGCGTTGTCCTAAGACAGCACCAACCGCAAAGTTAGAAGAGTTACACATTATTTCGAAAGGAAGATCACAGTTGGGTGAACGAATGATAGGAGAGGAAATGAGTTCATTTTTGAGACATTCGAAAGCAGAAACACGACCAGAATTAAAGTCAAATGGAACTTATTTTCTAAGAAGAGTCATCAAAGGTCAATAAATTTTACTCAAGTCTTTCACAAAGCGTCGATAAAAACCAGCGTGTCCTATAAATGAACGAATGTCCTTGACAAATTTGGTAAAGGGTAGCTATGCAATTACATCAACTTTCGCTTTATCTACCTCAATGCCTTTTTTGAAATGATATGCCTAAGGACAATGCCATGTTGAACATAAAATGGCATTTTTTTTCCAATCTAACATTAAGCGTTTGTCCTTGTACCGGTTAAGAACCATCTCGAGATGGTGTAAGTACTCAAAAAAAGAGGTTCTAAAGAAGGAAAAATCGTCCATAAACACTTCTAGAAAGCGTTGGATCATGTCGGAAAAGATGTTGACCGTGCATCTCTGGAAAGTAGTATGAGTATTGCAAATTCCAAATGGCATATGTCGATATGCAAAGGTGCCAAAAGGACACGTGAAAGTTGCTTTCTTTTGATCTTTGGAAGCAATCAGAATTTGGTTATAATCAGAATAATCATCAAGAAAGTAATAGAATTCATGGCCGATTAATCATTCAAGCATTTGGTCAATGAAGGGAAGTGGGTAGTGATTTTTACGTGTTGCAACATTTAATTTTCGATGATCAGTGAAACATGCCAACCCATTTGAGTACGAGTTGGAATGAGTTCGTTAGCGTCATTCGTGATAACGGTAAGTCCGGACTTTTTAGGCACGACATGAATTGGGCTAACCCATGAACTATCAAAAATAGGGTATATGATTCGGTTATAAATAGGCTTAAGAATTTCTTCTCGAACCGCATCCTTCTTTTTTGGTTAAGCCTTCGTTGCGTGTCACGAACAAGCTTGGCTTCACCAACTAATTGTATACGATGTCGAACAAGAGTGGGACTAATTCCTTTTATATCAGTAATTGAAAATCCAATTGCCTCTTTGTTTTCCGATGGAATTGAAAAAAGGGAGGCTTCTTGATCAATAATATTTGAAGAAACTATGACAGGGAATATTTCATCGTCACCTAAGTATGCATATTTAAGGTGATTAGGAAGAGGTTTGAGTTCCAACTTAGGGGGTTGCTCAATTAAAGAATTAGGTTGAAGTTTTGACTCAACCGTGAGGGGTTCAAACTAAAGTGCATTTTCAATCTCATTCGGCTTGCCTTGAAATAGTTGTTCGTATTCGGTCTCCTGTTCATTGTTAAGGTCAATTGTTTCGTTGTTAAAATTTTCTTTAATGGAACTAACTTTCTACATTTGGTTAAGTGGTTCGTTCGATTGATTTTCGAGATTGAAGATGTTAAGATCCAAAGTCAAGTTATCAAAAGAAATTTTCATTGAACCATTTCGATAATTGATTAGGGAATTTTAAGTGGCTAAGAAAGGTCAACCTAGAATAAGTGGAATTTGACTCGTCGGATTATTCACAAGTTGGATCTCTAGGATGTTGAACGATAGGGAATATGAATCGACCGATTTTGATAAGTACATCCTCAATTTCTCCCATGGGTTTCTTTATTAAATGATCGACAAATTAAAGAGTTACTTTCGTTAGTTTTAGTTCAACCAAGCCAAGTTGCTGGTAAACTGAATGAGGAATCGTATTGACACTCGCACCCAAGTCCAATAAGCACTTATTAATCATCTTGTCTTCTATCGTGCATGAGTCATCAGACATCCACGATCTTTGTATTTTATGGGAATTGATTGAGAAAAGACTTCGTTGAGACTGGCAGCTAAGTACACTTTCTTGGGTAAAGAGTGTGTCGTTTTTGAGTACATAAGTCTTTAAAGAATTTAGCGTAAGTTGTGACTTATTGAATGATATCAAGAAGAGGGATGTTCACTTTGACTTGCTTGAAATTTTTTAACATATTTTCCATTTGGTCGGAATGTTTCTTAGGTCGAAGTTGATGTGGAAATGGAGATCGGTATACTTAAGTAGAAGAAGAATTTGGATTATAATTTGACTCGATATTTGACTTGATGTTTTGTTTAGAATTGCTTGTCGTTTTCGATGTGTCAAGAGGAGCTTTCAATAAATCATTTAGATTGACAACTTGGTTATCGATCAGTTCACCGGAACGGAAAGTTGTATTAGCATTCATTTGTTCACATTACTATTATAAACGATATGAGCTTGATTCGAGTTCGTGTTTTGATTTTTAAGGTTCAAAATCGGCTGACTTCGGAGCTGCCTCGTTTACGTTTACTCATAGAAGTGGCTAATTGACTCATTTGCATTTTGACTTTAGCAATTGATTGACTCGTATTTTTCATGTATGAGGTTAACAATTTTTTCAAATTGCTATTTGATTGGAGGTTTTGTATGATCACTTTAGCTAAAGTTTCAAGACTTTTCTCAAGTGAAATTATTCGTTTATCAACTTGGGGAGCATAAGATTGTTGCGTTTGATTCTAAGACAGAGCCGCAAAATTTTGTTGAAAGTGGTTGGGCTGAAAAGGAAGATTTGAAGCATTATTCGGAAATGCTTGAAAATTGGGACAAACCAAATTCATGTTATAATTATTTTGATTCCATCGATTGTGCGCTCGATCGTGAATACATCGATTTCTCACTAGCACGTTCCCATTGGGATGATTTTTCATCCAAGTTCTCAAGGAATTACCAAGCATCATTGTGATGTTGGACAAGAAAATTTCCTTAGCACATCAATTAAAGCAAGGTTCGTGAACTATTTTCATGTCCATCATATAAGATAAAGCTCTTTAAATATTTCAAAGTATTTTTCAAAAGTTTCACCCCTTAATTGATGAAAATTAACAATTTCGTTTCGAATTTTAGTCATTCTTTCCAAAGGGTATAATATTTTTTAGAAAACTCTAACGAATTCTCCTTAAGTTTTGATCGAGTTTGAAGGTAAGCTATAGAACCATTTTTCAGCACAATCGGTATGGCAAATGGAATTAACCAAAGTTTGATTCCATCATTACATAACTTTTGAAGTTTAATGGTTGCACAAAATTATATGAATTTTGTTAAAAAGATGTATGAATCATCGTGTTCTAAATTGCCAAATTTCGGAAGTGTGGCAATGTGCTTTGAATGAATTTTAAAGTGATTACCCGTTGGGGCAGGTAATGCGATACAAGAAGAATGGAGACTTGGTCAGGAAAGATTATATTCATGGGATTTCGAGGAGTGTTTTCGTTAGCCATTGTTGGAGGATCATTCGTTCAGGTTAAACGATTGGTTGTTGTGTCACGAGCCCAGTACTCATGCCAAGTGAAAAAATCAAGGAGAGAAAGACATGAAAATCAGGGTTAAGGGAATGAAACAATGTTTAGACAATGAAATGAAGTGAAAAAAAATTCTTTTCTTTTGCTTTTAATTTTATAAAAAGAATTTATTTCTCAAAAGGGATATTTGATTTGTTTATTGTTTTTTTATTTAAAATTTTTCCTTTTTTAAAAAAAACGTTTTTTTATAATATATTTTTTTTGGATTTTTTAAAACTAAATTAAGGAACATGCTTTTTTGAATTTTTTTATTTTATTTGATTTTTTCTTTTTGATTGATTTTCTTTCGGATTTTTGTTTAAAAACTAAGTAAAAGAAAATGTGATTTTTTTTTTGGATTTTTTGTTTTTTTATATATATGCATGAACTAATGCAACTAAATGAATGCAAGGACTTAAATATAAATTTTTCTGTCCTTAGTAGCTCCTAACCCAAAATTGTATAGTCGCACTTCGACTTAATCCAACAAATTAGTTCTTAGCTAGGCAACGAACATGAGTTATCAGTGCACCACGAATCACTGTAGTAATGCAGCAGAAGGTTTAAGTACCTTTAGAGAAACAATTAATATAATATTTACGAATCACATAATATTTATAAATGATTATTGCTCTGCTGTAGCCTAGACATCAAGAAATAATTTGTTGAAAGAAGACAATCAAGATATAATTAACCCTATATGACCCCTGACACCTTTAAGTTCAACGTCTTAGCGTTGTTATTAGTCAAATTTTACGATGAAATGCAATTTATGGACCAAGGAAGTGGTGCTAAATTCCCCACCTTATGTGAAGTTGGGTATTTTCCTTAGAAAAGAAAATAAGATGAAATGAATGCAAAATAGAAATTAAACATGTATTAAAACTACGAATGGAAATTATATCTTATATTTTGTTTATATTTTTAAATGCAAGCGACCAACAATGCAAGGAAAATAAAAACTAGAGATGAGAGCACGATACCAGAGTGTGTAAAATTATTAGTAATTTTATTTTAAATTGGCGATTTTTGTAAGCAAGCAAATATAGCGGTTATTTAGCAAGCAATTCTTCTTCTTATCTGTTTTTCTTCTATTCACAACCTAAAAAAGTACTGAACAATGAATTTTTTTAAGGGATAAAACAAAAACAAAGGCAAACGAAAGCAATTTCGAATATATCTTTTTTTTAAAGAGAATTTTTTTTAATACAAATTTAAATAAAAAATGAAACAAACAAAAGAAAACTTTCATTTTAAAATTAAAAAGGAACTTTTTTTTAAATAGATGAATTTACAAAACAAAATAAAATAGAAAAATATCCAACTCGATTTGAAATAAAAAAATAAAAACAGCTCATGGGCTCAAATGTAAAATTCCAACCCAAACAAATACCACACAACACCAAATAAACACTCACACTACCAAAATCAAACACCAAGAATTCAAAATTGCCAGAAATCAACAAGATTCCAACCCAAACAAATATCCAGATCAAAATTCTCAATCGAAGGTGCGTTTGCGGAGGTTTGGTGGTTTGCTGTTTGTAGGAGGCGAATCTGGGTGATTGAAGGTTAGTCGAGGAAGGTGGTTTTGGGCTTGGGATTTGAGGTGATTATGGAATTGTGGTTTATTCGGAGGTGAGGTCGGTCGTGCAGGTTGAAGTCACGATTTGATGTTGGGGTTTTTAGGTCGCGATTGATTATTGAAGGATGGATGAAGATGCTAAAGGCTAAGGATACTTGCTCCGTAGGATGATGTTTGAGCTTGTATTGAAGGTCGAGTGGAGTGGAAGTTGGTTGCGGATGCGGCGATTGATTGGAGATTGTTGTAGGCAGAAGTAGAAGGGTGAAATTTTGATTGTTTCAAAAGTAGGAGGCAGAAGCAAGAGATTTTATGTTAGGGAGATGCTGCTGCAATGTATCTATGCAGGAGGAACAAGTGAAGGCTGAAGTGTAGCTGTTACAATAAGAAAGAGGTTGAGTGAGCATAAGGCAGTGGTGGATTGTTGAATGCAGTTTTGAGGAGATGATGTTTGTAGTTGAGTGAATGTGAAGAGATGCAGTTTGCAGTTGGTGATTATGGTAAAGGGGAGTTTGTGTGCACGTCTTGATTATTGTAGAAGGGGAAATGTAAGTGGTGATTGTGGATGGTTCAGGTTGTGAATGACAAAGGAATTGGTGATGATTTTTTTGGGTTATTCTTGACTACAGTGAGCAGATAGGGCATGGCAGTTTGAAGCAGGTGATGGTTGATGTATGGTTTTGGTTTTTATCGTTAATGATGTTTGGTAGATTGAAATTGATGTGGATGATGGTGGTGGCGTAGGAGGTGCACTGGTTGTTTTGGAAGGAAGTTGTCGTTGGTTGAAGTGGTATGAAGAAGGTGGGTTTTGGGTGGATTTGTTGTTGATGAAGATGTGGTATGTGGTTGTATTTGGTTGTTCGGTAGGGCAGGAGATATGCATATGGTAGTTGTACGGTGATAGGCTATTGGCTGTATAGGAGATGGAGAAGGAAGGTGATAACAGTCAAGTTGGAAGTGTGGCTTCGGATTCGTGGTCGTGGTTGTGATTGCAAGGGGTTTTTATGGTGTACTGAAGTGTAATGAGGGGAAGCGAACTGCTGTAGAGGAAGGTATGTAGAATGTAAAAGTAACAGAGGCTAGACTCTGAAATGCAAATGTAACAGAGACGCAGTGCACAGTAAAAATGCACAATTGTATGCAGTGCTCAAATGTAAACTTGCAAATGCACATGTGCTGTTTTTTTTATGAAAGCAGAAAACAGAAAATAGTTATTATTATTATTATTCTTATTATTATTATTATTATTATGAAAGTGCAAATGAAAACGGTGTTTAATGTAAATGCAAATGCAAACCACGGTTTGAGATGTCGTTGTAGTGTAGTACGCAGATGTGGTTTGGTTTTTCAAGTGGGGATGGGATGAATGTTTGCAGTGTACTTAAAGGTGCTTTCAGTGTCGTTGAAGGCAAGTTTTGCGTACAGGTTTGGGACGGATTTTTGATGTGAGGCTGTGGAGGGAGTAGAAGCAAGTTGTTGGTAGCAGAATGGTTGCTTGGTGATTGTTATGGTTAGGTGATGGAGTGTAAGTGGCTACGTGATGGTTAATTTTTTAGAGGCGGTGGAATAAGAATGCAAAAGGAGGTGATCTGCGATCGGTGTAAGAGTTTGTGAGATGAAGTTGATGATCAGAGGAGACGGTTCTGGTGGAGGTGGGTCAGGTTGCTTTGGTGGTTTGGGGAGATAAGGCGATGTGCAGTGTTTGAAATCAATATGCATGGCGTAGCAGAGAAAGGCAAAACAGAAATAGGAACGTTGTAATAAAAGAAAATGACACCGAATAGAATTGGATAGAGAATAAGAGAATAAAATGCAATGCTGTTTTGATGTAGTGTAGACAGCCACTGAACAAACTAAGATGAATTGGAGATGCATAAAGATAGATGTAAATAAGGTTATAAACAAAACCCTCCCCACACCTTCCGACCCCCCCCCCCCCCCCCCCCCACCAAACCACCACAAACCCCTTTTTAGCGCAATGGAAGTAAAACAAAACCAAATCAAACACAACTAAGTCAAAAAAAAAAAAAATTTGAAAACAAAAAAATTGAACGAAAAAATGCACAACAGTGTGCATATACATATACATACATACATACATATATATATTTATATATTTAAGAAGAACAAAACACAAAATGAACATAAAATAAAATAAAAATAATTCAAAGAGTAAAATTAAAATCAAATTGCTTTCCCCGGCAATGGAGCCAAAAACTTGTGAAACGATGGAATTTTTCTTGATTAGAAAACCATAAAAAAAATATCGTTATAAACTGCAAGCGCACGGTGTATAATCGTAGAACGTATGCGAGTACTGATCAATCCACATGGAAAAATTTAAATTCTAATATTACTTAATCAAATTAGCCCAACGTTTTGAAATTGTTTTAAACTAAGAAAATTGTATAAAACAAACTAGAGCAAAAGTGAATAAAACTACGAGATTAAAGAATAATTAAGAGGCAAATCCACTTCCAATCATTCATATAAATCAATACAAAATTCATCTACTATCTCTCATTTAAATTTTAAGTTGAAACGATTGATGTGTTTAATTTAAGTATGGTTCATTTGTGCTATTAATTAGCACAACTTAAACCATTAACCTCTAACATACAATTCAAACCCACTTATCAATTCTCATGAAAATGACATGAAATTAAAAATAAAATCTATTTTAAGCATGATCTATTTACTATGAACTAGTAACATATATCGTCAAATTTTGATTCTAATTTGACTTTCATCATCAAAATCACTTCGCCAAATGATCATATAGTTTATGTTTATATTAAATTAAGCATAGCCTATTTGAGATGTCAACATAGACTGTCCGATTCACTAAAAAAGAAACATAAACTACCATCATCCATAATTTCCATTAAGCACAAAAGAGAGACTACAAATGCAACCATGTTATGTTGATTTCGTATGATTCATGAGAGCTTCATTACCCATAAATTGAAGGGTTTTAGCTTCTCATAATTGAATTTATCTCAACATAAAATGGGTAAACAAGGAAAATAAAAGCTAGTCAACGGAAAAGAGAACAAACTACTTGCATAAAATAAATCTAAACTAGTTGCATCAATTAAATCGATGTTATTAATGTGAAATAAAAGAGATATAAACTAACATAAAAGAGCATGAAATAAAATAGCATAAGAGAAAACAGCATGTAAACAAAAGAAAATAAGAAGAAGGCTAAGAAGTCATTAAAAGAACATTTTATTTATCATTGATTTTGTTACTAGAATATCCATGGGATTTCAGGGAGCATTTTCATTAGCCATTGTTGGAGGATCATTTGTTCGGCTTAAACGATTGGTTGTTGTGTCACGAGCCCGTGTACTCGTGCACAAGTGAACAAATCAAGGAGAGAAAGACATGAAAATCAGGGTTAAGAGATTGAAACAATGTTTAGATAGTGAAATGAAGTGAAAAAATTATTTTCTTTTGTTTTTAATTTTAAAGGAAAAAATATTTACCAAAAAGAATTTATTTCTCAAATGGGATATTTGAATTGTTTTTTATTTTTTATTTGAAATTTTTCCTTTTTTAAAAAAACGTTTTTTAAATATATCTTTCTCGATTTTTTTAAAACTAAACTAAGTAAAATGCTTTTTTGAATTATTTTATTTTATTTGATTTTTTTCTTTTTGATTGATTTTCTTTTGGATTTTTGTTTTAGGACTAAGTGAAAGAAAATGTGATTTTTTTTTCAATTTTTTTTGGATTTTTTGTTTTTTTATATATATGCATGAACTAGTGCAACTAAATGAATGCAAGGACTTAACTATAAATTTTTCTGTCCTTGGTAGCTCCTAACACAAAATTGTATAATCACACTTCGACTTAATCCAACAAATTAGTTCTTAGCTAGGTAACGAATAGGAGTTATCGATGCACCACGATTCACCGTAGCAATACAGCGGAAGGTTTAAGCACCTTTGTCCAAGTGGTTAATTGATTCGGCTTTGGTGCAGGATGTCACAAGTTCGAAACTTGCTTTCGAATGTTTATTTGAAATGGGATATGTTGTCCCAATGATTTGTTGTATATAAAGTACCAGTTCAAAAAAAAAAAAAAAAAAGAAACAACTACTTTAACATTTACGAATCACCGTAATATTTATAAATAATTATTGTTCTGCTCTAGCCTAGACACCAAGAAATAAATTGTTGAAAGAAGACAGTCAAGATATAATTAAGCCCTATATGAGCCCTTAACACCCTTAAGTTCAAAGTTTTACCGTTATTATTAGTCAAATTCTACGATGAAATGTAATTTGTGGACCAAGGAAGGGGTGTTGAAATCCCTACTTTATGTGAAGTTGGGTATTGCCCGTAGAAAAGAAAATAAGATGAAATGAATACAAAACAGAAATTAAACGTGTATTAAAACTACGAATGTAAACTATATCTTATATTTTTTTTATTTTTAAATGCAAGCGACCAACAATGCAAGAAAAAATAAAAACTAGAGATGAGAACACGATACCAGAGTGTGCATAATTACTAGTAATTTTATTTTAAATTGACGATTTTTTTAAGCAAGCAAGTATAGCGGTTATTTAGTAAGCAATTCTTCTTCTTATCTATTTTTCTTCTATTCACAACCTAAAAAAGTATTGAAAATATCATTTTTGAATATATCTTTTTTTTAAAGAGAATTTTTTTTGTACAAATTAAAAAAATTGAAACAAACAAAAGCAAACTATCATTTTAAAATTAAAAAAGAACTTTTTTTTAGCAGAGGAACTTACAAAACAAAATAAAGTAAAAAAATATCCACCTCGATTTGAAATAAAAAATAAAAATAGCTCATGGGCTCAAATGTAAAATCCACCTCAATAGCTCATTTTGGATTTCCTCTTGAAATGAAATGCATGTTACACTATCTGATAGATTGGTGCTCGCACAAAGCAATTACATGGATGGTCGCTCCTCAACAGCCTTATTCTTCATGCTAGTTGACGGCATTACTCCGTAGTGTCCTTGGCTAGCGTGAGTATAGAGGTGGGGCGTCACAGCTAGGTATCAGAGCCAAACTTCGGAACAATGTAGAATATTCTAGCAAGGATCATCGTCCTAAGTCCATCTTAGGTGTCGTGCCTTAGGATTTATTCGAGTCTTCGTACCATCTCATCCTATTTTCTTTTGTGATGCCTTGTTTTATCAATCACTATTGTTTGATATTCATTTTGTGAATAACCTTTTTTCTTCTTCTTTCTTTCTTTCTTAAAGAAGAGAAATGGTTAGACCTGGCCGCTCCAGCGCCAGTCAATCTAGTGCTACTCCCCAGGATAGAGTATTTTTGTCTACACAACAGCTTCTTGATCTTGTAAAGAATGCGCAAGCTGTCGGACCCATTCCAGGGCCTACTCACCAAAAATTCAGATTTGCACGCCAGTGCAGTGATTATACAAATTTGGGTGGAAAGCCGTTCAGGGGTTCCGAGGGCTTTATCGAAGTCCAAGATTGGCTTAGAACATGCGATCGCATCTTTTCTCGCATGAATCTTATTGATCTTCACCGAATCCAAGTGGCTTCTAGCATGCTCCAAGAAAGAGCATAGATTGGTATGAGCTTTTTTTTCTGAAGTAGTCGAAGCGGATCTTAATTGGGAGCAATTCCAAAAAAGATTTGAATCAAAGTTTGTGCCGAAAGATGAAAAGGTGACTTTGGCCCGTCGTTTTATTGACCTTGTTCAAGGTGAATCTTCTGTGATGGAATATGTCGTATCTTTCGAATCACTTTCTAAATACGGGGTTGAGTACACTAATACCCCATTGAAGAAGAATCAGAGATTTGTCTATGGCTTGAATAAAAATCTCAAGAAGCCGTTACTTCTGAAATTGGAAGTTTCTTTTGACCAACTTATTGATATTGCTCTTCAACTTGAAGAGGCGGATAAGGAAAGTGATGTTGAATTTGTGGGTGCCAAACCAAACTTCAACAACAACAAGAAAATGCCTAATAAGCTCAAATGCCCTTATCCCAATAAGAAAGGGAAGCAAGCAACTTCTGTAGCAAAGACTTCTACCTCTAGTGGTGGGCAATGCTACAATTGTGGTTCTAAGGACCATTATGCAAATAAGTGTTCAAAGCCCCTTACTTGTCGCTATTACAAAAGTTCGGTTCATTATATATCTGCATGTCCCAAACTTCAAGGCAAGAAGGAGGGAAAGCTAAATGTCATACAAGCTCCTAGTAACACATCTCGTGGTCAAGGTATTTCTCATTCTATCCTTGATGGCATTATTATGTTTCGTGATCAACCTGTTCGGGTTCTTTTTGATACGGGTGCATCCCATTCTTTTATATCAAAAGAACCTATTGATACTTTTTCTTTGGGTGTTATGGCTTTAATAACTTCTTTGAGAATTACGAATCCAGTCCGTGGATCCGCAACACTCAGTTTGCTTTGTAGAGATGTCGAGATTATTTTGTGTGATTTTTCTTTCCGAGCCGATTTCATGTCATGCGTTACTTAGGCTTCAGAATGATTTTGGGAATGGATTGGCTTAACCGTTATGAAGCGCAAATCCTATGTCCTGAGCGGCCTATTCATCTTCGGCATCCTCAATCTATTAAGCAGATTTCTATTGTTCCTAAAGATTCAGATTCCAACTTGGTAGCATCTTTGTATTCTTTAAACCCTCATGATGACGATAATGATGATGAGGAAGATGTCATTTCTCTTATTCACGTTGTTCGTGAATTTTCCGACATATTTGAGCCCGTTCTAGGATTACCACCTAAGCGAGCAATTGAGTTCATAATCAATCTAATCCCTGGAGCTCTACCTATCACTCGTCCTCCTTATCGTATGTCTAATAAAGAAAATGAGGATATGTATAGACAATTATCTGAATTAGAGACGAAGCAACTTATTCGTTCTAGTTCCTCTCCTTGGGGAGCTTCAGCTATTTTTGTGAAGAAATCCGATGATACACTTAGGCTTTGCGTTGACTACCGCAAGCTTAATGATCTTACTATCAAGAATAAATATCCTTTACCTTGGATTGATGATTTATTCGACCAACTTAGTGGTGCTAGAGTCTTTTCACAATTAGACTTAGCAACCGGTTTTCATCAGCTTCATATTGCAGAGGATAGCATTCCTTTGACATCACTCTGTACTAGTTATGGATCGTATGAATGGCTTGTTATGCCATTTGGTTTAACGAATGCTCCGGCTTATTTCGTTGACCTTATGAATCGAGTTTTCAAAGATTTCCTCGATCGATTCGTTCTCATCTTTATAGGTGATATTCTTGTGTATTCTAAAACTGAGGAAGAGCATGAAAAGCATCTTTGAATTGTGTTGGAAACTCTTAGAAGCAATCAATTGAAAGCAAAATTTTCTAAATGCCATTTTTGGCAATCTCGTGTGAAATTTCTCGGGCATATTATTTTCGAATCCAGAATTTTTGTGGATCCTTCAAAGGTTAAAGCGATTCAAAATTGGAAGAGACCGGAAAGTGTTACGGAAATCCGTAGCTTTCTTGGATTGGCGGGCTATTACCGTCGATTCATAAAGGACTTTTCTAAAATTATCGTGCCTCTTACTTTGACAAAGAAATGAGTTAAATACATTTGGTCGGACAAATGTGAAGCTTCTTTTCATAAATTAAAAGAACTCCTTTTCGATGCTCCTATTCTTGTGATTCCCGAGGGGAACCAAGAATTTATTGTTTATACCGATGCTAGTCGTATTGGTATGGGAGCCGTTCTTATGCAAAGGGATTGTGTTATTGCTTATGCTTCTAGGCAATTAAAGCCAGCCGAGACTAGATATGCCACTCATGATTTAGAGCTCGCGACTATTGTTTTCGCCCTTCGAATTTGGTGTCATTATCTTTTGGGAGAGAAATTTATTCTCTACACCGATCATAAATCTTTGAAGCATTTTTTTTCTCAAAAGGAACTTAATTTGCGTCAACAACGTTAGCTCGAATTCCTTGCATCTTATGATCTTGATATTCTTTATACTCCCGAAAAGGAAAATCGTGTTGTCGATGCACTTAGCCGTAAGCAACAAGCGGTTGTCTCTATGATGATATCTGAATGGTGCAATCTCAAGATTTTGTCCACTTGTGAGATTCGAGATCGTGAATCCGATTTATGTGCATCTCTTGTTTTATGTAGCCTTGAGGCTCATCCTTTTCTTTTAGACCGCATTCTTGAAGCTCAAAAGCGACATCCCGAATTGGCTTTTCTTAGCCAAAGTTGTAGGGATAAAATTAATGTTGAAGGTTTGAAAGACTTTGATATTAATGCTCGTGGTGGCATTCGAAAATTTGGTAGACTTATCATGCCAAATATTAGTGATCTTCGTAAAGATATTTTAGAAAATTCTCATCGTTCTAAATTTACCATTCATCCCGGTAACAGTAAAATGTATGCGGATATGAAGCGACTTTATTATTGGGATGGGATGAAATCTGATATTGCTAACTTTGTTAGGCGTTGCATGACTTGTCAACTAGTTAAGGCTGAGCATCAAAGGCCCGGCGGGTTATTGCAACCTTTGGACATTCCGATTTGGAAGTGGGATCAAATTTCCATGGACTTTATTGACTGCCTTCCCCGTTCTCGTTCAGGTCATGATAGTCTATGGGTGATAGTTGATAGACTTACTAAAGCCGCCCATTTTATTCCGATTCAGTCCAACCGAACCGTACCTCTTTTGGCCAAACTCTTTATTAAAGAAAATGTTAAATTGCATGGAGTCCCTACTTCTATTGTTAGCGATCGTGATCCATTGTTTACTAGTGGATTTTGGAAGAGTCTTGAGAAAGCTTTGGGAACGAAGCTTAATTTTAGCACCGCTTATCACCCTCAGTCCGATGGACAAACCGAGCATGTGAATCAAACTCTTAAAGATCTTCTTCGTGCATGTGTTCTTGATTTTGGTGGAAGTTGGGAAGATCATATTTCTCTTGTTGAGTTTTCCTATAATAATAGCTTCCAATTTAGTATTGGTATGGAATCTTTTGAGGCGCTCTATGGAAAGCTATGCTGATCTCCTTCTTGTTGGCTTAAGGCCGGCGAGAACCTAGTTTTAGGTCCAGACTTTATTCGTGATTCTACAGAAAAGATTGATCTTATCCGCCATAGGATGAAAGAAGCTCAAAGTAGGCAAAAATCCTATGCCGATAACCGAAGAAGGAAATTGGATTTTTCTGTGGGAGATTATGTGTTTATTCGTGTTTCACTTATGAAGGGTGTTGTGTGTTTCAGTCGATCGGAAAAATTAGCACCTCGGTATACTGGTCCATTTCCCATCACCGAACGTATTGGTTCCGTGGCTTATCGCCTTTTGTTACCTGCTCAATTTTCTGCTATTCATGACGTGTTTCACGTTTCTCAACTACGGAAATGCCTTCGAGATTCCGATTCTATTCTTGAGCCCGGTGTTATTGAAGAAATTGAAGTTTCGCCTAATTTAACTTATGAGCAGCATCATATTCGTATCATTGCTTCGGAGGTTAAACGCCTTCGAAATAAAGATGTTCCTCTTGTGAATGTCCAATGGTCTTCAAATCTTAAGGATTGTTCTTGGGTATCCAGAGAATTAATCGAGCGAACACATCTGGACTTACTTTCTCGTGCTCCTTGAAGTGAACTTTTTATTTCAAATTTCTTTTGCGTTGATATACTTATATGGTTGTTACTTTTTATATTTTTTTCTTAAGTATTGCGAGGACGTAATTTCTTTAAGGATGGGAGTCTGTAACAACCCGCATATTTAACGATTTGTATATTTAAATATTTTATTTAAATATAGCATCGTAAGTCGGATTTAAGTCCGAAAGGTTACTTTTTTCAAACGGCCGAATTAGGACTCCGGACCACTTCCATTGAGTTCAAAATGCTGTTTGCGACCTTTTTGAGTATAAACTTCAATATGTTTAAAGCTAGTTAAAATTTGACCTTTTCACTTAGGGCTTTGGGTTTGGGTTAGCCTAAACTATTAACTCTAGCTCCACTCCCTCTTCTCTTCATTCACTTTCATTTCCTAACCCTCCAAGTTTTCATAAAAATGGGGGAAGAGAAAAAGAATTAGAATTCCTAAGCCCTAGTTCCATTGCAAATCCAAGTGCTAACTTCAAATTTAAAGAGAAGCTATTGGTAAGCATCCTCTTCTTCTTCTCCAACTCATTCTACTTTCAATTTCAGAAATCCCTAAAGTCTAACTTAGGAAATGTTTTTCTTTTAAGCTTGGATTCAAGCTTCTTAGGTTGGAATTAAAGAGTGACTGTTCTTGCCTTGCTCTATAGCTTCTCCATCCTTGTTTTTGTGAAAAATGTGAGATTTTTATCTCACATCTAAGTCTATAATTATCTTTGATTGTTAGGTATAAATTCCTAACATCTTTACGTGTTCATTTGATTTTGATTTTGATTGATTTGGTGAATATTCCAATTTTTGGTGTTTTGGAAATAAAATCTATGAAAAACCTTATATGGATGTTGGACATGTTGATCAGAGTGTATTGGTGAGTCATTAAAGTTGGGTGGTCGTTCGGCGTAAACCCCTCGTAATCGACACTCATCCGATTGCATCCGATATACTTTGGCCATCAATGGCCTAGGGGAGAAAATACCCCAAGCTTCAGTTTCAGACGTCTGAAACAAATGATTCAAACGTCTAAATACTGTTCTGGGCAAAATTTCATTCCCCGGGTCAGACGTCTGAATTATAAATTTCAGACATATGAAATTGCTCGTGATCAACACGAGAGAAAATAGGCTAAAATTAGCCATTTTCATACGTCTGAATTTAATGACTCATACGTCTGAATAATGTTCTGGAAAACATTTATTTTCCAGTTTCAAACGTCTGAATCATTACTTTCAGACATCTAAATCTGCTTATCTCAGCCCAATTTGCCTAAGTTGTTTGGGTTTCCAATTTTAATCGATTCGGGTTGATCCGACTTATTGTTATCATCTATCGACTTTGATGACTTCCTTTATTTGGAAATTTTGGGAATATCCATTTAGATGGATTCAGTATTGATTTTTATGGATTTGATTCACATCTTCATATGTGAATTTTGGTGATTGATTGTTTTTACAATCATTTCTGTGATTTGTCACTTTAAAAAATACAAAGGTTTCCGTACTAGTAGTGAATATCAAAACTCTTTCATCAAAATGATTTCGACACTATTTTATTACAAAACTTGTTTCTTCAACTGTTTTCCAAACTATTAGTATATACAAACCTTTACCTCATTCATCTGAGAAATCTAATTAAACGGGTAAAACAAGTGGTATGAAACACATGCGTTTACTTCGTCGGTTAATTTTTGGACTTGTTCGATTGAAACTTTTGTGACAACTTTCGAGTGGAGACTTACAATTTGTTCGTAAATATTTAAGTTAAGCAAGTGGTTATGGGACATGAAGCTAAACTCATCTATTTACTAGCTTAGTCTAATTGACACTTCTTGATGATCGATGATGATCATTTTGTGATTTAGACTAGCAATGTGCGATGTCTCTTTGTCTGTCAGGGAGACTAAACCCCGTTTCTGTGAAGCTTCGGCTCAAAATTGGTAGGGTAGCGACCCATGGTCTTCGGACCGTTTTGTGGAGCTTCGACTCAAAATAAATGGTTAGCAACCATGGGATAGCGTTCCATTTTGTGATACATGTGTTGGTGAGTTTTCATGCTCCCGTTTTGTGATAGGCCTCCCCCTTTTTGTGATTTCTGGATTTCTATTGATGATTTCTAGAATTTGTGTTTCACCAATTTTTGTGATTACATTGATAAGTTCTATCAATATTTATGCATTGGTGAATTTGTGTTTCAACAACTTTTACAATTGGCATTGTGATGTTTGCCAATATTTGTGACTTGGTGAATAAAAATAAAGAGTATGACATTCTTTTTGATCTTTGAGAAAATTCTTGTGATATTGATTAATCTCTGGTTGATTTTCAGTTACATACTTATCACAGTATGGCTTTACGTTTATCATACGTTTTTGTAATATCTCTTATCCTATATCATTTTATCTGATATTTATAGCTAGACTGATCCGTTTATTATTTTCTTATTAAATAATACTCAGGTCAGATCGAGATGTTACAGGTGCTTCTGCTTGACTCTTTATATGGAGCCATCATCTGACTTTTGTCTAACTACATTAGATTTGTAGTTTTTATTGATATACATTGGAGATAGAGACTCTTTGGTGTAAACATATTCTTTTGTATAGCACTTGTATCTATTCTTTTGTGCTATTGTGGATCTTGTTTGACCACTACTCTGATGTACACACTTTCATGCGTTATACTCATATATGTTTCTTCCTTAGAGATATGAACTTCTGTGACTGATTTGTGTTATGCTTATTTATATATTTGTTTCCGAAGATATTATAGCCACTGTGTAGTAGTTTTGAGTATGTATCGGTATGTTGGATTTCCTCTTGAAATGAAATGCATGTTACACTATCTGACATATCGGTGCTCGCACAAAGCAATTACATGGATGGTCGCTCATCAACAGCCTTATTCTTCGTGCTAGTTGATGGCATTACTCCGTAGTGTCCTTGGCTGGCGTGAGTATAGGGGTGGGGCATCACAAGGTATGTACAAACCAAACTCGTAGTGGACGCGATAAGGCATATGACAAGGCACGTGAGACAATGCCTAAGGTAGGATACTACCGCTTTGCATATTCGGACTGGTGGTAATGCATAGCAGCTGCTACCACCCACCCCGAGACACACTCCCATAATCAAAGGTGCACCCAACCAAATCACAAAGTAATAGAATGGTATCAAAGAAGCATGCTCGATCGAAGGTGCGACCTCACTTGGCCCAGCGTCGCTCCTATTTTAGTCATATCAATCGTTCTGGATTCTCCACCACGTGCACAATTGTTAAAGTGGTTTTCAGTATTGGCAGAGAATATGATAATATCCAATCCCGATCTCTTTAACAACCAAATGCTAATTTGACACCGTGGTCATTTTCATTTCAAACAATTCATACTTCATTTCAAAATATCATATTCGTTTCAAAATCATATCACTTTCGAAATCGTATTCACTTTCGAAATCATTATTCACTTTAAATCATATTCATTTTCAAAATCATAACCCCAAAACAGGTTAAACCATCTTATCAAAGTATTAGCATTTAAATCCATTAAATCTAAATCATACCAATTCCAACTTAAACAGTTTGAATATTAAAGTAGTTTATATATTGGAATAGTTATACATTAAAATAGTTCATATTTAAAAATAGGTTATAGATCAAGATAGTTATATATAGTAAAAATTGTTTCAAAATTAGAATTGTTTCTTCCAATTTCACAAATCAATTCAAATCAATTTTAATTCCAAAATTCAATTTAAATCAATCTCAGTTCGACAATCTCAATTAAAAAGGTTAAAGGTTCATTTCAAATTCTCGATAAAACCATTTTTAATTTATATTGATTTCAAATCATTTCTAAAGTTCTAGCTAATAAACTTAGTATAGAATGAATGATTTAATTGATTGTTCACAATCGGTTTTTATTAAAGGGAGAAATATCACCGATGCCGTGGCAGTTGTTCAAGAATATATTAATCACTGTTGCAAGAATAACATAACTTGTGCGATTTTAAAACTGGATTTTGTAAAAGCTTTTGATTCGATAGATAGGAATTTTCTTGTAGATATCTTTCATGCTAGAGGTTCTAATCATAGACGGATCAGTTGGATTATGAATTTGCTTAGAACTGGTAACTCTAATATTATGGTTAACGATATTTTAGGTAATAAAATTCAATCTAAGAGAGGTTTAAGGTAAGGGATCCCTTATTACCTTTTTTATTTAACTTAGTTGCTGATGTTTTTGCTAAGATTATTAAAATAGCAGTGGATTATGGGTATCTAGGATATGTAGGCAATGACATATCATGTAATGGTATATCGATTCTCTAATTTGTCGATGATACCTTGCTTTTTTCTTCCCATTTACCTAGACACATCATTACCCTTAAGTTTTTCTTATACAGTTTTGAACTTCTATCAGGTTTAAAAATAAATTTTGACAAAAGTTCTATTTTAGTTTTAAATGATTTTGAAAAAGTTGAAAACTTAGTTGCTAATACTCTAAATTGTAAGACTATGAACTTTCCTTTTGAATATCTAGGTTTTGTGATTGGACCTACCAAACTCAAACATGATGATTGGCTTATTATCATTGATAAATCAAAAATAAGATCTCTAACTGGAATGAGAGATTTTTATCAGGAGCAGGTAGACTAGTCTTAATAAATTCGGTTTTATCAGCCCTTCCGATTTATTGGATGTCCATGCATCTATTTCCAGATTGGGTTATTGATAAAATTGATAAAATTAGAAGAGATTTCTTATGGAATGAGGAAAATCCTAATAATAGTATAAAATGTTTAGTAAATCGGGAAACAGTTTGTAAAGCCAAAAAGGAAGGTGACTTAGGAGTTATTAATTTGCGTAATATGAATTTGTCCTTACTAGGTAAATGGTTATGGAAGTTTAAGGATACAAATGATGCTGTTATTTGGAAAGAGATCATTTCTAAATATTACTATAATTGTAATAGCAATTTATATCAAATTGCTTCTCCAGTCACCCAAAATCTTCTAATTTTTGGAAAAACGTTTTAAAATGTCATGAGATTTTTAACTTAGGTATTAATACGATAGTTCCTTCTGGTAATTGTATTTCTTTCTGGCATGACCGTTGGATTTCGGTCTTGCCACTTAAGTTGGAATTTAAAGAGCTTTATGAAATATGTAACTTTAAGTTTGCTTTAATTAACGAAGTTTATTCTCCTGAAAACGATCCTCCTTGGAATTTTAGTTTTAACGGAATTTTAGTAGATTCGACCCTTAGGCAACTTTCTTCGCTTTATGCTAGATTAAATCTTTACAATATTGATAATGATAATGATATTATTAGTTGAAAATAGGATAAGAGTAAGAAATATACTTCTAATTCTTTTTACAGATTTATTAATTTTTCGAGTACAATAAACAACTCTTTTAAATATATTTGGATATCTAATGCTCCTCCTAAATCTAAAATTCACATATGGTTAATACTGCATGGAAACCTTAATACAATAGAATTTTTAAAGAGAAAAACATTTAAAATGATAATAAATGTTATTTTTGTAATCTACATCTTGAAGATATTAAACGTATATACTATGATTGTATGGATTATTATTACATCCTAAATACTACTCTTAAAATTTTTAACTTTAATATAATAACTAAAATTTCGGATTGCGACTTCTACTGGAATAATTTTAGATTTAAGTTCAAAAGGAATACTAGATTCTTACTTGACACTTTATTCATTGTTATTTGTTGGTACATTTGGTTTGAAAGAAATCAAAGAATTTTTAATAATAATAATAATAGTCATTTTAACAAATTGATTTTTACTATTTCTTCATTTAGTTTTAATTGGATTTCTAATCCCAAATATAAATTAGCTAAAAGTAACCTATTTAAAGGGTATCTTAACAAGATTAGTTATAATATTAACTTATTTAAACATAATAATAATATATTTAACATTCACAATAGTAGTATTAATATTTTTTTCAAATTTATATGATGATTTCACTGTTAATCATAACTTACTTATGATCAAAGTTCATAAGATTTTTTAAGATTTGTTTCAATTATTGTACTAGTCATTGTTGGTATTAGTTTATAAGTAATTTAATTCTTTAGTATTTGTTCAGTTAGTCTTATGTAGGTTTTTATTTCCTACCTCATTTATATATATACATGTATATAAATTATATAAATATACATATATATATATGTATCATTCTAACTATTTTCTTAATCATCCTTCAGACATAGATATGGGTGATACGGTGTCAGGTTTACTTTGCAGGTGCTCATGTCTTCAGATTACAGGATTTCGGATTGTAGAGAGGTCATCAGAGTAGAGTCTTCCCCTTAGGATCACTAACAATTCCACCATAGATTCTGGACACTTCCATCTACATTGTGGCGTACTATTTTTAGGAGGATCTACACTTCTGCTCCGCACTTCTTCCTTTTGTACAGAGTCTTTAGAATGGAATTTCCATTCAGCATCATATTCAGTTTCTCTTCAGAGTAGTTGCTTTTCCATTCCTTCCGAACCAGATGCATGGAGCTTCCTTATTAGTTTGTGAGGACATCCAGTATTATTGGCTTTTCTTTAGTTTTTTAGGTACTTCTAACACCTTAATATCGGGCGATGCCAGGCCGGAGCTCGATATAGGGGTGTGATGGGTGGTAGCCTTGCCGGAACTCATCTTAGGGGTACCTGAGCTTTTTTGTTACTTGTATCTAGTTTTGTTACCTGCCAGGCATGTTGGCAGCGCCTTATTTTTGTGATATATATAGTTGCATGTGTGCTCTCCTCTATTTATAGAGGATCACACATTTTTCTAAAAAAAAAATTGGTTTGAACTACAAATTTAAAACTCTTCCAACTTAATAGATTTCAAAGTTTAAATATTCAAACAATTTACAACAACTCAATTTGATAAATTTCATTTATATTTTAAAATTCAACTTTAATTTTATTTAAATTTGAAAATATTCACTTAATCATTTTTAATAACATTTAAATAAAATCTCAAATTACAAATTTAAATCAATATCAATAATCAAATATCCAACTTCAATTATATTTTATCCTAATATATTCACCTAATCACTTTTATAAGCATTTAAATAAAATCTCAAATTACATATTTAAATCAAAACCAAATATTCATTTTATTTAAATTTGAAAATTTTGATTTAATCACTTTTGATTAAATCAAGTTATACAATCATACCTTTCAAAATCTCAAAATCAATAAGTTTCCAATCAATTCTTATTTTTGTTCAATTCTCAAACAAATTAAATTACAAATTAACTTGATCTATCTTCCCAGCCTTTATTTTATTAAAGCTATTACAAAATCTATTTTCAAAATATAAATATAAATTTTAAGTAAATATTTTAAATACAATATATATACCTGTTCAATTAAATTCTATTAAATTAAATTTATTATATTAAATATTATTAAATTAAATCTGATTAATTAAATCTATATTATTTCATATTAAACTATATTTTATGTATTTCAAAATAATAGAATTATAAGAAAAATAATAAAATTTACATTTTTCAAAACTTACGTTATAAATTTAAAATTACCAAACATATAGTTTAAAAATCTAAATTTTACACATATATTAAAATAAAATCTATATTTTATATTTAAAAATCAATATTTATTAAAACATATCTATTTCTTTTTTTTTCCAAAATTTTGAAAATCATTTAAAAATAGACCAACGGTGTCCGTATATAAATTTATATCTTATGGTCAAGTGATACGAATATTTATCATTTCTATCCGCAGTAATTTAATATTTTACGACTATATATCATTTCAGCACACAATTCCAAAATTCAAAAACCAATAAAATCGCTTGGGTTTATCATTTTAACCCATAACGATTTTCCCATAACCTATAATATCATTTGGGTATGTATCATTTCAACCCATAGGGATTTCCTAAACTAACATGGAACTTCAATGTAAGAATAATTGCATAATAATTTAAAATAACATAACATATTGATGACTAGCATCTATAATGATTAACAATTTAAACATAATATATACAACAGGTTATGGTAATCATATGTCAATTATCACAGGCTAACAAATTTAAATAATAATGTATCATACTTAACAATTTAATTTCTAACCAATTCAAAATTCAACAACATATTTCAATCATCATTTCATGTGAATTAAATTTACAAAATATACGAATGTCAATCATGAGTGATCACTCACCTTTCGTAGCTAGAAAACAACATTGGCGAAGAAGATGACATGATCACGTACACGGATATGGACACGACAACTCGGATGCGGATCCAGACAGCGACAAATCTAGAAACTTGAACTCGAATTCTAGAATCTGACAAATCAAATATACATATAATATGATATATATTTCTTTTTTATAAAAAGAAGAGAAGAGATGATTTTTTTCCTCGGGAGAAGTGGCTACTACAGTGGCCGAAGGTTCAGGAAGTAGGAACAGTAGGTTGTTAGGTGGAGGGTGGATGCTAGGTGATCAGGGGAGGACTACTTCGGGTTTCTAGCGGCAGTAGGTGAATTCGTGGGCTACTGTTCGGCCCTGGGAAGGAGTAAAGGTGGCAGAAAGTGGAAAAAGGTTGAGGGGCAATGAGACGCGGAGCTGGAAGCTGCCGCGTGATGGAGTTGCGTTTATGGTGAAGGCTGTTGGGTATAGTGGAGGCCTGGGTGCGTCACGTGAATGGCTGAAAGTATTCGGTGGTCGGGTGGTAGTGCTGAGTGGTTGACAAGGCAGATGGGTTTTGTGGTGGGGAGGCCGATCGCATATAAGGTGGTTGGAGCGGAGTTGTGTGGGCTGTCGTCACGTGCAATGGTGGAAAGATCGGAAGATAAGGGGATGGATCCTGGTCGAGGATGGAAATGGGAAGGGTGCGGCAGTTAAAGGCTGAGAGGAGAGAAGGGCGGTCTGTGGTGAGGGATGCGCCCTGGGTTGTAGAGGTTCGACGGCGAGAAGCAAGGGGTGGATGAGAAAGGGAGATGGAGGATGAATACGGTCTCAGATATATAAGCTTAGTTATATATATATTATTATTATTTATTTTCTTTCAAATGCACGAATCAGAGATGAAAATGAAAGAAGGGGAAAGAATCTAAACGAACCAAAGAAATACATTCAACGGATAGTAATACAAAAGTCAATATTAAATTCTAGGAACATTAAAACAAGTAGCCATTTGTTTTCAACCGTTTAACAAATTTATGGGCACAGAAAATTCTAGACACTCAAAATGGGTATCAATATGACTAATCGTTACTCAAATTTCGCCGCGCACCGGACAACGAAATACACAGATGAATATACTACGGAGATTAGCACGACGAGACGAACAGAATGGTATACAGATATGCGTGACACGACTCACTTAACAAAACTCGATATTCGCTGCCAAAACTGCTGCTAAATCGTCGAAAATAAGATAAATGGGGCTAGAGCAGTCCAAGTTTAGAGAAACAAAATATGACGTCTCACTCAGAGAATGATTTACATTTTATTATTTAGAAATATTCAGGTTTCAAAAATATTTTATTTCCAGCGAATTTACTGATTTGGATTTTAAATTGAAATTTCACAACCGAACAAACTTACATGTTTTCCAACGAAAATCTGACACTTACTACGTTTAAATAGACGTATACCAAATATTAAATTTTTATTGTTAAATTTAATTGTTTATTTTCATAAATTTTTTAGTTAGTTATGTTGTTTAAATAGTTAAAATTTCCGGGTCCTTACAATACCATTCTCTGTTGGGAATTTAAACATTAAGCAGAGAGGGGCGATGGTTGCCTTGAATTCTGCAAGGGTCGCTCATCCAAGAAAGCATTATATGGAGAGTTCACATCCATCGCAACAAATGGTAGCACTTGCATTCTCCTACGATTGTCTTTTCCCAACTCCACCGGTAGCTAGACGTAGCCTACCGCTTCAGTAGCAACATTGTCAAGCCATGAATACGGGCTTTACACGTTTTCACATCTTTGACTTCCAGTAACATCTGGTTGTATGCCTTTTTGAAAATGATATTAATAGAACTTCTACAATCAATCAAAATCTTTCTCACTAAGCAAGGCCGATCATGTCCGAGATCACCATTGGGTCTATCTTATAGGCCTCCACCTTGTCTACATCACTACTCCAATACACGTTTTCATCAATCATAGCCCTCTACCATTTTTCGGAGCACCGTCCTTCATATTCAAGCAGCACTCCATATCAACATGCCTTATAGTGCTTACGTAATGCACCATCTTGTTCCAACTTTTGTTGGCTAGATGTCATCCTCCAACAATAGTGTTAATGACTAACCTCCCTCCTGCCCGTCTATGTTGCTCGGCACTAGGAGGGGCTTGTCCTCTATTTGGGGTCGGATGTCCCCTGCCCGCCATCCTATGGGGCTTTAATGAACTGTTGCAACTTTCTTTCACGAATCAACTTTTCAGCGATGTCATGGAGGTGGCAGCACCTATCCATGTTATGATCATAACTTTCATGGAATCCACAACACTTCCCTGTTTGTTTTCGCTTCTCCGTCGGTTCTTTCGAAGGTAGTTTTCTATATTACATAGTGTTACAAGTTGATAAATAGATGTTATCTAATGTTGTGTTCAACTATGTATAGGTGTCGAATGCCGGGATCTTTGGCTTCCCTCTTCCAGAATCCCATCTTCGATCGCGGTTTCTACCATCGCATCTTTTTGGCTATTTGCTTTATTTTGAACATTCATTTCAACTTTCTCGAAACTCTCTCTGGACTGTTTCACCACCATGTTACTTTATACTCCCTCGGTACTCTGGCTTGCAACATCTCTCTTTCTAGTCCGCTTCGCCTCCTCCTTTCTTAGGTCCTGAGCCGCCTTCGCATAAAAATGGTCCAACGTAGGAGGAGGCTTTGTCGCCAACCAATCGCCAAAATCAAAATCAGTTTCAACTCCCTTGGTCAGTGCCATCAGTATTGCATTATCTTTTGGATTACTGATTTCTAACAACCATGTTAAACATTTCCAAGTAATCTTTCAATGATTCCCCTAGAGTTTGGATCAAGTTGGAGAGGGTCATGACATCTTTGGGGGGAGCCACGTGCATGTAGAATTGGTTCATGAACTTCCTTGCTAATTCATCAAACGAAGAAATTGACCGCGGTAGTAGTTTGATGAACCACGTGGCTACAATCCCTTCAAAAAAAATAGGAAAACATCTGCACTTGACTACATCGGTGGCTCATGCAGAGTCCATGTTCCACTCGTACTTCATCAGATGCTGCTTGGGGTTGGTTTTTCCTGCATAAGCAAGCATCGTATGCATATTAAACCTCTACAGATACTCTGCATGTAGGATGTTGTTAATGAATGGAGTATGACTTTGGGAGAGTCCACAATTATTATTTGTCAGGCCTTGAATTTCTTTCTCAAGCTACCTTTTTATAGCCATCAGGTCCGGCGTCTAGAGAGCTGGTGCTTGGCAGTGGTCATGTTCCACCTCACATGAATGGCCCGATCCATGCCTTCGTGCAGCACCATATTGCTTGGGTCAGCGAGCTCTTGATGTTCCTCCTAAGCAGCAGTCCTATCATTGTCTCTCAGTCGGGATTCATTTACACTCGCCTGAGCTTCGGCGCCTTGATCAATTATGGTGCATTCAGAGTTAGTTCCTCCACTAGCTTGATGGCTCCTCCCTAGATTGGAGGGTTTTGTGTCGATTCCCCTAGAGAGTTTGGTACCAATGCGTGCAGTCTAGCGGTAGTCAGCCATGTAGTTCCCCTTCGAGGTTCTACCTTCACATGCATCCGTCTTGCGCCGTATGCTCCTGTGATAGCCGCCAGATAAAGAGAAGTTCTCCAACCTAGAGTACAAAGAGGGTTGCCTCCTTGTCTTGCCGTGTTGGTCTTTCAACTAGTTCATCAGGTTAATATTGGCCTAGCTTCGCTGATTGAGCTGTTGATGGCTACTATGCAGTTTCTTCATCATAACTTCAAAGTCAGATTTGGTGATGTATTCAGGAGGATTTGGGACATTAGCGGTCACTGGTTATACATTCCAGTCAACTTGTTGAACGCGGGTATCTTCGTTGCCTTCAACCGCACGGGAAGTAGCAGACTTTCCTCTGGCCATGGCTAATATCTTCCTTTTAGATCGTTTTCAAATCTGAATAGAAATGGAAACTTGTCGGTAGAAATTTGGATCTATCTCAGGATATGAGAATCCACTAGCAGATGATAAGATCCAATCAAGACGAGACTTGATTCTACGTGAAACACCAAAATGTTTGCACCAAAAGTTGGCACAAACACCCAATAGATTTTTATGTAGAGAAGCAAAGTGAAGAGCTAAAATTAAAATAGAGGAAACAAGAAAAAAATAAAAAAACGTAGATTTATATGGTTCAGCGTTGATTGCCTACGTCTACTTTGATGAAATTGCCTTATTAATCACTTGTTTTCTAAGTATAGGGGGACCGGATAGGGTTGATCATTGATTACAATGGAGTACAAGTAAAATAGTAGCATAAAGATTCCTAAAATGAATAATGAACTCTGTATTTATAGGGGTAGACGAGCGAAAATATTCTTGAAATTTCGTCGGTAGAATCTCATGATGTAGACGAAGTCATCCGAAAAGTTTCACAGTCCAATTCCCAATATTGAGCGATTGGTACCGACTGGTCTTAGGAGCCACGTGGCGTAGCGCGATCGGTCATATGGGTTCCTCTCCATGCTAGCTTCATGTTTCCAAAGTTGTCTTCATGTTTTTAGAGATATCGATAGATTCCCGTTGAGTTGAACTGTTGGTTGATGTTTTTGATGACCATTGTGATACGATCTGATTCCCTGCCTAAAGGAAGGGATAGGTACCGATGCCCTGCATAGGATGGACACTAATCCATAATTAGAATATTCTGGAGAGTCTATCTCTTGGTCTTGCTTGATTTTTGTTTCAAACCATTGTCTGTGCCTGATTTCTGGACTCTATGATCACCTCTTTAGGGTGCTTGCCAAATCTATCATCGAGTCTAATTTATTCGATCAATCTGGATATTATCGAATCTAAAGGCCAGATAACACTAGGGAACTTATGTACGGACTTTTATTTAAGATTAATATATATAAGTGCTCCCCTCTTAAGAGGACCACTCTTTTATAAAAAAACTAAAATATGTTCAATGTATATCTCTTTTACCTAAGAAATTTAATCTTTGATCATCTGTATTCTTTTTCCTCTTAATTTTGAGAACAAAATTCTTATTTATGGGTTGTTAACTCTTTATGACAAATTTTCACTTACACCATTCTTATTTCCATTTACCAAACTCTTTACATTAATTATTTCTTTATGATCTAATTGCAATTTCTTCACCTTCTCCACAATTTCAATACATTTTTTAATTTCCTCCATTGCTTTCTGTTTTCAGTTTCTTCATTTCATTTTCACAGTTTTGTCCCTCCTTTTCAATTTTATATAGTATATTAGAATTTAAAAGGCACAGTCCAAATCAAATTAAAAATTCTTTTCAAACAATATTTATTCAATCTTTTAAAAATTTTAATATGGAATTTGAATTAATTTGTCAACATTCAACATAATATTTGTGATAATCCATGTTTTCAATGATTAAGTTGCCGCCTATTACTTTTAATGTTTAGGATTCAGTGTACATCTCTATTTAAGGAAATCAAGTTGGGTGTTATATGTGAAAAATATTCAAACAATAAATTTTCATATTGTATTTTAAGAAATACGTAAAAATGTATAAGTAACATTTTTGTTTATTCCTTTAAAAAAAATTTATGTGGTCTTAGTCGACATGAATGTATTTTTTTTGTAAAATCTTATATATCTATCTTAGTCAACCTAGCATATAATATATTTTTCGACCATGTTTAATATTCATAAACGACACGGTTTTTTCGTTCAACTGCATCGTTGTTACTAAATTCAAAGGGGTCTTATAAAACAACATGGTAATTATTAGTTGTTTTACAAAGTTTGTTTAATGTTGTGTTGTTTTGATTTTTTTTTTAAAGTTTGAAGATATTTAGAGAATATGGATTTGAGATGTAGTTACATATAACGTTTAAAAGTAAACCAAATTCAAATAGGGAATCATACTAAATAATATTAAAAAAACCACCAATTGTTATCATTTCCAATTTATTCCAATTCAAACTAATAAAATTAATCATAATCAGTTTTCTTTAGATGGAATTCAATTTAGCGAGAAAATCAGTTACATGTTAATTTTCTATAATTTTAGTTAATTGAGAATTAATTTATAATCAATTAATTTCTTTTAATTAATTCTTTTTATCACCATTGTATCCAAAGAAATGCAAGTTCAACTTTGTAAGCGAATGTGAATTGTGTTATAATATTAACAATTTTTTTTTTACTGTAAGAACTACCACATAGAAGTACTAAAATTAGAATTTAAAACCAGTTCCTAACAAGTACTTTTTTAATTAACAAATTTAGTAGAAGAATAAAATAAAAAAGTAAAGAAATATGTGTTGATATGCAAGTTTTGTCTTATCTTTTTGTGGAAGAAATGAATATGTTATCTCTAAGTAAATTATAGTTCCTATAAAATTTAATTCACAATAAGTCTAATTAATTTTGGCTATTTTTTGCATTTTACTACATAACACTCCTACTTTTATTTAAGTTCTTTGCTTTGCAAATATAGCCTTATATTGTTCTACCTTACAATATACCAATGTAGAATATAAAAAATTCTGTTGACATAATCTATTTCTAATAGTTCAATTTTTATTTCTGTTTCCTTACACCATTTGAACATATTGCTATTTTCTATAATGAAATATCATCCAAAATTTATTTTATTTTCATTCAGAATGATTCCATGTGATGGTGATATATTTTTTGCATTGAACTATGTTAATTATTGTCTGTTTCAATTGTTATGTTTACATAAATATTTAAAATAGTGGAAAAAGGTTATTCGGTTCTTCCAAAAATTTGACTGTACAATATTTATATTATACATATATTTTTCATGTCATATTATGTTATATGTATTAAGAAATATTATGTGTTAAAGCTGCTTTAATATTTTTTTAATGCGATTAGTATTGGATAATTTTTAATAATAGTTATAATACATTTGGTGTTACACTTTTATGGTACTAACGTGAACTACCAAAAATGTCCATTTTCAAATATCATTAAATATTAATATCGCTTAAAAATAGGATCTAACAAATAAGTCTACTTTACCAATTCAAAGTCATTTTTTTATTAATTAATAAAAAAGTAAAAATTCAAACTAATAAAAAATTAAATTCATTCTTTATTAATTAATATAGAAATAAAAATTTAAACTAACAAAAATTTAGATGTTTCAATTTATAAAGTAAAATTAAAACTAATTGCATATCATTTCAAAGCAAAATTACGGTTAAATATTTGGCCAAATCATATTTTTCGATGAAGCTAAACATATACAATTTGTGAAAAAACAATTCACACACGAAGCGCGTGCCATGCGCGCCGTAAAACTCGTATTAAAAAGTGGGCTTTTTCAAATTTGAAATGTTCTTTATTTGAACCAAAAAAAACTTAACAATATTTTAAGTTATGCGTTATTTCTCTGTGCGGGGTTTCAAACACTATTATCAACCAAATTGCGTACATGTATGTGTGTCCAAATATATATTTCTATGTCTATGTTAAATATAGTATGAACTTATATTTTGCTTACATTTGAAAATGAACATTGATGCATAGTAATTTACCGCTTATCAAGTTAAAAGTAATTAATGGTTGACGTTGTTGTTTGTTGTATGAAACCGTAGAGTTTTTTTTAAAAAAGTAATTATACCTTGTATGTTTTGAGATTACTTAAAGTAAATTTATCAACAAATGTTTGTCAAAAGTGTTCAAGAAATTGTAGTTTACATAAAATATAAGTTTCGTAAACATACACTTTCATTTTTGTAATTTTAAATTTTTTAAAATACAGTGTTAATCAGATATTAGATTATACGGTGAACTTCATCTGCGCACCCGCTAAGACAAGAAAGAAAATCAATTTTGCCCGGAGCAACCAAATCGTAGGGTCAAAAATGTAGCACGGTTACTCTTGCAACAGCGAGTACTTGTCATAACTGGACCGACAAAACTACCCTAGTTTCAAATATCCTTCGTCCATTAATTTCCATGACCAATCGAACGGCCGATATGATCCAGGTTATTCCGAATTAAAAGTGCAGCCCTGAGAATGCAACACGTTTCCTCGGATCCAAATTTCAAGTGTCGCTTTCTATAAACACTTCACACAGAGCTATGTACATTTCTAATGAAATTGTTCGCTCTTGCGATTCGGCTGTTCATCGAAATTTAATTTTGTACAGTAGATTCACATTTGTTGGATGTAAAGATCGAGCATTTTTATTCAGGTTCGTTGGAATCGTATTCTCATTTGATGCAGCATCGATTGGGTACGTCCTTGGTAAAAATGAGAGGAAGTCTATGTTTTGGAATTTGGGTATTGTTTTTGTGGGAATTTTCATTTGGAAGGTTTGTGGTAGAGAAAAACAGCCTAAGAGTGACATTACCTGAATCGATAAAGGGTGAATATGAATGTGCAATTGGTAATTTTGGAATCCCGCAATATGGTGGCACTATGGTTGGTGTAGTTGTTTATCCGAAATCGAATAAGAAGGCATGCAGTGAGTTTGATGCTTCATTTAAATCCAGAGCTGGTGGATTTCCTACTTTTCTTCTTGCTGATAGGGGAGGTATTCTTTTTTGGTTTTTGAGTTTATTGCCTTCTTGATATTCGGCCATAACTATCAGTATTTCTTTTGTTATGGGCTTGTTAATTTCTACTTTGAATATAGAACAAGTGGAAATTATAGACTGGAGTCTTTCTTTTAAGCTCAGTGCCAAACAGACTCCCAAAACGCGCCAAGGGATGGGATTTAATTTGGTGCACCCCGTTGATGCAAAAAATAAATACAAGTTTGATAGAAGGGCGTCCAAAAACTGTAGAACACCCCCTATTTTGGAAAACCCCATCACTGATTTGGAAGTCTGTTAGACATGACTTTCTTAAAGTGATTATAAATATTTTGTTTGGCATTTTATTTCGAGTTCATGTTCCACATGGGTGATACTATTTACACTCATCTAAACCCTTACTACCGTCACTTAAGCAGTTAATATAATTAAATCATAAAACTTGCTTCAAATACTCATCTTACATCTAAAAGAGGATCCGGAAGTATAACCAAGCGATGAAGAAAAATAATGAAATCTAATATTCGAACGTAATTATTTTCAACCATGCCAAACATTAATGGTGGAAGATAATGAGATGAATGATGCAAGTAAAAATATTTTATTAATTTCATATTAGGAATTGATGAGTCAACATATTTAATTATATTTAGAATATACATGTAAATCAATGTTTTGTGATCCTGTTAATTTTCTAGGGAAAGGATAATGATAATTATTTGTATTTGATTATATCTTATTGTTTTCTATTACAACTAGTTTTGTTTTTCTTATTAAAACAATAACAAAAGTAATAATGATTGGATTTTTTTTTTTTCATAATAGTAATGAAGGTTCTTTTATATGTTCTATCATAACCAAATTTAATCTGCAAATTATTTTCTATTATATTAGTCTTAGTTAGGATTACACAATTTACAGAAAATGGAAAATTTACGTATAATTAAAGGTCATAATGGCTTAGGCATAACTTAATTAATTGCATTCATATGTATTAATGAAGTATTAGAAGAAAATAAACCACTGTGGAAAAATTGGATGGAGAAATTTTGATTTAGTTTTTGAAGAAAAAGAAGAGAAGAAGAAATCGAGTTATGCTTTAGAGAAAATAAAAAATTATGAAAATGTGGATGTGGGTGGATGACAGAAGTGTTTGATTGGGTGAGGATAAATGGGTGAAAGAAGATATTTAGGTGAATATAAATGGTATCACCTTTCCACAATATAGATTTGATTTTCTACGCACGCAACTTTGGATAGGCTGGAATTTCCTAATTTAACATATCTCAGCCATCTGGATTTTGTTACCTCTCAAGTTAATATCATATGCAGTATGCATGAGTCCAAGTCTTAGATCATAAGAAAATCTTATTGCTATTGGCACATGAAGTTTAAAGACACTTGTTTTGACATACATGACTGTATAATTTAGGATTTTGTAACAAAATCCCATTTTGGATATTGGACTGAGAGTCCTTTTGTGTTAGGTTCCATACACAAATGTTTTGATGCTAAAGGGGAGGGCCTATCCTGACATCACAGAGGCATAAGGTTGGTTATCAAGTTGAGGCCCCTCCATAGAATAATGTGGATTTTTTTCTACAATAAAAGGAAATAAGTATATATGAAAAATGTACGAAAATAATATCTTGTACTAATTCAAATTTGTTAAAAATATGCCTCAAACCCTTACAATTCAAATCAAATTGAAAGCTTTACCAGCTAACCACACTATTTTTTTTTTCTTTAATTATAGTATACATTATATACAAGTAACATTTGCAAATGCAAAAAACACATGATCGTCAAAATTTGAGGCCCTAAGAAACAGTCAAAACTGTCCCTTGGCAACCGTTTTTGTGGCATTGGGCCAAAGCTGGCTCTGGTTAAAGGACCACATGCTTTTAATACTATGAATATGATTCCAAGACAAATAACAAAATCATGGTTGAAGTTCATCATTACAAGCATTTAATAACCTAAATTATAAATGCTAATTCAATTTCTTCGAATCAAGGGCAACAACAAGACACATTAGGCAGCTTGCACTTTGCACAAATCAAATCATATTTAAAGCTACCAAAATTGCATACATGGATACAGTTTTATGTTGAGAATAATATCACATCTGCTAAATAAAATAATTGGCTCTCCATAAATACTAAGAGTTCATTCTTCACTTTTGTGATAATTCAAGTGATTTTCTAAATATCAAAGACATTATTACAAAGCATGTAATATTGTCAATTATATCCTTTCCCTTCTTAATTTCTAACATGGAAATGGACATGTTGAGAATAGTCCCACATCTCCCAAATAAAATAAGCTCACTCTTCAAGTGCCAACTGATTTTGTTGTGATAATTCAAGCGATTCTTAAAGCATCAGAGCCACCATTACAAAGCATTTAGTATTGCCAATTATATTCTTCCCCTTCTCTGAACTAACAAAATATATTCTTCTTCTTCTTTAATTTTTAACATTTTGAACATTAAATAATATCATTGATCTTGCATAAAACATATCCTTTGTATGATATAATGCAAGGTATTTTTGCTAAAAATAAGGAAATCTAAAATCTTCATGTGGAAGCCACAAAGACAACCACCGAAATTGCGTGAACATACATGAATTTGAACATTTGCTAGTTTTATATCATGTATTTTTATAAAAATGTTATAAATAAATTCAAAAAAAAAAAAAAATGATGGCAGATATCGTAGAAAATGCAAGGCACACCAAAAGCAATCAAAATTACACGACTTTGAATATTTAATAATTTGCATCATTTTTCTAGCATACAACATATAATGCAGACTTCTTAGTGAATTTAAATAAGTTCAAAATTTTCGCATGGCATGCACAATATAGTCCAGCAGACTTGTATAAAATACATGACTTTGAATATTTACATTTACATTAATCATCTGTAGATGGTATGTCACCATAGTTATATAATGAAGATAGTTTTGTAAAAATAAATAAAAATCAATTTTTTTAACTGCTTGCATTATGGGTAATGCAAGGCTTTAGTGCTTGCATGGTATACATTGCAAATCAGTATTGGCTATACGGCTTGTATTTCATATAATGTTAGCCTTTTTTACTCTTTTATACATAAAATCAACATATACATACATACATATGTATGTATGTATATAGCAATCATATTTCAAATAAAAAACATAGAACTTTACACCCTCTTTGATGCATTTTAGTAGAGATTTTTCCTGGAAAATCTACATGCCTGCATTTTTAAATTAAGCTCAAATTCTCAAAATCAATATTACATACAGTCATACATTTTCAACACAGTACTTAGTTATGAAAAATAATTAATTACAACAAATTAAATAAAGATCGTAACATTCAACTAAATACCACCAAAACGAGAAGGAGAAAAAAAAAACTCAAAAAGAAAAATAAAAAATATGCGAGAAAGAAGTACATTGGAAGGAACGAGATTTTTTTAAGGATTTACTTTACATATTTTTTTTATTTTTTTTACAAATCTGGTTTATGTTGTAAAAAGCAGCAACTCCTTTGAAGTCGGTACCTGAAATACTATGAAGCAAAACGTAATTGCCACCTTATTGCTGTTGTCACATTTAACGTGAATATTAGGGAGCGGAAAATTATATCAAGTCCTTTAGTTATGGCAGAGCATATCCGACTTTTCTCATTTAACATGATATATTAGCCACCTATATTTAGTTACCTGTCACGCTGCTTACTGTCTACAAAATGGTTCCTTGATTGGATTGAAGATGAGAAGAAACCCTATGTTTATACTACCTCTCCGTAGAAGAATTATTTAGACAAGGGAAGCCTGGAATCCTAAGAGTAACTACATCCGTTTTTAAAATTAAATTATCTATTGTCAACTAAATCGTCAATTCATTTCAGTTTAGTAAACTGACAATTAGCAGTGTGCTAGTAGTGTGCAATTAGTTGTCAATTTATTTGTTAATATGAAATTATCAACATTATTGTGCTACAAGATGGCAGGATCAAAATCGAATAAAGTTACAAGAGTAAATTATATATTAAGTGTGGCGGCACTCATAAATTGCTTAAACAATTGAGTTGCTAATTTTAGACAACTCAATCGACTAATTAATAAATTATCACATATGATCCACCAATTGCATTACCAATTTTACATGGATGCATTATTAAGTGCTTCTTTATTTGATAATTTCTTTGTAATACTTCATGAGTGTAATTTTTCTAATAAGGATTCTACAAGATTTTAAGACCAAAAAAGTTTGATACGGATTTAAATATGCAATGAGTATTCATATAAGAAAAATGTCTTCAAAAACCGGACGACAAAGGAAGTTTTTAGAAGAATATTTACTGATATTTAACATCACAGGCAGTTAAATCATAGCATATCTTTTGTCACTATAACTCAGAGTCTCGGTGAACAAATTTACCTTTATTATGAATATTAGTCACCTCACTTTTTCTGAGCATATACTAGCATTTTGTAGCAAATAGATTAATATTAATTTGTTATTTATAAATGTATCCTAAGTTAAGCGCTTCTCAGAATCCAACATAATGGATTGCCTGCAGAGTGCGACCACATTATCGTTTGCATCTCAACATATACAGTATTCCCTTATATGTTCTATATTTTTCCACAGATTGTTTTTTCACAACAAAGGCATGGAATGCACAAAATGCCGGAGCTGCTGCAATCCTTGTTGCTGATGACAAAGTTGAACCTCTAATCACAATGGACACACCCGAAGAAGATAATGGAAGAGCTGATCATCTCCAAAACATCACCATTCCATCTGTACTAATAAGCAAAACTTTTGGCGATGACCTTAAAAAAGTGCTGGAGAATGGCGATTTAGTGAACGTGAATTTAGATTGGAGAGAGTCTCTGCCACATCCTGATGAGCGTGTAGAGTACGAGTTCTGGACAAATAGTAACGATGAATGTGGACCCAAGTGTGATAGCCAGATAGAATTTGTAACGAACTTCAAGGGAGTAGCACAAATTCTCGAGCAGAAAGGTTATACACTGTTTACGCCTCATTATATAACCTGGTATTGTCCTGAGGCTTTTGTTTTAAGCAAGCAATGCAAGTCGCAATGTATCAACCATGGGAGGTACTGCGCACCTGACCCAGAACAAGACTTTAGCACAGGGTATGATGGAAGAGATGTTGTCAAACAGAATTTGAGACAAGTTTGTGTTTTTAAGGTTGCTAAAGAAAGTAAAAGGCCTTGGATTTGGTGGGATTATGTCACAGATTTTTCAATTAGATGTCCAATGAAGGACAAGAAGTATACCAAGGAATGTGCGGAAGAAGTAGTACAATCATTAGGTAAGTCTCAAGTCAAATTACATATATAATTGTATATGTATGCTAATAAAAGACGATGACTAATACAACTTGATATCCTTTGGTTGTCATTTTGTCTTGCTTAGTGCCAAACTTAAAGGAAAAAGTTAGACCGTAGTTTCCGTTGTACCGCATTAATTTAAATACTCCTTTTGTTCTAGAACTGTTAAACTTGCATTGGTTCACAGGCATTGATATCAAAAAGGTAAATGACTGCATGGGTGATCCTGAAGCTGATGAAGACAATCCAGTACTCAAAGCTGAACAAGATGCACAGGTAACAATATGAAATTTCCGTCCCTGTACGTACTATTTGTTTGGATTGTCTTTGCCTAAAATTGCATCGATTTTTGACAAATTTGGGCTATGATCTATGTAGATTGGCAAAGAGTCTCGTGGAGATGTAACTATCTTGCCCACACTTGTTATTAACAACCGACAATATAGAGGTACGTTTAATTTTCTAATTATATATAGTGAATGAGTTTTCTGTATATATTTTTAAAATTTCAGTTTTTTTTTTATAATTTTTATTACAGGGAAGCTGGACAAAGGTGCTGTGCTTAAAGCAATATGTTCAGGGTTTGAGGAAACTACTGAGCCAGCTGTGTGTCTGAGTGATGGTATCTTTTTTACAATTTAATTTGAAGGAGCAATTGTACAATTGTTGAAGATCTTTGTAATCCTGTTGTGTAGGTATTGAAACAAATGAATGTTTGGATAATAATGGTGGATGCTGGGAAGATAAGATTGCAAATATCACTGCATGCAAGGTCTTTCACTAATACTCTTATATGAGTGTTGAATGATTGTTGTCCTTGAAAATTTCTTATATATTTATTTACGCAGGATACGTTCCGTGGAAGAGTTTGTGAATGTCCTATTGTGCAAGGAATAAAGTTTATTGGAAATGGGTACACCCATTGTGAAGGTATGCAATGAATTAGAAATATATAGAGAGTCAATTGGGATAAACCTAGGATCGACATTCAGTTTCGTTCTTGGTTTCGGTTTTTTGTAATTTTAGGAATTTCGATCTACTTCTTTAAGTTTCGGGAATTTTGATTCCAGTTTCAGATTTCGTTATTTATTTTTTACATAATTACACATATTTGTTTAATTTATTGAAACGGAATATATCATTTATCTTTAACTAAGAAATAAGATATAAACGATCAATGCTCAATTATAAATATCTATAGCACTAAAAAAATGTCTATTATTACTTTGTTTTCAACTTTTTTAGTTACACCATTTGCAATACGTTGTGATTGTGTATGTTTCCCTAGTCAAAATTTGAATTTTGAATATTCATATATTTGAAGCTTTTAATTCTTTTTTTGAGTTTCTTCTATAAAATCTGAAGTTCAGTTGCTTTTTATATTGAATCAAAGCTTCATGTTGGTTTCATTTCGGTTCCTGCTGAAATCCAAATGGAATGATTGGAGTCTTAGTGTTTTGGTTGAAACCTCAAGCCTTGGATTAAAAAAATGGTTTAGTGGGAAATTTTTTGAAGCACAATTCCAACTGACCTTTTAAACTACTTATAATTATCAGCATCGTAATTGTAGAAATCAATTCTCATTGTTATACATGTAGATATCATGCTATTAATGTGGTAGGAGGTGGTAACAGACAACATCCATTTGTTGCAGCCTCAGGATTCGGCAGGTGTGAAGTTAACAACGGAGGCTGCTGGAAACAAACTAAAAATGGCAATACTTACAGTGCATGCTTAGTGAGTTTACTAATATTTTGGTTGTTGAATTTTGTTATTACATATTAATGCGGTTCAATTCTATCTTCCCTCATAGGCATTTGATTAATACGTAAATGTTGACAAAAACTGCCGTCACAAAAATAACCTCCAATGTTACAGGTCAACAAACCCATATTAATACACTGCGCCCATTATTTGTAGCTTATGTGATAGATTTCAAATGTTGCATATTAATATACCGGGCCCTATTTATACGCGATGTTCCCTATTTTCCAACCATTCTCCCTTTAGGTAGATTTGACAATCATAAGTAAAAAACGCTTTTGCATAATTTTCACGTCGTTTGGTTTTAAAACTTAAATGAGTCGACATATTTTTTTAGTTAGGTTGAAATGTCATCTTTCCAATAAAATCAAAAATAATAATACATGAAGTTGTCTATCTTATCGAATCAAAATTGACTTTTTAAATTTTACATTTGCCTTTTTTTTTTTTTTTAATTTTGCTTTTCGAAAGCTATCCAACGGACCCTTAAATTCACGTGAGACTACTATAGTCTTCTTTTTCACTTTCATCTCTTCAAATTCTATTTGAGAGTTGTTATGCATCTTGAATAATACGATCGTCGTTGTCGGTTTTGATATTATGTGAAAATGTGGTACTAAGTTCCAATGTTTTAGATTTCATTTGCTCGTATCGACTCTTGGTGTATGCATAGGAGATGACAAAGAATAGGAGATGACAAAGACTACTGTAATAGAAATAATTTTTCAATGTTCTGTGCTTACCATTTCATATGTATACACCACATCGTTCAAAATATAGCCGATGTTGGACTTCTTTTTCCAACTGCTCCTCTTTAATACACAAAATAACTCCTAACACTTCTGTTCACGGTTCATCTATTAACTATTATATAACTTTGCAGGATGATCATTCCAGAGGTTGCCGATGTCCAACTGGTTTTAAAGGTGATGGTATCAACACATGCGAAGGTATTCATTCACATTATATGGTGATTTCGTTTGCTACTTATAACTGTCAATTCTTAGATAGGAATGCTAGTGTACTTCAAATATTTTGTATGCTTTCATAGCTTGTGGATCTTAAAGCGGATTTTTACTATTAAATTTTCCAACTGTTAGATATTGACGAGTGCAAAGAGACAAGTGTGTGTCAGTGTTCAGATTGCAGATGTAGGAATACGTGGGGCAGTTACGAATGCAGGTGCAGGGGTAACCTGTTGTACATGAAGGAACATGATACATGCATAAGTGAGTATGCCTTTCTTTTTTCTTCTTCTTTTCTCTCTCTCTCTTTATTTTTATTTTTATTTTTGTTTATTTATTTGGTTTGAAAAAGGAACGCCGTCTGCATTTTATTATTTCCTATCTATGCACCGTCAAGAAACGTGAGTGCTGAAGCACAAAGTATTTGTATATTTCGTTTAACACCTCAGTGGATATGTCTTATGTTAGAATTATAGGGCGCAAGGAGTTGGACTGTTCTCTTATAATATTTTACTCTTGATGTTTGGTTCCATTTTTACATTTTTTTCGTATATTGCCACCGACATTTACTAAGTGCTATACTAAGGCACTTGAGGTAAGGATGTTGTTGGGTTGGGTTTGATTGGCAATTTACTGAATATTTGACACAATCTCCAGAAAAAAGATATTTGGATGCTAATATCTATGATGAATGTAACTTACAGGCAAGGAGGGGTCATCCGAGATGAGTTGGAGCTTTTTGTGGATCATTTTTCTTGGTTTGTTTGCTGCTGGAGCTGGAGGATATGCAGTCTATAAATACAGAATTCGGGTATTTAGCATTCTTTTCCATGGTCTTGTTCACATTAGATTTTAGTCACAACTTATGCTTTTTTTGGATAAGCGAACATCATCAAACCGACTGTTTAGGCTTAGGGAGGTTTTTGTCACGTGAACAGCGAAAATCGAACGGTTCAATACCAATATATCTGAAGAGTGAAACAAAAAAGATATTATTTTTAAGTACAGGATGTGGCTATTGAAACACAACTTAATTTTATTTTTTTAAGATATTATTTTAAATATAGGATGTGGCTATTGAGGTACAATTTATGATCAATGGATTTCAGTTAATAGATCTTCATTAGATCTAAGATATAAATAAAAACACAATGACATCTATGGTCAAAATATATTATATCACCAACTTGTGTTTCAACAAACTTTCACTGAATATATCTAATTCATTAAATGTTACTTTTGATTCTTTCCTCTATCATTCTGACTATCTTCTTAAATCTCTCGAACCAATTTTCCCTTGGTTTTATACGTTTAAGATAGAACTCAAATACTTAACAGGGAATCTTTTTTTTTTCAAAAAGAAATTACGGAAAACACACATGTATATAAACACGCACAAGCATGTATGTGTTTCCACATAATTTAAAAAATAAAAAAATCAATGTTTTATTAGACAAGATGATTTCAAAATAACAATAGTAATAGTAGATGGAATAATAATCCAAAAGAATTCCTTTTTCCCAAAAGAATTCAAAAGCTTAAGTAGTGTTTGGTTTGAAAACAACTTCTATGTTTTACGATTTCAACATGTATTTTAAAATGCATGGGAGATGAGAAGATGGTAGAAAATGATTGATTTGGAAAATGATTTTAACATTATAAATTAAAAATGACTTTTCTTGTTTTCGCATGTTGAAAAATATTAAAAAAAAGTATCTTCTTTCGCCTTCTCCCTTTTAGTGGAATGGCTATTTTCCAACTCCTCTCTATCGTGACATGCATATTGAAAACGCAAAACCTAGACTCATTTTCACATCAAACATTTTCTTAATTTCAAAAGAACTCAATCTTTTTCCAAAAGTATACAAATTTTTTATTTCAATCAAATGCTTAAAAATCAAAATTTAAGAAGAAAGAAAACTCTAAATCCGTTCTTTTTTTATTTCCCACACAAAACAAACTTTTTAGTTGACCACTAAGTTTCATTTGTTTACATCTTTGATGCAATAAACCGAATAGTAATAGAAATTATTAGTTGGTTTCAACCTAAGTTTGTAATCTACAAATTGACATAAACAAATTCCTGTAGCTTATCAAATTAATCCATTACATTTTGTAGTGCAAACCATTTTAATAATCTATCATGTTCAGGATATAGACCCTGTCTTTATAATAGTAATTCTACTGCATGTTTATTTACATATTATTATTTACAGAGTTATATGGACTCGGAGATCCGTGCTATTATGGCTCAGTATATGCCACTGGATAACCAAGCAGAAAATCCTAGTCAGGCACAGGTACAGCATGCAGATATTTAGCTAGTGGCATATTGCAGCGTGAGGAGTTGTATCATTAAACTTACAGTGTCAACGATGAGGTCAATGAATGGTTTTTTATTATATTCAGAAGCTCATCAGTTGCTTTTATGTACTACTAAACTGATATGCACAACGCCATATATGTGTATCATTTATTGTAAGAAGTTTAAAAAATTAAAATAATAATAATTGAAGTGGAAATAACTTTTTTCGAGGGAAAAGATGCCTAAAACATGGAGGGAAAAAGGCGGTGTTCACTAAAGTTGGTTTATAGATTGGTAAAAGATAAATTTGATGTATGTGGTGATTCATAGGTTCTACTATCAGTGCTTTAAAGAATGAGATGCTAGGACTTAGAAATTGAATGCTGTGTTTGATCTCTATAGAGGAAGTATGCTTGTTGTGTTACTTTCAGTCAACAAAGGTTGTCAAGTGTAATTTGTCAATTGTTTATGTAGATTGGTGATTGTTGTGTGCAAATGACCGATTTAAAAGATGTGAATTCGAGGTGATTGTGAACAGTCAACTTGTCGATGTTAGTCGATTACAATATACGTATTCAAGTCACACTGGCGAGCAATTAGGCAGGTAGATAGTGTTGAAATTGTGGGAAATAAATAACAAATCAAGTTAACGTTGTTTGGTTCGTTACTTATGTGGATCAACGATGATCAAATTTAACTATCCAATGTCGTAGGGGTTGATGAGGAATAGAATATCGGATTATACATGATTTATCACTATCTAATTTATTATTCAATTTCGGTACATGATTTGTCACTATATATAAATTGACGGTTTACAATTTTACATGGTTTTAGATGAATAAATTACCCTCGGAAGGATTATGTGTGTATTGGTTTTAGACGAATTGAGATGAGCACTAGGCTCCATATAAGCCCAACAATCTCCCTCTTTTTTTCTCCGTTTCTTTTAACCTTAGTGATTTTGGTTCTTTCCTCAAGTAACGGACTTGTATTTGCTATATATAAGTATACGTTATATCTTTATTCTACTTTATCTTTTAGGTTATTCATCTGTATCTTACGAGGCTTGAATACGGATGCGGATGCTAGAAGTGGAAGAGTTAACCTTGGAGGGGGAAGCACGACTACAAATGGAAATGTCAGACCGAATATGAGAAGGAACCAAGATTAGGAACAAGCTGAAAATGTGGGTGTTGGAGTCCCGCAAATGGACATGGGAGTAATGTATCAATCTTTGTCAACATGATGCAGGCGGGAATTGATGCGGAGTAGTTGGAGGAAATGCTGGAGGAGGGAACTAAGAAGCTCCGGTGATGAATAATTATGCTATTATGAGTACAGATTTTGCTCAGCTGGAAGGAAAACCGTTTATTGGTATTGAAGATGCAAGCAAAGTGGAGAACTGCTTACCTCATTGCGAAAAGATTTTCGCTGACTTAGGGCTCAACGATGAGCAGGAAAGGAGACTAGCTTTTAGACAACTTCAAGAGGCAGCACTGATTTGGTAGAACGGTGTGACAGTTGGAGTCAACGAGTAGATTATAACTTGGGCTGAGTTTCAAGAGGAGGTTCGAGGAAAGGTTTATGTCAGAAATTGCCAAGTCCACTTTGCTTAGGAAGTTTGCCAAGTTGGAGCAGGAGGATATGACTGTGCTCGAGTATGCGACGAGGTTTGATGAGCTAGCGAGATGTGGCTATGCTACGATTGATATTGTGATTAAGAGGAATGAGAAGTTCATTAGGGGGTTGAAGCCTGAGCTTGCTAAGGCCATGTTACGACATATTAGGGATTCAAGTGATGTTGTTGAGATGGCCTTGAGGAATGAAGAAACGCAGGCTTTTCTTGAAAGAAATAAGGCCAAAGAAGCTCAAGGAGGGCAGAGTAAGAAGAGAAAGTTTTTCCATAAGAAAGGAGCTCAGAAAGGTGGAGCTGCTAAGAAGGGAAAGGCAGAAGTGGTCTGTTACAAGTGTGACAAGAAAGGACACTATGCCCATGAATGCCGAACAGGCAAGGAAAAGAAAGCTACTAAGAAGAAAGAAATAAAGTGTTTCAACTGTGATCGGATTGGGTGCTACAAGAACCAGTGCAAGGAGCTAGCCAAGGATGGAAAAGACAAAATGTTTGCATTGGAACCAGCTACTTCAAGACCAACAGTAGAGGAGTGGGGAAAAGCTGTATTCGAAGGTACGTTTTGATTTATGCTGTATCAGTTAGAGTTCTATTTGATATCGGTGCATTGTATTCTTTTATATCTCATTGTTTGGTAGATAAACTTAACCTAGAACGTAGTTACTTTCTTAAAGGTTGCAAATCCGATAGGAGGGTATACGACACCTGAAATGAAGTATGACCACCTAGAGTTTGAATTGTCAGGTCATGTACTTGTTTGCAGTTTGCATGTGTTTGATTTCGTAGGGTTTAGAATTATTTTGGGTATGGATTGGTTAAGTAAATACGATATTAGGATATTTTGCCATGATAGGAAAATATTGCTTAAGCACTCTGACTGTAGTGATCGGATGGTATACTCCGTAGAAAACCCTAGTTTTGAGATCAATGCACTATTGGGTGTTATAGACGTAGAAGACGAGTTGAATCGAGTTTTCGTTGTTAGAGAATTCGCAGATGTCTTTGAACCTTCAGTAGGATTACCACCTAAATGAGCCATTGGGTTTCAAATAGATTTGGTACCAGGAGCAGAACCGGTGAGTAGACCGCCAAGCAGAATGACACCTACCGAGATGAGGAAGTTAAAGGTGAAGTTAGTGGATCTGGAGGGCAATGATTTTATCAAACCTAGCAGTTCACCTTGGGGAACAGCCACAGTGTTTGCAAAGAAGCCGGACGGATCGTTAAGGTTGTTTATCAATTATCGTAAGCTGAATTAGAAGACGATAAATAATCGATATTCGTTGCCTAGAATTGATGATTTGTTCGACCAGTTGAGTGGAGTTAAAGTATTTTCCTAGTTGGATTTGGCGACAAGGTTCCATTAACTTAGAGTGGCAGAGGATAGTATTCCTTTGATGGCGTTTAGAACCCGATAGGGATCGCACGAATGGTTAGTAATGTCGTTCAGACTAACTTATGCGCTAGTATTCTTTGTAGATCTGATGAAGCGAGTTTTTCAAGAGCACTTGGACAGGTTTTTGTTAGTTTTCATAGATGATATTTTGATATACTCTAAAGGTGAAAGAGAATATGAAGTTCATCTTAGAGTGGTGCTTGAGACGCTGAGGTAGCATAAGTTAAAAACGAAATTTTCGAAGTATCATTTCTGAAAGAAGGAAGTGAAGTTTATTGGTTATGTACTCTTAGAGAAAGGGTTGTCTGTAGATCTGACTAAGATCGAGGCAGTGAATAATTGAAAGAGACCCGAGATAGTGACTGAAATAAAGAGTTTTCTTAGATTAGCTGGGTACTATCGAAGATTCATTAAGAATTTTTGGTGGATAGCAACACCGATGACCAAGCTAATGCAAAAGAATGTGAAGTTTGTTTGGATCGATAAGTTTAAGGAGACATCCCAGAAACTGAAACACTTATTGACTAATGCACCTGTGCTAATTGTTCTTGAAGGGAGTTGGGACTTAGTGGTATATACAGATGCATGTGGAACAAGGTTAAGAGTTGTGCTAATACAAAGAGGTAAAGTGATTGCATATGACTAATGCACCCGTGCTAATTATTCTTGAAGGGAGTTGGGACTTAGTGGTATATACAGATGCATGTGGAACAAGGTTAAGAGCTGTGCTAATACAAAGAGGTAAAGTGATTGCCTATGCTTCTCAATAGCTTAGACCGCATGAGGTTAGGTACCCAACTCACGATGTGGAATTAGCTGTGGTGATTTTTGCGTTGAAGGTGTGGAGACATTATCTTTTTAGAGAAGATTCGAGTTATACACAGATCATAAGTCGCTGAAGTATTTAATATCTCAGAAGAAGTTGAATATGAGACAGCAGAAGTGGTTGAAGTTTATAGCTGATTATGATTTTGGTATTGAATACACACCGAGAAAGGGCAATAAGGTTGCTGATGCACTTAGAAGAAGACATCAGAATGTAGTGTTGGCAATGATAACTAAGTCGAAAGTTTGGAAGCGTTGACGACATGTAGAGTACAGTGGAGATCTGAAGCTAGATCTAGTAAGGAAACTATTATGTTGTCATGTTTAGAAGTTCGACCGGTAATAACTAAAAAGGTTGCTTCTAAGCAAGTAGGGGATCCGGTATTAGATGTGCGGATCAGGAAGTCAAGGGATGGAATAGAGAGCGATGACTCGAAAGATTTTAGTCTTGACCAAAATGGATAGTTGAGGAAGAAAGGAAAGTTGTGTGTTCCGAATGTGGGAGATGTTAGGAAGAAAGTTATTAAGGAATGTCATCGCTCGAAGTTCACTATTCATCCAAAAGGAACTAAGATGTATCAGGATATGAAGAGGAGTTTCTTCTGGGAAGGTATGAAGAGAGATGTAGGCTTATGGGTGAAGCAGTGTCTGAACTGTCAGCAGGTAAAAGCCGAACATTAGAAACCAAGCGGGTTACTTCAGCCTTTAGATATTCCAATTTGGAAATGTGATTCAATTTCAATGGATTTTATAGACGAGTTGCCAAGGTCAAACAGAGAAAATGAAAGTATATGGGTCATAGTAGACAGGTTGACCAAGAGTGCTCATTTCATTCCCATTAAGTTAACGAGGACGACATCTGTTTTAGCTAAATTATTTATGAAGAATATTGTTAGACTTCATGAAATTCCTAGTAGTATAGTAAGCGATAGAGATCCCTTATTCACTAGCGAGTTCTAGAAGAGTCTACAGGAGACTTTGGGTACTAAGCTCGGATGGGAAAACGGAAAAGAGTTAACAAAGTCTTGAAAGATTTACTACGAGCATATGTGCTAGATTTTGGGGGATCATGGGAAGGCCATCTACACTTAGTCGAGTTTTCGTATAACAGTAGTTAACAGACTAGTATAGAGATGACACCGTTTGAAGCTTTGTATGGATGACAATGCAAATCTATGTTTGTTGGTTAGAGACCGGGGACAGGTTGGTTCTTGGTTTAGATTTTGTTAGAGAAGCTGCAGAAAAGATTGACATCATTCGAGCTAGGATGAGGAAGCTCGGTCTAGGCAGAAGAGCTATGCCGATAGAAGACGGAAAGACTTAGAATTCTCAATCAGAGGCCATGTTTTCGTCAAAGTGTCATCGGTGAAAGGTGTAATTTGATTTGGGAAATCAGGAAAGTTGGCACCAAGATCGTTGGACCATTTCCCATTGTAGAGAGGATTGGAAAACTCGTATATAGAGTGGAGTTACCAAACAGTTTGGTAGGAGTCCACGATATTTTTCATATTTCTCATCTAAGGAAGTGTATTCGAGATCCGGAGACTACTATAGCACCAAATATATTAGAGGACTTAGTAGTGGAACCGAGCTTGACTATAGTTAGGAGGCAAGTCGTATGGCTGCGAGAGATGAGAAGAGGCTAAGGAACAAAACAGTCAGATTAGTCAAGGTCTAGTGGAGTGACGATGAGTGAGACTATACTTGAGAAACTGAGAGCAAGATAGGAGATACTTATCCCGACTTGCTTCATGTTATGTTTTACCTTTTTGATTGATTTTGATGAGTACCTTATTGTAATTTCGAGGGAGAAATTCTTTATGAAGGGGAGTCTGTAACGACCTTAATTTTGAGTAACATTATTTAAGACATTGATTAGTTAAATTAAATGAAATAATGTAAGTTGGTTAAGGGATTGAGATTTGTATAATATAAATGGTAGTCGTGCCTAGTTAAACTAATGAAGTAAATGGAACTAAAATGAAACAGAAAAGGAAAATTAGATTAGGGCAATATAGGAATAAGTTATATTACTATACCCTAAACCCCCATACCATATCATTCTCATGTTCATAAGCAAATTAAAGCTAAACCAAAGGCCGGCCACCATTAAAGAGAAGTAAGGGGAAGATAAACAAGAATTAAGAGGAAAAGCTTAATCATATTCAATTCAAGATCAAATCTCAACTTCTTAACAATAAAGCTAAGGTGAATATTGACTACATCTCATGTTTTTGATTGTTTTCGGTTTTAGATTAAATCCGAACTATTTTCAAAAGTTTTGCCACGTTTTTTATTGTTAAAATTGATATATATGTTTGTTGATGATTTATGCTAATTCATATAAAATTTATGATATGTTTTAATGTGAAAACCATATTAAATAACAACCAAATGCCTTGCGATTTTAGAATAAGGCCAGATATGATATTTTAGAGACGTGTTTCAATTTTCATAATTTTCTGATTTAATGTGGATTTAATATTAATTTTCTAGTAAAGAAAATGGTTATTCGGATTTAAAATTAATTACAGCTAATATATATGTTTTGGGTCAGAAGTTAATATATGTTAGATAACATATTAAAAATGATTTATGAGAATTTTTATATATTTTTACCAAGTGTTTTAATAAGTATATAAAATTATTTAAGGTATGGGACTTAAATAATTTTATATATTTATAAAGGAGAAGGGGCATTTTGTAAATAATTTAATTTGTTTATTTCAGAAATTTTGGCAGTACTTTTAGAAAAAAATTAGCAACCAATCATGTTAGTTGAAAAGAATTGCTTTAAAAAGTTAAAAGTCAGTTTATACATGCTTGCATGCTTCGCCACTTTCGACGCCTAGCCTTTGACACCTTACTTCTGCCTCCATCTCCATCGAAACCAAAGCACAGGGTATCAAAGACTTGGTACGTAGTGAATTGGGCATATGCGAAAGGTATTGGGTCGAAACAAGGGGTTCTGAAGAGGTCGAAGCCCTACTTTGTTTTCAAATGAATCTGCACCTGCTTTGTTTTCGAAAGCAATGCTTTCGACTTGGTTAGCTTTCGACTGGATCAAACTTTTTAAAGGAATGGTTTCGAAAGAGGTTACACCTTTTTGTTTTAAGTAAATGCTTTCGAAAGGGACGAAACCTCTTGCTGCCGCTTTCCACCTTTCGAAGCAAATGGTTTCGAAATGATTGCTTTGTTTTTAAAACTTAGCCATTTCTCCAATGCTTTCGAAGGGATGGGTTTCGACACCATCCACTTCTTTACTTAAGAAATTGCCTTCGAAAGAGTTGCTTTCGACTTTGTTGTTTTAAGACCCTTTTTGATATTTTGAAAGTTAAAATCAAAGGTTTCGGAAGGTTGTTCCACATATTTTGACTTGAACCCAATGCTTTCTAAAGGTTTGTTTTAAGTAGCATACTTTAATGCTTTCGGAAGGTAACAAGAAAAGGTTTCGAAGGGGTGATTCCCCAGTGTTTTCAAAAGGTTTACCTTAGTGTTTAAATGGAAGGATCCCAATATTTTCAAGAGGCATATTTAAAGTGCTTAGAAGATGATGTCTACGGTTTATAAAACTTTCAAAGAAGATGTTTCCGATGTTTTCGAAAGGCCTATTGTACATGATTTTGAAAGATATGTTTTGGCCTAAGGTTATAAATTAAAGTAGTTTACTTGTGTCGAAAGGGGTACTTTCAATGGTTTCGAAGGAGATTATTTAAAGGTTTAAACAAAAGTTTCGAATGTTTTCATCAACAATATTTTGAGTAAAGCATATATCATGGCAAAATGATTTGAGTAGAAAATAGTATATTTTCCTTGTATAAGTATGATGTAAAGGGTTAAATTATTTTGAAAAGATTTTCAAGGAAAATTTAAAGGGTAGTTAACCATAAGTAAAATAATTCAGATATTTGTATACCAGATGGGACTGGTATATGGTCGCGCCCTATACATTAGCTGTTAGCCCCAAGCTAATTTATTTCAAATTCCAGTGTGTAGGGCTTGGTCATAGGTAAGACATAAATGATGGTTACATACAAAAAGGAATATATATATAGGTACAGAGAAGAGGGATAGGTTATTGGTAAGCCCAAAAAACCATTAGGTTCAGGTGACCTATGGAGAGGTAAGTTAAGGACAGACCGTCCAAAAGTATGTCTAACATTTGTTAGATAATTTTTCTAGTTTGTCTGATAGGCCTGAGTCAGCAAAGGTTAGTAGTTAGCCAAACAAAACTGCATTATTTCAGACAGATGGTCCATTTATTACCTATTTTTTAGCATACTTGATATTTGCTATATGATATAATCAGTTAGATTAACCAGTTTGGTTGCAAGATTAATTTGCAAAATGATATGTTTTAAAACGGATATTAGTGAGGGGAAACTCAATCTGCTAAGCGACATGGTCTCACTTATTATCAGTAAACCGAGATGTAATAGTATTATTCACATCAGGCTTTATGTCTGACTCGATGTTTATGTTTTTCCTCTTAAATTCTTGGGTGCACAAAATAATTTGAGCAGATTGAGAGTTTCAGTTTACAGATTTAGTAGGTGGACGAATAAAGCTTCCGTTGACGAGCAGGAGACTGATGCTAGCCATATTTAGGAGTTGTTTCGTTTTATTTCGACTGTGTTGTATTAAGTGTGATATGACTATTTAGTACTCCGATCAACAAAAGGGGCATCTTCATATGTCGCTCTTGGCTTATTTATGTAATAATTATATTTGATCTGAATCTGCGAAACATGTGGGATTATGTAACTTAGATATGAAATGTTGTTTTGAAACGTAATTAGAAAGTGTTTTAGTCTGTAATGATTCTATTACATATTCAAGTGCCTATGATATTATCGATACCATTAACATTACCATATTTGGTCATCGGAAGTTAATATTACGGATGACTGCAGCATCTGTAGTGATTAGCTTCGGGCCTCCAGATAGGGGATGTTACATACTTGAACCATCATGCTTTCTTTGCTTTCTTCTCATCAATCCTTGGAATTGCTCGTCCAAACTTTAAGAAAATCACTTGACCACGAGAGGATAGCATGGTGTATGAAGTGTATGGGGTTCGTGGTGCAAAGCTAGGAGGGAAAAGCTCTTGGTACCGAGAGGAAACCTCACGGTACCGATACTTAGCTCCAAACACAACGATATTTCTTGAGTTTCCACTCTCTTATCTTTTTTGTCGTGTTTTCAAGTTCTCTAGTTGTTTCGTCATTGTCTTGACCTTCTACTTTCGATTAAATTTTGCTTGGTTAAAAACCTGGTTAACACTTGCCCTCAGAGTATGCTTTTGTTGAAATCAAAGTATGCTTTGGATCGAGACAAGTTTTAGATTGTTATATCTTGAATTCCGGGTGATTACTCATGCATTTCTTCGAAATGTTGATATATTTTTGGTAGATATTCCTTCAACTTCTTTACATGGTTAGAATTCCATTCTTATATACAAAGGACATGGCCTATTCTCTAGAGATCACTTCATGCCTTAGGCGAATGCGCCGCCGTGCATTTTGCAGTTTTGTGGGAAGGAAAAACCTCTAGGTACCAAGAGGTATATCTTGATGTGAAGATGATTCATATTTCCCTCGATTCCTTATATGTTCTTGGAATTGGAATTTTTTGTTTACTTAATTTCCTCTTTTCACTTCTGCCTTGTACCGAGACAACTTTTCAAAGAGTCATTCATCCTCACATGTTCCAAGCTTTGCTGCTGCCACCTTGTACTTGCCATCGATGATTCGTTACTTCCACATTTGCCTGCCATTGCCATCGACCTTCTAATAAAATCGCCAACCAAAGACCACAGCGACCATCTCGTGAATCCCCGCATCTAAAATTTTTAGCACCTAACTATTTAGAGCATTTTCCACTGGTTTAAATTTGATTAAGGTTAGCGAACTAGTGACTGACTTGGAAATGGTGATGGTAAGGTTGCAACCAGTTGCAATTGTGAAGAGATGGTTGAAATTTCGGGTTGTGCTCGACCTGTGATGAACTCGGGTTTTTCCTTGGTCGTGTGCATGCCATTCCAAGATATCCGACTCTATGACTTCAGCTATCTTTTTTCAAAACTCGGTTAACCTCCTATCGTTGGATGAGCTACAATATGATGGTTTATTTCAAGAACAGTCGTACTCGGCGATTCCATCGCACTGCGTTTCCTTATCGCTGCATTTTCAGTGTTCCTGCAAAGAAAATCTTTCGCGTCACTCAAGATATTGGCTCCGTTATTGATTATTCATTGATAACAGGTAAGTTCAGATATACAAGTTCAACGTACAATGTGGCTCGTTGTTCTAGCACGAGTGAGCTATCTACACAAGATGGTACGTTCATGGTGTACAGGACACCGGCTTCATAGTACATAGATTAACACTTATCAATAGCCCCAGTTAACACTCAGAATCCAAATGGTCAACTATAACAACCTAATTTTTTGCACCCCGAAAATCCGCACTGATACTCCTCAGTCACAAATTTCCAAGACAAGAAAAACCGACTCATTAAGGACGAAATAAATGAAACAAGAACAAAACAGAATAACACAGCGGAATAGACCAGAATCTCACAACGCATGGAGAAAATATAATATTGAACAATATCTTTACAGTGGAAAACATTTAAAAACATATCAATTGGAGTCTAACCTATGATCAGCCTGGACAGTTATAAATCATGTCCTTACAATTGTTAAAATAGATAAACAACAAACGTAGCATGCATAAGTAATAAGACTACGCCCATACATAGATGCAAATCTCCAGCACTCCTCTAGAAAGCTCGAACCTCCTATCATGTTGCACTACGCCAAAGCAAACACAATCCCATATGATCTCTACCCAAGAAACTCCCCAAGTCCAGCCTTATCGCTTCTCGGCTTGCATAGCTAATTCTGAAATCATTCGTGAGTGACCCAAGTGTTTCAACACCTAGATCAGGCTTGGAAAAACCAGCGTAAGAACACAATCCCAAATGTGACAGTTCCACAATTGGACGCCAAACTAGAAATCCGTATTTTGAAAACAAAGGGTATCTCACAAGACCACGTAGGATAAAAACACCGAATGCTTTATTCGCTTATGATAACCATAAAATGATTCGCCAAAAATAAGGGATATAATTTTTAATGACATTTTTTGAAAGTGCTTATAAGTAAACTTATGAATCTTAGTTGAAATTGTGACATTCATTAAATTCCAGCATTTGGTCTACAATTAAAATTGTATAAGGCTCATAATGAATTATTTGATTCCATTATAGAAACCAGGGTAAGGGACTACCTTCAGTACAATACATCTCTAGAGGGATGCACCTGGGTGTGAGTTCCCTACCCAATGCCTAAACAAGACTGCCTATCCAACCGATAGATAGAATACGCCAATTTCCTTTGTCGTTTTCGACCTTCCGAGCATGCTCATACCACATACTTTAAATCCCGACATATGGAAGAAAATTAGTTTTCTGTCTAGACGGGAAAATGCGGGCATTCTCATGGGTGCTAAACCATGACTCATCTTGTTGCACGCCCTATTTCAATCACTTCCCATTTGATGAGGCTCAAGGTAACGCATTACGTTTTCATTCCAGCTCGTTCACTCTGTGTCACGACCTGAAATCCAATGTTCAAAAATCAACATCAAATACCTCACTTGTATTGGACTGCCAAAGATTCAAACATCGAACTCCAGTCGGATGGAGCTTATAACAACATTAGATGAAAATAAAATAGCCAAAAAAAATGAATATCATGCATTACATCACAGATACAACATCATCATAATATCTGTTACAACATCAGTGTATCATAATACATGAATCACAACTTCAAATAGAATGTCATAATAGAACAACAAGAGATCATATGCCAAAAAGTCTTCAAAGAAATAGAGTGATAGTGGACTTCCAAACTAAGCGCCTTGAGATCCAAAAGCTTACCAAATGTCTCTAAGGTAAAAGCCTCCAAAAACCGATAATCTCCAAACCAAAAGTCTCTAAAATACAGCTAATGCCAAAATACGGAAAACCTGCAACTAGGCTGCCCGTGTAGATATGTGGGCACCCAGAGTTTAGAAAGGAAACAATAAACTCCAGGTCAGTCATGGGACTGGTATGAGTAAACAAAAAAAACAGTCGCTTTCAAATAGAACAGATTCATACAAGAAAAACCGGTATGTTTTTGGAAAATGAAACTACCATAAGACCTCCCGCCACACACACAATGCAATCGTAGAATTGGAGGAGATTTCTTCTTATGATAGTCAAATATGCTTGATACGGGAAAACTACTTTAATATTATTACTAGTGCATAGTGTAGAAAGCCATTTCGAAAGTATAATATAAATTCTAGCCAGCATACAACCATTATTGTATGCCTACTATAGCTACCATCTAAACAGTGGGGCGCCACCATAAGTAAATGGCAGGTTATACAACTAAAACCGTATTGGGTTCGTATTGGGAATTGGATTTTCAACAAATGGTCAGGCTAAGGAACTTCCTATGCCAGATGGGTACGCCTCTGGTGGGATGTCCTAAAAACCTATCCAGCTCTCTGCCAACACAACGTCGGGTTACCCCTGTAACTAGGTAACTACTACTCGAGTATGCCATTCCCCAGTCCTTTGGGACCTTTATCCGAGGGCCCTCTATCACAAAGCAACAACCACACGGTAGATGAGATTGAAGCAACCACATAGGTAAGTATCTGGGCTCCATACCATGATACCACCTTTTTCCAGAAGGAAATGACATACCCTAAAGGGTGCGACCCTCATAACCTTGCCACATCTTTCCTGTTTCGACCATTTCCGAGGTGTGAGGTCCGATGAGGTCTCGTCCATAAAGCTACGCTTTACACGAAAGCCATGCTTTGACCACAAATGATCAACAAATGATCATCAATATACAGCAGCACTTAGCAAGCCACACTACCAAATTGGGAGTATATCGCTGATAACCTTCAACTACATAACCTCTGAGCTCGTACGTCTCGGAGAAGGGTGTTAAGCTAAGGGAATTTTATTCTCCACCACCAGCAGATATGTATTTGAAAGAAATCGGCTTTATATCTCAAAGTGTAGTGTCAGACACACGACCATACAAGTCTGTTCCGAGTTCGAACAGAACCGAAGGCACTTCGTCCAATAAAGGAAGAAGCCCTTGCAAATCCGGGCGTCCACAATCCCGATCGGACTTCCCATCACTTAGGGAATCTCTATACCGGAGTAACTCGGTGCAGAGACAATCGATAGGTTATTCTATCGTTTTCGAAGACACCCGGCTTCACCGCCGTCTTCGAATGCTATGCATTTCGTCGAATCACTATTCGGAATGGGTTATATGACACAAATGTCTTCTCCCGGCTAATCCGAATAGTGAGCGCTCAATTTAAAAACATGTGGGTGTATCAATTACAAGGATTCACATTCAAGGTTCGATGTGGGTTTCGGATAACAAACTGAAATCCGACTCCCTGTCGCATCGAAGTTTAAATACCGTTTGCAAAAAAGGTTTTCACATACATATAGGAACAGATCACAAATAACAGTTCATCACAAAGTAATCATAGTATCACAACAGAAATATCAATTTAGTACAGAATATTTGATGATAGTCAATCATCTTCGATTAAGGTGATTGTGGTTACAGTGAATTTAACCATATAATTATCTTTATTAGTTATTTTAAATTAATGTTTAATTTTTATTAGTTATGAATTAATTTAATCTTAATTGGCTTTATTAATTAATTATCCTTTAATTAATTATTTTAATTTACTAATTCTTAATTGTTAACTAATTAAGTTAAATTACTTTTATTAATTGACTGTTCTTTAATTAAGTAATTTTTAATTATAAAAATCATTACAAAACATCAATTGTTAATTACTATTTCATCATTATAAACAAATTTGGTTAAAGTTAATACTTGAATATTTGATTTACTTTAAAAAATTTAAAGTTAATTTTTTTAAAACAACTTTTATTAAAAGGAAATATAAAATTTAAAATATTCTTGAACTCCATAAATCTCAAATAATTGTTTCAATACCATTTACCTAATATTCCATTTACAACTATCATTAATTTATAAAGAGTGGATTTAGAAAAAATTATTTAACTTGTGTTTCAAAATTTAATAAAAACTGGAGGTTTTCATGACTACCCGAGACCGCTTCCAGTTTTCCCCGAGACAAACATTCCCATGCTTCGAGTTTTACCCCAAATTGACCCGTGTGACATTTTTTTTGCAAAAATTTTGTTAAGTTTTTAAAATGTCCCAATACAACGTCAAAACAACTCGAGATCATCTACGAGTTTTCTCCTTAGTTTCCCGCGTAAAGCTTCGAGCTGCCTACCTTCTTCCCAAACCCATCAGAACTGACACCCCAATCACCACGTGCACGTGCACGGCCAAAACCACCACCATTGGTCGTAGCTACGGCCACCAACGAGTCGACGTCCATCCCGTAAAAAGACACAAGCACCCAGAACTTGGATTAATCTCGAAAACACGAATCGAGACATCACGACCCAAACAACCATCAAAAACGTCATCGGTAAAACGTCTCGCGCCACCACCTCTGACCGTCAGTGGTCTCCAAACTTTGACCCAAGCTTCACCATTGTGTTACGCCGCGATTAGCACCAGAGGCACGCAGTCCGGTCACCTATTGATGGCGCAGCAGCATCATTTCTAACATGAACCGAAATGGGTTCTTAAACCCTACTTTGACCTCGAATCAAAGATTCAATGATTTATAAATTTATCTAGTATTTTTCTGGTGATCTATAACACTCAAACTATCAGCGACGTCGAACTCGAGGGCCACGATCACCTTGGTCGTCGGAATTAGGCATATGTTCAACTTTATGATCAACCCAAAAATCTCGTTGAAAATTATGCATTTCGCTTTCTAAAATCATTATTTTTACAGGGGATTCACTTAGTGTTATTGAAATTGAAATTCGTGAAGTTCGAATTTCTTGAAAAGTATGAATGGTAACTGTGTTTCATAATTTCCAGAAAAAAACTATGTATAACCTTACTTTTGAGTTGTTACTGGAACATAGTACAGGTTTAAAAACATAACTTTAACTTGTTTTACTATCATTTTCAGAAGTAAAGAGGGGAAGAGTTTCTAGTTTTGGCATGGTTTACACTGTAAACCATAGTGTTACAGGAAACAGAAGAACAGAAGAAAGGGAACAGCATTTCCAAGCAAATAAAACTCAAGCATAACAATTCATTCACATACAAAAGCTATTCACATTCATGCAGGCATTTAAACACAAATAATTGAATAAAGCATAGGTTTACTCACATTTTTTCCAGAAGTTCCTGACAGTTTTTCAAAACAGAGATGAAACCTGCAACTTCCGTTCCTTTCCTACTTTTAATTTGGAGTTTTAGATCTGCAAGTTAGAATTACAGATCTTTGTTTACTCTTTGTTAAGTTTATTTACTTAATTCATTAATAACAACAAATCTTACAAATTGAATTTCCTTTTATACTAAGAAAGAACAGATCTGCAGTTTTGAAACCAGAAACCTAATTTAGCCTTGAACTTGATTTTTCCTGCAAATGATTGAATATTATTGTGTTAAATTCTTTCTTCATTAGAAATTATAACTTCAAGTTCAAATTTTAAAAAGAAAGTTACTTGCCTCTTAAATTATTTCCAGAAAAAACTTTGCACTGCTCTTTGGCAAAACCTGAAGCTTCTGTGTTTTTACAAATCTGCGGTTTTGTTTTGAATTTGTTGTTAAAATATGACTTCAAAATCATAATTTCATTAACTATAAATTTTTAAAAACTTACCTGAGAGATGTAACACACTACAGCCTAAATCTTTAAGATGATTCTCAAATTTTTTTCCTTTTGAATTGAATTGAAGAAGAGTTTGACAGTTAGCTTTTTTTTGAATTTTTTCTTTCTTGAGTGTTCCGGTTTAAGATTGCAAAATCTTTTGGTTACTGAACTTCAGAAATTTGGTAGCTTGATAAATTTGAATTTGGAAGCTGAAAGTTTTTCTGAAATTTTTTATTTGATTATTTTATTAAAGTAATGATGTTTCATGCCATTTGTTAAAAGATATCATAAGATCTAGATTTTTTTAATTAATCTACTCTATCTCCCATGTGAATGTTTATTTACATTTATGATCTTTTACAAGACAAAAGAACTTTATAAACTTTATTTCTATACCATATACACTTTATAAATAAATGTATTCCTTTATTCATTTGTGTGTGTGTGTGTGTACAGTGTTAAAAGAATTTAACCAATATTTACATTACACATGTTACATCTTAATGATTTTAATGCTACTTATTTTTAAAACATTTACTTTAAATTTAAATTCAAATTTCAATTTTAAACTTGAAATATAAACTTTCATGTCCATTTATATATTCATATTCACCTTGAATAAATTTAAATTAAATTTCAATATGTATTCAATTTTACTCATATATGTAATATACACATATATAAGATTTTAAATTTCAAATGGCTTTCTAAAACATTCATTATTTCAAAATTTTAAACCCCAGAATAAATTGGAATTTTATTCATACATTATTATTACTTATTTTATTTGTTTGAGATCTTTATTCTCAATTTATTTTCAAATTAAATCCCAAAGGTTTAAAATATATTGTTTATTTTAATTGATAATTTTGGGATGTTACAGATATCCCCCCTTAAGAAAATTTCGTCCTCGAAATTGAAAGAGAGAGAAAAACAAACAAAGAATATATGAATTTAGAAAGAATAAGGTAATGGCTAACCAGCTTAAGCCGAGATATCCACTCTGCAATTGGGATATGATTTCTGCATATTATCTTCAGTTTCCCAAGTGCAGTCCTTTGGATCGCCACTCCACTGAACTTTAACTAGCTTCACAACTTTGTTCCTCAATTGCTTTTATTCACGATCCACAATCTTTATCGGTTCTCTTTTGACTGTTAGATTGGGAGTGATGTCGAGATGCTGTTGAGCAGCTTCTTCAATAATACTATCCAGATCGTGCACATACTTCCGAAGGTTAGAAATGTGGAATACATCATGCACGCCAGATAACTAGCTAGGCAACTGTACTCGATAGGCTAAAGAACCAATCTTCTCCAGAATAGGAAAAGGACCAATATATCGTGGTGCTAGCTTACCGGTCTTCCAAAACCTCAATATACCTCGCATAGGAGATACTTTAAGAAAAACAGAGTACCCAATCTGGAATTGCAAATCCCTTCTTCTGCGATCATAATAACTCTTTTGACGACTCTGAGTTGTCCTCAACTTGTTCCAAATAGAATCAACTTTCTCCATGGCTTCTTTAATCATATCTGGTCCAAGAACGAGTCTATCACCTGCCTCAATCCAACATGCCGGTGATCGACACGGACGACCATATAAAGCCTCAAAAGGAGCCATCTCTATACTGGCCTGATAGCTGTTCTTATAAGAGAACTCGACCAGATGCAAATGGTCCTCCCAAGAACCACCAAAATCAAGTATACAAGTACGCAATAGGTCCTCCAAGATTTGGTTTATCCTCTAAGTCTGCCCATCAGACTGTGGGTGATAAGCAGTTCTGAAATTCAGCTTGGTTCCCGATGCATCTTGAAATGCCTTCCAAAATCTACTAGTGAAGATCGGATCACGATCACTCACTATGCTGCTAGGAATGCCATGGAGACGGACAACTTCTTTCACATACAATTCGGCTAAACTTGCTGCCGTGCGGGAAGATTTCACTAGCAAGAAGTGGGCTGTCTTAGTTAAACGGTCTACAATGACCCAAATTGCTTCATTGCCTTTCCGATTACGAGGTAAACCGTCGATGAAATCCATCTACTTGGTCTCATTTCCACTTGGGTACCTCTAAAGGCTGAAGTAAACCTGCCATTTTCTTTTGGTTGCTCTTGATTTGTTGGCAAGTAGCACAGCGACTCACATATATAGATATGTCCCTTTTCATCATCTTCCACCAGAAAGTTCTTTTGATATCACGATACATTTTATTGACTCCTGAATGGATGCTTAATTTAGATTTTTGACATTCATCTAACACTTCTCGTTTCAAATCAAGGATACCGGGGACAAAAATCCTGCCTTTCATCCTTATAACCTCATTAGCGTCAATCTCAAAAATAGAATTCTCCCTTCGACATATTCTTCTATGAATTTCCCGAAGAAACTTGTCTTCTGTCTGCTGTCTTGCAATCTTCTTAAGAAGAGTGGGAGCGATAACAAGATATGCAAGAACATCATGCCTTCTGCTTAAAGCATCGGCAACTACATTGGCTTTTCCGAGCGTATATAGAATGTCTAGGTCATAAGATGCCAGAAATTCCAACCAACGTTATTGTCGCAAATTCAGATCTTTCTGGGTAAAGAGATATTTCAAAGATTTGTGGTCGATGAATAATTCGAATTTCACCTCGAAATAAAGAGAGTTCAATAAGTATATTTGTTAATTTAAGTTAAATTAAATTCGTAGATTGTTAAGAAAGCTGAAAAGATTCTTACCCAGAAGATAACGTTGCCATATTTTTAAAGCGAAGATAACAGCTAAAAGCTTCAAATCATGGGTTGGATAATTTCTTTCATGAGGACGTAATTGTCTACTCGCGTAGGCAATTACCTTCCCGTTCTGTATCAATACTGCACCCAAGCCTTCACCACAAGCATCGGTATAAATAGATAAACCCTGGTTCCCGTTGATAATAGCGAGAACAGGAGTGGTGGTTAATCTCTTCTTCAACTCCTCAAAAGCTTCGTCACATTTTGGGGTCCAATTGAATTTTGCATTCTTCATCGTTAGCTTGGTCAATGGACTAGCTAACTTTGAAAAGTCCTGAACAAACTTCTGATAATAACTTGCTAAACCCAAAAAGCTTCGGACTTCCTTTGGTGTAGTAGGCTTTCTCCAATCAAGAATAGCGGAAATTTTGCTAGGATCAACAGAATCCCTTCTTCATTAACAATATGGCCAAGAAATTTGACTTCTTTGACCCAGATGGCATTTGGAAAATTTTGCATATAGAATATTTCTCATCAATATCTCCAAAACGATTCTAAGGTGCTCGGCATGCTTCTCTTCGGTCTTGGAATAGACCAAAATATCATCAATGAATACGAGCACAAATTTATTCAATACATCCCGAAACACACGAGTCATAAGGTCCACGAAGTATGCTGGGGCATTGGTTAGCCCGAAGGGTAACCATTCATAGAACATATTGGGACCCCTGAAAACTGTCAAATGAACACAGTCTTCGGCGATTCGTAGTTGATGGAACCCTTGGGCTAGATCCATCTTGGAAAAGAAACAAGCGTCATGCAACTGATCAAATAAATCATCGATTCTTGGTAGAGGGAATTTGTTCTTGAGAGTCTTCTTATTGAGATCGCGGTAATCTACACACAACCTCAAAGGTCCGTCCGATTTAGCAACAAATACGACGGCTGAGCCCCATTCAGAAACACTAGGTCGAATCAACCCTTTTGCTAGTAAATCCCTGGTTTGCTCGACTAATTCAACCCTTTCCTAAGGTGTCATCCTGTGACTTGCATGAACGACAGGACGAGCATTGGGTACAAGGTCGATTTTGAATTCTATTTCTTGGTGTGGAGGTAGAGATTTCACTTCTTCAAATACATCTGTAAAATCTCTAATAATAGATATGGACTCCAGACTGGGTTCAGGATAACCCAAATTATACATCAACCCTTCTCTTTTAAGACTAGGGTCCTCGCAAGAAATCTCGATGAAAATCTCCAAATTCGGTTTTGATTGAAATCAATCGATTATTGCAATCCAATTTGGCTTCACATTTGGCTAGCCAATCCATTCTGAGTAAGACTTCAAACTCGTTGAAATCAAGAACAAAGAGACCAATAGGGAATTGGTAGCAAGAATATGAGATAGGAACATCTCTACATCGAAGACAAAGATTCGCGGGACCTCCAACTGGATTCTTTATGTATATAGGCTCATCAACAAAATCAGGTTCAAGATTCAATTCATTAATAGCTTGCTGAGAGATAAAACTGTGTGCAAGTGTCAAAAAGAACTCTAACAATGGTATCATAAATAGTGAGATTACCTTCCAGAACTCCCTTCCCCTTTTCTGCTTTGGAAGATGTGGGCTTGTCTTTGACGGTGTACACCTTGGCTGTCTGAGCTTGCTTCATAACTGGGCAGTCCTTAATTTCATGTCCCACCTTCTGACAATAATAGCATTTCCTGGGCTTTGCTTGAACGGATTGATTTCTCTTTGGCTTCTCGCAGCTGTTAGAATAATGGCCCTTCTCCAAGCAATTATAGCAAGTGACATTCTCTGCAGTGCTCCCCTGATTGCTCTTCTTTTTCTCCTTACCATGCCATGGTTTCTTGCCTCCAAATTTCCTATTCTTCCAATTTTGATTGCTCGAATTTCCTTTATCCACCGGGGCTTCTTGCATGTCAAGTGTAGCATAACGGTATCCCATATCAACAAAATCTGGTAAGGATTCTTTGACGTGGCCAGTCATCCTTTCATGGAACTTTTTATTCATCCCACAGATGAACCTCTCATTCTTCTTCAAAGGTGTGTTCACTAATTCTGGACCGAAGCGAGACAATTCATTGAATTTGTTTAGATACTCCTCGAATGACAAACTCCCCTGTTTTAAGTCCATAAATTCCTGGTACATACATGAAATCCCAGCTGATGGCATATAGCGCTTCTGAAATACTTCTTTGAATCTCCCCCAAGTAAACTCGTCTTCAGGCTCATCAATAGGGACTGTCTTCCACCATGCTAAGGCTTCATCTTGAAGTTTCCAGGAAGCTATGAGACGCATCTGATCATCTTGTAACTTAAGACCTTTAAAGATTTTTTCACATGATCTAATCCATGCCTGGGCCTCAACAATCGACTCCTTGCCGGTGAACGGCCTACCTCCAAGCCTTGAGAAGCTCTTATATAAATCAGCCAGATTCGGCTAATGCTGAGTAGGTGAAGCTGCTTCTGCTGTAGGGGGAACTTGGCTAGTTGCTGTGGCATTTCCTCGCCCCTCAGCTCTTCCTCTTCGTCCGCTCATCCTTACTATATGTAATTAGTAAGAAAATCTATTTATATTATTCATACGAGATATCTTAAGGAATATCAGCAGTTAAAGGAAATAGACTAAGAAAATCTGAGGTTTCGGTCAATTATACTCATTCTAGGGTATACTTCACCCTATCTCTAATGAGCCATCTAATGTGTTATACTCCATAGCTAAAATTCTTACCCAACCTTTAGCTCTAATACCACTTTGTCACGACCCGAAATCCAATGTTCGAAAATCGACATCAAATACCTCACTTGTATTCGACTGCCAAAGATTCAAACATCGAACTCCAGTCGGATAGAGCTTATAACAACATTAGATGAAAATAAAACAGCGGAAAAAAATTAATATCATGCATTACATCACAGAGACAACATCATCATAATATCTATTACAACATCAGAGTATCATAATACATGAATCACAACTCCAAATAGAATGTCATAATAGAACAACAAGAGATCATATGTCAAAAAGTCTTCAAAGAAATAGAGTGATAGTGGACTTCCAAACTAAGCACCTTGAGATCCAAAAGCTTCCCAAAATGTCTCTAAGGTAAAAGCCTCCAAAAACCAATAATCTCCAAACCAAAAGTCTCCAAATACAGCTAATGCCAAAATACAGAAAACCTGCTACTAGGCTGCCCGTGTAGAAATGGTGGGCACCCAGAGTTTAGAAAGGAAAAAATAAACTCCTGGTCAGTCATGGGACTGGTATGAGTAAACAAAAAATATAGTTGCTTTCAAATAGAACATATTCATACAAGAAAAACCGGTATGTTTTTGGAAAATGAAACTACCATAAGACCTCCCGCCACACACACAATGCAATCGCAGAATTGGAGGAGATTTCTTCTTATGATAGTCAAATATGCTTGATACGGGAAAACTACTTTGATATTATTACTAGTGCATAGTGTAGAAAGCCATTTCGAAAGTATAATATAAATCCTAGCCAGCATACAACCATTATTGTATGCCTACTATAGCTACCATCTAAACAGTGGGGCGCCACCATAAGTAAATGGCAGGTTAACCAAAACCGTACTGGGTTCGTATTGGGAATTGGATTTCCAATAAATGGTCAGGCTAAGGAACTTCCTATGCCACATGGGTACGCCTCTGGTGGGACGTCCCGAGAACCTACCCGGCTCTTTGCCAACACAAGGTCAGGTTACCTCTGTAACTAGGTAACTACTACTCGAGTATGCCATTCCCCGGTCCTTTGGGACCTTTATCCGAGGGCCCTCCATCACAAAGCAACAACCACACAGTAGATGATATTGAAGCAACCACATAGGTAAGTATCTGGGCTCCATATCATGATACCACCTTTTTCCAGAAGGAAATGACATACCCTAAAGGGCGCGACCCTCATAACCTTGCCGCATCTTTCCTGTTTCGACCATTTCCGGGGTGTGAGGTCCGATGAGGTCTCGTCCACAGAGCTACGCTTTACATGAAAGCCATGCTTTGATCACAAATGATCATCAATATACAGCAGCACTTAACATGCCACACTACCAAATTGGGAGTATATCGCTGATAACCTTCAACTACATAACCTCTGAGCTCGTACGTCTCAGAGAAGGGTGTTAAGCTAAGAGAATAAATTCTCCGCCACCAACAGATATGTATTTGAAAGAAATCGGATTTATATCTCAAAGTGTAGTGTCAGACACACGACGATACAAGTATGTTCCGGCTTCGAATAGAACCGAAGGCACTTCGTCCAATATAGGAAGAAGCCCTTGCAAATCCGGGCGTCCACAATCCCGATCGGACTTCCCATCACTTAGGAAATCTCTATACCGAAGCAACTCTGTGCAGAGACAATCGATAGGTTATCCTATCGTTTTCGAAGACACTCGGTCTTCACCACCGTCTTCGAATGCTATCCATTTCGTCGAATCACTATTTAGAATGGGTTGTATGACACAAAGGTCTTCTCCCGGCTAATCCGAATAGCGAGTGCTCAATTTAAAAACATGTGGGTGTATCAATTACAAGGATTCACATTCAAGGTTCGATGTGGGTTTCAGATAACAAACTGAAATCCGACTCCCTGTCGCATCGAAGTTTAAATGCCGTTTTACGGGCAAAAAGGGTTTTCACGTACATATAGGAACAAATCACAGTTCATCACAAAGCATTCACAGTATCACAACAGAAATATCAATCCAGTACAGAATATTTGATGATAGTCAATCATCTTCGATTAAGGTGATTGTGATTAAAGTGAATTTAACAATATAATTATCTTTATTAATTATTTTAAATTAATGTTTAATTTTTCTTAATTATGAATTAATTTAATCTTAATTGGCTTTATTAATTAATTATTCTTTAATTAATTATTTTAATTTACTAATTCTTAATTGTTAACTAATTAAGTTAAATTACTTTTATTAATTGACTATTCTTTAATTAATTAATTTTAATTATAAAAATCATTACAAAACATCAATTGTTAGTTACTATTTCATCATTATAAACAAATTTGGTTAAAGTTAATACTTGAATATTTGATTTACTTCTAAAAAATTTATTTAAGTTAATTTTTTTTAAAACAACTTTTATTTAAAAGGAAATATAAAATTTAAAATATTCTTGAACTCCATAAATCTCAAATAATTGTTTCAATACCATTTGCCTAATATTCCATTTACAACTATCATTAATTTATAAAGAGTGGATTTAGAAAAAATTATTTAACTTGTGTTTCAAAATTTAATAAAAACTGGATTTCTTAGCTGTTTTCATGACTATCCGAGACTGCTTCGAGTTTTCCCCAAGACAAACATCCCCCGCTTCGAGTTTTACCCCAAACTAACCCGTGTGACATTTTTTTGCAAAAACATTGTTAAGTTTTTAAAATGTCCCTATACAATGTCAAAACAACTTGAGCTCGTCTTCGAGTTTACTCCTTAGTTTCCCACGTAAAGCTTCGAGCTATCTACCTTCTTCCCCAAACCCATCACAACTGACACCCCAATCACCACGTGCACGTGCACGGCCAAAACCACCACCGTTGGTCGAAGCTGCGGCCACCAACGAGTCGACGTCCATCCCTCAAAACGACACAAACACCCAGAACTTGGATTAATCTCGAAAACACGAATCGAGACATCACGACCCAAACAACCATCAGAAACGTCATCGGTAAAACGTCTCGCGCCACCACCTCTGACCGTCAGCGGTCTCCATACTTTGACCCAAGCTTCACCATAGTGTTACGCCGCGATTGGACTGGAGGCACGCAGTACGGTCACCTATTGATGGTGCAGCGCCATCATTTCTAACATGAATCGAAATGGGTTCTTAAACCCTACTTTGACCTCGAATCAAATATTCAATGATTTATAAATTTATCTAGTATTTTTATGGTGATCTATAATACTCAAACTATCAGCGCCGTCGAACTTGAGGGCCACGATCACCTTGGTCGTCGGAATTTGGCATATGTTCAACTTTCTGATCAACCCAAGAATCTCAATGAAAACTTAATGAAAATTATGCATTTCGCTTTCTAAAATCTTTATTTTTACAGGGGATTCACATAGTGTTATTGAAAGTAAAATTCGTGAAGTTCGAATTTCTTGAAAAGTTTGAATGGTAACTATGTTTCATAATTTCCAAAAAAAATTATGTATAACCTTACTTTTGAGTTGTTACTGGAACATAGTACAGGTTCAAAAATAAAACTTCAACTTGTTTTTAATTTGTTTTCAGAAGAAATGAGGGGGAGAAAGATTTAAATTGGATTTTGACATGGTTTACTTTGTTAAACCTGATACTTGAATCTACTCAGTTTCCAGTAAAAGAAAAACTATATGATCTTGCTTCAATTTGTTACTGGAACACAATGCGGTGTCACAACATACTTTAACTTGTTTTTCTATCATTTTCAGAAGCAAAGAGGGGAAGAGTTTCTAGTCTTGGCATGGTTTACACTGTAAACCATAGTGTTACAGGAAACAGAAGAACATGAGATAGGGAACAACATTTCTAAGCAAATAAAACTCAAGCATAACAATTCATTCACATATAAAAGCTATTTACATTCATGCAGGCATTTAAACACAAATAATTAAATAAAGCATAAGTTTACATTTCCAAGCAAATAAAACTCAAGCATAACAATTCATTCACATACAAAAGCTATTCACATTCATGCAGGCATTTAAACACAAATAATTGAATAAATCATAGGTTTACTCACATATTTTCCAGAAGTTCCTGACAGTTTTTCAAAACAGAGATGAAGCCTGCAACTTCCTTTCCTTTCCTACTTTAAATTTGGAGTTTTAGATCTGCAAGTTGGAATTACAGATCTTTGTTTACTCTTTGTTAATTTCATTTAATTAATTCATTAATAACAACAAATCTTAAATTGACTTAAAAATTGAATTTCCTTTTATACTAAGAAAGAACAAATCTGCAGTTTTGAAACCAGAAACCTAATTTAGCCTTGAACTTGATTTTTCCTGCAAATGATTGAATATTATTGTATTAAATTCTTCCTACATTAGAAATTATAACTTCAAGTTCAAATTTTAAAAAGAAAATTACTTGCCTTTTAAATTATTTCCAGAAAAAACTTTGCACTGCTCTTTGGTAAAACCTGAAGCTTCCCTGTTTTTACAAATCTGTAGTTTTGTTTTCAATTTGTTGTTAAAATATGACTTCAAAATCATAATTTCATTAACTATAAAGTTTTAAAAACTTACCTGAGAGTTGTAACACACTACAGCCTAAAGCTTTAAGATGATTCTCAGATTTTTTTTTCTTTTGAATTGAATTGAAGAAGAATTTGACAGTTAGCTTTTTTGAATTTTTTCTTTCTTGAGTGTTCCGGTTTAAGATTGCAAAATCTTTTGGTTACTGAACTTCAGAAATTTGGTAGCTTAATAAATTAGAATTTGGAAGCTGAAAGGTTTTCTGAAATTTTTTATTTGATTATTTTATTAAAGTAATGATGTTTCAAGCCATTTGTTAAAAGATATCATAAGATCTAGATTTTTTTAATTACTCTACTCTATCTCCCATGTGAATGTTTATTTACATTTGTGATCTTTTACAAGACAAAAGAACTTTATAAACTTTATTTCTATATCATATACACTTTATAAATAAATGTATTCCTTAATTCATTTGTGTGTGTGTGTGTGTGTGTGTGTGTGTATATGTACAGTGTTAAAAGAAATTAACCAATATTTTCATTACATATGTTATATCTTAATGATTTTAAATGCTACTTATTTTTAAAACATTTACTTTAAATCTAAATTCAAATTTCAATTTCAAACTTGAAATATAAACTTTCATGTCCATTTATATATTCACACTCACCTTGAATAAATTTAAATTAAATTTCAATATGTATTCAATTTTACTCATATATGTAATATACATATATATAAGATTTTAAATTTCAAATGGCTTTTTAAAACATTCATTATTTCAAAATTTTAAACCCCAAAATAAATTGGAATTTTTTTCATACATTATTATTACTTATTTTATTTGTTTGAGATTTTTTCTCTCAATTTATTTTCAAATTAAATCCCAAAGGTTTAAAATATATTGTTTATTTTAATTGATAATTTTAGGATGTTACACTCTGAATGCCACATTGCCAAATCCGGCAATTACTAGTTGCCTCCTACAAAAATACAACCTTTGAGCTTATGCGTCTTCAACATCATAGAGATTTTCCATCTTGGTTTCTTCAATCATTTGTCCATTTCTGGAATACCGTTCATGGAATCAAAGTGGTCTTCGGATCGGGACTTTACCCTAAATTCGACCTCGGTTCCTTCGATATCAATTATCGAAATAAAATGTGTATACAAAATTGTTAAGCCTCATTTGAATTAATTGCTTAACCCCTTTTCCCAATTAGAATATGTTCTTGACTGTAAAACATTAAGAGAATAATTTCCCAAGTGCAGACCCAGAAGGCCTAAACCAACATCAGATCGACATTCAGAAAACTACCCAACTTAACATCACAACAATTGAGTTCCAATTCTTTTTCTCTTATCCGGTTCCCTTTTCTTCATCCTTTCAAAACTTTTACAGATCTTTGACGAGTACCTGGATATACCTTTCAATCCGTTCCACCCCTCCTCTAAGAAATAAATAAGGTAAGATGGATTTTCCATCCTGTTAACTACCTTGTTTGCTTTCTTGGATCTCACAAGCGGGAAAAGATGTACTCTTAGGTATTACTACCCCTTTCTGTTATTTACTTTAATTCTCATTTAGAGATAATACCTCATTCATAACTTAAGTCTTCGATTTCAAACTCAATTATTTATCAGCAAACAATGAGGCCTTCCAAGTTGAGGAACTATTTCCTCTCAGACCTTGGTTCGATCACGTTCTTTATTCTTTAAATAACAGTCGCTTTCATACCTCAAAGTCTAATGCTACTTTCGAGCTTATTTCCAAATATTGTTTATTATTTAAATAATTCATTTGATTATAGAATTTGATTATTTTTCTAAGTCTTTAGGCAATTTCCAAATAAATCTTAAAAACCATAGTCAATTATTATGAAATCGTTCATAAAAGATTTGGGTCAAAAACTCCTTTCGGTTCCATAATTTTAAAATTCAATTCCTTATTCGTTAGCGAATAGTGAATAACAACTCATTTTTCATAATTATACTTTTGATTAAGTATGAACTCATTTTTATCTTCTAAAACCTCATTATTATATTAATAATGAATTTAGAAATTTATTTCATAATTTTCAGAATTATAAATCTCTACTTATAAAAATATGGATTTAACCGCTCTTATAGCGACCATTTTGAAAACTGTTTTGCTCATAACTTAAGATTTTTAAATCGAAAACTCAACCTTTCGGATCCATTTGAAAGCTATTAACTTTACGGACAAAACGTTTCCCATTTCGAGTCATTTCGACCTGAAATGCATTTTGCACTTCCGTTCGAAATTACAGGTCGCATAACCGCGATCTGTCACTTCGAAAAGTGCCCAATTTTGACCGTTTGGTGAATTATTCCGGAACTTGCCCGGGACACTTTCAAACCACTTACAAATGATTATAAATTATTATAACCATTTATTTCTACTTTTTCAACCTATAAAATATTATTTTCCAATATTTTCTCTTTTATAATATTATATTAGTATAATATTATATTCAAACTTTTCTGATTTAAAACCCGTTTTAAATCCCTTTTCTCTTTTATTTTAAAGAGGCTTAACTCTTTCTGTTTGTACACATATGAATGTATGTGTAATGTGACTTGGAATTTCTTTTAAAGGTCATGATATTAACATATAAACATGTCAAACTAAGATAGGTGTATTGTTTATACTTACCATATAATATCACACCATCAACACAACCAAATCATTCAGTCATCTATATAACATCCAATGATTACTAAATCAACACAACCAAGTTTACTAACTTTTCTTTACTAGTTTCTTACTAATTTTTCAAGTTTTCTTACTAACTTTTCAAGTTTTCTTACTAACTTTTTATAACTTGTTAATTAACTTTCCAAACATGTTCATATTTACAAGTTATACACATTATGACTTATTAATCATAAATCTACGCTAAAGCGACGAAATTTTTCTTACTAACTTACATTGATATTAATTAAACATCAATATCACTTTATAATCATAAAGATAAAATTTAAGCGGCGAATTGTTCTTACAATCAAGCTCCCTCCTTCCCGAGCTTTCTTCGGATGAATTCGCCATTGCTTCCGCTCCTTATCAAGCTTTCAATCTACTACCAAATACTGCATGGTTCGGCCTAGGCATGTACCAAGCAAAACTCCGAGCTTTTGCACTTTCGTTTTCTTCCAAACTCCACCGGTGCTTCACGCCTTCACTCTGGCATAACCTGCTCTTGCTTTTCCTTCATCGAAGCTTCCCAAACTCCATCTTGACTTTGAAACTTACGGTCATGGCACGTATATGGATTTGGTGAACTTCGACGATGATGAAACCAAGCTAGTTGGCTTCGAAACGCTTCAAGAAGCTTAGATTCATGGCTGGATCTAAGTTTTAACTAGTTTTTGAACGGTTTTCACTTTGATTCATGGCATGGAAGCCATTAATGATACTTGAGAGCTTGAGAGAGATAAGAGAAAAATAAAGAAGAAACAAAGTGAAAATGAGAGAGGGTGGAGTATTTATAGGCAAACCTTAGAAAATATCTTAGCTTTGTGTCACATCGACACTTTATGTCACGTCGTGCTTTATGTAACATCACCCACACCATGCCATCCTCTCCTACACCTCAACCATACCCCCAAATCATGGATGTCCCATCAGGAATCTTCTACACACCTTACACCATCATACCCTCCATTAAATGCTCCATACCCTCTATTAAATGCACCGTACCTCTTGCTTTATGTCAAATCAAGCTACACCATATCCCCACACGCCTACACATTGGCCACACCCTTCCACACACTCTTCTACATGTTACTTTATGTGGGTAGGACCCATTTGAGGTTTCGTTAACTCATATGCAGGTTATACGATATTCTGGTGACGTTTGACGACTTCTACGCAATGTTTTACAACATATTTTTATTCTCTTTAGCCGTCACATATTTTATCATATAATCATCCTTATACAAGTGTAAACAAAGTTTAAAAATCATATTTCAATAATCTTATATCACCTATACTCGCTGGATAAATTATAGAATCCTTTATATTGAATATACAAAAAGTGTTGCGGATTTAGGCTGTCGAAATCTCAATAACGTTACAACTAGTGTTATCTTTTCTAAGCATGATCATAACTTATTATGAATCATCATAACTATTTCCTATCACTTTATAATATATAAAATGAATTATTAAATTATTAAATCTCGATTTAATCCAATAAGTTAATTACTAATTATTATGATGATGTCATAATTACTTTTTATCTCCAAAAATAAAATAAATTATTTTATTTCATATTCTCACTCATTTAGATAAGCAAATGTACCTATCTAAGCGCGATTATTGAAAAAATCTCAAATTTACTGAAAACTGATTTCTCCTCGCTTTTGACAAAAAATGCGAATATCCTTCTTTTGTTTCTAAACCTTTTAAACAAGTATGACCATTATTTATAAGGGTTTAGATCCTCATAAATTATGTTATAAAGCCTTATATTTGGATATTTAAAGTAAATATAATTTATCAAAGTGATAAATTTACGGGTCGTTACATTCTTTCTTCCTTAAAAGAATTTCGTCCCCGAAATTATCAAGATTAGAAAATATGACGAGAGCCAGCTTTCTTCTCATATGATGTGTATAATACATCCATACGCCACCTATACAATTCAATATACTATCTAAATTCACGACTATCCTTTCCGAACTAGTACCGATCCCTTGATCCATTACTGTAGAACACTGACCAGACTTCTTAATTCCGACTCCTTTGCTCTCCTTACATAGCGCTCAACTATGATAGAAAACTCAAGCATTCTACTCAAATATTCATCAACATTTTCCATCAAGAATCAAGTTATCCATACTCTTTCATACTGATGTAAACATCCCAAGCTCTGTACTCGAATTTTCAAAGGACCAAAATGCGATGAAGTGATTCATGCACATTATATATACTTGGTTATCTTTTAAAATACTTATAAATTATCCTAAAATTGTATAGATCTAGAATTTTCAAAACAACTAGGATCTGGATATTACAAATAGTATCTTTACATTCCCTTAACAATGAGGGATATACTTAAGAGAAGTGCTTATCATCCGAACACAATCTCCTATCCATTTTTAGCTACTTTCGAGACACTCGAACTAATCATTACAAAACCTTTTCTTCTTTTTCTAATTTCTACGTTGAAATTACTGTACCTTTTTATAACTCTAATAAGTTATTTCTTATCTTTAGGATTTGTCCGTACTGAACCTGTTTTCAATTGCCCACTAACAAAGAGGATAATCCACTATGTATACGATCTCGATTGCCGAAACAAACATTAGACCAATACTCGGAAGATTATTTCAATCATCACCAAAAAAACTAAGACTTGCTTATCGATCTTTCCATATTTTTCAAAACTTTGGAAATAATATCGTTATGATTTCATTTTCTCAAATTCTTTCTAAATCCTATATTTGCAACTTATTCGCTATAGAGGATGACTTTCCAAAATGTCTTTATCAATTTATCATCTTAACAAATTTTATTGATCTTTCATATCACAATTGTTACCAAACACCTTTTAGTCAAATCGTGAAATTGAATTTACAAGGTGGTTAATTCAAACTCTTGTTCTTTGTACAAATGAGGGTTAGTCGTTTTATTAACTAAGTATGTTGTTATGTTTTACCAACTTTAGATTTCTTAATCTTTTAAAAACAATTATCTGTAAATCCTTACGCTTTTACAAGAAAACACTTTATCTTTCTAGACAAGTGGATATAGGTACAAAGAGAATTGTTTTACTTTCGCAATTGGTTACACAATTTCTTCTGCTACATAGCCTTAATAAAAAGGACATTCAACACAAAGATTTTTACTACACAGTACTACCATAGTCTATTGGTCAACACAATAATGATAAACGAGTCTGCTAATCTATCCTACTCAAACTTCATTTCCGAACTCATCAACCTCTAACTCCTCCTCTGCCTCCAATTCTGACTCGGACTTTGATTTGGTATTAGATCCTTTTTCCACATCTTCGATGTCAGCTAGATTGCCGACGTCTTCCTCCTCAATCTCTTCTTCCTCTTGCCCATACACTACATCGTTTTTCCTAGTCTGGAAATGTGCATCCATGTACTGCTGCTGCCACTGGACAAATGCATCCTCTAGAAAAATAATCCCCTCACCGCCGCATAAACATGCCTCCTCATAAGGTTCCTCCATGTATCATGGGCCTCCACTATGGTCGAAGTCTATACCGAAAACTGGTGTCTTGGAGTCATCTAACCACAGCTCAAACCACTCATAACCAACCACTGGCTTAGGCGGGAATCCCGCCCAATCCACAGAGAAAAATCTTGAATAGTCCTCTATATCGGAACTAGTTGGATTGGTGATCCACATATCACTTCCTTCCTCATAGTAGAGCATGTCGGCAAAGCGAATATCATAGTCTTCGTCGCTGACCAAGTCTACTACTTCTACTTTGATCCAAGTGTCTTAACTTATCTTTGAACATCTTATAGTCGAATTGTGAGATTCTAGTCACAAGATGTGCAAGTTTCAGTTTTATATTTAATAAGCAATCATCATACATCAATCAATCCTTAATAATACAAAGCTAAGCGTATCAAAATAAACTGATTATCTATAACCCCGATTAGAGATACGGTATATTATTATATCCACGATTATCAACCTAATCTCGGTTTAGTGTGTGATCCTAACCAACTTAGTGTCATTTAGCAAACAACTTATAGTCGAACTGTGAAGTTCTAATCACAAGTTGTCCAGACTCAGATTGAATGTCTAACGTCAATCTTCTCTTTTAAATTCAAACCATTGCTAATCGTATCAATCCATAAATGATATTGCTACCATTCCTTTTGAAAGGCATAATATAATTCTAAGGTAAATTATTTCATTTACGATGAAAAATCATTTTATATATTAAAATAACAAATACGCGCTCATACACACACACACACACACTTAGACTCGTTCTAGGGTATTACCATTCCTATCTCTAACGATTAACTCACCCCAGGATATTACAAATCCTATCTTTGAAGACATTAACCCAATCAAGCCTCGGTTGTCGCTTAACCAATGCTCTGATACCAGCCGTAATGATCCGATTTTTCGCACCCCGAAAACCCGCACTGATACCCCTCGGTCACGAATTCCTAAGACACGATACCGACTCATCAAGGATGAAATAAAAGAAACAAGAGCATAATAACACAGCAAAATAGAACAGAATCTCACAACGCATGGAGAAAATATAATATTGAACAATATCTTTACAGCGGAAAACATTTAAAAACATATCAATCAGAGTCTAACCTATGATCAGCCTGGACAGTTATAAACTCTGTCCTTAGAATTGCTGAAATAAATAAAAAACAACAAACATAGCATGGATAAGTAATAAGACTATGCCCATATGTAGATGCAGATCTCCAGCACTCCTCTGGAAAGCTCGAACATCCTATCATGTTGCACTATGCCAAAACAAACGCGATCCCATATGATCTCTATCCAAGAAACTCCCCAAGTCCAACTTTCTCTCTTCTCGACTTGCATAGCTAATCCTAAAATCACTCGGTACTAACCCGAGTATTGACAATACCTGGATCACACTTGGAAAAACCAGCGTAAGAACACAATCCCAAATGTGACATTGTCATAATTGGGCGCCAAACTAGAAATCTGTATTTTAAAAACAAATGGTATCTCATAAAACCACGCAGGATAAAAACAATGAACGTGATTTTTTCTTATGATAACCATAAAATGTTTACGCCAAAAACAAGGGATATTATTTTTAATGACATTATTTTGAAAATGATTTTCAAGTAAACTTATGAATCTTAGCTGAAATTGTTACATTCATTAAATTCCAGCATTTGGTCTACAATCAAAATCGTACAAGGCTCTTAATGGATTATTAGATTCCATACTAGCAACAAAGGTAAGGGACTACCTTTCATACAGTATACCTCTAGAGGGATGCAACTAGGTGTTAGTTCCCTACCTAATGCCTAAACAAGACTGTCTATCCAACCGATAGACCGAATATGCCATTTTCACCGGTCTTTTTCGACCTTCGTAGCGCGCTCATACCACATACTTTGAATCCTGACATATAGAGAGAAATTAGTTTTCTGACTAGAAGGGAAAATGCGGGAATTCTCATGAGTGCTAAACCATGACTCATCTTGCCACACGCCTATTTCAATCACTTCCCATTTGATGAGGCTCAAGGTAATGCACTACCTTTTCATTCCAGCTCATTCACTCTAAATGCCACATTTCCAGATCCGCCAATTACTAGTTGACTCCCACAAAAATACAACCTCCAAGCTCGTACGTCTGAGAGAAAGGTGTTAAGCTAAGAGAAGTTGCCTTTTCTTCCACCAAACAGATGTACGTTTATAAAAGTCATTATTCGTAATCATTGGAAATGCTTTGTCGGACATTCTACCATGGAAGTCATCCAAGTAAAGGATGAACTGAAGGCACCACCCTACTACATCCCTAATCGCAGTAGCTGCATCCCTTGCATCATCGCAGATCCCACAACAAGGAATCACCACTATTCATTTACCTCAGTAGCAACTCCGAGATTATCAACAAGCATCCAACTTTTCGTAGAAGACCTCCAGTCTTCAACATCATAGAGATTTTCTATCTTGGTTTCTTCAATTATTTGTTCATTTTGGAATGTCGTTCATTGATTCAAAGTGGTCTTCGGATCGAGACTTTACCCTAAATCCGACTTTGGTTCCTTCGATATCAATTATTGAAATAAAATGTGTATATGTGTATACAGAATCGTTAAGCCTCATTTATTTTAATTTCTTAACCCATTTTTTCCAATTAGAATCAGTTCTTGATTGTAAAACATTAAGAGAATAATTTTCCAAGTGCAAACCCCGAAGGCTTAAACCAATATCAGATCGACACCAAGAAAACTACCCAACTTAACATCACAATAACCGAGCTCCAATTCCTTTTCGCTTCTGGTTTCTTTATCTTGTCAAAATATTTACATGGTCTTGACAAGTACCCAGATATACCTTTTATTCTGTTCCACCCCTCGTCTAAAAATAAACAAGGCCAGTTGGATTTTCGATCCTATTGACTACCTTGTTTGCTTTCTCGGATCTCACAGGCAGGACAAGTTGTATTCTTAGGTATTACGGCATACCCCTTTCTGTTATTTACTTTAATTCTCATTCAGAGATATTACCTCATTCGTGACATAAGTTTTCGATTTCAAACTCAGTTATTTATCAACAAACAATGAGGCCTTCCAAGTTGGGGAACTATTTCCTCTCGAACCTTGGTTCGATCACATTCTTTATCCTTTAAATAACTGTCGCTTCCACACCTCGAAGTCTAATGCCACTTTCGAGCTTATTTCCATATATTGTTTATTATTTAAACAATTCATTTGATTATAGAATTTGGCCATTTTTCTAAGTCTTTAGAAAATTCCCAAATAAATCTTAAAAATCATAATTAAATATTATGAAATCATTCATAAAGATTTGGGTCAAAAACTCCTTCCAGTTCCATAATTTAAAATTTCATTTCCTTAATCGCTGGTGAATAGTGATTAACTAGGTCATTTTCCATAATTATACTTTTGATGAAGTATAAACTCGTTTTTATCTTCTAAAACCTCATTATTATATTAATAATCGTCATCGCTTTCACTCCTTGTCAAGCTTCCAATCTACTAACAAAACTACATGGTTCGTCCTAGGCATGTACCAAGCCAAACTCTGAGCTTTTGCACTTCAATTTGCTTCCAAACTCCACCAGTGCTTCACACCTTCTCTCCGACATAACCTGCCCTTGCTTTTCCTTCACCGGAGGTTTCCAAACTCCATCTTGACTTTGAAACTTTCGGTCATGGCATGTATGTGGAGTTGGTGAACTCCGACGATGAAGAAACCAAACTAGTTGGCTCTGCAACGCTTCAAGAAGCTTAGATTCATGGTCGATCTAAGTTTTAACTAGTTTTTGAACTGTTTGCTCTTTGATTCATGGCATGGAAGCCAATAATGATGCTTGAAACCTTGAGAGAGATAAGAGAGAAATCAAAGAAGAAACAAAGTGAAAATGAGAGAGAGGGAGGGGAAGTATTTATAGGCAAACCTTAGGTAATATAGTAGCTTTATGTCACATCTATGCTTTATGTCACATCACCCACACCATGCCATCCTCTCCTACACCCCCACCATACCCCTGAATCATGGATGTCCCATCAGGAAGTTTCTACACACCATACACCACCATACCCTCCATCAAATGCTCCATACCCTTCATTAATGCACCGTACCACTTGCTTTATATCAAATCAAGCTACACCATACCCCCGCAAGCCTACACACAGCTCACACCCTTCCCTAAACTCTTCTACATGTTAATTTATTTAGGTGGGACCCATTTGAGGTTTCTTTAACTCACATGCAGGTTATACAACATTTTGGTGACGTTTGACGACTTCTACGCGACGTTTTATGCAACGTTTTACAACATATTTTTATTGTCTTTATCTGTCACATATTTTATCATATATTCATCTTTATACAAGGGTAAATTAAGTTTACAAATCATCTTTCAATAACCTTATATCATTTAAAATCTCAACAACGTTACAAAAAGTGCTACGGATTTACATTGTCAAAATCTCAATAACGTTACAATTAGTGTTATCTTTTCTAAGCATCATAACTTCCTGTGAATCAGTATAATCTATTTCCTATAACTTTATACTATATAAAATAAATTATTAAATTATTAAATCTTGATTTAATCCAATAAATTAATTACTAATTATTATGATGATGTCATAATTAATTTTTATTTCCAAAAATAAAGTAAATTATTTTATTTCGTATTCTGACTTATTTAGATAAATAAGTGTACATATCCAAAGTTGTGTGCGATTATTTAGAAAATTTCACATTTATTGAAAACTGATTTCTCATCGATTTTGATGAAAAATCCGAATATCCTTCTTTTGTTTCTAAACCTTTTAAACAAGTATTATTATTTTTTATTAGGGTTTAGATCCTCATAGCTTATATTATAAAGCCTTATATTTGGATGTTTAAAAATAAATATAATTTATCAAAGTGATAAATTTACGGGACGTTACATCAACACATGTCAGCATCCTTTGGATTCCAAGCGTTGGTCACACGAGCTTATAATTCAAAATAAAACATACTTGACCGAGTTGAATATCAGTTTTTGTTATTTAGAATGACTCGTTATCTCCACGATTCAAGTCCAGTGAGGGCGCTTCTACTCCTCCCGAAGCTGGATCTATACAGCTCAGGCCTTGTCTATAATTCGTGCTAGACCGGGTCATCTCATGGTATCAAAATCAGAAGGCTCATGGTTCCAATTGTGCCAGTAGTGAATCATCCGCCTCCTCTGAATGAGCTCTTAGGTCAAAGAATACCAAATGATCTACCGAAACAAGTGCCCATGAATTTAATGGCCAGAATGCTGCAAAACATACATCATCGGCATGGAATCCCAGAAGATGGCGTTCTTCTCTCTACGAGGGTCGAGTTTTAACACCACCCCCCATTGGGGTACACGATGTGCAATTAGTATATGTGCTTAGGCGGTGTTGTCCCGCCTTTCAATCCCTTTCTCCAAACGGTTCTTCAAGAACTTGGGCTAGCTCCGTTTCAAATTCACTCAACTGGATATGTTCTTCTAAGCTCTATATATCCTTTTCAGGAATCAATTCAATGGGCTCCAACCTTCAGCAAACTTACTTATTTGCTCCACTTCAAGATGAGATAGGATTCTCCATTTTTCATGATTGTTGAAGTCTGGTACCCGTGCAAGGTCATCGAAAGCTTCACAATAAACGCTCACATTTCAAGAGCCATTATTTCTTTGTACGATGCATGTACGGATTCAACTGACTCTTGCTTTCCAGAAGTGGGTTTCCTTTCCACTGCCTCTTCCGTACTTAGATTTCTTTAACTTGAGTTATCAACTTAATGTTTGTCAATTAGGCATTACAACTAGAGGTGACCAGGAGAAGCATGAGACTACGCTCAAGGGCTTTTGAGAAATTAGGTTCCAATAATGCACCATCGCATTCATTCTGATGAATGAAAATTTACGATGGTGTGGTTTACTGAGCCATGGAGGATTTGATGTTTCTGATTCACCTTCTCCCTGTGGTTTTAGAGATTGTACACACTCTTCCATCCCTAGTCGCAGCTCCGACAAGAATCTTCTTAGGATGTATAGGTCCATCTGGCATGGTGCACTTTGATGAGCCCACTGAGATAGAGTCTGAAGAGCACGTTGATGCTGATATCCTGAGTGATAGGGATGAAGTTGTTCGGACGTCCCTGATTCTGGAAGAAAATGAAAAAGTCAACATAAGAGAAGGGAAACAGTTGATGGTTGAAGAAGAAGGCGAAGTTGCCGATGATAGCGACTACCACGCTAGTGGAGGAGAGGTCGAACCATTCAGAAAAACACCCTATTTGAGTCATGCTCTCCCTAGCACGCCTAGTCAAGAGAAAATTGCTGTGGAAACTTGTAAAGCAACTAGAGATCAAGCTACATTATCTGCTGGAGAGATTACACCTCAAGCCTACTATTTTGGCGACATCTTCGTCGATTTGAGTGATATTGGTGAAATCGACTTTTCTACTTGTGACATTCTGGATGAGACATGGTATGGCTTCTTCTTTTCTAATGGAATAAGTATAAACAAAGGTGGAGAAACTCCATCTTTATGCCCATGCAAACGCAGTCCGTAAGCACTTAGAGGGTCATCGGCATCATCATTGTTTCAGATCTCGAAAATATCGACCGATATCTCGGTTTAGTCTCCTCCTGAAATTAAACAGCAAATCTCGATGTAAATCTCACTTCGAATAGATCGGGATATATGGCAATATTAGCCAGTATATCGGCTGAAATGAAATATTGAAATATCGAGTGAGATTTTATGTTTTTAGGTTAATATTTAAGCCCATACTCAACCAAATAATAATTTAAAAATTGAATCAATTTTTATATAAGCTTCTGCTATTTCAATAGTTAACCCCTCCTCTTTTAATTGCTAAATATAACGTCTTTTAGCTAATTAACTTGCAATGGTAAAAGCCTTATTTTATTTTGGTTTACCATTATACATTTTTGTTTATTTTGTATGTAAATAAATAAAAGACTTGAAATGAATCATGTTTAATCTTCAATGTTTTGTATACATTTCGCATGTTAAATGACTGTATTATATATTCATATATATTTTACAATCTTTTGCATTTTCATGTTCGTTGTTTTTTACATGCATGTTCCTTATGCATGTATGTGTTTTATGTTCTACTTCCATTTTATTATTTAATGTTTTAGATCCTTTTTATGTTCTATGGCTAATAATAATTCATGTTCATGGATCAAGAGCTGTAAGCTATAATTTATTTGTATTGTGTTATTAGTTTAAGCTTATCATGGTTTATAAATATAAGTGTTCTTTCATAGATTAACAATAATGGAGTGATTTCACAAATAAAGTATAAATTATTGTTTTTATGGTTGCACTCGTAAAAATTATTGTGTAAGAATATCAATTTTTAGTGTATCATATACCCCGAGATGGTTCCAAGGTGAGCTTTAAGACCTAAGATAGAACTCTAAGACAAACACCCAAGATGGACTCATCTTATCCAAAATCTCCCCCCAAGATCGAGTCTCTAAAATCTTGGGATGAAACGTGATCGAAATCTGAGATTTAAAACTTTTAAGCATCATGCACTTCACTAGGATCACGAACAGGCATCCCTGCATACACTTGTGCCTTTTGAAGTCATGATTCTTAAACAATCTTTTCCTTTTTTCAAGTTCCATGGGTCATGGCTATTTCGAGAAGCCCTCCTGCAACGCCAGTGCATACAGAGACTAGACTCCTGATCCCAACCTGCTTCGTTGCTATGAGACTGAATAGGAGAGGCAACGAAGGAAGGATCATGAAACTAATGAAGCTCGCAAAGCTGATAAAGAAAAGGATAGTGAGAGAGATAAGGAGAGAAAAAAAGAGGCTAAGACAATCTATCATGAAACGCTACCAAACGCTTAAGAGAATCCATCAAACGTCGTGAACCTTCTTTGACTGCGATTCCGCTATACATACAGACTCAAACTTCTTCACTACAATAGGTTCCAGCCTCCTAATCCCTTATTGTAGTTGTTCCCTCTCACTACAAATCTTACTCTTCTGGCTGGTCACCCACGCTTACAAGCTGCATTCCCTCACCTCTTCTTACATGACATCAAGTTTGATCAGGACATCTCAAATACCCTGAAAGATGTGGTGGATCTAGACTTATGAGTGTTTAAAAGCATGACGATGAGGGGTTTAAATGGAAAAAGCCATGTTTTGCGCTCTTTGAAGTAAATAAGATCAATTACACCAACATTTTCTCCTTCAAGTTCGAGAGGGCTGACTTTGAGCGAATGATTAAGAGTCGGGGAGATGTCCTATTCAAGGTCACAAGAGATAAGACTCGGTCCTTGAAGTGAAAATCCATTCCAACGAATTGATTGAAGAAATAAAGTGCTTCTAAACCAACGCTGAGCTCATCTTTAGAGACCAACTAAGAGCTGCCATTGCTGAAAGCACAGAGTTCAAGAAGCAAATCGACGAGAAGGCCCAGCCTCTTACACAAAAAGATGAAATCATTCAAGCTTGGGACCTAACTTTTTCAGAGTAAGCTACTGAACTTACTAGGCTCTGTGAGGAGAATCAAAATCTCGGTGAATGGATTAAGAAACTTGCTGATAAGATAGAGCAGTTGTCTAATACAAAATTTACCAACGACCTTGAACTGGCAATTTCCTCAATAAGAGCTTAAAAAGATTAAAAAAGAGAGCTCTAGAGCTAGCAACGTGCTCGATGCCAAAATGTTGCACTTTTAGCCAGTGTAGTCATGAATAAAAATCTGAGATGGTTAGGGGAAGACTATCCCGAGACTCCTGTTGGTATTTGGGAAGAAATGTTGTGTAGGGCTGCACGGGCCGGAGACAATCGCTCTGAGGAAGAACCTATGGTTGTGTATCTCGATGCCAAGGATGTAGAATTTCTATCTATTGGAAGGGCCCTCCTAGTTGAAGAGGTTGCTAATGCCATGCCTGCTGTTGCCAAAGCTATCGTTGGCCCAAGCTCTTCGGGTCATCATGAAATGGCCACTTCAGGATCCAACGAGCCGACGTCGATTATTCCTACATCCCCGAGGGTTGGCTCCAAAATCGTTCATGTGATTGAATTTCTGCAGCACCTTCTATTCTTGAGCCCTACATTTCCCATTCTGTGGCCAAACCAAGGAGCACATAATGAAGGAAGAGGAATATGAAGTTGGTGTTTGGGAAAGAAGCCCAGGCTCAGGTGTTTATCTTATCTCTCTAGTGTTCGAGAAGCTTCGGTTCTCTCTGGACTTTGTTTCTAAACTTTATTATTATGTCTCTCAACCTGTAGGTCAATCGCACCTACCTCCTTTGCCTTCGGCTACATAGGGCTCATGAACTACAACTATCTTTACTCCGTCTACTACCGTCACTATAAGGTTTACCATAATTGCTCCTACCTCCAGCACCGGTCTAGGACCCAATTCTAAGAAGATTCCCACCTTGGAGATTTTGGAGGCGTTTATGTCTTCCAGGAGGAGGATCTAACGATTCTAAGTGTTTTTGGTCTGACTGCACATGAAACTATGGTAAAGAGGCCAAGGATGAATCTATACAAGATCAGAGTGAAGAAGGAACCTGGAGTCACCCTGCTTACTTCCACAAAACCAATTAGTACCCAATGCAAGCATCCCGCATTGAAGATTAGGCCGTCGAAGCATATTGACGAACCTATGGCAAATCTGGGGAGACCGGTTCTACTACTAGCAAAGAGTTCACTCATTCCGAAAGCAAGGCTCCCTCTAGTAGGGTACTTAAAGATGAAAAGAGAAGGTACAAGAGCCATCCAATAATGGTAAAGGCGACAGAAAGGGAAAGAGATGAAAAGTGCATGAGGGCGATAGGCGTGGCAGTCTATCTTTTGTGTTGGTCATGCCTGAGTCTGTATTTTTTGTCCTTTAGTTTTAGATAAGCCAAACTTGTGTGGGTATGGCCTCTGCTTTTTGACTGTACAAAAAATGATGGGTAATGAATGATTAACTTTGTTCTGTAATCTCTCTTCAATTTACTTGTCTTCGTCTTATGTACAATGGTTGTTTGTGTGTAATTACCTGTGTACATAATATAATTGCCTGCCCTATAGTTTTTTATATTATATACTTCATGTTTTTGTGCAATATGCTTATTTACCGCAATATTGCACATGTAAATAATATTCCTGTTATTGCTTCAGTTATAGCTTGTTACTTAGCCTAGTTTATAGTTGCTAAAATACTTTGGTTGGTAAAACAGAACCGTAGTTTAACTAGCTCTACGGCTATTCCTGTTCGATCTTGGTCGAGTTATTTTCAACCAAGTGTTTGCATACATGCCCCTGTCTACAGGGATTATTATTCTAAGTGCCAGAATTCATGAACTTGCAAAGGATTACACATCATGGGCAATTCGTCTACTTGTCCCCAGTCTAGTCCCCAATCCTACTACAGGGTTGTGCAAGTTTGATAATTCTATCTTTTGATTCTTTACGACTATCCCCTCCTATCCTCAGTCGACAATATCTCACTGGATTGCTAGTGTCGTCGCAGAAATCCTATTTGCATGATAATTCCTATCTCTGGAAAGTAGCAACCTTATCCCTTGATTCTAAGCGTTATGTCTTTGATGCTGTCGATCTCCAGGTTGCAACTGAATTCTTCTACGTTGACATCTCAGCCAATGTCATTTTAGATGTATATATCATAAGTATGTGTCATCGTCATCTTTCATCATAACAAATTCTTCCAAGTTCGGCATTTAGAACCTGGTCATGCCTTAGCTTCTACCTCCAAAAGCTAGAATTCTAGCGGTTATATTCTACGGATTTCTCTTGGACGTTGCCTATCTCCAGGCAACATTTTTCATTTGTAAGCTAGGGTCAAGCTATTAAGTCGATCTGAAAACAATTTCATTTTCCTATCATTGCATGTCTTCTATCAATGGCACATTCTTGAAGGTTGAAGAGTTTAATCGAATGTCAATTTCTATCTCCAGAAGATGGCGCATCGATGATTTAAATTTGAAGATTCCATCTTAACACCACCTATCTTTGGGCACTGGTGCATTTTCATATGTTGAGATCAAATTATCTGATCATTCCCTCAATGAATTATCAAACCTTCTTGTCATTTCCTATCTCTAGGTAGCTTCGAATTTCTAAAGGTTGGCTAAAATGGCGAGCTTGCCCGTCATCGTCAACCTCTGGTGAAGGCGAATTTCTGAGGGTTAATGGTTTTTCTCCTTGACATTTCCTATCATTGGGCTACATCTAATGTTGGTAGATTGGGATCATTTTTCATCGTCGATCTGATGGTTTGAACCTTCCCGGCATCGCCAATCTCTGGGCAACACTGGTTCTCAAAAGGTTAGGGTCGATTTTCACTATCTACCCTATAACGACCCGACTTTCTTACCACAGAAAATCGCATCATCTTTAAGAAAGAAAGGGATAGAAAAGAGAAAAGACAGAGAAGAAGAAAGAAACAACATCAGAATCTAAACAGCGGAACGAATAAATTATATTAATCACATAATACTTTACATAGTATCATATACATCATAGATACACAGCTTAATCAACTCATACTAGACAGTTATAACACCTGTCTAGTTATACAACTCAAATACAACAACTCAGAGAACACACAGCAGAAAAACTTTATAGCTATACGCAGAAGCCTCCTGCTCCATTGCTCCTCCAGAATTCGTCAAGCCAATCTAAAATCCTAACCTGAATCCCTTGGCTACTCGTAAAAATTTGAGTACCCAAGAGTTTAAGAAAAACAAAATAAACTCCGGGTCAGACATGGGTCTGGTGTGAGTAAACGGTTAAAGTTTCTTAACTTTTAAAACCTTTTGGAAGAAAAGGTATCACGTAAGACTTCCCACACATAAACATGGAAAAGCTTTTACCTTACGCTAACCAAAACATTTGATAGGAAATTCTGTGATATTATAATAGGGTCTAGGGTTTTCAAATAAATAAGAAATAGCCGAAATTGTTACATGATTAAATTGCAGCTACTAGCCACAAAAGTGGGTAATACAATCAAAACCGTTGGCGCTTATTGGATTTTGGATTCCATACAATGGCAGGGCTACTGGGGTACCGCCCGTCACAGTACGTGGCCTAGATCAACGTACCGAGGAGCCACCCTAACTCCCCTGCAACACAAGGCCGGACCCATTCCTTACTGAACAGTTCCGAACAAGTCAACCCCGCAGTTGGCGCGCGATTCCAACTGCCCACTAAGCCGAATATAAAGGGACCTCTAGACAGGGATCAATCTTGCTCTCCAGTGGGGGCTACCCACGAAGCCTTGCTGCACCTCCCCTGTTTTAGCCATTCCTTGTTGATGAGGCTTGAGGCTACGATTACCTTTATAGGACACATTATCTTAGAATGCTCATCGTCCACCTGACGATGTTCTGAAAGCATTCAATCCATACAAGTTCGTTACGGGTTCGAACGAAACCGAAGGCATTATCTCGTTACACTCATTTTGGAATCACCCTCAGAGTTAACGACGATAACCCTTGCACTCTGAATCTCCATCTCGAATCTATAAGTACTATTCCGTCAAACTCATTACGGAATCACCCACAGAGTTATACTGACGTATAGCCCTTACACCTCGAGTCTTCATAAAGCTCCACTTAGATTCACGACCTAACGTTATTTGGAATCGATGTGGTTTTCGGATATCCAAATATGGAAACTCGATCCCGGTCTCATCGAAATCCAAAGCGTGTCTTTTAAGTCCAAGTTGTTTTAATGGTTTTAAAACAATTCAATACAGTATCTATATACATACAAATAGATAACTCACATATGAATAATTGATAATCAGCATTATCAAATAACAGGTAATCCACATAATCCATATCATAATAGATAATCCATATATCAACATTCCAATTGATAATCTATGTAATCATCACAATTCAACCAAGCATTCATATCACACAACCATACTTATCTCATTACTGAGATCATAAAGCATTCAAGACAATCAATGTCATCCAATCATACATAAGCAATGACTCACTCATACCACAAAATAATTAATTTAAAATGAATTAAATTAACTATCTCCATCTCTAATTAATTTAAAATGAATTAAATTAATTACCTTCATCAAAATAAATCTTGCTTAAATAACCATTAGTTAAACCAATTACTAAATCACCATCCTAAATAATCAACCATGATTAATTAACTCTTAATCAAGTAATTAATCCTTAATTATTTTCATTAATCATATCAATTAATGAACCTAAATTAATTAATCATGCTTAGATTAATTGCTTTTAATTAATCAAATAAAACCTTTAATTATTTTAACAAGTAATTACCCAATTTAAAATTACTTTCCAATAAGTAATTTTACCTTAACTCAATTACCTCTGTAATTCATCGATTACTTATCTTAAGTAATTAGCCTTATCAAACTTATTAAGTAACATACTTAATCATTTATCAAGTGACTATATTTAATCAATTAACAAATTAATTAACTTACTTGATTTCACTCATCTCATAAAACAACATTGAGTAATTCATCCCCAATTACTCATTAACCCAAATTAATCTTCAATTATCAGATTAATTATCTCCAACTAATAATTAATAAACCTTAATTATTAATCAATCCTTTAATAAAAAGTAATTAATCACTAATTACTTTTATAATTAATTAATTAACCTTAATTAACTAATCAATCCACTCTTAATCATTAATTAATAAACTTAATTATTAATTAACAATCTTAATTACAAATTAATTAATCCATAATTAAAATTAATTAATTCTTAATTACAATTAATTAACCTAAAAAAACAGGTTAATTAATTCTTAATTAACTTTCATTATAAATTAATAATCCTTTAATTATTAATTAAGAAAACCCAACTAAAACTTAATAAAACCTTTATTAATTAATTACTATTTTAATTAACCCTTAATTACTTAAATAAATAAGTAATTACATCTTAATTAATCATTAGTCATTAATAAAATCATCATCTTAATTAATAGTTAATTAAATAAACAATTATACTTAATTAATCACTTAATTAACCCACTTTAAAATAATAATTAAATAAATTAACTTAAACTTCCTTAACTAACTAATTACAAATTATAAATACTTAATTATTATTTAAGATAAAATATTATCTTAAATAAATCTTGAAATCTTTATTTAACTTAATTCATTAATTAAATTAAGCTATAAAATAATCATTAATTACCTTCCCTCAATTATTAATTAACAAATGCTAATTTCAAATAAATTGCTAAAACTTCAATTGTTAATTAATAAATCATTTATAAATTTCCTATTTTATATTTCCAAAGTAAGTTTTGGAAATAACATTAAAAATTTAAAACATTCATACAAATTCTTTTATAAAAAGAAATAAATTTAAAGAATGAATTTTAATTTAACTTAAACTATTTAAGGTTCAAACTTACTTATTTTAAATTTCAAATCTTGTTAAGTATTTCTATTTTGATTCAACTTATATACATGAATCTAAGGAAACAAAGCACATCTTCTCTTCTTCTATTTTTTTTTAAAACAAATTTATTTTAAAATTTTAAAAACTGTTTCAATTTAAACTAAACTGTTAAACATAACAGCTTACACCCTACAACACAAATGACCCCAAAACCATGCTAGTTTCCCGAGCCACAACCAAAAATGCACGAGCTCCTTCCCGAGTCCTACTTCGAGAAAATCAAACAACCCAACAAAACAAAATCTGCGGACACCACCAAGTCACCATGCAACCTGCATCGTTGCCGGACCTCCTCTGGCCAACGTCGAACCCACCGCCGAGTCATCCAAGCACCCTACATCCACCTACGACCCACAGAACAACACTTCATGCTTTGAATCAAAATCGAGTTCATCAGGTAGATCTGAACCCAAAAAAAACTAACATCAGAATTTCCCCAAAATCCACGCCGCCGATCATCTATAATCGCCCCTATTTCGGTCAAAGCTTGCTAACACACCGTACATCCTTTACTCAAATCCCCTTCAAGCTCGATGCAGAAATAAAGTCGCCGTGGTTCATTTACAGTAGAATTCAAAAACTAGGTTAAAGATCAATTTGAGCAAATTCAAAACTTCACGGTGATTTAAAAATCCATCAACTATTTTTTTCTATACTCTCTGATGCATCACCTAACTCAATCTATAACCTCGAGAAACCCGGTTGCACAAATCCACAGAATTGGGCAGAAAACCAATTTCCAGTAAATTTCCAACTACCCACTTAACACAGATTTAAAAATTGTGAATTTCTTTTTAAAATTCATAATTTTCAATGACATTTTATTTTATATAATTGTTTAATCCCAATTTGATCTTTGGTTTCAGGCATTGATGATAAGTTTGCTACTGCATAGTTAAATTCCCAAGTATGATTCAAAAACCAGAGGTTTAGTTCTATATTTTTTTTTAAACATCAGATACTTGAATCTAATTTTTAGTACTTAGATTTTTGATAAACTAAACTATTTTGTTTGGAATCTAAGTCTAAACAGTGGTTAAATATAAAGATCTTGAGTCTAATTGTAACCTGTAGAAGTAAGAAAACAGAGAAGAGGTATACAATAAGACATGCACATATGAATTCAATCATCTATATACAGTGGCCCTATTTATATAAACATATACATGCAAGCAAAGTTTCCAGCCTACTTTAAACAAGTTTCCAATCAACAGATCTAATTCCAGAGTTTAAAGTACTCATTTATAGTTGTGAAAGAATTAACAGAGATAGCATGCACACTTCATTTTCCAGACACTTGCAAACAATGTGTATCAGGCACTGATGATTTAAATCAAGCAACCAGATTAAATACAAAATATAGTTAAGTTTACTCACCTCAATTTAGAAGTGCAGAGTTTTGAAGATGACTGGAATTTTTTTTCCAGATGCTTGAATATGAAAATGAACCCCCTATCTTGCTACATTGCTTCAGGTTTTCATTCATAAGAATATTGATGCAAACATGGTAATTGCAGATCTAATTTGATAGCTTGCATGCATTTGAAGTTTTGAAGATGAACTGGGTGTCGCAAAATTCTGTGAATCTGAAGCTTTAAAACAAAATGTCTCATCCTTTACAAATTTCTTTTCATATTTGCATTCACAAGAAAGTGATGCAGATTTTGTTTAAGGACTGATCAGATTTCATTTTGAGGAATTGATTTCTTTTGAAGATTGTCTTGTATTTGCAAATTTGAAAGATTACAGGTTTTGAATGAGTAAGATTTTGCAAATGCTTCAGATTTGCATGCACAAGAAAAATGATGCAGGCATTCAAATTGTTGTAGAACTAGGTTGAATGTTGTTTTGAGGAAAGTTTTGATTTTGAACAATGATTTGAAGATTTAAGTTTGAGAATTGGTTTGAATTGAGAAGCTTCAAATTTGCATGCATATTCAAGTTTTCTTTTAGACATGAACAAAGATTTGAAAGAAAAAGGAAATGAAGAGAAAGAATGTTGGTTTATATAAGTTAATTTCAATTTTATTAAAGTTAAAATAAAATAAAATAAATTTGACACATGTCTTCAACTTTCATTATTATGTTAACACATGTTATCATAGTGTTTTAAAATTAAACACTTGACACATGTTATGCTTACAAGAACATGGTTCCATTGGCTCAAGAAGCTAACTTTATTTGCAAATGGAAAGAGTTTCAAGTCCTACCTATTTACAGTGCTCCAAACATCCTTTGGTGGCATATGTGCAAAAACAAATGAATAAAAACTAAATGTAGTAGTGTCGAAGCAGATCGTTATTCCATGCACAGGGGATAAGGACTCCATTGACGGTTGCTAGCTTGAATGTTCCATCTCCAAGTTTCTAATCGATCGCATATGATCCTTCCCAGTTCGGGCTAAGCACTTCCATACCCGAGAGAACTCGGTTCAGAATGAGATCCCTACCTCAAAAGTACAATTTCGAAGCCTGGTATTGAAATGTTATGCTACTCTTTACTGCTGAGCAGGGCCTTTTAATTCCGCTTCTTCCCTTTTCTTATCAACTAAATCAAGAGACTCAAGTAGGAGCTCCTTGTTCACCTTTGGGTCAAAATATCTTTTACGATGAGATGGGACTTTCAATTCTATCGAGATCATCGCTTCCGATTGTCCTATAAGCACATAGTGCTAGTGGAGGCTTATCAATCCAGTTGCTTTTAGCTCTAGTCAGTTGGATCTTCAAGGGGAATTTGATGATCTTGTTTACTGCTTCTTCTTACCCGTTTACCTGTGGATGTGCCACTGTAGAGAAGGTTTTCTCGATTCTGTACCATCTGTAGAAATCCTTGAATTCGGCACTCACGAATCGAGTCCCTTTATCGATGATGATCATTTGGGGGTACTTTGAACCTGCAAATAATATTCTTCGCTAAAAAGTTGATTACCTTTTCCTTTGTAATCATGGGAAGCGTTTTTCGTTTCATCCCATTTCATGAAGTAATCCACTGCAACGATAGCATATTTGGCTCCTTCCTTTGCTATTGGTAGCACATCGATGGTGTTAATTCCCCATACTGCGGATAGCCATGGACTGGCCATTTGCATTAGTTCCATCGATGGAGCTCTTGGAATGTTTGAAAATCTTTAGCACTGGCCACACCATTTGGTTTAATCAGCAGCATCTTGGTTTATCATTTGCCAGAAATATCTGTAGCGAAGTATATTCTTAGCTAATGTTCGCTCCCCGGTGTGGTCCCCACAGTTGCTATCATGGATTTCCATAAGGATCTTCCTAGCCTCATCCTTGGCTACACACCAAAGTAGTGGAGTTGAGAATCTCCTCATATATAGCAATTTTTCTTGCATTACAAACTGTGGCGCTTTTCGAAGAAATTTCTTCCATATATTCCTGTATTTTGAAAGAGTTCAGTTGATCAGATAGCCTTCAATTATAGTCATCCATGACTGCTCCACTTCTATAGTTTCTAGAATCCAGTAACATCCATTTGGTCGATACTAGGAGTCATCAAAACTTCTACCGGAACCAATCCCATTAATTGCGCTTCCCAAGAGCTAGCCAGCTTAGCTAATGAATCAACTTTCATGTTTTCCTCTCTAGCGATGTGCATTACTGTATAATGTTCTATGTCTTCAAGCAGTTCCAGTGCTTTTGACAAGTAAGGAGTTAGTTTCGTACCCTTGGCATGGTATTCCTTCCTGATTTGGCAAACCACTGGTTGGGAATAGCTAAATATGTCCAGTGCCTTTATCATCAGTTCCTTCAATATTTTCAATCCTGCTATCTATGCCTCGTACTCAGCTTTGTTATTAGTAGTAGGGAATTCCATTTTTAGCGCGTAGCAAATCGATCATCTTTCGGTGTTTCAAATATTGCTCCTGCCCCCGAGCTAAATTCATTTGAAGAACCATCAAAAAATAACTTGCAAGGAGAAGCTATGCCAACAACATCCTCCTCCTCTTCCTCACCATCCCACGCGGTAAATTTAATAACGAAGTCTGCCAATGCATGTTCGTTTATCCCTCTCCTTAGATGGTAATTAATGTCGTACTGACTCAACTCAATATTCCATTTTAGCAACCTTCTTGAGGTCTTGGGTTGGTATAATAGTGGTTTCTAAGACTGCTCCATCAGCACTTTGATCGGATGGGCCGGAAAAGATGGTTGTAACTTCCATGACGCAATCAGTAAGTAGTAGGCGGGTTTCTCCAACTTTGGATAGTTCTTTTCAGCTCTAGTGAATTGCCTGTTCATTTAATACACCGGTCTCTAGACCCTTGCCTCCTCATGCACTAACACTGCACTTAGTGCGTAAGCAAATACTACTAGATGAACAAATAAATTCTCCCCCTCAAGTGGTTTGGATAAGACCGGTGGCATTTCCATGTGCGTAAATAACTCCTTGAAGGCATTCTGACATTCCTGATTCTATTCAAAGTACTTTTACCTTTCTTGAGGGTGTCGAATAAAGGTATGCACTCATTCGTTGCTCTTGAGATGAACCGACTCAAAGCAACAATCTTTCCTTTCAAGCTCTGAAATTGCTTTTTCATAGTCTGGGCAGTTACATTCCTCATCGCATTTATCTGCTCTAGATTTGCCTCGATGCCCCCATGCATTGATAATAGATCCTAGAAATATTCCGGATGCCACTTCAAAAGAGAATTTTAATGGATTTAGCTTCATTTTGGATTTCTATATAACTTCAAACATCTTTGAGAGGTCATCCAGATGGTGACACTCGTGATTTCATGGCATATCATCCACGTATACTCCCATTTTCTGTCCGATTTGATTCTTGAAGATAGAATTCACCGGTCTCTGGTACATGGCTCCAACATTCTTCAAACCGAACGGCATCACTTGATAATAGTGTAACCCTAAATCCGTGATAAAGCTAGTATTCTCCTGATCCAGTATATGCATCAGAATATGGCTACAGTCTAAGTAAGAATCTATAATTGAGAGTAGTTCATGTATTGCAGTCCGATCCACCAATTGGTCGATTCTGGGCAAAGGAAAACAGTCCTTTGTACATGCCTTAATTAGATCTGAATAGTCGACATACATTCGCCATTTTCTTTTTGACTTCTTGACTAACACGGGGTTAGATACCTAATCGGAGTATAAAGAATCACGAATGAAGTTGTTGGCCAACATCTTACCCACTTCATCCTTCAACGCAGTGGATCTCCCAGGACCCAGACTTCCCTTTTCTGCATTACTGATGTGAACTTTGGATAAATATTTAGTGCATTACACACTATCTCTGATGATATCCCACATATATCTGAATGTGTCTAGGCGAACACATCCAGGTTTCCTTGGAGGAAATTCACCGGTTCCTTACTTTTAAATTAGCGTTGAGCGAGACCCAATCTTCAAGACTCGGGTAGGATCATCCTTATTGATTGGAACATTCACTGTCAGCTTTACTGGTGCTGGTCACCCTTATTCTATCTACTCCTTAGGATCCATAGCCATATTGAATCGGCTATGGTTCTCGAGCCAGGGTCCAGGCTTTCATTGCTATGCTTGCGAGTCTTGAATGTGGAGAGTTTTCCCTACATTATTTTCTTTCTCCAAACACTTAACTTCCCGTAGTTCTACAGCATGGCATTTCCTTGTCGTGCTATGGTCTCCTCACATTACTCCTATTCCATTCTTTGTAGGGAACTTCATTGTCAAACGCCATAAAGCTAAAGAAATCCTGAAATCAGCCATTGGCCAGTCGACCTATTATATGTTGAGTACTCATCAACAATGAAAAATATCTGAATGTGAACAACCCTACGTTCTCCTCCACCAACTTCTACGGGCAAATTGATAATCTCAATTGGATGTTTAGCTTCACCTGTAAACCCCTGAACCTTCATCTTGTAGGCGAAGCATCCTTCATATTGATTTTCATGGTCGAAAGTCGTTCTAAACAGAATGTTAATTGAGCTTCTGCACCGAAACTCGACATACAGCTGTTGGCCTAATTCCTACTTTTACCACAATGGGATCGAGCGTTAGTGCCTTAACTCCATCAGAATCTTGGTTTCTAAACATAATTCATCTGCTATCATTTTTTGTTGCTTAACAGGAGCTCCATTTTCCTATAGTGTACGCTTCAGTGAACTCGCATGCCTTTCCATATCTCCCTACTTTTCTCTATTGGGTTGGGTCTTTCGGTTATAATATCAATCAGCAATCTTCCATCAGTACATCTAGGCCTTTCACCACAAGGTCCACGAGGTTTTCCTTGAGTTGGGGGTCCCTAAGGACCCGTAGCTTGATCAACATTCTGTTGTTGTTTAACATATTGCTGGAGTCTATTTTTTCTATATCATCACCTCAATCAAGTCTTGCAAGTGATGGTATTTATTGTGTTATGTTCATGGATTTCATGGAACTAACAAAACTTAGAACGTTTCTCCTTCTTCGTCGCCTCCTCATTTACGGCTTCTTGTATTGCTCAGTTCTTTGAGTAGCAAGATAAATATTAATCAGTATGTCATTCAGAGGCATATAATCTTCTTATCTCATATTCCTAAGGCGCTTCCTATTCTTGTTATGCGTGTTGCTGGAATTTTGGTTCCTCTTTTTATGATTTCCATAATTTCTAGCATTTCCTATAACTCCACTAGAGTTTTCTCCATCATGTTTAATGGCCACATTGCTTTGAATTACCTCCTTCGACTACCCATCGCTAACCTTTCCTTCAAAAAGAATTACTTCTTCTAACCATAGAAACTGGTTTTCCTTTCGATGGAATTATTTCATACTAATCGGTTGTTTCATCTTCAGCCACCTACCATAATCTATGTCCTGGTGAATGCCCCGGACTAGTACCATGAATACCAAGTCTTCCTTTTGATTGCTAACCTATGTAACAGTGATGTTGAATCGATTCAAAAAATCCTTCAATGACTCTTTGGATCCTCGAGACATCCTAGACAGGGAGTCATTGGTTGGGCAGCATGGAGTCTAAACTGCACTAGAAATTCCTGGCTAATTCATCAAAAGTAGATATAGACCTTTGCGTGAGCCTAGTGAACCACATAGAAGCAACTCCTTCCAAAATGATAAGGAAACGTCTACAAAGAGTAGCATCCGTAGCTCTAGCTCCATCCATATGCCATTCATACTTGAGTAAATATTGTTTGGAGTCGGTAGTTTCGTTATATGATGGCATTGTTGTCATCGTGAACTTTCTACGGTACTCTTCCCTCAAAATATTTTCTGTGAATGGAGTTCTACTTGGTGCGGAAATCCAATCTTCGTTCTTTCCGCCTCTGTTATTCTCCACCAACTGTTTTACTATGTCAGCTAGGAATTACTCACTAGCACAATAATCTGAAGGTCGATTGTCAAAGGCTACGTCGAGCATTTGGCTTTGCAAATGGTCTTAGTTTGAAGGCTGGCATCTAGATCCTCTTGTGTTTGGAAGAACCACTTCTTAGGTGTTTCATGGGCATGTGTTTGTTTGAGCTACGGCTGTCTAAAATTCGTCTCTATTAGAACCAATATCCATCTCAAAACCATCATCACTAGGCTGCTAATCCACTTCTTCATCAGAAACCACCATTGCATCGCCTTCTTAAGCATCGCCCCTCTTAAATTCCTCTAGGCACTAAGAAGATTTCCCTCGGTACCAGGTGGTTTTATTGTAGAGGGAGCACTCCTTCCGCTTACAAGTCCTTCAACAACTCTAGTGATTCCTGCCTTCCGTTTTTGCTTTCCATCCCTTCTGTTTTTGCCAGAAACATAGGGGTTTTCTTGTTCTAATCAAGGTGAAGTTTCCCTTCTAATTCTCCTACCTCTTTATGGCTACAGATTTAGCAAAGCATCTATCTTATCCATCAAAGTTTACTGACCATCCACCATCTTATGGCTCAATTCTTGCAGCATTTTATCAAGCTCTCCTTCGGTAACTACTTGCTATTGAGCAGAGGATCCTGATATTGTTTGCTGGTTTCCTACTTCAGGTTGGCGGGCATTCTCTTCATCTCCACCAACCACCATTCCAGATGATCTTCCTTTTCTAGGCACCATGACTTTCTATTAGCAATCCTTCAAGTTCTTCAAACAAGTTTTCTAGATTGTCCAATTCAAAGCAGAGAGATAGATCTAAGCCTAGGTTCAGTTCTCTTAATGAAATCACCTAAATGTTGACATTAAAAATGGATCAACACCGAAAGATAAGTTGTAGGCAACCTGTGAGATATAGATCTAGAAGATAACAACAAAGAAATAGAGAAAGAATAGCAAGACACAATATTTTTATAGTGGTTCGGTAATCTCTGGCGTACGTCTACTTTATAGCTTTATTGATTATTGATTATAGAGAACTAAAGTCACTAGTACAAGAGATTGATAGGTTCAAAAGCTTATAACTGCCAATAGTCTCTTCCTAGGTGACTTTTGTGAGAGAGGATAGGTGACAAAGAAAAAGAAGAGTCCAAGATCCTTCTTTGGTTGTAGTATGGCTGATATTTATAGAGAAACAGATGCACAGGTTCAGGAGTCTACTTGCACTGAAGTCCAAAAGCAAGCCTATTTTCGTACACGTGACCATATAGGGCCCAAAGGTAATAAATACCTCTCAATGCCGGAAGAAAGCTCTTGGTACCGATAGGTTTTGGCTTGTGCAAAGTCAATTCTTGCACTTCCCCCAATCTTTTGTCTCCTATTCAATGTGTTTCAAGCTCTTTTCCATAGATTTTGAGTTGATTCTGGTGATTCTCTCGATAATACTTGAACTATCCTACTTTCTTTTCTTTCTTCTCATCGGTCCTTAGAATTGCTTGTCCAAACTTTGAGAAAAGTACTTGATCATGAGAAGTTGGCGTAGAATATGAAGTTTATGGGGTTCATGGTGCAAAGCTAGAAGGGAAAAGCTTTTGGTACTGAGGAAACCTCTTGGTACTGACTGCTTTCCTTAGCTCCAAACTCGATTATTTTTCTTGAGTTCCACTCTCTTATCCTTCTAATCGTGTTTTTAAGTTATCGAGTTGTTTCGTCTTGACGTTCTACTTATGGTTGAATTTGCTCGGCTAAAAATCCAGTTAACAAATACTTTAAGTGGTTCAACTTATACCCAACTATGGCGTTAACACAATCATTATCGTCTTATAGTTGATTATGATCAAAGTATGCTTTAGACACCTAAGATTCATAGTATTGTCAAGTCAAAATACTACTGCACATCATCACGTGAGATCTTATATTTAATTTTTAATCTATAGAAGACTCTCAGTGGATCATTCTATAATTGTTCCAAACAACTACATGTACATAACACTTTGGTGTGCTCCAACAACCATGAGTAACTCATCGCTCATCAAATGGAGAGCATTATGCACAATAGTCTCAACGAATATATCGATATACTTTTCTTGATACATCGTGACTAGGAATATTTAAGGATGATTATTTAATTTATTCTCAATATTCATGGTTATGAACACATTCGTAACTATAATCAATTAAATACTTTTCCTAAGGATTTCTACTTTTATATATGTGAATATATTTAATGTATTTACAACATTATTTATAATAATATATGCCACAGAAAATAAAACCAAAAGCTTATTTTATTTCAAGAAAGTTTCGATATAATATTTAAATTATATAATCAAATTACATAATTGCCATAATGGCACACCCTTAACTCTATCAGTTCTTGCCAAGGTCGTAGCACTCTACATCTTTTATCATTTACTTTATTTACACTACATGTTATTCTCTTAGTCCCTCATTTTATATTTTAAACCACGATTTTAGTAAGTAATCTTTGTTAAAATCCATCTCTAATCATAATTTCAAGGTTGGCTAGAAATCAATTCAACGGTAATCTATATTATTCATGATAATACATTGAAAAGTTCCTATGCATAATGAAAAAAGGTAAAATTTGAAAATTTCCCTTTTACCTCAATGTCGGAGCACTGGTCCAACAATTTCTTTCATACGTAGACATGCATAATGTTAAGAGTAGATTATAATATATAAGGAAAAATCCCCAAGGACAAAGTGTTTACTTGATTGTGGTTACAAAAGTGTTCACAATCACGAGTATTGGATTGTAAAAAATCAACGTAAACACCTATTCTTAAATGTTTCTAGTCATTTGTTATTTTGAGAAAGAGATATTGATATAACAACAAGATCGGTAAATGTAATTTTATCCATACAATGGAAAATACTTTATTTATGACTGTCAGGGGCAGTAATAGATTGTGCACTTGATTCATTTCAAATTATACAAAATGATCATTGAGTATTCTATAAGCTATTATATCTAAATCAAATAGAAGATCTCATGTGACAATATGCAAGTCATTTGACATATAAGAGTATTGTGTATCTTATAAGTGGAAACCTTACTTTTACTATGGTCAACCGTAGGATACTGTTTCACCTTACGACCGTAATTGGGTATATGTCAAGACAGATGAAGAGAAACACTACTCAAGAGATGGTTCAGCTCCTTCAATACAAAAGATTAATGTCACCGTAACTGGAATTTGACATGCAGTCATAGATATTTGGATAGAGTAATACGATCAATCAATGAATGTTATCGGATTGAACCAAGTTCTATAAACAAATCACAAAACAATCCAAACATTCATCCCAAGTTCATGTAAAATCCAAACATCATGTCCAACCATTGAATCTTAGGAAATCACATCAAATCACTCTAACTGGATTGCATCCCTCAACATAATCAAAATCCAAAACACTTGCAAACTTATACAATATGTACATAAATGTAACTATAAATAATTCTTTAACTAAAGTGAGGGACCTTAGGCGAGGAATAACTCACCATAAACTAAACCTTCTCTGTCCTATGTCTTTGTTGTTAGTGATCAATAGTTGATCAAGTACCACCTTGCTCCAAAAGCTAGATTCTTCAATGGTTTTACTTTTCTCTTTAGCTTTGCCTTCTTTGGCAATAGCTAACTGTAATTCCTCCACTACGGATCTAATGAATGCACGCTGTCTTTCGCAGCCTTCTCCTTCTCATTTTTTTTCAATGAGATAAAATGAGCGTAAAAGAGATGAGAGAGAAAAATAGTTAAAGAGAAGTTATTTTTTGTATTTTTAATTTATTTTTGTGCATAATCTTCCTTAACATCACTCATGTAGCGATGCACCTGCCTATATGCTCCACTGGCCTCACTTTTCCACAGGACATCCACTCGTCGTACATCAATTGAGTGATAGTCTATTACTAACCTCCAATAGACCCAATTCAACTGAATATTTAGCTGAATTGCTCCGCTTCAGAGAGTTGAAGAGAGGCAAAATCTCCATTTTTTGACATCCAATGCTGAACGTTCACTTTTGGTCGCTAGTATTTGGATCCCAAAAAGTGGGCTCCCAATGATGGATGCCCAAAAAATGATATCTAGGAACATTTTTTTTTTTTTCAAACGGTTCTTTTCTTTTTGTGATCGTTAAAAATATTCTTGATAGCTATAGAACAGTCATAAAACTGACTATTTTTTGTTTTTCTATTTCAACGGTTGATATTCAGTTCGTTTTCATTCAAACCGAGATAATTGTAAATGCTTCTAATTCCACCATCAAAATTTTAAACTTAAAATACGTTGTTACCTTTTGGTTCGTTTTCACAAGTTGTAGCATTAAATGATTTTACATTTAAAGAAGAACCGCTCCAAAGCTGAAATTTTTCATCAATCATAACTCGCCTGCATGGACTTCTGAAATGGACTTCTGAAGAAGGCAATGATCCGACGTGTATGGTTACTACTCAAACGACTCGGAGAAAGATAACGATCAATTTGCAGAAAACGTTTTGGAAAAAAGTAATGGATGTTTACAACAACAAACATGAATGCAAAACGCATTCCGTTAAAGCGATCCATGGATGTTTTGGAAAGCTTAAACGACAAACTCTTTTTTTTGGAGTTGCAAATGTATAAAGGGGGAATTAATTTAAAAGACAAATTTTTTTATATTTTTTGCCTCAAGGACACGACCTCAATATTTTTACCATGAGGACAAACATTCTTCTAAAAATTATTCATAAAGACAAACATTTTCCAAAATTATTCATAAGGACAACAAAACTGCTACCAAGCTAAAACTGATACCTAAAAACTGCTACCGATAACTACAAACTGATACCTAAAAACTGCTATCAATAACTAAAAACTGATACCTACATAAAGTTGTCATTCAGGATAAAATATTGAAGGTCTGTCCTTAAAGCTAAAAAGCTGTGAAATTTTGTCATTGACAATAATTTACTGATGTATAAAATCCAGAAAGCAACCTAAGGGGAAAACTTCATTTTCTGGGCGCACAAGAGCCTAGGTGCCCAGAAAATTTTGTCCTAGTGATAATTCCGTACCGATATATATAAAATAATAAACGTATACTTAGCTTTGTATAAGCATTTTTATGGGATATAATAAACACATTAATTACAAGGTATTATAACAGTAGCCTTCAGATTTTGCTTTCGAAAATTAAAATTCATTTTCTGACCGTAGTCGGATTTAACCTTATTGCCCTTCCCTTGACAATCAATAAAGGTCGAGTGCTCATGCATTTTTATATTCATATAATTACCATTTCATTCTCAGTTTGAAAACATGTTTTAAAAAAAAGGAAAAGTGAATAAGAAATGGTATCCAAACCAAAAGGACACGGCATTCGCTTTTGGCAGTATAGCATGTAGAGTTGATCTCACATAATCATTTATAATAATATCTCACAGCAGATTTCATCTAGATGCAAAGCATGCAAATTTTAGAAACTGCTATGAAACCTGCATCTTTATGTCTCGAGACATATAATAGCAATTTTATGCAACTTAATACCATATGAGCCTTCGTCATGCACTTGAGCGTAATTAACCTTATGCTGTTATAAGAAAGCATGTTAACTGTGCTGCAAGTTTTTTTTTTTTCTTTCATTCTTTCCCTTCCCCTCGAAATAGCTAGTTAAATGGCAGTACACACAATCCTTAGATAGTGTACAACTCTGAGATAGTATACAACATACTGCATATCTATATATGTTCAAATCACACTCCGCAAGTTTCGAATTTATGACCTTTTACATCATAGCCTAAGTACCTAACCGCTGAGCGATACTGGTCAACTGTGCTACACTTACTAATCCACACAAGTACTGCAGATTCCACAAGTCACTCATTAAGATTTACGTGCAACTTATATTAGTAAGAGTAGCATTTTGAAAGCAAACATGAGGATTGGTATAATCATTACAACTTTGATTTTGTATCATTGACCTTTCACTTTAAAGGTTCGACAAAACGTGATGAACATGCTTATGTTAACATGGTTTTCCAACAAGCAGTAGAACAAACTATAATCCAAAAATTATGGTACAATATTCAATGAAAATGACACAAATATATACTCTTTGTATAATGCATTGAAACAAAAAAGAGGCATGAGGTCTGTAATTAAATATCACCATTTTCTGTAAACACATTCTCAACAGGGAAAACAAAACAAGATGTACCCCGGCTGAAACGGCTGGCATTCGTTTCTGATAATAACAATATGGAACCTCCATTTCTTCAGATCTAGTCACATTTGGCTAAAAATGGCGTCCTCGACTAAGGTTTTTTTTGGAATAACTCTATATGTAAATACAAATGAAGGATAATATGCACGTTCCAGGGTCATAAAATACCTAGGCTTTGTTTGGTCGGAGGATCACAGACATGCAACAGTATCATTCATCCCAATCCACATCCCAATCACTTCTCCTATTCGCGGGACTTGAAGAAAGCCCATTAGATGATAAATTTCCATTCAAATTTGAATTTGAAACTTGGTCTTCCTCATCCCAGTCATCGTCCCAACCTTGATTCCAACCCTCGACCGTGCTTGCTTCGACTACTTCTGAATTGGATGCCTGGATTTGATTACCCATTTCAAGTTGTTGATATTGGACTCCATTGTCAACCTTTTTTCCTCTTCTTCTGAATTTGCAGAAGCCGAATACAACTCCAACTATGATTAGGGTGATGATTAAAGAGTATGCAACATACGTTGGTGTTACTTGGCTTGCATACGCTGGAAATTGCTGGAACCAATCAGCAATTGATGGTCCGATGCCGATCTGGATAGTACATTCGCCTTTTCCAGCGTTTAAGATTATTTTCAGAGATTTTGTATTATATGATGAAATGCTGATCTGCAGAATAAAATTATGCACATTCATTAGGATTTATGGTTAATTATCAATGTACTATCGCTTGTAATAGAAAGTGCTGGATGGATATGGATCAACCGGTTATTGTGCATTATCACAGCAAGAAAGAATACTCAGGTGCGTGGACAACCAAGTTTGGTGCATGTTAGCAAGTGTGGTACATTTTAAGAACCGAGCGTGGTTGTCCACACTACGCTAGGAGTATCTCCACCAGAGCAGCGGACCTAAATCCGTGCTGGTCAAGAATCGCATGTCAAATAATGCAAAAATACTAACAAAAATAGGCAGCAGGCAAAAATAACAATAAAAACCCACATACAAGCGGACATCAATGACTTCTTCCTTCATGGAAGAGGCTAAATCTTCTACAAAATATTCGGACAAAAAAAGTGTGATTAAATGAATTTATTTATGAGAAGGTATCCAAAGTGTCCATCTTATAATTCCCCCTAAATTCCCCTATTTGTTTACTTGATTTACTCGGATACGATTAATTTTTTGTAAGTGGGGGAGTTCATATCATGGGAACTTCTGTAAAACACCCTCCACAAGTTTCAAAATATACAGCCGTCCCACTCAAAAACATGTTATTAGAAACCCCCTATTTTTAAGTTTCAAAATACACAGCCGTCCCACTCAAAAACATGTTATTAGAAACCCCCTATTTTTTAGTTTCAAAATATTTGCAAAGAACTCTCAGATAAAGCTGCAAATATTTCAAGTTTCTGGACGGCAAATATTTACAGAGAAATCTGCAAATATATTTGTGGAAAATCCACGGAGAAATCTGCAAATATTTGAAAGTTTCGAGACTACAAATGTGCGGAGAACTCATCGAGAAATCTGCAAATATTCAAAGTTTCGGGACTACAAATGTGCGGAGAACTCGTTGAGAAATCTGCAAATATTCAAAGTTTCTAACCGCAGATATTTGCATTTCTTCAAAAAGATTCAAAAAAAATTGTTTTGATCGTAGAAACATGTGATTAATGTTTAGATTTAATTTTCAAAAATTCCTTTTTTTAACATACCAAAATTAAAAATAAGAGTCCGATTTAAAACATGTTTTTAAGAAGGGTTTTTCACGTATCAAATCTAAAAACAAGGATCAGATCCAACTTTCCAGTTATATCATATATATCAACATCACAAATTTGCATTCTGAATTTTCTAATCCTTCAAAATCATAAGTTATGTGAATCTTTACAAATTTATAATTTGATCGTTAATTTATATTGTAGTTTTTAAACAGATACAAATCTCGAAATGATATAAAATATTGTGAGGTTGATTTATATGAAAAATGCATCGCATCTAAAAAAAATTCAAATCCAAAATATGTGGATCACGAAAATTAACGGAAAAGTTTTGGGGAAATATATAATGGGGGATCTGGAACCTTCCTCTTTATTTATATCTATATTATAAAAAATAAAAAAATTCTTGTTCAAAAATTGTCCGAGGTTGTCTGTATTGTTTTAAGTTCAAAATATTGAAACTTCTATCCAAAACATTCCAATCTTGGGATCAAAACAAATGGAAATTCTCTATGATGTCTAGGGGTAGATATATCCAAGAACAAGGAAATCAATAAGGGAAAAAATTATTTTAGTCACAAGTGTATTGTTGAATTCACAAAAAAGACACATCAACATATCCTTTTTAATTATATATTTTCCATTGGCGTATATTCCTATCAACCAATGAAACATTTACAGTTTGATAATAGTATGCCTTTTTTTCGTCAAGTTTTAAAAAAGTTCAAATTTTGATTTGTGTATAATTTCAAGCACTCTTTGACTCTCTTTTCAAAGTCCTTTTCATCTTTCCCTCGCGGTACTTGTTAGCTATCGGTCTCTCGTCGCTATTTAGCCTTGGACGAAATTGACCACCCAATTGGGGCTGCATTCCCAAACAACCCGACTCATCGACAACGCCTCATGTTGCAGCAAGGTTCAAGCCGGACGGGGCTGTCACCCTCCCTGGCACCCCTTTCCAAGGGACCTAGGCCTGATCCGTCGCTGATGACGCTTCTCCAGACTACAATTTAGGTGGCGCAACCACCTAATTCTCAAGCTGGGCTTTTCCCGATTCGCTCGCCGTTACTAAGGGAATCTTCGTAAGTTTCTTCTCCTCCGCTTATTGATATGCTTAAACTCAGCGGGTTGCCCCACCTGATCTGAGGTCATGTTCCGAGCTTGCAACTAAGGCAAACGTCGAAAATGGTTTCAATTATTATTACATCGTTCGTAGGACTCCTGGACGCAGTTAGAGACATCGTGTGTTAACTCGATACACCATTCGCCGCGCGTAGACCTAACGACAACATTCACTTAAACCAACCGCACAATTAAGGCACGGAGGGTCAATCTCCACATCCGCCATCACTCACAGTATGTTTACAGTAGGTGGATGGTTAGAATGACGCAAGGCATGACGCCCAAACAGACGTGCTCTCAACCTAATGGCCTCGAGCGCAACTTGCATTCAAAGACTCGATGGTTCACGGGATTCTGCAATTCACACCAAGTGTCGCATTTCGCTACGTTCTTCATCGACACGAGAGCCAAGATATCCATTGCCAGGAGTCATTCAGACGCTCACTGGAATAACACGAAGCACATCAAAATGATGGCAAGCTCTCCAACAACAACTGTCCTTGGCGCAAACCGTGCCGGTTTCTTAGTTCTACTCTACATCTTACTTCAATTGAAGCAAACATGAAGGCAGCAAATGGAACCCCTTCTCATAATAAGAATACCTTTACGCTTTGCAGAAATGTAAGGGACCATTCTAGGATTCCATTTCTTATCTTAGTACCATGAGCAGATTGTATCCATTGGGGGTTCGATCAAGTTTGATTTGCATCCATCCAAACACGAAGCAGTGAGAAAGACATTTTCATTTTGATATCTTTCTTGTTATCTGCCCCGTCATGCATAGTTTACCGTCCTGTAAAATGGTTTCAAAGAAGAATTTGGTACCAATTGATTGAACTAAGTTCGGGCTAGTCGCGAAACGGATTGCGTACCTAGTTTCCCAAGGGCCTTGGCTTAGTTTGCTCGCTTTTTTTCAGTAGGGGCGAAACCTGACTTCCAATTAGCTAGCCATGCCACCTAACTAGTGTAACGGCTTAATAATGAGACCAATATTCTTCGTCTGTACCGCTAAATAAAGATATTATGCCTATCCCCAATCCCAACTCTAATGAAAACAAATCGATCTTACGCTCCCCACTCAGGAAAGTTTCACTAGTGCCTAGTATATTAATTGGGCGGGCGATAAAAGAGTTACACAATCTAGACTATTGGCCATTCGCGGTCAAAGGTGAGATGTCAATGAACGAAGAGAAAGTGAAGATTTGTGTATGAGAAGGAGCGGTTCCCCTTAAGATACTTGGGTCCTGCCTGAATGAAAAGTGGGGAAGGGAATACCTTAGCAGCGAGGGGCGCCGAAGTTCTCTACATTTTCTCGTTTCGAAATTCAAGGGCCGTGTCTTGCTATGGGTGGTTATAAGGTTTCCCAGTCTGCAAAGAGAAATGTTCATTCATGAAATAGTCTAAACAACCAAATAAACGCGCCTCCCTTTAATATACTGGATCGGTTAGAGTATACCTCCTTCGTCAATCAGTTCTCTGCTCCTATCGGTGAAGTGGACATCAGTAAGATGTCGCCTCAGCTTCCAATTGTCGATCGACTAAGGTGGAATGAAACCACTTGACCAAGGAAGAGGTAAACATTCCGCTGCTTTGACTAAATTCAATACAGATATCCTCCCCACTTTTCATTATTATTTCCCGTAAACTTCAAAAAAAAGGATGAGAAAGCAGCCCCGGAGATATATAGAAATGACTAGGCAAGTGACTTACGCTTGTCTTAAAAGAAAGAATTATCCATATGATATTGGATTACCCCCAAAATAGATTGATTCCTTCTTTCTTGTTGCTTCGTAAGATAAGAGTTAATGAGTGCCAGAGCCTCTATTATATATAAATCAATCAATAGAAAAAGCTTCTATTCCATTGTGCAAAAACATCATAAGAAACAAAAGAATAGAGTGGTTTGAAAGATCAGAGCAACGGATCTATTTTAGCATTTATACCAATAGAAAATTTTGATTATGTTGATTAGATAATTTTCCAATTTGTATGTTATGGAATAGACCAAAGTCTCCTGCCACTCTAAGAGTAAGAAAAGAGTAAGAACGCAGCGGTACCTTGCCAAAAAAGGGGTAAGGTACCGCCGAGTTCTTACTTTTTCATGTCTACAATTCGGTTCATTCGATTACTACAGAGATGAACCCAACCCGGAATATGAACCGTAAAAGAAAACACCTACTAAACCGATCACAAGAATACCAGCTACAGTACCTATTAGCTAAAGAGGAATCCTTCCAGTAGTATCGGCCATTTCCCCCACTTTCCTCCACATTTCATCAAGTGGTCATACTATAGACAAAAACAGTCATGGATAATTATGAAGATGATATCCTTCCGAATGGGATAAGAGAATTCCTACTACTCTCTTTCTTTCTCTCAATTGAAGAAATAATTGGAAAATAAAACAGCAAGTACAAAAATGAGTAATAAACCCCAGTATAGACTGGTACGATTCAATTCAACATTTTGTTCATTCGGGTTTGATTGTGTCATAGCTCTATAATTCGAATTTGGTTTATCGTTGGATGAATTGCATTGCTGATATTGATCCCAAAAAAGAAACGGTAGGTACAGCTAGTCCGTGAATAGCTAACCATCGCACTGTAAAAATTGGATAGGTTCGATCTATGGTCATTGGTGGCCTCCTAACTCCTAAAAGGATCTACTAAATTCATCAAGTTGTTCCAAAGAATCAAAACGGCCGGTTATTAATGGAATCCCCTGTCGGCTCTCTGTGAAATATTCGTTTGGTCGAGGACTTCCAAATACATCGTAAGCTAAACCTGTACTGACGAATAACCAACCCGCAATGAATAGGGAAGGTATAGTAATGCTATGAATGACCCAGTATCGAATACTGGTAATAATATCAACAAAAGAACGCTCTCCCGTGCTTCCAGACATGCGGAACTCCAAAAATTCTTGTACATTTCAAAAAAAAAGAATCGATTCGGTGAAAGATGGGATCAGTAAATGGAAAATAAACCACTGATATGTCATCTTTTTTTGTGAGATCGTCAATTTTGTACCAAAGGTGTATTTCGAGTATACCGAATCAGTATAGCTATCCTTCCGCTGGCGCAGCAACGCAGTCTCGATCAATATGGAAATGAAATACTACATAATTTCTTTCTTCTTTTTTGTTCTTTGTTTATGCACAATTTTATGTTATAGATCAATAGAAAATTAGAAAGTTCCTTATAATTATAATATAAGGTTTTCATTTTCGAATACTTTCATTTATTTTAAGTAATTGATTGGTCGTAGAAAAAATATACTATAATAGATAATAGATATAGTAGTATAGTATTTGATCTAAAAAGAGAATATAGTTGGAATAATCAATAGTCGCAATGCAATCATTGTTACATTAAGATCTAAAACAAAGATTCTTTCTTGACCGAACTACAAAATAGTAACTTGGGATGACTAAATAGGGAGATAAGGGACATACCTGCCTTAAAGCCATAGCCGATTCCGATTGAAAGCATGTGGAAGGGCTTCTGTTAACAAGAACTGAGAAGGATCCATTATATCGCATTCTTTTATCCATTTCATCCACTTGCATCGAATTCAAATAGGTTAAGGCGCTGTTAAGCCAGCACGAACTCCCCTTTTTCCATATCAATCTTTCTAACCACTGTCAGCTGCAGAGGCCTTCTCCATGGACTATGCAAACTCTTGAGCAAGGATAATGTTATCCGAGATAGATCTACCAGGGCCAGTATATTAATTGGCGCCTTGCTCTAATGAAACCAATCCAGGGCTTCAATCTATTAATGTGAACTTGGCAATGAAGCAATTCTTCTCCTCAACTCAAAAACCCTGCCTGCTTTCGTTACAAATAAGAGCTGCTTTCTTTCCGTTGGTTGATTCTAAAGCCACTCTGACCCGCGTCAGGATTGGGATGTGGATCGGTTACCAACCAACTCTCGTAACTGAGATTCCCCAATTAATATACTGGTTCGATAGGACCTGGGCTTTCCCTCTACTCTAACTCTATAATATATTCTTTCTTGCGCAAAGCCTCTCTCCTGATCTTGATAGCACGGGAAAGAAGAACTATAGAGTTAAAGAAGATAAGTTCTTCTTTCTTTTTTGATTACCTTCCTCGCGTATGTATAAGATCGAATCAATTCGATTTCTAAAAAGGATTACTAATCCTTAACTTTTCGAGGAATCCTTCATCAGTGGTTGTTAATGACTGACTTTTTCAATCTTTCGACCCGTAGGAGCACAAGTCAGAAAGATTGAGAAATAGAACGATTCGTTCTCAATAGTCATGAGATGATCATCTTAGGGTGTTTGTCAACAGATGCCCTTATTACACTCCTTTAACCCAGTTTCCTTGACCGAGAGCTATACCTCTATCATCTCGATTGCGCCTCACCACAGTATATTAATTGGCCGCAGCCTTAGCACCCTAGACTTTTGAGAGGATAGTCGAAGCAGCATCTATTACGATGCATTCCCTCGGGCCAAAACGCTGCAGGGTACGCAAAGGAACAGAAACATGAAAGAAGGTGCTTGCGTAATGAGTAGGTATGAAAAAACAGCTGATAGATTCGAATCAAGGGCCTCATATGCAGGAAGATCTCTCATATCTATAGTAGCTGGTGCTGGAAGTGCTTCTGGCCTTACCAGTATATTAGTAGCGAATCAAACACATTATCAATGTAGAGTACCAGTATTGATAATAGCCTGGTATCGAATCTTCCTTTGATGGTATCGAATCAATACCAAGAGACTTAAAGGCTTGAAAGTCAAGAAACTACGCTTGCGAAATCAATACCTCACTAAACAAAAGAAAACTGCCTTGCTGACCACTCTTATTTAACTTTAAAATGTTGGACAAGCAGTCCAATGAACCAGATGATCAACCCAATGAAACAGATGAACCGGGTGTTGTCAAAGGTGCGTAGCGGCCGATAATTGATAATAATTCCCGGCCATCATTTTTTCCATTCTGTGGAGAGGGTTCGCTAAGTTTGAAAAGTCCAATGAGCGCAGCCCAATAGAATAGTAAGGCTTGTTATCTATGCAAGGTGTTATCTCCCAATCTACTCCCTATTGGTATTTAAAGGTTGACTGAACAACAACCCAATCGAGATTAGACTCGTACTTTCTTTAGTTTTAGTTTAGTAGAGCCTTATTGCCAACATCGGTTCAACTAAATTGTCCAAAGGGTCTTTCTTTAGTAGATTACGCTATTAGCAACCGGGACAGGTCTCTTTCTTTATAGCGGTACGCAGGGTATTACTGTCAATGAATAAGCTAGTGGAACGAGTGCTGTCCATGAATTGAAGCTAAGACCGGATTCGATGTCCCCAGACAAACTAAGGATGGTACTGATTGTTAACGAGATTGATTATTCACGCTCCGCTTATTGAGATGGAACTTCGAACCTATGTTACCAATATTCTTACGTAGTCAGGCTCTTCGATTCGGCTACGCACCTTGAATAAGGAAAATGATTATTATTCAAAAGTCAGGTGTGCTAACATTTATGGCTTACCCGGACTCATTGATGAATGCAGAAGGCTATTTCTCTGCTTTGACTCAGCCGCATACACTTGTTCTCCCGTCCCGCTACGCACCTCCCTTATTCTCTTTGTCCCTGGGCTCTAAAGCACTTTGCCATATATTATCCTCGGTAGTCGAACTGTTCAAACAAGGTCTTCATAAAAATTGATACTTGTTGCGTCACCGATTTCTGGCAATCCCGATGGGGACTCTGGAACGAAAACGTTTTTGTTCATCAAACTAAACCGCATACTAAACTGTCAAATCAGTTGAAGCCGCTAAATCGGATTAAGTCCTTAGGGCATCTTTGGCCCGGGAGAACAGGACATCCTCACTCGACCCAGTATCTGGATCTGGCGAACAACTGGAGTCTTCTTTGTACGGTGTGCCTATAACTCTCCTGCTCCTGGCGAACTAATTCATAACATACCGGCTAGTTAAACCTTTCCTAGCAACCTATTTCTTACCATTTTCTGGGATTATTACCCTGGATAACCTATCTCAACCACCTACATAGACTGTGAAACGGATTGGGAACCGCCTTGCAAGAAGAGTTCTACAGAGTCCTTCATACCACTCACCAGTTGTTGTGCAGTAATAACACTGTTAATAGAAAGCCACAGATCACCTCTGATGTACGACTCTAATCGATTGTATTTCGTCCTTTGTTCCACATAGCAACACTCTCTTTAAGTAAGGTTAACTCATCCTGTAGTATGAAGGAAAAACGAACTCCTATAGTAGGTGCGTAGCGAAATTAGAATGAAAGTGCTGGCGCTATAGTCCTCCCTATGGTCGCCTTTTCCCATGCCTTTTAGGAGTGCCCCTGGTGCTAGGAGAAGAAAGCCAGCTAAGCAACTAATCAAGTAAGCTAGTGACTCATTCAGTCCAAGGGCAGTTGAAACGCAAACTCAGGGAAGTTCAATAAAGGCCCACGGGTTGTCTTTTAAGCCAGTAGTAAGTAAGCCTATGAGCCTTGGAGGAGTAGGGAAGGTGATTCAAACCTAGCCCTGCGCTGACGAATAAGCTCAATGCCCTGCGGATAGAGCTATAATAAGTTTCTTACTCCCAAGTGCTAGAGCAAGAGCTAGTCATTCCCACGTGCTATCAAGTAAGGCGAGAAGGTGCCAGAAGTTGCAAAGGTACGGAAGGTTCTTTGTTGCTATCAGTCGGGAAGGGAAAGCAAGGTGCTTGTCAGTCTACCCTTTTTAGATTAGAGCGAGAGGAAGTTCATCTAGTCAATTCTGTTGCATTTTCTGGAGCAGAAAGACAGGCAGGAAGTCGCATTTAATGGCATCCGAATCATTCACCAATAAATTCTCAATACAATAAGAGTAGGGGAGTTGGAGAAGATTGAAAGGCCAAGCTTTGACTTTTGTTAAGAAAATGCTTTCATTTCTTGCATCCATCCAAACACGAAGCAGTGAGAAAGACATTTTCATTTTGATATCTTTCTTGTTATCTGCCCCGTCATGCGCATCTGGCAAACACTTTCTGATTCTCTCACAAATACCAATCCGAGCCGTTCCCATTGCACGGACTACTCGACGGTGGACTTACTTTGTGATTGAACCAGAAAGAGTAGCCAATCAATGATTCAATCACGGGAATATACTATGCCAGCTGGTAACCCGACTATGCGAACGGGCAAATCAAGACTTCACTAAATCAGACTAGTCTAGTACGGACTTGTCTCTAATAGGAGCCCCAGATATTCATTCGGAAAGTCCAGTATATTAATTGGGCGGCTCATCAAGTGAATGTGACTGATTAGTGAAGTCTAGTCGAGAACGTAACGGAGCCGAACGGCCAGTATATTAATTGGAAGGTCCAAGTATATTAATCTGGGCTCCAACATCCAGTATATTCGGGAAGACTTATAGAATAGAAGCATTCTATTTGAACAGGAAAGAACAGCGTAGCGAGAAGAGTCATGTTCAACGAAGGTGAGATTGATTATTCACGAGAATAGATTGGATGCAATAGAATGGACTTGGTATACTAGGCACCTCTCTTGCTTCGCGAGAGAACCGGCTCAGCCCACAGATAGAATGATTGATTGTTGTTTTATGCAAGTATATTCCACATCCGAGTATCGAACTACCAGAGCAAGGTAGAGATATTGATACTGAGTGTTAAGACGTGAATATATTACTGTTATTGATAGAACCAAAACACTAAGTCAGGATAAGATATGACTGAGATGGAATCAACCCACAACTCACTCGAAATCAGGTGTAACTACAGCCAATTACTAAAGCTGGCAAGAGGAGACCGATCCATTCTATTGCTGTTCTATTCCATTCTATTGACCACAACTATTTTATATAGAGAGATAACAAGGAGCCTAGTATACCAAGTCCAAACTATCAATTTGAATTTCTCAAATATGTAACTTTGGTGATGTCGGAATTTTCACCTATTTTTATCTATTTAGTGATGAGTCCGCTAGTTTCTTTGATCCCACTCGGTCTTCCTTTTCCATTTGCTTCCAATAGTTCGACCTATCCAGAAAAATTGTCGGCCCACGAATGTGGTTCCGATCCCTCCGGTGATGCCAGGAGTCGTTTCGATATACGATTTTATCTGGTTCCTATTTTATTTATTATCCCTGATCCGGAAGTCACCTTTTCTTCTCCTTGGGCAGTACCTCCCAACAAGATTGATCCGTTTGGATCTTGGTCCATGATGGCCTTTTTATTGATTTTGACGATTGGATCTCTCTATGAATGGAAAAGGGGTGCTTCGGATCGGGAGTAACCACTAGTGATAGGGCAAAGGGGGGAAGGACATAGAAAAGATCAGATGCCTACATTCAATCAATTGATTCGTCATGGTAGAGAAGAAAAACGGCGCACGGACCGTACTCGAGCTTCGGATCAATGTCCCCAGAAGCAAGGAGTATGCCCGCGTGTTCTGACTATCACAGAAAAAACCTAATTCAGCTCTACGTAAGATAGCCAAAGTACGGTTGACCAATCGACATGATATATTTGCTCACATTCCGGGCGAAGGTCATAATTCGCAGGAACATCCTATAGTCTTAGTCAGAGGAGGTAGAGTGAAAGATTCGCCAGGTGTGAAATCCCATTGTATTCGAGGAGTCAAGGATTTGCTGGGAATTCCGGATCGAAGAAGAGGCAGATCTAAATATGGTGCGGAAAAACCAAAATCCAAATGAATGGAAGATGCCTCTGGAACGTCGCTCGGCCCTCGTTTTTCAGGGCGAGGTGCGTAGCCCACAACGTTACGCCCTAAAAACTCCCAGTATATTAATTGGCCCTTCCGAATGACCAGCTACGCTACCTCGCTTTTCAGGTTGTGCCCCTTCTCTACTGCAAATAGCGTAAGTTGTTCACGAATCGGATTCATGTCGCCAGTATATTAATTGGGGGCTTGGCTTACACGAGACCGAGCATCAATTTCCTTGGGCAGTCAAAAGACGAGTGGAAGGGGGCTTTTTAACCGAAAGCAGGCGACCGATCCAAACTATTATAAACATTGGGGAGGTATATTAATTGGAAGAATCAATTGCAAGCTGCTCGGGAGGTTTGGATTCATAGATGGGCAGAATCCGCTCTTTGCGGGTGGATGCCCAGAGGCTAAAGCAACTGACACCGGTGAATCAATAGTAGTGATATCCACATCCCTGTCCCCTTCTTCTACTATGCATTATGCTCCTCGAAGAAAGAAGGATGGTAAAATGCCTCTGCCAAGCTCGATTAGGTAGGGATCGACATATCGATGTCACGAGAGCTTATGTTGTTGTCGCGAAGGGTGTATATTTCATGGGCACTGATCGGACATGGGAACAAAGCCTGATTCTTTGTTACAACACCGGAGAATCCTAGCGTGCTACCACCAATTGCTTAGCTCAGTGGGAACAAAGCCTGATTCTTTGTTATAGCACCGGACCTCTTCTTTCTCTTTATACATCCCCCTTATACTCCGAAGTCAATAAGCCTATTCATCCTGGTCATGTAAAACCACCTCTGGGCTCTGGGCCTCCTATTCATCCTAATCAGTTCTGTTTCTTCATTGTTGCCCGGCCTGAGTCGTGATTCTTTGTTACGAACCACGCCGTTTCCCTCCTCATGGCCGGATATACCGGAGATCTATGTCGACCGTTGTTTCTTAACAACACCTGTTTCTCTATGCGCAGTTTCTCTAGCTCTTATATCTCACTTCTTCATTAGACCCACCGGAACACCTTTTCTCCCACGGGGTCACCACCTTCTTTGCAGAGAGGTTATAGTACCAAAGGTGCGTAGCGCTCTTTCCTGTTTGTTACACCACCGGACAATTCTTTAATGCTTTCAATATACTGGACCCAAGTATATTAATCCGGGCCCCTGGTTGGTTCATCCCATTGGCCCCTGCTCCCAGGTAAGAACCCGGTCGAGTGCCTTTGCCCTGCCTGGGAACAAACAGTCATACCTGGAGTCGGAGTAGCTCTAAGACATCCTCCCTTGTTAGTTGTCGCCTGCCTAGAGGTCGCCTTGTTCTCACTTCGGTCACCTCGCTACTAAAGCTTCCCGAAAACAACGTTCGACTTGCATGTGTTAAGCCGTGGGAATAACCAATTCAGATTTGGGACCAAAAGCGGTTAGCAGTGACCATTGAATAAGTCTCTTCGGCTTGGGTTAAAAGCACGGAATGCCGTCACCATCTTCGAATAAAGTCTTTTCTACGGTAGCACCATGAATAGCGCATAGCAAAGCAGCGCCTAATACTCCGGCAACTCCCATCATATGAAATGGGTTCAATGTCCAATTATGAAACCCTTGGAAGAAGAGGAATGTTTATACTGGGCGAAATATAACTGCTACACCAAAACTGGGCGCAAAGAACCAACCAGATTGACCCAATGGATAAATCAGGAATACAGAAACAAAAACAGCAATTGGACCAGAGAATGCGATTGCATTATAAGGTCGCAGTTGAACAGATCGAGGAGGGGATCCGGAGTCCCAGAATTCATTACTGCTTCTAAATGCGGTATTTCCGATTATTTGAGGGTGTTTTGGCTCGCAATAGACGGTCCTGATCGAGCAAGACGTAGTCCTATCTATCTACCTCTCCAGACACAATATCTTGAGTACCTATGATGGTGACTACATCTGCTGGCATGTGATGTTTGGACATAGAATCGAGTCCTTGTGAATGGGCAGAGCCAGGTGCTCTTATTTTACGACGGTAGGGACGATTGCTTCCATTACTGACAAGAAAGACACCAAATTCTCCTTTAGGTGCTTCAACTGCGGTATAGGTAGAAGGAGCTGGTACGGAAAAACCTTCTGTATAAGGTTCGAAATGGTGAATTGAGGTAGAGTAGACCGATGATCCTGTAGTCATTTGGCCGGCTATGGAAAGAAAAAGCTTGCATCTGCTCTCCCTAAACTATAACCGGTCCCATCTCTCTCCAAACCTAACGTGGTAGTTTCCCATCATAAGGCTTTCTATCTATAGATTGAGCCACCAAGGATCCCATTCGTTCAGAACTCAGTTGACAACTTCTATAGATAAGGCGGAGCGTCCTTGGTTCAGCATTATAGCACATAGGCTTCGGCGCTACTACAGCGCTTCGCTAACCTCACTTCGGTTGCTCGGCCTTCGCGCTTTTTGAGACTTCCTCTACCCACATCTCTATGTGCTATGTGCCCGCAGCACTTCCATATGGAGAAAGATAGGCTTACCATGTTCCATCAATAGCACCTAACCTATGCCGATTTTGGCGGACCGTGCTCCACCCCGGTGAACTCATGCGGTTCCGACGTGCCCAGAGGCCAGAGGCGAATCCGTTCACGGTCCTACGGACCAACACCATTCGAAGGTGGATGGCCCGCCCCGCCTAGAATAGAAATCTTTGACTGGGCTTACACACATTCGCTCACTTACGCTGTCCCCCCTCAGCTCACCCTAGCCCTGGCCAGTATATTAATTGGTCTCCAAGGCTTCACACAAAATCTTCACTGACAACATATGCATGCTTGAGTAGGGTCAGGCAGAACCGTTGTTGCCTGATGGGAACTTCCCCCATATTGCTATCAATGTCTTCATGTCGCACGACCTCTTAACATTACACCACTGAATCCCCAATCCTTTGCTTGCTGTGCAGCGACAGTACCGATATCCACTAATCGTTGTTTCCAGATACGGTTGCCGGTTGACATCTCTTCTAATTCGTCGATACGAGAAGCAAATTGTTGTGTGGAGGAATCAATATCTCGACATAAGCCAAGAGGCAGATCTTGTGCCACTCCACCAGGTCGTATGAAACTGGCATGCATCCCGGCTCCCGAGACTCTTTCATAGAATTCCAACAATTTCTCCCGCTCCTCAAAAGCCCAAAGGAACGGAGTTGATGCTCCCACATCCATAGCATGAGTAGTTGAAGCAAGTGAATGATTTGAAATTCGAGTTATTTCACGGAATAACACTCGTATATATTGAGCTCGTAATGGTACCTCACAATTCAAAAGTCTCTCTACGGCTGAAGAATGAGCGTGTTCTTGGGCCATCGTAGAAACATAGATAGGGTCAACGACGGAACGAACAACGAAACTTTACGACAGCTTTTTCGTACACGTTCACTTGCATCCATACACAAGTGCTCTCTGAACCGTGCAATAAGGTCACCCATAACACGGCTCTCCCACAGGAGTTACCCTAGCCCCCGGCCATGATATTGGAAAAATGGCAGCGTAACTACTTATTATAATCGTCGTCGAAATTTGAATATGAGTGGGGCTCCCGGGCGCCTAGGTGGGGCGCGTTCGTGGAGCCAAAAGGAAGAGGAGCGGTGCTGTCATCTATCTCGACCAGTTTCCCGAGGCGATCGAAGTGAGATCAAGACCGGCTCAGAGAATCACTGGCGTGGTTTCCCCAATTAATATACTAGTCGCCAACAAAGAAGTCATCCTTGACTTGACGATTGACCATTCCTTCCCCCCTCAACTATTATAGATCGCCGCCTCTCTTCGCCATTCGAAGTCGCTACGCACCTCTTCCTTCCATTTTTGATAACATACCAAGGCGCCCTCCTTTCCAAGAAAAAAGAAGAAAGACTTCGTCTGTGATTTTGTCGGCCCCAAGGGCTCGACCCATTCTCCAGTCTCCCGCACTGCTCAAGTGTGCGACTCCGTATGAGGACCTCCTTCCCGCTCTGCCCACTCTCCGTTCACACGGTTCTCAAAGCGGAGGAAGGGTGGGCAGCAAGTACCACGAGCCCTCTGTCCCACACATCTATCAAGAAGCAAGTGTAGTTCACCGGTTCCACCGAATGCTCCTATCTCTCGGCAAAGATCGTGTGAGTGTGCAGTTATGCTTCGGATGCTTCGCCATGGGATCGACCCTGTTCCCTTTTCCGGTGCACTCGCTTTGTATCTCCGACACACAAGGAAGGACGCGGTGGGAAGGAAGCAGCCCTAGCCTCTGTCCGGCCGATCATTCCGCTGGCATCTCGCATTCACGCCCCCGTTTGACTGCCGCTCGGTGATGTAGTTGTAGATACGTGAGTCTTAGTGGGTCGTTGGCTCCACCTGTTATCTCTTTCTACGACATGCTGTTGTCGTCACCATATTCAATATGTCACTTAGTCATATCTGCCTCGCTGCGGGTCAGCACCTCCGAAAGAAACGGAGGACTTCATTCAGTGACTCCGCAATCGCCCTCTGAACGATCAAAATAAGGTAAAGCTTGAAGATAAGTTTTGTACTCTATTAATTTCTCAGTCCCTCTAGTCGGGTGGGCGCCGGCCGGTCTTTCGGCCGGATCCCCCTGAAAACCGTACGTGCGGGTCTCCCCGCATGCGGCTCACGCCATTCGAGGTGGCCCAGCATTCATTCGAAAATCCTTTTTCAAATTGAGACTGCTCGACCTCGGAAGCTAATTCGCGTGTAGGCAGCGCTGAGAGACCTTATTAAGTATTGCAAAAGCTACCGTTGACTCTATCTATTCATTGATCCATTGGCTCCCTCCCTTTCCAAGAATGAATGAGCCGCTCGCCTTCCATTTTCGTCAAATGACCCGGCCTCCCCTGGCTCTTCCACCGTCCGGGAATAGTTTGGATCGCTCGTCCCGGTTGTCCCCGAACTCTCACTTCGGTCGGACGAAAGTGGACCTCATGAAGAGGTCGCCTCACTAGAGCTCGCCTCCCTATGCTCCCCCGGCGCAGGCCTACCACGCTTCGCGCCTGCGGCGTTTTCGCCAGTAGTGCCATCCTCCCCGCAGGCTGTCTGTATGGGTGGGTTGTCCCTTGCTGCTACGTTCTGTTAGGCGCTATGGATTACAGGAAATAAAGTGCTTGACTTGGACAGCAGGCGGGTTACACGTTCCGCTGTGCCGAGATGTGAGGTGCAGGTGGTGATGATCACCCCGGGGTATGCGCTAGCGCCCTTGACGGGCACTCCAGGACCCGCCAACGCTCGTGAAAACCCAGGTCTCCCTTGTTGGTTGTCTTTTAGTCGCCCCTCACTTCGCCAATTAATATACTGGGGCGACAACCGGGAGGCGACCTCTAGGCAGGGGACAACCGGGACGAGGCGACCTCTAGCGAGCTTCTCCCTTGCGGGAGCCCAGTATATTAATTTTAGGAGGGAGGGCAAAGACAGGAGCAGCTCCTGATCGAAACCCGGGAGCAGTAGCAAAGCTAGCTGCGGGAGTCGCAGGAAAGGCGACCGGAGGAAGCGTAGCTGAGGGAGACGACCGAAGGTCTAGTCTAGGGAGGTATACTTCGAGGCGACCTCGCAAGCGAGGTCCACAGTATAAACATTGGCGACCTCTTCATGAGGTCCACTTTCGTCCGAGCTCTAGTGAGGTAGCGTAGCTCTAACATCCAGTATATTAATTGGGACCTCTGGAACCTCCATTCATCCGACCGGATGTGTGGATAACGAGGCCACCTTCACAACCTTCTCCCTTCTATCCCGGTAGGGCGGTTCGCTTGAGTTGCTCAACCGTCCCTTTGCCCGGTGCTCATGACGCGCTACGGAACCCCCACCCTGCCGGGGGACCGAGCAGGGCATAGCTAGCGGCATAGGCGCCTACTCAGCGTCAGCGGCTTCGTGCCGCACTGGAGTGATCCAATATGTGGTTCCGCACGTTCCACCACTTCTCCGTTCATTTCCAATACTGATCGTGAAACACCATGGCCTTATGTTTAGGAGCGGGATCTGCCCAAGAACGACCTGTGGTGGTACGGAAGGCACGGACTCCGCGAGCGTCCCGCACCCTCAGATAAAGAAACTCCTCAACCATCACAAGAAAAAAGAAGTATGACGCTCTGTGTCTGACTCTATTGGTAATAAATAGTTCCTTGCTGTTGCGGCCGGTGCTCGTTTGCGCGCGCACCCGGGAATTAAGGAAAGGATGCCTCTCGGGGCATCTGAGAATGATTCGAGCCGTATGAAGGGAAACTCCCACGTACAGTTTGTTTTTTTTGGGGGGGGGAAGGAGCCCGACAGGGTCCCCTCACTGACTCGGCCCAGGCGAGGGAGGTGGTGGGCCTACCCATCCCAACCTGGGGTATGCTGGGATTCGCGAAGAGCAGCACCTTACGATGTTCATGACCAATCGGATCCTGACGTACCAGTAGGTACCAGAGGAGATCGCTATGATCGTTACTGTATCCGTATCGAAGAGATGCGACAAAGTGTTCGGATCATTGTGCAATGTCCTAATCAAATGCCTAGTGGCATGATCAAAGCCGATGATCGTAAGCTATGTCCTCCATCACGATGTCGAATGAAACTATCCATGGAATCGTGCGCCGTGTGAAACGTAGATCATCGCCGTTCTTAACCGAGACTCAGGTTAAGCTCCGTCTCGGAACCGTCGTGGGGTTAGGAGTAAAGCATCCCGAGGTTGGCGCATCTCGTTGGGCGTGTAGAAGCATTGGGAACCCCAATATCTTTCTTCGGAGCAGTTTCTTTTCCGGTATGCACCACCTCGCCCCGGCATAGCGCTTCGCTTCCGGTTCTTCGGAAGAATTCACTGACTTCTCCCTTCTTCATTGATCTGGGGAAAAAGGAACCGTCTACCAGTTGGGAAGCTAGACATCAAGGTTGTGGCTTGATGAGGATAACTAAGCTGACACGCCGGAGTTGGCTGCTGGCACAACAGGGTGGTGCCTTACCGCACCGCAGGCGCACGCGCGGTAGCGTTCGTGGTGGTGCTTCAGGATTCCAATGTTATTTTATGCTAGAAATTTCATGCTTTGTAGGTTCATGTCAACATTTAAGTATGTGAAAACATTGAGTCTTCTTTCCACATTAATATTTATAAAAATTTGGTTTTGCCGCTTGAGTTTCTATTTGAAAATTTTCTTTCTTGTTCCGCCTTTATTATAATTACAACATGATTCGAAAAGTAAATTCAAAATAAATAATTTAATATTTTCCAATTCAGCATAAGTTGAATGATTTTCCTCGGTCAGAATTTAAATTGAGCTTTGGAAAGAAATTCAAGAATAATCATAGTTGTAAATATTTGATTTGAGACGGGATTCAAATAATAAGATATTAAGTTTTTTGTAACATTAGAATACATACAACACATATATACACATTCATACACAAAAACATGTACATGATACATACATACATTTGTGTGTAGAGAAAGACACATACACAAAAACATGTACATGTTATATACATACATTTGTGTGTAGAGAAAGACACACATATATACTTTAGGATTAATAGCCTCGCTTATTTAGCACCATTTTGTAACCTCCTAATATCCATCACAAATTTTTATTTAAATATTTGTTATGTCTCTCTCCGGTCACATGGACCAAATATTTAAATATAAACTCTCTCCGGTCACATAGACCAAATATTTAAATATAAACTTATGGCTCATATCAGAGGTTATATATGGTGCTAAATAAAAGAGCTATTGATCTCACGTATATATATGTGTGTGTGTGTGTATGTGTGTGTATGTTTGTGTGTGTGCAGTGACGAAGCAAGTGTATGGACCGGGTAGGCAATTGCCCTATCCAAGATTTGGCAAACAAAATACCAAGATCGATACAAAAAAAGCAAAAGCGACAAAAAGAAAAAAAAGCAAAAACCCTAACCCTATTTGTTGCTTCGACAAAGTCTCTCAAACGACGAAAAAAGCACATTGTTGCTTCCACAACTCCCGCCTCTACGCCTCCGCCTTCTTGCTTCCAGGTTCAATCAATTGCTCATTTGTTTGTATTTTTGAAGTATTTTTACAAGTTTTTTATTTTATTTGCATAATTGTCTGAAGCCTTGAATTAAATCATGCGAATTTGATAATACACTTGACTGAAGCATATAGATTTGCAAGAAATTCACCGAAAGTATATGAAATTTGAACCATTTGATAATGCACTGATGTCTGAAGCATGCGAATTTGCTTGAAGCAGTTGATTTTTTTTTTACATCCTTCCTAGCCTTGATTGAAAGTTGAAATTGCTTGAAGCAATTTTAATTTTAGTTAATTTGAATCTAAATTTGAAGGTTAGTAAATTTTAATTTAAAGTTTTGTTAGTTTTAATCTGATTTAACTTGAAGCTTAGTTAATGTTAATTTAATTTTAGTTTGAATTTAAGTTTAGTTAAATTAAAATTAAGCTTAGGTAATGTTAATTTAATTTTAGTTTGAATGTTAAGTTTAGTTAAATTAAAATTAGGTATCGGCGATTAGAAGTAGAATTAAATTTTAAGTGTAGTGTTGAACAATTGAACTTGAACATCTTTGTGATTTCTAGTTTTTAGTTGTAATCTATGTTTTTCGTATGAAAACTTGCTAAGATTGTCTAAATTGATACAAATTTGTAAGCTTTGTTTTTTTTTTTGTGTACAAGTTTGTTTAAGTTGTCTATTCTAATGCAATTTCGTTAAGCTTGATTGCTTTTGTAAAATGTTTGAACATTTTTCTAATTTCGCCCATCGCAAACTAAATTCTTAGTTTCGTCGCTGTGTATGTGCGTATATGTGTGTATGTATGTGTATGTGTGTGCGTGTGTGTTTGTGTAGGTGTGTGTAGGTATGTGTATTTGTGTAGGTGTGTGACATATTTTATACACTCACTCCTAAGGATAAGAAAGGGGGATCTTGATCATACTTTATGTATGTCAAGCCAAATATAAAATTGCAGAAATAATGGGCCGAAGAAATAAACCCCTCACCTACAAATTTTTGTGGAAATTAGAATCTGCCCCATATTTTCAAACTTAATATCCTGTCAAAAACAAATTTCATGAAATACTGTTAGGAAATCAAATCCACGGTTTCGATGACAACAACTATACAATGTAAATCGAATATGCATATATATTTCTATTTACAGGTAATTGCTAAAGTAATATCACTAGAGAGACAAGAACAAGACTCAAAGAACGTTACAAGAGATTACAAGTCGATAGGATCAATAGAGCAATGACATAGATGCACAAAAGCAACATGCACAGGTTCAGACGTCTGGGTGCACTAGCCAGACGTCTGAAGAAATCCTCTGGATTATGAACCAGACAGGATCAGACGTCTGATTAATGTACTCAGACGTCCGAAAGGTTACTATATACAAAAAAAATATAGTCAGACGTTTGAAACAAATACCAGACGTCTGGTACTAACTCGGATTTTGAAATCCAAACCACAACTGCCGCACTTGAAAAAACATCTTCGCTTCTCTTCGCTACAACTCTTCATCGCCATCAGAAGCGACTATAGAACACTTGTTAATGGATGCGACTATAGAACACTTGTTATTGGATGCAACTACTCAAGGAATCTCTCTACCACTATAAATAACATCAAGAATCAAAAAGAACTTACTTTACTTTTATACTATGATATATTCTTAATCTCTAACAATCTACACTTGTATTTCACTCTTCCATATATTCAGATCTCTTCAATCAATATTCTCTAGATATATATATTGGAAGCATTTGTACTTAATAGTCAATATCCGTGTTGTAGAATACATACTTGACAAGAACAAGCTATTGTAACCAAGCATATTTCTCCGGGCGAAGTGAGGGTGTTTGATAGTTGAATTTCGAAGGGGAGCTTCGGAATTGGACGTAGGACAGAAGGTCCGAACCAGTATAAAATCCTAGTGTGCTTATTATATATTTACCTAGATTAATTTTATCTTAGTTGCATCATATAATTAGTCACATATACTTGCATATACACTATACGATCCACCCTATAGACTTTCAATTGGTATCGGAGCGAGGTTTGACCAAAATACAGTAACACGTTTTTGAATCATTTTAATATGGCAAGTATTTTTCATGAAGGACAATCCACAGCACGACCCCCACTTTTTAATGGCTCTAACTATGCATATTGGTCAACACGTATGAAAATTTTTATGGAAGCTGATGGTCTAGAAATTTGATCGGCCACTCAAGATAAATATGAAGCACCTACTACTGCTATGAACACATAAACCGATACACAAAAAACAGCAGCGTCTAATAATGCCAAAGCTATGAATGTTTTATTTTGCTCATTATATAAAAATGAATTCTCACGTGTCATGTTATGTAACACTGCATTTGATATTTGACGTACCTTACAAGTTACACACGAAGACACAAACAAGTTAAACAAACTAAGATTTTAATTTTACAAAATCAATTTTCATCATTTAAAATGAAACAAAATGAATCTATAGTAGATATGTATTCTAGATTCCAAACCATTCAACGTGATTTAATGGCACTTGGAGTCAAATTCACAAATTTTGATTTAGTATCTAAAATACTCAATTCTTTAACTCCAGGGTGGGAAAGAAAAGTATTAGCCATCGAAGAAGCGAATGATCTCTCAGCACTCTTAGTTGAAGAGTTGATAGGAAAATGTCCTATTAAGCTAATTTGCAGCACGAAAAGAATTAAATTCGGAAAAGAAGAACCTAGCATTCCCAGTAACAAATGAAGACTCCGACTTAGACGAAGAAGAAATTGTATTTATTGCCAAAAATTACAACAAATTCAAGAAGTTTCGAAAAATGACTAAATTTCAGAAAGGAAGAAAATCAAATTCAACAGATCAAACATCAATCAAATGCTATGAATGTGATCAATTTGGACATATGAAGGAAGATTGTCTCAAGCTCAATAATGATAAAAGGAAGAGTAAATTTGAAAAGGTCAAAAAAAGAAGGCTTTCAAAGTAACATAGGATGACTCGGATTCTTCATCATCTGAAAGTGATAGCGACAGTGACGGGAAACAAACTAATGTGTGTTTTATGGCACAAACTAATGAGGTATATCCCAAACTTAGCTATGACGAATTATTAGAACTTAGCATGGAATTAGATGATAAATTTAGACAAATTAAAAAATTAAACAAAGAACATATAGCCAAAATAAATAGATTAGAACTTAAAGTAGTAATGTTAAAAGATGGAAAAAAATATCTTAGAAGAGGAACTAGAATTATCTCAAGAAAAAATTAAAAATAATTTGATCGAAAATTAGGCTATTGCTATTGATTTTGATAAAACTAAAGTAGCAAAGGATAATTTGTTAAAAGAAAATGTCAACTTGAAGAGTAATATTGAAATATTGAAAATTGAAAATTTAGAATTAAAAAATTTTTTAGATAAAATCACAAATAATGTTTCAAAATTTAATAAAGGAAAACAAGATTTGAAAAATCTTATCAAAACTTCAAAACCATCAGGTAATAGAATTGGAATAGAATTTAAAAATATTCCTAAACAAATAGGAAATGATGCTAAGAATTATAGTTATAAAAAGACTAAGAGTTCACCTAAGTCTAATATGAATACTAAAAATATGAAAAATTGGATTCCTAAGATAAATAATAATTTGATTAGATAAAAACATATTAATAATTTCTTAGAGAATGTAGTCTATAATAAAAATTATATTTATAAAGGTACCAAACCATCTTGGGTATGGCTACCTGCTTCTTCTAACATCTAGGACCCTAACAAACTATATGCGTACGAATTAAAACATCTTTTATTTTGCAGGTACCCAAAATAAAAAATAAGGACAAATGGATACTAAATATCGGATGCTCCAAGCATATGACCGGAAATTCAAAAATGTTATCAAATATAACATACATCGATGGTGGAACGGTAACCTTTGGAGATAATTCAAAAGGATATGTCGTGGACATTAGAGAAGTCAACTCTGGTATTTCTAACTTTTCTATTATTACAAATGTTTTATTAGTAGAAAATCTAAAACACAACCTACCGAGTATTAGTCAATTATGCGATAAAGGTTTTCAAATCAATTTCGAAAAAGATAGGTGTAATATTTTCGATGATAACAAACAACTTATATTTGAAGGTGTTAGAAACAAAAATAAATAAAAATTCAAATTTATGTTTAACCGCCAAACATGACAATCCATGGTTATGGCATAAACGATTTTGTCATATCAATTTTAAATATATTAATAAATTAGCAAAATATGAGCTGGTTAGAGTTTTACCTAAAATAAATTATAAATTAGAAAATATATGTGACGATTGTCAAATTGAAAAACTAAAGAAAAGTTCTTTTAAATCTAAAAATAATATTTCTACAAAACAACCATTAGAATTATTACATCTAGATTTATTTGGTCCAACGCAAGTACGATCTATAAATCACAATAAATATGTTTTTGTAATAGTTGATGATTTTTCAAGTTATACATGGATTTTATTTTTAAAACATAAAAGCGATACCTTTTGTATGTTTAAAATATTTGCTAAAAAATTTAAAACACAAATGGACTTAAAAATTAAAAATATTCGAAGTGATCACGGTGGAGAATTCGAAAATGATCTTTTTACTAATTTTTAAAGGAATAAGTCATAATTTTTCGTTCCCTCGCACACCTCAACAGAATGGTGTAGTAGAAAGAAAAAATCGTACGTTACAAGAATGTGCACGAACACTACTGAATAGTAGTGATCTACCAAAACACTTTTGGGCTGAAGCTATTGCCACAGCTTATGTGTTGAATCGAGTAACCATATGTCATATGACTAAACAAACTTGTTTTGAAATATTTTTTGGAAGAAAAGCTAAAGTATCATACTTTAAAACTTTCGAATCAAAATGTTTTATATTAAATACAAAAGATAATTTAGGAAAATTTGACCCAAAGGCCGATGAAGGAATCTTTGTTGGATATTCGGATCGAAGCAAAACATATAAAAAATTTAATAAACGAAATAATAGTATTGAAGAAAGTTTACATGTTTCATTCGACGAAAATTTTCTTAACCATCATACTAATAATGATGAAGAAATAATTACAATAACAAATGCAACAAACTCTATTAATAATGAGACAAATATGCAAAATAATACTTTGATATCATTTACTAGAATTCTTAAGGATCATCCAATAGATAATATCATTGGAGATCTTAATTCTAGAGTAACTAGAAATCAACTTTATCAAATAAGCCATATGGCATTTGTGTCAAATTTTGAACAAAAAAATTATAAAGAAGCTTCAAATGATAATTTTTGGATAATAGCTATGCAAGAGGAATTAAATCAATTTGAACGTAATAATGTTTGGTAATTAGTACCAAGACCAGAAGATCAATCGGTCATAGAAACAAAATGGGTATTTAAAAACAAAGCAGATGAAAATGAAAATATTGTTAGAAATAAAGCACATTTAGTCGCTTAAGGTTATAATCAAGAAGAGGGTATCGACTAAGATGAAACCTTTGCTCCAGTAGCAAGATTGGAGGCCATTCATACATTACTCGCATTTGCAAATCATCACAATTTTAAACTATTTCAAATGGATGCCAAAAGTGCTTTTTTAAATGGTTTTATTAAAGAAAATGTATATGTAGAACAACCTCCATTATTTGTTCACGAAAAATATCCCGACCATATTTTTAAATTGCACAAAGCATTATATGGATTAAAACAAGCTCCTCGTGCATGGTACGAACGTCTTAAAAATCACTTAATTACATCTGGTTTTCGAATAGGCAAAATTGATACAACTTTATTTATTAAACGATAAAATAACAAAATTTTAGTTGTACAAATTTACGTTGACGATATTATTTTTGGTTCAACCAACGAAAATCTATGTGATCAATTTTCAAATATTATGAAAAATGACTTTGAAATGTCACACATGGGAGAATTAAATTTCTTCTTAGGTTTACAAATAAAACAACTTGAAAATGATATTTTTATTCATCAAGAAAAATATTGTAACAATCTAATATGTCGTTTTGAAATGGATAAAACTTCAAGCAAACCAACACCAATGAGTACTACTGTTCATTAAGAAAAGGATGATAAGGGAAAAGATTTCGATGAAAAATTATATCGTAGCATGATTGGTTCTTTACTCTATTTGACGGCTAGTCGACCCGATATTATGATGAGTGTATATCTTTGTGCTCGATTTCAAACAAAACCAAAAGAATCTCATCTAAGAGCTGTTAAACGTATCTTACGATATCTATCTAGTACTAGATATTACTGTTTGTTTTACCCTAAAGGATCATCGTTTGAACTAGTTTCATATAGTGATGCGGATTTCGGTGGATATAGAACAGATCGTAAGAGTACTAGTGGAACATGTCACTCGATCGAATAATCATTAGTTTCATGGTTTAGCAAAAAGAAAAATTATGTTTCTTTATGGACTTGCGAAGCAGAATATATTTCAGCAACTCTAGCATGTGCACAAGTGATATACATGCAACAAACACTTACGGATTTTGACAAAATTATCAATAAATCTCCAATATATTGTGATAACACTAGAGCAATAAATTTATCAAAAAATCATGTAAATCACTCGCGAACTAAACATATAGATATACGACATTATTTTTTACGAGACAATGTTGAAAAATGAACTATTTTATTAGAATACGTAAATACTGAGAATCAAATAGCAGATATCTTTACAAAACCACCAAATGAACAAACTTTATTAAACTCCGTCGCGATTTAGGAATTCGCTCTCTTCATGATCTGCTCACTTAATAATCACTCCTTCATTTAGGCTATGATTAGCTATTAATTTTCTATCTACAGATTGCAATTAATAAATTCTGCACCTTTGATTTTTTAGTTGGTTAGTTTTTACAAATTTTCTATAAATAATTTTTAAACTTATATACAAATAGTTATATAACAAGAAAGAAAAATATATATACAATTTAAAAAAAATTATACAAAATATAGTCATGGCTCCTGAAAATTATTATAAATCCATCTCGACACCTACAACGGATAGCTCGGCTGACACACTACATGGTTTCCTACACCCACACCAAATCAAAAACCGACGTATAGGTGGTCCTCATATCACACGGAACTCACTCCTGATAGCAAGAAGATCAAACGATCTTTATTTGTCTCTCCTAACACGAAGGAGAAAATTGATGAAATTCATCACTATCAAAAACAACAAATAGATTTACAACGAGAACTATATTTTGAACAAAAAGTTACATCACGCCGACTAAGCTTTTTGGAGCAAGTAGCGATGAAGTTTTGTACTTCACAGAAGAAAGATGTCCATGAACCACTTCCGATGCCTTGTTGTTCCTTGGATTCCTCTTCCTCGTATCGTACACCTTTGGACCCTTCACCAAGGTGATTCTCTGGTTCCCCGAGAACCCACGAACGTGGAAATATATGGTCTTCACTTAAACCACGGAGGGATAACAAGTCAGAAGATCGTAAAACTCAATCTCCATCTAAATAGATTATTATTTTTTATGTGTATGTGTGTTTATTTGTAATTTTGGTTCACACAAATAATACTACATTTCGTTTCAAACAATTGAGAATCGAGAAATAAGCAAAACCATTGAAAATTAGGCTATTATTAGACAAATTGCCTATTTTAGACATCTGGATATGGATCTCAAACGTCTGAAACTCTGATATCCCATAAATTTTTAATCACTGTGCATATGTCAGATGTCTGTTATTCCCTTCAGACGTCTGAAAATTTGCTCTGCCTTCTAGAAATAGATATCAGACTATTTCAGACGTTGAACTTTAATCTAGACGTCTGAGTTATGTCTCTGGCACCAAGTTTTAAAAAAATCGACCTATTTCAGACGTCTGATATTTTACCCAGACATCTGGAAAAACTCTCTGACTATTAACCTTTTAAAATTAGATCAAACCAGACGTCTTAAATTATCTACTGTATTCGATTTAGGACAAACTAGACGTTTGAATTTGCTTTCAGACGTCTGAAATTCAATCGACACTTTAAATTCATTCGGATAAAGTCATTTTTTTAAACTTTCATTTTTACTTCCAACTACATATTATCTTCAGACGATTTTTCTACTCCACAAAATCTTTTCTTCTTATAATCATTCGATCAAGATGCCTCCTAGAACTAAAAATCCTAAGCTGTCCAAACGAAAACAAGACCAACCAACATCATCCTCAAATCCTCAAGTTTGCTCGGATGATCAAGTCGAAAGATGGATGAATAGAGCACCACACTCAATCAAGAGATATGAGGATATACAAAAGAAAAGACTTTACACAGGTCCATTTTATAATCTACTTAAGTTTCCAATGTATGACTTGAATGAAATGTGTGAAAATGCCGGTCTAGAAACATTGATATCGTTTACTTCAAATGACATCCAAATCGACCAATTGGCTATATTTCTTTTTTACGCAAATTTGGATAGCACTTCAGTATGGAACACTGAAGATGAAGACAATTAGCTATGGTCTAGCGTGTATGGCAACACGATTAGACTCACTTCAGACATAATAGGTAGAACTCTGGGATGTTCTGACACAGGGGAAGATTTATACAATATTCCTGATATGCGCTTCAAACCAAGAAATAGTATAACACATCAAATTTGGGAGGACGAAATGCCAAAATTTGCCTCTAAGTATCTACGACCAAAAGCGCGACTTCTTACTTGAATGATAATTAATACCATCGTTCCACGTCTGGGAAGTCATGAGCATATAACCGAGCTAGAGCATAAAGCTTTATATGCTCTATTTAGCGGAACAAGGGTGAATTGGGCCAAATTCATTTTTGACGAGCTCAAACATTTTCAGACTCGATCACGGCCATCAATTATCTACCCTACATACATCATGAGACTTCTATGTTCACACAACATTCCTTCCTACCTATCAACTTTTGAAGAAATCTCTCCAAAATATGCTTCCACCAAGTTTTTCTCACTAATGCATTACTAGAGATCCCTCCGGAATTTATACCATTTGAAGATTGGATGCACAATCGTCAAACCAGACAAGTTGAACATCCACCTCAACCACAAAATGAACCATCACAAAAGGAGGAACAACATCGTCAAGCAACTCCACCTCCTTCGGCACCATTTGATTATCCAAGCCAGGATGAGATTGTGGAAACTCGAACGGAAACAAATCCAAATAAAAGCGTCCGAGATCTCACTCAAAAATCAACATATATTATCTCAAAATCAAAAACTCTTTGCTACGCGTATTGACAGCTTTGAAACATCTTTTGCTACACGTCTAACAACAGTTGAAGAATCACTTTCAACTGTCCTATCAGTTCTCAAAGAAGTACTTCAAAGGGTTCCCGGTCCGACACCTCCTTCTGAAGATTGGACAACCCCAGTGCCTTCTCCTTCTGTAAAACATTCCAAACTTTTTGAGGACGAACCTTTAAAACAAGCTTCGACATCTCCTACGAAGCATCTCCTACGAAGCCTAGCTCTTCCCAAAAAGAAGAAAAAGAAGATAATCAAGAAAAAACTTCTCTAAAAGACTCATAGATTTTAGGCTTGAAACTTATGTAACTTGATAATATCTATGAATGCACTCAATTTCAAATTATTAATGAAATTTTCTTTTTGTGTGTTATCTATGATGATTGGCTAAAATTCTATAATTCTTTTTGATAATGCCAAAGGGGGAGAAATATAAGTATATTTATAAAACATCTGGTATGAGCACATATTCAGGGGGAGATTTATAAATTATATATAAGTACATTGTATAGTTGTCATCATCAAAAAGAGAGAGATTTTTAGAAAATCAAATCTACGGTTTCGATGACAACAACTATACAATGGAAATCGAATATGCATATATATTTCTATTTACAGGTAATTGCTAAAGTAACATCACTAGAGAGACAAGAACAAAGCTCAAAGAATGTTACAAGAGACTACAAGTCGATAGGATCAATAGAGCAATGACATAGATGCACAAAAGCAACATACACAGGGTTCAGATGTCTGAGTGCACTAGCCAGACGTATGAAGAAATCCTCTGGATTATGAACCAGACAGGATCAGACGTCTGAAAGACTACTATATACAAAAAAAAATATAGCCAGACGTCTGAAACAAATACCAGACGTCTGGTACTGAACCCGGATTTTGAAATTCAAACCACAACTGCCGCACTTGAAAAGACATCTTCGATTCTTTTCGCTACAACACTTCATCACCATCAGAAGCGACTATAGAATACTTGTTAATGGATGCAACTACTCAAGAAATCTGTCTACCACTATAAATAACATCAAGAATCAAAAAGAAGTTACCTTACTTGCGCTCTTTACTTTTTATACTCGATATATTTTTGATCTCTAGCAATCTACACTAGTATTTCACTCTTCCATATATTTAGATCTCCTCAATCAATATTCTCTAGATATATATATTGGAAGCATTTGTACTTAATAGTCAATATCCGTGTTGTAGAACACATACTTGACAAGAACAAGCTATTGTAACCAAGTCTATTCCTCCGGACGAAGTGAGCGTGTTTGATAGTCGAATTCCGAAAGAGAGCTTCGGGACTGGACGTAGGACGGGGGGTCCGAACCAGTATAAAATTCTGATGTGCTTATTCCATATTTACCTATATTAATTTTATCTTAGTTGCATCATATAATTAGTCACATATACTTGCATATACACTATATGATCCACCCTATAGACTTTCAAATACCTCTAAGTGCAAATTTTTGCAGTGTGGAATGGACATTTTCCTTGAAAAAAATGACAAAGGTTTTTCATGAAACAGGTTTTTGACAGAGAAGGAAGTGAATTTTGAAACTTACGGAGGGTATTTGATCTGGGAGAATTAATTTAAAGGACAAAAATTTGTATATTTTTAGTCTCAAGGACACGACTTCAATATTTTAACAACAAGGACGAACATTCTCCTAAAAATTATTCATAAGGACAAACATTCTTCCAAAATTACTCATAAGGATAAACATTCTTCCAAAACTGCTACCGAACTAAAAAATGATACCTAAAAAATGCTACCGATGACGACAAACTGATAGCTAAAAAAAGTTGTCCTTTAGTCTAAAATACTGAATGTCTGTCCTTGAGGCTAAAACGCTGAAAATTTTTGTCCTTGACAATAATTTCCTGCTCATGGAAAAACGTCCCTAATTTTATTTATTTTTTTGGTAACAGTGTTTAATGCTTGCACCTATACAAGAGTATGTACATGCCTTAACTCACCCAACCAGATCATAGATCCACCACTGAAGTGGACCCAGCATGTTTGCATTAAACATGCTAATCTGTGAGCTAGCCCTTTCACGCACACAGTAGCACTACTGGAACAACAGTTTAAAGTAATTTCATCCACATTATGCAGATAGGACCATTCAAAGATGGGACCTTCACCTCGTAATGGGGTTGCACTTGGCATTTAAGCTAAGGCTCATTGACAATCGTGATATTTATTGTACGATTTATGTACTATCACTAACATGATAAATAATTTCTGATTTTTTATGTTAATGTGTAATCTTCGGGAAAAACACTTGGTATTTTCTTTTATCTCTATGCAGTCGTAATAAACTATGACAATCCTTGGCAGGTAGTATACATTGATAGTTGATTCAATTGCCCTGCTTATACCGCCATATTGGATAATATTAACAGATAAATTTGTGCCATTCAGTTTTAAAATAGTAGTCATTAAGTAGACACAATGACACTCCTCGACTTTCTGCTTGATCCACCAATTAGTGGTAACGGTAACTGTACAATTACTGCATTAAATATTACATCATAATCCATTATGATGATGGTTTTCTTTCAAATATGTGCATGTATTTGGCTGCTAGAAATGGAAAAAAGGGTAGCAAAGCTGGATCTAAGATAACTAAGCAACAAGTTTGATTTCGTGCAAACAAATGGTAGCATAGAAATAAGCAAAAATTAGCAAGTGCCAATAAAATCAAACCTTTTGACTAGTGTGTTTTGCTAAATTGAGAATATTTGAATCAATCTTCACTGATGGTGGAACAGTAATATTCACAGTTAAAGAATCGTCTCCCATGTTCTGAGCTGAGATAACTAGTTTTCTATAATCTGTTCAAATAATAAAAGCATATATCAGAACGATGATTTTAATTACTAATTTAAAGATTGACAAAATATATGGAAAAGTACAAGTAAATGATGTATACTTGTCAGATCAGATATTTTAAAACGAAAAATTAGACTAACTTTGCAGATAATATCGAAACTTGGTCCCCACCCCAGTTGGTAAGTACCATAACCAGTTGACTAGCCCTCGAAGTTTAAGTGGAAGTTTGGTTAATTGGTTCTTTCGGATTTCAGAAAAAACATCAGTCAACACTTTTGTATATAACCCATACAGCATCAATTGCTAACTATCATTTGATGATGATGATATGCAAAAGACTTGCACTGTTTCGAATACATATCTTCTATCACAGAATATCAGAAACACTTGGCATCACAAAACCAGTTGGCATGAAGGGTCGGGTTTAGTATTTATATATGGTAATAATAATAACAAAGTTCTGAAATAGTATCCATGTATTAGCATAGGCAAAATTAAGGCTTATAACATGTCAACAAAAAATCATATACAGTATGTTGCATGAAATATTAAGGCTATTTCATTTTGTTTACATATACAAAATGGATATCATTAGAAAGGACATGATGGGTATGTTAAATTGTGAATACAGATTACCAATCCAACTTTTCTATAAATAGAATTTGCATTCTTAAATTCAATTTCAAAGTTAAATTATTACTTCTTGGCATCAATTTGCTCATGTTTGTTGTTACATATACATATTTTTGTAATTAAATTGACTGAAAATAATAATATTAATAATAACCAAATAGTAATTTATGATGTAATTACTCAATTTATCCAGAAGGGTGATTTGGTTGGAAATAGCTTCAAAATCGTGTATCCCTCATGTTTACATTGTAAGTAGCGATAACACATCAGTCAATTTTGAGACATCAGGCACTTTTCACTAAAATGGAACTTCAACAGCAACTTAGATGTCCAAACAAGGGGTTAAAACATATTCTACAGTTCTTGTAGTAACTAAGCACCAAAATTTTGTATTACACTAATTCTCAAGGGGAAACATGTTAGATCACAACAGCACAGAAGCAATCATAGAATAACAGTACATACATGACAACTACTAAATATCAGTAAAACGTCACTTGTTTGTTTATTATCTCCTGGAAAGAGCATAGAAACATTTGATACTAAATAAACTCAAATGTAGCAGCACATCCTACAAATATGCACAACACATTATATTAATCCAGCTCAGTAATAAATTCTACCAAAGACATTGCATAAGCAAACGTAGGGGATTACAATCAATAGTGGCGGCGGCATCTTAACCTTAGCCCCAGTAAGTAGTATCAGTCAGCAAATAATTAAACTCATAATTAAGCAGAACTTAATGGATACTGCATTTTAAGAAGGTTTATTTACTTACCAATTTCAGAGTGCTGAAGACAAGCAACCAGCTCATACCGTTGGCATTTCTGAAGAGAAACATCACAAGCATCTACTTGTTGTTTGTCCAAGAGGCTTTCATTGTAAGTTGGTAGCTTTGGTTCTTGCTTGCCATCTACATATTTACCATCACCTTTGCTCTCCTTCTTCCCACTTTTGTCTTTCTCTCCACTCTTGTGCGGTCCAATATCTTCTTTCAAACCAGCATCTTTTTTATCGTTCATTTTACCCTCTGAAGGAGTATTAGTTTCTATTGGTTTTTCGTTCTTTTTTACTTTCTCTTTATTGTTCGAAGGGTCATTGCCTTCTTTTGAATCATTATTCATTTTACCATCCTCTTGACTATTTGTAGTGCCATTATTCTCTTTTTGCACGTCATTCTTTTTACCGATTTCCTGATTATTTGAAGGATCGTTGCTTTCTTTTGGCTTTCCATTAGTATAATTATTCCCTTTACTTTCCGAAGTGCTGTTGCTTTCTTTTGACTCAACTTTACTTTCACCGTTCCCTTGAGAAGATTTGTTGTTTTGTTTTGTCTCATTGTTATTTTCACCATTCCCTTGAGATGAGTCGTTTTTTTCTTTTGGTTCCTTGTTTTCCTCAGATGACTCGTCTCTTTCTTTTGATTCACTCTTTGGGGTGCCATCCCTTCCTTTTAGGCCTTCATTTTTATCAATACTTTCAGTTTTTAAAGGACCTATGTTTTCTTCCTTCCCACCATCGGCACTCTTTGACTTTCCACCAAGTTCTTTCCTTATGTCAGCCGTTTTATCTTTGTTGCTCGAAGTATCTTTGCTTACTATTTGCCCTTTGTCCTTGGTATTGTTTTCAGTAAGCTTAAATTGTACTGCATCTTTGCCATTTTCACTGTTACTGGAATTTAGCTGAGGATCTAGAGGATTTTGAGAATCCGGATTTTGAGAATCCTGTGGTATTATATTTACTATTTTCAAATATGAAACTATCTATTGCTATAACCATTATTGCACCGTTCAAATATTAACTAGTGAATATTTAAAAACATAGATGCTAGCATACTCATGATTAATTACTATAAAAGCTATATATTTTGTTAGTATTGATGGAAAAAGGCAAAAATATTTACATTAACAATTAACTTTAGAAAATATGGGATTAATGTTCCGAACTTTCAAAAAAAAAAAAATTGAAACAAATCTGCTCCAAACTTCAAATTTACATTGCTGTGGGGTATACATTTAGCTTCTTTCATCAAATTGCAAATATAGAGCATCAAACTATAAAATATACGTGTGTGTGTGTGTTGTTGTTTTTTTTTTTTTTTTTGGATTTATCTAGTATTAGCACAATGCACACAAACATTGCACATAAGCTGATAGCCATCACTCAAGTTCACTTTACCCCCGTGATGCAGAAAGCGTACTTAAAGTTTGCAAATTAATGGGTGCAACAACTAGTTTTACATAAATACTTATGAAATGGTGGTTTGCAAGTTTTGGCAAAAAGGATTCGCGTTCATAATAGAGATTAGTAGAGATGATATTCCGTAAACTAGAAGGTATCATGTATCTAACAAAGCTCAGTATTCCATCATGTACTGAAAAGATTTAAACTTCAGGGACTGCATGAAAAAAACCCATTGATTATAAAATTCATGTGAACTAGAAAAGTTTAGTTCTTTTTACCTTTCCCGGATTTGGATTCTCAATCGCCAGTAAAACTCGAGCCAAGGCATCAGACTTGCTAAGTATTATCAAGATTAAAAGAAATAATGATGCAATATTGCTACTATTCATTACTGAGATGCAAAACGAATAAACAACTGGATCTCTGAGAAAAAAGTCAGAAGACAGTGATTTGGGAAAGTATTTGTAGATGGAATAGGTAGCAAGTAAGATTTGACTAGAAGGAAGGGATGTAACTCGGAGTCGTTAGTTAATTGAAAGGGGAAGAGAAGTAAGAGCATCCCAGCACTAATCATACTTTTTTCTACTAACTACAATGAAAAAAAAAATAGAGGAAAAAAAACAGCTGGAGTTAAGCCGTGTTTGTTTTAAGTCTGGACCTCGGAATATAACCTCTGAGTCTCAGATAAGAAAAAAAATTCCTTCTTTTGATTAAAGCTGGTTATTCAGATAAAATTATTCAAAAAATTATTTTTCTCCTTACCTTTGAATGTTGAACGATAGTTTGTTTGTTTTACGCACTTATTAGAATCTGCAAGTATAATGCAAATTTGAAAACTTAATATTAACGTTTGAAATCTCAAATTTTACAAAATAATTCAAATTTGCAAAATTGAGAGTACTTTTGGAGTCCACATTTTTTTTTAAAATTCAAGGTTCTTAACTTTGATTTTTTTGAATTAAAAGTTCTAAATTTTTTTGTTTTAATTAGAAATTCTAAAAATTCTAAAATTATGGATCTAAAAATTCATTGTTTTCAGAAATTATAATTTCAAACATTAAAGAATATGCAATTAAATATGAAAATTTAATTTTTCAAAATTAACATTTTTACAACTTTCTCTAGTATTCGGTTTTTTTATTCAAAGCTTAAAATTTCTATTTATTTTAATCATTATTTGAAAAACAATTGATATAGAGGACATTATTGTTAAAAAACGTAATTATTAATTCTAGTAACTATTAATATTAATCAGAAGTTTAAAATACAAATAAACAAGTAAGCAATAAATCAGAATTCAGCATTCAACAACCAACATTCAGAATTCAGGATTCATAATACGGCATTTTAAACAAATGGAGTAGCCGACTTTTAGAAGCTTATTTAAGTTATAAATACCCATCTCATGTTTTATGTCACCCAAAACACCCAAAACATTCATTCTTTGAAGCATCTCCAAGAGATTACGAAATACGAGTCGTAATTTCTGGATGCGATTAAGAATTACTGTCTTGATAGTTCTAGTTACTAAAGGCATGTTTAGACGTCAAGTAAATATATTTTATTATAACATGTATTTATGAAACATATTTACATATATTTTTAATTTTAAAATTTATATCATTTTTTGGTTTAAAATTTATGACTTAATTACCTCTCTCATTTATATCATATTTATAGCATACAGACTCAATTTCATTTTTGTAATTTAAAAAATTTACTAGTTTTTAAAATTTTAAATTTATGTTATAGTATAAGATAGTAAAAACAAAGAAATAAACAGATACTGATGTTCGTAACTTGATTATAAATAAAAGATGGTTAATTATGTTCATACACCGTAAACTACTACACATACACCAAAAAATTGACTAGTATCATACACACAAATTTTTACTTAACATACTACAAAACTACCCTCATTTCGGAATAAAACAAAACAATTTTAACTGGAACTTAACTTTATTTAATTATCTCCACATACAAAATTGAAAATGTGATCCAATTTAAATTAAAGATAAAGAGAATTTAGTACTCTATGACTCATAAGTATTAGCATTGAATTTTAAAGTTTACTTTTTTTGTATAATTCAAAAAAAATGTCAAAATCGATTATGCATGTATACAACTTGATGTTCTATCGATAAAATTTTATACTTGAGAGGAATTCAAATTTAACTCAACTGATGATGTGATGAAATTTTAATTTATATATATTGTATATACTGTGGATAAAGATAGTTAGTATATTGTGAATTCTTTATTCTATAATGTTGATTTTATTTTTTTGTTAAATATATGCATTTTTGTCTTCAAATTACTAAAAAAAATATGGCGCGGATAAAGCTATTTATGGTGTACGAATAAAATTTGCCTAAAGGATAGTAACAATTTTTTTCTAATTGACCCAAAACACCTAATACATTAAACACAAAACATAAAACTTAAACTATCACTCCTCGTTGTTCACATTTTCCTCAGCAAGAACGTTTTTCAAAACTTATTTTTCCTTATGCTCGGATAGTTTAGTTGTTCCATACATTTTATATCCATGAACATGATTTGATCTGGCTCTCTTTGAGCCTTGATCTCAAGCAATTTCTTCATCTTTGCCTTCTTTTGAACAATGGCATGCTGTCTTTCTGTCATAATGTGATCATATCTCTCTCGAACCTCATAAATTAATGAATCCACTCTAGATGCTGAACTTTGCTTCTTTTTAGCACCTTTCACTCCTTGCGGTCTAGCGAATCATCATTAATCGCATGATTAGTGTAGAATATCATGACTTCCTTGAGATTTGTCCGGACCTGAAGTGTTGTTTTTTGCGCTTTATTCTTTTCTTTGTTGCTTTGTAGCCCTTGTGTGGTCTTCATGCTTGACAATTTTCATTTTTTATGTTGAGTGAGTCATTCGTAGAAATGTAGGAATTGATAATAATGAGCTTTCACATTGTTTTCATGGACAAAAACTTGTACGAAAAGCTCATTTGCGGCTTTATCCTCAAAAATTAAGAAGTATTGATATAATTTTTATGAATGTTAAAACATAATAAAAATTAAAACCGAAATACATATCACAAAATGATCACCATCCATACCACTTGAGTTTGTTTGCTTAACCTTGGACACTTGTGATTCAAAGACTTGGGTCTAACGACTATTTTTTCCCCAACCCTTCTTTAGCGATGAAAGTGAACATTTTATTTTCGGATGTTTCACATTGTTGTTGCATGCGACCTTTCCCCAGATTGTGCTAGCAGGTGGTTCATTTCTGTGTGTTGGATCAATAGAGAAATGAAGCCAAATGTGGCAAAGGTTATAACCTTGTTCCGGTTTCCACATTCCATAGCATAAAATTCAACAACATTTGAATTTTCAGAGCTTTCTTCATTGAAATTGAAATAATCAAATGTCACGACTTGTGTCGCGGTTGAGTGTGGCAGAATGTGATTTAGATGTAGTAAAGAATTTTGTTGTATGAAAATAATTTGAACTGAAAGTGTTTATATAGGGGGTAGAAACTAGCCGTTATAGAAGTCTGTTTAACAAACATCCAACAAGTCAAATGCCCGATAAATAGATGCCAAACTTAGGCCCTGTTTGACATGCATCTAGCTTTGGTTATATATTTACAACTAATTTGATCCACATTATATAATATTATGGATCATAATCGACTGTTGGAAGTTGATATGAGATTTGAATTACATAATTATAATATCTAGACTCATTGTTAGAGATGCTCTTAGATCTACTCTTAGGTGTCATTCATTTTCAACAACCATTCATACCACTTCTTGGTGAATAAGAATATTAAATGTATGGTTGATTCTATTCTCCCATGTCTTCCTCCATTCATCCCTGATTATTTTTAATTTTTCACACTTTCGAAATTATCCTTCCACTATAAAGAGAAAGCTGACCTAATTTATAAGATAACCACACTCCAATAGTGGTTCATCAAAGAACCACACTGTTGAGAAGCAAGGTTGCTTAACAAAACACGCCACCACAAGCGTGGTTTAACTATGAATCATGATCACCGTGAATGTGGTTTAGCTATAAATCATGATCACCGTGAGTGCATGTTTTTCTTAATGCACTTCACCGATAGAAGAAGGTGACATGGGTTTTTTTAGGATGAATCTATAGGGCCAGATCTATTTGGCAACTAGTGGAATTGGGTAAATTTCATAAAAAAATCCCTAAGTGGATCTTAATGGACTGATTTGTATCATGTCGCTTGTCATATCTTGATCTGTGTATGTCTCTAAGAGAAACTGAGCTAGTCGAAAGACCGTGAAATAGGTAGATTTCAAAAAAAAAATTGTAATTTGGATCTATTGAGCCTATAAAATCTAAAGGGTTATTAGATCCAATCTGATATTGTTTTCAATAAAATCTCATTTTATTTAAATTGTTCAAAAAAGTGTTTCATAAATTTGATATCTACTTCTATTCTATTGTATATAAAAAAGAATACGAGAATATATATATATATATATATTACTTCTCATTCATTCTTACTCTCAATCCTCTTCTCTAGTTAATTTGAGAGAAAAAGTTTCATTTACCCCTCTAATAATGACTTACCATTCCAAGCTCTAAATTAATTTTCATCATATAATAATAACAATATGTCCTTTCATTTTCTATTTCAACTATTCAAAAATATTTCACATTCATTTTCTCAACTTCTTATCTAAAGTAAATCATTTTCTATTTCAGCTATTTAGAATCTCATTTTCTTTTCTTACTTTCATTTTCTTAACATCTTATCTAAAATAAAATTTTAAATCCATAAATACTATCATATCCTATGTTTTTCCCTTCAAATCCAAGTGGAAAATTTGCTTCTTTTTTTTAGTCATAGAATTCTTATTTCTTGTTTTATGGTATGCTTCATGATTTTGAATATGTTATATATTTTCGTATGCTTTTATGTTGGTTAATATGAATTTGAGTTTGCTTGGTGGTGGCACTAAAAGAATTTAATATGTCAAATAAAATATTGCTTAATCTTCAAGGAATAGTCTTTTTTATATATCATGGTTGGAAAAATCAGGTTAAGAAATATCATTATTCCAAAAATTTACTCTAATCATCTTTCTTTGGTTACACGTAAGAAATTTTGATTTTACTTCCATGGTAACTTCGGTACATAAGTTTTGATCTGTCTTTTGAATTTTTTTGTTCTAACTAGAATTTGATTCAATTCACCAATAGTTCTTAACTTTGCAATCATCTTAATTTATTTATGATTTTATTAATGTATTGCATTGTATTTCTACCATGCTTCCAATACTATCGATCTAAATAGCCCCAAAAAATCATGGCTAATTGGATCGATCAAGTTTGATTTAAAAGTTTGAATTGTATTTTGTTATTTGTTTTTCATTTAATTCGATGTTGAATTTATTGTTTTTATTCAAAACCGCTGATCTTTTCTTTGGGTTTTATGCCTAAAATTATGTTCTTCTTACGATTTTGTTTCGACTGGTAGGATTACGAGTTTGGTTATTTATTTATAGTAGGTTGTTGGATCTATAAATGTTATTTTAAGAACTAAAATCTTACTTTTATAACATGTAGCTCTTATTTCATATGTTTCCCTTTTGTAACATTCTTATTTCATATAGCATTTATTTTTCTTTTATATTCTAACAATGGTTCGTTTCCTCTTCTTTTCATTTTCAATACAAGAATTTTTGTATTTCCTTAGTTATATCCGATTTTCAATATTTTACTCCCATGTTCAATAATATATATCTAAACCAAATTAACGATTCTTTGCAAAAAACTTCAATCAATTTTTATTTTTATTAGAATTCAATTTAATTCACTCATAGTTCTTCACTTTGCTTTTATCTTTGATTATTTATGAATATATACATATTTTATAGTGATTGTGTTTCTACCTTACTTTCAACATTATTGTTTTTATGGAAACATTATTTAAAGACCTCCATAAAAACTTTTAATTTGATTGAGATCGATTAGTAAGTTTAATTTTTTGTTTGTCTTTTCATTTAATTCAGCGATCAATTTGTTAATTTTTTGGTTCCAATGAGATCGATTAAAAATTATAACTATTAAAATTTTGACTTTTATTTAGTTATATTTCTTTTCATTTAATTCGATGTTGAATTTGCTGCTTTTGTCCTAAGTTACTAATTTTATACCTATGCATAGGGTTTTTTGGCTCAAATTATATGTTCTTTTGATTTTTGTTTTAGTTTGTAAGGTTACGAGTTTGTTTCCTTCATTTATTTTGTAGAAGTTTACTTGATTTATAAATAAGTAAACCTTTTGTTATTTCCAAATTCTATTATAGGTAAAGTTGAACTATTTTGTACTCTCAAAATTTATTATACATAAATCAAATTTTATTTTATTTTTGCTTGTTGAGTAAGATACAAACTTTGTTTTCTATATTTTTTTATGTTATAACTGGTTTATTACTTTGTAGACATCAAATAATCTTAAGTTATGTATAATCTATTAGATATAAGGTTAATCTTTATCAAATTTCTTAATGATCTTATAAATGAGGTAATTATTTGCTATTTTCTACAGAGGTAGTTAGAAGTTATGATATTTTAAATTTTACTTCGGTTTATTATAAATAATATTGAATTAATGTTGTAGATAGGAACAACATTTATAAGTAAATTAATTTAAAAAAATAAAGCTTCATATCAAGTGCTACTACCATGCAATTGATAAAAGAACAAATGGTTATCAATTTTATTTAATTTGAATTTAAGCTGATTAGAGAACTAATAACAATTAAATTACTTTCACTAAAATTCAATTTAGTAGGAAAATCAACTACATAAGTCCAAATAACTTTTGATTTTGGGATACATTAAGATTACTTTTCAATTTTCACATATTTTATGCACCTTTATATGTCATGTTGTGTAATCCATACTCATATTATTTTCATATTTTAGAATAAGCAATTAGAATCATTAAGGTTATACAATGTGTAGTTGATGTTTGAGTTTCCATGATTCTATGAGATTTTACTGGTAGGACATTTGATATGTATCAAGGGATACGAGGATAGAGGGGATGCCAACTGATATTATGATTTTTGGTGGTTGTGCACAAAGGTAAATTTCTAAACAGAAGTAATTTTATTGGTTTGTTGTCTAATAATATTATTCCTTTCCTTTGTAACCATTATGTTTCGTTTTCTTAGAAAAACCATTACAGTTGGTATTAAGAATATTCACGTTCAATGAATTAGTACATTAGAACACTATTTGTTTTGAAAGAAATTATGAAAGTTTTGGTTGTTATAATTGTTTGTATTAATCAAATATAATTTGCTGACATATTATATATGTACCGTGACAACCCACAAATCCATATTTTTTGAATCGATAATAAACCACACATGCCCGACACAAAAAGCATAGATTGACGGAAGGTCATGAGAAAGAAAGGAAGAGAGAAGAAGAGAAGAGAAGAAAGAGAGAAGATGGAACCAAACAGAACAATATAGAGTCCTACATCGCAGCGGAAAACATATAATATCATATCAATGATCTTTACAAAATAGAAACTGTGTATACATACATCAATCAGAGTTTAACAATCAATCACTAGTTATTAGCCTGAACAGTTATAATAACTTGTCCTCACAATTGCCGATAATATACAACAACTAAGAACAGCGGATAATCAAAACAGATACATGTATACGAAAATGAAGAACTCCGGCTCTCCTACTAAAGCTCCAAAAGCACCAAATCTAAACCTGTAAATGTACTCGGTCTGACCCGAGCATTGAAAGGGAAGAATATCCGGATCAGTCTGGTAAACCAGCATGAGAAAACACTCAACTGAATATATTAAATTACCAAACTTTTTCTTTATCAAAACAAAAGTATCTCGTAAGACACGCCCACACATAAACACGGACATGTTTTACCTTACAATAACTAAACATCTCATATCAAATCATCTGATATTATACTAGTGTCTAGTATATACAAATAAAGATCAAAATAGTCGAAATCGTTACCATTATTAAATTCCAGCATACTAGGCTCTACAAATAAAATGGTAGGTACGCAGTGGAGTTTGGATTTCCATATAAATGACCAGGTGAAGGGACTACCTTCCAATGGGTACACCTCTAGATAGATGTCTCGAGGTACAGAATATTCGCCCTCTACCAACATAAGACCGACCCACCTCTATAACTAGATGGTACCGAATATGTCATCTTCCGGTCGTTACCGACCTTTACCGAGGGCCATCATAGCATACTAACCACAATAATTAGATACACGACATCATAACGTGTAAAGATATATCTAGAAGAGGATGATCATATCCTACTTGGGAATGACCTATTTAGCCTTGCCACATCTAACCTTGTTTTGGTCATTTCAGGTTGATGAGGCCTGAGGTAACAATTACCTTTCACATATAACATATCACATCACTTTGAAACGCCACATGGCCATTTCCTTTGACTACTAATTGCCTACCATAAAAATACAAACCTTAAGCTCATACGTCTCAAGGAGGGTGTTAAGCTAAGAGAAGTTGCCTTCTCCGCTACCACTGATGCATGTTTGTAAAAACCAATGTACATAATCTTTAGAAATGCAATGTCAGACAAACATCCATACAAGTTGTCCAGGAACAGGACAAACCGAAGGTACTTTCCTACCACATCCTGTCGGAAAATCCCTAGGATTAGTAGCAAATAATCCTTGCATTGGATATTTTATTATGAAGAGACCACTACTACTAGATGTATATTTGGATTTTAACCCCAAGCAATCAACAAGCAATCCCCACTATGAAAATCCTAAATGTCAATATCATCAATAGCCGGCATAATCGAACACATATACATTGGTCCGAAGTGGTTTTCAGATAAATCTGATCTCGGCACCAACAACACAAAAGCGTTTCTCAACCTCACACGGAAACTAAGTCTCAAGACTTATGGCGCCTCCAACTTTCAACTTGCTATACTTGGGGCTACGAAGGAAGCTCGATAGACTAGAGTAATAATCTGCACTATACGAATCAACATCCTCAACACAAACGATAATCAAGCCTACGTAGAAGGCTAAGTACTAAGTGTACAACTAAATAGTTTCCACATCAAGTTGAGGAACTAAAATAGCCAAATTTGATAGTCGGTTATTTAACTATCAAAACAAACAAACAAATATCTGGAACCATAAGCAATCACTAGGCCCTTTTAATTAATCTTTTATTAATTAAATCATTTGCCAAATATTCACTTCAAATTGTCTTTAAAAAGATATATTTCCAAACCATTTCAATATTTCAATAGTGAAAAACATTTCCACTTACTTATTTAATAATAAGTAATTCACAAATCAATTCATTTTCAACACTTAGAAAATATTCCATATACTTAATCATGATTAAGTGTATATTTTATTATATAAGGAAAACATTCTATTTAACATCTTTATTTTGGGTCAAAACGAATGTTGCATAAAACATCGTTATGACAACCCAAAATCACTAGTATAGGGATTCGAAAATTAGATAGATATATAAATCCCATATACTATACAAAACATTTCCTTTCGGAAATCATTTACTATAATAACAGTGTTAAAGTCCATCATTTCCTTATTTCTCGAAAATGTTTATTTCAACAATGAATGTTGAAATCTATGTATTCGATAATTAACACATTTTAAAACATCTTTAAACCATTTAAATCCATTTAAAATATCACTTCCCAAAAACATTTATTTAATTCAAAGATTTATTCACTGTCCAAAATCGTGAATAAGATCCATTTACCAAATCCAATATTTCTATTTAAAGGATTATTCACTGTCCAAAATCATGAATATAATTCTCTAACCAAATTTATTACTTCTACATATTCATTAAAGGATTATCCACTGTCCAAAATCGTGGATGAAATTCCTTTAATAAACTTTCGTATTTAACTTATCAAACTCAATCGATTTCGGATTTATAAAACAATGTTTATAAATTCCATTCATTATTTATACAAACTTCAATATGCAAAATTCCTTTATTAACCAATTCCATTTATATCTCTTTTACCAAAATCCAAATTATAAGTAAATTACTTATAATTCTCTTTTTTACAAAATTCGTTCATTTATAACTTCACAAATTATAAGTCTTATTCACTTATAAAATTCATTTATAACTCCATTTTAACATTTACAAAACTCCTTTACAATTCCATCACTTTGATTTTTAAAATATCAATTTTTTAAATCTTATATATAAACCGTTTATAATAAATTCAAAAATCTCCATTCAAACTATTTCATAAAATTATTAACTCCATATTTCAAAAATCACATTCTGATTATATTTCACAAACATCATAATTTTTATAACATAAAAATTATAACATTTATTTCTTTAAAATAAATTCAGTTCCTTATAAACTCAAAATTAAACATTTTCAAAATCACTTGAAAACCCATTTTAAATTTGGAATCGTCACTTAATATTTTTAAATTACCAAAAATAGGCCCAATGTTGCAACAACACTAAAAAACATCAATCACGGCATCCAAAACATCATATATCATATGATAACAGCATATATATCAATATCTATAAATAAACCAATACTGGTGGGAATCCAATTGGATCCCTTCAACCTGTTACCTACAAGAAATATACATATTAGAATATGTCTACAATGTCCACTTCAAAGCAGATGTGCGTACAAAAGATCATCCGCTCATACACGGGAACGTATAGGGTCCCATCTGCTCCAATAAGCAGGTTTATATCCAAATACCAATCAATATATAGACAATATATCATATATCATCCAAACAATCATCAATCATCATAAATAATATTTATTCTCACTTATATAAAAATATTGCTGAGTTGGAAAGAGTGAGTTGTACTCACTTTGGTTCCAATAGCAGTTGTAGTGTTTTATTCCGAATAAAATTAAACAGGCGTTTAATTTTATCCAAAATTTACACTTGCTCCAAACTAGCTCTAAAATCTAGCGCTCTTTAATACAGACTCAACGCAACTTGTTTCGTCAAAAACGGACCTTGTATGAAGAAGTTATGCATTTTTAAAGTTTATACGAATTAAAATATAATATACAAAATCTTTTTTACTTTTAAACCTTAAACAAATCATGCCCGTCCATTTTGATCAAAACAAATCTCGGCCGCTATTATCAAATCTAAAATCTCGGTCGTGAAACCCACCATGCCGTTGAATTTCAATTGAATTATGTCGTCACCACGCCGCACTAGAAGATAATCAAAAACCACCAATCGAACGCCTCCACCGCCCCTAACCCCATCGAACTCGGTGCATCCACGGCCGAGAAGTCGCCTCTCAAACACGACAACTTCTCCAGCAGTTTCCTCCTCGATCGTTGCGCCGCTCCAGATCTTAGTCGTTGGATTTACTAAACTAACCAAGCTCTACAATCTTCCTTTAGAAAGTTTTTGGTAATATAGGATGGATCAAGAGAAAAACAAGGAGAAATGTGAGCGTTTTCCAGCCGTTCGAAGCTAATGGCGGCTGGAAACCCTAGAGTTGATTAGGGTTTGCAAATAGAAAAAAAATAACGTCCTTTTATAGAAAATTTCACGACACTATTCACTCGAGATTTTTTCAAACTCCAAACGTAGCATGCCACCTGTCGTTTATAATGTTTTACCCTATTCTAAACACAATGGAATATATATCGAGAGCCAATTCGATCGTACTTGGAAGATAGGTTTTCAAATCGACTATTTAAATTTAAAATTTACTTGAACAAATTTCTATATGTTTTAGCTTACCACGACTAAACCGTAAATCCGATTGACACGGAATTTGAAATCCTACAATAATATAACATTATGGATCCAATGCAACTAGTTTCGATGAAATCTGAGATTGTTTGAAAAATGGCTGTTTTTACAGGTTAATTAAATATTAAACTATTCAATTTCTATAAATTAACTTTTAATTCAATTTTAAATGTTCTCTAACTTTATTCTAATTCAAATGGAATTTAATTCAAATTTATAAATCATTTTAATTCTCATTAAATCCAATTTCCAATTATTTCTACAATTTCAAATATTAAATTAATAATTTAATTATCCAATTTATCTAAATATTTGAAATATAAGTTATTCAGCTTATAAATTTTACTTTTGAATTTTTAAAATCAATTAAATATCTGAATTTCAAATGACTGAAATTCTAGGTCATTACATTCTTCCCTACTTAAAAGAATTTCGTCCTCGAAATTACCAAGTAAGAAAAAGTCACAAAATCCATTAACTTTAAAAACAATTCATTCAAACTAGATTACCAAAATCATTTAAACATTTTAACTTTTCCGAAACTCCATTTGTTAAACTTCTTACAAAAATTTCTCTAAGTTTTCAAATCCATTCATAGTTATCTTTTCAAAACCAACTAATATCGTTTAACTTTTAACTCAAAAATCAAAGTTATAGTTATCAAAAAAAAATCCAATTTTCTCGAAATTTTCTAATGCCTTAATTTTCAAAAATTTCTCCTATGTCTCCTTTGCGCGGTTCGATCGTAGTAGGATCACAACATATATATATATATATGTATGTATGTATGTATGTATCACAAGTATACATCTCATCTTTAAGGATGAGGCATCTCGTAGGGAAAAAAGTATAAAAGTACGATATGTAATCCGAGATATGTACCTTATATATTGTTAGCGAGCATATACGGCTAATATAGTGTGAAAGCAAGCTCCAAATGCGAAGCAAGCGCCATACACACCTACTAAACACTCAACAAATAAATGAGAAACACGTATATATGAAAGTAATATCAATATATAACATGTACCAATACCACAACTATATATGCTAATATAGAAACGCAATCAAAAGCAACAAATCCAACCATCAAAAAACTATCATCCAACTAACATCCAACAAACCAATATCTATCTAATAAAGCCACAACCAAATCAATATAAATTCACTTCTCATTAATATTCATTGAATTGATTTTCAATTTAAATCACATTTGATTCATTAACATTGGATTTTACTAACATTCATTTATCCATTTTCAATTAGTTTACATTCACTAATTCATATTCAAGTTGGTTCACTTCCAAATCAAATCAAATTCAATTCCATTTAAATTCACTTAACTTCCAATTTGAATTCAATTATATAGCTTTCAATTTCATTAATTCAATTTCATTAATATTTAATAAACTCTTATTTAATCCACTAACGCCCATCTAACAACCAATGCATAACCAATATAACCAAATTTATTTAATTTACTTCGTTTACATTCTATTTGGTTTAACACGTTTAATTTCAATCTGTTTAAATCTAATTGACTTTCATTCAATTATTCAATTTGGATTGAATTCTAATATTCACTATATTCACATTTCATTTACTAATTTATTCCATTAGTTCCCTTCATTCATTAATTCAATGCCTAATTCATTTAACAACTAAAGTTGAATTTCATTATATAACTCAAATTCATATTCATTTAATGACTTTATTTCGTTAATTCACCTTATTATTTCACTTTGAATATCAAATTCAACTTCATTCAACATTACTTAAGTTAAATTCATTTTCAAACATCATTTGTTTAACCTAATTTAAATTTCATCTCTAAGTCATTTTATTAACCTTTTTCAATTTTCATCTCATTATTAAAATTTTGATTTTGTTTTGCTTAACAAAAGTGTTTAACCATTTTAACAATTTGTTTTTACTTACATTTCGTCATTTTATAAGTTATGCAACTTAAACTTTCAAATTCATATTATAATCACTTACCACTTAAGTTTAATTTCCATTTCAATAACATATCTAATCCAGTTCAAATCCAATTCAATTTATTTAACTTTACTTTAGTTAAATTTCAAATCATTATTATGCTAACTCAAATCTATTTCAACTTTACCAAAGCTAAAAATCTTTATTTCATATTATAAGTCCAAATTCATTTCACTTATATTTACCAATTTCAACTTGGATTTTAAATTCAAATATGTTTATCACATCAAATGTGACGACCCGGATTTCAGCGTCCAAAAATCAACGTCCATACATCACCCGTATTCAAATGCCGCAGATTCAAACGTTGAAATCCGATTCGTCGGAGCTTATAACACATTAGGTGATAACAATACATCGGAAACAAATAATTTTATTGATACACAATATGTATAAAAAATGATACAATATCAGAGCCAATATACAACAGCGGAAAAGAAATAATAGAACTGAGAATAAGAGCAACAACAACGGAAAGAAATCTTCAACAGAGCTCCAAGAGAGAGAGAGAGAGAAATAAAGAGAGAATCGAACACTGCAACTCCATTGCCAAAGCTCCAAAGCTCCAAACCAAAAAGCTCGAACCACAATCATGCTTTAATTTAGCAAGTGTGATCCCAAATCCACAGGCTTCGAAGATTGCCAAAGATCAATATCTACATCTACTAGTTGAACTACTGATAACCTGACACTAGGCTGCCCGTGTGGAAAATTATGGACACCTAGAGTTTAGAAAGGGAACAATAAACTCCAAGTCAGTCATGGGACTGGTGTGAGCAAACAAAAACAGTTTTATTTTGAACAAAAGAAATAAAAAGAAATAAAAAGAAATTTGCTATCCTTTTTCGAAAATGAAACTACCATAAGGCCTCCCGCCACACACGTAATGCAATCGCATACTTGGGGGAGATTTCTCCTTTTGATAGTCAAACATGCTTGATACGCGAAAATCCTTTTGATATTATTATTAGTGCATGGTGTGAAAACATTTCGAAAGTATAATATTAATCTTAGCCAACATACGTACCATTATAGTGTGCCCACTATAGCTACCATGTTAAATGGTAGGTTCTACAACTAAAACCGTACAAGGCTCGTATTGAGTGATTGGATTTCCAACAAATGACCGAGGATAAGGAACTTCCTTCCCGAATGGGTACGCCTCTGGAGGGACGCCTCGAGAACCTAACTGGATCTCTGCCAATATAAGGCCGGGTTACCTTTGTAACTAGGTAACTAACTGTCACGAGTATGCCATCCCCCGGTCGTAACCAACCTTTATCTCGGGATTCACCAATAAATTCCAACAACCACATAAGTTAAAAATCCGGGCTCCATACCATTATACCACTTTTTATCCAAAAGAAAATGCACATACCCTAAGGGCCGCGACCCCCGTAACCTTGTTGCATCCTTCCTGTTTCGACCATTTCCGGTGTGAGGTTCGATGAAGTATCATCCCACAAAGCTACGCTTTTCACAAAAGCCATGATTCGATCAACCAATGATCAACACTTAGCATGCCACATTACCAAGTTAGGAATATATCACTAGTAACCATCAACTACATAACCTCTGAGCTAGTACGTCTTAGAGAAAGGTGTTAAGCTAAGTGAATAAATTCTCCGCCACCAAACAAAAATGTATTTGATAGAAACCATCTTCATATCTCAAAGTGTGACGTCAGACGTACATCCATACAAGTCCATCCTGGGTCTGAATGGAACCGAAGTCACTTCAAAAGAAGTCCTTGCAAATCCGGATATTCACAATCTCGATTGGACTCCCCATCACATATGAAGATCTCTAAACCGGAGGAACTCGGTGCAGATACATTTGACAGGTAATCCTTTCGTTCTCGAAAATACCTGGTCTTCAACACCATCTTCAAATGCAATCCATTTCGCCGTATCATTTATTTGGAATGAGTTTTATGACATAAAGTCCTCCCCTGGCTAATCCGAATAATGATCGCTTATTTTTTTAAAAACACATGGATACATTAGGATCTTAGTTAAGTCACAACTTTTTAGCCCAAAACCTTCCTTTTGGATGGTTTAAACAAATTTCCATTTTAAAAAAAAAATCCATCTTTAAGATCCATTTCAATTTGAAACAAGGTTTACCCAAATCTTTAACAAAGATTCATTCATAGCTTTCAAAACTATTTCCAATTTTATTCACCCATAACTTGAAATTCTTTCAACAAAAACTGGAAATTCTTTCTTTATGTGAAAGCTGTTATTATTTGAAAATAAAGTTTTTCGTTTCGGGAAAATCCGATTAAATTTGCTCAAGTTACAGCTTTTAATGTATAAATTGGAAAAATCAACGAATTGTCGTATCCTTGGCAAGCTCTATTTGAGTTAATTTCAAATTTCCAAAATAATTTTAATTTCAAAACTTCAACAAATCATATTATATTCAAAATAATTTTAATTCCAAATTTCCCTTTTTCAAAAGTTTTTCATATTTAACCCAAATCACTTCCAAACTATTTTGGATTCAAAATTCAACTTTGAAATTCTTTTACCATTTTGAATAAAATAGTATTAAATTCAAAACACCCAGGACTTAACCAATTTCCCATGAAATCCATATTTGTGTGTGTGTGTTTTGTCTAGGGGTTTCACAAGCTACAATAAAATATCAACCATCATAAATCCAAGCACAACAATATCAATAAGCGGTATAATCCTATAACGCTTATCTTTCATTCACAGATAAACAAGTAAATTCATCACAGATAAATAAATCACAGTTCGCAGCTCAATTCAAAGCAATTATATCATAGAACATTATATATCAGAGATATCAAACAATTCAAGGCATTCAATATAATTCAACCACCTATAAGCAAGACCAATTCATCACATAATTCATAATTAACCAAATAAAGTAATTACTTATGAATTAATTACCAACCCAGCTTAATTAATATTAATTAATTATCCCATAATTAATCACATAAATTAATTAACCTTAAAATTAATCACATTAATCAATTAACCCTTAATTAATTACATTAACAAATTAACCTTTAATTAATTATCATTTAATTAATTAATTATCCTTAATTACCATCATCAATTAATTACCCTTTAACTAATTTCATTAATTAATTAATCACATTAATTAATTATTCTTTGACCAATTACATTAAGTAATTGTCATCAAATTACTAATAAATGATCCTTTAATTATTTAGACCTTAATTAATTAAGATAAACTTTTAATCTTAATCAATTACTTAATTACATCATTAAATTATATTTGAAAACACTCAGGGATTTAGATCAAATAATTAACCTAATAAAATTACTTTAAATCAAACAAAATTCTAAAAAAAATTATACTTTAAATTTTCAATCTCTGAAAACTTGTTTGAAAACTTGATCAGTATTTTTATTGAAAACCCTTTAAAATTTGTTTAATAGATTTATCATTAACAAATGAATTAAAACATTTCATTTTCTTAGTTAATTACTTAATGATCATTTAATTTATTTTAAATAAACTTAATGATTAACTTAATTAATTCAAATTAAAATAAATTATATATAACTTTTATCTATACAAACATTTAAATAAACATTTATTATTTAAAAAAAATTGATTAAGAAAATCCTTTAAAATTTTGATTTGTTTTTACCTTTAAACTTGTTTTAATTAAAACTTGGTTAATAAACTAACCTACCCGAGTCTAACCCGAAGAAATACCGAGCCCAGACCTGAGTCTTCATCCTTCTTCTTCCTTTCCTTTTTTTTCTGTTTTGTTTTTTCTTAAATTTTAAAACCCTGTTATGCAGTTTAAACACTCGCGTAATCTACCCAACAACATACTCGAGCCAACACACGACTCTCCTGAGATCCCATCCGAGCCTAACCTGCTTCTTCTTTCTTCTAAAACTCAGCCACCACTGATACACAATGATAACTGTGCATATGCACCGACGATCGGAGCAACTCCGACTAACATCGATGGCTCCACCAAGTCGTCATCGAACATCTCAATCTATACGACTTTCCAGAATTCACGATGAACACCTAAATCAAAATCGAGAGCACCGAGCGCTACCTGGAATAAAACCCAGTCACTAGAAAACATATCGTGCCGTCTCCTCCGACCATCATAGACCACGCAATCACGCCCTAAGATGCTCCATGTCACAATGCTCCTATTCCCCTTGGTCCCATCCATTCCGATGCATCGCCGATGGCGAATTTCCTTCTGAAACTTCATCGACAAAAACCGGGTATTAAACCCTAAATCGACGTCGACGAGCCGCCTCGACAAACGATAAACGCTGCGACTATTTTTCCGATGATCTCCAACCTACTAGTGTACTCCAGCCTCAACCTCGAAGTCCACAATCCACTTTATCGCCAAAATTCGACAGAAATTCAATTTCCATTCAACTCCCAATATCGCTCGATTTATTAACGTAAAAATCTTGATGTTTCCATTAAAAATCATCATTTCTAGTTCGAATCCTAGTCTATAATCAAAACATGAAATTAACATAGTCAATTTCTTTGACTTGAAATGATTTTTACTGTTAATTCTCATTTTCAAAATATTTACTTAATATATTCGCTTGAATTTATTTTTAAAAATGAATTCTGGTTGATACTAACCCATTTTATTCAAAGATCAAATCCTAAAAGGATTGGAAGCAGAGGAATTGAATTTTGATCTTAATATAAGTCTATATTTTTTTTTGAACAGGGTGAATATGCCTGTACACATACATGCATACTCAAAATCTTTGTATATTCAGGCATGCAATCACATTTTACATTCATACAAACCATTTTCATAATCATATTTCCAAGTATTATCCAAACATCAAGATATAATAATAGATTCAAGAGGTTTGCACACATGGAAAATGAAACATAGAAGCTTTGAACAAAAATCTGGAAAACTGGAAAATGAATTTGATCTAAACTTTGGTTTTGATTTGCTGAATCTGCAACTAGATGTTGAACTTGAAACTTGTAATTTGATTTGCTTCAGGATTTTGATCTGAAACCTGGAATTTGTTTCAACCGAGTTGAATTTTTTTGCATGCTTTTAGGTTTGATTTTGTTTTGCATGGCTTCAGGTTTTAAATGATTGTTTGCTTTGAATCTTGATTTAAATTTGTTTTTAGGTTTTGATTTTTTTAGTTTGAATATGAAATGGAAAATGAGAAAGGGGTAGAGATATGTATATATAACTTTATTCTTCATTTTATTCATTAATTTAAAAATAAAGGAGCTAATGACACTTGTTTTATTTTATGATAAAATTGTTACAAATGGTTTGAATGCATGTTAATATCTTAACACTTGTTTAATACCTTATTATATGGTTTACACTTGTCATTTGCATGTATTTAAAGGTTTTAAATATGTTTTTATATTATTTTATCTTAGTTTTATATATTTTTATATTTTCAATTCATCTTTGTATATATATATATATATCTTATGTTTCAATATTTATTTATATTTACAAACCATATGTATATCATATATAAATTTTAAAGAAAATGATTTTAAATCTAATAATACCCTAATAAATACGCATATATATATATTTGAATTTAATCCCTAAATAGTTTATTTGAAAATTATTATATTAGATTCAAATCATAACTTTCCAATCACAATGTATATACATATACAGACACGCACACACACATTAACATTAGAAAACAAATTTCTATTAGTTTTAGAATATAGAGTTTTTAAATCCAATTTATTTTCAATATATTTATATTTGAATTTCAAATCAAAATTCTATTTATAATATATATATATACATATATATATAAACACACATCTTATTTTTTTTGGAAATATTCAAATTAATTTACCAATTAATCCAAAAGTTCATATTAATTATTAAATTAAATTTGGATAAAAAAGGAGATCGTTACAGATTCCCCCCTTAAGAAAATTTCGTCCCTGAAATTTGAAAGACAGGGAGACAACATGTGACGACCCGACTTTTTCTCCATAGAAAGTCATATCATCTTGAAGAAAGAAAGGGATAGAAAAGAGAAAAGATAGAAAAGAAAGAAGAAACAACATCAGAATCTCAACAGCGGAACAAATAAATTATATCAGTCACATAAATATTACATAGTATCATATACATCAAAGTTATACAGCTTATACAACACATACTAGACAGTTATAAACGCATGTCTAGTTATCAAAACTCAAATACAACTCAGAGAAACCAACACAGCGGAACACTATATATATCTACAACGTTGAAGCCTCCTGCTCCATTGCTCCTTTAGAATTCGTCAAAGCTAACCTGAATCCCTTGGCTACTCATAAAAATTTGAGTACCCAGGAGTTTAAGAAAAACATAAATAAATTCTGGGTCAGACATGGGTCTGGTGTGAGTAACATATTAAGGTTGCTTAACTTTGAAAAACCTTTGAAAACAAAAGGTATCACGTAAGACTTCCCACACATAAACATAAATAAGTTTTTACTTACGCTAACCAAAACATTTAATAGGAAATTCTATGATATTATAATAGGGTCTAGGGTTTTCAAGTAAAATACAGAAATAGCTGGAATGCTTATATCTCACATTCCAATATAGTTGGGCATAATCAATACGTACGGCTCTTATTGGAGATTGGATTCCATACAATGGCAGGGCTACTAGGGTACCGCCCGTCACAGTACGTAACGCCCCACCCCGAGACCCACCTTAGTAAAGAGAATTAATGAGTAATTCTGTCTACTAAAGCGGAGAATATGGCTGGTTAAGGGCGACCATCTATAACTTTGTCTTAAACATCTACTGAATACGTCGATAAATGCACTATGATTTTTCTTTACTATCTCAATGGATCGACATACACAATAAATGCTTCATCCAAATCTATAGTTGGCTAACGGATCTATCAGAACAAAATAGCATAACTAAATGTAAAGCACATCACAGAACAGTAATCAACATCATATATATACATATACACTGATACATGTTTAGTACAATACAATATGAATACAATAAAGGTGGTATTCGACCACACTATATACATGGAATCGAATATAAATACATCAGAGTCAAGCGGAAAGAAATATAAACCACAAAAGTGCTAGGATGATATCCAAGCAGATGCATCAAAGCAAAGTCCCGTAACTGATAGCTAACCTGAAACAACTCGGTCTGACCCGAGTGATAAACACACGGGTCAGGCAACTGAATCTTATCGTTAGAAAGGAATACGATAAGGTAAAGAGAAGAGCTTCGCAACGGGATAACATAAGTAGGTATGAACATCTAGGGTTGATATCAAGTAACTTCACTATGTCTCTATGGTGGTTTGCATATACACATACTTGGGTTAATCTGAAGGAATTCATGTATATGATATAAGGGAAAACATTCAAACATTATCCATGAATAAATAAATCTCTCAAGTCGTATATAAATCCCAAGTATAAATCCATAAAATTCGAAATCACCGAAATCCTCAAAGAAATCATATTTGCCTTACTTACATCTATAAGGCTAGGTAAACACATCAAAAATGGTGAAATCGAAATCATCATAACTCATAAAATAAATCTCATATTGTCCAATTATTACATGCAAAAGCATGTTGCACACGCTATTTACCAGTACTGTTCACCATCATGGTACCATATCCATCTCTCGACCGGAATCCTCATCTCGAATTAATCCGGTCTATGACGTCATCTATATTCTCCCCGAACACCCGCCATCAAAAGTGATTGGAGCACCTCACTCCAATCGGTGTCCGCTGAGTCCCCGCCATCAAAAGTGATCGAGTCAAGTATTACTTAACCCGATCGGGACTCTAAGTACTAGTAGTTCTCCCAGAATGTGTCAACAACTCTCGGATAGTAACCCAGAAAGTGGTAACGTATGTCCCATGCCATACGCTCTCACTTAGCGGTTTTCTAGCCGCTAGTTCGTGCCACACTAAGAAATCATCAACATCATCAAAAGAATTGCCTCATGTCATCGGCATATGGTATAAGATGCTAAACCCGTCTCATCTCATCGACGAGTAGAAACTCCATAAAAACATCAAACTCATCAAATTCCATCAAGATCTTGCCTCATATCATTGGCAAGTATATCTCCATCAATATAGTCCTAATCTCGTATATACTCCCGAATAGGAGATCTCGGACTATACGTATTAGCCAAATGGACTAATATTATCTCAAACTCATACCATAATGTGGTTAACATCAAGGAGGAAATCAAATGATTCCTCAAAATCGTTTCGGTAGTACAAGTCCGAAATTAACCGATAAAGTAAATACTCAAGTCCCATACCTCGTGGATTTACTAAATCGTTTAATTTATTTCCTTATATGTCCGAAAAAGCATCAAAGTAATTAAAGTAAATAAAATTAATTATAATATATTTTACTAGAGAAAACGGGATTTTAAACCAATTTATAGAAATTTATCTAAAGGATTTTGAGTGAAAACCCATCATCTAAAGAATTTTAATGATTTTTGAAAGCCTAGAAAATAAAGAATAATTTTTTAAAAACCTATAAAAATGTATAAAAACATTTATTGCTCAAACCATGATTTTAGAAGATTTTATGCAATTTATTCGGATTTTTAAAACTCAGAAAAACATCAATTTGCAATTTAATCGGCAAAAACCGATTTTCAAATTTTAAATCGAATTTAAAACCAATTTAAATTCAAGTCACATTCTAAATTTACTAGTCCATTGCTGGACAAAAGAATCAAATGTTAGCATCAAATTTCGTAGTAAAATTCTTGCAAAAGCATGCAAATGAAATCATCAAAGTCGAACAATTACATCAATATTGGGGCAGTTCATAACAGACCAACATTGCAAAACATCAATTTTCCACCATGCAAACTTCGAAATTATACAAAACACAAAATACAAAAATTGTAGCCAACAGCCTCAGGTTTCCAAAACTTAATAAATTTTGATATTCCGATCAGTAACGAAGAAGTTATGATCGAAATACTACTAAGAAAGAAATTATTTGCGCTGCCTGTCAGCACAGGACAGCGATGAAAATGCCAATTTTCCACTATGTAGACTTCTAAATCAGTCAAAACCGAAAACATGAAAGTTTTGGAATATTTCACAAGGATTTCAGATCATCCAAGAAATCAAAATTATGATAAGTAACACAAAAGTTATGGCAAAAACACTAACCAGCCACTAGAATATTCTGGGCTTAATCCCTCTCGGATTTTCATTTTTGACAGCAACTAAGAAGGTCCAAACGGACTCAAAACCTAATGAAAGTTAACATGAACAAACTATAATCAGTCCTCTACAATCTGAAAAAAGAGTGGCATCAATACGACACCGGATGAGCCAGATATGAGCAAAACAAGACAGGGCATTTTCAGCATCAATCAATATAGAACAGAGGTAAAATTCAACCTATTTAACCAAATATTTCAAGCAAGAGATTATTTGCTGCTGAAATTTGTTCACTTACAGTTGCTATAAGCCTTAGCTTACCTATTAGCAGCAAAAAGATCATGATTTAGGCTTGAAGATGAAAGTTTTCAACTCGAATTCGCCTTTGCCGGACCTATGATTGCTGAAAATAGGCATGCAAGAGAAGATAAATTACAAAACAAAAATTACAATAAACAAATATTGATTTCTCCTCAAATTCAAGATAGAGAAGGATGGAGATTACCTTCTTATTGAATTAGACCCGAATTTCTATTGATTTAGCAAAGAATTTTATTAATTATGGCTAGGGTTTGAGAAGGCAGCCATTGTTTCTAATTTTTGAACTTCTACCGTTCCTTTTCTCAAATGAGCAAAGGAGGAAGAAGTGTACGTACTTCTTTCCTGGCTCCAGAAGTTTCTCTAGTGGATATTGGGTTTGGGCTTAACCCAATGACCCATATTAATTTTACTTAGGCAAAAATTTGTTTAAGTTTATTTACACTTATACAATGCTTAAATCTTCATAACTTCTACATTTTTAACCCGTTTTTAATGATTTTGGATGCATTGGATTCGTTATGTCATCTAGTTTTTAATGAAATTATCAAAACATAAGTTTTAAAAATTTTGTTATTAAATTTTCATTTATTACTCAATTTATCCAATTTTCCCATAATTGCAAAATAAATTGCAAATTTAATACAATTGGTTAAATAAAAAGATGTTGTGTACCCAAAACAAAACAAATACATGCTTAGACATTATTAAATTATTTCTCACATTTTTAATCATAGTTATCATGATTAATTATTTTATTAACTCATTCTTATATATATATATATATATATTTAATTAATAAAATGACAATATTGGCAAACAAGCACAATATTGTACAAATTATCAATTTAATCAAATGTAGTCAATTAACTACAATCAAATTCATGAAATAAAGTAGAAACTTTATTTCACTCATGTCCATCATTTTTTTTATACTCAAAGAAGATTATTTTTTCTTCTTATTTCCCACATTTTATTTTACAATAAAATGTATTATTGGTTTTAAAATTACCAATATGATTTCCCCAACCCAAACAAAATTCCATTAATTATTCCAAACCACTCCAACCATCGAAATGGAGTGATTAATTTATTTTGTTACAATTCATTAGCCCAAAAATTCAAATTCATTATGCATATGATGATTAAACAATTATTTAACAATTTTCTTTGTATTTAACAAAGAAAAGATGCAATTTGACAATAAATTACATTATCGCCAAATCGTACATGTTAATTGAATATAGTTGCATCTCTATATTCAAAATTCATGAAATAAAGGAACAACTTTATTTCACACATATGTTTATTACTATTAATACAATAAAATCTTTCTACTTTTATTTTCCTTTTTATTTTACAATAAAAGGAGAATATTGGAATAAATTGCCAATATTCCTTTAATGCTCCTACTAAATTCCATCAATGACAATTTCCAACTCAAAGATCACAATTAAGTTGTTTACTTCATCTTTCATTCATCTTAAATTTGCTTCAATCATTTAATTTGAAATAAACCTTATTTTATATTGTTCTCCCAAAATTTATTCATATTATATTGTTTATTCCAAATAAACAATATAATTCATCGTTTTCTTCCAATTAATTCAATTAATTTCAATGTTAAATTATAATATTCATTATAATTTAATATTTACGGTAATCTCCAACCAGGGTTGTTACACAGTACGTGGCCTAGATCAACGTACCGAGGATTCACCCAAAATCCCCAGCAACACAAGGCTGGAACCATCCCTTACTGGATAGTCCCAAACAAGACAACTCCAGCAGTTGGAGCTCACAACTTCCCACACAGCCGAATAAAAGAGACCTCTAGACAGGTGAAAATCTCGTCCTACTTGGGTGCTACCCACTTAGCCTTGCTGCACCTTCCCTGTTTTAGCCATTCCCAGTTGATGAGGCTTGAGGCTACGATTACCTTTATAGAACACATCTATCTTAGAATGCTCATTTTCCACCTGACGATGTTCCGAAAGCATTCAAAGTACCCCCTGATCGTCATATTATGGACCGTGTGGTGGTACCGTTGAAATCGAAATCCCTAATATGGACGGCCGAGGCTTCTTCATTTTTTTCTGGTCAAATAATGCATCAAATCGAAAATTGAATTACAGCAGTAGATTGCACCCGTCGAGAGAATTCCAATGATATATTATATGACATAGTTTGAGAGTTTGAATTTTAAAGTTGATTTTGAAATCGAAATTAGGGTTTCGGTTGTCTACCATTGAAAAGAGGAGATGAGAAATGAATATATGTACAGACAATTGAAAATAAAGGCTGCTAGGGTTTATAACGGCCTATATATAGGCAGAGATAGATAATCGAATGGACAAGAATGGATGGTATAGATCGAATTGGTTGAAACGAGTACGCTAACCCGAAAGCCCGTTTCGTTCCTGAAACGAAAATATGTCGTCCAATATGTCGAAATATAGGTTTTCAATATTTTTAAACTTAATGGACTAAGTTCCAAACCTCAATTCCATTGTAGATAGAAGTTAGCTTTTAAAATCAAATTATATTCATTAAAATTCCATTGATCGATTTCTGCGCGTTTCAAGCTCGCACGACCAAACGATAAGTCTGATTACTACGAAACTTGAAATCTTGTATTAATTCAATATTATGGATCCAATAAAGCTGGTTTCATCGAAATTCGAGACAGTGGCCATGTTAAATCACTTTTAAATTCTGCATTAAAAGTTTAAAGTTTTCACATTCTTGATTAACCAAAATAGGTAAACTTTTACAATACAGTTTTCCATGTTAAATCCATTATTTGAATATTACATAATTTTAAACGTTCAATTACAACTATAATACAATCCCAGTTAATAATAATTTAATTTCAATCAATTTCTTTTATTTCGATTTACTCCCTTATTATTCAATCAACCATCACCTTATGAATATAATTAACATTAGTTTACATTTTATTACATTCATATTCTCCAGTTACCGTCCTTTACCAGATTAACTGCAATATACATTACATTAATTCCAATTGATTTACAATTAATTTCAAACGGATTAGATAGTAAGATGGTAATCAATCAATTGTTATACATTAATAATTCACCTCTATTCCTATTTTTTACAAACAAGATTGATAGATTACTTACCAAACATCGATTCATTCTATATGAAGAAATTTCAATTAATTACATATAATTTGTCCTTTTTAATACAACATTGAATTTATTCCTTATTTACAAATATAACTAATTTAACTTTACAATTATTTCAATTAATTTAAATTACATTAAAATAATTGTCAATAACATTCAAACAACATTATTAAATCATGTTCTAATTATTTTTCTCACAAATAAATCATATATTTTAATTTCTTCCAATATTAAATTTTAAAAACTTAATAGTTTTAATTATCAAAAATAACGGGTCATTACATTCTCCCCCACTCAAACTTTTCGTCCTCGAAAAGGAACAAGAAGGAATTAAGAAACCTGATATAATTTTATCTAGAAATAATCAATTTATAAACAACTAATTTACATAATTTAGTTTAAATAAAATTTGAAAATAACTCAATTTTTACAAAAAAAATTCTAAGTCTTAAATTTACGAAAAATTTCGTTAGGGTCTCCTTTGCACGGTTAGGTCTGGGAAAATAATATCAATAATTTCAATATATATATATCATATTTTAATAATAAACATCCCAAACCATGGAAAAAAATAATAAAATATTGTTGCAAAACCTTAATCCGAAAATGTACATATTTTTCGGGAAAAATAACTTTATTTATGAAACCAAAAGCAGTAGTTATTGCTTCCATAAACCTTTATTTCACTTATATAATCCAAAAGAGTGAGAATTTTGTAAAGGAGAAAATATTTAGTTGTTTCAATTAGTAACAAAAGCAATACAACACAAACATATGCAAACAAAACATCACGACCATTATATGCAATAAGGAATCAATCATACATCCATAGCAACCAAAACTAATGGTTTATTTAGTTTCAAAAACTTCTCATCGTTCAAGGGTGATAAATAAACTACTAAGTGTACCTTACGCTCAACAGCCCTAGATAATTACTTAATAGATTATTCATACATCCTTAAACAATTTGAAGTATTATTTCTCGCACTTCCCATCAGCCAAACAATATAGAATTTAAATGTTATTTTAGTTTGTTCTATGCATTTCCTTTATACCTTTTTATTTATTTTCAGTTTCCATTCATAGCAGATCATCTTTTATGAATTTTGATTTGGTTATTTACATAATATATTTCTCATTCAATATTTGAAATCATCATTGAATACATTGTTAATGTATTACATACATTTCATTTATTTTCAATTTATTCATACACGGTTATCACTTGCATTTATTTATTCACATAGATTATTTCAAACTCAATTATTTCGAACATCAATAAATCAATTCTTAAACTATTACATAAGTTTCTATGCAAATTTGATTCACAGTTATTATTTGCTTACAAAACTTGATTTTCATTTAATATTAATATTCATTAGTGAACAAATTCATACTTAAGTTTCTTAACCCTTAAATTTACATTCATTCCTTCATATATAGTATCATTTAATATTAAATACATTTATGAATCATTTCATCTGTAATGACCCGTAATTTTCGATAATTAAAATATTGATTAACTAAGTTTTGGAATTTAATGCTGTGAAAAATATAAATTTAAGATTTAATAATAAGGATAATAACTAGAATGAAATGTAATAATGTTAATTTAAGGTAATTGATAACTACTTTAATGTAATTCCAAGTAATTGAAATGATTGTAAAGTTATAATTGGTTATAAATTGTAAATAAGAAAATAAACCAAATGTTGTAATAAAAAGAGAAATTATACGTAAGTAATTGAAATTTGGTAACATAGAATGGTTAATCGGTATGTGAATTGATTAGCTTAGCTTGTAAACAATAAACATAGGAATGGATTTGAATTGATAAGTTGTCATAATGGTTTAATTATAAATTCACTATTTAATTCTTTGAAATAAATTGTAAATCAATTGAAATTAATATGATTAAATGTTGTAGTTAATGTGGATTAAGATGGTAATTGTAGAAGATTGATGTAATAAAATGTAAACAAATGTTAAGTATATCCATGAAGTGTTAGTTGATTGAATAATAAGATTGAAATCAAGATGCATGAATTTATTGGAATTTAAATTATAATTTAATGAATTTATATCAGTTATAATCAAGCACTGTAAATTGTGTAATTTTTAATATTGAATTAGACATGGAATTTGTTTTAAAAGATTTATAAATGTCTAGGTAATAAAAAAATGACAAAAATGATTAACTTTTAAATTTAAATCTAAAAGGTGATTTAATCAATTTAATAATAATTTATCTAATTAACGTGAAAACAGCTATTTTGTCCACTGTCTCAAATTTCGACGAAACCAGATTCATCGGATTCGTAACGGTGAATTATTGTAAGTTTTCAGCGATGGGACTTATCGTTTGATCATGTGGGCTTGAAACGCTTAGAAATCAATTTAATGAATTCAATTTGAAATAAGATGATTTTAAAAGATAACTTCTTCATACAATGGAATTGGGACATGAAACTTGTTCCATTGATTTTAAAAATATTAAAAATGTCTATTTTGATATATGGGCTGACCTACTTTCGTTTCGAAGACAGAACGGGCTTTTCGGGTCGTTATTGTCGTTTCGAACCAATTTGATATATTCATTCATTCTTATCGGGCCTTGTCTATATAAATAATTTTTTCCTAAACCCTAGCAGCCTTTTATTTCTACCTATACGTATAATCCTATCTATTTATTCTTCCTTCCTCCAATGGGAGAAACCATGTTCCAATTACAAACCCTAATTCAATTTCAAATCGAAAGTCAAACTTCTCAAAACCCTATCATATTATATGCAGATTCGAAGCTCTCTATGAGCAAAACTCAAATCTGCTATTCGTTTTTGCAACTGAGTTTTGGTTTGCTCGGTATTGGCCAAATCATTCTCGACCGTTCATTGTGGTGGGTGTTCATTGTTGATAGATCATCGATTAGAGGGTACTATCGCGTAGAGATTGACTAGGGAATTGCATCCATACTATTTGTTTGCCTAGTTGATGGTTCGATCGGCCTGGAAAATTCAACTTGGGTTACAAGTCCAGGCGGCGGCTGGGTAAATTCAACGCCGATCGACGGGGTTTCGATCGATTGTAGGCCGTCGAGGAGATGTGGGGGATGTCGCATTGGCCTTTGGTGCAGGGGGAGGCATCTCGATCGACGACATGTGAGTTTGTGGGTGACGGCTCTAGTGTAACGACCCACCTTTTTGGACGGGTTAAATCCACAATAAGCCACACATGTTAGACTCAAACAATTCAAAAGGGAGGATTCTTATGGGGTAATTAAGAAAAACACAGATAAAGAAAGAAAACAAAACACAGAATCCCACAACGTAATGACAAAATATAATAATCAAATAAACAGTTCATGAAGCTGTTTACAAATAATACTTGATTACACTTTACAATAAGATCAGAGTTAAATACAACAAAAATAAATAAATAATGCAATGGATCAACTTGATGCAGCTAAAAAGAAACATAAGAAATAATAATAGTACTAAATCCTAGTCTTCGTCGTCTAGAAAGCAATCTTCCATACATTGAAAAGCTCAGACTAACTCGAGCAAATTGAAAAGGAAAAACGTTCGAGTCACTGCTAAAAGATCTTATGTAAGTTAAATCAACTGTAAATAAATATGAGTGTAACGGTGAGTGCAATAACTTAAGAGGTGTTCGGGATTATGATCCGTTAAACTATCTACTATGTAATATAATACGCTATTATAATAGTGTCGACAGTAAAGCAAAGTATTAAAATAGTGTTGAGGCATTACCCATATCTCCCTTAACGCATTTTTATGTATTCCTGTAGTCTATACAGATCATGTAAGCCCCGCTAAACTGATGTGATACTCAACGAGCACTCTATAGGTACAGTACAAACCAAACTCGTAAAAGGCGCGATAAGGCATGTGACACGGCACGCGAGGTATTTCCAGGGTAGGATTCTACCATTTGCACTCCTGGGCTGGTGGTAACGCATAGCAGCTACTACCGCCCACCTCGAAACACACTTCCATAATCAAAATCGAAGGGTGGCCACCGAATCAATCATAATATGACGACCCGCCTTTCATTCCATAGAAAGACATATCGTAATTTAGAAAGAAATATGTAGAAAAGAAAATAGATAGAAAGAAAGAACTAAACAATATCAGAATCTCACAGTAGAATGGAAAAATATATATTACATCACATAGATATTACATAGTAATTATTAATACCATACATCATAGTCATTTAGTTTTACAAACATCACATTAGACAGTGGTGATGACCTGTCCATCCATTACAACCTAAAATGCAACAAAGATACTAATACAGCGGAATAGATACATCTGGATATGCAAAAGTCTCCTCCTCCAAGCCTTCCTTCAAAATACGTCAAGCCAACCTGAATCACTTGGCTACTCATAAAATTTTTAGTACCTAAGAGTTTTAGGTTGGCTTGACTTATTTTGAAGGAAGGCTTGGAGGAGGAGACTTTTGCGTATCTAGATGTATCTATTCCGCTGTATTAGTATCTCTGTTGCATTTTGGGTTGTAATGGATGGACATGTCATCACGACGGTCTAATGTGATGTTTAAAACAAAATGACTCTGATATATGGTATTAATGACTACTATGTAATATCTATGTGATATAATATATATATATATATATATATATATATATATATATATATATATGATTCTGATATTGTTTAGTACTTTCTTTCTGTCTATTTTATTTTCTACCTATTTCCTTCTAAATTACGATACGTCATTCTATGGAATGAAAGGCGGGTCGTCACACATAAAGTCAAAATATGGTATCTAAGAAATGCGCCCGGTCAGAGGCATGACCTCATTTGGCCTGGTATAGCTCCTGTTTTAGCCACATCAAGCTGACTCGTGGGAGTTAGGGCTACGTAAATAGCTCATACAGAAACGTTCGCCAAACCACTTTGCTTCATTCGGGAATCTCCACCACGTACACGGTTGTTAAAGTGGTTTTCGATATTGGTAGAGAGTATGACAATATCCGATCCCATTCTCTTTAACGACCAAACGCTTATTTCATGTCGGATGGTTCTTTTAGATTTCCAAAACCATTCCATAATTGATATCAAAATATCAATACAATTCAAACCATATCCCTTTCAAAATCATATTCACCTTTGAAATCATATCACATTTGAAATCATATCACTTTCGAAATCATATTTTCTTTCAAAACCATACTTTCCAAAATATTTTAAAACTTCAGTTAAAATTATAATATTTACTCGGAATATGTTATTTCACTAGAAAATATCATTTCAAATCTCAACTTAGGTTATATCATCATTTAATCATATTCCTTGTTAAAACAAGGATTTAAATATAAACATTTCCACTTTAAACAACTGAAATTTAGAAATTTAGATAGTTATAAATAGTTAAAATAGTTTAGCATAGTTTAAAAATAAATTTTAAAATAATCTGAAATACTTTAAAGTAGTATAAATGGATTATCATAGTTTTTAATAGGTTTAACATAGTTTGAATAAATTTAAAATAGTTTAAATAGGTTTAAAATGGATTAAATAGATTTAAAATAGATCACATAGATTTAAATAAATTAAAACTGATTTAAAATAAATTAAATGGTTAATTTGATTGAATAGTTTAAAATAGATTAAATTGTTTAATAGTTTGAAAATCTTATGTGATAACCCGGATTTTGAATAATTGTTAATTGGATAATTAATCGATTGTAAACTATTGGGATACTAATTTTATCTGGATAAAACAAATAGTTTTGATTATTAATGATGTCCGGATGTATGTATAAGTGGATTTGAAACTATAATAATAGTTGAATTAAAATGATGAATTTAATAGTAAATTTATAAAAATATATAAATAAATGGATGCAAATTTTATAATATGGGAAAATTTAAAATGATACATATGTATAATATAAGTGTGAAGTAGGATATATGGAAATTGACAAAGGGTTGTATACTTTCTTTTAAAAATTTCACATGAGAATAAATTAGTTTATAAGCATAAAAAAATTAAGACTTTCAACCATTTGTAAGTCTTGTATACATACAATTTAACATTTGTAAGATTGATGACATGCAAAATTACATGTGGCAGTATTTTCTTTAAAATTTAATTATAACAAAATGTTGAGAACCAGGCCAATTTCCTAGTTCAAAAACTTTGATTCTTAAAAAAACGAAGAAAAACTAAAAGATGAATCAAAACTCAAACCTGAATCAAAAACCAGAAATAATCAAAAATCAAAACAAAATTCAAATTTGAAAGCAAGGAATCAGCAAAACAGATCAAGAAAATCCTGTAACCAGTAAAGCAAATCATAGAAATTCAAGCTGAAGCAGATTCAACTCAGACAATCAAGTGCAAATGAAAGATAAAAGAATCAATCAACAACATATTCTCCAGATCAGAGAGGAAGCCATGTTCCTCTGTCTTTTCAAAAGGTGAGTAACCTTATTTTCAAAACATGAATATAGATATTGCTCTGTTAACATTAAATGTCCATTTCAGTTCAAAAATCCATATGTTTGATTTCTAGATTAAATCTAATGACGTTGTAAACTAGGGAAATGTTTATTTTTGTATGTAGTTTAAGTTAAAAATATTTTCATGAATGATTTATGCTGTGTAATTAGCTCGGTCTTGTTTTACAGTAAAAATCATATTTTTGTAAAATTTTTAGTTTAATTGAATCAAGGATTTGAGTATGCATGTTGATTTCCCTTGCAGAAATAGGATTTTTAGTGGTTAAATTATGATTTTTAACAACCTAGATTGTAATAAATTTGGGAATGAACATTTTTAGTCAAAAAAATATTTTTCGGCGATCTCATCGCCACGGGGAGGCGCGGCCAGTACTGGTAGGTGCTGGTTTGGGAAAGATGATGACCGTAGCCAAAATTTGAATGATGACTGGATGAGGGGAGCATTCGAGTTTAGGGTTTAAGAATGGCTTTAGAAGCCGACGAGCACGATCGAAATTTGGAGATGATGGAGCAACCGGAATCCGAAGGGCTTGGCAAAATGATAGTTGCATGGGTGAGCTTCCGGCCGAGATGGGAGTCGTGCGATGACGAGGACAATCGTCGTTGAGGTGGGACGATTTGTAGAGATAGATTGGTTTTCGGTTCTGGAAAAAAATTCGAGCAGTCGATCGAATTTTCGATCTGAAGGTTGTGGGTCTTCGGCGATGAGGCTTTTTGGGTTGAGAGTTGATGAGTGTTTCGGTGGCGATGTCGCATTGGTGTGATGGTCGGAGTTGGGGGCGTGCATGTGCACAACGTGCACGAGGGATGTCTGCTCTAGAACCAGGATTGAACGAGAAGAAGGAAATCGAGTTCGATCTGGGGTATATTGGGTTGTGGCGTTGCAGTGTTCGCTAGCGAATGTTTTGAGTATTGACCGGAGATTCAGTAACGAATCTGTATTTAGATAATTTGGGAAGGGATGTCATTGTTTGGAAGGGGGGTAGCGAGAAGAAGAAGTTTGATTGGTTGGGTTTCAGGTTGTTTACTTGCTGTTTAGTGTTTGGGCTTTAGGTCGTTGCTTGCGTTGAGATAATTAATTAAGTCCAGTTGATTGTGTCTTTGGATTTTGGTTTCTTTATAGTAGAATTTATTAAGTAAAGAATTTGGTTTCAAAGTAAACAAGTCCAAACAAATTGACTTTCCAAAAAATTTATTAGGAATAATGATTTGAAATAAATATTTTAAAACCAGTTTTAAAAAGATTGTCTAAACGAATAAGTTACAAAGGTAAGTGTAATCCATGTTCCAATGCAAGTTTTCAATGAGTTTGAAATGTTTTAAAATTTTTCTGTTTATAAGTAATTATTATAATAAGTAAATTCCTATATGATTCAGGGATGATTTAAATATTGAAATTTAATAAAGTATCAATTATTTAATAAGAGATGATAAATTGATTTATGAAATCAGTTTAGAAAATAATTACTAAATATAATTATTAAGGTAATTAATAAAGGTAACTTAATTTGTGTAATCAAGTTAAAGATTGATTTATTAATATGATTAATTAATTAAGGTAATTAACTTAAAGATGATTAATTAAAATTAATCACTTAATGAAATTGATCTATAATAATGAAAGTAATTAAAAGATAATTGCTTAAAGAAATTCATTAAGGAAAGTAACTAATGGGTAATACTAAATGTGATTTATTTAATGATAATTGCTTAATGAAGTAATTAAGAATTAGTTACTTAGTGTAAATAATTAAGGATTGATTAATTAAGGAAATTAATCAAGGGTTAGTTAGTTATTGAATGTGATAAATAATCAATGAAAGTGGTTATAGGATAATTAATTTGAGTAATTAATTAATGATAAATATAATAAATCATTCTTAATTACTTTATAAGAATAATTAAGAAATTATTTAATGTGTTAACTGAAGGTAAATTAATTTGTGTAATTAGTTAAGAGTTAATTACTTATTGTGATTAAATGGTAATTAATCAAAAATGATTAATTAAGATGGATAATTAAAAGGGTTTAATTAATTGGTTTGTAATTAATTAATGTTAGGTAAGAATAATCTAAGTGATTAAAGAATAGTATTTAATTTGATTAGAGATAAATTAAATAAATTTTAGAGGTGATCAATCTTGCTTACGAATGATTGAATGAGGTAAATGCCTTGAATTGGTTGGTATCTCTGATATGAAATGTTTTTATGATATGAGATGTTTGAGTTGACAGGGATAATGTGGTTAGCTATCGATGATAAATTGCTGTGGAAAAAGTTACATCCTATATTTAAAGTTGATTTGTATTTCACTTGAATAACTTGGGTTAAGATGACATCGGATTCGAAGAGACCGGAATCGGGTATTTGTTTATACCCGAATCCACTTCGATTCTTTATAGATTGATATGTGAAATCAATAGGCTGGAATGAAATGATTTACGTGAATTGGACCATTTAATCTAAGTTTTGGTGCTTAAAAATTGACATGGAGATATAAGTGTTGTCAATAACAAATTGTGAATTGGCAAATTGATACGAGTTACCCCGGGTTTAAGTATATTTTATGCATTAGTATTTCTTATTAGATGGGTTTACTCACGCTGGTTTCCAGCCTGACCCGGGTGTTACTCTGATGTAATGCTCGGGTCAGACCGAATATTACAGATTTTCAGGTAAGGGCGTTCTAGAGCTCAGGAGACGAGCTGGATGGCTGGAACATATGGAGTGTTTACCGCTGTGATATATTATTGTATAATTCGAACATGTTGTTTAAAACTGTCCAGTGATTAGTAATGGTTGTAACTCTGATGTATAAATATAAGTGTACTGATACAGTTCTTCTTTTGTAAACTGTTATTATGATATATTATATTTTGATTCGCTGCGAATGTGAGGTTTCTATGACTTGTTCCTGTTTCTTCATCTTTCTCTTTCTTTTTCTTTTCTAACTATCTGGAATTTTCGGGATTGAAATTTTTATGTCGTTACATCTTAAAATCAGGATTTTTAAAATAATATCTCTTTACACAATTTATATTAAAATGAATTAATATCAAACTAGACTATTTCCTTCATTTCAACACATCTGGACTACATCCAGCCTTCAAATTTCAATTTAAATCCTTTAAACAATTCATTTAAACCAATTCCAATTTCAACATTTAAAGCTTGAATTTTCGAAAATAATTCAGTTTTATATAGATCAAATTTTATTTCAAAATTTCATTTAATTAAATTCAAATTTTAAGGATTTAAAACCGTTTAATTTAACCAATTCGGTGTCCCTATATAATTCTCTACCCTATGGTCAATTGATTCGGATATTTATCATTTCAGTTCGTAATTATTTTATATTTACGGATATATATCATTTCAACCCGCAATCCCGAATTTAATTACAAATCAATGAAATCGCTTGAGTCTATCATTTCAACTCATAACGATTTCTTCCTAATCTATCAAATCATTCAGGTATGTATCATTTCGACCCATTGGGAACTTGCAGTGTTATAACAATATAGAAATATAACATCCAATCATCCATTATCAAAAATCCAACATCCATCAAAATCATCATTCAAATCAAACAATAAACATCAATAGATAACTGATTATCATTTACAGGTATAAAATGGTAAATTAAAATTTAATATTAAATTAAATGGCGATTATATTCAATAAATTCAAATTTAACTGGAATGATAATTTAAATATACCAAAAATAAACCAATCAGTTTCTATTTACATCATAAATTCAATTTAACTAACATAAGATAATTTTTTAGCTGTGAGTGGGTTAAAACACTCGCCTTTGATTCAAATCGATTTGAAATCCAAAATAAGGCCCGAAATTCGACAGTCTTAGAATTCGTCGAAACTAGTTCCACAATGTTCAGAATTTCAATATGATCACAATAGAGAAAACTGCGCATGAATCCGACCTCGTATGCTAAAGTTATAATCGTTATAAGATTTAAAATTTGAATTTAATTTAAATAGAATAAAATAATATCGATCGCCACATCACCTACAGTCACGCGACAAAACTCGAAGTCGAACCCAAAAGCCACCCCTGCAACCGACTTTGTCCATCCATCACGCATCCCACCGACCACCAGAGGCCTCACACCACCTGTAACGTGCTCGCCTCGACAAGACGCTCTACCTCTTGGCCGCCGGTCCACGTCCGGTGCCCTAAAGTTCATCGCTGTCGTTAGGGTTATCGAACTCTAACTCGCCAAATACGATCAACTCTGGCAAAATTAGCCAGCAACACAGCCACTAATCGATTCCTCCTCATGATCTCCACCCAACTCAGCCATCAATTGCAAAAATCATCGCCAAAAATAGATTCGCCCAGATCAACGGTCCCGGTTCATGATTGATCCCTTTGACCGAAATTTGTGATTGATCCGAGCATAGTTATGAAAAAAGACACCACATGCTTACTCGATTCATCGATATCTTCAAAACCATATGTAATTTTACATAGTGTAGAGAGTTTTAATTTTTCGATTTGATTTTGATTTGCAATTGAATCTAGAAATTTGAGTTTTTGCCATTTGAGAAGGGGGAATAGACAGATGGAGTTGTATATACGTATAGTAGAAACTGAAAGGCTGCTAGGGTTTGGGAAACAAAGCTATTTATATGAACAAAGCCCGATAAGAATGAATGAACATATCGCATTGGTACAAACGACAATAACGACCCAAAAAGCCCGTTCTGCTCCAGAACGAACGTAGGTCATCCCATATATCAGAAATAGATGTTTTCGATATTTTTAAATTCAATGGAACAAGTTTCAAGTCCTAATTTCATCGTATACCGAAGTTGGCTTTAAAATCAGCTTATTTCAATTTGATTTCACTCAAATTGATTTCTTCTTGTTTCGAGTCTATATGATCAAACGACAAGTCTGATCTCCATGAAACTTAAAACCTTATAATAATTCATTGCTACAGATCCGATAAAACTGGTTTCGTCAAAATCCGAGATAGTGGCCAAAATGGCTATTTCCACGCTAAATAAATAAATTATTATTAAGTTGTTTAAATCACTTTTTAATTTCAAATTTAACAACTGACAAATTTTTATCAAATTTGATCACTTGGACGTTTACAATAATTTAAAACAAATTTACATATCAATTCAGTGTTGAATATTACACTAATTATAGTGTTTAGTCTCAACTGTAAATAAAATCCATTAATTATAATGTAAAACCTAATAAATTAATTCATTTTGATTTCAATCTTTTTATTCAATCAATCATTACTTTATTGAAATAGTTAACATTGGTTTACCATTTAGTACATCAATATTCTATAGTTACCATCTTAATTCACATTAAATGCAGTATTTAAATAGATTAATTGCAATTGATTTCCAATTTTAATTTCAACAAATCAAATAAATAGGTGATATATAAGAATTGTTACCTTTTACTTAATTTAATCACATTTATAAGTTTATTATCTACAAATAAATGTTATAACCATTTACACAATGCTAATGTTATCCAATTACAATTGAGTACGTATTATTTCACAATTAATATAACATTTATTTTATTTTCTTATTTAAAATTTATAACCAATTGTAACTTACAATTATTACAATTACATTAGATTACGTTCAATTACTCATTTGTTACATTAAATTTACATTATTAAACTTCATTCTAGTTAGTTTCCTCATTCCTGCATCGTAAATTTTATTTTCTTCCAATATTAAATTATAAAATATTACTAAATTCAACAATTTAATTATCGGAAAATTATCGGTCATTACACTCTACCCCACTCAAAACTTTTCGTCCTCAAAAAGGGAAAAGAAGGAATTAAGGAATTGATATACCATATTCAAAATATTAAATTTATAAACAATTAATTTATATAATTAAATAATTTAAATAAAATGTATCAATTTATAAACAATTAAATCCTTTCTTATTCAAGTTCAATAAAAGTTTGAAAAACATTTTCACCAAAAATTTCTATGTCCAAAATTCACAGAAAATTTCGACAGAGTCTCCTTTATAGGGAGAGGTCCAGGAGAAAAATAATATCAATAATAACCATATATATATCTTATTCAAAAGAAAATATCCCATACCATGGGAAAAACAATATAATATAACTAGAAAACAATAATCCGAAAATGTACCTATTTGTCGGGCAAACAATGCTTTATTTATGAAACCAAAAGCAGTAGCAATTTGCTTCCATAACCTGTATTTCACTTATACAATCCAAAGAAGTTAATAATTATACAACATAGAAATTTAAGTTGTTTCAGTTAATAACAAATAAAATAACACAACAAAACAATAGTCACTTGCAAACAAAGCCATGTAATCATCACATGCAATCAAAGTAATCGGCCATACATATATAACAACCAAACAAATGGTTTCTCCAGATTCAAAAACTTTTAATTTTATAAAATGATAAATAAACTACTGAGCATATCATACACATAACCATCTTAGATAAAAACATGATAGATTATTTATACACCTTTATACAGTTAGAAGTATCCTTCCCAACCATCCCATAAGCTAAAATAAACAACAATTTCAAATATCAGTTAAGTTTATTCTTATAAATCTCCTTTCACATTATTTACTGTTCACCTTTGTTTTTTCTTTTTTCTTTTTTTCATTCATACAATGATTATTTTCTTTAATTCACATTCATTACTTACAAAATTCTTTTCCCAATCATTTATAAAATGTCATTTTCCATTAATTTATATTCATTTGCTTACATATGTTTTCTCATTCAATTATTTAAAATAATCAATGAATTTATTATTGAAGGATTACATACATTTTTTTTCTCAGTTTACTTCACACTTATCATTTACTTTGATTTCCTTTTCACATCAATATTTGTTTATGAAGCAACTCATTTTTTTTCACTTTTGTCTCTTTATATATAGTATTCCATTTTACTATTTACTTTAATTATAATTGGCTTCAAACATCACTTAAGTTTATAGTTATTTACTTACAGTATTCACTTTTCTATTACATTTCATTAGTAGCATTTCAGTTTATTAACTTAAGTTTATAACATTTTTGTAACATCTATTCTTATTTATAGGAATAATTCTATCTAACATCTTTATTACTAAAGTTTCACTTATATAATATTATATCACATACTTCTATTTAACATTTCAACTTTTAACATTTTAGTAAGTTATATATATGTCTCAAGAAAGCGACTGAAAGTTACATAAGTTATCTCATTATCTTTAGTTAACACAATGTTACATTTTCTAAATTTCATATCTTTTTAATTTATAGGCGACAACCTTCAATTTCTTTACATTTCATTATCATTTAAATCTTAGTTTCTTTTTTTTCTTTTAAAAGTTTCCAATTATTAAATAATCAAGATTTCATTCATTATAAAAATTGGAACTTCAAATTTACAAAAAACTTAAGAGCTAAATGCTGGGTTTTCTTTTTAAATCATTTCAAAATATATATGTATATACATTCATATCTTTTATATATCAAATCATATTTAGAAATTAAAATTTATTCATAAAAAAAATGAAGAGTAAAACTACTACAACTGCCTTTCCACTTTGAAATTCAAAAATGAACGTCGATGATGCATGCACTCATTACCTAAATTATTTTCCAGCGACAGAGAGAGGAGTACAGAACTTATTTCTTTCCAAAATCCCTTTTTAACATTTCTTTCATATCGTCTTGAAATATTTATATCAGAAAATAATTCCAAACACTACTAATATTATATTCCGAAAAATTTCGAAAACAATTTTGAAAAACCCTGGAACTTAAGTTCTCAAATTTTCAGTTTATATTTACTTTATTTGTAAATTCTATTTTACAACCAAGGTTTATAAATTCCACTTGCTAACAAACAATTATATCATCTAATCGTATTATTTATAAAATTATTCTTTTATATGCAAAACATTATACTCGGTAAAATTATTTCATTTACCTATATTTCAAAACAATATTGCGTCAGTGTGCCCTATATAGTGTCTAGAAATCCCTATCGGTGCCATAGCGTACCAAGTACCAACCCAAATTTATAAATAGTAAACAGAACAAATTAATGCAATACAAAAACCTTTTATAACACTAACAAATACTATAAAAGCCCGCAAATCTACACTCCTTGAGTCAACACTATTCTACATTAATCAACTCAAGACGAACAGAAATTCGAACCATTTGGGTTAAAGAAGAAGAGGTAGAAGAAGATAATAGAAAACAATATCAGAATCTAACCATCGCCGCAGAATAAAATATAATAGATAATAACAGGTACTTACACAAAAGGAAACTATATCTGTTTTATATATATATATATATACATCATCAGAATACATCATCAGAGTTCAACAACATCAATAACAAACAACTGGATAAACAACAGAACAATAATCAAGTACGGAAGTATGTATCGCCATCCGGCTCGTCTACTGAGCTCCACAGCATCATATCTTGTATTCTATAATACTCGGTCTGACCCGAGCATTATAGTTAAATAACACTCGAGTCAGTCTAGAATACCAGCATGAGAAAACCACACTCAAATTGATAATTAAAGTTTCAAAATTCTTTTTGAAAACAAAAGCATCTCGTAAGACCACGCCACAAATAAACATGTCAGGTTTTTACCTTGTGATAGCTAAAACACTTTTTATTAAAATTCTCTGATATTATAATAGTGTCTATAGAAAGTAAAATAGAATCTAGCTGAAATGCTTGCATCTCACGTTTCAACAATAGTTGGGCATAATCAAGACCGTACAGGCGCGTAGGGAAAATGGATTTCCAACTAATGACTAGGCACCGGGGTACCACCTGTCACGGTACCTGGTCTAGATCAGCATACCGAGGATCATTCCCGACCCCCTGCAACACAAGACCGGGAATACCCCTTACTGGATAATCCCGAGTAAGAACACCCCACGGTTGGAATCAGCAACCGCACTACTAAGCCAAAATAAAAGGACATCTAGACAGGGATGACCTCACCCTGAAATGGGTGCTACCCACCTAGCCTTGCTGCATAACCCTTGATTTTTAGTCATTCCCGGTTGATGAGGCTTGAGGCTAAGCGTTACCTTTTAGATCGTTTCACTTAGAATGCTCATCGTCCACCTGACGATGTTCTGAAAGCATTCATCCATACAAGTCCTCCCGGGTTCGAACGGAACCGAAGGCACTATTCCTACTACATCCATTTTGAAAACATCCTCAGGATTAGTAGCGACTAGCCCTTGTACTTCACTGCTCCGTCTTCGACTCCGAACTCGTCTTCCTCACAAAAACGTACAAACCGGATCGATGTGGTTTTTGAGAAATAAATCCCGATCCCGGTATCTTCGAAACGATCAGCGCATTGTTCAATATTGATAGTCGGTTATTTAACTATCAATTAACATTCACAACAACCATCAAACATAAATAATTCCACCAAATTATTTATTATTCTCAAAATATCTTCGCAAGATATATTTCCATTTTCAACCCTTTGAACACAGTTTCAAACAATCTTCTTTTTGCGGAATAAATTTTCCAAATATTTTCTATTTCCATTGAAATCACCAAGTACAACACTTAGATTTTAGAACAATTTAAAACACTTTATTATAAAATATACTTTAAAATATATAAATTAAAAACTACTTTAATACTTTATTAAAAATATATATTTAGGAATATTTAAAATGTGATTACTTTATAAAATATAAAACTAGATTTTCTCTTTAAAACAAATACCAAGTCACTTCTAAATAATTACAGCAATAATAGATTGAAAGAAAATACTTACTTTAGAATTTAAACGTTTAGACATAATAAATCTTCTAAAACATGCTTTTTAAAACGATATTAAAGCCTTTAACTTATATTTAAAAGTTTACTTTGAAAACGCACTTGGCTGTCCAGGGAAATACACTTCTCTTCACATCCTTTAACTATTTATTTTTAAACAAAATTTCTCGTTCCTTTAATAACTTTCCATCGTGAATTTATTCTTCAAATATCCACTGATATATTACTTCACCTTTATAAAACCCATTTATGAATTCCAAAGTCTCACTTCTCTTTTTCTTTTAAAAAAAAAATCCTGGTTTTACACAATTATATCAATCTCTAAATTGATTTCCAATTTACTTCATTTTTGAAATAAATTTCTTTACTTAATCAATTCATTTCAAAATCCATTAATTATAGACTTTATTATTATTTCCGTTCGTTTTGATTTTAAATCTTGTAACTGAAACATACCAATTTCAGATTTTCCAAATTTCTTCTTTATTCTTTTCAATAATTTAAATCTTAAATTTAAAATAAATGCTTTATTCTTTTAAATAATAACACTGAAGTTTAAGATTCATTATCTTCCTGTTTATTCAAAATCCCCTTTTCAATATGGAATTTATTTATTAGAATTTTTTTAAAACCACTATTATTCATATCCAGTTCATTCTTAATTTATTTAAATTCTCTATAATTATTTCACTTACAAATTGTCTTCCTTTTTATTTTCTTTTCAAAAATCCAATTCTATATATTTTGATAACTCAGTGTACCGAAATATATTCAAGTAAACCATATCATTCAATATTCCAATTATCAATAATATTCATCACAGAATATCGAATATTCATAACAGAGAATATTAAACAATATAAATAATTTTGGAGGAATCCAGTTGGATCCCTCCAACATGTTTCCCTGCATCCATAGACGTTAGCACAACATAAAATACCAATTCCACTTCAAGGTGGAATTTCGCGGTATATGGGTTTTAAATAAAATATCATCCGCTATTATGCGGCGCATAGGGTCTCATCTGCTGTATAATGCGGGAAATCAATCATTCCAAGATATATTATATACCACTATATATAATACTGCACATCAAAACAATTCTATCAATCATCCAATTGTTTAAATTTAACCATTTAAATTTAAATTATAACCAGATGATTGAGATTAACTCACCTTTGATCTATGTTTGAAATCCGACCAAACCAGCTATTTCTTCATGGTTTTGGACCTTGTAACAAACATTATAAGGTTTTATAAATATTTGCGATAATAGGAAAATCAATTACCATTTATATAATTAACTAATAACCAAATTAACAAATCTCCTTTTTTTTTCTTTCAATTCCTATTTTTTTTCTCTCTTTCAAAGTCCTGTTTAAATGTATTTACTGTTTTTAACAAAATATGTATGTGGGTGTATATATTCAGTAAATTAAAAACAAAGTTAGTTTATACCTTACTGCCTTACATCGACACGACGATTCTACACGATTCAGACCATCACCCCCAATGTTCACATGAAAATCGTGACTTCCTTTCCAGTTTGAACTGTGCGATGTCGCTCCCTTTTAACTCAAATGCATATCACCACGAAATGTAAAAATGAAGCTCTCCACCCCGACAACCTCCACGGCAAACCCTTCCTAGTCCTCTCTGTGAGTTCAACCATGGCTTGAAACAAACCCTAATTCCTCCAACACACTTGCGAACTGGAGCTGAACGCGCGGCCATCGAAATTGTCGCAACCCCCATAACACAGCCGAGCTCCACTGTACTGTGTCAAAAGCAGCTCCTTCCTCAACGAAATGCTTTGCCACTATCATCGTCCCCTATCTCCCTCCCCGTCGTTTGAACCCACTGTCCCTCTCTTCTTTGTCGTCGAGAAAACCCAAATCCGAGACTCCTTCAATCGCCTCTTTCCCGTCCATGAGCGTGCATAGCCGGATTTGATTTTCGTGATTTTTGGGTTTCGATTTTTTTTTTTATAATCTGAGTTCGGTCTCGAGATGAAAAGGAGATATTTTATAAAGATGGAACCGTGGTTTTTAAGAAACAAGGGGTGGCGTATTTTAAAGGACCGAAGTGAAAAGAAAGTTGTGTGAAAGAATTGCTCTGCTACAATGTTTCCGAAATGAAAGAGAAAAAAGTTATGATGTGAAATAATTACGGCTGCAGAGTAGGTTTATTAAGGAATATTTTTATTTAAATTTCAACGTCTCGATAAATGCAACTTAACATTTCAAATTTCTATCGAGGCATGCCGCTGGGCGTTTATAATGTTATACCCGTATTTCGAACGCAATGGAAAAGGTTGTGCATCCTAATTTGATCAAATGGAGAAGATAGATTTCTTGAGCCCAGTTATTTTATTTAATTCGATATAAATTTCAACGCATTTATATATCGTACGCTCACACAACAACTCCAATCACTACAAAAATCAAAATCCGATAATAATACAATATTACAGATCCAATTGAACTGGTTTCGTCAAATTCCGAGACCGTGCCTCGAAAGGCTATTTTTAAACGTCAATTTAAACGATAAAATTTCAAAACTTAACAAAACACAATTTCAACACTTTTACTATTTTCAGTATTATCAATATAAATTTTACAAGCCTTCCAATTATTTTTAACAGGCTTAAAACAGAAGATTCAACAATTTACCCAATTTCAGTTTATTGAATCCAATAACTTAATTGCTAAATAATAATAATATTTGAATTCAAGCTAAAAATTAACTTTAAATATTTAAAATCAATTAAATATTCTGATTTCAAATGTCTAAAAATTCTGGGTCGTCACATTCCTCCCCCTTAAAGGAATTTCGTCCTCGAAATTACTAATTAGGAAGAATGATTCAATACCCATTACTATTTTCCCAAAACCAAACAGTTTTATCAACTTGCCATAACATATCTTTTATTAAAGATCCACTATTACTTCATCCAACTTATCAAAACCTTCCATAGTTTCCAACAACATTATTTACTCCACTAATTCAAATTGAAATTTAAATTATCACAATTTTCTCAAAAAATTTCTAACTCTCTAAATTTTTGAAAAATTTCGCCAGCGTCTCCTTTGCGCGGCTAGCTCAGTACAACTACAAAATGCCTCTATAGGCTCCCAAATTCCAAAGGAAAACAAAAGCCAAGTGGCTAGATCAAAAACCCAATCAAATTTCATACAGAAATTTAAACGCATACCTTTTTGTTGAGCAATTCAAATTTATCTTCTGAAATCAAAACCAATTTTCCTTTCCCTTTATAATACCTGCATATCCTATTTAGCAATAATATCCAATCATAGCCTTTAAAATCATTTTATACATTTCCTTACAGAAATTCTCATACCTACTTCTATCCAAATTAGTCTTCCCATTTCCATATGAATTCAATTTATCTTCAACTCTGAACATTGAATTTTATCTTCCATTTATAACTAATTCATATCATTATTTTAAATTAGTTTCATCCACTAATTTATTTCAATTTTCAATTCTAAATCGTTTTGTCGCTAACAAAAAATTTTCCAAAAACTTTTCTAACTCCCAAAATTTTTGGAAAATTTTGGCAGAGTCTCCTTTGTTCGGAGGAGCTTTTGCAATTTGACAAGAGATATAAATATATGTACGTCGACCCACCCGGTCGGAAAAACAAAAACAGTTCATATTTCCTATTTTTATTGCATAGGCGTACCTTTACTTAGCATTTTTAAGCAAGCGGCTTATTATTTTAGCATTTTATGCGATCAAATCCAGCCCAACGGCTTCCCTGAACCTGTACTTACTCAATTCAAATATTTAAGTGCCAAAATCATGAAATTCAACAACATTTTACATATTTAACTAGTAAACATACGAGTTTCTATAAGTAATGCAGGTTAAACAATATTTATAAGCAACTTACAGGGTTCCGACATAATTTTAATTGTTTACAACCAATTCTTATACAACTATATTCAATTTAAATGGTTTACAACTCAATTGCTTACATTCAATTCATTTTTAAGAAAAACAAACTCATATTTTTATAAATTGATCCCAAAATTCAATTATATTTGCTTCCACTAATTCAAAGAATTTTATTAAATCTCGTTTGCGTCAAACGACAATTCATTCTATGCAATTTGATGATATCCGTGAATAAGTAATTACTTAAGTTTTATAATCAATTTTACATTGATTCCGACTCAATTTATTTTAATTCCTTCTATTTTAATTCATTCACAACCATTTTATTTAGCTCGAGACATTCTATTTCAATTTTATTCAGGATCCGTTCATTTACGTTTCATTCCATATTTGCCTTCATTTCGTTTGAGACCATTTTATTTAGCATGAACCATTCCATGCTTATATATATTAATAACCATTTCCCAATTTAAATTTACCCAAGCTTTTATTTAATGGGCTTTTACCCTTTCTCGAAGCCAAGCTTACACTAAATTTAAACTTAAATTAATTTACTTCAAATTATTCAAATTTTATACTTATGCTCATTTTCATTTTGCAAATAAATTTTCCCTTTCAATTTAACTTGATTCTATTTAAATCAAATCTCATTTCAAACTACAAATTTATTTGATTTAGTTCATCTATTTCGCATAAATTTTAAATTTCCATTTTCAATTCATTCTCAATTCATTTAATTAATTGCAAGGCCATTTTCAATTTATTCCCACTCATCTGGGTTTTATTGCAACTAAAATCATCCTTACTTTAATCTATTTCCAATTATATTTACTTCACTAACGATTCAAGTCGAATTTGATTTATAACTTGAATTTTATTTCCAAACATCAATATTAACTCACATATTCTGCTTCTATTTGACTATATTAGGTTCAATTTACATATTTCATTAACTAATTTATTATCTAATTAGTTCTCCCATATTTATAATCCAATACTTGATTTTTAATCTCAAAAATCACTTCATTTAATTTTCTCAAGTTCAATTTATTTTATAATTCAAGTTTGGATTTTTTTTCCAAATCATCAAACAATATTTATTTTGGGTTTTCTATTCCACTTTTAAATTTTATAAGTCACAAATTATTATTTTACACATTTCCATTCATTCTAGGCTTGAATATATTCATCTTTTTTTAACTCGAGATTTACGCTTATTTATAACTCAAACTCATTTTTTTATTCCATGGATTTACAATTCTTTTATAAGTTATTCTAATTCATTTATTCTAACTTACTTCCATTTATTCAAGTAAGGATCTAATTCCATTCAATATCGCCCATAATTCAACTGAATTTTTATTCCAATTCAATTCTATTTTAACTCAGATTTATTTAATGCAATTCGATTCAATTTTCTTCCTCAATCCAAGTTAATTTCACTTTTAACTTTTCACTTTAAATTTTAAATTCTAGCATTCAAAGCTCATATTTCCTTCCTGATTTAAAAGTCATCTCAATTTATAAGCTTACAACCTATCTCATCAGGATTTTTAAACACCCGGCTTTTGGTTTCAAATCATTTGAAATCGGTATTATCTCAAAATCACACTTCTCAAAATTTTAAACCAATCCTAGTTTTTATTCCCAACAAATTTCCTTTAAAATTTCAAAAACAAACTGGTTCTTCTAAACAAATCAATTTGGCAGCAATCCATCACTTAGAAACTCGAAAATGAACATCGATGATGCTGCAGTCATCTTCGAAGTTATTTTCCAGCGACTGAAGTGAGTTCAATGCTATATTCCTTCCCAAAATTTATTTGCAACAATTTCCTTTCAGAAGTACCGTTAAAATAATAATGCTATTATTTGTCTTCAAAACACTTCGAAAAATACTTTCAAAATCTCTGGGATTTTAAATTTTCAAATTTTGACTTAAGTCAAATTTTAACTATAATTCATTTGTATAATTTATGCTCATACCATTTTGTTTTTTTCTCATTTGGTTATACAAGTCATTTCAATTTGTTTATAATCTTATTTCTTTAAGATAGTATCATCCAAACATCCAAGTTACATAACAATTTAAGAAAATATTTCCTTTATATCAAAATAAATTTGGGGTAAAATTATTTCATTCACCCACCTTTAAATCAATACTGTGTCAATTGTTCTATTCAAGTGTTTAGAAACCCCTTCGATACAGTTGTCCAGACTGTGTCGACGAAGGTTCATATGCCACTCAATAAATCAATCAACACAATATAAACCATTTTTATATCCACTAACAAATACACGCTCATATCTATTAATACGCTCAAACTCATTCTAGAGTACTATGAGCTCTATTTTCAATGAGTAATCCCCATCAGAGCCAAGGCTATCACCAACCAATGCTCCGTTACCAACTATAACAGCCCGCAAATCTGCACTCCTTGAGTCAACACTATTCTACATTAATCAACTCAATACGAACAGAAATACGAACCATTTGGGTTAAAGAAGAAGAGGTAGAAGAAGAAAATAGAAAACAATATCAAAATCTAACCATCACGGTGGAATAAAATATAATAGATAATAACATATATTTGCACAAAAGGAAACTATATCTGTTCTTTATATATATACATCATTAGAATACATCATCAGAATTCAACAACATCAATAACATACTACTGGATACACAACGGAACAATAATCAAGTACGGAAGTACGTATCACCATCCAGCTCGTCTCCTAAGCTCCACAACATCATATCCTGTATTCTATAATACTCGGTCTAACACGAGCATTATAGTTAAATAACACCCGAGTCAGTCTGGAATACCAGCCTGAGAAAACCACACTCAAATTGATTATTAAAGTTTTAAAATTCTTTTTGAAAACAAAAGCATCTCGTAAAACCACGCCACAAATAAACATGTCGGGTTTTTACCTTCGATAGCTAAAACACTTTTTATTAAAATTCTCTAATATTATAATAGTGTCTATAGAAAGTAAAATAGAATCTAGCTGAAATGCTTGCATCTCACGTTTCAGCAATAGTTAGGCACAATCAAAACCGTACGGGCGCGTAGGGAAAATGGATTTCCAACTAATAACCAGGCACAGGCACTGGGGTACCACCTGTCACGGTACCTGGTCTAGATCAGCATACCGAGGATCACTCCTAACCCCCTGCAATACAAGACCGGGACTACCCCCTTACTGCATAATCCCGTGTAAGATCACCCCACGGTTGGGATCAACAACCGCACCACTAAGCCGAAATAAAGGGACATCTGGACAGGGATGACTTCACCATGAAATGGGTGCTACCCACCTAGCCTTGCTGCATAACCCCTGATTTTCAGTCATTCCCGGTTGATGAGGCTTGAGGCTAAGTGTTACCATTTAGATCGTTTCACTTAGAATGATCATCGTCCACCTAGCGATGTTCTAAAAGCATTCATCCATACAAGTCCGTCTCGGGTTCGAACGGAACCGAAGGCACTATTCCTACTACATCCATTTTGAAAACATCCTCAAGATTAGTAGCAACTAGCCCTTGCACTTCACTGCTCCATCTTCGACTCCAAACTCGTCTTCTTCACGAAAACATACAAACCAGATCGAAGTGGTTTTTGAGAAATAAATCCCGATCCCGGTCTCTTCGAAACAATCAACGCATTGTCCAATATTGATAGTCGGTTATTTAACTATCAATTAACATTGACAACAACCATCAAACATAAATAATTTCACCAAATTACTTATTATTCTCAAAATATATTCGCAAGATATATTTACATTTTCAACCCTTTGAACATAGTTTCAAACCATCTTCTTTTTACGGAATAAATTTCCTAAATATTTTCAATTTCCACCGAAATCACCAAGTACAACACTTAGATTTTAGAACAATTTAAAAACACTTTATCATAAAATATACTTTAAAATATTTAAATTAAAAACTAATTTAATACTTTATTTAAAATATATATTTAGGAATATTTAAAATGTGGTTACTTTATAAAATATAAAACCAGATTTTCTCTTTAAAACAAATACCAAGTCACTTTTAAATAATTACTACTATAATAGATTAAAAGAAAATACTTACTTTAGAATTTAAACGTTTAGAAATAATAAATCTTCTAAAACATGCTTTTTAAAACGACATTGAAGCCTTTTAACTTATATTTAAAAGTTTACTTTGAAAACGTACGTGGCTATCCCAGGAAATGCACTTCTCTTCACATCCTTTAACCATTTATTTTTAAACAAAATTTCTCATTCCTTTAATAACTTTCCATCGTGAATTTATTCTTCAAATATCCATTGATATATTACTTCACCTTTATAAAAGCCGTTTATGAATTCCATAGTCTCACTTCTCTTTTTTTTTTAAAAAAAATCCTGGTTTTACACAATTAAATCAATCTCTAAATTGATTTCCAATTTACGTCATTTTTGAGATAAATTTCTTTACTTACTCAATTCATTTCAAAATCCATTAATTATAGACTTTATTATTATTTTCGTTCGTTCTGATTTTAAATCTTTTAACTGAAACATACCAATTTCAGATTTTCCAAATTTCTTCTTTATTCTTTTCAATAATTTAAATCTTAAATTTAAAATAAATGCTTTATTCTTTCAAATAATAACACTGAAGTTTAAAATTCATTATCTTCCTGTTTATTCAAAATCCCTTTTTCATATATGGAATTTATTTATTAGAATTAATTTAAAACCACTATTATTCTTATCCAGTTCATTCTTAATTTATTTAAATTCTCTATAATTATTTCACTTACAAATTCTTTTCCTTTTTATTTTCTTTTCAAAAATCCAATTCTATATATTTTGATAACTTAGTGTACTGAAATATATTCAAGTAAACATAGCATTTAATATTCCAATTATCAATAATATTCATCATAGAATATCGAATATTCATAACAAAGAATATTAAACAATATAAATAATTTTTGAGGAATTCAGTTGGATCCCTCCAACCTATTTCGCTGCATCCACAGACGTTAGTACAACATAAAATACCAATTCCACTTCGAGGTGGAATATCGCGGTATATGGGTTTTAAATAAAATATCATCCGCTATTATGCGGCGCATAGGGTCTCATCCGCTATATAATGCGGGAAATCAATCATTCCAAGATATATTATATGCTACTATATATAATACTGCACATCAAAACGGTTCAATCAATCATCCAATTGTTTAAATTTAACCATTAAATTTAAATTATAACCAGATGAGTGAGATTAACTCACCTTTGATCTATGTTTGAAATCCGACCAAACTAGCTATTTCTTCACGGTTTTGGACCTTGTAACAAACATTATAAGGTTTTATAAATATTTGCGATAATAGGAAAATCATTTACCATTTCTTTAATTAACTGATAACCAAATGAACAAATCTCCTTCTTCTTTTTTCAATTCCTATTTTTCTCTCTCTTTCAAAGTCTTGTTTAAATATATTTACTGTTTTTAACAAAATATGAATGTGGGTGTATATATTCAGTAAATTAAAAACAAAGTTAGTTTATACCTTACTGCATGACATCGACACGACGATTATACACGATTCAGACTTTCACCCCCAATGTTCACATGAAAATCTCAACTTCCTTTCCAGTTTGAACTGTGCGATGTCGCTCCCTTTTAACTCAAATGCATATCACCACGAAATGTAAAAATGAAGCTCTCCACCCCGACAACCTCCACGGCAAACCCTTCCTAGTCCTCTCTGTGAGTTCAACCATGGCTTGAAACAAACCCTAATTCCTCCAACACACTTGCGAACTGGAGCTGAACGCGCGGCCATCGAAATTGTCGCAACCCCCATAACACAGCCGAGCTCCACTGTACTGTGTCAAAAGCAGCTCCTTCCTCAACGAAATGCTTTGCCACTATCATCGTCCCCTATCTCCCTCCCCGTCGTTTGAACCCACTGTCCCTCTCTTCTTTGTCGTCGAGAAAACCCAAATCCGAGACTCCTTCAATCGCCTCTTTCCCGTCCATGAGCGTGCATAGCCGGATTTGATTTTCGTGATTTTTGGGTTTCGATTTTTTTTTTTATAATCTGAGTTCGGTCTCGAGATGAAAAGGAGATATTTTATAAAGATGGAACCGTGGTTTTTAAGAAACAAGGGGTGGCGTATTTTAAAGGACCGAAGTGAAAAGAAAGTTGTGTGAAAGAATTACTCTGCTACAGTGTTTTCGAAATGAAAGAGAAAAAAGTTATGATGTGAAATAATTACGGCTGCAGAGTAGGTTTATTAAGGAATATTTTTTTTTTAAATTTCAAACGTCTCGATAAATGCAACTTAACATTTCAAATTCCTATCGAGGCATGCCGCTAGGCGTTTATAATGTTATACCCGTATTCCGAACGTAATGGAAAAGCTTGTGAGTCCTAATACGATCGAATGGAGAAGATAGTTTTCTTGAGCCCAGTTATTATATTTAATTCGATATAAATTTCAGCGCATTTATATATCGTACGCTCACACAACAACTCCAATCACTACAAAAATTGAAATCCGATAATAATACAATATTACGAATCCAATGGAACTGGTTTCGTCGAATTCTGAGGCTGTGCCTCGGAAGGCTATTTTTAAACGTCAATTTAAGCAATAAAATTTCAAAATTTAACAAAACACTTCCAAATTCAATTTCAACACTTTTACTATTTTCAGTATTACCAATATAATTTTACAAGCCTTCCCAGGCTTAAAACAGAGGATTCAACAATTTACCTAGTTTCAATTTATTAAATCCATTAACTTAATTGCTAAATAATAATAATTTTGAATTCAAGTTAAAAATTAAATTTAAATATTTAAAATCAATTAAATATTCTGATTTCAAATGCCTAAAAATTACGGGTCGTCACAAATAGCTCTCTCATATATATATACACTCAACGACTCATTTTAGAATGTTACTACCCCATTCCTAATGAGTCAGACCCCACTAAGCTAAGAATATCGCTAAACCTGGCTCTAATACCAAATGTAAAGACCCATCTTTATGGACGGTTTAAATGGAAAATAAGCCACATATGCTAGACTCAAACCATTCAAAAGGGAGGATTGTTATGGGGTAAATAAGAAAAAGACAGAGAAAGAAAGAAAACAAAACTTAGAATCTCACAACGGAATGACAAAATATAATAATCAAATAAACAGTTCATGAAGCTGTTTACAGATAATACTTGATTACACTTTACAATAGAGATCAGAGTTACATACAATAAAAATAAATAAATAATGCATTGGAATAACATGATGCAGTGGAAAAAAATATAAGAAATAATAACAGTACCAAATCCTCGTCTTCGTGCTCCAAAAAGCAGTCTTCGATACGCTGAAAAGCTCAGACTGACCCGAGCGAATTGAAAAGACAAAACATTTGAGTTAGAACTAAAAGACCTTATGTAATTTAAATCAACAGTAAACAAATATGAGTGTAACGGCTTCAGAGATGGTTACGTGGTTTGACATCTCCTATCCAGTGTCAACGTGAGTGCAATAACTTAAGAGATTTTCGGGATTACCATATCATAAGGATCCATTAAACTATCTACTACGTAGTACAATATGCTATTATAATAGTGTCTACGGTAGAGTAAAGTATTAAAATAGCATTAAGGTGTTACCTATATCCCCCTTAACACATTTTTATATATTCCCATAGTCTATAAAGATACTGTAAGCCCCACCAAACTGATGGGATACTCAACGAGCACTCCATAGGTACGGTACAAACCAAACTCGTAAAAGGCGCAATAAGGCATGTGACACGACACGCGAGGCAATGCCAAGGTAGGATTCTACCATCTGCACTCTCGGACTGGTGATAAAGCATAGCTGCTACAACCATCCACCTCGGAACACACTTCTATAATCAAAATCGAGAGATGGCCACCAAACCAATCATAAAGTCATAATATAGTATAGAAGAAATGTGTCCGATCGGAGGTTAGACCTCACTTGGCCCGTTATAGCTCCTGTTTTAGCCACATCAAGATGAATCGGGAAAGTCAGGGCTACATAAATACTTGTATAGAATTGTTCACCAAACCATCATAATTCATTCTGGAATCTCCACCACGTACATGGTTGTTAAAGAGATTTCGGTATTGGTACAGAGTATGACAATATCTAGCCCCGGTCTCTTTAACAACAAAACGTTTATTTCACACCTGATGATTCTTTTAGATTTCCAAAACCGTTTCATAATTGATATCAAAATATCGTGTTCAATTCAAACCATATCCCTTCGAAATCATATTCACCTTCAAAATCATATCACATTTGGAATCATATCACTTTTGAAATTGTCACAACCTTGAATTTTTAGCAAATATTAAATTGATAAATCTTCTAATATAATTATTTAAATTTGCAAAACTTATTTTTTCAAACAAATAAAATATGTTTTCTAATTACTATTGTTTATGTATATGTAAATTGTAAATAGAAAACTTTGATTTGAAATTTGAAATAAATATCTTAAAAATAAAGTTCATTTAAAACTCTACATTTTTAAACACTAATATGTATATAGTTATTAATTAAAGTGTTAATGGCTTAAGCTTAAATAAAGAATAAATAAAAAGGGTTTTATAATATTTCTTTTGAGCTATATGTAATAAATGATAAGTAAATATAAAAATAAAAATATAAAACATAAAAAGAAATTATAAATATTTGATTAAGACATTTGTAAGACTAGGAAGAGGTCTTTTATACAAGTGTCAAATTTATTGATTTTCTTCATTTAAAATAAATAAAAATAAAATAGATAAAATGATTTAAAGAAGAAAAAAACATGGTGCTATACAAATTTATACACCTATATATATGTCTCAGCTCCTTTCTTTCATTTTCCAAAGTAAGACTAGAAAAATAAAAGAATAAAACAAATAACTCTTTCAAGTTTCAAACTGAAGCAAAGCAAGATTCAATTCAAGTTCATCTCAACACAAAGTACAAATTCAAGCTTAAACAAAGTAGATCAAGTTCCAGTTTCATAATCTAGTGCAGTTTCAAATTTTCAAACTCCAATTTCATTTGTTTAACTAAATACTATGAGTAAACCTTAACTTATAAAGCTAAATCATATGTATATCTTTGTACATGTAATGACTGACTATAAAAAAATAGCTTGAATGTGATTTGCATGAATGTAGAAATGCAATTTTGTTGGAATGTAAGACGAATGACTGTGTGCATGCCTCTAATTTAATATGCATGCCTCTGTTCTTGTCTAGCAGACTCAAAATCAATTCAAAATTTAATTGATGTTCATATAAACCATTATAGGTGATGAAGTTCATAGGAAATGTGGTTGTATTAACTAAATCTTATTTTTAAAAATGAATACAAGTGTAATTAGTAAGCGTTTTACTGGGAAGAAGGATTTACAGTGAGATTTAAATCATTTACTAAAAATCGACAATCATAGTTTCTTGTTTCACATTTATAATTAGATTCGTTATTGGAAGTTATGATTTTTGGTGGTAATATTTAGATTTTTAAGCTGGTGATTTGGGAGATATTGTGGGTTGAACGGAAATGAGATTTTCATCGATTTACGGGATCCGAGGTTATGGGGAGGTCGAGGTCATTGCTGGAGGTAGCTCGAAGGTCGAGGCGCTTGGGAAAAATAGTGATCGGATTTTTAGTTCGCTGTGGTGGCACGGCGATGAGGACGTAGGGTTTTAGGGCTCTTTCAGGTCGAGGTTATTTCCATCGCCAGTGTGGTGACGTGATGACGCCGGAGTGATTCGGTGGAGGGGCACATGGAAGGCGAGGGCCTGGCGCATCTCCAGGCATGGCGATGTGGTTTCAGATGGTCGGAGGTGGCGATGCAAGGTGGTTTTGGTGATCGGTTTTGCTCCAGTGGTCCTCGTTTTTTCTCGAATTCGATTTGAGGGTTTGTTTCGAGTTTCAGGTGGTTGGGTTATTTGTGACGCCCCACCTCTATACCCACGCTAGCCAAGAACACTACGGTGTAGTGCTGTCAACTAGCGCGGAGAATAAGGCTGTTGAAGAGCGACCATCCATGTGATTGCTTATCACACGGTGGCTATAAATAATCTTCGGAAACAAACATAGAAATAAGCATAACACAAATCAGTCACATACATCCATATCACAAAGGCGGAAGAAGATATGATAATATAACTAACACATGAAAGTGTACATCAGAGTAGTGGTAAAAAAGATCCACAATAATACAAAAGAATAGCAACACGTGCTATACAAAAGAATACAACTATGAGTCTATATCTCAAGTGTATACAACAAAAACTGCTAATCTAAATAGTTAGCCAAAAGTCAGAGTAGCAAATCCCGGGAAGGAGTCAAGCAGAAGCACCTGTAACATCTCGGTCTGACCCGAGTATTATTTAAGAAAATAATAAACGGATCAGTCTAGCTATAAATATCAGATGGCATGGTATAAAATAAAAGATATGGCATAAACATAAAATATCCATACTGACATACTACTATAAGTATGCAAATGATGATCAACAGAAGATCAATCAATAAGAGATAAATCAATATCAGAAGAATCTTCTCAAAGATCCAAAGAGGGCATCATACCCTAAACTTGTACTCATAACAAGTCAATGACATAAATTCCAGAAATCAACACAAGAAATCCAGAAATCACAGAAAAAGGGAAAGAGGCCTATCACATGACGGTCCGAAGATCATGGGGAGCTACCCCATATGGGTGAGTCGGAATCACCCAGATGAGGTCTAGGCTAACCAAAAAGCAAAAAGGTATGTGTGAGTGGAATCACACAAATGGTGCCTAGCCTAACCTCGCAACAAAAAGGTATGTGTGAGTGGAATCACACAAATGGTGTCTAGACTAACCTTGCGGACAAAGAGATATGTGTGAGTCGGAATCACACCCATGAGGTCTAGTCTAACCTTGCAAACAAAGAGACATCGCATAATTGCTAGTCTAAATCATAAAATGATCATCATGATCAACGAGAAGTGTCAATTACACTAAGCTATTAATATAAAAGTTTACCTTCGTTCCCCATAACCACTTGCTTAACTTAAATATTTACGAACAAACTGTAAATCTTCACTAGAAAATTGTCACAAGAGGTTCAATCGAACAAGTCCAAGAATTAACCGACGAAGTGAACGCAAGCATTTCATACCACTTGTTTTACTAAGCTGTTTAATTAGATTTCTCATCCGAGTGAGGTAAAGGTTTGTATATACTAGTAGATTGGAAAACGGTTTAAGAAAAGAGCTTTATTATTGAAAATAGAGTTGAAATCATTTTGTTGAAAGAGCTTTGATATTTACTACTAGTATTGAAACCTTCATATTTCTAAAGTTGTTATCCCGCCTTTTTAGCAAGGCCGTGATACCATAAAATCGACCGAGAAGCCAAAGATAGTTTGTCTCGAAGAATGGTCAACTCAGCATCTCAACAAAGCAAGTTCTGTTGAATGTTTTTCAGATAAGATCCCCTACGGAGGGGGGTCCGGGGGGGTGGCAACCCCCCCAAGGTGGGGGTGCGGGGGCAACACCCCCGCTACGGGGTTTGACCTGCCCGGTCAGATCGCGGGGGTCCAGGGGGCAGCACCCCATCCAAAACGGTACGACCTATTGAAGACCTAAGGGAGGATAGGATCGAGCAACCTAATGGTTGCGACCTAGGGGTGTTCGCGAGTTAGCAGAAGCGAGCGACCTAACAGAGGTGAGCGACTTAAGGGACTCGCGACCTAACAAGGTAATAAGGTCGAGCGACCTACGACCTAACGAGGTAAAGGCCTAACGGCCTAGTGAAACACGCGACCTAAAATGTACATGACCTAATGGGTCATACGACCTAAAGGAGTATGCGACCTAAAGAGGTGCGCGAGCTAAATGAAGGCGGAACAACTCAGGGTATAACGACCTAGGGGGGGCCGACCTAAGGTCTAACGACCTAAGACCGAGGAGACGTTTCCAACAGAGGGAACGAATTAACGACCTACGACCCAGCGACCTTGCGACCTAATTCCGAGGCGACATTTCGTGGCCAAACGACCTACGACCTATGACCTACGACCTAGTGCCGAGCGACCTAAAGCTGTAGAACAATTTAAGGCTAGAAACGGGCTATTTGAAGGCCGAGACTTTTCCACGCAAACGACCTAGCATAGGCAGAACGACCTAAGTGCAGAATTTCACCAAAAACACTAAAAATTGGAGTTTTTCGCCAGTCCAATCCAAACCAAATGCAAATGTACATGCTTAAGTGATGGGGAATCATTCCCAACAGTCCAGTATAGTTATAGGCTAGAATTGTGGGATAAAAATCTCACCTTTGGGCCAAAAATGAATGAAAATGAAGCTTTGAAGCAAAGCAAGAATCAATCCACTTTAATCTCAACACAAGAAGCTTGAATCCAATATCTTCTCTTTGAATTTGGAGTTGAAAGATGGATTTGAAGTAGAAGCCTAGGTTTGGAGTTTTAGTTTCCCTTTCCACTCACCATTAATGCTTGAGCTAGAGTTTGGTAGGAATTTATGAAGAGTGAGGAGAAGGAGAGAAGTGGGCTTGAGTTATAATGGCTAGACTAACCCAAAGTCCAAAGCGGGAAAAGTTAGTGAAATTTCACTAACTCCAAACCTATCAATGTTTATACTTAAAAAAAATTGTAAACGCATTTCGAACTCAATGGAAGTGGCCTCGAGTCCTAATTCGACCGTTTGCAAAAAGTAGCTTTTCGGACCAATATCCGAATAACGATAAAATATTTAAACAAAATATTTAAATATATAATCGATAAATATGCGGGTTGTTACAGACTCCCCTCCTTAAAGAAATTGCGTCCTCGCAATATATAAGATGGAAATAAAAAGTAACAACCATAAAAGCATATTATCACAAAAGAAATTTAAAATAAGAAGTTCACCTCATTGAGCACTAGAAAGTAAGTCCAGATGTGTTCGCTCGATGAATTCTCTAGATTCCCAAGAACAATCTTTAGGGTTTGAGGACCATTGAACCTTCACAAGTGGAGCATCTTTATTTCGAAGTCGTTTGACCTCCGAAGCAATAATTCGAATAGGTTGCTGCTCATAAGTTAAATTTGGAAAAACTTCAATTTCTTCCACAATACCAGGCTCATGATTAGAATCGGAATCTCGAAGGCATTTCCGTAATTGAGAACGTGAAACACCTCATGCATGGCAGAAAACTGAGCCGGTAATGAAAGGCGATAAGCCATGGAACCAATACGTTCAGTGATAGGAAATGGCCCAATATATCGAGGCGCTAACTTTCCCGACCGACTGAAACGTACAACACCTTTCATAGGTGAAACACGAATAAAAAGAAGATCTCCAACAGAAAATTCTAATTTCCTTCTTCGATTATCGGCATAGGATTTTTGTCTACTCTGGGCTTCTTTCGTCCTATGTCGAATAAGTTCAATCTTTTCTGTGGAATCACAAATAAAGTCTGGACCTAAAACCAGCCTCTTACCGGCCTCAAGCCAACAAGAAGGAGATCGGCATGGCCTTCCGTAGAGTGCCTCGAAAGGTGTCATACCAATGCTAGATTGGAAGCTATTATTATAGGAAAATTCGATAAGTGAATTATGATCTTCCCAACTTCCACCAAAATCAAGCACACAAGCTCGAAGAAGATCTTCAAGAGTTTGATTCACACGCTCGGTTTGTCCATCGAACTGGGGGTGATAAGCAGTGCTAAAATTAAGCTTCGTTCCCAAAGCTTTTTGAAGACTCTTCCAAAATCCACTAGTAAACAATGGACCACGATCGCTAACAATAGAAGTAGGAACTCCATGCAATTTAACAATTTCTTTGATAAAAAGTTTGGCCAAAGAGGAATGGTTCGGTTAGACCGAACGGGAATAAAATGGGCAGATTTAGTAAGTCTATCAACAATCACCCATAAGCTATCATGACCCGAACGAGAACGGGGAAGGCCATCAATAAAATCCATGGAAATTTGGTCCCACTTCCACATTGGAATTTCTAAAGGTTGCAATAACCCACCAGGCCTTTGATGTTCGGCCTTAACAAGTTGGCATGTCATGCAACACTTAATAAAGTTAGCGATGTCGGATTTCATTCCCTCCCAATAATAAAGTCGCTTCATATCAGCGTACATTTTACTGCAATCGGGATGAATGGTAAATTTAGAACGATGAGAATCTTCTAATATCTTTATGAAGATTTCCAATATTTGGTACGACAAGTCTACCAAATTTTCGAATGCCGCCACGAGAATCAATATCAAAGTCTTTCAAACCTTCAATATCAATTCTATCCTTAATATTTTGGCCAAGAAGAACCAGTTCAGGATCTAGCCTTTGAGCTTCAAGAATGCGGTCTAAGAGAGAAGGATGAGCCTCAAGGCTACATAAAACAAATGATGAGCATAAATCGGATACGCGCTCTCGAATCTCACAAGTGGATAAGATCTCGAGATCATTCCATTCGGATATCATCATAGAAAAAACTGCTTGTTGCTTACGGCTAAGAGTATCGGCGACACGATTACCCTTACCAGGGGTATAAAGAATATCAAGATCATAAGGAGCAAGGCACTCGTGCCAACATTGTTGACGTAAATTAAGTTCCTTTTGAGAAAATAAATATTTCAAAGACTTATGGTCCGTGTAAAGAATAAATTTCTCTCCAATAGATAATGACGCCAAATTCGAAGGGCGAAAACAATAGCCGCGAGTTCTAAATCATGCGTGACATATCTAGTCTCGGTCGGCTTCAATTGCCTAGAAGCATAAGCAATAACACGTTCTTTTTGCATAAGAACGGCACCCAAACCAGCTCGACTAGCATCGGTATAAACAACAAAATCTTGATTCCCTTCGGGAATAACGAGAATAGAAGCATCGGAAAGGAGTTCTTTCAATTTCTGAAAAGAGGCTTCACATTTGTCCGACCAAATGAATTTAACTCCCTTCTTAGTCAAGCCAGTGAGAGGCACGACAATCTTAGAAAAGTCTTTAATAAAACGATGGTAATAGCCCGCCAATCCGAGAAAGCTACGGATTTCAGTCACACTCTCAGGTCTTTTCCAATCTTGAATCGCTTCAATCTTTGAAGGATCCACGGAAATTCGGGATTCGGAAATAATACGACCGAGAAACTTCACACGAGATTGCCCAAATTGGCACTTAGAAAATTTTGCCTTTAATTGATTACTCCTAAGAGTTTCCAATACAATTCGAATATGTTTCTCATGTTCCTCCTCGGCTTTTGAATACACAAGAATATCATCAATGAATATGAGAACAAACCGATCGAGGAAATCTTTGAAAACTCAATTCATGAGGTCAACGAAATAAGCTGGAGCATTCGTTGACCCAAATGGCATGACAAGCCATTCATAAGATCCATAACGAGTACGGAATGATGTCAAAGGAATGCTATCCTCTGCGATACGAAGCTGATGGAAACCGATAGCCAAGTCCAATTGTGAAAAGACCTTAGCACCACTAAGCTGATCGAATAGATCATCAATCCAAGGTAAAGGATATTTATTTTTAATAGTAAGATCGTTAAGCTTGCGATAATCAACACAGAGCTTAAGAGTACCATCAGATTTCTTTACGAAAATAGCCGAAGCTCCCCAAGGCGAGGAACTAGAGCGAATAAATTGCTTCATCACCAATTCGGATAATTGTTTGCACATCTCTTCATTTTCCTTATTGGACATGCGATAAGGAGGACGAGTAATAGGTTGAGCTTCAGAGGTAAGATTAATTCTGAACTCAATTGCTCGCTTAGGTGGTAAACCTAAAACAGGCTCGAATATGTCGAAAAAATCACGGACAACGTGAATTCGAGAAATGACGTCTTCCTCATCATCATGATCATCGTCTCGAGGATTTAAAGAATATAAAGATGCAGTCAAAGAAGAATCCGAATATTTAAGAATAATAGAAATCTGATTTACAGATTGCGGATGTCGGAGATAAATAGTCCGCTCAGGACATAGGATATGAGCTTCAGAACGGTTAAGCCAGTCCATACCAAATATCATTCCAAAGCCTAAGTAACGCATAACATGCAAATCGGCTAGGAAGGAAAAATCGCATAAAATAATCTCCACATCTTTACAAAGCAAACTAAGAGTTGCGGATCCACCAACAGGATTCACAATTTTTAAAGAAGTCATTAATGCAGTAACACTTAAGGAAATAGTGTCTACCAGTTCCTTTGATATAAAAGAATGGGATGCACCCGTATCAAAGAGAACTCTAATAGGTTGATCATGAAATAATACCATCAAGAATGGAGTGAGAAATATCTTGGCCACGAGATGTGTTGGCAGGGGCTTGAGCCACATTCAACTTTCCTTCCTTCTTGCCTTCAGGTTTGAGGCATTGATGTATGTAATGATCCGGGATCTTACAATAGCTACAAGATTTAGGCTTAGAACACTTATTCGCAAAATGATCCCTAGATCCACAGTTGAAGCATCTCGCACCACTAGGAGAAGGAGACTTTGCCACAGGGGTTGCTTGCTTACCCTTTTTGTTGGGATAAGGGCCTTTGAATTCACTGGGCCTCTTTTTGTTGTTGAAGTTGGGTTTGGAAGCTACTACTTCAACATCACTTTATTTATCAGCCTCTTCCAAACGAAGAGCAATATCTATAAGTTGGTCGAAAGGAACTTCTAACTTTCGAAGTAATGGCTTCTTGAGGCTTTTGTTTAAGCCATAAACGAACATCTGGTTCTTCTTCAATGGGGTGCTGATGTATTCAACCCTATATTTGGAAAGCGACTCAAAGGCTGCAACGTAATCAGTCACAGAGGATTCACCTTGAACAAGGTCTATAAAGCGTCGAGCCAGAGTTACCTTCTCTGCTTCTGGTACAAATTTTAACTCGAAGCGTGTCCGGAATTGCTCCCAGGTAAGGTCCGCTTCGTTGACTTCAGAAATAAGAAGTTCATACCAGTCCAATGCTCTCTCTTGGAGCATACTGGAAGCCACCTGAACACGGTGAAGATCGACGACATTCATGCGAATGAAGATTCGATCGCAGGTCCTCAACCAAGCCTGGACCTCGATGATAGTTTCAGAACCTTTAAATGGCTTCCCACCCAGGTTGGTGTAATCATTGCACAAACGTGCAAACCCAGATTTAGGGTGAGTAGGTTTCGGATTAGAACCAGCTGCTTGAGCATTCGTGACAAGGTCAAGAAGTTGATGGGTAGTCATAAAAACTCCATCTTGGGGTGGAGCACTAGATGGTCCGGCTCTGGGACGACCGGGTCTAACCATTTCTCTTCCTTAAGAAAGAAAGAAGAGAAAGAAGAAGATTATTCATTAATGAATATTAAGCAATCTTGCTAGATAAAACAAGGAATCACAAAGGATATAGGATGAATCGGTACGACGACTCGAAGTAATCCTAAGACATAACTCCTAAGGTGGACTTAGGACGATGATCCTTGTTAAGTTATTCTACATTGTTTCGAAGTTTGGCTCTGATACCAAGCTGTGACGCCCCACCTCTATACCCACGCTAGCCAAGAACACTACGGTGTAGTGCTGTCAACTAGCACGGAGAATAAGGCTGTTGAGGAGCGACCATCCATGTGATTGCTTATCACACTGTGGCTATAAATAATCTGCGGAAACAAACATGGAAATAAGCATAACACAAATCAGTCACAGACATCCATATCACAAAGGCGGAAGAAGATATGAATATATAACTAACACATGGAAGTGTACATCAGAGTAGTGGTCATAAAGATCCACAATAATACAAAAGAATAGCAACACGTGCTATAAAAAAGAATACAACTATGAGTCTATATCTCAAGTGTATACAACAAAAACTGCTAATCTAAATAGTTAGCCAAAAATCAGAGTAGCAAAACCCGGGAAGGAGTCAAGCAGAAGCACCTGTAACATCTCGGTCTGACCCGAGTATTATTTAAGAAAATAATAAACGGATCAGTCTAGCTATAAATATCAGATGACATGGTATAAAATAAAAGATATAGCATAAACATAAAATATCCATACTGACATACTACTATAAGTATGCAAATGATGATCAATAGAAGATCAATCAATAAGAGATAAATCAATATCAGAAGAATCTTCTCAAAGATCCAAAGAGGGCATCATACCCTAAACTTGTACTCATAACAAGTTAATGACATAAATTCCAGAAATCAACACAAGAAATCCAGAAATCAGAGAAAAAGGGAAAGAGGCTTATCACATGACGGTCCGAAGACCATGGGGAGCTACCCCATATGGGTGAGTCGGAATCTCCCAGATGAGGTCTAGGCTAACCAAAAAGCAAAAAGGTATGTGTGAGTGGAATCATACAAATGGTGTCTAGCCTAACCTCGCAACAAAAAGGTATGTGTGAGTAGAGTCACACAAATGGTGTCTAGACTAACCTTGCGGAAAAAGAGATATGTGTGAGTCAGAATCACACCCATGAGGTCTAGTCTAACCTTGCAAACAAAGAGACATCGCATAATTGCTAATCTAAATCATAAAATGATCGTCATAATCAACGAGAAGTGTCAATTACACTAAGCTAGTAAATATAAAAGTTTATCTTCGTGTCCCATAACCACTTGCTTAACTTAAATATTTACGAACAAACTGTAAATCTTCACTAGAAAATTGTCACAAGAGGTTCAATCGAACAAGTCCAAGAATTAACCGACGAAGTGAACGCAAGCATTTCATACCACTTGTTTTACTAAGCCGTTTAATCAGATTTCTCATCCAAGTGAGGTAAAGGTTTGTATATACTAGTAGATTGGAAACCGGTTTAAGAAAAGAGCTTTGTTATTGAAAATAGAGTTGAAATCATTTTGTTGAAAGAGTTTTGATATTTACTACTAGTATTGAAACCTTCATATTTCTAAAGTTGTTATCCTGCCTTTATAGTAAGGCCGTGATACCATAAAATCGACCGAGAAGCAAAAGATAGTTTGTCTCGAAGAATGGTCAACTCAGCATCTCAACAAAGCAAGTTTTGTTGAATATTTTTCAGATAAGCTCCCCTACGGAGGGGGGTCCAAGGGGGTGGCAACCCCCCCAAGGTGGGGGTGCGGGGGAACACCCCCGCTACGGGGTTCGACCTGCCCGAACAGGTCGCGGGGGTCCAGGGGGCAGCGCCCCGTCCAAAACGGTACGACCTAGTGAAGACCTAAGGGAGGATAGGATCGAGCGACCTAATGGTTGCGACCTAGGGGTGTTCGCGAGTTAGCAGAAGCGAGCGACCTAACAGAGGTGAGCGACTTAAGGGACTCGTGACCTAACAAGGTAATAAGGTCGAGCGACCTACGACCTAACGAGGTAAAGGCCTAACGGCCTAGTGAAACACGCGACCTAAAATGTACGCGACCTAATGGGTCATACGACCTAAAGGAGTATGCGACCTAAAGAGGTGCGCGAGCTAAATGAAGGCTGAACAACTCAGGGTCTAACGACCTAGGGGGGAGGCCGACCTAAGGTATAACGACCTAAGACCGAGGAGACGTTTCCAACAGAGGGAACGACTTAACGACCTAAGGCTAACGACCTACGACCCAGCGACCTTGCGACCTAACTCCGAGGCGACATTTCGTGGCCAAACGACCTACGACCTACGACCTAGTGCCAAGCGACCTAAGGCTGTAGAATGATTTAAGGCCAGAAACGGGCTATTTGAAGGCCAAGACTTTTCCACGCAAACGACCTAGCATAGGCAGAACGACCTAAGTGCAGAATTTCACCAAAAACACTAAAAATTGGAGTTTTCCGCCAATCCAATCCAAACCAAATGCAAATGTACATGCTAAAGTGATGGGGAATCATTCCCAACAGTCCAATATAGTTATAGGCTAGAATTGTGAGATAAAAATCTCACCTTTGGGCCAAAAATGAATGAAAATGAAGCTTTGAAGCAAAACAAGAGCGGCGTCGATGCGGGGTGCACGTGCGCAGTGCACAGATGTATCAGTGGATTTTGGGTCGTTGCTGTAGGAAATAGAAAGAGAGAAGAGAGAGTCGGGGAGAAGAAAGGATTGTTTCGGGTTGGGCTCGAGTTGCTTAAGTGTATTAGTAGGTTTTAAAAGTAAAGAAAGAATGAAAGCGAGGGAGAAGTTCCATGGGTTTCGAATTGGGCTTTGGGCCTGAATTTAATATATACACACACACACACACACACAAAGTTTTAAAAAAAAACAATCAATATTTTCCAAAAATAAATTCTCTAACCATTTAATTTTAATATTAAATGTTTACTTAGGTTTCTAGTTTAAATAAAGGAATTTAAAAACCTTGTTTACTTAAATATTATTTGGTTTAAAGGCTATAAATAAATTGTTTTAACTTAAATTAGTTAAGCTTAGAATAATTATATTATATGTCCTTCATTTAATTTAATTCTTAAGTTTATTTAAATAAAATTAAATGGTGTTATTAAGTATATGGTTAAGGAAAATAAAATGTTTTAAATTAGGATTAATCAAAGGTTTTATGTACTTTATATATTATCTAATTCCAAATGTTTAATAAAAAAAATAGAACAATTGGCTTATAACTAATTAATGTCAATTAAGCAAGACTTAAATAATTAAATTAATTTGATGATTTTGGGTTAGTTAATCTAGCCCACGAATGATTAATTTGAATTGGATGCTTGAATTGTTTAGTATCTCTAGTATGTTAATTTGTGATGTTCTGTGATATGAAATGACCTGAATTGAACTATTGATAAAATGTGAGACATTTATTTGAACAGATACTGTGATGGAATTTTTGTGAACGTTGGCATTTGAAATTGAATTATTTGGCTTAAAAGATAGCATTTGGATTCGAGGGAACCAGGATCGTATATCAACAATATCCAAAACTACTTTGATTTAATAAGTGCTATAATTCTTTATGGATTTGATTATAAAATCAAGTAGGCTGCAATGGAATAAATAAAGTAAACTTGGCCATGTAAACTAAGTAATGGTACTTATATTTGTTTTGTGAAATAAGTGTTTGGTTATAGCAAGATAAAACTCGTAGTGATGAACGAGTTACCTAGGTTTTCAAAGAAGTTTATAACCTTAATATTTCATGTTTAACAGGTTTACTCACGCTGGTTTCTAGCCTAACTCGGATGTTACTTTATTATAATGCTCGGGTCAGACCGAGTATTACAGATTTTCAAGCTAAGGCATTCTAGAGCTCAGAAGGCGAGCTATATGGTAGGGACGTATGGAGTATATTTCGATATGTATTAGGTTTGTATTGATAGTATTCAGGGACAAGTTAGTATAACTGTCTGGATTATTTGTGGATAATTTTACTCTGATATATTGTTTGTAAATTAACATTTACAGCTTTTCTTAGTATAAATGCTATTATTTGATATTATATTTTGTTCCGCTGCGATTGTGAGATTCTATGCTTTTGTTTTCTGTTTCTTCTTCTACCTCTTTTTCTTCTTACCCTAACAATCTGGGATTTCCGACGTTCGATTTCTTAGCACTTCTACAGTGGACGTATTAGTGTCGAATTTTCGGGGTCGAAAATTTCGAGGCGTTACATTTGGTATCAGAGCTGAAGGTTAAGCGAGAGCCTTGGCTCTGGTGTGGATTACTCATTAGAGATAGGGTCAGTAGTACCCTAGAATGAGTTGAGTGTACTATATGAGGGCGTATTTGTTATTTTCTTATATAATGATTTTAAAAACGGTTTTAAAAATAGTTTTTATATAAGCTTATATTTTGATATATAAAGCAATAATTTTTCTAATTATTGTATACTAGGGTAATTGGTTGTTGATTATTGAAATTAAATATAATAATAAGAATTAAGTGGTAATATATATAACCGAATAGAAATTTGGGTAAGGATTAACTATGCAAATAAGTTGAGCTAAAAATGGATTCAAAACTAAATTTAAATCCTAGAAAATTCAAAAGAATTTTCAAAGTATTGCAATAAATTACCTTGGTTTGATTTTCCAACAAATGATTATAGAATATATGGTGTGTATGATTTCTAGGTATGATTATTATCATAGACTGGGTATTGTATCTTAATAAAGAGATGTTTATTTTTCTAAATAAACAATGATAAAGCAGGATGAAATGTTTTAAGGAAGTAACAATTTAGATAAGTATGACTTATAAATTGAAAAGGATTTAAATTGTGAAGTTTTAAATCTAAGTCTAGAAATTTAAATTATTTCAAAGTATTAAAACATATAATAAATAATATTTTTGAATGTAGGAATCTTATTTTAAAACAAGAATGTTTGAAAATTTTAAAGGAATTTGTTTATGGTTTAAAATTTGAAGTATGACTTGGTGTGCAAAGGAAACAAATATGTATAATATGTAGGATATACATAATATCAAAGTTGATTGGAAGTAAACACTAAGTGTTGAGTTCTGAATTTTCCCCTAAATGTGATGTTAAAATCCAGAGAGAAATAAATTTTGAACTTATAAGCGGGAAGGGATATTGATAAGAAGTTTAAAATTTGAAATGGAGAATTCAAATTGAGTAAGGTTGACTGGATAAAATGAAGTAAATTTAACTTAGGGAAGTTAAATAGGTTGAATTGAAAAGGGAGTTATGTGTGATCTCAAAACGGGTTTGACTTCTGGAAATGGGTAATGGATGTTATTGATGGATGTTTTTGATAATCTGGATGTTTATTTATTTTGGCATATCCTGCTATCATCCTGTTGTTATTAATAATCTATGAAACTGTGAATTGGATTGTTTTAAATGAATAAAGAAGTGGATTGGGATAATATAAATCCATTTCTGAAATCAAATGGAAATAAAACTTTAATTTGAAATTATTTAAATGATTTTGATTTTAAGAGATAAAGATTGAACATATGAAAATGGAATCACTTTGAACTTAAGATTTGAATGTTAAAAATGAACTTGCAAATTGAAATTGTTAGGAATTGGTTTCAAAGTTAAAGATTTAGGTTGTTAAATTAAAAGTAAAGGTTAATTTTATTTAAAGGATTAAATCAACAATTGAAAATTTAACTCGAATTTTATAAATTGAGATGGTTTAAAATTTGGAGTTGGAATTAATTCAAAGGTGGAATTGAAATGAATTAATTGGAATTTGAAATTGAAATAAATTAATTGGGAGTGTAATAGAAGTTGAATAAGTTTGAATTCAAATGGGAATTGAATTGAATTTGGCATGGAAGTCGAGGTTAGTTCAAGTTGAATTGGAAATTGATTGGAAGTGGAGGTTGAAAAATTGAACCAGTAGGACTCTGAAACTATATTCAAAATAGTTGTTTTGATATAAACTATCTTATTCTATTTTTCCTAGATATTTACTATACAACCTTTCTTTTTAAAACCCAAACTACTTATACTTGTTTTACAACTATTTTGAAAACTGATTCTATTTTACAACTATTTTGCAACTATCTAACTATTCTACAGCTATTTAACTATTTTATAATTACTAAACTATTCTACAGCTATTTTATAACTACTTATACATTTTAAACTTTTCAAAGCTATTTTCTAAATTCAAGTTGGTCAGAGTGCAAACTGTTTATATTTAAAAACCAATTGAGATAAGAATTGAAGTGATAACCCAAATGGAAATTGAAATAATTGTGAATAAGTGAATAGAAATCAAAATGAATGTGAATAAAAAGAAAATTTATTTAGCTAATAATCAATGAAGATAAATACGTAGGATGTACGCATGTTATTCTATTCGCATAACGATTTGATCCAGATTCAAGTACAGAATTTTGAGATAGTATATCGATCCGAGTTGGGGTTTTTCACTTGATTTTCAATGGCGAACCCTAGATATGGATTTTTGATTGATTCTAAAAATTCTCTATCATAATTATGGCTATGCAAGGAGAATGACGGTTTTTGATCAAAAAACCAGATCTGAGTCCGCACTAGGGAGTCGGGTGGACGGTACTAGTTCGGAAGTGAAATTGTGTGATCGAGTAAGCGATCAGATTTGGTATTGCATACGGATGATATATGTACATCGTGTGTGCTTAAATGAAATAGATATTGGGAATTTTGAAAAGAAATGTAAAAATGATTTTTGAAATGGAAAGGTATATTTTGAGAAATATATGATGAACAAGAGTGGAAGTTGGATATCACTATAATTGAAACTCATTTTCTAAAAAGTAAGTAATGTGGTACATAACTTTGTAAAGGAAATCGAATTTGAATGTTGATTTGGCATAAATAAGTTATATATATATATATATATTATATATGATAAACTCCCCTTGATGAATCTATAATAAGAAGAAAAGACCTTTGAAAAATACTTGAAGTATAAAAAGAAATTTATATAAGTAGGAAGTGATCCAAAATATTTTGTTCTAGTTAAAAGAATAAACTTATATATATATATAAATGATTTTATGAAATTGGAAAAAGTTTTTTGGAACCCATTGATTTTGAAAGGCTTTTAATTTTGGGAAAAAGCAAATTTTGGGAACTTGGAAAGCCAAGTTTGAAAACTATCGATTTTGTGTAAATGAGATTTATATGTGATACATATAATAGTATGATTTGAAAGATACTATATGTGTATAGTATAAAAATGTTTTGAGAATGTTGTGGGGAAAAAGGCGCTCCCATTTAGAGTTGAAACTTATAGTAGGAGATCAACGGGGTGGTTCTGCCTTGGGCCCTAAGGGGGGTTCTAAATTTGATTCCAGAGGATCTCCGGACTAAACTATAGTTTCTGAGGATTGTGGTTGGGGTTGCGAAAGTCGAGGGTGCTGATGCCTATAGAGACATTGGGGTTATTCTGCGACGACAGTGTAACTCTGATGTAACTGCGATCTACTACACTCTATAGCGTAAGTCGAGGAGCAATGATTGTATAAAGTCTACGTTTGATTTCGCTGGGAGAGCGACGTAACATCGTTAGACTGCGATCTATGAAGACGTAGCGAAAGTCGTGTGGCAGTGAGTGCCTACAGGCTACATTGGGACTCGACTGATGTAGTCTACGATTTATGTGGTCTATGTGGTGAAGTTTCATTTGGCAGTGAAATTTGAAGGCGTTGATGCCTACAGTTACATGGTTTTTGTCTTGATGGCAACGTAATCCTGGGTGTAGCTACGATCTATGGCGGTTCCATGGTGTAATCGAGCGGTGCAGATGCCTAAAGTTTTCTATTGTTTCACCGGGAAAGCGACTTAATCATCGGACTAACTACAACCATGGAGGGGGTGATGATTTCCCTAGCATTCTCATAAAAATGTTTTCTACATTTTCACAAATATTTTTCAAAGTATTTTCATTCGGTGTTGAAAACGGGTCTACTAAGTACTTAAAGATTTTCAGTCCTACGTGTGATCAACGTAAGACCGAATTTCTGTGAGAACAAGGATGGACTTGTTGAGACATCGAGTTATAAAAAGTATTTTTATAAAAATATTCTGATAATATTATGCAGATTTTAAAGTGTTTTAATTTTTTTTGGATAAAAAGAGTAAGAGTTAAAAATGTTTAAAGAATAATTTAAATGGTAATAAACATTGTAATTAAAATTCTAGCTTCGTTCATTTTCGAGGATGAAAAGTTTTTAAAAAGGGGAGGAATGTGACAACCCGAAATTTTTGCCAAATATTAAATTGATAAATCTTCTAATATAATTATTTAAATTTGCAAAACTTATCTTTTGAAACAAATATAATATGTTTTCTAATTACTATTGTTTATGTATATGTAAATTGTGAATAGAAAACTTGGATTTGAAATTTGAAATAAATATCTTAAAAATAAATGAGATTTAAAACTCTACATTTTTAAACACTAATATGCATATAGTTATTAATTAAAGTGTTAATAGCTTAAAATTAAATAAAGAATAAATAAAAAGGGTTTTATAATATTTTTTTGAGCTGTATGAAATAAATGATAAGTAAATATAAAATATAAATATAAAACATAAAATGAAATTTTAAATATTTGCTTAAGATATTTGTAAGACTAGAAAGAGGTTTTGTGTACAAGTGTCAAATTTATAGGTTTCCTTTATTTAAAAAAATAGATAAAATGATTTAAAGAAAAAAAACAAGGTGTTGTACAAATTTATACACCTATATATATGTCTTAGCTCCTTTCTTTCATTTTCCAAACTAAGACCAGAAAAATAAAAGAAAAAAATAAACAACTCTTTTAAGTTTCAAACTGAAGCAAAGCAAGAATCAATCCAAGTTCATCTCAACACAAAGTACAAATTCAAGCTTAAATAAAGTAGATCAAGTTCCAGTTTCAAAATCAAGTGCAGTTTCAAATTTTCAAACTCTGGTTTCATCTGTTTAACTAAATACTGTGAGTAAAACTTAACTTATAAAGATAAATCATATTTATATCTCTGTGCATGTAATGATTGATTGTAAAAAAAAAAGCTTAAATGTGATTTGCATGGATGTAGAAATGCATTTTTGTTGGAATGTAAGATGAATAACAGTGTGCATGCCTGTGTTTTAATATGCATGCCTCTGTTCTTGTCTAGCAGACTCAAAATCAATTCAAAATTTAATTGATGTTCATATAAACCATTATAGGTGATGAAGTTCAAAGGAAATGTGGTTGTATTAACTAAATCTTATTTTTAAAAATGAATACAAGTGTAATTAGTAAGTGTTTTACTGGGAAGAAGGATTTACAGTGAGATTTAAATCATTTCACAAAAATCGATAATCATAATTTCTTATTTCACCTATATAATTAGATTCGTTATTGGAAGTTATGATTTTTGGTGGTAATATCTAGATTTTTAAGTTGGTGATTTGGGAGATATTATGGGTTAAACGGAAATGGGATTTTCATCGATTTACGGCGATCGGAGGTTATGGGGAGGTCGAGGTCGTTGCTGGAGGTAGCACGGAGGTTGAGGCACTTGGGAAAAATAGTGACTAGATTTTTAATTCGCCATGGTGGCGTGGCGAGGAGGACGTAGGGTTTTAGGGCTCTTTCAGGTCGAGATTGTTTCCATGGCCAGTGTGGTCATGTGATGATGCCGGAGTGATTCGATGGAGGGTGAATGGAAGGCGAGGGTCTTCGCATCTCCAAGTGTGGCGACGTGGTTTCAGATGGTCGGAGGTGGCGATGAAACGTGGTTTTGGTGATCGATTTCGCTCCAGTAGTCCTTGTTTTTGCTCGAATTTAAGGGTTTGTTTCGAGTTTTGGGCGGTCGGGTTGTTCATGCATGTCGACGGTGCCTTGCTAGTGGTAGCAGCGATGATCGCAGCGGCGGCGATGCGGGGTGCACGTGCACGGTGCACAGATGTTTCAGTGGGTTTTTGGTCGTTGGTGTAGGAAATAGAAAGAGAGGAGAGAGAGTCAGAGAGAAAAAGGGATTGTTTCGTGTTGGGCTCGAGTTGCTTTAGTGTATTAGCAGGTTTTAAAAGTAAAGAAAGAATGAAAGGGAGGGACAAGTTCCATGGGTTTCGGGTTGGGCTTTAGGCCTGAATTATATATATATATATATATATATATATATATATATATTAACAAAGATATAAAAAAAATCAAGCTTTTCCATAATTAAATTCTCTAACCATTTCATTTTAATATTAAATGTTTACTTAGGTTCCTAGTTTAAATAAAAGAATTTAAAAACCTTGATTGCTTAAATATTATTTGGTTTAAAGGTTATAAATAAATTGTTTTAACTTAAATTAGTTAAGCTTAGAATAATTATATTATATGTCCTTCATTTAATTTAATTCCTAAGTTTATCTAAATAAAATTAAATGGTGTAATTAAGTATATGGTTAAGGAAAATAAAATGTTTTAAATTTTGGATTAATCAAAGATTTTATGTATTTTGTATATTATCTAATTCCAAATGTTTAATGAAAAATAATAAAACAAATGGCTTATAACTAATTAATGTCAATTAAGCATGACTTTAAGTAATTAAAATTAATTTGATGATTTTGGGTTAGTTAATCTAGCCATGAATGATTAATTTGAATTGAATGCTTGAATTGTTTAGTATCTCTAGTATGTTAATTTGTGATGTTCTGTGACATGAAATGACCTGAATTGAACTATTGATAAAATGTGAGACATTTATTTAAACAGATATTGTGATGGAATTTTTGTGAATGTTGGCAGTTGAAATTGAATTTTTTGGCTTTAAAGATGGCATTTGGATTCGAGGGAACCGGGATCAGATATCAGCAATATCCGAAAATACTCCAATTTAATAAGCGCTATAATTCTTTATAGATTTGATTATAAAATCAAATAGGCTGGAATGGAGTAAATTAATTAAACTTGGCCATGTAAACTAAGTAATGGTACTTAGATATTGTTTAGTGAAATAAATGTTTGGTTATAGCATTATAAAACTCATAGTGATGAACGAGTTACCTGGGTTTTCAAAGAAGTTTATAACCTTAATATTTCATGTCTAATGGGTTTACTCATGTTGGTTTCCAGCCTGACTCGGGTGTTACTTTATTGTAATGCTCGGGTCGGACCGAGTATTACAGATTTTCAGGTTAAGATGTTTTGGAGCTCAGAAGGCGAGCTAGATGGCAGGGACGTAGGGAGTATATTCCATTGCGTATTAGGTTTGTATTGATTGTATTTAGGGACAAGTTATTATAGCTGTCCGGATTATTTGTGGATGATTGTACTCTAATATATTGTATGTAAATTAACATTATAGCTTTCCTTAGTATAAATGCTGTTTATTTGACATTATATTTTGTTCCGCTGCGATTGTGAGATTCTGTGCTTTTTTTTTTGTTTTTTCTTCTGCCTCCTTTCCTTCTTACCCTAACAATCTAGGATTTTCGGCGTTCGATTTCTCGGCACTTCTACAGTGGGCGTATTAGCGTCGAATTTTCGGGATCGAAAATTTCGGGGCGTTACAGAAATCATATTTTCTTTCAAAATCATACTTTCCAAAATAGGTTAAACCCTCATTTAAAATTATCATATTTACTCAGAATATGTTATTTCACTAGAAAATATCATTTCAAATCTTAACTTAGTTTATAACATCATTTAATCATATTCGCTACGAAAACAAGGATTTAAGTATAAACACTTCCTCTTTACACAGCTAAAATTTAGAAAATAGTTCAGATAGTTGTAAATAGTTAAAATTGTTTTGCATTGTTTAAAAATAAATTTTTAAATAGTTTGAAATACTTTAAAGTCAAATGAATTATCATAGTATTAAATAGATTTAAGATAGTTTAAATAAATTTAAAATAGTTAAACTAGATTTAAAATGGATTAAATAGATCTAAAATAGATTATATAGATCTAAATAAATTAAAATAGATTTAAATAAATTAAAATAAATTTAAAATAAATTAAATGGTTAATTTGATTGAATAGTTTAAAATAGATTAGAATAGTTTAATAGTTTGAAAACCTTAAAATCAGGATTTTAAAAATAATATTCTTTACACAATTTATATTAAAATAAACTAATATCAAACTAGATTATTTCTTTCATTTCAACACATCTGGACTACGTCCAGCCATCAAATTTCAGTTTAAATCTTGTAAACAATTCAGTTAAACCAATTCCAATTTCAACATTTAAAGTTTGAATTTTAAAAAATAATTCAGTTTATATAAATCAAATTTTATTTCAAAATATCATTTAATTGAATTCAAATTTTAAGGATTCAAAATCATTTAATTTAACCAATCTAGTGTCCATATATAATTCTCTACCCTATGGTCAAGTGATACGGATATTTATCATTTCAATCCTCAATTATTTTGTGTTTACGGATATATATCGTTTGATCCTGCGATCCCGAATTTAATTACAGATCTATGAAATCTCTTGAGTTTATTATTTCAACTCATAATGATTTATTCCTAATCTATCAGATCATTTAGGTATGCAACATTTCAACCCATAGGGAACTTGCAGCATTATAACAATATAGAAATATAACATCCAGTCATCTATTATCAAAAATCCAACATCCATCAAAATCATCGTTCAAATTAACCAATAAACATCAATAGGTAACTGATTATCATTAACAGGTATAAACTGGTAAATTGAATGGCGATTATATTCAATAAATTCAGATTTAACCAGAATGACAATTTAAATATACCAAACATCAACAATCAGTTTTTAATCACATCATAAATTCAATTTAACTAACATAGGATAATTAAGTAGTTGTGAGTGGGTTAAAACAATCACTTTTGATTTCAAATGGATTTGAAATCCAAAATAAGGTCCAAAATTCATCAGTCTTAAAATTTGTCCAAACTAGTTCCATAATGTCTGGAATTTCACTACGATCGCGATGAATAAATTAGCTTATGAATCTGACTTCGTATCCAAAAGTTATGATCGTTATATGATTTAAAGTTTGAATTTAATTTAAATAGAATAAAATAAATATCAATCATCACGTCACCTACAGTTCACGTGGCAAAAATCGAAGTCGAACCCAAAAGCCACCCCTACAGCCAACTTTGATCATCCACCATGCACGCCACCGACCACGAGCCTCACATCACCTGTAACATGCTAGCCTAGACAAGACGCTCCACCTCCTAGCTGCTGATCCACGTCCGGTGCGCCGAATTGGCTAGCAACACTACCACCAGTCGACTCCTCCTCACGATCTCCACCAAATTCAGCCATCAATTGCAAAAAGCATCGCTAGAAATAGATTATCGCAAATTAACAGTCTTGGTTTGCGACTTGACCCCTTTGACCAAAATTGCGATTGATCCGAACACTGTTATGAAAAACAAACACTAGACGTTGACTCGATTCGTCAATATCTTTGAAACCATATGTAATTTGACATAGGTTAGTGTAACAAATCGGATTTCGAACTTTGAAAATCGACATCAATACATCCATTGTATAACATGCCGAGCAATCGAGTTCCGAAAATACCTGATCGTTAGAGGAAAAGAAGAAAGAGGTAGAAGAAGAAACAGAAAAATAACAACATAGAATCTCACAATTGCAAAAGAACAATATATAATTGATAATAACATGTCGTTATACAAAAAAAAAGCTATAAAACATTACATCATCAGATTACAATAAATCAATAACTCAATAGTGGACAGTTATAATAACTTGTCCTCACAAGTGTTGAATATACGGCATACAATACACAGCGTAATATAATCAAGTACGCATGATACGTCTTCATCATCCAGCTCATCTCATGAGCACCATAGTATCATGTTCTGTATTTGTAATACTTGGTATGACCCGAGCATTATAATAAGATAATACCGAAGTCAGTCTGGAAAACCAGCATGAGAAAAACACACACAATTTGAATTATTAATGTTATCAAAATCCTTTGAAAAACAAAGGAATCTCGTAAGACCACACCACACATAAGCACGACGGGTTTTTACCTTACGATAACCAAAACATTTTATATCAAAATCATCCGATATTTTAATAGTGTTCGGGTACAAATACTTATTCAAATAACCAAAATTGTTACATTAATTAAATTCCAGCATACTAGGCTCTACAACCAAAACTGTAAAGGGATGTATTGGAGAATGGATTACATACAAATGACTAGGCATTGGGGTACCATCTATCAAAGTAGACATCTAGAAAAATGTAATTAGGACCACGCTAAGATCCCCTGCAACACAAGACCGGACTACCCCTAACCTGGATAGACCGAATATGCTATCACCCGGGTGTTTCCACCCTTCTTCTGCGCACCATAGTAATAATATCTGAGGGTATTTAGAAAAGTGATAAACATACCCTGATTGGGTGCGACCTACTTAGCCTTGCTGCATCTTCCCTGATTTTTAGCCATTTCCGGTTGATGAGGCTTGAGGCTATGATTACCTTTTAAGGATTTACATTTGGAATGCTCATTGTCCTCCAATGATAATGTACTGATAGCATTCATCCATACAAGTTCATTCTGAGTCTGAACGAAACCGAAGGCACTATTCCTACTACATCCATTTTGGAATCATCCTCAGGATTAGTAGCAATTTGCCCTTGCACTCCAATGCTCCATCTTCGGATCCATGCTCTTGTCTTTACTTCGAAAACGTATTCATTGGATCGAAGTGGTATTCGGATAAATTATCTGATCCGGGTCTCTCCGAAACAACGTTCGACGTTTCTGGTAAACTCAACGGTGGTTCTCTAGGAAATAGACAGAGGAAAATACGACTAGAGATCACCTCCTAACTATTAGTGGTTGGGTTTCCTTATCATCGTCCTAGAAAAATGAAACGAGTTTATACATACAGTATAGCACCCTCTATTGATAATTGTACAATATAATTTGTAATGACCTACCTTTTTGGATGGTTTAAATCGATGATAAATCACACACGTCTGACTCAAACCATTCAAAAGGGCAGATTATTATAGGGTAAATAATAAAAGGTAGAGAAAGAAAGAAACCAAATACAGAATCTCACAGCGGAATGAAAAAATATAATAATCAAATAAACAGTTCATGAATCTGTTTACAAATAACATTGATTAAACCTTTATAATGCAGATCAGAGTTACATTGAAAAGAAAAAATAATAATAAATGCAGCAAAACAACATGATGCAGTGGAATAAATATAGTAAATAATAATAGTACAAAATCTCCGTCTTCGTTCCCCAGAAAGCAGTCTTCGATAAACTGAAAAGCTCAAGTTGACCCGAGCGAATTGAAAAAACAAAACACTCGAGTCAAAACTACAATATCTTATGTAAGTTAAATCAATAGTAAATAAATATGAGATGTTTGCAGGGTTTGACATCTTCTATTCAGTGTCTAACGTGAGTGCAATAACTTAAGAGATGTTTGGGATTACCATCGCCTAAGGATCTGTTAAACTATCTACTACGTAGTACAATACGCTATTATAATAGTGTCTGCAGTAAAGTATTAAAATAGCGTTAAGGCGTTACCCATATCCACATTTACACATTTTTATACATTCGCATAGTCTATACAGTACCATAATTCCTCCATAAACTGGAGGGCTATCAAAGGGCATTCCATAGGTATGGTACAAACCAAACTCGTAGAATGCACGATAGGGCATGTGAACACGACACTTGAGGCAATGCCTGGGTAGATATACCAATTGCGGATCCGGACTGGTGCTAACGCATAGCAGCTACAACCGCCCACCTCGGAACACACTCCCATAATCAAAATCAAGGGGTGGCCACAAAATTATGACAAAGACATAATATGGTATCGAAGAAGAATGTTTGATAGGAGGAATGATCTCACTTGGCCCGATGTGGCTCCTGTTTTAGTCACATTTAAGCTGACTCATGGGAGTCAAGGTCATGTAAATACCTCATACAAAATCGTTCATCAAACCATTCTACTTCATTTCTAGAATCTCTACCACGTACATAGTTGTTAAAGTGGTTTTCGGTATTGGCAGAGAGTGTGACAATATCCGATCCCGGTCTCTCTAACAACCAAATGCTTATTACACATGAGGTGGTTCTTTTACATTTCCCAAAACCAATTCATAAATGATATCAAAATATCTTATTCTTAAAACCATATCACTTTCGAAATCATATTCACTTTCAAAATCACATTCACTTCCAAAATCATATTCACTTTTGAATTTATCGATAAGATACGTTAATTAAGTCCTCGTTCCAAAATCATCATATTTACTCAAATATGTCATTTCATAAAAAGGTACCAATTCCAAATTCCAACTTAGCTTGTATCATCATCAAGGATTTAAATATAAATGCTTCAACTTTACACATTCTGATATTTTTGAAAATACTTTAGACAGTCATAAATAGTTTCAATTATTTTAAAAATAGTTTAAAATATATTAAAATATTTTAAATAGTAAAAACAGTTTAATTAGATTTAAATTGATTTAAATAGATTTAAAATAGATTAAATAGATTTAAATCATATTAAAGAGATTGAATAGATTTAAATTAAATTAAATAGATTTAAAATAGATTAAATAAATTTAATTAGTTTAAAATAGGTAAAATAGGTTAAATTGGATAAATATGTTATAATAGATTAAAATAAATTAAAATAGTTTAAATTGATTAAAATAGTTTAAACTAATTAAAATAGTTTAAATTAGTTTAAAATAGATTTCAAAGTTATATCCAGACATTTTAATAACTCAATTCCGATAAATTCATTTATATTTAACAATTCATCTTTGAAATTCCAATTTAAATCCTTTGAACAATTCATTAAATCAATTCCAATTTAAACATTTACGTTTGGATTTTCGAAAATAATTCAGTTTATATAAATCAATTTCTATTTCAAAATGCCAGTTAAGTGAATTCAAAATTTAAAGATTTAAAATTCATTTAATTTAGCCAAGCCGGTGTCCGTATAAAATTTTCTACTCTATAGTCAAGTGATATGGAAATTTATCATTTCAATCCACAATTAAAATTTTACAGTTATATATCATTTGAACCGCAATCTCGAATTAAATAAAATCCATAAAACCGCTCGAGTCTATCATTTCAACCCATAACGATTTTTCCCTAATCTATAGTTCGTTCGGGTATGCATCATTTCAACCCAAAGGGGACATGCAGTGCTATAACAATATAAAAATATAGCTTCCAGCCATCAAATATCAACAATCAAACTTCATCACAAACATCATCCAAATCAACTAGTAAACATCAATAGATAATCGATTATTATTAAGGTATTAAATTGACAATTGAATTCAATATATTAAATTAGACAATGATTAAAAGCAATAAAAGTCAAATTTTACTAGAATGACAATTTGAACATACCAAACATCAATCTGTTAATTTCTAATCACATCATAAGTTTAATTTAACTATCATAGGATAATCTAGTAGTTAGGAGTGGTTTGTGATTTCAAATCGATTTGAAATCCAAATAAAGACCCAAATTTGAACAATCTTAGAATTCATCCAAATCAGTTCCAAAATGTCCAAAATTTCAATACGATCGCAGCGGAATGAATCGTGCGTGAATCCAATCTCGTACGAAAAAGATATGTAAGTTAGAACAATTTAAATATTAAAATTTAAATTAATTTAGGAAAATTACAATCATAAACCACGTCAGCCACGTGCTCAGGAATCTACCATGATCGAAACCCTCGAACCAGCTATAGCCACCGCCTATCAACTAATTTTCACTTCCCCTACACTCGACTGGCCAACGATCAGACAACGCCGCATGCAACCCCTCACTTAGCCGACCCTTTGGACCCCACCATGTTGGCCGCGTGAAGCCAAGCGCCTCCGTTGTCGTTCGTGGTTATGGCCAGATTCTGGCGAATCTGTTGACTACTTCGACTAACCAACCATATGGATCAACTCCATACGTCGTGCTCTACGTCGCAGCAATATTTGATCGTCATAAAATCGAAGATCCGTCATCAAACGACAAACCCAAATATAGACGGCCAAAATTGAGTCGATGATCTCTAGCCAAACCGATCATCAATTGCTAAAATGAATTGTAGATTTGGGTTATGCTAGTCGAGAGCTTCGAAATGGTATATAATTTGCTAGGGTTTTAAGGAGTTTGATTTTAAAATTGAAATTTGATTTGAAATTTAATTGGGAATTTGTATATTGGAATTTGTTTCAGCCATTAAAGAAGGAGGAACAGATAGAAGCTGATGAACCTACAGAAAAAAAAAACGACTGATATGGTTTGGGAACAAACTATTTATATTAACAAAGCCCGATAAGGAATAAACACATATCAAATCTGGTTCTAATTGATAATAACGACCCAAAAGGCCCGTTTCGCTTCCGAAACGAAAGTGATTCATCCCATATAACGAAATAGGTGTTTTTGATATTTTTAAATTCAATGGAACATATTTCAAGTCTTAATTTCATCGTATAAAGAAGTTAGCTTAAAAATCAGCTTATTTCAAATTCATTTCAATTAAATTGATTTCTAGGCGTTTCGAGTCCGTATGATCGAACGACAAGTCTGATCGCTACGAAAGTTGAAATCGTACAATATTTCACCGTTACAGATCCGATGAACCTGGTTTCGTCGAAATCCGACTCAGTGGCCAAAATGGCTATTTTCACATTAATTAAATAAATTAACATTAAATTAGTTAAATCACTTTTTAATTTCAAATTTGATAACCAAAAATTTTCATCAATTTTGATTATTTGGCCATTTACAATAATTTAAAACAATTTTACGTATCAATTTAGTGTTAAATATTACAAAAATTGCAGTGTTCAATTTCAGCTGGACTTAAATCCAATTAATACAATTTAATTCCGATAATTTGATTTAATTTGGTTTCAATCTTTTTATTCTATCAATCATTACTCTATGGGAATAGTTAACATTGTTTTACATTTTATTACACTAATATTCTACAATTATCATCCTTACCATATTAGTTGTAATATTTCAATTATATTGAAATTTTGTCGATTTTCACAGTAATTATAATTTGAAATCCCAATTAATTTATTTATCTTCATTTCACTCTCTTCTTAAATCAATTATTGCCTTATGAATAAAATTGACATTTCTGTATATTTATTGCATTCACCTTTTACGTTTATCGTCTTAACTTATATCAACGTAACATTTAATTTAAGTTAATTATAATTGATTAAATAAATTGGTAACAAATAACAATTGTCACCATTTCTATATTTAATCACATTTGTATGTTTGTCATATACACATGAATGTTATAGTTATTTACACAACACTAATTTTATTCAATTACAATTTATTACATATTATTTCATTAATTAATGGCACATTTATATTATCAATTATTCTTTAATCCAATTATCAATTAATATCTACCTTATCTGAAAATTTACAATCTATAACCAACTGTAACTCTTTAATCATTACAATTAATTAGAATTACATTTAAAGCAGTTATCAATTACCTTAAATTAATACTATTACATTTCATTCCAATATATTCTTATTATTAAATCAATTTTTTTTTATTTCTTCCAACATTCAATCACAAAACCTTATTGAATTGATTATTTTTAATTATTGAAAATTACGGGTCGTTACATTCTCCTCCACTCAAAACTTTTCGTCCTCGAAGAGGAAAGGAAGGGATAAGGGATTTATATCTTATTCAAAATATTAAATTTATAAATAATCAATTTACATAATTAAATAGTTTAAATAAAATATATTAATTTAAAATAATTAAATCCTTTTTTATATTCAAGTTAACAAAAGTTTGGAAAACATTTCACAAAAATTTTTAAGTCCAAAATTTACGAAAAATTTCGGCAGAGTCTTCTTTGTACGAAGAGGTCTAGGGAAAATAATAATATCAATAACAATATATATCACATAAATATCAAAATAATATGTCCGAAACTATGGGAAAACAATATAGTATTGCTAGAAAACCATAATCCGAGAACGTACCTATTTGTCGGGCAAACAACGCTTAATTTATGAAACCAAAAGCAGTAGCTATTGCTTCCATAACCTGTATTTCACTTATATAATCCAAAGAAGTTAATAATTATGTAAAAGAGAAATATTTATGTTGTTTCAGTCACTAACAACAAATCAATCACAACATAACAACAATCATTTTGTAAACAAATAGTACAAACATCGTTTTTAACAAAGAAATCAATCATCCATTCATAGCAACCAAATTAAATGGTTTTGTTTGGGTTCAGAACTTCTAATCATATAAAATGAGAAATAAACTATGAAGTAAAACATACACTCAACAGTCATAGATAAAACTTTATACATTATTTATACATCTCTATACAAAATAGAAGTATCCTTTCCCAACCAATCCATAAGCCAAGCAAACAATAATTTCAATGTAATTTAAGTTTGTTTCACATCATTTACTATTCTTTTCTCATTCATATAATGACTATTTTCTTTAATTTACATTTATCACTTACCAAATTCATTTCCCATTAAATTACATTCATTTATTTCAAAATTTCATTTCTCTTTTATACATACAATGCTATTTTTCTCTTTTCATTACTTACATTCATTGCTTGCATATGCTATTTTCATTCAATTAGCTAGACTATCCATTATTATGTAAGTATCTTTACAATTTAATTCACCATTGATAAATTATTTCCTTTTCACATTAATTTCTTCCATATATGGTATTATTGAATGTTAAATCCATTTCTATTCATTTCAACATTTCTAAAGTTATAATCATTCAATTAATATATTACTCACTTAATTATAAATGGCTTCAACATTAACTTAAGTTTATAATTATTCACTGACAATATTCACCTATTTCTATTCAATTTGATCACAGATAGCTTAAATGTTAACTTAAGCTTATAATCATTTTTTCTTACATTATTCACTTTTCTATTACATTTGATTAGTAAAATGCAACTATTATTCCTAAGTTCATAACAATTTATAATAACAGAATTCTTATTTATAAAAGTAATTCTATTGAACACTTTCATTTACTATAGTTTACTTGCATAACATTCTATTACATATCCTATTAATCATTACAATTTTTTACATTTTGGTAAGTTATATATATATATATATATATATATGTCTTTTTAGCATGTAATAGAAAGTTACACAAGTTAACATATTTATTTTTTGTTAACAAAATATTCAATGGTTACATTTTTCTTATTTCCATTCCTTAATTTATATTACAACCTTCAATTTCTTTATATTTCATTAATCTCTTAACATTTAATTTCTTATTTCACATCTTAACGGCTTCCAAACATTCAAATAGTTAAGGTTTCATTTTATTACATTAACTGAGAACTACTAATTATCAGAAGGTTTAAGAACTAACTCCGGGTTATTTTTCTGAATCATTTTTAAAATAATATATATATATATATATATATATATTCATAATTTATAGATCAAGTCATATTTAGGAATTCAAAATTAAGATTCGTTTATCAAAAAAAGGTATAGTAAAACCACTACAACCATCTACCCACTTTGAAACTCGAAAATGAACGTCGATAATGCGTGCACTCATCACCGAAATTATTTTTCAGTGAAAGGGTGGGGTGTACATAAATTATTTCCTTTAAAAAATTTCTTTTAAAACATTTCTTTCAAATCATATTGAAATATTTCTATCCGAAATACTTCTAAATAGTATTAATATTATATTCCAAATTCCTTCGAAAGAAATTTTCAAAAATCACGGAAATTAAGTTCTCAAATTTTCAGTTTGTATACATTTTATTATTAAATTTTATTTTGCAACCAATATTTATAAAATTTCAATTCCTAACAAACAACCAAACATATCACATACAATTATATATAGTTAAAAGATTATTTTTTTATATACAAATATAATACTAGGTAAAATTATTTCATTTTTCTATATTTCAAAACAATATTGTGTCAGTATGTCCTATTAAGTGTTTAGAAATCTCTATTGATGCCATAGCATCTTATGTAATGATTGAAGTTTAAAAATACTAAATAGAAAAAATTAATATAATATAAAAACCTTTTATAACACTAACAAATACGCTTTCTCATATATATACATCTCATATATATACACCCAGCGACTCATTCTAGGGTATTGCTACCATATTCTATGTGAGTTAGACCCCACAAAGCTAAGGTTATCGCTAAACCAAACCTCTGATACCAACTGCAACGACCTGCCTGTTTGGACGGTTTAAATCGACGATAAACCACATACGTCGGACTCAAACCGTTCAAAAGGGTAGATTATTAGGGTAAATAAGAAAAAGCAGAGAAAGAAAGAAAACAAATACAGGATCTCGCAGCGGAATGACTAAATATAATAAACAAATAATCAGTTCATGAAGTTGTTTACAAATAACATTGATTATACCTTTATAATACAGATTAGACTTAAATAGACAAGAATAAATAATAAATAAATGTAGCGGAACAACATGATGCAGTGGAATAAATATAATAAATAATAATTGAACAAAATCTTTGTCTTCGTCCTCCAGAAAGCAGTCTTCGATAAACTGAAAAGCTCAGGCTGACCCGAGCGAATTGAAAAAACAAAACACTCGAGTCAGAACTAAAATCTCTTATGTAAGTTAAACCAACAGTAAATAAATATGAGTGTAATGGTGTCGGAGATGTTTACGGGGTTTGACATCTCCTATTCAATGTCTAACGTAAGCGCGATAACTTAAGAGATGTTCGGGATTACCATCTCCTAAGCATCCGTTAAACTATCTACTACGTAGTACAATACGCTATTATAGTAGTGTGTACAATAAAGTATTAAAATAGCGTTAAGGCGTTACCCATATCCCCCTTAACACATTTTTATATATTCCCATAGTTTATATAGTACCGTAATTCCTCCGTAAACAAGAGGGCTATCAGACGGCACTCCATAGGTATGGTATAAACCAAACTCGTAGAACACGCGATAGGGAATGTGAACATGGCACTCGAGGTAATGCCAGGGTAGATATACCAATTGCAGATCCAGACCGGTGCTAACGCATAGCAGCTACTACCGCCCAACTCGGAACACACTCCCATAATCAAAATCAAGGGGTGGCCACCAAATCATCACAAAGTTATAGTATGGCATCGAAGAAGTATGTCCGATAGCAGGAATGACCTCACTTGGCCCGGTGTGGCTCCTGTTTTAGTCACGTCTAAGCTGACTCATGGGAGTCAGGGTCATATAAATACCTCATACAGAATCGTTCACCAAACCATCCTACTTCGTTTCTGGAATCTCCACCATGTACATAGTTGTTAAAGTGGTTTTCGAGATTGGCAGAGAGTATGACAATATCTGATCCTTGTAACGACCCGCCTTTTTGGATGGTTCAAATCGAAAGGGGAACGACAAAATATAATAATCAAATAAATAGTTCATGAAGCTGTTTTACAAATAACATTTGATTACACTTTTACAAATTCAAACCAGAGTTATACATATATCATAAATAAACAAATAATGCAACGGAACATATAATGTATTGGAATAATAAATAGCAATGATATTCTGAATCTTCGTCTTCATCCACCAGAAAATAGTCTTCAATGCTGAAAAACTCAGGCTGACCCGAGCATAATGAAAAACGATACATTCGAGTCAGAACTAAAAATTCCTATGTAAGTAAAATCAGTCTCAAATAAAACTTTGAGTGCAATGGCTTCAGAGATGTTACGGGATTTTTCATCTCCTATCAAGTATACATCCTGAGTGCCATAACTTATGAGATTTCAAATAATTCGTAATACTAATTTTAACCACTTTATTTAAAATAAATCCGAAGTTTAAATTAAAAACTTAAACTTTTTTAAATAATTCAGTTCCAATAAATAATCCAAATTCAAGAAATTGTATGGGTATATATCATTTCAACCCATAATTTAAATGTCTTAATTATCCAATTCTTAAATGATTCAGATGACCATTTAAATGATATCAATAATATACAAGGTGATAACAGGGACATATTAAAATAAATAACAACCATACATCTAACATATCAATCAATAAGCATCCATTTCAACAACATCCAAATCAACCAATATATTTCAACGTATAATAGTTATCAATATCGGGGTTTAACTATCAATTAAATTCTAATATAAAATTAAATGTCAATTCAGATTCAATATCAATTCAAATGTCAACTTAAAATAACAAACCGCAATAAAATATTTATATATCACATCATATATTTTATTTAACTTGCAATGGAATTTTTAGTATTACGTGAGTGGGTTTAATCACTCACCTTTGATTTATAGCCAATTGAAAATCCAATAAAAGCCCAAAATTTCAATGGTCTTCAAATGCAACCATACTAGTTTCATGTTGTCTGGAATTTTGATACGGACCCAAAGGAAGAAACCGCGCATTAATCGGGGTTCATATATGGAAGATATTCAAGTTATAAGAATATATTGAAAATGAAATAGAAAACCATGTACACATATTTTGAAAATAAAATAAAACATGTTAGTTACTTACATTAAGAATTTTGAAGCCTGCTCATGTCTCTAAATTTTAGAGAATCAACAAAAAAAGGACACGATGGCTCACACATGGAGGAAGGAGGCTTTAGGAAATGGATTTGTAAACAAATGGAAAAGATTGGCTTCATGAAAATAAGTTTCTCACATTTGTTTGTTTCTTTTTAGAAGAAAAAGAAAACTTTAGGAAAAAGAAATAATGGAAGCACGTTTTGGAAATGGAAAGTTAGAGGAAGAGATTTATGAAATAAGAAACGAATAAGGGAAAAGCACGTTTGAAAATTGGAATATGAAAGGGAAAGATATAAGAAGATGTAAATTTGCAAAATAAAAAGAGCCTAACATGTAGATAATTAACAAAAGATAAGAGACACATATTGGAATTTGATAAGACATGTTTAAATGGTAAGAAAATCTTTTGGTATAACATTTCAAAACATATGCTACCTCAATTAATTTCATCAACACACATGAAAGATTTCAAGGTAAGGCTCGCGTGTAAATAAATAAAACTTACTGGAAGACCAAAAGAGGCTTGTATGTAATGAAAGAAAGTAGTAATAAAATAAAATAAATGAAAGCGACGATTTAAATTTAAGAATGTAGTCCGTTCATAGAAATCACAAATCTAATATACTAAAAAAAACAATTCATTTTAACATATTTTATTAACCTTAATACGCTCAAATTTACACACATGTATTTTTATTTAGTAAACAGTAAATAAAATTAAACACTACAAATGTACCTAATGAGGACCGCCACCCCACATATTAAAAGATGAACTGAGACTCCAAAGTCAAATTTGAAACGGAATAAATCTCTTATGTTAATGTGCTAACTATTTCAAATCAAAATTTTAACCAAACCTTCAAGTTTTTTTCTTAACATTTTATTATTGTTACTTATTTTTTATAAATTAAATTCAAATCAAGTTTGAATATTTAAATAAATCAAATATTCCAACTAGAAACATACAACAAAATTCTATTCTTTGTTTTAATGAAATTAAATTAACATTCATAGATGAAATATTCACTTTATTTGATAAGAATATTCTTTTCAAGAAACCATCCCTTTCTTTTATTTTTATTGAAACATATTTCTTTTTATTACACATTAATTTACAATTAACACCTCCCCCTTTAAAACCAACTTATATTTAAAGATTATCCCTGAAAGAGTCACATAAATATTACTTCGCACAACCGCATCATTTTTTATCAAATAATTTCATATTATCATTATATTTGTAACAAATTTAAGTGCTCAAAATTTGAACGTAATATTTCTCAATGAAATTCTCATTATATTTTTTACAAAAAACATATGTTGCACATATCATTAATTAATTACCATTTACTTCTATCTCTTAATAATGGAAAGATATAATTACTATTAATTACAATGATCAAATCTCAAAACATACCCTAATAAAGGGAAGATAAAATTAATCCAATTGTTTCCTTCGAAATCCAATTTTCTATGTTAAACCCAATATCTATATACTAATTTAATTGCAACATTTCATTACAACTGTAATAAAACCTGTTCATTATATATTTAAATTCCAAACAAATCCTTTTATTTTGATTTACATTCTTATTATCAAATCAACTATTCCCTTACGCAATTGATTAACATAAGTTTTACACTCACCACTCAACAGTTAACATTTCTTCTTATATCAATTGTAATATTTCAATTACATTAATTCTCCATTAATTACCAAATAAATTTCTAACGGATTTAATAATAAGAAAACACATAAAACAATGGTTATATGTTAATAATCCATATCTATTAACTTATTGTTTACAAACAAAGGTTAATAAATTTACATACAAAATAATTGATTTCATACTCCATATTAAAACTAATTGCAATTAATAACATAAGATTACATCAATTTATACATCATCTATTCTATTCCTTATTAACCTTTATTATTTAAATTGATTGAAATTACGTTAACATAGTACACTAGTCAATTACATTCAATCAATATTAGCAAATTATATGTTTTATCTCATTAAAGTTAGTTGTTTTAAGACTTAACTTAAAGTCGAAATTTCTAATCTAATAAGATTCAATTTAATAAATCATAAATTTTAATTTCTGACAATATTAAAGCCCAAACACTTATTAAATTTAATGTTTTTAATTATCAAAATAAGGGTTGTTACAATCCTAGTCTCTCTAATAACCAAGCGCTTATTACACGTCGGATGGTTCTTTTACATTTTCCAAAACCAATTCATAATTGATATCAAAATATCATATTCTCAAAACCATATCATTTTCGAAATCATATTCACTTTTAAATCACATTCACTTTTGAATTTATCAATAAGATCGGTTAATTAAATCCTCGTTCCAAAATCATCATATTTACTCAACTATGTCATTTCATAAAAAGGTATCAATTCCAAACTCCAACTTAGGTTGTATCATCATCAAGGATTTAAATATAAATACTTCAACTTTACACAGTCTGATATTTTGGAAAATAGTTTAGATAGTCATAAATAGTTTAAATATATTTGAATTTCATTTAGTTAGATTTAAAATGATTTAAATAGCTTTAAAATAGATTAAATAGATTTAATTTATATTAAATAAATGTTTAATAGATTAAATAAATTTAAAATAGATTAAATAGATTTAAATTATATTAAATAGATTTTTAATAGATTAAATAAATTTAAAATAGATTAAATAGATTTAAATTATACTAAAAAGATTTAGAATAGATTAAATAAATTTAATTAGTTTAAAATAGGTAGATTAAATTGGATTAAATTGGTTATAATAGATTAAAATAAATTAACATAGTTTAAATTGATTAGAATAATTTAAATTAATTAAAATAGTTTAAATTAGTTTAAAATAGAATTCAGAGTTATATCCAAACGTTTCAATCACTCAATTCCAAAAAATTCATTTATATTTGACACTTCAAAATTCCAATTTAAATCCTTTGAACAATTCATTAAATCAATTCCAATTTTAACATTTACGCTTGGATTTTCGAAAATAATTCAATTTATATAAATCAATTTCTATTTCAAAATGCCAGTTAACTGAATTCATAATTTAAAGATTTAAAAATCATTTAATTTAACCAATCCGATGTCCGTATATAAGTTTCTATCCTATGGCCAATGATACAGATATTTATCATTTCAATCTGCAATTTAAATTTTTATAGTTATATATAATTTCAAACCGCAATCCCGAGTTAAATAAAATCCATAAAATCACTCGAGTCTATCATTTCAACCCATAATGATTTTTTCCTCATCTATGGATCGTTCAGGTATGCATCATTTCAACCCACATGGGACTTGCAGTATTATAACAATATAAAAATATAGCATCCAGTCATCCAATATCAACAATCAAACGGCCATCACAACCATCATCCAAATCAACCAATAAACATCAATAGATAATCAATTATCATTAACATGTATTAAATTGACAATCAAATTCAGTATATTAAATTAAACGATGATTAAAAGCAATAAAAGTCAAATTTAAATAGAATGACAATTTGAACATACCAAACATCAATCCATTAATTTCTAATCACATCATAAATTTAATTTAACTAACACAAGATAATCTAGTAGTTGTGAGTGGGTTAAAACACTCACCTTTGATTTCAAATCGATTTGAAATCTAAATAAAGGCGCAAATTTAAACAGTCCCATAATTCATCCAAACCAGTTCCAAAATGCCCGAAATTTCGATATAATCGCAGTGGAATAGACCGCGCGTGAATCCAAGCTCGTATGAAAATGATATGTTAGTTAGAGCAATTTAAATATTAAAATTTAAATTAACCTAAGCAACTTACAATCACATACCACGTCATCCACGTTGATCCACACGCTCAGGAGTCCACCATGATCGAAACCCTCAAACCAGCTATATCCGCTGCCTATCATCCAATTTTCACTTCCCCTACACTCGACCGGCCAACGATCAGGAAACTCCCCATGCAACCCCTCGCCTAGCTAACCCTCTGGACCCAACGATGTTGGCCGCGACGAAGCCAAGCACCTCCGCCGCCATTTGTGGTTATGGCCAGATTCTAGCGACTTTATTGGCTGCTTCAACAACCACCATATGGATCGACTCCATAAGTCGTGCTCTACGCTGCAGCATCATCTGATCGTCATAAAATCGAAGATCCACCGTCAAACGACAAACCCAAATATAGACGGCCAAAAATGAATCGTGATCTCTAGCCAAACCGATCATCAATTGCAAAAATGAATTGCAGATCCGGGTTATGCTGCTTGGGAGTTTCGAAATGGTATATAATTTGATACAGTTTTGAGGAGTTTGATTTTAAAATTGTTGATTGGGAATTTGTATATTGGAATTTGTTTCTGCCATTAGAGAAGAAGGAACAGATAGAAGTTGATGAACGTACAAAAAAAGAAAAATGACTGCTAGGTTTGGGAAACAAACTATTTATATTAACAAAGCCCGATAAGGAATAAACACATATCGAATCTGGTTCGAATTAACAATAACGACCCAAAAGGCCCATTTCGCTTCCGAAACGAAAGTGGGTCATCCTATATTTGGAAATAGATGTTTTCGATATTTTTAAATTCAGTGGAACATATTTAAGTCCTAATTTCTATTGTATAAAGAAGTTAGCTTAAAAATCAGTTTATTTCTAATTGATTTCAGTTAAGATGATTTCTAGGCTTTCAAGTCCGTATGAACGTACAGAAATCAGCTTCGACCAACCAACCGTATTGATCGACTCCATATGTCGTGTTCTACGCTGCAGCATCATCTGATCGTCATAAAATCGAAGATCCGCTGCGACAATCCCAAATATAGATGGCCGAAAATGAATCGGTGATCTCTAGCCAAACCGATCATCAATTGCAAAAACGAATTGTAGATCTAGGTTACGCTAGTTGGGAGCTTTGTATAATTTGATAGAGTTTTGAGGAGTTCGATTTTAAAATTGAAATTTGATTTGAAATTTGATTGGGAATTTGTATATTGGAATTTGTTTCTGCCATTAGAGAAGGAGGAACAGATAGAAGTTGATGAACATACAGAAAAAGAAAAATGACTACTACGGTTTAGAAAACAAACTATTTATATTAACAAAGCCCGATAAAGAATAAACACATATCGAATCTGGTTCGAATTGATAATAACGAACCAAAAGGCCCGTTTCGCTTTCGAAACGAAAGTGGGTCATCCCATATATCAAAATAGATGTTTTTGATATTTTTAAATTCAATGGAACATGTTTCAAGTATTAATTTCATCGTATAAAGAAGTTAGCTTAAAAATCAGCTTATTTCAAATTCATTTCAATTAAACTGATTTTTAGGCATTTCGAGTCCATATGATCGAATGATAAATTTGATCGCTATGAAACTTGAAATCCTACAATATTTCACCGTTACGGATCCGATGAACCTGGTTTCGTCAAAATCCGAGACCGTTGCCAAAATGGCTATTTTCACATTAATTAAATAAATTAACATTAAATTAATTAAATCACTTTTTAATTTCAAATTTGATAACCAACAATTTTCATCAATTTTGAGTGGTTGGCCATTTACAATAATTTAAAACAATTTTACATATAAATTTAGTGTTAAATATTACACAAATTACAGTGTTCAATTTCAGCTATAATTAAGTCCAATTAATATAATTTAGTTCCAATAATTTGATATAATTTGATTTCAATCTTTTATTCAATCAATCATTACTCTATGGGCATAGTTAACAATGTTTTACATTTTATTACACTAGTATTCTACAATTATCATCCTTACCATATTAGTTGCAATATTTCAATTATATTGAATTTTTGTTGATTTTCATAATAATTGAAATTTGAAATCCCAATTAATTTATTTATATTTGTTTCACTCTCTTCTTAAATCAATTATTGCCTTATGAATAAAACTGACATTCCTGTACATTTTATTGCATTCACCTTTTACAGTTATCGTCTTAACTCATATCAACGTAACATTTAATTATATTTGATTAAATAAATTGGTAACCGATAGAAATTGTCACCATTGCTATATTTAATCGCATTTGTATGTTTGGCATCTACACACAATTGTTATAGTTATTTACACAATTCTAATTTTATTCAATTACAATTTATTACATATTATTTCATTAATTAATGCCACATTAATATTATCAATTATTCTTTTAATCCAATTATCAATTAATATCCATCTTATTACAAAATTTAAAATCTATAACCAATTATAACTCTTTAATCATTCCAATTAATTAGAATTACATTTAAAGCAGTTATCGATTATCTTAAATTAATACTATTACATTTCATTCCAATTATATTCTTGTTATTAAAACATAAATTTTTATTTCATCCAACATTAAATCATAAAACCTTATTAAATTAATTATTTTAAAATATCGAAAATTACGTGTCATTACATAATTCCCGCTTTTTTCCTACATATTTCCAAAGTTATATTTTGGTTCCAGACTTGATAGTCGATTATTTAACTATCAAATAAACAATCATTCAACCAAAGAGTTCTTTTTCCATTGAAAACACTAAGTCTCATTTAATTTAATTTTAATAAATTAAATCTCTTTATCAAAAGGTATGTACTTATCTTATCGGAGTAAGTACGTTCACTAGCCATTTTTAAAAAAAATATTTGAAATCTTTTTAAAATAAATATGAAAAGCACCACATGGTATCAACCATGGATTCACAGCTCATTGATTACGTCTTTATCCCAGAGAAATCCAAAACTTAACTATATGCAATCTCTGCCTCCGATTTCGCCATGGAAGTATACCATTAATTCCCAAAAACTTTATTTAATAATTATCTCAAAATAATGCTTATAAAGTTTCTATAATAATTTTTTTAAGTTTAATTTTAGTCAAGTACTCTTAAATAAAGTTTACTACATAAACTATATTAATATTGAATAACTTGTCCTTTAAAATAATAATACCGATTAATTCTTAAATAATAATCAACTTAATATCAACTCATTATAAACTAACTTAATTAATAATTTAATATACTTTAAATGATTTAAAATAATTACATATCTTTGAAACAATAATTAATTTTGATTTATTAATAAAATTCCAATCGATCTACATGACTTGTTTATAAACTTATAATTTATTTGACAATTTTAAACTATTGAAATAACTAATTTTCTGAAATATTTTTAAACACTTTTAAATTACCTAGTTTAATAATTTAAAATCCTCTTTTTAAAACTAACTTAACTTCTAGATAAAATATATTTTTCAATTCCAATATAGCCAGTCTAATATTTGTAAATCCCTCTCGATTTATCACCAATTTGATTTATGTCCCAATTTCGTAAATCCCCTTTTCACATTTCTAGAAGTAAATCTATCAGTTATTTCTAAACCGATTTACCCGTCTCATTATAAATTCTTAACGTGAATTTATATCTTCAATTTATCAACTGATAATCACTTCACTTTATTTATAAAACATTGTTTATAATCTCACCATTTTCAATTCCAATTTATAATGGTTTCACATCACTTACATCCATTATAAATTGATTTCTAAATTAAATCCCATTTGTAAATCAATTTATTAAATTGAATCCCATTTATAAATTAACTTCTTACATAACCCAACTATATTCCAAAAACAACTAAATCTTGATTTTACTTCCATTCCATAATTTAGAAATCTTATTAAGGATCTAATATAACCAACTTTATAATTATTTCCAAATTCTCCCTTTTTTATATTCTTCCGACCTATTTTTATATCTCGATTTTCAAAACCTTTTATATTTAACTAGTACCACTTTAGAATTATTATTAAAAATCCTTTATACACATTATTCAAAAAATCTCTGCTTACAATACTCTGAAATAGTTAAGTACAAATTTTAAAGTCAAACTATTTATTTTATCCAAATTCATTCCTTTTAATTAATCCAGAATTCACTATAAATATTTTACTTCCAAATTTCCATTTATTTTCTTTCCAAATTCTAAACATATGTTATTGGTATTTAAAAATACTGAAATCTAGACCAAAACTACCATAGGATCAAATAAATCCAAATAACACTATTATCTACCACAGATTATTTAAACGGATCATATATCAATATACATGAAATTAAATTCAACATTTTTGAGGAATCCAGTTGGATCCCTCCAACCTGTTTCCCTACATCCACAGATGTTAATACAACATAAAAACACCAATCCCACTTCGAGGGGGATATCGCGGTATATAGGTTCATCTGCTATTATGCGGGGCGCATATGGTCTTATCCGCTCAAATAGGCGGGAAACATCAATCCAACTGCTAGTATATATACTTCTATATATAATATCACATTCCAATTTATCAATTCAATTTTAACAGTTTAAAATTAACTACTAATCCAAATTGAGTGAGATTTACTCACATTGATTTTTAATTCGCTTCCGCCATTCGACACCTCCCGTCGATCCTTATCTAACCATTCCCAAGGTGTCGAACTCAATCCACCATTTTGAAACACCACCTGTTCATTCTTCCCCAGGTCGTGCTATTTTCGCGTTCATCCCCCAAGCATCGCCCCATATGGAAATCCCCCCCGGCAGCTGCGAGTCTTCATGAAGTAGAGCACTGTCGTTGAAAATGCTAGAACAATGACACTCCAGGATTCAATAATGCGGGAAGAAAGCAGTTCCATTTTACACCATGAATCAATTTGCAAACAAAGTGAAGTATGGTCTTACCTTAAACACCTCTCAAATCAATGAAAATTATAGCACAATCCATCCTCCTCTACCAAATAAGCTACAAAATTCAAGATTTGATCGGTGCATCTCTTAGGTAGTGGTAGAAACCGAACCAGCAGGCAGTTTGAGAAGCGGCAACGCTGACGTGGCAGTGGCGGGAATTGTTTTATTGGGTAGTGCTCGCGGGGTCAGGTCGTCGTGGGGCCTAATGTCGACATCGTTTTTGGAGTGATGGCGGAGTATGCCGAAGCCTAAGATGAGGCCGACGATCAATAGAACGACTACGACGATGAAAGAGTACAAACGAACGAAACGAACGAAATTTTCTTTCTATTCTTTTTAAATGTTTCAGCTAGTTATATAATGGGGGAGGAGGGAAAAGTAATTGAAGAGGGAAGCGTGTTTGAGAAGGGAAATGTACACTGATTTTAGTGAAAGGAAGAATGGTTGATGGGAAAGAAAAGCAGCTGAATGGAAAGGTTGACTGGTCTATACACTAATTAAATCTCAAAACATCTTGATTACACAACCCAAAATCTCGAACCCCTATCGAGGCGTGCCGCTAGGCTTTCATAATGTTATACCTCTATTTTGAACACAATGGAAAAGGTTTCGAATCCTAAGTTGATCGTAAGAAGAAGATAGCTTTTTGGACGCAATTATTATATTGAATTTTTCGATATTAATTTCAACGGGTTTATATTCCATATGACCAAACGATAATTCCAAACACTACGAAATTTGAAATCCAATAATAATACACTATTACGGATCCAATGGAACTAGTTTCGTCGAAATCCGAGACTGTTCCCAGGAAGGCTATTTTTATATGTTAACTTAAACGAGATATTTTTAAAATCGAGTAAATCGCTTTTAAAATCCAATTTAAAATATTTAATATCTTTATGCTTATTAATATAAATTCAATAAGCCTTTAAATTATTTTTATCAAGCTTAAAACTCAAGATTCAATATTTTAATCAATTTCTAATTATTAAATCCAATAATTAAATTATCCAATAAATCATTTTATTTGAAATTTAAGTTAAAAATTTACTTTTAAATACTTAAAATTAATTTAATATTATAATTTTGAATAACCAAAATTCTGGATCATTACATTTGGATAGTTTTAATTTTTCAATTTGATTTGATTTTCAATTGAATCTAGAAATTTGGGTTTCTGCCATTTGAGAAGGAGGAACAGACAAATGTAGTTGTATGTACGTACAGTAGACCGAAATATTGATAGCATTTCAGAAACAAAGGTATTTATATGAACAAAGCCCAATAAGAATGAATGAACATATCGCATTGCTATGAACGACAATAACGACCTGAAATGCCCGTTCTACTTTCGAAACGAAAGTAGATCATCCCATATATCAAAATAGATGTTTTCGATATTTTTAAATTTAATGGAACAGGTTTCAAGTCCTAATTCTATCATGTACTGAAGTTGGCTTTAAAATCTGCTTATTTCAAATTGATTTCAATTAAATTGATTTCTACGCATTTCGAGTCCATACGATCAAACGACAAGTCTGATCGCCACGAAACTAAAAACCTTATAATAATTCATTTTGTGGATCCAATGAAAATGATTCCGTCGAAATCCCAAACAGTGGCCTAAATGGCTATTTTCAAGTTAAATAAATAAATTATTGTTAAATTGATTAAATCACTTTTTAATTTCAAATTTAATAACTAACAATTTTTACCATTTTTGATTACTTACACGTGTACAATAGTTTAAAACAAATTTACATATCAATTCAGTGTTAAATATTACATTAATTATAGTATTTAGTTTCAACTATAAATAAAATCCATTAATTATAATTTAAAACCCAATAAATTGATTCATTTTGATTTCAATCTTTTTATTCAATCAATCGTTACTTAGGTACATAGTTAACATTGGTTTACCATTTATTACATCAATATTCTACAATCACCATCTTAATTCATATTAATTGTTGTATTTAAATAGATTAATTGCAATTGATTTCCAAATTAATTTCAACAAATCAAGTAAATAGGTGATATATAACAACTGTTACCTTTTACTTAATCACATTTATAAGTTTATTATCTACAAACAAATGTTATAACCATTTACACAACACCGATGTTATCCAAATACAATTGGTTACATATTATTTCACAATTAATATAACATTTAATTTATTTCTTATTTTAAATTTATAATCAATTATAACTTACAATTATTACAATTACATTCAATTAGTCATCTATTACATCAAATTTACGTTATTAAACTTCATTCTAGTTAGTTTCCTCATTCCTGCATCATAAATTTTATATTCTTCCAACATTAAATTACAAAATCTTATTTCATTCAACAATTTAATTATTGGAAAATTAATAGTCATTACATCTAGGGTATCAAAGGGGTGACATCGAGAGTTTTCGTGTGCATTGTCTCTATGTGATGAAGATGAGATGCGTGGTACAAATTAATATTGTTTTATTTAATTTAAATTCAAACTCCAAATCAACGATTATATCTTTTACATACGAAGTCGGATTTACACGAGGCTTGTTCTACCGCGATTGTATCGAAATTCCAGACATTATGGAATTGGTTAGGACGAATTCCGAGACTGTTGAAATTTGGGCCTTTATTTGGATTTCAAATCGATTTGAAATCAAAGGTGAGTGTTTTAACCTACTTACAACTACTATATTGTCTTATGTCAGTTAAATTAAATTTATGATGGATTAGAAATTGACTGGTTAATGTTTGGTATATTTAAATTATCATTCCAGTTAAATTTGACTTTTGTTGCATTTGATCATGATTTAATTTAATATTTAAATTTTGTTGTCAATTTAATACCTATTGATGATAATCGGTTAATTAATGTATTTATTGGTTGATCGTATGGTGATTGTGACGTATGTTTGATTTTTGATATTGGATGACTAGATGTTATATTTATATTGTTATAACATTAAAAGTTCCCTTATTTTATTGTTAGAAATCCATATAGGTTGAAATGATACATACCCGAACGATCTATAGATTAGGAAAAAATCGTTATGGGTTGAAATGATAAACCCGAACGATTTTATGAATTTTGAATTTTATTCGAAATTATGGGTTGAAATTATATATATCCGTGAATATGAAATATTTGCGGATTGAAATGATAAATATCCATATCACTTGATCATAGGGTGGAAAATTATGTACATACATCGGATTGGTTAAATTAAATGACTTTTGAAGCCTTAAATTTTTGAATTAAATGCTATTTTGAAATAAATTTCGATTTAGATAAACTGAATTATTTTCGAAAATTCAAACTTTCAAATGTTGAAATGGAAATTACTTAAATGAATTGTTTAAAGAATTTAAATTGAAATTTTAAAGTTGAGTTTTGAATTATAAATGAAATTTACCGAAATTGAGTCATTGTAAAAGCTGAATATTTAAACTTTGAAATCTATTGAATTTGATGTAGATCAAATTTCTAGTTCAAACATGGATTTGAAATCGATATAGATTTAATGGTATTATTTAGAAGATTTATTGAGAATCCGCGTTGAAATGTAAGAATTGAGTTTTATTGATTTGGAAGTTAGATATGGTCCAGATTTGTTGAAATAAAAGAAATAGTTTAATTTGATATTACTTTCAGATTAATTGTTTTAATATAAACTATTTAAAATATATTATTATAAATTCAGATTTATTTAGATTTTTCTTAACCATTTTATATTAAACTATATTAAACATGTTTTTACTAATTTATACTATTTAAACTATTTTAATCTATTTAAACTATTTTAATCTATTTAAACTATTATAATCTATTTTAAAACTATTTTAAAGTATTTTAAACTATTTTAATCTATTTTAAACTATTTTAAAGTATTTTAAACTATTCAAACCATCTAAAACTATTTTAAAGTATTCTAAACTATTTTAAAACTATTTAAAACTATTTATGACTATCTAAACTATTTTCTAAATCTTAGACCGTGCAAGGCTGAATTATTTATATTTAAATCCTTGATTTAAAAACGAATTTGGTTATATAACTTAATTTGGAATTTGAAATGATATTTTCTAGTGAAATGACATACTTTGAGTAAATATGATGATTTGAAATGAGAGTTTAACCTATTTAGGAATATGATTTCAAATGTGAATATGGTTTCGAAAGTGAATATAATTTCAAAAGCAATATGATTTAAGTGAATATGATATTTTGATATCAATTATGAATTGATTTTGGAAATGTGAAAGAACCATTCGGTGTGAAATAAGTGTTTGGTTGTCAAAGAGATCGGGATTGGATATTGTCGTACTCTCTGCCAAAACCGAAAACCACTTTAACAACTATGCACATGGTGGAGATTCCAGAATGAAGTAGGATGGTTTGGCGAAAAATTCTGTATGAAGTATTAACGTAGCCCTCACTGTCATGAGTCAGCTTGATATGGCTAAAACAAGAGTCATGCCAGGCCAAGTGAGGTCGCACCTCCGATCAGACATATTTCTTCGATACCATATTATTTTGTGATTGATTTTGCGGGCACCCCTCGATTTTGATTATGGGAGTTGTTTCCCAGGGAATTGACCGGGCAACTTAATGCTCGGCCTACCAAGGGCGTTCGGCCTGTAGGTGGATCGGCACCATAGCGTTGCAACTTAGTACTCGGCCTACCAAGGGCGTTCGGCCTGAAGGTGGATCGGCACCATAACGGTTCGACATCAAGTTACGCTCGGCATCTAAAGAACGTTCGGCCTAAGACATTGCTCGGCCAAAGATAGCGCTCGGCCAAAGACTTCGTTCAGCCAAAGGCCTCGTTCGGCCAAAGGCTTCGTTCGGCCAGAAGCCTCGTTCGGTTAAGATGGTGTTCAAACATCAAGCTCCTCGTTCGATACCCAGACCGTTCGACACCAAACCGTTTGGCATCAAGGAGCGTCGGGTATCCATAAAGACTCGACATTGTCATTCGGCCTCCTGAGACGTTCGACAATCAAGAATGGTTCGGCAATCAAGGATGGTTCGGCGTTCTCCCCTGCATGCCCGATCAGAACACCGCTCGGCCTACTCTTCCCACAACAAACGTGTCATTCGGCATAAATAAAATGGATCGGTACTCGACCTTCGGCATGCTCGGTTCGGCGTACATGACTTGTCCTATTTGGACCAAGTTATTCAGCTATCAGGCCCACCAGGGAAGTCCAACCCACCTTTGTCTCTAAATAGAGGGGCAGGGGCACAGAAAAGAGAGAGAGATTTTGGAGAACACCGGGGAGACTCTGCCATTTACAAGACTTATTCCAGACTTATTTCTTTTACTTTGCAATTGTATTCTAATAACAAAAAACGGATTGTATTTGAAATCACCCATCAAGGAAATCAATGGAAATCAACTTCAAAGTGGATGTAGGCAGTTACGCCGAACCACTATAAATTTGGTGTTCTAGTTCTCTTCATTTAAATTTACACTCTATTCTCTGTTTTAATTTACTTTCTTCATTAATCTCTTCACAAAATCTTTCTAAGGGTGTTAGTGACCAATTTTGGTGCTAACATTTTGGTGCTTTCACTGAAAACTTAAATTCTCAGTCTATTAGGATCTACTTTATAGCTACTGGATTGCATAAATCCCCCGAAGGAGATCCATAATTATCTATAAGTCATCTGTTGATACTACTCAGAGTTACAACCAACAACTCTACCATGGGAAGACCACGAACTAGATCAGCCTCTCAAAATGTAGATGCCCACGAAACCGCTAGTGTGCAACAATTGGGAACTAGCAATCGGCAAGCGATTTGGGGTGCAGGGCCCTCCCACCAAAACCAAGCAGAAGTTGTTTCCCGAGCAGAATTCAATGACCTAATAAGAGAACTTAAGGAAAGTAGAAAGCAACTTGCTGAGCAAATGCAAGCCAACGCTGACCTCATGACTCAGCTTACTCAGCAGCAGCATCAGAATGCTGGAGGAAGCCCTGTCCCTTACTCTGAAGATGATAGCTCGACTTCTACTGATGAGCCTCCTAGGCGTAGATGCCGTAAGGTTGACGATGCATATACAGGTGCTACTGATCGATCTACTAGAAACCAAGACCCAAATCGGATGGGACATCAACCTACACGGTCCCGTGGAACGGAACCCGACCTCCCATCTCCTATACAAACCCCGGATTTGACGGTTATGGTCAGGCAACTGATGAAAGAAAACCAAGGTCTGACTAATGAAGACGGGGGAGTAACTAAGAGTCATACTCCCTTCACGGATACCATTTTACAGGCCGAATACCCAAGGAAGTTCAGCATGCCTGCCATTCCCGCCTACGAAGGGAAGACTGACCCCAGGCAGCATGTGATGAGGTACGGATGGATGATGGATTCCGTAAGAGCTAATGACGCAACTAAGTGTAGGTGTTTCCCAATCACTTTGTCCGAGATTGACACCATGTGGTTCACTTGACTCCCACCACGATCTATATCCAGCTTCGATGAGTTAGCAACGAAATTCGTGGAACAATTCATGATACACAACACCCGTCCAAAGGACGTGATGTCCTTATCAAGTGTAACTCAAACTCCAGGGGAGTCATTGAAAGCATATATGCAAAGGTTTCATGTTGCTGCTACCGAGGTGAGAAATCCTAACGACCACGCGATTTTGATGGCAGTAATGCATGGAGTGGATCCGGATTCTGAATTTGAAGATTGGTTGGCAGGGAGCCCCCAGCTACGCTGGAATGTTTTTATTCGAAAGCTCATCAGTTCATAAGAAGGGAGGAAGCTCGGTGGACAATGCGAGACAAGGCGTCACGGCCCGTTCATGAGTCTTCGAAAAGTAACGCCGTCGTGAAGCAAACCCGAAATAACCCTGGAAAAACTCAAGTTGACATCCAGAACAAGCCCGGGCAGTCTAAAGGATACGGAGGTGCAAACCCCAAAAAGAAAAAAGAGACAGGGAAATGGAAATCAAGAATCCCAACATACAATGAATACACCCCGTTCAACGCTTCTCTTGAGAACATCTATCTATCAACTTGCAACACTTTCGAGTATAGGAAGCCACGTCCAAAGGAATCGACAGAAGAACAGAAGCGGACCGGGAAGTATTGCCGTTTTCACGAGTCTTATGGGCACAACACAGATGAGTGCAGACACCTCCATGACGCCATAGAAAAACTAATTAGATAGAAGAAACTACAAGAATTTGTCAAAGACCCACAGGATACCAGGTGAGAAACATCAGATCCTGGACGCGGGCCAGCCCCACACCTACCGGAACAACCTACTCGGACTGTGGGTGGATTGGTTATTAACATGATTGCTGGTGGACCTCATCCTACAGACAAGAACTGGCAGGAGATGAAGCGATATGCTAACTCCTTAAGACATGTGGAGTACGAATGTTTTTCGAATGTGGAAGATGGAACTCCTGCAAAGCAGCAACACACAATGAATGGCGATATCGTATTCAGGAACAGAGATGCGGATAAGGCAGAGGCTCCTACCATTGACCCAATGGTCATATCTACGACCATCGGGCCGTCATTCGTAAAGAGAATTCTAATCGATTGCGAAAGTTCTGTTAACATCATCTTCCGGAAGGCATACGACCAAATGAAGCTGGAGACCAAGGATTTGAAACCATCCAAGGCCAGAATCCATGGCTTTAATGGCACAGCAACTGATGCAATGGGATATCTGGAGTTACTAGTTGAACTGGGACAAGGTGAACGCAGAAGGGTGCGAATCTTACCGTTCATAGTACTGGATGTTGATTCCCCGTACAATGTATTCCTGGACCGTCCAGCCCTGGCGGAATTTAGGGCAGCTTTGGCCCCTTGGTGTTTGACGTTAAAATTTCCAACAGACAGGGGGGTTGGAATGGTACACGGCGACCAGGCAACCGGCCGTGCATGCTATGTAGCTGATCTCAGGGAGGCACGACGTAGAGTGAAAGGAAAGGTTGTGGACAGCCCTGTCCGCAACCAAGGTTCTGACGATTGACAACTAGCACCCGAGCCCTGGCTCGGCGGCATTCTCTGATCCATAGAGACATAGATCCGAGAGATGATGATGGGGAACCCAGGGAAACAAATGCGGCACCGGCTGAACTACCCATCGACATCTCAGTTAGCCGCAGCAATCCATCACGAGTTCTTAAAATAGGATCACAGCTCGACCCCATGGCAGCTGAGAATCTTACTAACTTTCTTTGAGCGAACCTTGATGTTTTTTCTTGGACGCATTCTGATATGTGCGGGATTTCTCCTGCAATCGCGAGTCATATGTTGAACATAGACCCGAGACGCATGGACCCAGAGAGGTCCGCGGCTCTCAAAGAGGAGGTGGACAAACTCAAAACCAACGGGTTCATCCGCAACGCCCTCTACCCAGAATGGGTATCTAACCCGGTGTTAGTAAAGAAAGCGAATGGAAAATGGAGGACTTGTGTTGATTACTCCGACTTAAACAAGGCATGCCCGAAGGATAGTTTCCCGCTGCCAAGGATTGACCAACTCGTCAACTCAACTGCTGGACATGAGATGTTATCATTTATGGACGCGTACTCTGGTTACAATCAAATTCCGATGCACATCCCGGACCAATAACACACCATCTTTGTCACAAACGTGGGATTGTATTGCTATGTAGTGATGCCATTCGGATTGAAGAACGCAGGAGCGACTTATCAGCGCCTGGTGAATCGAATGTTTAAAGACCAGATTGGTAAAGCACTGGAAGTCTATGTGGATGACATGCTAGTGAAGTCACGGAAGTCGAACGACCACGTCCGAGACCTAACGGAGATGTTTGACATACTCACGCATTATGGAATGAAGATTAATCCGTTGAAGTGTTCATTCGGCATAGCATCAGGAAAGTTTCTGGAATTCATTGTGAATGCCCGGGGAATCGAGGCTAACCCAGAGAAGATCCAGGCTATCCGAGATATACAAGTACCCAGAACCATAAAGCAGGTGCAAAGCCTGAATGGAAAAGTGGCTGCGCTAAGTCGATTTATATCCAGGGATACAGACAAGTGTATCCCCTTCTTCGACATTATAAAGAAAGGAAAGAGAAACTTCGAATGGACATCCGACTGCGAGGAAGCATTCCGGGCTCTGGTAAGGCACTTGGAAAGTCCCCCCGTACTGTCCAAGCCGATAGACCGCGAAACGTTGTATGTGTACTTGACGGTATCCCAGCACGCTATCAGTACAGCCTTTGTCCGCGAGGAAGACCGGATTCAGAAGCCAGTTTACTATGTCACTAAGCGCTTGATAGGGGCGGAAAGAAATTATCCAAAGATTGAAAAACTAGCCTATTGCTTGGTGATCGCATCGCGCAAGCTTCGCCCCTACTTTCAGGCACACTCAATCGGTGTCTACACTGACCAACCCTTGCGACAGGTACTCCAACGACCGAAAACTTCCGGAAGGATGCTGAAATGGAATATTGAGTTAAGTCAGTTCGATATTACCTATTTGCTGCGAAGGGCCATACAAGGACAAACACTAGCCGACTTCATTGCTGAATTCACTGTGCTAGATGAACCGAGTAATCACAGAACCATACCCCCCATTCGATGGTAGATGCACACCGATGGGGCATCTAACGACCGTTGCTCGGGGGCAGGTATAATCCTCGTAACTCCTGAAGACCGATCAATCTGCTACGCTTTGAAGTTCGAGTTTACAGCAACAAATAATGAAGCCGAATACGAAGCATTGATTGCTGGCTTGAGACTTGTTATCGAAGTGGGAATGAAGTCACTCGAAATTTCTTATGACTCGCAGCTGGTAGTATATCAGGTGCGGGGAGACTATCAAGCGAAGGGACAGAGTCTCGCTTCTTACCTTGCTCGGGTTCAAGAGCTGCTGACGCGTCTAGAATACTAAGACATCTCACACGTCCCACGCGAACAAAACAGAGAAGCTGATTCGTTGGCAAAATTTGCGAGCACTGGCGATGCACATAAAATGGGATTGTTCCCTGTTGAGACCCTCCATGCTCCGAGTATAGACGTGATGGAGATAGATTTCGTGTTAGAAACCGAACTTGAGAAGGAATCGTGGTTGACCCCAATCAAGCAGTACCTGCTACTAGAGGATTTGCCTGAAAAGAGAAGCGAATGACGCCAAGTCCTCCGTAAAGCTTCATGTTATATAACATAGGATGGGATAATGTATCGGAGGGGATTCTCGACCCCTTTACTCCGGTGCGTAGCCCATGACGAGATATAACGGATATTAAAGAAAGTCCATGAAGGAGAGTGCGGCGAACATACTGAGGGGCATACATTAGCAAAGAAGATCCTCTGCTATGGATACTATTGGCCAACCGTGAATCGGGACGCTGCAGACTATGTGAGAAAGTGTGACAAATGCTAGATATACGCAAAAATTCCAAGAGCGCCACCAACGGAACTCACACAAATGGTTAGTCCCCGGCCATTTGCAATGTGGGGGATTGACCTAATCGGCTCTTTACCCATAGCCAAAGGAGGCGCGAAATACGCAATAGTAGCAGTCGATTACTTCACCCAGTGGGCAGAGGCAGAACCCTTGGCCACGATCACAACCAAGAAAATCATTAATTTCGTTGTACGAAATATCATATGCCGTTTTGGCCTTCCACGAACCATCATAACAGACAATGGAACTCAATTCGAAAGCAAGGAGTTCAAAGAATTTTGTCAGAAGTATGGCATTGAGAAAAGGTTTGCAGCAGTTGCTCACCCAAAGGCGAATGGACAGGTGGAAGCCGTGAACAAAATAATCAAGTCCATATTGAAAAAGCGTTTGGAAAAGGCCAGAGGCAAGTGGGTAGATGAGCTCCCGACGGCGCTTTGGGCCTATAGAACCACCCACAAGACCGCGACTGGCCACACTCCATTCACATTAGCATATGGCACGGAAGCTGTCATACGCGTGGAACTTAAAGTTCCGTCTCATCGGGTAACTCACTACGACCCTGCGTCGAACCGGGATCTCTTATTGGAATCATTGGACTTTATTGATGAAAAACGCGAAGAAACCGATTTGAGAGCGGCCTTATACAGACATCGGGTCGCCAGATATTATAACGAAAAATTCCAACCGAGAACCTTTGACGTGGGAGACCTCATTTTGAAACGAGTTTTTCCAGCCCCATCTCATATGAACCCCGCATGGGAAGGTCCGTACGTCATTGAACGGAGGCTTGGGGAAGGAACTTTTAAGCTAATGACCGTCGATGAAGCGACACTCCCTCGAGCATGGAACAGCGAGCACTTGCGACGTTATTACACTTAGTATATTTCCTTCATGTCGTAGTTACATTTATTTCCAGTACATTTTCATTTCTAGTTCTTGGCATGTAATAAGATAATTTAGCTTGCTCTCATTAATAAAGGCTTGAGCCATCTTTTTTATGAATGATTAATGTTTCTGCGTAAGATAGCCCTGCGGAAAGCGATTAAAATTATATTATTTTAGCTGGCATACGAACGCTATAAACGAATAAAAATCTCCAAGTCCCTGGAGTACAGACTGGAGTACTCTAAGTCCTCAGAGTGCGGACTCGAGTATAAACGAATAAAAATCTCCAAGTTCCCGGAGTACGGACTGGTGTACTCTAAGGCCCTAGAGCGCGGACTCGAGTATAAACGAATAAAATTATCCAAGTCCCCGGAGTGCGGACTGGAGTACTCTAAGTCCCCAGAGTGCAGACTCGAGTATAAACGAATAAAAATCTCTAAGTCCCCGGAGTGCGGACTGAAGTACTCTAAGTCCCCAGAGCGCGGAATCGAGTATAAATGAATAAAAATCTCCAAGTCCTCGGAGGGCGGACTGGAGTACTTTAAGTCCCCAGAGCGCGGACTCGAGTATAAACGAATAAAAATCTCCAAGTCCCCGGAGTGCGGACTGGAGTACTCTAAGTCCCCAGAGCGCGAAATCGATTATAAACGAATAAAAGTCTCCAAGTCCCCGGAGTGCGGACTAGAGTACTCTAAGTCCCCAGAGCGCGGACTCGAGTATAAACGAATAAAAATCTCCAAGTCCCCGGAGTGCGGACTGGAGTACTCTAAGTCCCTAGAGAGCGGACTCGAGTATAAACGAATTAAAATCTCCAAGTCCTCGGAGTGCGGATTGGAGTACTCTAAGTCCCCAGAGCGCAGACTCGAGTATAAACGAAAAAAATCTCCAAGTTCCTGGAGTACGGACTGGAGTACTCTAAGTCCCCAGAGGGCGAACTCGAGTATAAACGAATAAAAATCTCCAAGTCCCTGGAGTGCGGACTGGACTACTCTAAGTCTCCGTAGCGCGGACTCGAGTATAAACAAATAAAAATCTCTAAGTCCCCGGAGTGCGGACTGGAGTACTCTAAGTCCCCAGAGCGTGGACTCGAGTATAAACGAATAAAAATCTCCAAGTCACCGCAATGCGGACTAGAGTACTCTAAGTCCCCAGAGTGCAGACTCGAGTATAAACGAATAAAAAGCTCCAAGTCCCCGGAGTGCGGACTAAAGTACTCTAAGTCTCCGAAGCGCGGACTCGATTATAAACGAATAAAAATCTCCAAGTCCCTAGAATGCGGACTGGAGTACTCTAAGTCCCCGAAGCGCGGACTCGAGTATAAATGAGTAAAAATCCCCAAGTCCCCGGAGTGCGGACTGGAATACTCCGAGTCCCCGTAATGCGGACTAGAGTACTCGAAGGACCCGGAGCGTGAGCTCGAGTATAAACGATAAAAATTCTCCAAGTCCCTAGAATGCGGACTGGGATATTCCAAGTTCCCAATGTGCAGATTAAAAAATGATTCTAAGTGCTTGAAGCATTGGAGGAAAACAAATAACTCTCAGAGAATCAACGGGCCATGTGAAGACAAACCAAGAAGTCTATGGTACGCGCAACAGCATGGATTCAAATCACGATCACAAGGAAAACTGAGTAATAAGAATCTTTTGAAAAGACAGAAAAGGAAATTAAACTCTATTCAGGAAAAGTCTTCTGCTACAAGTACTCCAAAATTCGGAGTCAATAGTCTATCTACAATAATTACAAAAAAAATCATTACACGACTTAAATTGACTCTCATTGAACGAGGACAGTAGTCATTTCTTGTGCTTCTTCAATTTCTTCCCAGACGACTCTTCCCCAGAGCGTTTACCCTTGGAACCTACCCTCGACGGAGGAGTAACAACTGAAGAAGTAGGGGGAACGTCCGAGGGCTTAGACCTGCCAAGAAGGATGACCTTCAATGGCTTGTTCAAGGGATCGTCCAGGTCCACCTCACGCGGCTCAACCTTGACCTTAGCTGTATCTCTTTTCGCTTTTTCCAGCCGCTCCTTCATGCTCAATTCAGATGTATGCTCAGAGGCGCCTGCGACTTCTACTTCATAACTCCCGGAGGAGGAATTGGACTTGCCTTCGTCAAGAGCCCCGATCACTTGAGCATCTGGCCCAGGAACCTCACCAGCATGAGCACCCCCACCGGACTTTTCCACCTCCTTGGCGACATTGCTCCTCGGAGTGCGATCGGGGTCGGAATGACCTGCACAAAATCAAAAAAGATGAGCATTAGAATGCAATAGTACTTCACAAAGAATGACGACTTTCAAAATCTCAAAGTGGAAGGTTATCTACCAAACCCTGGCAAACTCTCTGCCATCAAAGGAGTTTCGCCCTTCGGGATAGGAGACAAAACATGAACACCCAGGCCGGGGGCTTCCGGATCATAGCCAATGTGCTGTTCAAAGGGATTAAGTGTCGGCCGACCGGGCAGCTGGGAAGGCACATGAACAAGAGACTCAGCCTCGGATGGACCGGCGACAACTTCTTTCCCTTTCCTCGAGGGGGAGCCTTTGCAGTAAAGGGCCTTGGCCGCCGATAGGCCCGAAGGCTCATTTCCCTTCAGAAATTCCTTTATCAAATCCTCCTCGTCAACCTCCTCGACACCGTGCCCGGCCTTCCTAATCTGAATTAAGATTTCCCACGCCTCGAACAACGATTCAAGATAGCCATCGCCCAAAAAAGTTAGGTCACGGTGCATGAGCACACGGGCGCTGAATTCGGAAATGAGTGGGTCGAACGCAGTTTTGATCTCCTCTCTACCTTCCTCCCTGGCTGCCTCAAGACGGGAATCGATGTCCGTCAACGCCGTCCTCTTGCCCTCCTCACGGGCCACGCTCTTTAACATCTCAACCCTGGAGAGCCCTCCCTCGAGTTGTTCTTTTAAAAGTCGGGTGGCGACAATCTCATTACATTATCATTGTGACTCTTCTTGGACAGCCGTTTTCTCCTCTCTCTCTGCGAAGAAGCTCTTCAAGTTCCATGACCTGAGCGTCGAGCGCATCCTTCTCCTTTTGAAAGGAATCATTTTCCAAGGCCAAAGCCCCACATCGTTGAACCGCCTCGTCAAGCTCTTTCTTGTGAGTTGATTCCAAGCGAGTGACGGCCTCAGCAGTATCCCTGGCTCTCCGATGGCGGCCTCGAGTTCAGATTTATAAGTGGCGATTTCTTCGTCCTGGGCCTTAATGATGTTTTTATCATTGGTAGCCTCAAGTTTCAAACGGTCTATTTCATGCTGGCGCTCCACAGAGACTTCAGAAAATTTCTCAGCTAGGTGGACGAACACGTCATGTTGAATATAGACGTCGTTGGTACAGGCAATGGCGTTCTGCTTAACATCTTCGGGTATAGGATGAATCACCAGAAGGAACTTTAACCCACCGAAGCAGATCCTAGGAAATGTGGCCTTGAGCTCACTCAGTCTCTCTGATATTGTGGGATCCGATGCAGGAGCAGGAGGAGACGGCTTTGCAAGTTCGCCCCTTCTATGAGAATCTCGGGACTGTCAAGTGGAAGAAGAATCAGAGCATTGATCTCGGGGGATATCAGACTGCGACCCCTTGTAACCAGGCTGATCCTTGCTTTGCTCCGAATGAGAAGGGGGTGTCGGTGATGCTTGGGCTGGTAATACGGTTTCTTCCGAGATGACGAGTCCCGAGAATGATGGTCCCCACCACCAACACCATCTCTATCTCGACGTCTCTCGGGACCTGAGTCCCGTCCGGACGTATGAAAAATAGAAGAACCACGGAGATGATCGAATCCGTGCGAGCGTCCCATGTCACCTACACGAAATTCAAATAACAACGAGTTAGCAAGGAGAAATGTGATAACAAAAATTTAAGTGCGAATTAGAGTGCAGAGGTTCGTGTGTGTCCTAGTGTTTCCCCCCGAAGGACCAGTAGCCTTGCTAACAGGTGTTTTCTCTCCCTGACTTTGGATCGGAATGCCCACATCGCCTCTGAGGGGTGAATGGAACTTGAATGCCTCTGGATCACCAAAATCATAGTTGAGTAGATCTTTCGGAATGGAGATGTTCGAGAGGCCCTTTATTGAACTTTCAACGGGCTGTGAAGAAGCCTCCTTCTCTGCCGGAATGAGCGTAACTTTGGAAGTTCCGCTAACCTTCTCCTTTCTAATCTTATATGTCAACGTCTTTTTCCCCTTCGAAGGGGAAGATGACGTTTCAATATCGTGCACTTCGACCAGCGGATCCTGAGTAGGACCCACATTCTCACCTTGTGTTTTGGGTGCTTCACCCTCTCTGATCTCCCCCTCCTCATGTGCACTGGGGGTGTGGCATGACGACGATTCAACCAACTTTTTCCCTTTACCGGATGCGGGCTTTGGGACGGAGACGCCCTCAGGAAGGCTCACCCAACGGCCTTCTGCTAACAGGCCGAACCTTGATAGTGGCTCATTTGAAATGAGGGTTCGGATGTCTCATTCCTCGGCAGGAAGAGCCCTAATAGCCTCAACAGCCTCTGAATAGCCGAGGCCCTCAAGACTTGGGTTGATATCTGAAAAAATGAAACAAGAGTTAGAAAAAGCATCGCCTCAACTGAAATATGAGCATCGCTCTAAAAAGAAGACTTACTTCCTTCAACCCATCTCCTCGCGAAACCGGAGGGGGGGGGGGGGCAGCGCACGTAGAACCATTCCTGTTTGTACAGGGAAAACTTGCTCCATGATCCGGTTAGAATTTGGCACTTGTGGTGTGACTCGAGGAACACTAGGAGGGGCTATCTTTCCGCTTCTTGATCATGTAAATATATCTGATGTCGCCGGGAGTCGGAGGCCTGGAGAAGACAGCTATAAAAAGGAGGTAGGTCCCATAAATCAACGCATGACCGTTTGGATGCAGCTGTGACGAGGCGACGTCTATGTATTGCAACACATCCCAAAGAAACAAATTGAACGGAGGCACGCTGCCCACCCAGCATATAAACTTATTACAGGCGGTGTATCGGATTACGGGCAGGTGTGGACGATCACGGCCTGACGGAACCAACACGTCGGCGAAAGGGATCCCGTGAATCGAACATATTCACCGGAGCGCGGCTTCGTTAATCTTCGAAGCCTGTGAATCGATCGGATTATCCAGGAGAATCATTGACTCTAGGGTATCAGGAGCAAAATCATGAGCGGGGGAGGTCGATGGATTAGAAGTGTCCGCGCCCCCTTGTTTGGAAGACGGCCCGAGCTTGTCTGAGATAGTGGCGGAGCTGGATCATTTAGACATCTTCAATAAATAGCGGATCAAATAAAACACCTGTGTGAACTATACTTGAAAAATGATCGATGTCAGAATTAACAACACGAATAATCCCCCCACGTGGTGTATGAACTAGTGCAGTCAATCGTGTATAAGAATTGAAAATTTGGAAGTCGCGAGGTTACTGATATAAAACTAAGCTTAAAACCATCGCCTTCGAAGACCGTCATCGCTGACCGTCTCCAAAAGCCTTCCTATGGCGATTACAGTTTCAGATTTAGGAAACGTAAGAGGAAGTTATCCGGTTACATCGAATTAAGTTCAGGTTTATATCTGCTGGGAAGGATATTAGTCCAAATTAGTTCGATATACAAGTATGCTGGAGTTCCTGTCCTTGTTCAGTTATGAAATTGGGCAAGGCGATTGTTCGATCGGTTTAAGTTATGTTCGGCCAATAGAATACGGTCGGCATTTATGTTTTGTTTGGCCAGGTATTGTTCGACCGTTACATTGTTCGGCATGTTTGGTCTGGCGTGTATGCGTTGTTCGGTGAACTAGTGTTCGGCCTTGATATGGTTTGGCACGTAAGAGTGTTCGGCCTTGAGATGGTTTGGCAGAGTACTGTTCGGCCAAAACACCATTCGGCCGAAACAACACTCAGCCTCCCCAGTAACTCATGTTTCCTCCCTAACCTTCCAACCCATCATTCGGCCTATGGTGTGCCATGCCTAACGATGGTTACGCCGAGCTTCAACGCTCGGCACGGCCTTCGATTTTTCTTCTCCTCCACCGTTCTTTTTCCTAAACCTCGTTCGACACGAGGAAACCATGCCGAACAACAGTGTCTCACCTAAACAACCCCTACGAATTATCATCCCTGACCACTTCTCCCTACCTCACAACGTTTGGCCTTGGAGTCCTCCACCCACGTAGCCTTCCGACCATGATTCTGATCTATGGACTTGGGCTACTAACCGAGACCTTTTTAATCAGGAAAAGGAGTCGGATAAAGGGATTTTACCTAGTTCGTGGATCGAGCTTTAGAAAGGATTGGGAGGACTTTAGAATATGATGACAGGGGTGGTTCGAAAGTTCAAGGTTGCAGAAGTGAAAATAGGAAGAAAGGAGGAAGAAGAGAATGTCAGGTTTTATAAGGGAGGATGAGAAGTTTAAGAGACTATGACCGGTTTTACCGGTCAAGGCGGTATCATTCGGCTATCTCGATTCGTTCGGCCTGGGCTAACATGGATCGTTCGGCACTCGTCTTCGGCTGGGTTGTTCGGTATACAAAGTCACTCAGTTTAACGTGGATTGTTCGGCCTTCGACACTGCGTTCGACCAAGAGAATCATGCGACCCTCAAGGAGGATGACCAAGGATTGAAGAAAAGCGTGGAAGGTGAGTAACTCAACGCGTATCACATTCGGTCACGTAATACACTTTGGGGGGCAAGTGTTTCCCAGGGAATTGACCGGGTAACTTATTGCTCGGCCTACCAAGGGCGTTCGGCCTGTAGGTGGATCGGCACCATAGCATTGCAACTTAGTACTCGGCCTACCAAGGACATTCGGCCTGAAGGTGGATCGACACCATAATGGTTCGGCATCATGTTACGCTCGGCATCTAAAGAACGTTCGGCCTAAGACATTGCTCGGCCAAAGATAGCGCTCGGCCAGAGACTTCGTTCGGCCAAAGGCCTCGTTCGGCCAAAGGCTTCGTTCGGCTAGAAGCCTCGTCCAGTCAAGATGGTGTTCAAACATCAAGCTCCTCGTTTGGCACCCAGACCGTTCGGCACCAAACTGTTCGGCATCAAGGAGCGTCCGGTATCCATGAAGGTTCGGCATTGTCATTCGGCCTCCCGAGACGTTCGGCAATCAAGAATGGTTCGGCAATCAAGGATGGTTCGTCATTCTTCCCAGCACGCCCGGTCCGAACACCGCTCGGCCTACTCTTCCCCACAACAGACGTGTCGTCCGGCATAAAGAAAATGGATCGGTACTTGACCGTTCGGCATGCTCGGTTCGGCGTACAGGACTTGTCCTCTTTGGACTGAGTTATTCAGCTACCAGGCCCACCAGGGAAGTCCAACCCATCTTTGTCTATAAATAGAGGGGCAGGGGCACTGAAAAGAGAGAGAGATTTTGGAGAACACTGGGGAGACTCTGCCATTTTCAAGACTTATTCCAGACTTTTTTCTTGTACTTTGCAATTGTATTCTAGTAACAAAAAACGAATTGTATCTGTAATCACCCATCAAGGAAATCAATGGAAATCAACTTCAAAGTGGATGTAGGCAGTTACGCCGAACCACTATAAATTTGGTGTTCTAGTTCTCTGCATTTAAATTTACACTCTATTCTCTGTTTTAATTTACTTTCTTCATTAATCTCTTCACAAAATTTTTCTAAGCGTATTGGTGACCAATTTTGGTGCTAACAGGAGTGTGTTTCGAGGTGGGCGGTAGTAGCTGCTATGCGTTACCACCAATCTGGATTCGTAAAGCGGTAGTATCCTACCCTGGGCATTGCCTCACATGCCTTGTCACATGCCTTATCACGCTCATTACAAGTTTGGTTTGTACCTTACCTATGTAGTGCTCCCTGATTATCCCATCAGTTTGGTGGGGTTTACATTATCTGTATAGACTATGGGAATATATAAAAATGTGTTAAGGGGGATATGGGTAACGCTTTAATGCTATTTTAATACTTTACTTTATGTAGAAACTATTATAATAGCGTATTGTACCACATAGTAGATAGTTTAACGGATCCTTAGGAGATGGTAATCCCGAACATCTCTTAAGTTATCGTACTCACGATAGACACTGGATAGAAGGTGTAAAATCCCGTAAACATCTCCGACGCTGATACGCTCATATTTATTTATTGTTGATTTAACTTACATAAGATCTTTTAGTTTTGACTCGAGTGTTTTGTCTTTTCATTATGCTCGGGACAGTCTGAGCTTTTCAGTGTATCGAAGACTGCTTTTCTGGAGGACGAAGACAAAGATTTGTATATTATATTACTTATTTTACTTATACCACTGCATCATGTTGTTTCATTGCATTATTTATTTATTCACGCTATATGCACTCTGAATCTATATTGTAAAAGCGTAACCAAATGTTATTTGTAAACCAGCTTACAAACTGTTTATTTGATTATTATATTTTGTCATTCCATTGTGAGATTTTGTGTTTTGTTTTTCTTTCTTTTCTCCTCTTTTTCTTATTTACCCCATAATAATCCTCCCTTTTGAATGGTTTGAGGCTGACGTGGTTTATCGTCGATTTAAACCATCCAAAAAGATAGGTTATTATATTTGGTATCAGAATGAGGTTTAGCGATAACCTTGGCTTTGTGGGGTCTATCTCATTAAAGATTAGGTAGTAATACCCTACAATGAGTCATTGAGTGTGTATATATGAGAGAGCATATTTGTTAGTATTATAAAATGTTTTATATTGTGTTATTTTGTCCTATTTAGTATTTATAAGTTCCGGTCGGTACATAGGGCGCTGTGTCACCGACAGGGATTTCTAAACACTTAATAGGGCAGACTGACATAATATTGTTTTGGAATATTGGTAAATGAATTTTTTTACCTAGTATTATATTTTGCATGTAAAAGAATAATTTTTATAAATGATACAGTTGAATGTGATATATTTGTCTATTAGGAGGTGATATTCTATGAATAATTGGTTGAGAAATGGGATTTACAAACAAAGTGAATATAAATTGAAAACTTGGGAACTTATGTTCTGGGATTTTTGAAAATTGCTTTGGAAAGATTTTGGAATATGATATTAGAATTACTTAGAAGTATTTACTGATATAAATATTTCAGCATGATTTGAAAAAATGTTTTAAAAAAGAATTTCAAAAGGAAATAAGTTCTGCGCTTCCCCCTTTTATCGCTGGAAAATAATTTCGGTGATGAGTGCACACATCATCGACCTTCATTTTCGACATTTAAAGTGTGAAGGCCACTGTAGTAGTTTTACTACACAATTGTCTTATAAATAAATCTTAATTTTAAATCTCTAAATATGATTGGACATATATATATATATATGTATATATGTATATATGTTATGAGTATATACACGTATATTATTTTATTTTAAATTGATTTGAAATAGAACTTGGTATTTAGTTCTTTAGTTTTTGTAAATTAGAAATTTAATTATTATAATGAATGAAATATTGACTATATTAATAAACGGATAAGTGATTAATGAAATGTAAAGAATTAAAAGCTGTCACTTATAAATTAAAAAGTAATGAAAATTTAGAAGATATAATTATTGAACATTTGGTTAATTAAAATGAATAAGATAACTTGTGTAACATTCAATTAAATTCTAAAAGACACATATAACTTATCCAAATATTAAAATTTGAATGTTAATAAGAATATGTAATGGAAATTATGCAAGTAAAACTCAAGTAATGGAAGTGTTCTAATGGTATTATTTCTATAAAAATAACTAAGATGTATAAGAATGTTATAAACTTAAGTCAATATTTTGAAATACTGGTGATTGAATTTAACAGGAATACTGTAAGTAAACGATTATAAAATTAAGTTAACATTTAAGCTATTTATAATCGGATTGAATAGTAAAGGTGAATCCTATATTAAGTAAATACTATATATGAAAGAAATAAATGTGAAAACGAAACGAATAAAAATTTAAGCATGAGTTGCTTCACAAATGAATATTGCTGTTAAAAAGGAAATCAAAGAAATAATCGTGACATTATGTATGTAATTGGATGTAAATTAGTAAAAATGGCATTGTATGAATAAATGAGAAATGAATTTTTGTAAGTAATGAATGTAAATTAATGGGAAACTAACATTGTATGAATGACTGAAACCGAAGAACAGTAAATAATGTGAAAGGAGATTAATAAGAATAAACTTAAACGATCCATGGAATTATTTTTTGTTTTGGCTTATGGGATGGTTGGGAAAGGATACTTCTAACTGTATAAAGATGTATAAATAACCTATTAAGTTTTATCTAAGACGGTTGAATGTATTATATACTTTGTAGTTTATTTGTCACTTTGCACGATTAAAAGTTTCTGAACCCGAACAGACCATTTGTTTTGGTTGCTATGGATGGATGGTTGATTACTTTTATTGCATGTGATGATTATATGGTTTTGTTTGCAAGTGACTATTGTATGTGTGATGATTTGTTTTGTCAATAATTGAAACAACTTAAATATTCCTCTTTTTACATAATTCTCACACTTGGGATTATATAAGTGAAATACAGGTATATGGAAGCAATAGCTACTGCTTTTGTTTTCATAAATAAAGCATTGTTTGCCTAACAAATATGTACGTTTTCGGACTACGGTTTATAGTGATATTATATTGTTTTCCCATGGTTGGGATATTTTATTTTGAATTATGATATATATATATATATATATTTAGTTATTGCTGATATTATTATTTCTCCTAGACCTCTCCGTAAAAAGGAGACTCTGTCGAAATTTTTCACGAGTTTCGAACTTAGAAAATTTTATGAAAGTGGAAATGTTTTTCATACTTTTATTGAACTTGAATAGGAAAGTATTTAATTGTTTATAAATTAACATATTTTATTTAAATTATTTAATTATGAAAATAAATTGTTTATAAATTGAATTCCTTGAGTTGAATATATTAGTTTCTTAATTCCTTCTTTCCATTCTCGAGGACGAAAAGTTTTGAGTGGGGGAGAGTGTAACGACCCATAATTTTCGATAATTAAAATATTGATTAAATAAGTTTTAGAATTTAACGTTGTGAGAAATATAAAAATTTAAGATTTAATAATGAGGAAAATAACTAGAATGAAATGTAATAATGTTAATTTAAGGTAATTGATAACTACTTTAATGTAATTCCAAGTAATTGAAATGATTATAAAGTTATAATTAGTTATAAATTGTAAATAAGAAAATAAACCAAAATGTTGTAATAAAAAGAGAAATTATACGTAAGGCATTGAAATTTGGTAATATAGAATGGTTAATTAGTATGTGAATTGATTAGCTTTGCTTGTAAACAATAAACATGGGAATTGGTTTGAATTAGTAAGTTGTAACGACGGTTTAATTATAAATTCACTATTTAATGCGTGAAATAAATTGTAAATCAATTGAAATTAATGTGATTAAATGTTGTAGTTAATGTGAATTAAGATGATAATTGTAGAAGATTGATGTAATAAAATGTAAACAACTATTAAGTATACTCATAAAGTGATAGTTGATTGAATAATAAGATTGAAATCAAGATAAATGAATTTATTGGAATTTAAATTATAATTTAATGAATTTATTTTAGTTATAATTGAGAATTATAACTTGTGCAATGTTTAATATTGAATTGGACATGGAATTCATTTTAAAAGATTTATAAATGTCTTGGTAATATAAAAAATGACAAAAATTGTTAAGTTTTAAATTTATCAAAAAGGTGATTTAATCAATTTAATAATAATTTATTTAATAAACGTAAAAATAGCCATTTTGGCAACGGTCTTGGATTTTGACAAAACAAGATTCATCAAATCCGTAATGGTGAATTATTATAAGATTTCAAGTTTTGTAGCGATCGGCCTTGTCGTTTGATCGTGCGACCTCCAAACGCGTAGAAATCAATTTAATGAATTCAATTTGAAATAAGCTGATTTTAAAAGCTAACTTATTCGTACAATGGAATTAGGACTTGAAACCTGTTCCATTGAGTTTAAAAATATCAAAAATGTCTATTTTGATATATGTGATGACCTACTTTCGTTTCGAAGATGGAACGGGCTTTTCGGGTCGTTATTGTCATTTTAAACGGATTAGATAGATTCATTCATCCGTATCGGGCCTTGTCTATATAAATAGTTTCTTTCCTAAAATCCAAGCAGCCTTTTATTTCTACCTACATGTACAATTCTATCTGTCTGTTCTTCCTTCCGCTAATGGTAGAAACATGTTCCAATCACAAACCCTAATTCAATTTCAAATTCAATTCGAAAATCAAACTTCTCAAAACCCAATCATATCATATATCGATTCGAAGCTCTCGATGAATGCAAATCAAATCTGCTATTTGTTTTTTCAATCGAGTTTTGGTTTGTTCAGAATTAGCCAAATCATTTTCAATCGTTCATTATGGTGGGTGTTCATCGTCGACGGATCATCGATTAAAGGGTACTATCGCATGGAGATTGACGAGTAGATTGCATCCATGCTATTCGTTTGGCTAGTTGATGGTTTGATCAACCTAGAAAATTCAACTAGGGTTGGAAATCAAGGCGGCAGTTGGGTAAGTGCAACACCGATCGATGGGGTTTCGGTCAATCGCAGGTGGTTTAGGAGATGTCGGGGAGGTCGCGGTAGCCTCTTTTGTGGGCGGAGGCGTCTCGAACGACGGCAAGTGAGTCGCATGGGTGGCGGGTCTATGGTTTCGAATGAGGTGACATCGATGCTTTTCGCGTGCGTTGTGTGTATGTTATGAAGATGAGATGACGTGGTACGTTTTAATATTGTTTTATTTAATTTAATTTCAAACTCCAAATCTTCTAATGATCAAATCTTTTACGTACGAGGTCAGATTCACACGTGATTTGTTCTGCTGTGATCGTATTGAAATTCAAGACATTATGGAAGTGATTTGGATGAATTATGAGATTGTTGAAATTTAGGCCTTTATTTGGATTTCAAATCGATTTGAAATCAAAGGTGAGTGTTTTAACCCACTCACAACTATTAAATTGTCTTACGTCAGTTAAATTAAATTTCTGGTGTGATTAGAAATTGATTGGTTGATGTCTAGTATATTTAAATTTTCGTTCCAGTTAAATATGAATTTTTTTCATTTAATCGTCATTTAATTTAATATTTAAATTTTATTGTCAATTTAATACCCGTCGATGATAATCAGTAAATTGATGTAATTATTCGTTGATCGTATGGTGATTGTAATGGATGTTTGATTTTTGATATTGGATGATTGGATGTTACATTTATATTGTTATAACACTACAAGTTCACTTAGTTTATTATTAGAAAATCCCTATGGGTTGGAATGATACATACCCGAACGATCTGTAGATAAGTGAAAAATCCTTATGGGTTCAAATGATAAATCCGAGCGATTTTATGGATTTTGAATTTTATTCGGGATTGCAGGTTGAAATGATATATATCTGTAAATATAAAATATTTGCGGATTGAAATGATAAATATCTGTATTACTTGACCATAGGGTAGAAAATTATATACGGACACCAGATTGGTTAAATTAAATGACTTTTAAAGCTTTAAATTTTCGAATCCAATTAAATGTTATTTTGAAATAATTTTTGATTTGGATAAACTGAATTATTTTCCAAAATCCAAGCTTTAAAATGTGGAAATGAAAAAATTTTCAATGAATTTTTTAAAGAATTTAAATGAAATACTAAAGTTGAGTTTTGAATTATAAATGAATTTACCAAAATTGCGTTATTGTAAAAGTTGAATATGTAAACTTTAAAATCTATTTAATTTGATGCGGTTTAAATTTACAGTTCAAACATGGATTTGAAGTCGATATAGATTTAATGGTTTTATTTAGAAGATCGATTGAGAATCCGCAT